>BSBN01001107.1:7637549-8892573 GCA_027924645.1 Cunninghamia lanceolata | reverse complement strand
TTTAACTACAATAAGATTGGTCATTTTGCCTCAAGGTGTCCGGAAAGATTTTCAAGGCAAAATCCTAACAAACCAAGGTTCCAAAAGATCTGTTACTATGTACATGAAGATGATGATAATGAAGGAGTAATAGATGATGAATTAGATATAGGAAACAAATCCAGAAAAGAATGGGTGTTCATTGCCATCAAGGAAGAAGATCCAATGTCCTCTGTAACTGTCAATCTTAAGAGTGTGGAAAGAGCTCTGGCTGCCCAAATTGAAGAGAAGGATGATTGGGTCATTGATAGTGGATGCTCTCACCATATGACGGGTGACAAAAATAAGTTTGTAGATTTGGAAAGGTATGAAGGAGGAGTGGTAAATTTTGGTGACAATTCTGCTGGTAGAATCAGAGGAAGAGGAACTATTTCTTTTGATGGAAGAAACAAAACTAGTAATGTACTGTATGTTGAAGGTTTGAAGCACAATCTTCTCAGTGTTGGATAGTTGGTGGACAAAGGCTATGATCTCCGATTCAAGGATGGAAAATGCAAAATCTTTGAAAGTTCTAGAACAGAGATTGCATCCGGTACTCAAACTAAAGGTAATATCTTCCATTTGGTTGGTACTGGTAAAAGCTGCTTATTTGTTCAAGTTGATCAGAGTTGGTTATGGCATAGAAGGATGTGTCATGTGAATTTTGATAATATCATCAAGATAAGCAATACTCAGGCTGTAAGAGATCTTCCAAAATTGGTGAAACCTACTAACAGCTTGTGCAAGGAATGTCAGTTGGGTAAGCTGAGCAGAGTCACATTCAAAAGCAAGGAACTGTCTTCTACCAGATTATTGGACTTAGTTCACACTGATCTTTGTGGTCCGGCAAGAACCAGGAGTATTCAAGGTGATAGATACTTCATGCTGCTAATTGATGACTATTCCCAAATGATGTGGATAACCTTTCTAAAGGAGAAATCATAAGCTCCTAAAAAATTCAAAATATTCAAGGCTATGGTAGAGAATGAAATAGGATTAAAGTTGAAATGTCTGAGGTCTGATAGAGGTGGAGAATTCACATTTGGTGAGTTCATAGAGTTTTGTGAGAAACATGGAATTAAGAGACAGTTGTCTGCTCCTAGGACTCCACAGCAGAATGGAGTAGTGGAGAGAAAGAACCGGACCATCCAGGAAGCATCTAAGACCATGATGATGGAAGCAAATGTTCCTCAAATCTATTGGAGAGAAGCTGTTAGCACTGTAGTCTATACTCTCAATCAAGTTCAAATCAGAAGCAATACCAGTAAGATCCCTTATGAACTCTGGTTTGGCATTACTCCTACTATAAGATATTTCAGTCTTTGGTAGCAAATGTTACATCAAAAGAGATGAAGATCTAGGCAAGTTTGATGCTAGATGTGATGAAGGAATATTCTTGGGTTACTGTACTCAAAGCAAAGCATACCAGTGTTATAACAAGAGACTGAGAAAGATGATAGAAAGTACAAATGTGAAGGTTGATGAGGGAATAGAGAAACCCTCAAGGTTTTATGAATATGATGAAGATGATTAGAATGGTGTTCTGGTTCAAGGAGTTTAGTCCTTTTCTGAAAGTTAGATTCAAACTAATCCGCTAAATCAGGAAGAAGAGATAGGTCTAAATAAGCCTGATCAAGAAGCAGAAGTGCAAGAAACTCCCAAAATTCCAAGGTATGTAAGACTGAACCACTCTAAAGATCAGATCATAGGTGACAAAAGCAAAGGTGTGCAAACTAGAAGGAAAATTTCTCAAAATTTAGATGAATATTGTCTGATTTCAAAGATTGAACCTAAGACAATAAATGAAGCCTGCAATGATAAAAACTGGACCAAAGCAATGGAGGAAGAGTTGATACAAATTGAGAAAAATCACACTTGGGATCTTGTTCCCAAACCTAGAAACAAGAATGTGATTGGAACCAAATGGGTCTTCTAGAATAAACTAAATGAAGTTGGTGAAGTAATCAGAAATAAAGCCAGATTAGTCTGCAAAGGCTACTCTCAAATGAAGGAATTGATTTTGAAGAAACTTTTGCTCCGGTGGCAAGAATTGAAGCAGTCAGATTATTTCTTGCATTTGCTGTCTTCAAGGATTTCAAGGTGTATCAGATGGATGTCAAGTTTGCTTTCTTGAATGGTGACTTAGAAGAAGAAGTGTACATTGAACAACTGGATGGATTTCAATTATCTGAGCATGGTGATATGGTCTACAAGTTGAAGAAGGCACTATATGGACTAAAGCAAGCCCCAAGAACCTAGTATGAAAGATTGGACCAACATCTTTTGAAGATTGGTTTCAACAAAGGTACTGCTGACAGTAACCTATATTTCAAAATTGATCATGAAAACATCTTGATTGTTGAAGTATTTGTTGATGATATCATCTTTGGACGAAGATACAGTATGTGTAAAACTTTTGCAAATCAAATGAAAAGTGAGTTTGAGATGTCTATGCTTGGAGAAATGAATTTCTTCTTAGGTTTGCAAATTACTCAAACAAAGAAAGGAATCTTTATTTCTCAGACCAAATATGTGAAAGAATTGTTGAGAAAATTTGGAATGGAAGATTCAAAGCCAATGAATACTCCCATGGCAACCGAATGTAAGTTGAGCAAAGATGATGACTCTCCTAAGGTAGATTAGACAAAGTACAGATCAATGATTGGAGGATTGTTGTATCTCACTCAAACTAGACCAGATATAATGCAGGCTGTTGGTCTTGTTGCGAGATTCCAGGCTGATCCCAGAGAATCTCATGTCATGGCAATCAAAAGGATCTTTAGATATCTAAAAGGGATGATTGAGTAAGGTTTGTGGTATCCTAGAGATCATGACGTCTCTCTTCATCCATATATAGATGCTGATTGGGCAGGAGATGTGGATGACTGGAAGAGTACCAGTGGTGGAGCTTTCTTTTTGGGAAAGAGATTGGTTTCTTGGCTAAGCAAGAAACAAGAGGCAATATCCCTATCTACAACTAAAGTAAAATACATAGCAGCAGCAGGTTGTTGCACTCAAGTTTTGTGGATGAAGTAGATGCTAAGAGATATTAAAGTAGAGTATGAGGAGCCTATCACAACCCTCTGTCATAATTCAAGTGCTATAAGTATATCTAAGAATCCAGTGTTGCATTCAAAGACAAAGCATATATCTATCAAGTTTCACTTTCTAAGAGAGCAAGTGAATAAGAATGAAGTCAAATTAGAGTTTGTGTCATCCAAGGATCAGATTACAGATATCTTTACTAAACCTCTACCTAAGGACTCTTTTGAGTTTCTTAGGGAGAAGTTAGGGGTTATTGCCCCTCCGGTGATGAACTAAGGTGCACTGATGTGCATTAGTCTAGTGGGTATCATAGTCACATCTTGTGATCTGGATTGATATTGGGGAGTTGCTCCTCAGGGGGAGTAGCAGGTATGAGTCTGAAGTGGTGAAATTGCAAGTATGTGCCCTTTGGCATTGATGTCAAAGGGGGAGAGAAGACATGTGAAAAACAAGTGAAAACAAGTGGTTTCTGATCAAAGGGGGAGCAGTAAAGGGAGAGAAGACATGTGAATGGTTGCTGTTGATAGGGGGAGTTGTGACAGTAAGGAGAAGTTCTTGTCTTGATGGTTTTTCACATCATATGTTGCCATCAATGACAAAGGGGGAGATTGTTGCAAGTATGGGCCTAACCGGTGTTGTCATTGATGTCAACATACTCATGTTGAATTAATGAGAAGGATTGGATGAACTGTGTGCTGAAGATATTGAGAAAATTAATCTCAAGTAGGAACAATGAAGAACAGTGATGACAACAAGGTAAAAGTCTAAGATAGGTTGAGGATCAGAGGTTATAGATTAAAGGGTTTGTCAATATGTGTCTATAGGTGATCCAGTAGAGATTTCAGAGGTCCACATAAAGATCTGAAGAAGTTATGGCCGCTCAAGTAGAACCAGTTCTGACAGGTGTTCATAGGTGACAGAGTGACACAGATAGGTCCGGTGAGATCCAGAAGTGCATTATCCCATTTTACAAATTTGAGGAAGTGTTGAGAACATCCTTGTGAAGTGTCAAGTCAATTGGCTCATGGTTTGAAGGTCTAGAAGAACCTATTCCTTTGTGACAATGATGACAGACTGTGTTCTTGAGGTTCTAGATGAAGGAGAGAAGGATTCCAGTAAGCAGATGAAGTGCGGATGTACTTGGTGATTCAGGAAAGCTTGTGGTGATTTGTGGTTCATTTCTAGTTCATGTTGGTGGTCTTCATTAAAGTTAGAATGTGTATTTGAAGAATAACCACCCGATGTTGGTCTTCTTCACTAAGACTGGCCGACTAGATGTATTACACATCTTGTGGATGTTCTTGTAGGTGTTTTCCGACTTAGATGATTATTCCTAAGTTGATGTCTTGTATAAATAAGGGATTGTGAAGTCATTCCAAAGTGTGTCTTGTGGTGATAAGTGCGTGGTAGCGAGGAGGTGTGCAAAAGGTAGAGTAGAAGTATTGGGCTTAAATGGAATTGATTCAAGCATGGTGAAGATGCTATTGTATAGTTCATGAAGGTGATACTTATTTCTTTGTAGACAGTGTGTCTCTTGTAGGCAATGAGCCTCTTGTGAGCAGTGTGCTCGGGCAGTGAGCCCTAATTGGCATGTGCCATTTTGTTCTTTCTATTCTTCTAACAGAGAATACATTCTTGGGTTAATCACCCCGTGGTTTTTCCCTTAACTGGGTTTTCCATGTCAAAATCTTGGTGTCTTATGTGTTGATGAGTTTCTGCTTTTGATTTGAATACATTATATTTCATGTTTAATATACTGCTAATCACTAAGAAGATTTAAGTGTGTAAATTGGAGAAAGTTTTGCACAACTGAT
The DNA here is from genome assembly GCA_027924645.1 of Cunninghamia lanceolata. Classification (NCBI taxonomy): domain Eukaryota; kingdom Viridiplantae; phylum Streptophyta; class Pinopsida; order Cupressales; family Cupressaceae; genus Cunninghamia; species Cunninghamia lanceolata. The sequence continues at coordinate 8,887,696 of BSBN01001107.1, read as the reverse complement.
TCACCCCCCCTCTCAGTTGTGTGCCCTAAGTCTAACAATATGTTCTTTGTAAAATTATTTGATAGAACTAACATCTAAATGAATGCAAATAGCAAGTTTCAAAAGTTGGTTATCTCCTGAGGTGTGGTTTATACAAATCATGTAATGAATAAATCAAATATTGTTGAGTTTGTCTCCTTGAAATTTCTTGTGGATTTATCTTTCTATGAAAGGCTCTTGTTCAAAAAATGAGTTAAATGCTTTGATAGAAATGTAGATTTGTGTGAATGTATACAAGGATATCATATGTATGATTGATTTATAAATATTGAGTATAATGTGGTAAGGCAATATTATAAATCTTTATGATGTTCAGGTTGAATGCTGTCAGTAATTTTTAGTTACATTTGGTTTCGACTCTTTGCCCTTAGGCTAAGGCACTGATTTCCTACATTTGTATGTGTTTTTCAATGCCAAGGTTAAGAAATCCCAAACACCTTTAAAATTATAATATCGATCATAGATGTATGTTGAAGGAAAGTCTTTCTATTCTATGGTTGAGTGACGCTAAAATATTTAGAGGCTTAGGCTAGGTCCTCATAGTTTTCATAATCCTTAAGCAAATCTGCATAGAACACATCTACTAGTTCGATATTTTAAATAAATTGGTATATAAATTTATTAGATATTGTCAAGGGATCACCCTCCTAGGTTTTACAGAGCCTAAATTGTAGAGAGAAATTTAATCTAACTTTCACCTATGTGTTGTCCATCCCCTCATGATAGTTGAATATTGAAAGTGGTTAAATCATAGGCTATTTCATGAGATAAGGTTGGGAATTAAAAAACACCAATAGTTTCATAGTCATCAACATCATCTGGATAATTAACCAATGGAGACTCTTCCCTTTTTACGCTCTTTGGAGATGGCTCCCTTGGAGGGGAATCTAAATCAATTACATTCAATAGAGAAGAGGACCCATGTTTCACAAATGGGGGAGGTATTGGAGCTTTTTTCCCAATGGTCACACCCTTGGACACCCTTTTAAAAGAATAGATAGAAGGATCACTAGAAGGTTATTGTGAATGCCTCTCCTCTGTGATTGGAGCCTTACCCTTTGCTCTTTCTTGGATTGGAGGTGCTTTACCAATTATCTTGTCAATGTTATTCCAAATAGCTTGAATCCTCAAAATTAGATCTCCAACCTTTGCATATGCTCCTTTGTCAGAAGCATCCTTCTTCCTCTTATCACCATCTAACTTTAGAAAATCTATCCATTTTACCTTTCTTTCCACTATTTCATTTTCCTCCATGATGTTTCTTATCACATCTTCAGAGAAATAAGTGCAATGGCTAAATAGAGATCTTCTATTGTTCTTCCTAAGGTTACTTATGAAATGTTCAAGGTCAAAATTCCTTGCTTGCTCCTGCCTAATCCTCAAAGTTTTGAGTTTATCATATAACTTCTCAAAACCTTCTTTATTCATCCTAAAATCAAAGAAGACTATCAGATAAGGCAAGAAAGAACCCTTTCTCTGATTAGCCAAATGTGCCCTATTTGACTTAGGTAACCACCAAATAACTTCTAGAAAACCAATTCTCAAAGGCACAAACCTTGGTAAGACATGGGGTCCTACTAGGGTTCCATAAATTCTCAGGACCGTGCAGTTAGATTGGAGAAAGAAAACTCCCCAATTGTGTTGAATACATAGACTTGGCCTTCTCTCCAAGGGCCTTAAGAAATCAAAAATTTTCTTAGGTACTCTATCCACCAGTCCATGTAAAAAATGAATACACCTTGCTAGAAAAATGAGTCTTGAATGTGATGTAGTCGGTTCTTTAGAGTGTATGTCACATACATGAGTCTAATACTAGACTGGGAGATATTTCCTTTTCCATAATCATCACAAGTTCTTAAAGCATGACCCCACTCTGCCCTGCCTGTATACAAGAGCATGTGGTATAGAAAGGAGTACCACCAAAATTTCACCTCTTACTATCCCTTTTTGATTTCACTTAGTCACTTGTGTATTGCATTAGCAAGGTATGTAGCATAATCAAACTCATTATTTAGCAACACATGCCGAATATCACAAACCATATACAAGTAAGGGATGGGGATCCTCTCTAACTTGTCTATCCCCAAAACCTGGCACAGTGCATAGTAGGTTTTGGAAAAATAACTTTCAAAACCATCAAGCTTGAGAGGCCCTGTTTCACTAGTGGGAATCTAAATGCTTTTCTCCTTGACACCCTTTAGCTTGTGTCTAGGCAACCATACTGCTCTATAACTACTTCTATCCTGTTGATACTTGTGCTTGAAGTGACGAAAGTAAATGGGCTTACAAGAAATGAGATTAAGCTTGAAAATCTCAAATATAGATGCTTTGTTGATTTGTACCATAATTACACCATGACAAGTCCTTACTACCTATTAATTTTATCATAATTTGTAGCTATGGTTTTCAATAAATCAATATCCATGAAGATGATTAGCACTACCAGTTTTCCCAAGTCGTAGTTCTGGCACATTTGAGATTGGGGAAGTTAACTTCTTTTTCCATGCCAATGGAAAAATAATGGCTATCCTCCTATTGGGATCTCAGCATCCCTACACCCATGGAATTCATCTGCCAAACCCTCAGTGGCACTAGGTCCATGAAACTTAATCTTTTGTGTCAATGAACCAGGGAGTTGAGCCACAAGGTCTTCATGTAAGGCCCAACCTTGAGAAAACAAAGCACCATAAGCTCTAGGGGAGTCATTTTGCAATTTTAAATTTAGAAATAAGGGTTTTCCTTTATGCTTCTAGGGTTTTTGCTTCTTTGATTACTCAAATAACAACTAGCAAAAAGATTGGGGCAATTGAAACATACAAGGGTACCCTAGACTTGAAACAAAATTTCAAAATGCAATTACAAAACAATAGCAAGATTCTTCAGTCAACCAATTTAGAAGATATAATGCCATAGAAGATTTACTATATTTACACTCAAACAACCTTGAGTTGATACAGAAAAGTTTTGGATGGCTGCAAATTTTCCTCTATTGATGCTCCAAATTCTTAGGTAAGTCTTCAGAATTCTTGAATTAGGGCCTTTATGGAGAATGCCATTAATTTTGGAACTAGAAGTTGTCTCATCCACCATTATTGTCAGCTCACGCAAACCAAAACTCGTAACTACCCAATCTCTATACTTTGAATGTGAGTCATTTATCATACAGTAAAAGTGTTATTCCGATGACACCAATTAATCAAGAAGATTTTAAAATATTTGGATTACCCTTAGAAAAGTTGAACCAATGGAAATACTCCATTTGTAAGCACTTTACAACTTAGTAAAAAAGGCACACCGACGAAAAGATGACTTAGCTTCATCCACTTGGTGGCCTTTTGTAATTCTGTGATCATGAGATCAAGCCACAAATGAGAGTCCACAAAATGGAAGAAACCCTCTAGATTGTGCCACATGGAACAATGTACCCTCTTCTTAAAATATTTCCTCATACTGTAAGAAATTGCCATGTGTCACAAGCGATCATTCTATATCCCATAAATGGCCAAATACAGTCACATGGCAACTTTTTGTTGTTCTGCAAGCTTCAATAAAGCATCATTGGGATACTCCATGAATTGGAAAAAGAGCTATAAAGTATGCCATGTGATCCCCTTTGAGTTCTTTAAAACCCTAAGTTGTCGAACCCTGCCACCTGTCTTCATTTCAAGGTTCCGCCATCACCCTTTGCCTTAATAAAATTGTTTCCACAAAATGGAAGAAACCAACTAGAAAATGTCATGTGCTAACAAATGGTTCCTTGGGTGGACATTTTAAAGGGGACATGAGCACGTGCTTTTAGAACAACATTGTTCTACTAGGTAATAGAGGGACCAAAATTTCATTAAGGGGCTTGGGATAAGACTAAGGCATAAAAGATATTAAACTTCATACATAGGCTCAAAAGGTAACACAAGAGTAATGGGCTAGTAGCTGAGTGATGCCCTAGACATAAAATAATGACTTAAGCACTGACAACAAGCAAGAAGCAGTCAATTGTGAGTTAGAAAAAAATTATTTGACACTTACACAAACCTTAGGGTTTTGGGTTTTAGACCTAGGAACATATTTTCATAACATTATTCAAAGTTAAAACATAGCACAGCCCCCCCCCAAATTGAAGCTTGAAGTAGGGGCAAACATAGGAAGCTAAGGAAAAATATTAGAGTCCCACCAGTGGCTCTTGTTGGGGACATTTGTTCTATCAGAACAAAGAGAGATAACATAATACCTCTGGAGAAGTAGACCACAGAGCACAACAAAATAAAACCAAAAACAAAACCAAAGTAGGGAAACTAACTACATAAAAACACAAAATGCACGAAATAAAACCATACCTTATGAAAAGTATGGATTTAGGAATTGTCCATGCATTGGCAGTTCTAGAAGTTCTCTAGTCATATTTTTTTAGAAAATAGGAGTCTTATCCATGTGTATTGCTGATTAGGTATGGTTCAAGCCAAAGGGCATCAAACTTACCATGATTTCCTTTCTCGTAAACCCTACCATTCCATAATAGCACCATATCTCCAACCTTAAACTTCCTTTCAAAGACCCTTTTGTCATGTAAATGCTTCACTTGTTGCATCTTGATATTTCTCTATTGTGCTAGCCTTCTTGTCACATCCAATTGTGTTACTTGATTTATTCTATTTTTCATTGCATCTAATATATCATCGTCATACTCTTGGATGAATTTGTATATTGGCAACAAGTTGTTTATTGGCATCCTTGCTTCTAGGCCATATGCTAAATCAAATGGTGACTGGCCAGTAGCCTTTTTTACTGTCACTCTATCTGTCCATAAAGCCAGCCTCAATTTAGAATCCTAGGCACTTTTGTCCTTTTCAGTCATCCTCTTAACAATCTTTATTAAGCTGTTGTTGCTTGACTCAACCTATCCATTCCCTTGAGGATGATATGAGGAAGAGTAGGAAATTGATATCCCATACTGGATGTAAAAAGTTGTGAATTCTTTTGACCTAAAACATATTGCATTCTTTGATATTATCTTTTTAGGTACTCCAAATCTTATCAAAACATTATTTATCAAAAAGTCAATCACAACTTTGCTAGTTGCCTTTTTGGTTGGAATGGCTTCAATCCATTTAGTGAAGTAGTCAGTGGCTACTAGGATCCAACTATGTCCTCCACTTGACTTTCCATTGAGCTCTCCTATGAAATAAATTCCCCATTGTTGAAAAGGAGCCTCAACTATCATTGGTCTGAGAGACAGATTTCTAGAAAATTTCAATTTTCCTTAAAATCTTTGGTAAGCATCACAAGTCCTAACCAACTTGTGAGAATCTTTGAAAACCATGGGCCACCAATATCCAACCCTCAAAACCTTATGGGATGTCATCTTAGCCATGTAATGGCATCCACACACACCATGGTTCATTTCTTCCAAGATTTCTAATGAATGCCCTTTAATTACACATTTAAGTAAAATGCCTTATAAATTGCTCCACCAAAGCTAATTTCAATGATTACATACTTTATGGCTTGTAGCTTCAATGTCCTCTTTTGATTTTTAGTCATACCTTCAGGACAAGACATTTTTTGTAAGTAGTATACAACATCCTTAGACCATTCATATTCTTTCATATCACAATTAGGAACAACTTCCTCAACTTCAACATTGTTTATCTGATTAGCCTCTAAATATTTCTTAGCCATTAATTTAGCTAATCCTTGTCCCCTCACTAACTTAGTGATCTAAATGTCAATGTTAAACTCCTAGATCCTATTGATCCAACTACATATTCTCCTAGGCACCTCTTGTTGAGTGAAGCTATCCTTAACAGAAGCTATAGGAATATATGTAACAACAGTAGCACCTACTAAATAAGGTATGAAGTTCTTGACAACTTTCACCAATGCATAAGGTTGTTTCTTTGTTATGTCATATTTCATCTCTGTAGCTTGGAGAGAATTTCTAAGGAATGCAATAGGTTGTTCATATCCTTGATAATTCTTCTGTAAAAAAACAACTACTATAGCATGAAATGAAGCAAAGGAAAGCAACCGAAATGGCTTAGAAAAATTAGGTAACTTTAGCACAAGGGCTTCCTTTATAGCTTCTTTAATACTTTTGAAAGCCTTGATTGCTCATCATTCCATGTGATAATATGTTGTTTCTTCAACATTTTGGAGATTGATCTAGTAGTTTTTGCAAAATTTATAACAATTCTCCTCAAGAAGTTTACTTGCCCAAAGAAAGACTGAATCCCTTTGACACTCTTGGGTATTGAGATTTTATCAATAGCAGTAACTCTTTCAGGGTCAATTCTAATTCCTTCCTTGGACACAATATGGCCCAATAATTTTCCTTCTGCTACCACAAATACACATTTTTGGGGGTTTAAGGATATGCCAAATTCCATACATCTCTAAAAAATCCTCTCCAAATGGGAACAATGATCACGTTCCTTCTTTGAGTAGGCAGTTAAATCATCATGATAAACCACCATTATCACATTTATAAATTCAGAGAAGGCTACATTTATAGCTTGTTGAAATGTGGTTCCTACATTTGTCAATCCAAAAGGCATTTAGATGTACAGATAAGTACCCCATGGAGTAGTAAATGTAGTTTTTTATTTCTTAGACTCTTTGACCATCACCTAGTTGTATCCAAAAAAACCATATATCATTGATAAGAGCTCACAACCAATTACTTTCTGTATCATGGCTTCCATATTTGGAAAATGATAGTTATCCTTCAATAATGCCATATTCAGGTTTTTGAAATCCACATAGAGTCTAATGTCTTCATTCTTTTTCATAATAGGAATTAGGTTTGATACCCAAGTTGAGTGCCTAATGGGCTTGATTATTCCCCCCTCACTTAACTTTGCCAACTCTTACTATATTTTTGGCCTCAAGGTGGGATTTATGGGTCTTTTCTTTTGCCTAAAAGGATTTGCATCTGGCCTTAAAATGATTTCATGTTGGAACAAGTCCTCCCTATATGCTTTAAGGTCCTCATAAGACCTGTTTAAGGTGAAAAATGAAGAGGATTTGTTTTTAATGGTTTGTATTGATCCTCCTTTCACCATTAAAAATTCAAGGACATTTAGCCAAATAGAGGAATCTACTACATGCTTTTTGTCATTTGGAACATAGGGGAAGATTTGAATTGTGTGATTTTGTTATTCAATTAAGCCCAATTATGCTCAAAACCCTAATTACATGAATTCATGAACAAACAGACACATTACGGAAAATGATCGCACACATCTAGATATCAAATGACAATCAAATGCATACCAAATTTCCAAGTTTAGAAAATGGAAAAGTCAAGGACTAATGAGTGGGTGCCCTAGTCCAGTGCCACAATTTTTGTCAAAATCTGTGAATCTTGTTTGCAACCTGTTCCTGCTGTTCTAGAGATTTTCTTGTTATGGGATCTAGAGGACTAATGAGTGGGCACCTAAGTTGAGATCCCTATTTTCTTCTCTAATCTACAATTCTGACAGTCTGTACTACTCTCCTACAACTCCACTTTTTCTTCTTTCACAACCTGTAACCTGCAATCACAAAAAAATGGGTTGGGGGTTGTGGTGTTTAGAGGTTTGCCTTAGTCAAGCTCTGGAGAGACATTCAAGTCTTCCAAATGCCATTATCAGATAAAGAGTGTGTATCCCTGCAGGATAAAGGCAAAATTCAAATGATAAATGATTGAAAACACAATTGATATCACCTTGTAGTGAAGAACTCATGGAAGGAAGATGCTCTTCATGCCATGAGGAGATGGATGCCAAATCTACAAATACAAACACAAGAACAACACAAAATATTGTTCTGCAACACAATGAATGCCTTGAATCACCTTCACATAAGCTTTTCAATAAAAATTGTCATCTAATTTCCATCTAGTTTACAAATGAATCACTAATCATGCTTATATATGCAACTACAAGCATTCCTGCTAAGAATTTCATAATTCAAAATTACCATGTCAGCATAGGACCTAAATAATAGTCATAAATCGACACTTTGAAATTGGTCTTGACCTAAAATAGGGTAGGACTAGGGCATGGATACCCAAGTCCTCCCCCTATTTCAGGCAAGATTTATCATAAATGCATCCCCTGAGTCCTAATTGCCATGAAACTTCAAGGTTTTCTCATTGGGAGTCATCGCAATCATACAATATGCTCTACATGCATTCTAAAAGACCCAAGAGCTAAACCTTAAGAGGGAAAAGCCCCCAAGGGGACATTTTCCAATGTAACAAGACCATACAAAAATGCTTTTATGTTTTCTAAGAAAAGTAATCAACATTATCTTGATCTTAGGGTTTAAAGACTTACCTATGTAGACAAGTTTTGTTTTAACCTGTGTCCCCAAATTCACCTCCTAAAGATCACTTTGATGTATTGGTGCTGACTTGGTGGTCTGTCTGTCATTTCTATCGAATACCCTTTCTAGGGCAACTAGTCCTCTTGGAATTTTGTTTGTTTTCAATTGGATGATTTCACTTCCAAACACAGTTTCTTTTCCATCAACTATTTCCACAAACTCTTGGAAGTCAATTTCTTGAGCATGGTACTCATCAATACAGTTCATGAATTTGTCAGGTCCTGATCATCTTTGAAAACCTGCCAATGGTATATGTTGTCTGGGACAGAAGGCCTTGTCAATATCTCAAATTTTGAGATTCCAACCAGGGTCATATCTTCTGATCTAATTGTAATGTTGGCTAGGAAGTCAACCATTACATTCTTACTTCACTCTACCTAATCAATAGAGAAAGCCTCAAATTCCTCTATTGTATCCCATACAACATTTATGTATTGCTTGAGCCTTTTTTCCTTAGATGCATACTTAGATATGATCTATGAGAATATTAACTCAGAATCCCCTAGAACCTTAAGCCTCTTGACTCCATGTTTAAGAGTCATTTTTAGACCTAAAAATAAATCTTCATATTTAGTAACATTATCGGTGCATTCAAAGCCCAGTTTAAAGATGATCTAAATGTCTTTTCAGAAGGGGAAATGAGCACCACTCCTACTTTAAAACCTTATTTGGAAAATGCTCCATCAAATTGCATAGACCGCATGCCATCATCATTTGGGGATGATTCAAGACCATGATTTGAATGTTCATCCTAATCACTCTAAATTTCCTCAACTTTGAAATTATCCATGGCAATATCAAGGAAACATATATGATCATCATTCTCATTGATGCCATCTATTAACTAGGGAGACTTCTTTTCCCTATCAAGTCTCACTTCTTTTCCATCCATGGGAATCATGGAATATGGTGAATCCTTTTGGATGTTGCCTCCCATAGTGGACGTCCATTTTCTAGATAATAGCATTCCATACATGGGAGGGATGTCTACTATAGTGATATTCATTTTGTACTCTTTGAGTGGATATGTTGTAAGCCTTAAGCTTATGTCCTTGATAACTACAATGATAGGGACTTCCCTAGAATTCATAGCAAAACATTTCACATAGGCTTTAGTGACTTGTAGGCCCAATATCTCCATGACTCCAAGTTGCATTATATTAGTAGAGGTGTCTAAGTCAATCATATAACTTTTTACAAACCTTTCCTTTATCATCAAAGTGACAAAGAAAGGATCTACCTGAGAAGAGCTTTTATGTAGAGTGGATCCCAGATAAATCTCTGGTATCTTAGAGCTCCATTTTTTAACATCCTTAGATATTACTTTCTTGTCCTCAGATTTCTTACCACAGTCACTTGTCACTTCTGGCATACTTGGAACTACATCATTTATTGTAGCCACATCTCTGTCTTTATGTTATGGTATTCTGATCATCTCTAATAGAAGAATTGTCACTCTTATCTGACTAAACACATGGGCCATATCCAATGGGACATATTTAGGTGACATATTAGTATGAATTGCATTAGTATTCATAGTAGGAATGTAAGGTATGTTTCCCTTGCCATGTTTTTCTTCCATAGGGACTTTCTTGGTATTAACCCTTTCAACTGATAATTTAGCCCCAGGATGTGGATTATGTTTCCCCACTACTTCCTTAGACTTGAACACCAACATCTTTCTTAGGGATGGGAGTATTCTATTTCTGTTTAATGAAGATGCTACCTACATTCTCCATTGTGCTACTTTTTCCCTGAGTTTTCTTGCTTCTCAGGTTGTAATCACTCTTGAATTGAGTGATCTTAGATGCAGTTAGTGTTCTTATTTCCTCATCAGACGGTCTTCTCAAGTGGGTTTTAGAATCTTCAGTGTTCAAATTGAGAACATATTTACCATCCTCATTTATGCTTAGGAGAGAGTATTGCTTACATGAACTATTCAATTCTCCCCTTTCTGTTATGATCTTACCCTCTGAATCTTCTTCATCATATGTAACATAGTCCTCCACAATATATTCATGGTCAAAAACCATATTTATATTATGGTTCTCATAATCTTCCCCTTTATTATATTCATCACAGGGGTCTATATTATAAGTTAGAGACAATGCTACAACACATGAAGTAGAAGAATGAGGATCTTGACACATCATACACTAAATATTTTCATCCATGGCATGCACCCCCTTCCTCAGAGGATCAAGACTTTCTTTAGACAAATTTCCTCTATTATTAGGGGGCACTAGCTTCCCATTTTGCCAATTAGTGTTGTATGGTTGATCTATTGGCATTCTTTCTTGTCTTGCAAAAGGAGGCTTATCATTTGACACTCTTTCATCACATTTAGCCATAGAAATCTTCATTTCTTTGACCTCTTTCCATAATTTTTCACATTCAGCATCAACAAGAGCCTTGCTACCCTGTCCTCTATCTTGAGAAGTAAGTTTTAGTCTATTCCTCTTAGGAATTTTCCTAGATGCCATTCTATTGTTTTTAATATGAAAAGAAGCCTTAAAATCCTCTCTAAGGTTTTGGGGTTCCCTATTTCTCAATTCATATCCCATCTTGGGGTCATATGTATTATGGTAAATCACTAGGCACATGTGTTCATTTGGTCTCATGTATGGTGGGATTTTATTGCAAACCTTGAGAAACTTGGCATTGAAATCATTGATACCTTGATTGTACCCCTTTTGAATATTTGTAAACTCATTTACAAGAAACTATGGGTCAATGTTGTCACCATAATGTTCTTTGAAGATCCTCTTAAACTCTATCCAACAATCAATACTGGCCTTTGGTAGGCTTCTGTACCAATCTCTTCCATCCTTTGTTAATGACTATATGAACAGTTTCATCACCACATCCTCAGCCTCAACCTCAAAATCATCAATGACATTCAAGAATGCCTTCAGATGATCCTCACCAGACACTACATTGTTCCCAACAAACTTTGGGATAGGATTTCTAACCATATTTTCTATAAGGCTAGGGTAACCTGGTATGCCAGTAAAATCTAATTGTCTATACCTTACTAACTGCAATGGCCTCCTACTAAAATGATTTACCAATGGTTACCCATCCTCCTTATTTTGATTCATTGGAGGATTTGGAGGGACTGACAAATATTGTTGCTATGGTATATTTTGGTTTTACACATTTGGTTGGAGACCCACATTTTGCACTACTTGAAGATTTTGATATTGCATACCTCCCTACCTAGGGTGAGGATTATGACTTACCAGTTGGCTGACCATTCTAGTATTTGGGTTCTGTGGGGGTAATTGGTAATGATTCATAGGTGTTGACATAATAGGGTTATTCACTGGGAGTTGACTCATAGGAACTTGTTGGATAATTAGTGTTGGGCCACCCGTATGTTGCATAGTTGCAGTAGATACATCAAGAGTACCATTATGACTAATAGTATTGGAATTATTCATAGCCCATAATCTTAGGAGTAAGTCTTCTTTTTTACTTAATTATTCCATCCTAGCCTCTCTGAGACTTAACTCAATCACCTCCTCCTCAACTTCCTCATTAGTTTGATTAGAACCAAAAGGTGAATTAGGTATAATACATTTATTTTCCTTAGTGGATTTAGCCTTTTCTGGAGAAGGAAAGTGCAATCTTACATAAGGAGTTACACTTAGGGATTCATGAGTAGACTACATAATAGGCATGGGCACTATTTGGAATTCATTATGTGGAAGAGTCCTTACACTTTGAGAGATAGGGGTGGTTCAACATAAAACATTTCATCACCATCAGAATCAACATTACCCTCAGGAACATTTCAAGTAGCATAAGTAATAACATGTTCTCTTTGTTCTTCTCTTATTTGTAACTATTTCTATTATCACCCAAAAGGGGTGTTTTCATAGAAATGAGATCACCAACAGGGGGAGGGGGGTACTCACCAGAATCCTTAGTCCTCCATCTTTAATTTGCAAGCTTTGAATTCACAGGGTTGTTGGGATGTCCCTGTTGTAATGATCTCCCATGCATCCTTTTTCTTTGGTATTTTCTTTAGCTTTCACTAGTTTAGAGATTTCAATAGAGTTTCCACCCACAATTGGGAAACTAAAGGATAATGCACTGAAAAATACTTGTTATAAAGATAACAAGTTGAATCTCTTTTCAAATATGCAATGTCTCAATGCAACAACATCCAAAGTATAATATATATCTTATACACATTTTTTACAACAATTTTCTATTGGTAAGGAGAGTATTAGAGTTGTCACCCTAAAAACAAGGGAATGTAACAATTGATCTATGACTCAAGATTAGACACAATACTAGTCCTAGTCCCAAGTAATGCCACCAATCTATTGGTTGTTTTTAATTCCCAACCAGATCTTAAAAGGACAATCTAAAGAATATCCAATTCCAATGATTGATTTTCCTTGAGGGATTGGCCAACGATCAATAAAAAATAGATTATATTTTTCCTCTGCACTTTAGGCTCTCTAAAACCTAGGAGGCTAATCCTTTAACAATATTATTTTTGATTTCTTTTGCTATTTATCTCAAATAGTGTTCCTAGAAGATATGTTCTCTCTACTATGCCAAAGAATTATAGATCTACTAAAGATATTGGCTAGATCCTTGAGCTTCTATATATTCATTTGCAGGAGAACATGAAGATAACATTTAGGCAAACAACTACTTGCAAAAATGGGAAAACTTAGTATGTTTTTGGAATATATGATCGGGGAATTGCATCAGACAAAAATTAAGAGAGATCGGTGCCTTAACCTAGGCTACATAGTCAAGATAGACATAACATGGAACCCTACACAATAGCGTTTTCTCCCAATTCATGAAATATAGCAACATGCATTACACTATCACACTTTAATTAGTTCAGAACCAACTCTACTTAGGAATCCCTACAAACATTCATAACATTCAATATTCTCTTAAAGCATTAAATTTACTCTTTGAGTAAAAGCCATAAGATGAACATTCATACATAGGAAAGACTGTGAAGATGAATAAAATGATCCTTGATCAATTTCTATTCATAAATGAATTGAAAAGTATAATGTAGGAGACAATATATCTCTAAACTTGGCAATATATTCAAGCTATGAACTGGTACTAGCATATAAAATTCACATTTGTACATCAAATTCTATTCTCAAATAACAATCTAGACTTAGAAAGTTGACTCTATTACTATATGCTTTGTGATACCAAATTTCTCCTAGATCCTTTGCCAATGGCCTTGAAGCTCTGTATTTTGATGGGACAAATTATGCTCTTTGGAAGGTATGAATGAAAAGCCATTTCCTCTATCTTGGCTATAAAGTATGGCTAGTTACACAGTCACAATTTGTCATGCCTGAAGGTGGCTTGACAATTGAGGATGATATCAAAGAATATGAGCTGGATGCTAAAGCAAAGGATGCTCTGTTAAGTTCCTTAAGTGACTCAGTGTTGAGAAAAGTTGTGGAACTTGAATCTGCAAATGAGGTATGGGAGAAGCTGAAAAATCTATATGAAGGATATAATTCTGTAAGAGAAGCCAAGCTACAGAGCCTGAAAGTGAAATATGCAGGTTTGAAGATGAATGAAGATGAAAACATAATAGCCTTTATGCAAAGGGTTGATGAACTTGTCACTGGAATAAAAGGTATGGGAGGAACTCTCAGTGATAAGGAGATTGTGATGAAAGTTCTTAGATCACTACCAAAGTCCTATAGTCACAAGGTAGCTGCTATTGAAGAATTTATGACTGTGAAAACTATTGACAGAGATTAGTAACTTGGAAAGCTTACAGCCTTTGAGATGAGAGAATTTAGTGATGAACTACCAAAAGTTGAATAATCTTTTAAAGCCAGTACTTTAGAAAAGATTTCCAGAGCTAAGAAATACAAGGTGGATGATGCCGTTGATGAAATTGAAGCTAACTTTGTTGAAAGGCTACAAAGAGGCTCCGGTAAGTTCAAAGGTAAATTACCATTCAAATGCTTCTCTTGTGGTAAAGTAGGTCATTATGCTTCCAGATGTCCTAAAAGAATTGAAAGAAATAATAAAAGATACAAGAGAAAGCCTAGAGTTCTGAAGAAATGCTACTATGTCAGAGATTTTGATGATGAGGGTGTGACTGATGATGAATCTAATGATGCTAGTACTAGTGCAAATGAATGTCTATTTATTTCTATTAAAGAAGATCACACATCTACCAATTTTGCTAGCTGTGTGAAGGAAGAAAAACTAGTGGAAGAAAGTGTTTTGGTTGTTTAGGTTGAGAAAGATAAGGATGAATGGATTATTGATAGTGGATGCTAACATCACATGACCGGTGACAAAAGTAAGTTGTAAGTTTGGAAAAGTATGATGGAGGACTGGTTAGGTTTGGAGATAATGAAGTTGGTAAGATTTGTGGAAAAGGATCTATTTCATTTGATGGAAAACATAATACTAACAATGTCTTATATGTGAAGGGTTTGAAGCATAATCTTTTGAGTGTTGGTCAGATGTGTGACAAAGATTATGATCTAAGATTCAAAGATAATAGATGCAAGATCATGGAAAGCTTAGAAACTATGATTACTATAGGTAAGAAGACAAAAGGTAACATCTATCAATTGAGAGGAACTAATGATTATTGTTTATTGGCTCAGGCAGATGAAAGTTGGTTGTGGCATAGAAGGATGTGTCATATAAACTTTGATAGTCTGGTAAAGATAAGTTTAGGTTAGATTATGAGAGATTTACCAAAACTTGTGAAACCATCCAATATAATCTACAAGGAGTGCCAGTTAGGGAATCAGATAAGAACAAGTTTCAAGAACAAAGAGCAATTCTCTGTCATTTTACTGGATTAGTGCATACAAATCTTTGTGGTCCTACAAGGTTAAGAAGTCTACAAGGTGACATGTACTTCATGTTACTTATTGATGATTATTCTAGAATGACTTGGGTTACTTTTCTAAGAGACAAATTAGAAGCCCTAGAGAAGTTCAAATCTTTCAAAGCTATGGTTGAGAATGAAATAGAATTAAAAATCAAATGCTTGAGGTCTGATAGAGGAGGTGAGTTCACATCAAATGAATTCAACAATTTCTATGAAGAGCATGGGATAAAGAGATAGCTATCTACACCTAGGACTCCTCAGTAGAATGGAGTTGTGGAAAGGAAAAATAGGACATTTCAAGAGGCTACTAAGACAATGATGAAGGAAGAAAATTTGCTGGAAGTATTTTGGAAAGAGGCTTTTCAAACTATTGTTTACATTCAAAAGAAAGTTCAAGTCAAAGGTAATGGTACTCAAACTCCTTATGAATTATGGTATGGAAGAATTCCTTTAGTAAAGTATTTCAAAATCTTTGGAAGCAAATGCTATGTTAGGAGAGATGAAGATCTAGGAAAGTTTGATGTAAGGTGTGATGAAGGAATCTTTCTTGGATACTCTACCAAGAGTAAGGCCTAACGGTGTTACAATAAAACGATCAAAAAAATTATTGAAAGTGCAAATGTGAAGGTAGATGAAGGCAAGGAAAATATGTCATACCTGAATTACTATGAACTAGATGAACATGTGACTATATTGAATGAAGAAAAAGATGAGCAAGAAAACAAGCAAAATGAAGAAGAGTCTCTGAAAAGTGTTGTCATGACTCCCAGGTATGTAAAGATCAATCATTTTGAAGATCAGATTATAGGTGACAAAAACAAAGGTGTGCTAACAAGGAGAAGAGCTGCAGAGGAACAAGCCAATTACTATTTGCTTTCAAAGATTGAACCAAAGACTGTGAATGAAGCATGCAATGATGAAAATTGGGTAAAGGCAATGGAGGAAGAACTAGTGCAAATAGAGAAAAATGAAACTTGGGAATTAGTCCCTAGACTTGCTGACAAAAATGTTATTGGAACTAAATGGGTCTTCAGGAACAAGTTGAATGAAAATGGAGAAGTTGTAAGGTATAAAGCAAGACTTGTATGCAAAGGATATTCTCAAATTGAAGGGATAGACTTTGAAGAAACTTTTACCCCAGTAGCTTGGATTGAATCAATGAGAATGTTTCTGGCATTTGTAGCTCACAATGATTTCAAGGTGATTCATCAGACTAAGTTAGAAGAGGAAGTATACATTGAGCAACCGGAGGGATTCCAATTGTCAAATTAAGGTGATATGGTATGCAGGTTGAAGAAAGCATTGAATGGACTCAAACAAGCTCCTAGAGCATGGTATGCAAGGTTAAACATGTATTTATTGCAATTGGGATTTAGTAAAGGTACTGTAGATAGCAATCTATATTTCAAAATCAATGATGATCAGATATTGATTGTTGAGGTCTTTGTTGATGACATTATCTTTGGAGGAAATGAAGGTATGTGCATAAGGTTTGCCGGTGAGATGAAAAGTGAATTTGAAATGTCCATGTTTGGTGAGATGAATTTCTTTCTAGGTCTACAAATAAATCAATCAGATAAAGGAATCTTCATATCTCAGTCTATGTATGTGAAAGAGTTGTTGAAGAAAGTTTGGGATGGAAGACTCTAAACTGCTGTGTACTCCCATGGTGACTGGCTACAAGTTGAGTAAAACTGATGAATCACCTAAGGCTGATAAAAAAAATACAAATCCATGATTGGAGGATTGTTTTATCTAACTCAAACCAGACCTGATATTATGCATGCAGTATATCTTGTTGCAAGGTTTCAAGCTAATCTAAGAGAATCTTCAGGTATTTGAAAGGTACTCCATATTATGGCTTATGGTATCTAAAGGATAATGATTTCACTCTCAGTGCTTATACAGATGTAGATTGGGCTAGAGATGTTGATAATAGAAAGTGTACAAGTGGAGGTGCCTTCATCTTGGGTAATAGATTGGTCTCATGGCTGAGTAAGAAATAAGATTCAATATCTTTGTCAACTGCAAAAGTAGAGTATATTGCAGCAGCATGTTGTTGCACTCAAGTATTATATATGAAGCAGACTTTGAAGGATATAAGAGTTATGTATGAAGATCGAATTGCAATCTTTTGTTACAATACAAGTGTTATAAACATTTCAAAGAATCTAGTGACGCACTCAAGAAAAAAACACATATCAATAAGGTATAACTTCTTGAGAGAGAAGGTGATAGGGAATGAAGTAAAGTTGGAATATGTGTCCACGAAGGATCAGATTGCAGACATTTTCACTAAGCCTCTGCCTAAAGATACCTTTGAGTATCTCAGAGAAAAGTTAGGGATCATTACCCCTCCTATCCTGAACTAAGATGCATAGGAATGCATCAATCCAGTGGAGCTCAAAGTGTCATTCTTTGATTTGGATTGATGTTATGAAGGTTACCTCTCAGGGGGAGTAGCTAGATGTTTCTGATAAAGAAAGTGGATCAGAGTAGTAGCATACAAGTATGTGCCCTTTGCCATTGATGTCAAAGGGGGAGATAAATCATGTGAAAAACTTAGGAGGAGAAAGAATGCAGATGTGTACGAAGAAAGGGGGAGAATCTTGTCTTGGTGGTCTTTTCAGTTTTTCACATCATATGTTGTCATCAATGACAAAGGGGGAGATTGTTACAAGTATGTGCCTAATCAATGTTGTCATTGATGTCAACATATATGTGTTTTCATTGATGTCAACTGTGCTCTTACTTTATTGAGGATATTGAGAAAATTAGCCCCTCTGGTGATAACAATGCGTTGTAGTAGAAACAGTGCATTACATGCAGAAGAATAGTCTAGAAGAATGGTCTGCATTTCCTATAGAATAAATATCTTTGCATGCTGATTGGAAGTTATTTAGAAGCCTATCTAAAGATGTTATATTTTGAGTTTGAGCCTCTGGTATGAAGAATTGAGTAAGTTATGTTCACCAGAGTGGAAACAACTTTTTCTGTGTGTTTGGTGTTGACAGGGAGAAAGTATTTTTCTCCGCATTCCTCCACGTTAAAGTATTTTGGTCTGCGGTTCTAGACTTAAGTCAATGATGATGTTAAGTGCCTTGAAATACAACGGTTCATGATTTGGTGGTCTATAAGCTATCTTTTGCTCATGATAGTGGCTGACAATGTTGTTCCTGTACTCCGGTTTGAATAATCTTATTGTTAGAGTGATTAGAGATCATGCGGTTGTTCCTGGTGATGACAATGTGCATGTGGATGTCTCCTAATCATACTCCTACATTTAGATTGGTCTACAAGGTGCATTTTAGTTTGTGCATGAAGCGTGTTCTTGAGAACACTTGTGTTAACATTAGTCTTGGCTGACCTGGTTGAATTCATCATCTGCGAAGATGCATCAAAGATTGTGATAGCATGTGGTAGCGTGGAAGATTAAGGCATGACGTGATCCACATTCACTTCTTTTCTTTGTAAATCCATTTAGGTTCAAACCTATTATGATGTAATGTATTCTTGTGGACCTTAGAGATTGTTCGAACAGTTGATGATTGTAATGTTGACTTTGATGTTCATTCCAAGTTTGATGAAGGGTATAAATACTTGTAATTGAGTCGTGAAAATGTATTCAAGTGTGGAGATGTGAAGATAAAAGTGAAGTAAGGTAGTAGAGTAGACCAGAGGTGTTTGTGCTTCAATGGAACTGAACCTTGGCATGGAGTAGATGTTGTTATCTTAGTTCAACCTTTTGGCAGTGAGCCTTCTTTTGGCAGTGAGCCTCCCTTTAGCAGTGAGCCACCCATAGGCAGTAAGTCTTTATTTGTAGTGAGCAATTTGGGTAGTGAGCCTCTAATTTTTGGTATTGATATAACTAATATATTTTTGTGGGCTAACACCCACTGTGGTTTTTTCCTTTTAGGGTTTTCCACATAAAAATCTGGTGTCTCCTATGTTGAATATGTTATTGTGTTGAGCTTCTCATTTTATGCTTTCATGGTTTTATCAAAATACACGTAATTAATAAGTTGATGATCATAATTGGTTAAAAGTTTTAGGACAACTGATTCACCCCTCCTCTTAGTTGTCTAATGCATTCCAACAGTCCTCCTGGGTGAAACAAGGTGGAGGGGCAAGTTACGATTGTTGTTGCTTGCTTTCTAGCTAGAATTTTGGCACTACCATAGCTAGCTATGAGTGGCTTGCTTTGTTTTCTATTTGGTTGAGGTGGTTAGAAACCTCCCATTGAAAGATGGGGAGTCACTTGCCTATGCCTGGGACTAAGCTTAATGAAAGGAATTCTAATTTCTTGGGTTTGCTTTTGACATTGTCCCTTGCAGGTATTCTTACTTCTTCATGTGTGGAGATAGGCAGAGTGAAGGATGCTTGTATTAGGAACAAGTATCTATAAATTAAAGGTGGTGGAAGTTGAAAGAGCATCTAACAAAATGCCACTTGTTAATATCATGTTTGCCTCCACACGAAGAGTAAGAAAGCATACAAGACAAAATTAGTTCCTCATATTTTCTAAAGGTGATAATTTTTTGTAGAGAGGCATGATTTAGTGGATGAAGATGGTTATTTTGGCATTATGTTGTATTTTGGCTGTCAAGTGAAAATGTGACATCTGTCATGTGCAAGTGGCTCGATGCTTGTTGCTCCCTTGTGTTATAAAAGGGATTTCATGGCCATTTTGCACATGGTCTATTTTTGGTTGATCTCTTGGTAAAATGTTGGTAGAAAAATAAGAAAATAGAAGTCTTATTTAGTTTTAGTGTGTTAATTTTGGATTGTATGTTCTCTGTAAAGTTATTTGATAGTACTAACATCTAAATGAATGCAAACGACAAGTTTCTAAAGCTGGTTGTCTCTTGAGGTGTGGTTTATACAAATCATGAAATGAATAAATCAAAGATTGTTCCTTTTGTCTCCATGAAATTTCTTGTGGATGTATCTTTTCTATGAAAGTCTCTTGTTCAAAGAATGAGTTAAATAATTTGATAGAAATGTAGATTTGTGTGAATGTATACAATGATATCATAAGTATGACTGATTTAGAAATATTGAGTATAATGTTGTAAGGTAATATTATAAAGATTTATGATGTTCAAGTTGAATATTGTCAATAGTTTTTAGTTACATTTTGTTTTGACTTTGTGCCCTTAGGCTAAGGCACTGATTTCTTGCATCTGTATGTGTTCTTCAATGCCAAGGTCAAGCAAGCCCAAACACCTTTAAAATTTTAATATTGGTTGTATATGTATGTTGAAGGAAAGTTTGTTTCTGTTCTATGGTCTTGAGTAATTCTAAAAGGTTGAGAGCCTTAAGCTAGGTCCTCATATATTTCATATTCCTCAAGCAAATCTGCATAGAACACATCTGCTAGTTTAGTATTTGAAATAAATTGGTATAGAAAGTTATTAAATTCTATCAATGTATCACACTCCCAGGTTTTTGCATAGCCTAAATTGTAGAGGGATAGTTAATATAACTTTCACCTATGTGTTGGCCAACCCCTCATGATAGCTAAATATTGAAAGTGGCTAAATTCTAGGTTGTTTCATGAGATAAGGTTGGGAATTATAAAACACCAATAGAAATGGTGACTCTACTAGGGAACTTGTTTGTTAATTATAAAAAAAAATCAGTTCAATAGTTTGTCATGGGTACTTAGAGTTTGCATAAGTGCATTATCATTATCATGCTGTTTAAAGAGTGGCGACTCACTTTTGAGCTGATTGGTCAAAAGGAAAACTGACTGTGTATGAGAAAAATTATGTGGCTCTGCTATTGGAGGAGACCCAGTATGAAACAAGGCCTTAAAGAGATCTATGCTATTTGAAGTTTAGTCCCTTGTAGGGAGGTGGTGACTCTGTGAAGAAAGGACCTAATGGAAGTATGAAGGAAAATTCACGATAGATGTAGCATGATTTCTAGGTATTTTACATACTGTTGTATTTTGGAAGGAATTATTATGTTTGAAAATGGTTTACGCAAAGCTCTGAGATGAAATTGGTTCTTTATTTATTGAAAGATAAGCACTAAGTAAAAGGAAATAGTGTTAGGCTTGCATACATCTGTATTATTAAATTGTAATATGTATTTTGAAAAGAAGTATGCTTGTGTTCGAAGAGATCCTAGGCAAGTTGAAACATAAATTTACATTTGTAGAAGGGCTTAAGATCATGTTGAAAAAGGAAATTGAGTCTCCAATGTGTAAATACAAAATTATGAGAGAAGTCTCTAAAAGATTAGGGAGATTGTGTTCCAGTCTATATCCCTGTATGGCCTCAAGTTTAACAATGAATGGTGTGCAACCTCACTTGTGCTATCAAGGAAGTTTCATTAGTGAAAGGTATAGGGTGATAAATTTCAGCAATATCTATGGTTTCCCAAATCATACACCACATGAAATCAGAGATAAAATACCAAAATTTAGTGGTGGTAGGTCTGAATTAGCAAGTAGGCACTTGTTGGATTTTATGGATGTAATGAGAGATTATGAGTTAGATTTTGAAGATGTCATGAAATTGTTTGTTCAATCTTTAAAGGATGAAGCAAGAGATTAGTTCTATTATTTACTAGTGTGCTCTATCTATTCTTGGAATAAGTTCAAGGTAGGTTTCAGGGAGTAGTTTGGCGAGAGAATCAATGTAGGTTCAGTGATCAATAAATTTATGAGCATTGAGAAAGAAGAGGATGAGCTAGTTCCGACATTTAACTTGAGATTTACAATAACATTGAGGGACATTCTTGAGGCTATTAGACCAAATGATATAACAAGTTTAATTGTTTACTTGGGAGCTTTTAACAAAAAGTTGAGTTACCAATTAAGAGACAAAGATCCTATGACTTTGTTTCAAGCTTATGAGATGGCCATAAACATTGAGAATAATTGGAAATATGGAATGCATAAGAGCTATTTGTCTGCAAGTGTTTGCAACCCTAGGGCACTCAGTGCAGATAGGGGATCCAAGTTATAAATTAGAAATGAATTTCAAGGCATTTACAACCCTACTATTTCAGCTTGTACATTATCTAATAATGTTGATCATGTGGAGCCCCAAATATATTGTCAACAAGATGCATGCATTGATGATTATATGGTCTTTGTTCATGCTCTCTTTGATATAGAGAGACATGAGGGAGAATTGGGATATTCTTTATTTTCAAGAATATTGAACACCTATATGGATATCCCTATTATTTTTAGGCCTCAAGAGTTTGTATGCATTGACCTATTCTGTGAACTATATGGGTTGGGTATGAGTGCATTACCTTAAAATTTGAAGCCAAGTATCTTTGTTCAAGTTCTTGTTTGGATAGATATTTTAGAGAATGCTAAAATCCATAATGACAAAAATGACAAACTTCTTAATGCTAATTACATTATTCCTATTGCTGGTATGAGTGTTAGTGAGTCAATGTATTCATCATTTAGTGTGCAAGAACCAAGTAATTATGATTGCAATATTACTAGGGTTGAGGGCTCAATTAATAATGATCCTAATATCGCTAGGCCTATTCATATATATTCAACTCATGAAGTTGATCATGCTGATTACTTCTCTACTAGTCATAGTTGCTTACATGAAGTAGTCTTGGAATGTTTTGTTCTAGATGAAGATAACATTAGCATACAAGATGTTGATGACACAAGTTCACTCTCAGATGATCAGGTTATGCATTGTGATGAGTATACAAATGATAGAATATCACCACTACTGATAAATAATATTGTGGAATTTGAAGAGCCTTCTGATGATGCTATCTCAGATTATGTGGATATGGCAGAAATTTTAGATATGTGTGCTGAGAAATCGGAGAATGAAATGAAAGATAATACTAGTTGATGTGATTTTAGGACTAATTATGAGTATGCCTATGAGTAGGATATTGACGGTAATGCTTCAGAGTATAGTAATGCTAAGGAAGATTTGGAACTCAATGAGGAGGAGACAAAAATATTTATAGTAGGAATGAACATAAGGCACAATCCCCTTTATGATGAACCTCTAGATTTACCCGAGTTAAGAAGTGATAATAATCATTGGTATAAATACAACCCACTCTTTCTAGAGAATCTTGAAGATACAAAATCTAAAGAATATGAAGAGGATTTACTAGAGTTAGATGAATGCATGGATAATGTGGAAGATGCCAAGGTGAATGGTTTCAAGTTGGAAAGGGGTATTGATACATTTACAACTGGGTCTCCATTATTGGGCATTGGTGTGTATGGTGAAATTCATGGCTCATGGGATGTGAGAAAGCATAAATCAATGGTATTATAGCCTGAGGTGGTGCATATGAGTAAAGCATCCATGTGTGGGGAGCAAAATATAGATGATCATCCAAATTATGTATTTCATTATGTTATTCCAGGTCTGGATGATGCATTTGACATAGGGCTAGGATGTGGCCTTAATCAAATGAATCAACATATGGATAAACTCATTAAAGATGTTACTTGTGAGTGTTTCAAATATGATATAGATATTGTGGGTAAGGATGATGGTGCTAATGCAAATCATTTAATGGATTATGAATGTTTTCATTTTCCAAATCTGCTTGATAATCTTAACAGTGACCAGGAAAGTAATTATGCAAATTATTATAATTGGATTGATATGATGGATCCTTTTGTCACCTTGAGGATTTGTGGGGAGATTTTCTACTCTATATTTAATTGTCAAAGTTAGAGAAGCCTAGGATAGGTTGAAAGTGGTAGATTTGAAGTCTCTAGAGGTAGTCATAAATGTGATGATGTTATTCCTAATATTGCCTTGATACAGGCATTGGAAAATAAAATCTTTGATAGAGGTAGATCTCATTTCCTATTTTGGGATGGTCTTGGGCCATCTTGTTGCTAATTTTTGTTTTCTATGGTGTTTTGTTTCTCTGCGTCTAGTCTGGTCTGCTTCACCGAGAGATGTTTCGAGATCTCTCTTTATTCATGTTGAATAGACATCCTGAACTGGAGCCATTGATAGGACTTTGAAAATTTGTAGTGGTTCTATGGTTACATTTCAAAAATTTGGTCATCCATTGGTCCCCTGAGAGTTAGGGTTTCATTTCCATCTGCTAGGGTTCAATCTTAGGACTTAAACCTTCCTAAAACCCTATTTATGTAAAAGCCCTAACATTCTTTTAATTCATCATTGACTTGTGTTCACTTTTTCTTAGTCACTTAACTTATAACTTAAGTCATTAGCATCATTGGTAAGTTGGCCCCTTGTTCATAGTGAAATATTTGGTCGCATGCACTTTTTGATTTTTGATCGATGTCCTAAGTTTGAGAAAGTGAATGTTTTGGTATTTTATGTGTGCACATTAGGTGGGGTCAAAATATTTTATCAAAGTGCATAGGATGTCCCCTTTTAAGTTGCAATTTAAGGCACGTGCTTCATTTACCTTAAATTTTGCACCACATGGTCCCACAACTTGTATTCTATTGGTTTCCCACCCACCCACACCATTAAAATATTCAACAAAAAGGGTTGTGTGGAATAGTGGGCATGTGCCACATGGCATATCTTTATATGGGCCTTGGCAGTTTCTAAGGCGAGATTCATGGTGCACCTAGGATCTAATGGTCTAGATTGTTTTTGAGGATTAAATCCTAATTGTTCCCCGCTAGCTTGCAGGGAATCTATCTGCAGATGTTGATACCTTGTGGGTTAGTGGGCAGCTTCCGCATGGTTTCATCAAAGCTATCCGTCGATCCAAGTCACTAGAGGATCAACAACTAAATTTCAAACTTGCTAACAACATTGATGGAGATGTTCTAGTTAGCATGAGATAATAATGTTGGGAGGGTGATGGTGTGCAAGGATCAGCACACCAGTATAGTGGTGGGATTTTTCAAATGTGTGATGAGTTTTCTTCATCGCTGCTATACAACGGGGCTAGCTTGTGAGGTGATCGCCTAGGCATAGAATCAACCCTTGAGGATCTGTTCTAGGCTTGAGGGGATTTATCGCTCATGGCACAACATGGTTTGAATTGAGTGTGTTATTTAAAAGGGAATATTTGCTGAGACCGAGGGGCTAGCTTTTGTTTTCTCATTATGGAAATTGATAGTTCTAAGTTGTGGAAAGTTGACATGATGCAAAGTGTCACCTCCTTTTCTTTTTTCAGTAATGTTGATAGGTTATTAAAGGCTTTCCATTTATATTCAATGGTCCATGGTACTAACTATAAAAGGTTAAATTTGGATTGTTTAGTTTTGGTTTGAATCCTCTTTTCACCAATTACATTCAAGGACCTTCGGATTGAGTGGCAAAGCACTATAAGGTCCTTAGTCACTTACAAATGTAGGGAAACTTGGATTACGGTATTTGATTATCAATTTTCCTTCCCTTATGCTCAATCATCCATCAAAACCTTAATTATCCAAATGCAATAGTAAACAAATGAATAATGGAAAATGTTTCTACATAAAGCTGTGAAATAACAAATAATTTTGCACCTATTTTTAGGGTTCTAAGGCGGAAAAGTCAGAGACAAAAGATCGGGCGCCCAAGTCCAAGGCCTTGCTTTTTGTTGGGGTCTCGAAACTCAGTTTGTAACTTATTTTTTTGTTTCAAAGATTTTCCCGTCACGGAACTTTGAGGACTAATGAGCAGGCACCCTAGTCCAGGGTGCCCTTTTTCCCATTGTTCTGCAATTCTAACACTCCAACATGTCCTCCTGCAACTTCACTTTGTCTACATCATCAACCTATAACTTGCAACCATGAAAACTTTGGGAGGGCGTTGTGGTGTTTAGGAGCTTGCCTCAGTCAAGCCTCGAAAGGACACTTAAGTCTTCCTAACATCTTTACCCAATAGAGAGTGCGTGCCCTTGTGAGGCAGAGGCAAAATACAAATGAATAAATGATCAAAGACACAATAAATGTCACCTTGTAGTGAAGATCTCATGGGAGGAAGATGCTCTTCATTCCATGAGGAAATGGATGCTCAAATCTACAAACACAAACACATAGCCAACATAAATCTACTCTTGCAACACAATGAAAGCCTTGAATCACCTTTAGAATGTATAAAGTTCACCATAGCCATCTAGTTTACAAATGAATGCCTAAACATGCTTTTATATACAACTACAAAAAATCCCGCTAAGATGTCATAAATTTAAACTTACCGTGTCGATCTAGGAACCAAATAACGGTCATAAACCAACACTTAAAATTTGGGCCTGACCCAAAATAGGGCAGGACTAGGGCACGGGCGCCCAAGTCCTCCACCCTATTTTGGGCAGGGTTAAGTTCAAGGGGTCCCCCTAGGGCCCATTTGTCATGATACCTAGGGTTCATTCCATCGGGATGCCAAATTATGATGCAGGATGTCCTAAATACACACTAAAGACCTGGGAGCTAAACCTTATGAGGGAAAAGCTACCAAGGGGACATTTTTTGATATTACATTTAGCATCCACTTTATTGTACGTATAAATGCAAGGCCAATACATGCATTAAAGTATGGTCAACAAACACAACAAACACACCAAGCATGGAGGAGACACATTAAACACATAGATGAGAGTAACAGGCATGCAAAACATAGAGAAGATAGTTACAGTCATGCAAAATAGGGAGAAGACAACAAATGCATAGAAGACACATTAATGCATGGAAGACAAAAATGATTTCTTTTCTTTTCTTTTTTCTCATATATAGATGGAAGTACTGGAAAGTAAACACACCTCCCATAAAGCAGGATGCACTCATTGTGCAGGTCTTTAAACTATATATATGGGGCAACACACACGCAAGACACACAAAAGCTCCCAAAATGTAGGATGGACTCATCACACATGTCTTTAAACTGCATATGGGGTAACAAACATGCCACACAAAGTAAGCACACCAAACACACACTTTGAAGACATGAAGAAAACACGGTAGACAAGTGATGGAGTGTTCCTATTTGTAGGCTCAACACCATCTTAGGCACATTACAAGCACACACTGATGATTGGGCTTCACCACAACAATCACTGAAGACACGCTTAAGGGTTGAGTTAGTCACAGAACTACTCTCCGCCTCTGTAAAGGACTTTTGAAAATGACAGGATGATGCATTCTGCTCCAAGAAATACACCATCCCCACCTCTTTAGAGGGCTTAAGAAAAAGGATATGCTTGATATCCTACCTCTGCAGAGGGCTTAAGAAAAAGGATATGCTTGATATCCTGCCTCTTCAGAGGGCTTACATGATTGATTGATTGATTGCAAACAAACTTAGGATGCAGGATGCCCTCATCACATAGGTATTTAAACTACACCTGAAGATAAACACATTGCTAAGAACTACAATAGACAACTTACCTTACATATGCCCCCACCTTAAGGTGGTTGATATCATGCATCGATATCAAGCACATTAAGGTAGGAAGAAAACACACAAGGGAACACAAGGTCTCGCAAAGCCGATACCCCTCGGAGGTGACATGTACTTCACGATCACCAAATGTTTCCATAAACACATCCCTGCAAGAAACATGTTAGTGTCTACAACATCATGATAAACAACAAGATCAATGCATATGATTAACCACATAAAGAGCTAAAGTTATACTAGTAATTCGGAGTTTGAGGATAACTGTGGGGCTACATCATGAAGCTCTTTGAATCAAGTACCACCAAGGTTGGATTCAAAGACAAACAAAGGTGCACAGAGTAGCAGTATTATTAAGGTTTGTAAATGAGATAGCATACCATCAAAGTCACTACATAGAAAGAACAGAGTGCTTCTACTAGCCAAGCATCAGATAATTTATTACATTCCCATTGTCATATTAGGAACTAAGTCCATTTTTTGATTTCTCTTGAAAGAGACACTAGGTCCGCATCAATATAAATTTTTTTCATCATCCGTCTGCTAGATAGAAACAATAGAGGAAGGGAAACAATAAATAAGAGAGGAGGAACAAATGTCTTAGGGATAGTCATGTAGGAGGGTGCCCCCAAGTCACCAACCGTAACGCTATGTCCATAAGACACAACACACAACAATGAAATCAGAGAGAGAGGCAATATAGAAGAATGATGATACAAATAGAAGAAATTCACAACAGAGGCAGTCTCCTAGTATCCCAGACCTTACAAGAGAATCAGGGGTCATCCTAGGAGGCCTAAACAACACATAACACATTATGAGAGAGATAAAGGGTTAGAGATACTTACCCGTAGGGCCCTGCTCGGCTAGCGGGTATCATTAAAGAAATCATCGTCATCCTCCTACTCCCTAATGTTAGAGGAAAGTGGGACATAAGGTACCATAGCCCAATTCATGTCTTTCTCATCATGTTGTTCATTGTTAGGATCATCTTTGTTTGGTTGAATGTTAGGATCAATGCTTTCTTGTTGAGATTGCAGGTTTATAGCATAAGCTTGTCTTGTTCTTCTTCTTTCTCTTGTTTTTCTATTTCATTTTCTTTTACCACTTATCTCTTGTAACATAGGGCTTTTCTCTTTCATAGGTTTGTGCAATTTAGAAGATGACGTACTGAGATCAAACCTCATTTGTCATGGTGGAATATTTTGTTGTCAACAATGACCTCCCAATCATTGTAAAAATTTCAGGGGAGGAACCTCAGCATAGGGACCTTGTCCTTTTGGTCTAAGGTTCTCTTCACATGCAGGTTGTTTATCTTTTGTCATTTCTTTCATAGGAGGACTAGCCATTGGGTGTAAGAGTTTATCTTTGTAATTTCTATAGCTCAAAAAGTTAAAGTCTATTCGTAGCTCTGGCTCTTGTTCAAATTTATCCCAAAAGTAATCCAATGTAAGGTGTTGTTGTGTACTTAAAGGCTTGTATGTATTTTGAGGAATGACATGCACTTGTCCATTTAAAGGAATTTTTACACATTTATAGATAGTTGAAGGGACACTTTCATAGGCTTTAACCAAGGGATTCCAAGTTTGATTTCAAAGGTATCAGAAGTAGGAGTAACATCAAACCATTGTTCAATATGTTTCTCAAATACAATTACCAACAATAATATCCTACCCAAAGGTTTTTCAAAGGTTCCCTTATGTGTCTTGATCATCATAATCAAAGGGTCATAAGAACCTTGCATTAATTAATGTGCAAAGAGGAACTCTTCAGTGGAAACATTATTCATGCAATTAGGATCAATAAGAGTTCCATCTATAGGGTTTCCCATTATTTTCACAGTGATGTAAAGAGGTCCTTCAGTGTCTCTAATTGTTCTGTCATG
Source organism: Cunninghamia lanceolata (assembly GCA_027924645.1). Taxonomy (NCBI): domain Eukaryota; kingdom Viridiplantae; phylum Streptophyta; class Pinopsida; order Cupressales; family Cupressaceae; genus Cunninghamia; species Cunninghamia lanceolata. The sequence continues at coordinate 8,858,205 of BSBN01001107.1, read as the reverse complement.
AGGTGTAAACACAATTTCAGGTTCAGGGACCTTTCTTTTCATGTAGGGTCAAGGAGGGAACCTATTGTTGTTATTGTGAGTAGAGGCCATGTTTATATGTTTAAATCAAATATCAAATTGGATTTAAATTTTTTTCCAAAAGTACGTCAAAGACAAGTGCAAAACTATATGCAAAAATGACCTAAAATGCTTGATTTTTTTGTACTTTTTCAATGCAAATGAATGAAAGCAAAGGTGTTGTAAGGATTTTTATCAGGGGAAGAAAATTATATGGGTGATATTAGTCTAATAAAGTAATAATATGCTTCATAACACACTCTTGATGCAAATCTAAGATGACAACAAGTCAACATATAGTGAAAATATGCTAAAATATGCGATTGTTTCACCAAATCTCAATGCAAAAGAGCATGAAAAAGGGTGTTGTGAGGAAAATGATGATGGAAAGAAAATTATATCAGTAATGATAGCCACTTAATGCCAAAATATCTGTCACAACACACTTGTAGTGCCACTCAAGGTCAAACCCTAGTGAAAATATAGCAAAATATGCAATTTTTCATGATTTTTCACTTCCAAGACCTAGGAAAAGGGGTGTTGTAAAGAATTTTGGGAGGTATAAAAAATAACAGCAATTATACCAGTCACATCAATCCATAAAATTTATTACAACACACTTGGAGTGCAAACTAGGCTAAACCCTAGGGCAAAAATAGCAAAAATGTGTAGCTTTTCACCAAATTTTCAATACAAGAGGCCAATAAAAAGGTGTTGTGAAGATTTTTAGGAGGGGAAGTAAATAATTACCCTTATAAAAACCAATTAGTGAAAAAATACCCTTCACAACATCCCTATGGTGCAAATTTTGAGAGTCGATAAGGCCAAATCTAGTGAGAAACAATGTTTTTCAAGCCCTAGGTTTGAGATCTTGACAAAAAATGCTATATGAATGTTTTTAAATATTATTTATGATGAAAATGAAATATAATCAGATAAGAAAATGATTACCAAGCCCTAAGATGCAAAATGCAAGTGTAAATCTAATGAAAATGCATGAAAATTGCTAGATTTTTGTTGAAATTTTCTATGCAAAAATACAAATAGTTAAAATCTAAATGCAAATTTACACTAAAATGCAAGACTAAATCCAAATTAAAATTTTAATGAGTCTCTAAAATCAGTAGAAAAATATGAAAGAAGATTTTGCCTACTAACCCTTGATTTTGGAATTACTAGGTTATATGAAAATTGTCAAAATTTCTACAAAACCCTAGTAATTGTATGATGAAAATGTAATGAAAATGATTGAATTTTTGTAATTTTCTTTAATTTATCTCAGATACAATGCAAAAATTATAAATTAGATAAAATTAGAATGAATTGATGCAAAATAGTAACCCTAAAATGTAATTTATTTTTCAAAAATTTCAATTTTTTTTTGAAATTTTCTCAATGCAATAAGATGAATGAATGAAATCAACCCAAATCTGAAGTAAAACAATCAGAAAGGTGCCAAACTAAATAAAAATAGGGTTTCACCAAAATGTAAAAGGTTAAAATTTTGATTGTTTAGTTTTGGTTTGAATCCTCCTTTCACCAATTACATTCAAGGACCTTAGGATTGAGTGGTAGAGCACTATCAAGTCCTTGGTCACTTACAAATGTAGGGAAGCTTGGATTAGTGTATTTGATTATCAATTTTCCTTCCCTTATGCTCAATTATCCATCAAAACCCTAATTTTACAAATATGGCAGTAAACAAATGAATAACAGAAAATGCTTCTCCAGAAATCTATGAAATAACAAATAACTGTGCACCTGTTTTTAGGGTTTCAAGGCAGAAAAGTCAAGGACAAAAGAGTAGGTGTCCAAGTCCAAGGCCATACTTTTTGTTAGGGTCTGGAAACTCAGTCTCTAACTTATTTTTGTTGTTTCAAATATTTTCTCGTCACGAAACTTTGAGGACTAATGAGCGGGCACCCTAGTCCAGGGTGCCCTTTTTCCTGTTGTTTTGCAATTCTGACACTCCAACATGCCCTCCTGCAACTTCACTTTGTCTGCATCATCAACCTATAACTTGCAACCATGAAAACTTTGGGAGGGGATTGTGGTGTTTAGGAGCTTGCCTCAATTAAGCCCTGAAAGGACACTTAAGTCTTCCAAACACCTTTGTCAGATAAAGAGTGTGTGCCCTTGTGAGGTAGAGGCAAAATCCAAATGAATAAATGATCACAAACACAACAAAAGTCACCTTTTAGTGAAGATCTCATGGGAGGAAGATGCTCTTCATTCCATGAGGAAATGGATGCTCAAATCTACAAACACAAACACATAGCCAACACAAATTTGCTCTTGCAATACAATGAAAGCCTTGAATCACCTTTAGAATATATAAAGTTCACCATAGCCATCTAGTTTACAAATGAATGCCTAAACATGCTTTTATATGCAACTACAAACACTCTTGCCAAGATTTCGTATATTCAAACTTACTGTGTCGGTCTAGGGACCAAATAACGGTCATAAACCAACAGTTAAAATTTGTGCCTAACCCAAAATAGGGCAGGACTAGGGTGCGGGTGCCCAAGTCCTCCCCCTATTCTGTATAGGGTTAAGTTCAAGGGGTCCCCCTAGGTCCCATTTGTCATGATACCTAGGGTTCATTCCATCAGAATGCCAAATTATGATGCAAGATGTCCTAAATGCACACTAAAGACCCTGGAGTTAAACTTTATGAGGGAAAAGCCCCCGAGGGGAAATTTTCTGACGTTACACTAACAATTAAATTTTGATAAGGCAAATTGAAAGAGCGTGATTATAGAAATTATGGGAGCTTTGACAGTTTTACTATAAGTAGACACTTTTGTTGTCACTTTGTTCATTATCTCTTTCTGTGCAAGCAATATGGATCTCCATCCTTTTAGTATGCTATGTTTGTTGTCCTCTTCCTTAGGATTGTCATCTCTATTCTCATAGTTGAGGATATGTCCCTACGAGATTAAAGGATTTGAAGATTTTTCTATGGAATAGGTAGTGCAGAGAAAATTCAAGAAGCAAAATAACATCTATTGAATTGGGTTAGGCCTTTCTTTTCTCCTTATTTTTATCCAATTGAGGACTCGGTGTCCCAATCTATAGACTCCAGTAACCTCCTATTCTTGTGAGTCTCCAGATTGATATCAGAGGTAGGGAAGAGTTATTGTTCTCTCTTCCCCTCCCCTACAACTATGAACTCTAATAGAGCTTAGGCAACAATGGAAGGAGTGTTGTTCTCCTGGGTGAAAGAAGCAAAAGTGGAGGGGCAAGTTACGATTGCTGTTACTTCCTTTCTAGCTAGAATTTTGTCACTGCCATAGCCATCTATGAGTGGCTTCCTCTGGTTTATCTAGTTAAGGTGGTTGGAAACCTCCCATTGAAATATGGAGAGTCACTTGCCAATGCCTGGGACTGGGCTTAAGGAAGGGAATTCTAATTTCTTGGGTTTCCTTTTGATGTTGTCTCTTGCAAGTATTTTTACCTCTTCATGTGTGGTGATAAAGGCAGAGTGGAGGATGCTTGTACTAGGAACAAGTATCTAGAAATTAAAGGTGGTGGAAGCTGAAACAGCATATGACAAAATGCCCCCTGTCAATATCCTATTTTCCTCCACACGAAGAATAAGAAAGCATACAAGACAAAATTAGTTACTCTTGTTTGTTGAAGGTGATAATTTGTTGTAGAGAGGCATGCTTTTGTGGATGAAGATGCTTATTTTGGCATTATGTTGTATTTTGGTTGTCAAGTGAAAATGTGACATTTGTCATGTGCAAGTGGCCCTATGCTTGTTGCTCCCTTGTGTTATAAAAGGGATTTCAAGGCCATTTTACATGGGGTGGGTTTTTGGTTGATCTCTTGGTAAAATGTTGGTAGAAAATAGAGAGAATAGAAGTCTTTTTTAGTATTAGTGTCTTGAGTTTAGATTGTAAGTTCTCAGTAAAGTTATTTGATAGAACTAACATCTAAATGAATGCAAACGACAATTTTCAAAAGTTGGTTGTCTCCTGAGGTATGGCTTATACAAATCATGTAATGAATAAATAAAATATTGTTGAGTTTGTCTCCTTGAAATTTCTTCTGGATTTATCTTTCTATGAAAGGCTCTTGTTCAAAGAATGAGTTAAATGCTTTGATAGAAATGTAGATTTGTGTGAATGTATACAAGGATATCATATGTATGACTGATTTATAAATATTGAGTATAACATTGTAAGGCAATATTATAAAGCTTTATGATGTTTAGGTTGAATGCTGTCAGTAATTTTTAGTTACATTTGGTTTCGACTCTTTGCCCTTAGGCTAAGGCACTAATTTCTTGTATTTGTATGTGTTTTTCAATGCCAAGGTTAAGAAATCCCAAACACCTTTAAAATTTTAATATCGATCATAGATGTACGTTGAAGGAAAGTCCATTTCTATTCTATGGTTGAGTAATGCTAAAATCTTGAGAGGCTTAGGCTAGGTCCTCATAGTTTTCATAATCCTTAAGCAAATCTGCATAAAACACATCTACTAGTTCAATATTTTAAATAAATTGGTATATAAAGTTATTAGATATTGTCAAGGGATCACCTCCTAGGTTTTATAGAGCTTAAAGTGTAGAAAGAAAGTTAATCTAACTTTCACCTATGTGTTGTCCATCCCCTCATGATAGTTGAATATTGAAAGTGGTTAAATCATAGGCTATTTCATGAGATAAGGTTGGGAATTAAAAAACACCAATAGTTTCATAGTCATTAACATCATCTAGATAATCAACCAATGGAGACTCTTCCCTTTTTATGCTCTTTGGAGATGGCTCCCTTGGAGGGTAATCTAAATCAATTACATTCAATAGAGAAGAGGACCCATGTTTCACAAATGGGGGAGGTATTGGAGCTTTTTTCCCAATGGTCACACCCTTGGACACCCTTTTAAAAGAATAGATAGAAGGATCACTAGAAGGCTATTGTGAATGCCTCTCATCTATGATTGGAGCCTTACCCTTTGCTCTTTCTTGGATTGGAGGTGCTTTACCAATTATCTTGTCAATGTTATTCCAAACAGCTTGAATCCTCAAAATTAGATCTCCAACCTTTGCATATGCTCCCTTGTGGGAAGTGTCCTTCTTCCTCTTATCACCATCTAACTTTAGAAAATCTATCCATTTTACCTTTCTTTCCTCTATTTCATTTTCATCCATGATGTTTCTTATCACATCTTCAGAGAAATAAGTGGAATGGCTGAATAGAGATCTTCTAATGTTCTTCCTAAGGTTACTTATGAAACGTTCAAGGTCAAAATTCCTTTCTTGCTCCTGCCTCATCCTCAAAGTTTTGAGTTTATCATATAACTTCTCAGACCCTTCTTTATTCATCCTGAAATCAAAGAAGACTATCAGATAAGGCAAGAAAGAGCCCTTTCTTTGATTAGCCAAATGTGCCCTATCTGAATTAGGTAACCACCAAATAACTTCTAGAAAACCAATTCTCAAAGGCACAAACCTTGGTAAGACATGGGGTCCTACTAGGGTTCCATAAATTCTCAGGACCGTGCAGTTAGATTGGAGAAAGAAAACTCCCCAATTGTGTTGAATACCTAGACTTGGCCTTCTCTCCAAGTGCCTCAAGAAATCCAAAATTTTCCTAGGTACTGTATCCACCAGTCCATGTAAAAATGACAACACCTTGCTAGAAAAATGAGTCTTGAATGTGATGTAGTCAGCTTCCTTGCAGTGTATGTCACATACATGAGTCTAATACTAGACTGGGAGATATTTCCTTTTCCATAATCATCACAGATTCTTAAAGCATGACCCCACTCTGCCTTTCCTGTATACAAGAGCATGTGGTATAGAAAGGAGTACCACCAAAATTTCACTTCTTACTATCCCTTTTTGATTTCACTTAGTCACTTGTGTATTGCATTAGCAAGGTATGTAGCATAATCAAACTCATTATTTAGAAACACATGCCGAATATCACAAACCATATACAAGTAAGGGATGGGGATTCTCTCTAACTTGTCTATCCCCAAAACCTGGCACAGTGCATAGTAGGTTTTGGAAAAATAATTTTCAAAACCATCAAGCTTGAGACGCCCTATTTCAGTAGTGGGAATCTAAATGCCTTTCTCCTTGACACCCTTTAGCTTGTGTCTAGGCAACCATACTGCTCTATAACTACTTCTATCCTGTTGATACTTGTCCTTGAAGTGATGAAAGTAAATGGGCTGACAAGAAATGAGATTAAGCTTAAAAATCTCAAATATAGATGCTTTGTTGATTTGTACCATAATTACACCATGACAAGTCCTTACTACCTATTAATTTCATCATAATTTGTAGCTATGGTTTTCAATAAATCAATATCCATGAAGATGATTAGCACTACCAGTTTTCCCAAGTCGTAGTTCTGGCACATTTGAGATTGGGGAAGTTAACTTCTTTTTCCATGCCAATGGAAAAATAATGGCTATCCTCCTATTGGATCTCAGCATCCCTACACCCCTGGAATTCATCTACCAAACCCTCGATGGCACTAGGTCCATGAAACTTAATCTTTTGTGTCAATGAACCATGGAGTTGAGACACAAGGTCTTCATGTAAGGCCCAACCTTGAGAAAACAAAGCACCTTGAGCTCTAGGGGAGTCATTTTGCAATTTTAAATTTAGAAATAAGGGTTTTCCTTTATGCTTCTAGGGTTTTTAATTTGATAACTCAAATAACAACTAGGGAAAAGATTGGGGCAATTGAAACATACAAGGGTACCCTAGACTTGAAACAAAATTTCAAAATGCAATTACAAAACAATAGCAAGATTCTTCAATCAACCAATTTAGAAGATATAATGCCATAGAAGATTTACTATATTTACACTCAAACAACCTTGAGTTGATACAGAAAAGATTTGGATGGCTACAAATTTTCCTCTATTGATGCTCCAAATTCTTAGGTAAGTCTTCAGAATTCTTGAATTAGGGGCTTTATGGAGAATGTCATTAATTTTGGAACTAGAAGTTGTCTCATCCACCATTATTCTTAGCTCATGGAAACCAAAACTCGCAACTACCCAATCTCTATACTTTGAATGTGAGTCATTTATCATATAGTAAAAGTGTTATTCTAATGACACCAATTAATCAAGAAGATTTTAAAATATTTGGATTGCCCTTAGAAAAGTTGAACCAATGGCAATACTCCATTTGTAAACACTTTACAACTCAGTAAAAAAGGCACACCGACAAAAAGATGACTCAGCTTCATCCACTTGGCAGGCTTCTGCAGTTCTGTGATCATGAGATCAAGCCACAAATGAGAGTCCACAAAATGGAAGAAACCCTCCAGATCGTGCCACATGGCACAATGTACCCTCTTAAAATCTTTCCTCATACTATAAGAAATTGCCATGTGTCACGAGCAAGCATTGTATATCCCATAAATGGTCAAATACAGTCACATGGCAACTTTTCATTGTTCTGCAAGCTTCAATAAAGCATCATTGGGATACTCCATGAAATGGAAAAAGAGCTATAGAGTATGCCATGTGATCCCCTTTGAGTTCTTTAAAACCCTAAGTTGTTGAACCCTGCCACCTATCTTCATTTCAAGGTTCCACTATCACCCTTTGCCTTAATAAAATTGTCTCTGCAAAATGGAAGAAACCAACCAGAAAACGTCATGTCCTAACAAATGGTTCCTTGGGTGGACATTTTAAAGGGTACATGAGCATGTACTTTTAGAACAACATTGTTCTACTACATAATAGAGGGGCCAAAATTTCATTAAGGGGCTTGGGATAAGACTAAGGCATAAAAGATATTAAACTTCATACACAGGCTCAAAAGGTAACACGGGAGTAAGGGGCTAGTAGCTGAGTGATGCCCTAGACATAAAATAATGACTTAAGGACTGACAACAAGCAACAAGAAGTCAATTGTAGTTAGAAAAAAAATATTTGACACTTACACAAACCTTAGGGTTTAGGGTTTTAGACCTAGGAACATGTTTTCAAAACAATATTAAAAGTTAAAACCTAGCACAGGGCCCCCCCAAATTGAAGCTTGAAGTAGGGCAAACATAGGAAGCCAAGGAAAAATATTAGAGTCCCACCAGTGGCTCTTATTGGGGACATTTGTTCTATCAGAACAAAGCGAGATAACATAATACCTTTGGAGAAGTAGACCACAGAGCACAACAAAATAAAACCAAAAACAAAACCAAAGTAGGGAACCTAACTACATAAAAACACAAAATGCATGGAATAAAACCATACCTTATGAAAAGTATGGATTTAGGAATTGTCCATGCATTGGCAGTTCTAGAAGTTCTCTAGAGATATTTTTTAGAAAATAGGAGTCTTATCCATGTGTATTGCTGATTAGGTATGGTTCAAGCCAAAGGGCATCAAACTTACCATGCTTTCCTTTCTCGTAAACCCTACCATTCCATAATAGCACCATATCTCCAACCTTAAACTTTCTTTCAAAGGCCCTTTTGTCATGTAAATGCTTCACTTGTTGCATCTTGATATTTCTCTATTGTGCTAGCCTTCTTGTCACATCCAATTATGTTACTTGATTTATTCTATTTCTCATTGCATCTAATATATCATCATCATACTCTTGGATGAATTTGTATACTAGCAACAAGTTGTTTATTGGCATCCTTGCTTCCAGGCCATATGCTAAATCAAACGGTGACTGCCCAGTAGCCTTTTTTACTGTCACTCTATCTGTCCATAAAGCCAGCCTCAATTTAGAATCCTAGGCACTTTTGTTCTTTTCAGTCATCCTCTTAACAATCTTTATTAAGCTCTTGTTTCTTGACTCAACCTATCCATTCCCTTGAGGATGATATAGGGAAGAGTAGGAAATTGATATCCCATACTGGATGTAAAAAGCTGTGAATTCTTCTAACCTAAAACATATTGCATTCTTTGATATTATCTTTTTAGGTGCTCCAAATCTTATCAAAACATTATTTATCAAAAAGTCAATCACAACTTTGTTAGTTGCCTTTTTGGTTGGAATGGCTTCAATCCATTTAGTGAAGTAGTCAGTGGCTACTAGGATCCAACTATGTCCTCCACTTGACTTTCCATTAATCTCTCCTATGAAATCAATTCCCCATTGTTGAAAAGGAGCCTCAACTATCATTGGTCTGAGAGATAGATTTCTAGAAAATTTCAATTTTCCTTAAAATCTTTGGTAAGCATCACAAGTCCTAACCAACTTGTGAGTATCTTTGAAAACCGTGGGCCACCAATATCCAACCCTCAAAACCTTATGGGATGTTGTCTTAGCCATGTAATGGCATCCACACACACCATGGTGCATTTCTTCCAAGATTTCTAATGCCTGCCCTTTAATTACACATTTAAGTAAAATGCCTTATAAATTGCTCCACCAAAGCTAATTTCAATGATTACATACTTTATGGCTTGTAGCTTCAATGTCCTCTTTTGATTTTTAGTCATACCTTCAGGACAAGACATTTTTTGTAAGTAGTATACAACATCCTTAGACCATTCATATTCTTTCATATCACAATTAGGAACAACTTCCTCAACTTCAACATTGTTTATCTGATTAGCCTCTAAATATTTCTTAGCCATTAATTTAGCTAATCCTTGTCCCCTCACTAACTTAGTGATCTAAATGTCAATGTTAAACTCCTAGATCCTATTGATCCAACTACATATTCTCCTAGGCACCTCTTGTTGAGTGAAGCTATCCTTAACAGAAGCTATAGGAATATATGTAACAACAGTAGCACCTACTAAATAAGGTATGAAGTTCTTGACAACTTTCACCAATGCATAAGGTTGTTTCTTTGTTATGTCATATTTCATCTCTGTAGCTTGGAGAGAATTTCTAAGGAATGCAATAGGTTGTTCATATCCTTGATAATTCTTCTGTAAAAAAACAACTACTATAGCATGAAATGAAGCAAAGGAAAGCAACCGAAATGGCTTAGAAAAATTAGGTAACTTTAGCACAAGGGCTTCCTTTATAGCTTCTTTAATACTTTTGAAAGCCTTGATTGCTCATCATTCCATGTGATAATATGTTGTTTCTTCAACATTTTGGAGATTGATCTAGTAGTTTTTGCAAAATTTATAACAATTCTCCTCAAGAAGTTTACTTGCCCAAAGAAAGACTGAATCCCTTTGACACTCTTGGGTATTGAGATTTTATCAATAGCAGTAACTCTTTCAGGGTCAATTCTAATTCCTTCCTTGGACACAATATGGCCCAATAATTTTCCTTCTGCTACCACAAATACACATTTTTGGGGGTTTAAGGATATGCCAAATTCCATACATCTCTAAAAAATCCTCTCCAAATGGGAACAATGATCACGTTCCTTCTTTGAGTAGGCAGTTAAATCATCATGATAAACCACCATTATCACATTTATAAATTCAGAGAAGGCTACATTTATAGCTTGTTGAAATGTGGTTCCTACGTTTGTCAATCCAAAAGGCATTTAGATGTACAGATAAGTACCCCATGGAGTAGTAAATGTAGTTTTTTATTTCTTAGACTCTTTGACCATCACCTAGTTGTATCCAAAAAAACCATATATCATTGATAAGAGCTCACAACCAATTACTTTCTGTATCATGGCTTCCATATTTGGAAAATGATAGTTATCCTTCAATAATGCCATATTCAGGTTTTTGAAATCCACATAGAGTCTAATGTCTTCATTCTTTTTCATAATAGGAATTAGGTTTGATACCCAAGTTGAGTGCCTAATGGGCTTGATTATTCCCCCCTCACTTAACTTTGCCAACTCTTACTATATTTTTGGCCTCAAGGTGGGATTTATGGGTCTTTTCTTTTGCCTAAAAGGATTTGCATCTGGCCTTAAAATGATTTCATGTTGGAACAAGTCCTCCCTATATGCTTTAAGGTCCTCATAAGACTTGTTTAAGGTGAAAAATGAAGAGGATTTGTTTTTAATGGTTTGTATTGATCCTCCTTTCACCATTAAAAATTCAAGGACATTTAGCCAAATAGAGGAATCTACTACATGCTTTTTTTCATTTGGAACATAGGGGAAGATTTGAATTGTGTGATTTTGTTATTCAATTAAGCCCAATTATGCTCAAAACCCTAATTACATGAATTCATGAACAAAAGGACACATTACGAAAAATGATCACACACATCTAGATATCAAATGTCAATCAAATGCATACCAGATTTCAAATTTCAAAAAAATGGAAAAGTCAGGGACTAATGAGTGGGTGCCCTAGTCCAGTGCCACAATTTTTGTCGAAATCTGTGAATCTTGTTTGCAACCTATTCTTGCTGTTCTAGAGATTTTCTTGTTATGGGATCCAGAGGACTAATGATTGGGCACCTAAGTTGAGATCCCTGTTTTCTTCTCTAATCTGCAATTCTGACAGTCTACACTACTCTCCTACAAATCCACTTTTTCTTCTTTCACAACCTGTAACCTGCAATCATGAAAAAATGGGTCAGGGGTTGTGGTGTTTAGAGGCTTGCCTCAGTCAAGCCCCAAAGAGACAGTCAAGTCTTCCAAACATCATTATCAGATAAAGAGTGTGTATCCCTACGGGATAAAGGCAAAATTCAAATGATAAATGATTGAAAACACAATTGATATCACCTTGTAGTGAATATATCATGGAAGGAAGATGCTCTTCATGCCATGAGGAGATGGATGCCAAATCTACAAATACAAACACAAGAACGACACAAAATATTGTTCTGCAACACAATGAATGCCTTGAATCACCTTCACATAAGCTTTTCAATAAAAATTGTCATCTAATTTCCATCTAGTTTACAAATGAATCACTAATCATGCTTATATATGCAACTACAAGCATTCCCGCTAAGAATTTCATAATTCAAACTTAGGATGTCAGCATAGGACCTAAATAATAGTCATAAATTGACACTTTAAAATTGGTCTTGACCTAAAATAGGTTAGGACTAGGGTGTGGACACCCAAGTCCTCCCCCTATTTCAGGCAGGATTTATCATAAATGCATCCGCTGAGTCCTAATTGCCATGAAACTTCAAGGTTTTCTCATTGGAAGTCATCACAATCATACAAGATGCTCTACATGCATTCTAAAGGACCCAAGAGCTAAACCTTAAGAGGGAAAAGCCCCCAAGGGGACATTTTCCAATGTAACAAGACCATACAAAAACCCCTTTATGTTTTCTAAGAAAAGTAATTAACATTATCTTTATCTTAGGGTTTAAAGACTTACCTATGTAGACAAATTTTGGTTTCACTTGTGTCCCCAAATTCACCTCCTAAAGATCACTTTGATGTATTGGTGCTGACTTGGTGGTCTGTCTATCATTTCCATCAAAAACCCTTTCTAGGGAAACTAGTCCTCTTGGAATTTTGTTTGTTTTCAATTGGATAATTTCACTTCCCAATATAGTTTCTTTTCCATCAACCATTTCCACAAACTCTTGGAAATCAATTTCTTGAGCATGGTACTCATCAATATAGTTCATGAATTTGTCAGGTCCTGATCATCTTTGAAAACCTGCCAATGGTATATGTTGTCTGGGACAGAAGGCCTTGTCAATATCTCAACTTTTGAGATTCCAGCCAAGGTCATATCTTTTGATCTAATTGTAATGTTGGCTAGGAAGTCGGCGATTACATTCTTACTTCACTCTACCTAATCAATAGAGAAAGCCTCAAATTCCTCTATTGTATCCCATACAACATTTATGTATTGCTTGAGCCTTTTTTCCTTAGAGGCATACTTAGATCTGATCTATGAGACTACTAATTTAGAATCCCTTAGAACCTTAAGCCTCTTGACTCCATGTTTAAGAGTCATTTTTAGACTTAAAAACAAAGCTTCATCTTCAGCAACATTATCGGTGCATTCAAAGCCCAATTTAAAAGATGATCTAAATGTCTTTTCAGAAGGGAAAATGAGCACCACTCCTACTCTAGAACCTTCTTTAGAACATGCTCCATCAAATTGCATAGACCGCAAGCCATCATCATTTGGGGATGATTCAAGACTGTGATTTGAATGTTCATCCTAATCACTCATGATTTCCTCAACTCTGAAGTTATCCATGGCAATATCAAGGAAACATATATGATCATCATTCTCATTGATGCCATCTATTATCTAGGGAGACTTCTTTTCCCTATCAAGTCTCACTTCTTTTCCATCCATGGGAATCATGGAATATGATGAATCCATTTGGATGTTTCCGCCCATAGTGGAGGTCCATTTTCTAGATAATAGCATTCCATACATGGGAGGGATGTCTACTACATTGATATTCATTTTGTACTCTTTGAGTGGATATGTTGCAAGCCTGAAGCTTATGTCCTTGATAACTCTAATGATAGGGACTTCCCTAGAGTTCATAGCAAAACATTTCCCATAGGCTTTAGTGACTTGTAGGCCCAATGTCTCCATGACTCCAAGTTACATTATATTAGCAGAGGTGTCTAAGTCAATCATATAGTCTTTTACAAACCTTTCCTTTATCATCAAAGTGACAAAGAAAGGATCTACCTGAGAAGAGCCTTTATGTCGAGTGGATCCCAGATAAATCTCTAGTATCTTAGAGCTCCATTTTTTAACATCCTTAGATGTTACTTTCTTGTCCTCAGATTTCTTACAACAGTCACTTATCACTTCTGGCATACTTGGAACTACATCATTTATTGTAGCCACATCTCTATCTTTATGTTCTAGTATTCTCATCATCTCTAATAGGGGAATTGTCACTCTTATCTGACTAAACACATGGGCCATATCCAATGGGACATATTTAGGCAACATATTAGTATGAACTGCATCAGTATTCATAGTAGGAATGTAAGGTATGTTTCCCTTGCCATGTTTTTCTTCCATAGGAACTTTCTTGGCATTAACCCTTTTAACTGATAATTTAGCCCCAGGATGTGGATTATGTTTCCCCACTACTTCCTTGGACTTGAACACCCACATCTTTCTTAGGGATGGGAGTATTCTATTTCTGTTTAATGAAGATGCTACCTACATTCTCCATTGTGCTACTTTTTCCCTGAGTTTTCTTGCTTCTCAGGTTGTAATCACTCTTGAATTGAGTGATCTTAGATGCAGTTAATGTTCTTATTTCCTCATCAGATGGTCTTCTCAAGTGGGTTTTAGAATCTTCAGTGTTCAAATTGAGAACATATTTACAATCCTCATTTATGCTTAGGAGAGAGTATTGCTTACATGAACTATTCAATTCTCCCATTTCTGTTATGATCTTACCCTCTGAATCTTCTTCATCATATGTAACATAATCCTCCACAATATATTCATGGTCAAAAACCATATTTATATTATGGTTCTCATAATCTTCCCCTTCATTATATTCATCACAAGGGTCTATACTATAAGTTAGAGACAGTGCTAAAACACATGAAGCAGAAGAATGAGGAGCTTGACACATCATACACTAAATATTTTCATCCATGGCATGCACCCCCTTCCTCAGAGGATCAAGACTTTCTTTAGACAAATTTCCCCTATTATTAGGGGGCACTAGCTTCCCATTTTGCCAATTAGTGTTGTATGGTTGATCTAACATCCTTGGCATTCTTTCTTGTCTTGCAAAAGGAGGCTTATCATTTGAGACCCTTTCATCACCTTTGGCCATAGAAATCTTCATTTCTTTGACCTCTTTCCATAATTTTTCACATTCAGCATCAACAAGAGCCTTACTACCCTGTCCTCTATCTTGAGAAGTAAGTTTTAGGTCATTCCTCTTAGGAATTTTCCTAGATGCCTTTCTATTGTTTTTAATATGCAAAGAAGCCTTAAAATCCTCTCTAAGGTTTTGGGGTTCCCTATTTCTCAATTCATATCCCATCTTGGGGTCATATGCATTCTGGTAAATCACTAGGCACATGTGTTCATTGTTGATAACTGAGAGGGGGGGTGAATCAGTTATCTTAATTATTTCAGCTTTTTGAACTTTCTTAACTATTAATGCAACATTAATTCAAATAAGCAAACATAACCATAAAATAGAAATACACATGACACAATATTTTTGACGTGGAAACCCTATTAAAGGAGAAAACCATGGGGTGATTAACCCAAGATTGTATTCTCTGTTAGAAGAATAGAAATACAAAATGGCACTTGCCAATTAGGGCTCACTGCCTAAGCACACTGCTCACAAGATGCTCACTGCCTACAATAGTTTATACAAGAGAATTAGATATTTGAACTGATGAGAAGCATCCACATATGCTGAGGTTCAGTTCCAGTTAGGCTCAATACACTGATCTACTACACTTCATCCTTACTCTTCTTTGGTGTTGTTGACCTGTCACATACCGAACCTATCTTCCTGCTTACACACTGTTCTTCTTCTTTTGTTCACACACACAACCACAACAACTCTCATTGAAATCCATTTGGTATATATATTCACACAAAGGATTTCATCCTTTTTTTAGTCGGCATCTGGAATAGTTAGTATTTCCCAGACTTTAGTCTGTCGGCTGAATCCTTGCCTACCAAGTAATGTGGATCAAAGAGATACTTATAGAAGTCATCTAACAAGTTGGCCAATCTTGAATGATAACTTAATAATCTTGATCACCATCAACATCTCATCTGGAATAGTGTCTGATGCTCTGCCAGTCAGTTCTTCCTCTGTCTGCTCTGTCAAATAAGACCCCAATACTTGAATGCTTGTATCTCTTCACTCTTTCATCACTGGAGGCTCAAATCCTGGAATCTACCAGTCAAGGTATTCATCTTGACTTCCCCAAGTCCGTACTTTCCAAAGATACTTCCTCTTAGAGATCTGGACCTAACTGTCAGACCTTGCCACAACACTCTGTTCTTGCTTACCAGACCATAACACTCTTCAATCTGACTTCTGGTATAGGTACACTATGTCCTGCGGATGTGTGGGATGAACTTTGTTGCCATCAATGACAACAATCATGAAGCTCCAATGTGTCTCTTGCCAACAATCTCCCCCTTTGGTATTGATGGCAACACTTAGTGAAAAATGACTAAGTGTTATACTATACTCCCCCTTGGTTGATGCTCTCTTCTAATGTACATTTTTTCGGAGCTCCCCCTTAGCTAGATTCCACATTTTTCATTGTTCCTCACTCCCCCTTTGACATCAATGGCAAAGGGTAGGGTCTGCACACCAAAATTCCAAAAATTCATCTATACTTAGCCGCATAAGTATATAAACAGGTTATACTTACATATATTGTAGTATGTCTGCAAAAGTTGTTTTCAGCTGTACAACTTCTGTCACCCAAATCTGCTTCATCCTATCCAAAATTGAGATGTGACCACTCAACAGGAATGCAAAAGCTTCTGCCCTCTTGAGATCTGTTGGATCACTGGTTCGGGCTGTGCTCTAAGCGTCAGTTAGAGCCTCATGCATGGCCTCTAACTTAGGGATAATGATCCCTTTGACATTCTTGATTTACTATAGGAGTGGAGAGAGGATCAAAACTTTGAGATAAACTTGTCAGTTTATCCTCTTACTCTTTTACTTTCTTCTCAATATCCTTGGTTACTTTAGGCCAAGATAATTTTTTTTTTGTAGATATCTCTGCCATCTTTAAGAGCATTTTCCAAGCTCTTTATTCCAATATCCATAACTCTCCTATCATTTGTTATTAAGCCTTGTAACTCCAAGAATCTCTTATTCAAAAATTCTTTCTGGACCTTTTCCTCAGCTGATTTCTCTAGAGATTCAAAATGTGTACTAACACTATTTACTAGAGATTTGAGATTACCGGATCAAGAGGCCGAGGGATCTTTCTGAAAAGATGGCATGATCTTCTCCAATACACCGGATGCAGTTTCTATGAGTTCACAATCTTCCATGTGAGACTTCAATATTTTTTCTTTTGCCTTTGCTTGAGTGAAGGAGGCTAGTTTCATGGTTTGCACCAGAGAGAGGGAATCAAAATTAAATGGACCTTGAAGCAACTCTGGTTCATCAAATTCCATCATCTCTTTGGTCAAGAAATCCTTGACTGCTTCTACTGTGTCTCTTGCCAGAGACAAAATTTTCTCTGCTTCTGCAGCCTTACCACTGTCATCTGTAGCTTTTTCTATCTTTGATTCTTCTTCTCTTCCCTTTCCTTGTTCTTCTTGACTGGATTTTTCTTTTATACTTTCTTCTCCTTTAGATCCGGAGACTGCTAGAGAGTTTGGATTTACTTCTCCTTGGACTTCCTCTTCCAAAGCAGAGGAATCTAAGTCCTTACCTTTTTCTTCACCTGTCTCCTTTACCTCTTCTACTACTGTCTCAATAGTTTCTTCCTTGTCATCCATGGCAGAGGGCTCATCACTTATGTCCTCTATGATAGGAATGTTGAACCTTTTGTAGGCATTTTGGAGGATTTCTTGAGTTTCTTTAGCTATTTTGTCAGTTTCTCCAAGCATAAGCTGATTCATTCTATCTTTGCTCTAGAACTCATCCTTGCAATCTTTGAAAATCATATTCATTTGTTTTTGCGTGATTGAGGGATAGAGCTGAATAGCTATTTGTTCCCTGATCTCAAGGTCCTTGGCCTTGGCATTGTTCTTTCTGATTTCTAGTTCTTTCTCTAGGCTCTTTGAATTAAAGATATAATCTCAATGAATGCTTTGTTATAAATGTTAAGGTACCTGACTGTGGCTTCTTGTAGGATCTTCTGATCAGCCTCACTGTAGTAGTCATAAAATTCAATCATTGGTTTCAAGTTTCCATCCACAGTGACTGATTTGACTACATTATCAATGGACAGAGTGGGCCTTTCAACAAATTCTTCTGCCATATTTTCGTTGTCTTCACTGGTAGAGGGTTCACCAGATACTTTCTTCTTTTTCCTCATTTTCCTTACCTCCTCATTTGATTCTATCTCTTCTTCATCCTTCTGACTGATATAAGACCTTGTGGCCTTTGTCTTAGTCCTTTTCTCTAGTTTACCAGATAATTTTGCTTTCAGTTTTGATGCCTTTGAGGTCTTAGCAGTTGTAGGTGCAGACCTCTTAGAGGATCTAGTCTGGGAGGGGGCTTCTATTGGATCACTTTCCTTTTCTACTTCTTCCTTCTCTTTCTCTGCCCTTTCCATCTTTTCTCTATGTGCATCAAGTGCCTCTTTTGAGATTCCATGCCTCTTGGCAAATTCTTCTACCTCTTTTCTCAATTTTCTCTTCATCTCCAGTTGTTTGAGCTCAACATGGATTTTTATACTTAATTCTTCAAAGGTTCCAAACCTTTCTGCCTTAGGATCTTTGGGTTAACTAAGCATGTGTTGAACATGTAGCTCAACAATTTTCTCATCTACTTCATACCCCATGGGCAAGATCCAGACTATCCTTGGTTCCATAGCCTCCATTAGGTACTGATCAGTTTCTACCATAAAGAAAACTGTATCCTTATACTTTTCAACTAGAGATTTTGGAATTCTCTCCCTTGCTTGCATCATACTTTGAAAGTTCTTGAAGTAACCCCATAAAGCTATATTTCTTGCCTTAGCATTCCCAAGCCCATGTAGGTGGTCTCTGATATGAATGGAAACAAGTTTGTCATTTTGCCATACCCAACCATTGGATCCAGGTAGCTCATTCATAAAGTAGAAAAATAAACACAATATTAGTCCACCATACTTAAAAGAGTTCTTCTTGTCCTTCTTAATCTTCTATAAGTTTTCCATCAGTTAGCTTAGAAGGAGTTCACAAAGGTCATAATCTGTATTCTTTCTCAACATCTCATAAGCAATATACATAGCAGTTCTAGGTACTGAATTCTCCCTGCTGGAGTGATATATCTTATAACCAATTATCATAGATGCAAACTTGATATCTAAATCAGAGATATCTTCTATGGTCATTGCTCTCTTATCAAATTTTGATCTGGTAGCTTCACTCACAGTTTGGTTTTTGACAGATTTGAGAACTGGTAACCCTCCGGATGAGTGCAAGCTGGTTACTACCCTAATTGCATCCTTAGTGATCTTAAATGGTCTATTCAACCATAAGAAGTTATCATGTACTCTGCTCAACACATACTAGACCCATTCATCCTCCTCAAAATAGGGGAATTGAATGCACTGACCAAAATGTTTATCCCGGATGGCCTGGTACTGTGGTTTGAGTTCAAAAGTATCATCTATTAAATGATTGTGATAGATGTCTGCTAGCTTGATTCCCCAAACTCTTCAATGTTCACATGAATGTAAACCCTAACATATTCTACATGCAAAATACCATGCGAAATGCTGGAAAAAGCACCTAAGGGATCCCTTTCTAGAGATTTGTATGGGTGCTTCTTAAATTTAGGGCGTGGCCTATCAAAAATCTTCACCACATTCAGAGTATCCATTTTCAAAAGATTTACAGAGAGATATTTAGCAACAAAAAATACCTTTTACGCTTCTAGGGTTCACTGAATGAGCCAGATTAATTTGCTGGATGAATTGACTTCAATGATTAATCTTTAAGAATTTGAGACAATTTGTTGTAGAGCTCCTTTTCTTTTCTTCTTGAGTGCAAATGTGCAAATGAAGAACGAATGAACTCTTTTATTTCTGGGAAAGCCCTAATTTCATTCTGCAATAAATGTGCAACCTAAGTCATTCTGGTTGCCTTGTTTATCTTATTCTAAGACAGATCTTTTTCAAATCACTGAGATACACTTAGAGTTATTCTTGGAGAATAGTGATAATCTATCTTCCTTTCCTTAATCATCTGATCTATCCACAGATCAAGATTCCATAGTTTGAATTATGTCGGATTTAACTGTGAAAAACCTACTACGCACCGGATGACTGATGAACTGGATTAGTCTTCAACCTATTCAAAACTTATTGTGGATCTTTCATCTCTTAACCAAACCTTATTTGGATGTTCCTTTGTGAACTCTTTAATCCGCAACTCTCCTTGTGCCAATTTCAGCACGAATTAACTGGCTGGGGGAAAATGTTTTTCTTTGTGTCTCCCCCTGAGCCAGAGCTCACCTTTTAATTTTTGGAAGGAATATCAGCACCAGATTCTGGTGCGGATCCATCCCCTACATTTTCAGTACTTCTCTTCACCCAAATCTTGTTCATCTCACTTTTGACTTCATCCGCATTCACTTTTCCTTTTCCCTTGTCTTGATTCTGATTATGATGTACCAGACCTCTTTTGTCTTGATTCTTGCTTCTACAGAATTTGGCAATATGACCGGATCTATTGCAATTGTGGCAAACAACATTTCTTTGCATATTTGATTGATGTCCTCTTGATCTACATTGATTAGCCATATGACCCATTCTATTGCATGCAAAGCATCTACCATTGAATGAATTATTCATTTGCATATTTCTGCATTCATGAGATTTGTGACCATACCTTTTGTAGTTAAAACACTGTCTGGAGAAGGATGTGTTAGTCTGATTCATTCTCCTTCTGCACTAATTAGCTTTGTGACCAAAGTTATTATAGTTGTGGCAGTATCCATTGAAGGATGGATATCTTTGAGCATTAGGTTGCCTTACCGGAGGTCTTCTAGGCCTATTCCTTGAATTTTCTGATCCAAACTTCTTCTGACCAGATCCAAAGCTTTCACGTTTCTCATATCCCAAACCACACTTGTCATCTACCCTCTTTTGGTTTTCAAGAAGAACTTCAAGTTGAGCAGAACTTATCTTGAATTTCTCTTTATATTCATTTGCTGTTTGAAGATCCCTTTTAAGAGAGATAATTTGATCCTCAAGTTTTTCTTCATTTTCTTTAGCATCTTCAAGATCAGATTCAAGATGTCTGATTATTCTATCCATCTTGTGGCAGTCTTCTAATTTCTCCTTGAGAGATTGTCTTAGATCATCTTCATTTTTTCTTTTCTCTTCAATTTCTTGAGTAAATTTCATAACTCCTAATTTCATGTCTTACCATAATGATCTCTTTTGATAACTTTTCACATAACTTGGTTTTCTCCTTCATATCTTCATTTGTATCATTTTCTTCACTTTGACTTGCCAATTGCTGAAGTAGATCCTCTTTTTCATAGAGAGACTTAGTTTCCCTTTTAGTTCATTTATGAAATCATCAGCCTGTTTGAGTCTTTCCTTTAGTTCATTGACTTCATAATTAGATTGCTCAAGATCATCTAGGGTAGACTAAAGTTGCTCCCTCATACCATACAAATCCATTTTAATTCCCAGATCTTCCTCAAGTTGTTAGGCTTTGTTTGGAGGAACTTGGCTCTGATACCAATTATTGATAACTGAGAGGGGGGTGAGTCAGTTATCTTAATTATTTCAGCTTTCTGAACTTTCTTAACTATTAATGTAGCATTAATTCAAATAAGAAAACATAACCATGAAATGGAAATACACATGACACAATATTTTTGACATGGAAACCCTGTTAAGGGAGAAAACCACGGGGTGATTAACCTAAGATTGTATTCTTTGTTAGAAGAATAGAAATACAAAATGGCACTTGCCAATTAGGGCTCACTGCCTGAGCACACTACTCACAAGAGGCTCACTACCTACAATAGTTTATACAAGAGAATTAGATACTTAAACTAATGAGAAGCATCCACATATACTGAGGTTCAGTTTCGGTTAGGCATAATACACTAATCTACTGCACTTCATCCTTACTCTTCTTTGGTGTTGTTGACCTATCACATACCAAACCTATCTTCCTACTTACACACTGTTCTTCTGCTTTTGTTCACACACACAACCACAACAACTCTCATCAAAATCTATTTGGTAGATATATTCGCACAAAGGATTTCATCCTTTTTTTAGTCGGCATCCGGAATAGTCAGTATTTCCCAGACTTTAGTCTATCGGTTGAATCCTTGCTTGCCAAGTGATGCGGATCAAAGAGATACTTATAGAAGTCATCTAACAAGTCAGCCAATCTTGAATGATACCTTAATAATCTTGATCACCATCACCATCTCATCTGAAATAGTGTCTGATGCTCTGCCGGTCAGTTCTTCCTCTGTTTGCTCTATCAAATAGGATCCCAATACTTGAATGCTTGTATCTCTTCACTCTTTCATCACCGGAGATTCAAATCCTGGAATCTACCAGTTAAGGTATTCCTCTTGACTTCCACAAGTCCGCACTTTCCCAAGATACTTCCTCTTAGAGATCTAGACCTGACTGTCGGACCTTACCACAACACTCTGTTCTTGCTTACCAGACCATAACACTCTTCAATCTGATTTCTGGTATAGGTACACTATGTCTAGCAGATGTGTGGGATGAACTTTGTTGCCATCAATGACAACAATCACGAAGCTCCAATGAGTCTCTTGCCAACAATCTCCCCCTTTGGCATTGATGGCAACACTTAGTGAAAAATGACTAAGTGTTATACTATACTCCCCCTTGGTTCATATCTCAATTCATATCCCATCTTGGGGTCCTATACATTCTGGTAAACCACTAGGCACATGTGTTCATTTGGTCTCATGTATGGTGGGATTTTATTGCAAACCTTGAGAAACTTGGCATTGAAATCATGGATACCTTCATTGTACCCCTTTTGAATATTTGTAAACTCATTTACAACAAACTATGGGTCAATGTTGTCACCATAATGTTCTTTGAAGATCCTCTTAAACTCTATCCAACAATCAATACTGGCCTCTGGTAGGCTTCTGTACCAAT
The DNA here is from genome assembly GCA_027924645.1 of Cunninghamia lanceolata. Lineage (NCBI taxonomy): Eukaryota > Viridiplantae > Streptophyta > Pinopsida > Cupressales > Cupressaceae > Cunninghamia > Cunninghamia lanceolata. The sequence goes on along the minus strand of BSBN01001107.1, from coordinate 8,835,532 downwards.
CTCTTCCATCCTTTGTTAATGACTACATGAACAGTTTCATCACCACATCCTCAGCCTCAACCTCAAAATCATCAATGACATTCAAGAATGCCTTTATATGATCCTCACCAAACACTGCATTGTTCCCACCAAACTTTGGGATAGGATTTCTAACCACATTTTCTATAAGGCTAGGGTAACCTGGTATGCCAGTAAAATCTAATTGTCTATACCTTACTAACTGCAATGGCCTGCTACTAAAATGATTTACCAATGGTTACCCATCCTGGTTATTTTGATTCATTGGAGGATTTGGAGGGACTGGAAAATATTGTTGCTATGGTATATTTTGGTTTTACACATTTGGTTGGAGACCCACATTTTGCACTGCTTGAAGATTTTGATATTTCATACCTCCCTACCTAGGGTGAGGATTATGACTTACCAGTTGGCTGACCATTCTAGTATTTGGGTTTTCTGGGGGTAATTGGTAAGGATTCATAGGTGTTGACATAATAGGGTTATTCACTGGGAGTTGACTCATAGGAACTTGTTGGATAATTAGTGTTGGGCTACCCGTATGTTGCATAGTTGCAGTAGATACATCAAGAGTACCATAATCACTAACAGTATTGGAATTATTCATAGCCCATAATCTTAGGAGTAAGTCTTCTTTTTTACTTAATTATTCCATCCTAGCCTCTCTAAGACTTAACTCAATCACCTCCTCCTCAACTTCCTCATCAGTTTGATTAGAACCAAAAGGTGAATTAGGTATAATACATTCATTTTCCTTAGTGGATTTAGCCTTTTCTGGTGAAGGAAAGTGCAGTCTTACATAAGGAGTTACACTTAGGGATTCATGAGTAGACTACATAATAGGCATGGACACTATTTGGAATTCATTATGTGGAAGAGTCCTTACACTTTGAGAGATAGGGGTGGTTCAACATAAAACATTTCATCACCATCAGAATCAACATTACCCTCAGGAACATTTCAAGTAGCATAAGTAATAACATGTTCCCTTTGTTCTTCTCTTATTTGTAACTATTTCTATTATCACCCAAAAGGGGTGTTTTCATAGAAATGAGATCACCAACAGGGGGAGGGGGGTACTCACCAGAATCCTTAGCCCTCCATCTTTAATTTGCAAGCTCTGAATTCATAGGGTTGTTGGGATGTCCCTGTTGTAATGATCTTCTCCCATGCATCCTTTTGCTTTGGTATTTTCTTTAGCTTTCACAAGTTCAGAGATTTCAATAGAGTTTCCACCCACAATTGGGAAACTAAAGGATAATGCACTGAAAAATACTTGTTATAAAGATAACAAGTTGAATCTCTTTTCAAATATGCAATGTCTCAATGCAACAACATCCAAAGTATAATATATATCCTATACTCATTTTTTACAACAATTTTCTATTGGTAAGGAGAGTATTAGAGTTGCCACCCTAAAAACAAGGGAATGTAACAATTGATCTATGACTCAAGATTAGACACAATACTGGTCCTAGTCCCTAGTAATGTCACCAATCTGTTGGTTGTTTTTAATTCCCAACCAGATCTTAAAAAGACAATCTAAAGAATAGCCAATTCCAATGATTGATTTTCCTTGAGGGATTGGCCAACGATCAAGAAAAAATAGATTATATTTTTCCTCTGCACTTTAGGCTCTCCAAAACCTAGGAGGCTAATTGTTTAACAATATTATTTTTGATTTCTTTTTCTATTTATCTCAAATAGTGTTCCTAGAAGATATGTTCTCTCTAATATGCCAAAGAATTATAGATCTACTAAAGCTATTGGCTAGATCCTTGAGCTTCTATATATTCATTTGCAGGAGAACATGAAGATAACATTTAGGCAAACAACTACTTGCAAAAATGGGAAAACTTAGTATGATTTTGAAATATATGACTGGGGAGTTGCATCAGACAGAAAATTAAGAGAGATCGGTGCCTTAACCTAGGCTACATAGTCAAGATAGGCATAACATGGAACCCTACACAATAGTATTTTCTCCCAATTCATGAAATATAGCAACAATACATTACACTGTCACACTTCAATTAGTTCAAAACCAACTCTACTTAGGAATCCCTACAAACATTCATAACATTCAATATTCTCTTAAAGCATTAAATTTACTCTTTGAGTAAAAGCCATAAGATGAGCATTCATACACAGGAAAGACTATGAAGATGAATAAAATGATCCTTGATCAATTTATATTCATAAATGAAATGAAGAGTACAATGTAGGAGACAATATATCTCTAAACTTGGTAATATATTCAAGCTATGAACTGGTACTGGCATATAAAATTCACATTTGTACATCAAACGCTATTCTCAAATAACAATCTAGACTTAGAAAGCTGACTCTATTACTATATGCTTTGTGATACAAAATTTCTCCTAGATCCTTTGCCAAAGGCCTTTAATCCCCCTTTTTAGAAAAAATGGAGCGAAACAAGCTTCTGGCCTTATGACAAGTGTCATATTTTTATTTGACAGTCTTTACATTAACAAGATGTAGCTCTAATTGCTCGTGGGACAAATATTCCAGAAGGAACAAAAGATGTTGTAAATGTAGTTATAGATCTTGTTGCCTTCATAACATGCTCACAGAAAGCTATTGCAACACACCTTACTGTTTATTTACCCACCTTCCTCAAGTTCCAATTGCTTGGGAAAAATCGGTGATGTAGATGAGGACAAAAAGGAGAAATCCACTAAAGGACAAAATACCTTGTTGGAGTTGAAGACAATCCCACAATGATGCTGAATGGGTGAAAGAAACCAAAGAAGCATATTCTCTTTTGAAAAGGGAATATAATGATCAATAGAAAATGTGAAATGCTATATCATTAAAATCTTACAAATCAAGCAAGCTATTATATTTGTCATCCCAAGCCTTATATTGCTCCTTTGTAGGCCACTGAAATGTGAGGAACTAATCCATATTTCTTTTGTATTTAATATACTTGGATACTACAATATCAAATTCCCCTAAGAATTGATTTACATCCCATAGTTTGTCCAAATTGTCCTTTAAATGTGCAAAATCAACCTTATTCTTAACACATATGAGAAAAGCAAGTGTAGGAGTAATACCTTCAAACTGAGCTTTCCACAACCCACATGGTTTTATCTCTCCATTATCCTTTTTTATCTTTGGGATAAGCCTTAGATCTCTCTCATCAAATTCCTTGATCTGCTCTTTCATCTTTCCTTTCAGTTGCTTCAAGAATCCTTGTTGCTCCCTAGCTACTTTGACTATCTTATAAGTAGGAAGAATTTCCTTTGGTCTATCTGGTTCATGTGTAGATCCTTTACACATTGCAAGAAATGAATTAAGCCTTGGAGTCCATTTACTCATTAGGGGGAATGATCCTGCCTTGTCATTAGAAATTTGATAGTTGCCATTGTCAATTAAAAGTAATTTTTGTGGACAATTTCTACCTTCTTTAGCACCTTGCCCATGAGGTGCCCCAAAGCATTAGAAACAAGATTTAGATTATTCTCATGCTAATCATCTTTGTAATTCATCAAAATTTCTTCGTAAGCACCAAGTTTCTCCAAGAGTTTTTCCCTTTCCTCATTTGATTTAAGAGGTGGAGCTATAGAAGAACTAGCAATCACTGAACTTGTCCATACCACCATTTCAATTGATGGAGGAGCTTCAGTTGTTGGAGGTGTCTCAGTCAATGGTGGTGGCATGGTCACTACTTTATGTAATTGTTGCTGCATTTGCACTTCCATGGCCTTCAATCTATTATATTCCTAGAGCACAATCATATGCTCTTCCAAGATCTTGTCATATTTCTTTTGTAGTGCTTTAGTAGTAGCCTTGTTAAATTTGGCAACTTATACTTCCATTGTTGCTACTTGAACTACGGGGGTGTTAGACACTCTTTTGACAATTAAAATTCTCCTCAAATCCTAATTTCTTTCAGTAACTGATGGTTTGTTAGTGTTAGGGACAGAGGCAAAATTGCTAGGGTTTCCCACTTTGGGCTAACCTTGTACCAAACAATGCTGCAGTAGCTTCATCTTAAGAAGAGAAAACCTATGTAGCCCATCTCCTTATAGTATATAGGGAAATAGCATATGCAGTATCCCATCCAACGAGCAAAAGAATACCACTCTCTCTAACCATACACCTTCCTTCCTCAAGAGTGATGTCCTTTGTCTCAACTTTCATTTGTGCCAGTATCCTCTAAGAGATCTACTCTTCTGAATCCTGGGGGGCTTTTGCCTTCTTTTCTTCTAACCTCTTCTTATACTCATCCCTTTTGCTACTCCATATGAAATCAGCAAATTCCTAGGATTTCACATCCTCCATGAATTTTGAGAAAGCTAGCTCTCTTAGATCATCTGTAATATCTCTTTCCCTCATGATATTTTTAGTTATACTATCAAGGGGTGGTTACACATATTCATCTCTTTGAGGAGAAGGCATTGTGCTGATCACATCCTCTCCAGTTATTTCATAGTCATCATCATCATTTGGATAATCAACTAGTGAGACTCTTCCCTTTTTACCCTCTTTGGAGATGGCTCCCTTGGAGGGGAATCCAAATCAATTACATTCAATGGAGAAGAGTACCCATGTTTCACAAATGGGGGAGGTAGTGGATTTTTTTTCCCAATGGTCACACCCCTAGAATTCCTTTTAAAAGATAGATAGAAGGATCACCAGAAGGCTGATGTGAATGCCTCTCCTCTATGATTGGAGCCTCACCCTTTGTTCTTTCCTAGATTAGAGGAGACTTACCAATTATCTTATCAATGTTATTCCAAATAGCTTGAATCCTCAAAATTGGATCTCCAACCTCTACATATTCTCCTTTGTAGGAAGCATCCTTCTTCCACTTATCACCATCTAACTTTAGAAACGCTGTCCATTTTACCTTTCTTTCCTTTATTTCATTTTCATCCATGAGGTTTCTTATCACATCTTCAAATAAATAATTGTAATGGTTGAATAAAAAATTTATGATGTTCTTTCTAAGGTTACTTATAAAACCTTCAGGGTCAAAATTCCTTACCTGCTCTTGCCTCATCCTGAAAGTTTTCAATTTATCATATAACTTCTTAGAACTTTCTTTATTCATCCTGAAATTAGAGAAGACTGTCAGATAAGGGAAGAAAGATCCTGTTGTGTGGTTACACAACACGCCCCATTTTGACTTGGCAAAACAGGGACCCAGCTTTTGTTTTGGCTTGTGTTGTCTATTTCTGGCGGTTTGGTAAAAATAAGTCAGGAGCATCATCATCATGAAGGTCAGGATGAGGTAGGTCATCATCATGAGGTTAGTTTGTCAAAGTTCATATTTTGTTTTTATGACTTCATGGTTAGAAAGAGCTTGAAATTTCATGCAGGTTTGCCTTTTACATCACTTGAAAATTCGTCCATATGAGGGAGTTGTGAGCAGTCAAAGTTTTGGTCAAACCTGATAATTGCTATATGAACATCATCATCATGATATTTGGAAAGCCCCCCGATAATATCCTGAGGTCGAAACATCCGGACGTCAATCTTAAGTGCTAGTGTGTTTTACCCGTCGAGTAACCTTAGAAACATTGCGAGCATCATGATATTTAGCATCACCCGATATTATAATATCATGCTGATATTATAATATCACCTTACTTAGAGAAATCTGCCATCTGCATAATTTGCGCGCGCACGACAGTCTTGGTGATGATCATCATCATGATATTTCGAGACCCGACATTTCCTAATATCCTCCTGATCTCCTTTTGCGAGATCATGATGATCACCTTATCTTTCGAAGCGGAGGGTGATTTTCATTTCTTAAGTCATGTTGAACAAGATCATCATGATCTTGTTCGTCTCTCCCAACAGTTCGTAGTATCATCCTGCCGTCAAGTATAACATTTTGCAAATATGATGATGACGATGACGTCATCATCACCTTCTCCTTCGGCAGGATATTTTCCAAGGCGTGATCCATTTTGCAAATATGATGATGACGATGACGTCATCTTCGAAGATTAACACAAGCCCCGGATATCCTGATGACGTCATCAGGACTTTCAGCAGGATCATATTTTTGATCACCCAGTGCGTATATGATGATGATGATGTTCATCATCCTGATCTTTCGAGCGGATTGCCTTGGCCGAAAAGGGTCATACTGCTTTCATGACCTGATCATCTTCCTTAGAGGGAACCCGATATTCCATTTACCTCCTGATTTTAACGAAGCATGACGGTGACGTCATCCCTTTGCATTTTAACCAAGCCTGATGATGACGATGATGTCATCATGATTTTCCTCAGCGGCAGGATCATTTTCCAAGTCCTCCTGTTTGTCTTCATCATGATGATGATGACGTTGTCTTTCTTTCCCAGTATGCAGAAGTGAACATCCTGATGTGCTTTTCATCAGAGCATTAGGAAAGGAGGATCATCATATTTCAAATATCCTGCAGACAGACGGAAGGCATATAGTTGGTCATCATCATGATTTTTTGGCGTCGGTATAACTGTTGCCGTCGGCCTAAGGTAAAATTGTCACCCTGATCATATGTAGTCACGCCGATGCAAATATGATGACGATGCAAGGCCGGATTCTAAGGATGGTTGAAAGGCGATTATTGTTTTGTATAATCTGTGATCATCATCATCATATTTCGAACCCGATATACAAGAAAATGGGCAAAAACATGAAGCGATAGAAATTTGAAAGCCCGACTGCCTGATTTTGGTCAACGAGGGTTGACCTGGTTGTTTTTATGCTGTTTATGCATTTAGTGCATAAATTTCCAGTGATTTGAAAATCGTATGCTGCACATCATGGGGAGGTATGTTTAATAAAGTGTTTACTTCCTGTTGTTTATCATGATGATGATGAACTTAATGTTTGTCTGTTTACTTGCAGGAAATCATCATGATGCTGCTGAAGCTGAACATTGAAGTCGTGATGCTGCTGAAGCTGAACATTGAAGTCATGATGCTGCTGAAGCTGAACGTTGAAATCATGATGATGCTGTTGAAGCTGAGCATTACAAAGTTGCGCATGGAGTCAACATGGACCAGACATGAAGAGGATATTGTCAAATATGCTGTTCGCCAGCTGGAGGCCGAATCAAGTTGAAGATGCTGGAATATTCTGTGCCAGCTGTACATTTGCTAACTGACGAAGCATGTGCTTTTCATCTGGACCGTTGTTTGTTATGAGAGGATCCTGATCCTTGGATCATTGTAACCGTTTTCTGGCAGTTGCTCTATATAACATCCAGAGCTTGTCATTTTAAGAGAGGGAGATATACATTAGAATATACAGACGCATCTGGCGCAAAGAGTCAATTACTGTAGAATAAGTTAGGAGATCGGATTACTGAGACTAATGAAGATAGAATTGTTGAAATGTCAAGGTTCTTTCTTCAGATCACTGTAAATGTACCTGTTCTTGAGCATACTGAATGAATATGAAGTTCCAGATTACATCCTGATTGTAAATTTTACGTAATCTTCTGTTGATTTCTGGATATGTACTGGTGAATGCTGTGTTCAACTGGAAGCGCTTTCATTTCATTACATGTTGTTGTCAACTTTCCTTTGAAGCTTTGCACTAGATCATGCGGATTTGTGGAATGTCCTGGTGAAGTATGATTTCTAGTTTTCCTTCTTTTCATTGCAAGTATGGGAGCTTGTATGTGAATCAGTGATCTAAGTCCAGTAATTTTGGGAATCTCACTCTCTAACCCTTTCCTTTTTTCAATTTCATTAATTCATCACCATAACTGCAAATCATGATAAATAACAAGCAGAAACAGTGAAATATGCTGAAATCCCGTAGGTAACTGAAGATCCTTAGCATATTTGAGTTAAATGCATGTAGTATTGAAAATATCATGCAAAGAATCATAAATAATGGTAGAAATCATGCAAATATCAGCCTGTATGCACATTATTTGACTAAATTTACAGTGCAGAGGTAGAATTGTTGGAGGCTTATGCAGAGCGAACATCCAGAGCAGGATATTTGAAGATGATGATGATGAACAGTGCAGAAACACGTAAGGCCCCTGAATGGAAAACAGCAACACACATCAACCACTGAGTAACGTCAGTAGATTAAGACCTAATCAACGGAGACTTGGGATCATGAATTCTTTGAATTCATCGTATCTTTCAAGATGAGTAAAGGTTGTTGTGTAACTTTTATTCTATGTTTGCGAATGACTAACATCATGACCAACAGATCCCTTCCTCTGATTAGCTAAATGTGTCCTATCTGACTTATCTACCTGCCAAATAACTTCTAGAAAACTAATTCTCAAAGGCACAAACCTTCATAGGACATGGGGTCCTACTAGGGTTTTGTAAAGTCTTAGGACCGTGCAGTCAGAGTGGAGAAAAAAATCTCCCCAATTATGTTGAATATCTAGACTTGACTTTCTCTCCAAGGGCCTTAAGAAATCCAAAATTTGGTTAGATACCCTATCCACTGGTACATCTAAAAATGACAACACCTTACTAGCAAAATGATTTATGAATGTCATGTAGTTGGCTTCTTTGTAGTGTATGTCCCATACATGAGTCCAATACTAGAGTAGGAGTTGATTTCCTTTTCTATCATCATCACAAATTCTCAAAGCATGACCCCACTCTTCCCTACTTTTATACAAGAGCAAGTGGCATAGCAAGGAGTACCACACAAATTTCACCTCTTGTTGTCTCCTTTTGATATCACTTAGTCCCTTGTGTATTGCATTAGCAAGGTATTAGCATAATCAAACTCATCATTTAGCAACACATGCCGAATATCACAAACCATATACAAGTAAGGGATGGGGATTGTCTCTAACTTGTCTGCCCCCAAAACCTAGCATAGTGCATAGTAGGTTTTAGAAAAATAACTTTCAAAACCATCAATCTTGAGAGGCTCTATTTCATTGGTGGGAATCTGAATGCCTTTCCCCTTGACACCCTTTATCCTGTGGGAATCTGAATACCTAGACTTGACCTTCTCTCTAAGGGCCTTAAGAAATCCAAAATTTGGTTAGATACCCTATCCACTGTCCATCTAAAAATGACAACACCTTACTAGAAAAATAATTTATGAATGTCATGTAGCTGGCTTCTTTGTAGTGTATGTCCCATACATGAGTCCAATATTAGATTGGGAGCTGATTTCCTTTTCCTTCATCATCACAAATTCTCAAAGCATGACCCCACTCTTCCCTACTTTTATACAAGAGCAAGTGGCATAGCAAGGAGTACCACACAAATTTCACCTCTTGTTGTCTCCTTTTGATATCACTTAGTCCCTTGTGTATTACATTAGCAAGGTATGTAGCATAATCAAACCCATCATTTAGCAACACATGTCGAATATCACAAACCATATACAAGTAAGGGATGGGGATTCTCTCTAACTTGTCTGTCCCCAAAACCTGGCATAGTGCATAGTAGGTTTTAGAAAAATAACTTTCAAAACCATCAATCTTGAGAGGCTCTATTTCCTTGGTGGGAATCTAAATTCCTTTCCCCTTGACACCCTTTATCCTATGTCTAGATAACCATATTTCTTTATAACTACTTTTGTCCTATTGATACTTCTACTTGATGTGATCAAAGTTAATGAACTTACAGACAACAAGATTAAGCTTGAAAATCTTAGAAATAGATGCTTTGTTGGTTTGTACCATAATTACACCATGAGCAGTCCTTACTGCCTTATTAATTTCATCATAATTTGCAGCTATGGTTTTCAATAAATCAATATCCATGAAGATGTTTGGCACTGCCAGTTTTCCCAAGTCGTAATTACACACATTTGAGACTAGGGAAGGTAAACTCCTTTTTCCATACTAATAGAAAAACAATGGCCATGCTCCTATTGGGATCTCAGCATCTCTACACCCCTAGAATTCATCTACCAAACCCTTGGCAATACGAAGGCCACGAACCTTAATCTTTTGTGATGATAAAATAGGGGGTTGAGACACAAGGTCTTCATGTAAGGCACAACCTCAAGAAGAGGAAGCACCTTGAACTCGTGGGGGAGTCATTTTGTAATTTTGAATTTAGAAATAAGGGTTTCCTTTATGGTTCTAGGGTTTTTTCTTCTTTGATAACTCAGATAGCAACTAGGGAAAATATTGTGGCAATAGAAACATGCAAGGGTACCCTAGACTTGAAACAAATTTTCAAAATGCAATTATGGAACAATAGCAAGCTTATTCAGTCAACCAATTTAGAAGATATAATGCGACTAAGACTTACTAGATTTACACTCAAACAACCTTGAGTTGACACAGACAAGTTGGGGATGGCTACAAATTTTCCTCTATCGATGCTCCAAATGCTAAGGTAAATCTTGAGAATTCTTGATTTAGGGCCTTTATGGAGAATGTCATTAATTCCAAGACTTGAAGCTATCTCATCCACCATTATTCTTAGCTTGTGCGGACCAGAACTCGCAACTACTTGATCTCTATACTTTGAATGTGAGCTATTGATCATATAGCAAAAGAGTTAATCTAACGACGCCAATTCATCAAGAAGATTTGAAAATATTTGACTTGCCCTTAGAAAAGTCAAACCAATGGCAATATTCCATTTGTAACCACTTTACAACTCAACAAAAAAGGTGCATCGATGAAAAGATGACTTGGCTTCATCCACGTGGTGGCCTCCCACGGTTCAACGCTCATGAGATCAAACCATAGATGAGGGTCCATGGAATGATGGAAACCCTCTAGATCATGTCACATGGCACAAGGTAACCTCTTCTTAAAATTGTTCCTCATACTATAAAAACATGCCATGTGTCACCGACGATCAATGTGTATCCCATCAATGGCCAAATACAAACACGTGGCAGCTTTTCATTGTTCCACAAGCTTTAATAAAGTGTCATTAGGATACTTTAGGAAATGGCAGAAGAGCTATAGTGTATGTCACGTGGCCCCTTCGAATTCCTTAAAATGATAATATTTCAAACCCTACCACCTATCTTCATTCCATGGTTCTTCCGTCACCCTTTGCCTTATTAAAATATTCTCCATAGAATAGCAAAAACCAACCAAAACATGCCATGTTGGGTAGACATTTTAAATAGAACCCAAGCACATGCTTTTAGAACACTTTTCTACTAGGTAATAGAGGGGCCAAAATTTCATTAAGAAGCTTGGGATAAGACTAAGGCATACAACATATTAAATTTCATGTACAAGCTCAAAAGGTAACATGGGAGTAAGGGGCTAGTAATTGAGTGATGCCCTAGACATAAAATGATGACTTAAGGACTAACAATGGGCAACAAGCAGTCAACTGTGAATTAGAATAGAAAGTATTTGATGCTTACACAAACCTTAGGGTTTAGAGTTTTAGACCTAGGAATAGGTTTTTAAAACATTATTCAAAGTTAAACCCTAGCACATAACCCCCCAAATTGAAGCTTGAAGTAGCCAACATAGGAAGTCAAGGAAAATTATCAAAGTCCCACCAAGTTCAAAGTAATTTTGATATTTACCAAGACCTTGATATGTTCAGCAATTAGATATATGATAAAGATACGAACAACAATCTAAAACTTTTGGGAATGTTTCCTATGCAGATCCTTGGATTTGTATAGAAAATTGCTTTTCTCTTAATCTTATTAAAGCTGATTATTTATTTAGTTTTTGGTTAAAGCTGATTAGTTTTTTAAGATGTTTTTTGGCAAAATGATTGTGTCACAAATGGATAAAAATTAGCAAACAATGACCCACCCTAGAACAAAGAGATTAAATGAGTTTTGAATAGGTTTTGATTGAGACTAATTTTGTTTTTGACAAAGAACTTGGTTTGTACTTCTATTCTTGCAATGAAATATAGATGCTAAAAGAAAACAATCAAAAGCAGACACTTAAAAAAAACTTCTTATAGTTCAAATTTTGATATTTATCTTACAAACATAGCAAACATAACAACAATTCTAGAGATAAGAGGGTAGAGAGGATGGATGGATTAACTAGGATAGAACAAGCTCACTAATGAAAGCATCCTTTATATACCTTGAGGGTACTTGAGGCCCAAATCCATAGATGGATAAGAATATCCTCACAATAACCAAGAGGAGAGGGTAACCCACCCTCCTCTATCACTTCAACAAGTTATAAAGTTCTTGGGGGCTTAGTTATAGTGACAATATACTAGATCCAAAAGAGGTTTATTTACATTCACCTCCCGCTATTTATACTCCACCGGAACACCAGAGTTAAGGTCGTCCCTAGAGGGATCACTTCTCTAGGTAGGCCTTGCTAAGAGGTAACAAAGGATAAAACAAACAATGTGTTTTATCCTCAAAATTGTGTAGTCATGCAAGAGGAGATTAAACACGTGTTTATTTACCACAACAAGTTGTTCTTTTAACCTATAAGAAAAGTGTTATAACAAAAAAAATGCAAAGTTGTGAATGTAGGAAGGTGTTTTTGATCCTCCAGATCATGCATGCATGCAAGAGGAGAGCATACACACCAATCTTGAATGGTTCATGAACTTTACCAAACACTTCAAACATTAGTTCTTTTTAAAGACCCAAAATGAAATGTGAAAGAATGTGAAGAGGAAGGTGTAAGAGGGTGTTTTTGATCCTCAGGATCGTGCTAAGCATGCAAGAGGAGAGCATACACACCAATCTTGGATGGCCAACAATTTCTTCATCAAACACTTTCTCTTTGAAATCCCAAAATAAAATGTGATATAAGCAAACTATTTAGCTAAAGATATAAAGGTTGGAATGAGTGCACCTTATGTTTTCTCCTTAGCTTCCAGCGAGTAGATCCTTGTTGATGCAGATCGATTTAGGCAAGAGTTTTCCCTACACATAGACAAAGATGACATAGAAAAACAAAACACAAAAATTCTAGCAAAAATAATAAAGGGGACTAGTATTAGAATGCTATTAGAAAAAATGTAAGCCTAAGTCTGCAAGAAAAACAGATCGAAGAACCAGATCTAATTGCAAAGCTCGAAGTAGAAAGGCTGAGATATAACGAAGTTGTAGAAAAGATTTGTAGAAGAGGCCAAGGTGGCCAATTAACAAGTTCAAGATCTTGTCTTTGAGTAGCAATGAACTTGACTCAGCAATCCTTCACATAAAATAATAGATGTAGAACACAAAAAATGCCAAAGAAAGTGGTAATGATGGTGTAGGATGATCAAATGGAAAGATCTTCAATAACAAAATCGTAAATGAAGATCAAACCAAAAAATTTTCCACAGAAAACTATAACTAGATGGTTGAAAGAGTTCAACTGTGAGATTCCTAAGCACCAACAAATTTCCAACACTTTTTGTCAAAACCAGCACATAACTTCTTCAAATTTCCATTGAATGTTGAAATCCCAAAATGGTTCCAAATTTGACAAAATCCATGATGTATAGTAGAAAAAGATCAACTTGCAACATGACCGCTATTATAAATAACAATTAGAGACCGCAACTTTGAGCATGGAGACTTCTGTAGGAAATTCAGGATCTCTAGAGATTGCAAACCATTAGTCTCTATTGATGGTAGAAGTTTATATCTTTAGGCGTTTGAGATTTCAATCTTAGACCACCAACAATGAAAAAACAAAGTTGTGACCTCTTTAAAACAAAACCATGATCTACATGGATAATTGCGACTAAGAAAACTTGTAAACAATGATCTATGGACATCGACCTCTCAAGTCAAAATGGTGACCAATATAAAGAATTGGATTGGCCTGTGTAGTGGGGAACTTCAAAGAAACCCACAATCTAAAAATGTAAACAAAGATCATGACCACTGGCTAGCTATGGAAGGGCGACCGAACTAGAGGAGAGATGCAAATGGTGTCAAATGTATGGATTTTAACTTGCAACCTTCAAATGTCATGCACTATTTTTTTTTAACCAGAAAAAGGTGTAGGAACACCCATAGATTAAGATAGCTTAAAAATATTACAAATATTGTGGCCGAAGCCAAGTCCAGAATATGAAATAACAATAGTAATATCCTTAGCAGTCCTTAGCCATAAAAAATTAACTAAGAAAATAGAAAGACAGAAAAAAAGCATCACCTGGACGAACACTGCTTAAAGAGCCACAAAATGGATAGACAAAAAGACCACCCCAGAACCAAAAAGCACCCCTTACCACCTTCAAGACAGGCACTATCAAGCCAACACAGCCAACCACCCACCCAGGATGCCAAAAGCGCGACCCGACGCCACCTCTTCACGCCGCTGTCAGAGCTGTTGGGAGATTCTGTTCATCTAGATCCACGGCCGCAATGACTGAGCTCCTTCATCAGGATCCTCTAGAGCATACCGAGGCATTCCTAGAGCTAGGTTGGGGGCATGAATCCTTAGGAACTAGATGGCCGTGAACACATCCTTGATCCTATCAACTTTTTTCTTGGTAACTAGAAAATAGTGAGACAACAACGCATCATCAATTTCACCGCTGCTCAAAGATTTAATACTGGCTTGCAAGGCCCTATAGATTACTTGTTGTGGGAGAGAGGTACACATAGCTGAAAGATTAAAAAGCCCACCAATTAGAGCATCTCCCTAATCCATTCTGTAAGCAGACACTGTCGATTCCCACCTTTCAACAGTATAAGTGTTTTTAAAAAATAGTCCTGCCGCTAGGGCATGCATGAACTTGCCATCCATAAATAGGTCCATAATGTTGGATAAGAGCTATAAGACCACATCTAAATAATTGAGCACACGCCCCTCATATCCTCTTATCCAAGCATGGCTGACTATGTTTCTAACTGCAAACTGGATAAGGGTGTAATCCCAATCAAGCAGAGTCATCAAGTCTGCCACCTTAACCCTCCCTCTAATCTCCAGTTCCCAATCGAGAGTTGGGAAAAATAGTCTTTGATTAAGGCATATGTCATCCATATAGATTGTCCTTGAGAGGTGGAAAAAGCAGAGAGAGGAGAGCCACAGGAAAGGAAAGTTGACGAAAGAAGATGTAGAACAAGGTAAGAAAGCGGCTAAAGCAATAAAACAAATATCCTTTATTCAAGCCAACAACTCCATAAGTAGTAGGAATAAAAGCCTAATGTCATCATGTCGAACATAAATTGGCAGAGGACATCGATGACATCATAAAATCAAAGAGCACTAGTGACAAGATATGAAGTACATTGCCAAATCAAGACCACCATTTAGATCTTGCAACGTGTCCTCTGCTAGAACACCCCGTCGGAGGAGATGAAGCCATTGCACCACCAAAGAAATCTCAATTAACTAGAGTAGTTAAGGCTAGTCACTTCCCTTTAATAAGACGTGAAATGAGGATGGTTTCACAATCCCCACCTGCCCACAATAGCAGCTAAAATGGCTTAAATAGTCTTGATTCACTTGCCCTCATGAGAGTTGGCAATCCACTTCCATGGACTTGTCAGAAATTGAACAAAAAGAATTAAACCACATTTAAGTTGGTGCACCTCATGTCAGGGGGTGATGCTAGAACACGCCAAATTCAAACCAGCCTATTTCCTATCACCTATTTCATCTCTTGCGCTAGGAGATTTGACAAGGTGTATGCCATCTATGAAGTTGATTTAAAAGGGATATCTTTAAAAATGCCAAAATGACATTGCTAGGACAGCTAAAAATCAAACCGAACTACTACCCATCACATCTTCCATCTCATGTGATAGAATATTTGACAAAGTGTTTGAGTGGATTTGGTTTCTAGGTGGGAATAGCACATATGCGCTTTCAATCTCAACAGCTATATTTGCTAGCAGATCCACCACCTTATTGCCTTCCCTTAATGTGTGGGATATGAGATAATTATCTAACCTATTCAGTAGGGTGCCGGCCTACTGAAGAATGTAGTTGAGTTTCCAATTATCTAATCCTCTTCCTTTGATGGCATTGATCACTATCAGGGAATCACCCTTAATCCACACATTTTTTATTTCTTTTTTAATCACTAGTTGTAAACCATGGACTAACGTCCATGCTTCCACCTCATTGTTAGTTCCTATGGGTAATTTAGATTATTTAGGTGCAATCAAGGAACCATATTTGTTTCTAATAACACATCCTATGCCAGATGGACCTAGATTTCCTCGACATGCACCATCAAAATTTAACTTGAAAAAAGGAGGGGAGGGTGGAATCCATTTTACTTGATCTCTTTTTGAGGTGGTCTTGGGGGCCCCTAGGAGACTACCTAGTCCTAACTTATTGACTGACGGCCAGATAGAGATAGTTACCACATCCCACTTGGACCATACTGACTTGCAAGTGTTTGTGCATCTGAGATATGGCACTAACTGATTAGATATCACCACTTCTAGTTTTTCACAGACCTGATTCATAGAGCTTGCTTCCTTCCTAAAAATATGAAGATTTCTTTCCCACCATAAGTGCCAGATGATCATCAAGGGGCCTATATCCCATAAACGGGCTAAATATGAATTAGCAAATGGATGAGGCCAATTCCTAAACATTAGAAACAAAGATTTAGATATAGGGCTAGACCAATTTATCTTTCTAAAAAACTAGAGCCAATATTCTCTACTAAAGGGGCATAGGAGCAGAAGATGATCTGTAGAGTCATCCTCACTTCCACATAGCACACAGGGAAAATTGGAGCCAAGGCCCAACCTTTTAATTCATTCTCCTATTAGAATTTTGTTATGGAGCACACACCAAGCAAATTCTCTTGCTTTAGGGAGTAATACATTTCCCCAACACAGATTTGAGGGCCACTCTGAAGTAGCTTTTTGCATGCAAATTCTATATCCTTCTCTGAGTGAGTAGAGCCCCAATTTTGAAGCCATCCAGGCCACTTCATCTTCCATGCTAGAAACAATAACCAACTTCTTTCTTAGTAGATGACTAAGCAATGCTTTTTGGTTCCTTGGAAAGTT
The DNA here is from genome assembly GCA_027924645.1 of Cunninghamia lanceolata. Classification (NCBI taxonomy): domain Eukaryota; kingdom Viridiplantae; phylum Streptophyta; class Pinopsida; order Cupressales; family Cupressaceae; genus Cunninghamia; species Cunninghamia lanceolata. The sequence goes on along the minus strand of BSBN01001107.1, from coordinate 8,818,653 downwards.
GCAGTCTCGAAAGCTCTTCCAGGCTACTGAAACTGAAGCCCCTACCCTTGTCACTAGCCAGTAATCTTTAACTTTAGTCCCCCAACTTGCTTGAAGAAAGATTCTTGCTTCTGTGAGCTCTTTCCTTACTGCCAAAGACAGGTCCCCTCCCCAAGAATCATACTAGAAATTTGCCTTTTCACCATTATGGATTATCCATGTCAGATTGGGTTGGAGGATGTCTCTACTTCTTGTTAAGAAGTTCCAAATTGTTGAGCCTTTGGGAGGGTTCTGCATTGTGAAAATTCTCTCATTATCAAAGGAGTCAAGATATTTTGCCTTCATAAGTCTTACCCATATAGAATTAGGTTTTGCATACATGTTCCATGACAATTTGGCCCCAAACACTTGGTTTTGAATTTCAATGTTGAGGATTCCAATCCCTCCTACCTCTTTAGGCTTACACACTTTGTCCTAGGCCAATAGATGAATTTTCTTCTCTTGAAGAGAGCCTTGCCATAGAAATTTCCTGCATGCCCTGTCTATTTTGGCAATAATGCCTTTTGGGATATGGAAAATTAACATCATGTAGACTAGCACAACGGACAAAACTACTTTAATCATCACTATTCGGCTTGCCAAAGACAAACTATGACCTTTCTAGTTAGACAGCTTTGCATTCATATTTCTTAGAACTTTACTCCATAGATCATTTCTATATCTACCATTAAACAAAGGGAGACCAAGATAACTTCCTAGTAAAGCCTGAATATCTAGGTTAAGGATACCACAGATCTCATTTTGAAGATGGAGTGGCAATTTTGAAAAAAGACCATAGACTTATTAAAATTGACCAGTTGTCCCGATGCACGGCAATAGGATTTAATTGTGTTCATCATGGATCTGGCTTTTTGAATTGAGGAATGACCAAAAAGAATTGTGTCATCTGCAAAAAGTGCATGAGTGAAGGATTCTTGAATCCCTTTTAGCTTGATGCCTTTCCATTCAGATCTTCTCTTAGCTTCCTTTATTGCCCATGTGAGTGCCTTTATCATAAGAATGAAGAGATAAGGGGATAGAGGATCCCCCTACCTCAACCCTCATGAAGGTTAGAAAGATCCTGACTCCCTGCCATTTAAAAGAATTGAGACTTGCAAGCCTGAGATACAAGAAGCAATCCATTTTACCACTTCTTTGGAGAACCCTATTTGTAGTAGAATATCTAGAAGAAAGCTCCATTCTACTCTGTCATAGGCCTTAGACATATCTAATTTTACCACCATAGCTATCTTTTTATCTTTATCAACAGAGTGTAGGATTTCATGTGTTAAAATGGCACCCTCCAAATTTTCTTTTCCTAGGAGAAAGTCCCCCTGCTCAACTGAGATCAACTCTAGCACGAAAGTAGATAACCGCTGCGCCAAGGCCTTCGAAATTATTTTGTAGATAAAGTTGCATAGAGAAATTGGCCTAAAGTCTTCAAAAGTTTAAGGAGAGCTAGATTTTGGGATAAGCATTATACAAGTAGACTTGATTTCCTTAAGCACATTCTTATATTTCCTAGATTCTTCTACTGCCAAAAAGACATCTCTACTAACCATGTCCCAACATTTCTGAAAGAAGATTCCCATCCATCCATCTGGCCCCGAAGCTTTCTCCCCCACCAGAGAAAAAATAGCTGCCTTAACTTCCTCCAAAGAGAATTCTCTCAATAAATCCATATTGTGATTTACTTTAACTAGTTTGGGAGAAACTTACAGACATTCTGATCCATAGCCACTTCAAGAATCAAGCTGGAAAGGAGATTTTTGAAGAAGACTTGAGCTACAGAGAGAATTTCTATTGACTTAGTGCAAATCTGCCCATTCCCCAACTGGATTGATTTGATATAATTTGTGCCCTCTTGCACCTTGACTGAAAGATGAAAAAAGGAGGTATTTTTGTCACCTTCTTTCAACCATAATTCCTTCGATCTTTGCCTCCAGAAGATTTCTTCTCTTTTTAGAATCTCTTCTAGTTTGGCTTTGAGTTGCTTCTCCCACTGAAAGGAGGAGGGGTCCATGCCATTTTTGATTATGAGGTCTTCTAGAGCTCTCATCTCTTTCTATAATCTGGATTTTTCTGCAAAAATGTTATTGAACTAGACCTTGTTCCATTCCATAACCTTATGCCTTAGAAATTTTAGTTTACTTACTAGTTGAAACATGCGGGATCCTTTCACAAACGGGATGTGCGTCCACCAATTCTTAATTTTTTCAATAAAAGACACATCTCTAAACCACATTGTTTGAAATATGAACTTCTTCTTGCTAGGGAAGTAATTACCTCCTATTCTTAATCTAACCAGGAAATGATTGGAACCCATCAGAGGCCGGATCTCTGTCTCAAATCTAGCTGGTAGATTGAAACATTCTGAAGACAAGAAGAATTTGTCTAAGCATTCCACTATTTTTAAAAAGCCTTTCCTTCTGTTCGTCCAAGTAAATTTACCATTTTTGGGGATACAATCTAAAAGAAGATTTTTATTGATAAACTCCTTAAAATCCTTCTGAGATATAGGCAGATGAGAGATACCCCATATTTTTTTAGATTCATCTAGGATGGAATTGAAATCCCCCCCTAATATATATAGATTCCATTTCAACAACCCTAATAAATGTCGTGCATTGTTAGCAATTGAAACCCCTTGAAAGGAGAACTAACCTGAAACCCTGATAAACTTCACAAACCAGAAGTTCAAAATCAACCAAATGAATTTTGAAACATTAGAAAAGGTAATGAGATTGAGTTAGAAAAATGGTTGGAAATGTTGAATATGGTTGAAGATGACATGAGGAGATAATGACTTATCCAAAACACAACCAGAAGCATTTGTTTTTTATAAGCTCAAACAAAAGATATTAGAATAGGGGCATGGGCCCCATGGTGGGCGCCAAAATGTGAGCGTTAGAAATGTAGTTTTACAGGAAATGCATCAAACAAATGAACTACAAATGAGATAGCTATAGGTCTAATCTATGTAATAAAGAAAAAGATGAAAACTATGAATCTAAATACAACTATCAACAAACAATACAATACAAAATAGCTCTATTGTTTATAAATCATGATCTAGATGCTCTCAAATTCGCATAATTGTGATAGCTTGCTATTGCTTGATATAGGTAGAGTGCTTCAATTATTGAGTGCTTGAGTGCTTGACAATTCGAGAATCAAAATGACAACATAAGGCTAAGATCATGAGAAAGTTCTTTCGAGAATCAAAATGACAGCATAAGTCTAAGATAATGAAAAGTGATTCGAAAATGTCTTAGAGGAGGTGTGTTTATATACTTTTTCTATAAAAGAATGGAGGGTTGAGATTGAAGGAAACTTGAATTATGATCAACAGTTGAGAATGAATGAGACAAGCAGCCATGAGTTAACTAAGGAGTTACATGCAAAAATTAGGGGATTGCATGAGTTAACTAAGGAGTTACATGCAAAAATCAAGGAATTGCATGGAGTTAACTTCCAAAAATCAAGAAATTACAAAGAGTTAACTTTCAAAAATCATGGAATTGCAAGGAGTTAACTTTCAAAAATCAAAGAATTGACATGTTAACTCAAAGTCAATTTTGAAGAGTGGAAATTGAATGAGACAAATAGCCATGTACTAAGGAATTTTAATAATAATAATAATATAGCATCCAAAACACACGTTGGAGGAAATAAATAAGATTTTCTTATTTATTTTTAAAAGAGATGTGAAAGGAATTAAATAAATTTGGTTTATTAATTTAAATTGAGAAGGAAAATTAAATAAATTTGATTTATTTATTTGATTTGAGAAAGTGTTAGTTAATTAAATAGTTTTTAGATTATTTAATCATGAGGAGAGATGGTGAGAATAATTAAATTAAATTTAATTATTTTTTGGAAGAGTAGTTAGATTAATTAAATAATTAATATTATTTAATTATTAAGTTGGTAGAAGGAGAAATAATTAGCTTAATTAAATAATTGACATTATTTAATTATTTTTAGAAGAAGGGGGGATAATTAGATTTAATTAAATAATTAATATTATTTAATTAATAAGGGAAGCTAGAAGAAATATGCAAGTGTGATCTACATGAAAATGTAAATAACACTTTATGTTAATTTTAGGTTCTACAAAGAGAAAACAAATTCAACATGGAGATTTAATGTGGTCCACCCAATGTGGGCTATATCCACAGAAACAACCATCTAGTATTTTTATTACCCAATGTAAATCAAACTAATTACAACCTGCAGCTTATTCGCTACAATGCTACTTGATATTTACTCACTATTTCATTTGTGTCTCATGATTTTTCACATTCTCCAACCACTTATTTAACAATCCATTTTGGTGGTTTACAAAGTCAGTTTTTCTCCAAACTAACAACTGATGCCTTTAGCTTACACTCCCCCATTAATAATTTTGGGGTCAAACTGTGGTTGTCAAAGTCACCAAAATTTATCTTATTGCATGTACCTATAGTCCTGTAGCATGATTAGTCACCACATAACAACAATCTCCTACTTGGAGACTAATTAGGCTCCACACTAAACAATCTCTTACTTAAAGACTGATCTTGGAGGAACATTGTTGCACCTTAGCTCCAACTTGATGTCTACATCTTCCTATGTCTTTAGACACATCTCCTTAGTCAATTTAAATTGACTAGGAAAAGGTGTACTAAATGCTTCTGCATTCTGCATGTTAAATCTATTCAACACCTTCTCTATATACTCACTTTAAGACAAAAACAATTTTCTATTTTTCATGTCCCATGAGATCCTCATACCAAGGATTTGTTTGGCTACACCCAAATCCTTCATAGCAAATGTCTTTGCTAATTTTTCTAAAGTTCATTTATATATTGCATGTTAGACCAGGAAAAAAGCATGTCATCAACATAAAGTAACTGGATAATATAGCTTCCATTATCCAACCTCTTAAAATAAATGCAGTAATCAAAATGACATCTGTTGTAACCTTGTTCAACTATAAACTTATCAAATTTCAAAGAGCATTATTGGGGTGCTTGCTTCAGGCCATACAAACTCTTCTTTAACCTACAGACAAAGTCCTTATTTTTGACCTTATATCCTTGTGGTTGCTGCATGTAGATTTCTTCCTCCAAATCTCCATGGAAAATAGTTATTTTTACATCTAGTTGTTCAAGATGCAAGTCTTCTATAGCCACAAGGCTTAGAACAGTTCTAGTTGAAGTCATTTTTATAATGGGAAAAAACTATTTCATAAAATTCTACACCCTTTCTGTGCAAAACCTTTTACCATGAGTCTGGCCTTATATCTTTTCTTGCCTCCATCTTCTTCCTTTAACCTGTAAACCCATTTATTTAGCAATGCACTTTTGTCTGCTAGAAATTGGACTAAGTTCCAAGTCTAATTTCCTCTTTCATGCCTTGCTCCCACTGCTCTTTGGCATATGCCTGTAGTGTTTCTTCATATCCTTCTAGTTCACTAGAATCAGATAGTAATATAGAATATAATGAAGGATAAAATCTTTCAGAAGGTTCACTTATCCTTGTCGATCATCTAGTACTTGTAGGATTCTGTGGGATATCTTGTTGTTGCTGAGCATCAGGTACTGATGGCATTTTATTATATATAAATTCATCCAGCACCACATATTTTGTTTTTCCTTGTTCATGCTTCTTTTCCTATAGCTGATCTTTATATGTAACCTTCTCATTGATTATAACATCTCTGCTCCTAATAATTTTTGAGTTTTCATAATCCCATAACTGATAACCAAAGTCATCTACTCCATATCCAATGAAGGAACATTTTTTTAGATATTGCCTCAAGCTTGGTTATATTTTCAATATCAACATGGATAAAAGCTTCACCACCAAAAGTTTTTAGAAAAGAATAGTTTATCTTTTTACCTATCCATGTCTCCTCTGGAATACCACCATCCAAAAGATTTGAAGGTCCTATATTAATTAAATGAACAATAGTATCTACATCATCTACCCAAAAATGTAGGGGTAGTCAAGCATGCAACCTCATGCTCCTTGCATGCTCCATTATTTTCCTATTCATTCTATCATAACCATCTTTTGCCTATGGATTCCATTGTATGAACAATAAATTTCAAATTCTCTACTATAATACTCACCTCCATTATTTGATTTGAGACACTTCAACTTTTTTCCTATCTCATTCTCAACCAAAGCTTTCCATTTCTTAAAAGTTTCAAATGCATCTGATTTTATTTTTAGGAAATACACCCATATTTTCCTACTTGTATCATCAATAAAAGTAACATAATAAAAAGAGCCATCAAGAGATGATACCTGAGCTGGTTCCCATACGTCTGAATGCACAAGCTCCAATATCTCAATCTTCTTTTCTTTCCCAACTTTGATAAATTAGACTCTTTTCTATTTTCCATAAACACAATTTTCATAGAAGTCTAAGTCAATATGCTTCTTGATCCTAGAAGAAATTTTCTAGAGTGGATATTCCTCATCCTAGAGTGGATAATCCTCATCCCCTTCTCACTCATGTGCCCAAGCCTATGGTGCCACAATTTTGTATCTATTCCTGTAGCAACTATTGTGTCTCTGTAGTAGCTGTTCCTATTATAGTTGTTCCTACAACAACTATTTCTGTAGAAGCTAAGGTAGAAGAATAAGTATTACCTATACAAAAATATAATGTGACTACCTTTTCACCTTTAGCTACTACTAATGCACCTTTAATGACCTTTGAAACTTTGTCTATAAAGGTAACTATTTAGCCTTTACTACCTAGTTGTCCTGTAGAGATTAAATTTCTTCTCAAATTTGGAACATGCCTTACCTCCTGTAGCAACCATTGATTTATATTCTACAATTTTATTTTTATCTACCCCTTTCCAATAATCTAATAGGGTTCCTCATCACCCAAATATACTTGCCCAAAATCACCTTGAACATAATCTAGAAAATATTTCCTATGGGGTGTGGCATGAAACAAAGCCCCTAGATCTATTACCCAAGAATTATTTTCATTATCTAAACACAAAATTAAAGCATCTTGTAATTTATTACTTGCAACATTAGCTTCCTTACTATCATCTTGTTTTCCATCTCCTTGTTTTCCTTTCTGATACCAACAATCTTTCTTTAGGTGTCCTGGCTTTCCATAGTGCCAACAATCCTTCCTTCCTTTGCATTGGGATCTTCCTTTCTTCGACTTCCCTTGTGACTTCCTACAATTTTCTGGGTTTTTCCCTCTCCTTTGGTCTTTCCTTGTTCTCTACATTCAAAACATTACCTAATGTTGAAGCCTCACCTGTGACTTTTCACCACATTTCCTCGCTAAGGATAACACAAACAACAACATCAAATTTCAAAGTATTTGAACTAGAGACAAAGTTACTTACAACCATGACCAAGTTATTCTAGCTTTATGTCAAAGAACATAAAATCAAGAGATTCCTCACCTCTTCATCAAAATTCACTTTTACTTAATTTAATTGACTAGTAACTCTATTAAATTCATTTAAATGATCTGTAATAGATCCTCCTTCAATCATTTTAATATTAAGCAAACACTTCATAAGGAATATATTATTTAAGGCTAAGGATTTTTCATATAATTGAGCCAACGCTTTCATTAGGTCATCATTCATTGATGCTTTTGATATATTAAATTCTATGGATGGTGCAGGTACAACTGAATCGTTCCTCATGCCTTTTTGTCTAGAATCTCCCACTCAAATCTACAAGTCCCCTGCCAATTAGTCGAAATACATGGCTCTGATACCAATTGTTAGGATTTTGACAGACTAGAGAAATACAAATTAACATTTATAATGCAGATTTAAATACACAGAAATAAAGAGAATAATTATTTAACACAAAGATTTAACATGGTTCACCTAATGTGGACTACATCCACAGAAACAACTATCTAATATTTTTATTATCCATTGTAAATCTAACCGATTATAACCTGCAGCTTATCCATTGCTATGCTACATGAAATGTGCTCACAATATCATTTACATCTCATGACTTTTCACCTTCTGTAGCCACTTATTTAACAAGCCTTTTGGTGGTTTACAAGGTTAGTTTTTCCAATGTCAGTTTTGGGGTCAAATTGTGGCTATCAAAGTCACCAAAATTTAGCTTGCTGCATGTATCCACAACTCTCCAACATGATTAGTCACCATATACCAATAGTGGAAAGAAACATAGTGTTCCAAAATGCTTCTGTTTCACCTAGTGGAAAGGTGATACCTGAGTGAAATTTTGCATTCTGCTCCTCCTGGGACTGAATCAACAATGCCAACATGTCACGATGGGTGGGTGAATGCTAGGTGATGAGGGTTGCTATAGTCCTCATCTTTTCTATAAACAAAATTGAAAGGAAATGCATGAAACAAATTATTGCAATCAAATTTAATCTAAGAGCTTGTAAATGGAAATGTTAGAATTGAATATATCCTAAGAATATTTTGAAGGGAAATATTGGAATCAAATATATCCTAAGAAGCTTGTAAATGGAAATACTAGAAATGTAAAGAATAGGGAATGGAAAGATTGCTAATAAATGCTAAGAAATGAAACTACAAACAACTGCTGCTGCTAAAATATTGAACCATATTATTTTATAAAACTCTCGCCGCATTGGATTTATTGTTTATAATGTATTAACAAAATACTTATTCCTAATCAATCCACCAAGAATGTGGATATGAGATCCTATTCTTGGGGATACAAGCTATAACTTCTACCCCAATTTCGATTGCCTTCTATCATGCCACTTCTACTTCATTCATTTTATGTCACAAACTGCTTGTTCATTGTAATGAATTGCTTCAAATGTTTCTGGGTTTTGTTCCTCTCATTCTTAGATTTTTAGATTATTTTAAATTTTTGAATTTCATTTCAAAATGAGGGAGATATTTCCATTTTACTAAGACTACATTTTTAACTTCCTCTTTTCATGCTTCTTTTTAAGAAGTTTTTTGGTGCTCCAATTTAATAAAATTTATTCTTTAGTCTACTAATTGTTGATTACAAGGAAAAACATGTAATATCATTAAGACATGCAATGACACTAATTGTGCAGAAGACATGCTTCTATTTAGATAATAGATGAGACAATTTATGGTCTCATCATATCCCCAACACCTATAATGTTGCAGACCCTCTTGCAACTCATATTGAGCTTCTAGATCCAATCTCTTTAGCTTTATTGTAGTTGCTCTAAAGATGTCATAAAAGGTGTGTTGAAGATGCTCTAAAGATGTTCTAAGTTACTCCAGAGCTATCTAGAGCTAGTTGTATGGTCAGTTGAGTTACTTCAAAGCTATTTGGAGCTAGATGTATGGTCAGCTCCAGAGAGATCCAAAATGTTGTAATACTAGAACTAGAGCCCATGGGCAGCTCCAGAGAGATCTAGAATGTTCTAATATTGGAACTAGAGCCTAATTTTGTAATAACCAATAATTCTTGATGCCTTCAAATGTCATAATTTTTGCAAGAGTTCTTTGGGAGTAGCAATTTGTATAGAAAAGTGTATGTTTATCTTTAGAAGAAGAAATAGCATGTGTAGGGCACTTATTTGTAGAAAGGAAACCTACCCTATCCTACTCTACTTGGTGATATAGAGATAGGTTACACAAAACTACTAATTATGGAAAATAACTTGATTTTCTCAAAATATGGATCTATGCATTCAACTTTTTGAAAGAAGAGGAAAACCATGAGAAGAAGATGACTAAATATTTGAACTCTACTACTCCACCTTCCTTTGAAATGGAAGCCTTCTCCATAATTTTTTATTCTAGTAGATGCATGGGCTGATTGGAAAGATCTTGCAACCCTTCCTCATGTTCTTGTTCATGTGTGACTAAAGGAAATTCCTTGTCCATCAGATGTCTGATCAGATAGCCCTCCTTGGACTTTGAAGGTGTCCAAATAATAATGAGCTTTTCCTTGCTGGGACTTGAAGTCATGATCCTCGAATTGAGGAGTTTGCACAAGAGTTGTCACATTTTTATATGCAATAACTTCCTCCTTTAGATCTATTGTTTTGGGAGGGTTTCAAAAATAATAAACCTAAAAAAGACTTGGCAAACTTTTTTTGACCTGTTGTAACTAGATCAACAAAGAATAGCTAATGACACCTATCCCTGACAACGACACCAAAAATGATGAGGGTCACTATAGTCCTCATCATTTAATTATAAATTTCTATCAAAGGTGGTGTCCAAGGCTATATGCAAAAGGGAGAAGAAATACTTTGCATGGAAACCTTTTCTACAAACATAATTGAAAGGAAATGCACATAAAACAAATTATTGTAACCAAATCTAATCTAAGATATTGTAAATGAAATTGTTGGCATCAAATCTATCCTAAGAATATTATGAAGGGAAATAATAGAATCAAATTTATCCTAAGAAGATTGTAAATAAAAATATTGGAAATGTAAAGAACAAGGAATAGAAAGATTGCTAAGAAATGAAATTATAAACAACTACTTCTATTAAAATACTGAACTATATTATTTTATTAAGTTCTCCTCCCATTTGATTCCTTGTTTACAATGTGTCTATAGAATACTTGTTCCTAATCAATTCATCAAGAATGTGGTTCTGAGATCCTATTCTTGGAGAAAAAAACTATAAATTCTTTCCGAATCTTGACTTCCTTCCATCATGCCACTTCTACTTCAATCTTTTTCTATCACAAACTTCTCATTCATTTTAATGAATTGCTTCAAATAGTTTCTAGGTTTTGTTCCTCTCATTCCCTACTTTCTAGATCATTTTGAAGTTCTTACTTTCATTAAAAAATGAGGGGGTTATCATCATTTTATTAAGACTACATTTTTAAATTCCTCTTTTCATGCTTCTTTTTAGGAAGTTTTCTAGTGATCCAATTTAATATAATTTATTCTTCAGTCTACTAATTGTTGATTACAAGGAAAAACATGCAATATCATTAAGACATGCAAGAACACTAATTGTACAAAAGACATGCTTTTATTTAGCTAATAGATGAGATGATTTATGGTCTCATCAATAGGGTAGGTGTATTTTTAGTGGTGAAGCCTCTTGTTCATTCTCAACTACATTCAATGGAGATAGTCTCTTAAGAGCCCTGAGACAAAAAAGTGCCAGAATTTAGATAGATTGTTCTCTCAAACCATGGAATCTAGGAATGCCTTTTTTGCATGTATAGGTGGATGTCAAGTCCACCTACAAATACCTACCTTAGTTTTTTATGAATCAATTTCATTTTCCTATGGTGGAAAGAAACACAATATTCCAAAATGCTTCAGCTTTATCTAGTGGAAAAGTGCTTGGAGTGAAATTTTGTATTCCACACCTCCTAGGACTAAACAAACAACAACAACACATTGAGATGGGTAGGTAAATACTAGGGGAAGTGTCTTTTCAGTGGCCAAGCCTCCTAGTTGTTCTAGGCTATATTAAATAGAGATAGTCTCTTCATATCCTTAAGAACCAAAAACTACCAAACTTTAATGGAGTAGTACTTGAAGTGTGTGGCACTTATGACCATTTAGTTTCAACCTACAACTATATTTTGAGTCCCTCCACAATAATCTCTCTCAAATTTTCTCAACTCAGAATGATTTGACTATGCCAACAATGGATGTATTCTTGCAAAATCCATCATTTCAGTTCAACATAGTGTTGCCAAGAGCCATATTTTATGTTTCACACCTCATGGGACTAAACTGACTTCACCAACACATTGGGGTTGGTGGGTGAATACTGGGAGATGTCTTGTTTCATTCCCCAAGTGTGCCAATCCTTCCAAGCTATAGGTTTACAACAAAGCCTCTTAAGAGCCCTAAGAGCCAAAAAATGCCAAACTTTGGCAAAGTAGTTATTAGAGTTCATGACACCTATAGATATTCCATTTTTACCTACATCTAGATAGAAATTCCCTACACAATAACCTCTCTCAGTTTCTATCAAATCAGAACGGTTTGACCATGCCAACAATTGAAGCATTCTTACAAATGTGTCATTTTAGTTCAACATAATGTGCTAGGAGTGAAATTTTACATTCCGCACCTCTTGGGACCAAACCGATAGTGCCAACATATCAAGGTGGGTGCGTGAATGCTAGGGGAGGTGTCTTTTTAGTGGACAAGTCTCGTGGTCATTCTAAACTATATTGGATGGAGATGGTCTCTTAAGAGTCATAAGACAAGAAAGGTGGTAGACTTTGGACCGATTGTTCTCTCAAACCATGGCACCTAGGAATGTCTTTTCATTTCTTTTAGAGGTCTTGGTTGAGTATGGTTTGTATCTCCATGGTTATTTCTTGGTCTTTTAGATTTATGAGGTTGCATGTTTTCATTATGAGATAGGTGTGTGTGGTTCTTCGATGATGAGATATGGGTTTTATGATATTGTTCATATACCATTGTTCTAGTCCTATGGAAAGGTTTTGGAGGTGAGTTTGGTTTGATTTATGAGAACATTTTATTGATTTTGTGGTGTTTCCAAGTTATTTTCAAGGTGTTTAGTCTTTTGGTCACTATAGAATTCATCTAGTTCACCTTAGTACTCATCATGTACATTGGGAGACCTTTCAAATCACTTCAAAATCCTTAAATCTAACTTAATCAAGCTCCATAAGGTTTTGTGCTAAAAGTAAATTCAAATTTGAAGGGGAAAAGTGAATTTTATGTTTTAGCATTACTTTTAAGCTTAAATTTGATAGTTAGATTGTGAAAGAGAAACCCTCCATTGACTATCTAGGTCTTATAATAAATAGTCTTTTTTATTTATTTTTACTTTATAATAGTTGTTTTGTCTTATTTAATGCACCTAACATCTCCAAAAGAGGCCCCACATGTTCCTATGTATGGATACCAACTTTTGATGGAGGTAAATGAGGTTACAAAAGGTAAATTTCCATTATAGAAGGTTGATTTTTCCTATGCTACAGTCATAACTAGAAAATTATTACACCCCATTTTACATGATACCTCATATAAGAACTTTTACACATGTTGGTGTATGATCAAGGAGTTTGTGTTAGCTATCTTAGGCACCTAGGATTGGTCTTTTTCTCATTTTACAAGGTGTTGAAGCTTGAGGAAGACCTTTTACATGATATTTATTCTTTCATATATTTGGTTTTCACTTTTAGACATCCATTTAATCCATGATTATATATAATATCCCTAATATATCATGGTATAAGTCCTATTTTTTATAAAATAGCATCTAAAATTGAGTTTTCATGATCAAATATTACATATTTTTATGCATTTGCATTCAATAAGGTTTTGTGATTGATTCCTAGGGTTTAGAGAACCTTAATCTTTCTTGAAACTATTTGATTTCTTGACCAATTTATTGATATTCTTATTTTTTGTAGGTGGATTGAGGTTTTTGAAGGTGCTACAATAAAAATGATGAGTTTTAGGTGAAAATATCTTCATGATCTAGGTTGAGAGTGAGACATAAGGTTTGGTTGCCTATAGAAACTCACTAAACTATGATAAAATAGAATTAATCTTGTTGTGTTAGTATTTGGAATTGTCATCAAGGCTACCATGGAGTCTTTAGGGCATCTCCTTTCTCTTGAATGTCATTTATTCAAAAATATACTATGCAATAGTCCTAGATACAACCTTCAATCCTTCATATTGCTCTTCCATACATTGCTATAGGGAAGTATAAGTAGATCATAGGCTCAATAAGTTCTTAGGCCAGTCAATAAGGGGGCATTCTCACTATTTTTATCTATTATTAAGAATATCCCCATGAAAATGTAGTATTAGATGACTGTTATAAGTTTAGAACAAAATTATCATTTGTTAAGAAGCTTTGTTTCAACTTAGATAAAGCCATAAGTGAGGAAGTACTAATCCTTAGAGGTTAGATCATATGATTTCCCAATGTATTTGATTTGTATTAGATGCCCTATACTATCATAAAGGACTTAGTTGATGTTAATAATTCTTTCATGATTGTGTGTGGTCCCATGATAGTTTGGATATTTATCATAATGGTAACAAGGACTATTATGGGAATGAAGGACTATTCTTTCTATGTTCATTATAAAAACCTTTCATTTTTAGGTTAGTCCACCTCTTAACTCCATTGCCACACCTTCTAGGATTGGATACAATATAGATTACTATCAAACAAGATGATTAGAGGATTGTAATTGTCATGGAACTATCATAAGAGTTAGGAGAGGTGAAATGTTGTTCGAGATAGTCATAGGCAACATCATGTTGAATGCCACTGAGGTATTTTGCAAGAATGCATCCATTGATGGAATAGTCAAACCATTCTAAGTTGATAGAAACTAAGAGGTTATTTTGAAGGGACTTAGGCCAAAATGAAACATCCATAGGTGCTATGGACTCCGAGAACTACTTTGTCAAAGTTTGGTAGTTTTTAGCTCTTAGGTCTCTTAAGAGACTTTGCCAAAATCCTATAGCCTAGAAGTATTAGCACATTTGGGAAATAAAATGAGGCCTCCCCTAATATTCAACCACTCACCCAAATGTTTTGGCATAGTCAATTCATCCCCATAAGGTGTGGAACATAAAATATGGATCTTGGCAACATTATGTTGAACTGAAATGACACATTCTCCAAGAATGTATCCATTGTTGGCATAGTAAAATAGTTTTGAGTTGATAGAAATGAAGAGAGGTTATTGTGGAGGGAATAGATGTCTAGGTTTGGGTTGAAACAAAATATCTATAGGTGCCACGAACTCCAAGAACCACAATTTTTGGCTCTTAGGGATCTTAAGAGACTTTATCGAAACCTTGTACCTTGGAAGAATTGGCACACTTGGGGCATGAAATGATGCATACCAAATAGCATTCACCCACCCATCCTAATGTTTTAGTGTAGTTAGTTTGAATCCATAAGGTACATTGCATAAAATAGCAAGATTATGTTGAACCAAAATGATGCATTTTGTAAGAATGCATCCATTGTTAGCATGATCAAACAATTATAATTTTATGGAAATTGAGAGAGGTTATTGTGGAGGGACTTGAAATCTAGATGTAGGTCAAAATGGAACATCTATGGTTTCCATAGTATCTGAGAACTACTCCATCAAAGTTTGGTAATTTTTAGCTTCTAGGGCTCTTAAGGGACTTTTCTAGAACTTTGTATCTTTGAAGGATTTCTAAACTTAGGGAATGAAACAAGGCATTCCCTAGTATCAAGCCACCCACCCTAATGTTTTGGCATAGTTAGTTTGGCCCCATAGGGTGCAGAACATAAAATATGGCCCTTAGCAACATTATGTTGAATCGAAATGACACATTTTGCAAGAATGCACCCATTGTTGGCATTGTCAAAACCATTTTGAGTTGATAGAGAGTAAGAGAGGATATTATGGAGAGGCTTGACATCTAGCTATAGGTCAAAACATAACATATATAGGACCATAGACTTTGAGAACTACTCTATCAAATTTTCATAATTTTTGGCTCTTAGAGCTCTTAAGAGACTTTATGTAGCCTGGAAGGATTAGCATATTTATGGAATGAAAAAAAGAATACCCTAGTATTAAACCACCCACCCTAACATTTTGGAATAGTTAGTTTGTCCCATGAGGTATGAAACATATAATATGGCTCTTCGAAACATTATGTTGAACTGAAATGATGTGTTTTGCAAGAATGCATCCATTTTTGGCACGGTCAAACCATTATGAGTTGGTAGAAAATGAGAGAGGTTATTGTGGAGGGACTTGACATCTAGTTGTAGGTTAAAACAAAACATCATAGGTTCTAAGGACTCTAAGAATCACTTCATCAAATTTGGCAGTTTTTGGCTCTTAGGGCTCTTAAGAGACTTTATCAAAACCCTATAGCCTAGAAGGATTAGAACACTTAGGAATGAAATGAGGCATCCCTAGAATTAATCCACCCACTCCAACATGTTGGTGTAGTCAATTAAGCCCCATGAGGTGCAGAACATAAAATATGGCTCTTGGCAATATTATGTCGAATTGAAATGACACATTTTGCAGGAATGCATCCATTGTTTGCATAGTCAAACCATTTCAATTTGAAAAAAACTAAGAGAATTTATTGTGGAGGGACTTAACTTTCATTTGTAGGTTGAAACAAAAAATTCATAGGTGCCATGAACTCTGAGAGCTACTCTGTCAAATTTTTGTGGTTTTTGGCTTTTAGGGCTCTTAAGAGACTATCTCTATCCAATGTAGCCTAGAACAACTAGGAGGCTTGGCCACCAAAAATATGCCTCCCCTAGAATTCATCTACCCATGCTGATGTGTTGGCATTGTTAGTTCAGTCCCAGAGGTGTAGAATGCAAAATTTCACTCTTAGCACCTTTCCATTGTATGAAATTGAAGCATTTTGGAACATTGCATTCCTTCCCACCACAAGAAAATGAAATTGATTTAGTAAAAACTAAGGTAGGTATTTGTAGGTGTACTTAAAATCTACCTCTACATGTAAACATGACATTGCTAGGTGCTACAATTTGATGGAATAGTCGATCCAAAGTTTAGCACATTTTTTGTCTTAGGGATCTTAAGAGACTGTCTCCATCTATTGTATCCAAGAATGAATAGGAGGCTTGGCCACTAAAAAAACACCTCCCCTAGAATTCACTAGTCCACCTCAATGTGTTAGCACTTTGAGTTTGGCTGTAGGAGATGTGGAATGTAAAACTACACTCCTAGCACCTTTCCACTTGATGAAACTGAAGCATTTTAGAACGTTGCATTCCTTGCCACCATATGCAAATGAAATTTATTTAGTAAAATCTAAGGTTGGTATTTGTAGCTAGATCTGACATCCACCTATACATGCAAATAAGACATTCCTAGGTGCCACGGTTTGACATCCCATAGGATATACCCACCCACCTTGATGTGCTGACATTGTCAATTTGGTCCCAAGAGGTGCGAAATGTAAAATTACACTCCTAGCACCTTTCCACAAGATGAAACTAAAGAATTTTAGAACATTACATTCCTTACCACCACAGGAAAGTGAAATTAATTTAGAAAAAATGAGGTAGGTATTTTTAGGTGGACCTTACATCCACCTATACATGCAAATAAGATATTCATACGTCCCCATATTTGAGAGAACATTTGGTCCAAAGTCTAGCACATTTTTTGTCTTAGGGCTCTTAAGAGACTATCTTTGACTAATGTAGCCAAAAATGAATAGGAGGCTTGGGCACTAAAAAGACACCTCCCCTAGCATTCACTCAACCAACTCAATTTGTTGGCACTATTAGTTTAGTCCTAGGAGGTGCGGAATACAAAATTACACTTTTAGAACCTTTCCATTGGATGAAATTGAAGCATTTTGGAACATTACATTCCTTGCCACTACAGGAAAATCAAATTGATTTAACAAAAGCTAAGGTAGGTATTTGTAGGTGGACTTTGTTGCATATGTTATCATTGATTTTAATAGGTTGTGATACTATAGCATATGATATCAAAGAAGTAGATCAAAGGAGAGATGATGATCAGTATCATCTATACATAGTTGTATCAGTAGATCATAGGAGGACTGATGGCAGAAGATAAGAGATCAGTATCATCTGTACAAAATCATAACTTATCTTCTGAAGGTCATGTGTAAGTTCATGATAAGTGTATGCTATATCAATATCTTTGATGTGTTGTGCTATGCTTTGTTACATTTTGATTATATGAAGTCACCTAACACTTAATGAAGAAAGTTAGAAAAATTTGAAGGAAAATTATCTAAGTTTAAGTTAGGAAAGGTGTCACAGGCTCAAAAGAATGAACCACATTCTACTACATTTGAAGATATGTGCCTACCAATTGAATAGATAGCTAGATATTGCTCCAAGGAATCTATGGTTCAAATTTGAGATCATGAATCCTTCCACAAAATGTTTTAAGGTTGGAAGAGTGAAGGCAGTGATGAAAAAAAAGTCCCTATAACAAAGGTTTAGAAGATTGCTTCGTACTTCTCCGCTATTGAAGATATGATCCTGTGACTTGGAAGATTGCTAGATACAGGTAAGGTGCACATATGTTTCAAGTTACAAATGATAAAGTGTACTATAGAAGCTTCTTTGGAGTTATCTCTGTGAAGACAAGTCATGTTGTTAGTTAAGGTAAGTAGAGGGAGATAGTGGATGCCACCGCATTTCAATGCACACTAGTATTTTCAATGTATACATCAAGATTGTGTAATTAGATTGTATTAGGGATACTGGTATCAGTGTTCAAGTGTTTGTGCCATCATGAAATAGATTGAAATGGTAAAATGAGTGTATAGAAATGATTTTCAAGTCATATAATGCTTATTATGTGGTCCACATGATGCTATTTGGTCTCTTTAGTACCTCTTTTGGTTTGGAGCTATTTACTTGGTTGGATAAATGTTTGTTGAGTCAACTTGGTGTGTTGAGATGATTGCACCATGTGTTTGGAAGTGTGTGCCAACATAGAAGAATGTGCTAACGTAAAATAGGTCCTGATTATCACTTGGCTTGAACCACATTAGATTTCTACTTATCACAAATGTTTAGGAGCTGACTAATTGTGGTCATTGCACGTTTCATGTTACACATTTCATCTTGATTGACAAAGGAGAAAGTTTCTCAAGCTTTTAGAGGATATAAATGTAAGATCAAAGTTGTTGAAGGATGTGTGTGATATATGTTGTGTGTTAGATATGATAATGTTTGAATAAATTAATCAAAAAGGAAGTTTTGATGATGAATGTGGAAAGGATCAATTTATGTGATGTGATGTTGTTGCAGAGGTAATTGAGATATTTGTGTAGATTTTGGAGAGGTCAGCAGAAGGTTGAAGTAGTTAGTTTTGTGAAAGAATCATCTAAATAGATAAGTATTTTGTTGTAGAGGTTGAAGTCTCTATTTGTAAGAGTTGTAGGTGTTGTAGCACTTCAGGGAGTTGCAACTTCCTTTGGGTTGTAGCCCATAAATGTTAATGTAATCTTATTTTTATTTGTGAGGTTGGATTTAGATAGTAGATCCAAGTAGCTTGCTCACCATGTTTTTTCCCTTCTAGGGTTTTCCACATAAATCTGGTGTTATGGTTGTGTGATTATGTGTTCTTCTATTTCTCATGGTTTAAATGCTTACATTTGACTAATTGTTGTTGGAAGTAAATAATTTGATTAATTACTAATTCACCCCCCTCTCAGTGCTTTTGTGTGTTCAATAGACTTGACATCTACCTATACATGTAAACGAGAGATTCCTAGCTACCATGGTGTGAGAGAATACTTGGTCCAAAGTATAGCATGCTTTTTTTGTCATAGGGCTCTTAAGAGACTATCTCCATTCCATGTAGTTGAGAATGACTAGGATGGTTGGCCACTAAAAAGACACATCCCCTAGTATTCACCCACCCACCCCAATGTGTTGATGTTGTTGGTTCAGTCCCAAGAGGTGCATAATGCAAAATCACACTCCTAGCATCTTTTGTTGTAAATATGTGCTTAATCGGTGTTGTCATTAATGTCAACATATCCTTGTTGTCATTGATGTCAATTGTACCTATTTAGAAGACCTATATGTTGAGGATATTGAGAAAATTAGCCTCTCCAGAAGACAAAAGTTAGTTACACATCTTTTTGCAAAAGACAGTAAAAACAGTACAGTTCAAAGAAGAAGATTACTCTGTATTTCTAGTAGGATGAAGATTAGAGCCCATGGACCATATGGTTATGTAGATGAGTGTTTGAGGTAGCTCCAGTAAAGATTTGAGAGGTCCACATGAAGATTTAAAGAAGCTATGGCCATCTAAGTAGAACTAGGTTTTGCAGTTGTTTAGAATTGATAGAGTGATAGAGATTTGGTCCAAATTGATTAGCATTGGAATATTCTGATCTGTAGATCTAGAGGCATGTTTGGGAAGTTGATGTGTATCATCAACCCAAGTGGTTCATGGTTTGGAGGTCTGCAAGCAATCTTTCTAGTGTGACAGTCATGTCAGATAGTGTTTTTGAGGTTCTGGATGAAGATGCAAGTGATTCTAATGATTTGGAGTAGTGCAGATGTTTTTGTTGAATGCAATATACTTGTGGAGGTCTTTGAATCATGTGACTACTATATTGGAAGTCCACATTGAAGATTGACCTTTTTGTTGAAGATTTCTTCCTTGATGTTGTTGTTCTTTCTAGTCTTGGCCGACTAGATGATTCAAGCAGGTTGCAGATGATCTAAGAGTAATTCTCTAGAGTGTAGCATGTTATTCAACAAAGATTTGAGTCCTAGTTATGTTTGACTGACAACTTAGTGATTTGTATTAAGTCAAATGTTTGTAGTTTTGACCTTGATGTTTATTCCAAGGTTGATAAAGCATATAAAAGCATGTAGTTGAGTTGCAAAAAATTATCCTTGTGCGAAATAATCAAATCCTAAGAAAGGATCAGAGGTAGAATAGAGAAGAGGAGCAGAGGAACAAGAGCAGTAAAGGATGAGGTGATAGTGAAGAAGTATTTGGGAGCAAACCAAAAGTTTTGTGAGCATTCAATGAGACTAAACCAGGCATGAAGAAGATATTATTTCTCAGTTAATTCTTTTTGTATTAAACATAAATTTTTGTAGGCATTGAGCCTCTTTTGAGCATTGAATTCTAGGTAATGTGCCTAAAGGCAAGTGCCTTCCCATTTTTAAGTAGTTTTAATAGGGTACGAATCTTGTGGGTTAATCCCCACCATGGTTTTCCCTTAACCGGGTTTCCACATTAAAAATCTTGGTGTCAAGTGTGTTAATTGTGTTTCTACTCATGTATTATTGTTTCATGCTTTAATATTTACATCATTAATCTATTTGTAAGTTGTGAAAGAAGATTAAAAGGAAGAAAAGGTTAATTTTGTGGGACAACTGATTCACCACCCCCCCTCTCAGTTGTCTGGCCTAATTCCAACAATTGGTATCAAAGCTAGTTCCTCTAAAATAAGCTTGACCACTTGAAGAGATCTAAGATGTGGACTTACAAGAAGGAAAGTCCATGATTTGATGGAACAAATTACTCCCTTTGGAAGGTGCGCATGCAGTGTCATTAGGAGTGTATGGGTGATGCCTTTTGGTTGATAACTAAGAATAAGTATAAAATTCTGAAGAATGGTCCTCCAACTCTAGATGAACTCACGGAAGCTAAACGCAATATTCAAGGTAAAGAAGCATTATTGAGTGCCTTGAATGATACATAATTGGCAAATGTTCTAGAATTGAAAACTACCCATGAAATCTAGAAAAAGTTAGAAATACTGTATGAAGGTGACAAATATGTCAAATGTGCCAAGATATAGAGCCTGAAGGGTAAATACGAAAGGTTGATGATGAGTGAAGATGAAAACATTACTTCCTACTGCAGAAAGTGAATTAACTTGTGACCAGTATCAGGAATGCTGGTGGAGTATTGGAAGAATCAAAGATTGTTGCCAAAGTACTCAGATCCTTACATGCAACATACAAGCATAAAGTTGCTTCCATTGAAGAGATCATGACTGTGACAACTGTTACAAGGGATCAGTTAGTTGGTAAGCTTTCAACTTTTGAAATGAGTGAGTTTGGTCTCTTCCTAAGTCTGAATCTGTATTTAAGGCTAGTATATATGGAAAACAAAGATATGATTTGGGTGAAAGTTCTTCAGGAAGATCAAATAGATGTACGAAGGCAAGGAAGGATCTTGAAGATGATGAAATTGAGACTACAGAACTTGAGTCTCTTATTGCCAAAAAAATGCCAAGAGGGTCTGGTAAGTACGAAGGAAAGTTGCCATTCAAATGTTTTGCTTGTAATAAGATTGGTGATTTTGCCTCAAGATGTTTGGGGAGGGTTTCAAAGCCAAACCCTAACAGATATAAAGGTCAGAAGAAATGTTACTATGTCCAAGAAGCTGGAGAAGGAGTCACAGATGATGAATCTGATCATGGAGATTCCACTGAAGATGATTGGGTGTTCATTGCTATCAAAGAAGAAGATCCAGTGTCTACTAAATTTGCTAGCTGTGCTAATGTGGAAAGTTCCTTGGTTTCTCATGTTGTTGAAAAAGATGAATGGGTGATTGATAGTGGATGTTCTCATCATATGACTAGTGATAAAAGTAAGTTTGTAAGCTTTGAAAAATATGAAGGTGGAATTGTGAAGTTTGGAGACAACTCAGCTGGTAGAATCCATGGCAAAGAATCTATCTCTTTTGATGGTAAAAATAACACTAATGATGTTCTGTATGTGGAAGGATTGAAGCATAATCTTCTCATTGTTGGATAGTTGATTGACAAAGGTTATGATCTCTGATTCAAGGATGGAAAATGTAGAATCTTGGAAATCTCTGAAACTAAAATTGCATTTGGTACATAGACTAGAGGTAACATCTTTCATTTAAGTAGTCCTGGTAAAAGTTGCTTGATTGCTCAGATTTATTAGAGTTGGCTATGGCATAGAAGGATGTGTCATGTGAATTTTGATAACATTATCAAGATAAGTTCTACTCAAGCCATGAGAGATCTTCCAAAACTTATGAAACCTTATAGCATGTGTCGAGAATGCCAATTGGGTAAACAAAACAAAGTTTCATTCAGGAGTAAAGAACAATTTTCAAGTGGACAATTAGAACTTGTGCATACTGATCTATGTGGCCCTGCTAGAATTAGGAGTGTGCAAGGAGACAGATATTTTATGTTTCTGATTGATGATTACTCTCGGATGATGTGGGTAACCTTCCTAAAAGAAAAATTAGAAGCTCTTGACAAATTCAAGGTGTTCAAGGTTATGGTGGAGAATGAGATTGGTGTGAAAATAAAGTGTCTAAGATCTGACAAAGGCGGAGAGTTTACCTCCGGTGAGTTTGATACATTCTATGAAAAGCATGGAATAAAAAGATAGTTATCTGCTCCTAGGACTCCTCAGCAGAATGGAGTTGTAAAAAGAAAGAACTGGACCATTCAAGAAGCATCTAGGACCATGATGATGGAAGAAAATGTTCCACAAGTCTTTTGGAGAGAAACTATGATTACTGCTATCTACACTCTTAACCAGGTGCAGATCAAAGGCAATTCTGGTAAGACACCTTATGAACTATGGTTTGGTCATCCTCCTACTATGAGATATTTCAGAGCTTTTGGTAGTAAATGCTATATCAAAAGAGATGAGGATCTAGGCAAGTTTGATGCAAGAAGTGATGAAGGAATATTTTTGGGCTACTCTACTCAAAGCAAGGCATACTGGTGCTTTAACAAGAGATTGAAAAAGATTGTTGAAAGTGCTAATGTTAGAGTTGATGAGAGAAGAGGACATTCGAAGTCTTGTGGATATGACTCCGATGATCAAGATGAAAGTCAAAGTCAAGGAAGGCAAGTTCAAACCCAGAATCAGATCTAGATTGATCTAAAAAATCCAGTGACTCAAGAGGATAGTGTAGAAGTTGAGGAACAAGCTCAAGAAACAGAAGTCCAAGCAAATCCCAAAACTCCCAGGTATGTAAGGATGAATCATCCTGAAGATTAGATCATAGGAGATAGAAATAAATGTGTTCAAACTAGGAGAAGAATTATTGAAGATCAAGAAGAGATTTGTTTGATTTCAAAGATTGAACCAAAATCAGTAAGTGAATCCTGCAATGATGAAAACTAGGTAAAAGCAATGGAAGAAGAATTAATACAAATTGAAAAGAATCACACTTGGGATCTTGTTTCTAGACTTGAGGATAAAAATATGATTGGAACTAAATGGGTCTTCCAAAATAAACTAAATGAAGATGGTGAAGTTGTAAGAAACAAAGCAAGGTTGGTATGCAAAGGATATTCTCAAGTGGAGGGAATTGATTTTGAAGAAACTTTTTCTCTGGTGGCAAGAATAGAGGTAGTCAGATTATTTCTTGCATTTGCTGCTTATAAAGATTTCAAGGTCTATCAAATGGATGTCAAGTTAGTATTCCTAAATGGAGAATTGGAAGAAGAAGTCTACATTGAGAAACTAGAAGGATTGGACCAGTTATCTGATCAAGGAGATATGGTCTGTAGATTGAGGAAAGCATTATATGGGCTCAAACAAGCCCCAAGAGCCTGGTATGCAAGATTAGATAAGTATCTACTAAAATTAAGATTTAGCAAAGACACAACTGACAGTAATCTTTATTTCAAGATTGATCATGAGCATATCCTAATTGTTGAGGTATTTGTTGATGATATCATTTTTGGTGGAAATGAAAATATGTGTAAGAAATTTGCTGATCAAATGCAAAGTGAATTTGAGATGTCCATGTTTGGTGAGATGAATTTCTTTTTAGGTATGCAAATCATTCAGTCAGATAAAGGCATCTTCATATCTTAGTCTAAGTATGGGAGAGAATTGTTGAAAAAGTTTGGAATGAAAGATTCAAAACCATTGAGTACTCCCATGGTAATTGGATGCAAGTTCAGTAAAGATGATGACTCCCCTAAGACAAATTAGAAAAGGTATAGATCAATGATTGGAGGACTCCTCTATCTGACTCAAACCAAACTTGATATCATGAATGCAGTTGGACTTCTTGCTAGATTTCAAGATGATCCTAGAGAATTCCATGTTGTAGTAGTCAAAAGGATTTTTAGATATCTCAAAGGGACACTTGATTATGGCTTATGATATCCAAAGGATAATGACTTCACTCTTCATGCATATACAGATGTTGATTGGATAAGAGATGTGGATGACAGGAAAAGTACTAGTTGTGGTGCACTTCTTGGGAAGGAGATTAGTTTCTTGGTTGAGCAAAAAGTAGGAGGCAATATTTTTGTCTACTACAGAGGCATAGTAAATAGCAGCAGCAAGCAATTGTACTCAAGTCTTTTGGATGAACCAAATGTTGAAGGATATCACAATTGTGTTTGAATAACCTGTTACAATCTTCTGTGATAATTCAAGTTCAATAAACATCTCAAAAAATTTGGTGTTGCATTCAAAGACTAAGCACATATCCATCAAGTTTCATTTCATGAGAGAGAAAGTAAGTGAGAATGAATTCAAAATGGAGTTTGTTTCTTCAAAGGATTAGATTGCGGATATATTCACCAAGCCTTTGCCTAAGGATGCTTTTGAGTATCTCAGAGGGAAGCTAGGGGTTATTAGCCCTCCTGTACAAAACTAAGATGAACTAGTGTGCATCAGTCTGGTGGAATTCATAGTCATATCTTGTAATCTAGATTGATGTTAAGGAGGTACTACTCAGGGGGAGTAGTTAGTATGCAAATTATGGAGATTAGTCTGAAACAGAAAGAGGGAGAAGAGACTGCAAATATGTGCCCTTTTCCATTGATGTTAAAGGGGGAGAGAAGTCATGTGAAAAACTAGTTACTGATGAAAGGGGGAGTAGTGAAGAAAGTGGTTAAAGAAGTGATAAGAGAAAGGGGGAGAAGATCTTGTCTTGATGGTGAAATTAGTTTTTCAATCATATGTTGCCATCAATGACAAAGAGGGAGATTGTTGCAAATATGTGCCTAATCAATGTTGTCATTGATGTCAACATTCCCTTGTTGTCATCGATGTCAACTGTACCTGTTTATAAGACCTATATGTTGCAAATATTGAAAAAATTAGCCTCTCTGGAAGACACAAGTCAGTTACACATCTTTTTGCAAAAGATAGTAAAGATAGTACAGTTCAAAGAAGAAGATTACTTTGCATTTCTAGTAGGATGAATATTAGAGTCCACAGAGCATATGGCTATGTAGAGGAGTGTCTGAGGTAGCTCCAATAAAGATTTGAGAGGTCCACATGAAGATTTAAAGAAGTTATGGCCATCTAAGTAGAACCAGGTTTTTTAGTTGTTCAGAAGTGATAGAGTGACTGAGATTTGGTCCAGATTAATCAGCATTGGACTATTCTGATCTATGGATCTAGAGTCATGTTTAGGAAGTCAGTGTGTATCATCAACCCAAGTGGTTCATGGTTTGGAGGTCCGCAAGCAATCTTTCTAGTGTGACAGTCATGGAAAACAATGTTCTTGAGGTTCCAAATGAAGATGCAAGTGATTCTAATGATTTGGAGGAGTGCAAATGTTTTTGTTGAATTCAATGAGCTTTTGGAGGTCTCTAAATTGTGTGACTACTGTGTTGGAGGTCTGCATTGAATATTGAGCTTGTTGTTGAAGATTTCTTCCTTGATGTGGTTGTTCCTTCCAGTATTGGCTGACCACATGATTCAAGCGGGTTGTGGATGATCTAAGAGTAATTATCTGGAGTGTAGCATGTTGTTCAAGGAAGATTTGAGTCCCAGTTATGTTTGGCCGACAACTTAGTGATTCACATTAAGTCAGATGTTTGTAGTTCTAACCTTGATGTTTATTCCAAGGTTGATAAAGCATATAAAGGCGTATAGTTGAGTTACGAAAAACTATCCTTGTGTGAAATAATCAAATCCTAAGAAAGGATCAGAGGAAGAACAGAGAAGAGGAGGAGCAGAGGAACAAGAGTAGTAAAGGATGAGGTGATAGTGAAGAATTATTTGGGAGCAAACCAGAAGTTTTGTGAGAATTCAATGAGACTGAACTAAACATGAAGAAGATGCTATTTATCAGTTAATTCTTTCTGTATTAAACATAAATTTCTATAGGCAGTGAGCCTCTTTTGAGTAGTGAGCTCTGGATAGTGCACCTGAAGGCAAGTGCCTTCGCATTTTTAAGTACTTTTAACAGGGTATGAATCTTGTGGGTTAATCCCCACCATGGTTTTCCCTTAACCGGGTTTCCACATTAAAAATCTTGGTGTCAATTGTGTTAATTATGTTTCTGCTCATGTGTTATTGTTTCATGCTTTAATGTTTACATCATTAATCTATTTGTAAGTTGTAAAAGAAGATTAAAAGGAAGAAAAGATTAATTTTGTGGGACAAATGATTCACCCCCCCCTCTTAGTTGTCTGGCCTAATTCCAACATCTTTCCATTGGATGAAACTAAAGCATTTTGAAACATTTTGTTCCTTTCCACTAGAGGAAAATAAAATTGATTTTGCAAAAAAAGAGGCAAGTATTCATAGGTGGACCTATAATCTACTTATAGATGCAAACAATACATTCCTAGGTGCCATGGTTTAAAAGAATAGTCAGTCCAAAGTCTGGCACTTTTTTTTGTCTTAGGGCTCTTAAGAGACTGGCTCCATTTAATGTAGCTAAGAATGACCAGGTGGTTTGGTCACTAAAAAGACACCTCCCCTAGCATTGAACCACCTACCCTGATATGTTGGCACTACTGGTTTGGTCCCAAGAGGTGCATAATGCAAAATTACACTCCTAGCACCTTTCCACAAGATGAAACTTAAATGATGATATAAAAGAGTAATGAATGCATTATAAGGAGACACAAAAACTATAGTGAACCCTTATTAATTAAGTATTCTCTAAATGTAATTGTCCTGTATGTGAACATAATAAATAGGAATGTGAAGAATTTAGCATGTAATTATGCTAGGGCTAAGATGCATCACAAACCCTAGATGTATCAACAAAGTTAGGGCTAAGATGTACTACATGCATATGTAGTTTTGGCTCACAAATAATATACATATGGATTAGAAACATACCTTAAGAAGTGTAAATTTTTATACATAACTAAAGGCGGGTAAATTTATTATACATAATATACCTTAAGAAGTGTACATAACAAAATTTTGTATCATTCCACTACAAATGGACTCAAACTAGAGCTAAAAATTTACATAGAGCTTCATATCATAAAACACATTAAAAGGAATACTAAACCATTGCATATTGAATTGATAATAAAAATATAGAAGGTGAAATTAAGGTAAGGAAAATTGTCAAACATGTAGAAGGTGAAATGTTAATGCAAGAAGACCTTCCCATTTCTTCCCTAGTAGTAGAGGAGTTTGACCGGATTATGAAAACTTTAGGTGGTGCTCAGCCCCTTATCTCTCTTGGCCAAAAACATCAGGGAGATCAAAACTCTAAAGGAAGCAATCTAAGATACAACTGAATAAAACAATGAGTGATCAAACTAAGAGAGTCAAAAAGTGAAAATTGAGAGATCAATGTATTACATATCAAAGTTCCTAAAAGCATTCATTTCTTGAAAACTCAAAATCCAAAAAATGAGAAAAGTCAAGTGAGGAAAATACAAAAAAAAAGTGAAAGGCACAAAAAAAAAGAGCAAAAGAGAGAAGATTGTTGAATGTCCGTACTCTTGGGTGGAGATCAGTCTAAGCTCAAAGCCTCAAGAGTGACATTCTAACAGAGAAAGAAAGGTACAAAGCACACACACACAATAGCTGAGCTAAACTAACAAGTCTAGTAGTCTCTAGGATCATCTTCTATCTAGGGCCCCTTATTCTTTCCTGAATATCCTTTACCCCAGGTCTATCTTGCTTGCCATCTATGATCTAAGTCTAGCAAACATTAATAAAATTTGTTACTTGCCTAAGTTGAAAGCTTGTCAGATTGTCTTATCTAGATATGGTTCAGTGTTTAGCCTTTCGCAAAAGCCTAGAAATCAGAAACACTTTGTAATTCATTTCACTCCCTACTTGAGTTTTCCCTATATCCTATCTCACAACCTTGAATAAGGTCTCTTATATCAGGACAACCCACCATCCCCTGAATCAAAAATCATATTTAAGAGCAGTCATTTTGTTTGATCCACATTGCATTCATGCTAAAATCATAAAATGTCTCAAAGAAATAAAATTCAATGTTGCGACTCGTGGCGTTTAGTGGAGGTACACGTTACCTACCATCATCCATCATCCGATCATATCTGTTTCACCAAACCACCTAGCGATAACCTATCATGGCTTGATATTCTATCGTCATTGTTGCCTTAACTACCTAAGGTTTATCTAGTATCCTATCCATAGTGTCATCCTGTCATAGCATCCATTGTTAGTGTCTTGTCTTCTCAAACTATGTCACCTCTGAGCTATCACATAGGCAAGGCCATCATTGATGTGCCCCTAAGGCTCCTTCTCCATCCATTCAATCCATCCTATCTCTTTGTCCATCCGTACCATTTCCCATCGCCTAGGTCTTAGGTCTACAAGGTTTACCCCGAACTATGTTTCCTCTGCATCATCACGTAGGCAAGGCCATTATCAATGCACCCTTGATGCACTAGGTCAGTCCCTTAGGGTCCTTTTCTTCATGTTTGTTTGTCAGTTCATCCATAATAAATCGATCCTTTGTCTAAACTGGGGGCAAGTCCTCATCTTGGTTATGGAATTGGATTCTTGAATGCCACATGTTCTAAGAGGACACCAATCAGGATTGTGATACCTTTCACTAAGAGACACAAGCGCAAAAAAGCTTGCTTCCAGACAGAAATCTTGACGTAAGACATCAACTTATCCAAAGTAAAACAAACAAAGGCCTAAAAACACTCCAAATGATTTTACCTAAACTATGGAAAGAAGTCACATCTAATGCAAGAATGTTTTGTGTTTTGTGAGTAGGTTAAGTTACAGAGTCTTGATTTTTGTTATTATGTCTTTCTATGCTACTCAAAGGTGCCAAAAACTAGAGAAGCTATGATGGGGGCATAATCATTTTCTTTGTTTGTTGTTTGTGGATTAATCTTTAGTAATGTGACGGCTTTTGTCTAAAGACATGATCAACAAAAGATCATCGAGGACTTTAGAGGTCTAAACATGAAAAGGGGCAATCCTTGTCTGTTGAAATGCAAGAAATACTTAGGTCATCTAGATTCAATTTTGACCAGATGCTTGTATCAACTTGCTATATCAAAATCCATGTAAGTAATACTCATGTCATCTTAGTTCAATTATACCTAGATGCTTGTATTTTCTTACAACATTTAAAAAAAGAAATTAAACAAACAAAAGCACCCAATGAAGAAACAAGCACTTCCAAATACTTGCAATATCAAGATGACATATATCTGTATCCATAATACATCCATAAATACATCCATTTACATTTCACATACCATCCATCAATAAAGATTTGGTTCACAGTGTCAGTATTTACAAAATCTTGTGAGTCCTTCTGTCGAGTCATTCTTCTATCAATCAAATGTCTATCTATCATTGTATCTCTCATCCCAATCCAGTCAGTCTAAGAAATGATCCAAATGCAAGTCCATTCTTCATCCATACCAATCAAGTCAAGTCAATCTTGTCAAATTATCCAATTGCAATTAGTGGTCTTGGTCCTAATCTGGTTGTAAACCAACTCAATCAATCATAATTATGAGTGGGATATATCTTTCCCATGCCTATCGTGTTGATCTAGGGATATATCATTCCCACAATGAAAAACACTATCATCAATCCTTATCGATTAATCATTGGTTTATAGCTAGACAGGGGCAATACCTTATTTGTTCTTGTATCATTTGTCCATACTTGCTTACTTTCTTGTGTGTGTTATCATTCTATCTTGCATCACATATAATTCATCTCTTTCTTCATCCCTCAACCTATTTTCTTCACCCTAACCTAACTATTCAACCTTTTCCATTGTGAGATTGTCCGTCTCATGCCCTCTAGCTTTTTTTCTCGTCCAATCTTCTGAGGGGGAATCCTAGTGTTGTTAAACCTATACCAAGGGCAAACTGGGGCATGTATCATTATCAGAAAATATTATTCTTTGAAACAACATGATAAAAAATATTGCATCAAAGAGGGGCAAAATGTATACACCTAAAACTAGCATAACTCTTTCTAAATAAATATTCTTAATATTTATTTTTGTTTAATTCCTCTATCAATAAATAAACAAATCAATTTATTTATTTGATTCACATTCCTCCACAAAATTAAATAAAATCATTTATTTAATTAAATCCTTCATATTCCTCCAAATTAAATAAATTCATTTATTTAATTAAAATCCTCCAAGTTCTTCTAAATTTAATAATACCAAATTATTTAATTAATTCTTCCAAAATTCCTCTAAATTAAATAATATCAAATTATTTAATTACCTCTTCTAAATTCTAAAGTCATTCTAAATTAAATAATGTCCAATTATTTAATTAGTTCTTCTAAACTTAACATCTTCTATATTTAAATAAATCAAAACATTTATTTAGATTATCTATTTCCTCCAAAATTGAATTAATACCAAAAATAATTCAATAAATCGACATGCACATGTAATTAAATATTCTAATATTTAATTAGTATATATCCTCATACACATGTCCTATTTATCCTCCAGTTCAAATCAGTTAACTAATCAATCAATTCACTTAACTGATTAGTCTATTCTGTTAACTGATCAGTCCACTCAGTTAACTCCTCAATCTACTATCCTGATGCATGAAGACCAAGACACTTGTCCTCTTCCTATTCTCACACATTCTCTCAAATATTCTTAGCCATTGATCTTCTTATTCATTCTATACCATTGATCTTATCTCTCTCAAACCTATAAATACAACCCCTATTCATCTATTTCAATCATCCAAGCTTTTAGTAAACTTACTCTGTAGAATTCACAGTGCGCCTTTGGCACCCAAATCCATCCATAGCTTGAAATCACCATTTTTATTGTATTGAAGATCCTCTTCATTACAATAACTATCATAGCCATTTCTCTATTGTCATCTTGAAGAACAAAGCAAGGAAGTGCACTTTCTGAGGTCTTCATTCACACAAAAGATCAATTGAGATTAGGTGACCAACGGAAGCTATGAAGTAACAAGGTTTGCAAGGTGTTTTCTTTGTGTTTGAATCTTGTTTATTTCTATTTTCATTAAGTTATTGGGTTATCATTAATCATTGATATTATTCCACATTTTTGTATAAAACTAACAACTCTTATAATTGAGCTTTTAGCTCCATTAGTTCTATTGTGGTCATTTTGTTAGGGGCTTTAGAAATGGGTTCTAACCCTGGAATTATATCAATATTGGAGAAGTCAAAGGCTCTTTTAGGAGGTAAATGTTATTCTATTTTGCCTTCCTAGCCAAATAGCATAAGAATCTTTAAATTTCGTGTTTTTCTCCTCTGTAAAGCAGGCCAATTGTTTAAACCCTCCAAACTCTTAGGGTTTCCATTGTTTTCCTCTTAAACCCTAAGGTTCTATGGTTAGATCATGCCCTTATTCTAATTCATTGTTGATTGTCTATCCTAGGTTGCCGGTCACTTAAGTTATAACTTTGAGTCCTTTGTGTTGTGAAGTGACCGACCCCACGTTCTAAGGTTACCTTCTACCAATTGTCGACTTCATTTCCTTAAGACCTAAGTCTTTCGAGGCCCGCAGTACCACATGATAGTATTTCGCGAGCTTGTAGACCATCTATGATGACGTCACATAACTTCCGCAGGGTTGTAAAATGTAGATAGCTGTAAAGTATGTTCAGTGGGGCCCCAACTTTGAGGATCCAATGACAACACATAGATGCAAAAGAATCTTAGCAAAGGGAAAGATCATCTGTGTAGCCGTGAGATCACGACATGTGTCTAGCTTCAAAGGTAAGAGTAAAGGTATATGAAAGGCGGACACACAACAGCTTTATGGGTCACATAGCTCAAAGGAAACAAATTTTTGGATGGAGGTCCTAGAATGTTATCATTCCCTATCACATGGAAATGTGTCACAAGCCTGCAGACCATTAAAGGTGATGTCACTTTCCTTCTACTCGGCTTCAGAATGAAGACATGTGTCAAGCATATCGGGGGCCCATGGCCATATGATCGATGATTCCATCAGGTGAAGGAGATTACACCAGGTGTCAGATGAAAGAAGGTAGCATTGAAGATCTTTGACTTCATCAACAGTCACACACTGCCATAGATGAATCTTGCCTATAAGGAAGATTCTCCGCGTGGCTACAAGATGTTAACATGTGGTAGGGTTGCGCTCTATCTTTAGTATCTTCGATGGGCCCTTATTTGATGATGGATATTAAAAGAAGAAGACTTACCCATTCAGATTGCACCACATATGCCGAATATTAGGCCTCAGCAAATAGTAAAAGGTAAGTGTGTGTTGCGGAGCTTGCAGGGCCATCGATCTTTGAACTGTTCCTTCATCCAATGGTCCTAATTCAAACATAGGATCTTTTGAACTTCCGGGTGGCACCAAGGCATTCAACCAAGTTGGTGATGAGGGGGGTAATCATAAAACACACACCAATAGAAATTGCACACAGAAAATAGAATGATATTTTATTAATATGGGCAAAACATTACATTATAGAAGCTCAAATACAATCAGAGGATGAATCCCCTACAGGCTACAACACATTACAGCTCCCTCTCTCAAGACTCTAGAATCTTCAGCCTTCTGTAATGAACTAGGGTTTCTATTTTCCCACCTTTTCTTGAATCTACACCTTCCCCCTTAACTCTACTACCACAAGTGTTCCCAAAAATGGTCATATATAGCCATTTTTGACGGCCACCAGCTTAATTTCAAAATTTGCATCTCCCTCCAAAAATATGTCAAATTCGCGGGGCCATAACTTTCGATCCGACCATTGGATTTTCAATTATAATACCTTTTTGGAAAGCTCTCGAAAAGACAATGGTGCCCAAATAGTACCTAAGTGTAGATTACTTGGGTTTCCCAACAAATTTTGGGCCCATCCGGAGCCTCTAATTGTCTCAAATTTGACTTTGAATATTTCAATAGGATTTTTGGAATTTGAAATTTTAATATCTCACAAATGACAAATGATATTGAAGTGACTTTTTCACCATTAGCTTCAATTCACCATTCTAGAGGTCTGTGTAAGATTTTGTATCCAACCATGCACAAATGCAAACTTACTAAAAATAGTAACCCTACCAAATTTACCCCTTATTGAAAAGAAAAAAAATTTGGTTGATGCAAGATTGCTCTTACACCTTGGATGCTCCTGCATCAGACACCTAGGGTAATTTGAAAAGTGACCCTGTCACTTCTCATGAGTTAGAGGGAAACCAAAACGGTTAACCTTAGTCTCATATATCAATGATGAATCTTCAATATGCCTTCCTTTCCATTTCACCAAGTATTCTATATACTATTTGTTTCTTGTACTCTTACCCACATGGCTATCCAGAATGCCCTCTATCTCCTCCTTCTCTGAAGTAGATGCTGGAATGTCCCACTGTGTTCCTTTATCAAGTCCATCATCATGATACTCTGTCAAATCTGAAATGTTGAACACTGGTGAAATATTGATGTCATTAGGCAAATCTACCTCAAATGCATTTCCTAAATCATGCTTCTTCAGGATTCTACATGGTCTAAATTTCTTCATTTTCAACTTATTGTATGTTCTAATTGGGGACCTTTCTTTTCTCAAGTGAACCATTACTTCATCTCCAACTTGGAACTCCTTATATCTCCTCTTCTGATCTGCCTTAGCTTTGTACTGAATATTCATCTTATTAATGTGCTTTCTCACTTCTTCATGCAAATTCTTCAGGTGTTCTGCAAAGTCTTCAGCCTTGGCACTTCTCTTTTCTCCTTTGTCTGGCTTCCTTAACTCTAAAGCATTTCTTGGACTATTGCCATATACAATCTGGAATGGTGATTTACTAGTACTACTATTGATAGAATTGTTGTAAGTGAATTCCACTTGTGGCAAAATCAAATCCCATCCCTTGGGCTTATCTCCTACTAAGCATCGTAGTAGTTTACCCAAACTCCTATTCACCACTTCTATCTGTCCATCAGTTTGTGGATGGTGTGCAGAACTGAACATCAAATTTGTTTTCAACTTCTTCCATAATTTGCTCCCAAAATAACTAACAAACCTAATATCTTGATCTGAAACTATGCTCTTAGGTAGACCGTGTAGTCTCACCACTCCCCTAAAAAACAACTCTGCAATATCAACAACATCATTAGTCTTCTTACAAGAAATAAAATGGGCCATCTTTGAGAATCTATCCACCACCACAAAAATAGAATCATGTCTTCTCTGTGTCCTTGGTAAACCAAGAATAAAATCCATACTAATATCATCCCATGGATTCTCTGGTGTAGGTAGTGGCTGATATATCCTTGTATTTTGACTTGTTCCTTTTGCCATCTGGCACACTCTGCAACTCTGCACAAATTTCCTCACATCTTGCTGCAATTGTGGCCAGTAATAATGTTCACCAACAATGGCAATGGTCTTATCTTGACCAAAGTGTCCAGCTAATCCTCTACTATACTTCTCTTTAATCAAGTTCTCTCTCATGGAACTCCTCGGAATGCACAACTGGCTTCCTCTAAACAACATGCCATCTTAGATTATGAAATCCAACCATTTTGTCCTATCTAAAGTAACAGGTTCTAGACAAGCTTTCCAGGCCTCTAAAAAATCTGGATCTTTAGGATACAAACTTTTGAGCTCATCAAACCCAACAACCTCTATCTTCATTTCTATCAACAAATTTTGCCTTCTGCTCAAAGCATCTGCAACTCTGTTGGAATTCCCACTACTGTGCTTCAAAACAAAAGTATAACTCTGCAAAAACTCATCCCATTTTAAGTGCCTTTGATTTAACTTTCCTTGACTATTAAGATATTGCAAAGCCTAATGATCAGTATATAAAACAAACTCTTTTTGCAACAAATAATGTCTCCATTTCTTCAAAGCCTAAACTATTGCATAAAACTCCTGATCATAAACATAATACTTTTTCTTGGCATCATTAAACTTCTCACTAAAATAGGCAATGGGCTTACCTTCTTGACTCAAAACAACTCCTATACCACTAACACTAGTATCACAATCTCCCTGAAATACCTTATTGAAATTTGGAAGTGCCAAAACAGGTTGTTCTACAACTTTCTGCTTGAATGTATCAAAGATCTTGTCTACTCCTTTAGTCCATCTAAACTCTTTTCTATCCCCTCTCATTGTCTTAGTTAGGGGTGCACAAATGCTCTTGAAATTCTTGATAAATTTTCTATAAAAAATTGCCAAACCATGAAAAGATCTTACCTTGAAAGTACTCCTTGGCGTAATTCATTCAATGATAGCCCTCAACTTCTCTTGGCCCATATTAAGAACTTCCTCTGAGATAGCAAATCCTAGGTATACCAACTCCTTCTTTGCAAAACTACATTTCTTTAGATTGATCAATAACTTCTCCTCCCTCAGTGTCTCTAAAACTCTTCTGATATGCAACAAATGCTCATCCCAAGTCTTACTGAAAATCAAAATGTCATCTAACTAAACAATAACAAAACTTCCCAGAAATTATTTCAGTACCTCGTTCATGAGCCGCATGAATGTTCTAGGTGCATTGGTTAGCCCAAATGGCACGACTAACCACTAATACAAATCTTCCTTTGTTTTTAAGGCTATCTTCCACTCATCTCCTTCTTTGATTCAAATATGGTGATACCCACTCTTTAGATCAATCTTCATGAAGTACTTGACTCCACTCAAACAATCCATTATGTCATCCATTCTGAGAAATTGAAATCTGTACTTGATTGTGATCTTGTTGATGGATCAAGAATCTGTACACATCCTCCACTCTCCATCTTTCTTCGGTGCTAGTACTACAGGTACCACACATGGACTTAGGCTTTCTCTTATCAATCCCTTCCTCAACAACTCCTGAACTTATCTGTTCAACTCTTCACTCTCCACTGGAGTCATTCTAATGGCTGCCTTGTTTGCCAAAATAGCTCCTGGTATCAAATCTATTTGATGACTTATCTTCCTTATTGGTGGTAAATGTTCTGGTACATTATCAAAGATAATATCTTGTAATTCTTCCAACATATCTGAGACTTCTGCTAGTACATCTTCACATTTCTCTTGACTAATTTCAAGAATCAATGCAAAGCAATGACGCTCATGCTTCATACCCTCCAAAAATTTCCTACCATCTACCAAGCAAATTCTAGCAGTACTACATACCTTTTCTTCCACCTCCTTCAAGGGCTTCAACTTATGACAAACTCCATCATTTGTTAGGGAATATGTGTTTGCATGACCATCATGGACATCACTCCTATCATACTGCCACGACCTCTCTAATAACATATGACATGCATCCATCGGTATGATGTCACACATCACCTCATCATGGTAGTCACCAATCTTGAACTTCACTAAACACTACTCATTGAGCAAAGCTCTATGGTCCTTCTGTAACCATGCAATCCGGTATGGATGCGGATTATTTGTTCTTGTCAACTTCAACTTGTCAACCATCTCTTTTGAAACAAGATTATCAGTGCTTCCAATGTCAATAATAATATCACAACACTTACCTTCCCATTTGCACCTTGTGTGGAATAAACTCTTGCTTTGATTGGGTTCTTTCTCCTCATTCAACAAAGTTTTTCTGACAACTAGGGTTTCTCCCCTTTCTGCATCTTCAGAGCACTTAGATTACATATCTTCATCGACATGTGCAACTCGTGCATTGCCTTCAGGTCTTCTATCTCTCCTTCCTTGATGTTGTGGACACTCGTATGCTCGATGTCCTTCTTCTCCATATTGAAATAAGTTCCTCTGAAACCTCCTCTTCCAGGTCCTTGCCCAGGTCTACCTCTTCTCCTTCCTCTTTTCTCACCATTATTCTGATCACGAGGGCAGTAGGTATTATCTCCTCTCTGATTTTGATTGGTTCCAACTTCTTAACTATTCTTTGGATCTTCATTTTGGCCTCCATAGGGTCTTCCACTAGTCCTTCCTGATTGACCTCTTCGCCTTTGCTTGCTTTCAAATCTCTTATTCATCTTCTCTTCCACCTTCAGGGAAAACTGGTATGCATCTTCTATGGTGGTCATTCTGACCAGGCTCAACTCTTCTTGAATACTTGGCCTCAAACCATTAATGTAACGAGCTACTTTCTCCTTGTTGGCCTCTCCATGGCCTATCCTGATAGTGATCTTATAAAAATCTTTTTTATACTCCTTAATAGATTTGTTACCTTGCTTCAATCCTTGCAGCTTCTTTAGCAACTCCATCTCATAGTCCACAGGAATGAACTATTTCTTCAATTTCTCCACCATCCAATCCCATCTGCTAATCTTTGCTTTTCCTCTTCTATTTCTCTCTAACTGGACCTCCTTCCACCAAATATTTTCATGGCCCTTCAAATTTATTTTTCCAAACTTGACCCGATCTGGGTCCTCCACATCTTCATACTTGAAAAACTCCTCCATGTCATTGATCCAATCAATAAGCTGTTGCAGATTCAAATCTCCAGAATATGTAGAAACCTTGATCCTGGGCCTCTTTCCAATATTAGAAATGGCCCTCAACAACCTAACTTCTATAGGATCTACTACAGCTTCTTGTTCTTCCATAGATAGCACTTCTTCAGCTTCATCTTCACTCTCTTCTTTTATTCTTAGCTCAAACCCTCTTCACAGCTCCTCTTGCAATGCATCGATTTGTCTTTACAGGGCTCTAAAACCCTCTTCCGTCCAAGCATTCTTCCCAATACAATTTCTTCCTGGAGGCATCTTGATCTTCACAGCAAACCCACAACCTCAGGTCCTAGTGCAAACTGCCTCAAGATTAGCGATCTGTCCACACACTCAAGAACCCTTACTCTGATACCACTTGATGAGGGTGGTAAATCATAAAACACACAACAAAAGAAATTGCACATAGAAAATAGAATGATAATTTATTAATATGGGAAAAACATTACACTACAAAAGCTCAAATACAATCAGAGGATGAATCCCCTACAGACTACAACACATTACAGCTCCCTCTCTCAAGACTCTGGAATCTTCAGCCTTCTGTAACCCCAAATCAACTAGGGTTTCTAATTTCCTACCTTTTCTTGACTCTATACCTTCCCCCTTAACTCTACTACCCCAAGGGTTCCCAAAAATGGTCATATATAGCCCCTTTTGGCAGCCACTAGCTTAATTTTGAAATTTGCATCTCCCTCCAAAAATAGGTCAACTTCGCAGGGCCATAACTTTTGATCCGACTGTTGGATTTTCAATTATAATACCTTTTTAGAAAGCTCTCAAAAATACAATGGTGCACAAGTAGTACCTAAAGGTAGACTGCTTGGATTTCCCACCAAATTTTGGGCCCATCCGGAGCCTCTAATTGCCTCAAATTTGACTTTGAATATTTCAATAAGATTTTTGGAATTTGAAATTTTAATATCTCACAAATGACAAATGATATTGAAGTGATTTCTTCACCATTAGCTTCAATTCACCCTTCTAGAGGTCTATGTAAGATTTCGTATCCAACTGTGCACAAATGCAAACTTACTAAAAATAGTAACCCTGCTAAATTTAGCCCTTATTGAAAAGAAATTTTTTTTTTTTTTTGGGTTGATGCAAGATTGCTCTGACATCCTAGTGCTCCTGCATCAGACACCTGGGGTAATTTGAAAAGTGACCTTATCACTTCTCATGAGTTAGAGGGAACCCAAAACGGTTAACCTTAGTCTCAAATAACCATGATGAATCTTCAACAAGCCTTCCTTTCCATTTCACCAAGTATATTGTATACTTCTTGTTTCTTGTACTCTTACCCACACGACTATCCAGAATGCCCTCTATCTCCTCCTTCTCTGAAGTAGATGCTGGAATGTCCCACTGTGTTCCTTTATCAAGTCCATCATCATGATACTCTGTTAAATCTGAAATGTTGAACACTAGTGAAATATTGATGTCATCAGGCAACTCTTCCTCAAATGCATTTTCTAAATCATGCTTCTTCATGATTCTACACAGTCC
This sequence comes from Cunninghamia lanceolata, assembly GCA_027924645.1. Classification (NCBI taxonomy): domain Eukaryota; kingdom Viridiplantae; phylum Streptophyta; class Pinopsida; order Cupressales; family Cupressaceae; genus Cunninghamia; species Cunninghamia lanceolata. Next base: position 8,779,047 of record BSBN01001107.1, on the reverse strand, counting down.
AAATTTCTTCATTTTCAACTTATTGTATGTTCCAATTGGGAACCTTTCTTTTCTCAAGTGAACCATGACTTCATCTCCTACCTGGAACTCCTTATATCTCCTCTTCTGATCTGCCTTAGCCTTGTACTGAATATTCATCTTATTAATGTGCTTTCTCACTTGTCTTCAGCCTCGGCACTTGTCTTTTCTCCTTTGTCTAGCTTCCTTAACTTTGAAGCATTTCTTGGACTATTGCCATATACAATCTGGGATGGTGATTTACCAGTACTCCTATTGACAAAATTGTTGAAAGCGAATTCCACCTGTGGCAAACTCAAAGCCTATCCCTTGGGATTATCTCCTACTAAGCATCGTAGCAGGTTACCCAAACTCCTATTCACCACTTCTATCTGTCCATCAGTTTGTGGATGGTGTGCAGAACTAAACTTCAAATCTATTTTCAACTTCTTCCACAATGTCCTCCAAAAATAACCAACAAACTTGGTATCTTGATCTAAAACTATGCTCTTAGGTAGACTATGTAGTCTCACCACTTCCCTAAAAAATAACTCTGCAATATGAACAACATCATTAGTCTTCTTACAAGAAATAAAATGGGCCATCTTTGAGAATTTGTCCACCACCACAAAAATGGAATCATGTCTTCTCTATGTCCTTGGTAAACCAAGAACAAAATCCATACTAATATCATTCCATGGCTTCTCTAGTATAGGTAATGGTTGATATATCCCTGTATTCTGACTTGTTCCTTTTGCCATTTTACACACTCTGCAACTCTGCACAAATTTCCTCACATCTTGTTGCAATTGTGGCCTATAATAATGTTCACCAATAATAGAAATGGTCTTATCTCGACCAAAGTGTCCAGATAATCCTCGACTATGCTTCTCTTTAATCAGGTTCTCTCTCATGGAACTCCTCAGAATGCACAACTAGCTTCCTCTAAGCAACATGCCATCTTGGATTATGAAATCCAACCATTTTGTCCTATCCAAAGTAACAAGTTCCAGAAAAGCTTTCCAGGCCTCTGCAAAATCTGGATCTTCAGGATATAAACTTTTGAGCTCATCAAACCCAACAACCTCTATCTTCATTTCTGTCAACAAATTTTGCCTTCTGCTCAAGGCATCTACAACTCTGTTGGACTTCCCACTCCTGTGCTTCAAAACAAAAGTATAACTCTGCAAAAACTCAACCTATTTTAAGTGCCTTTGATTTAACTTTCCTTGACTATTAAGAGACTGCAAAGCCTGATGATCAGTATATAAAACAAACTCTTTTTGCAACAAATAATGTCTCCATTTCTTCAAAGCCTGAACTATTGTATAAAACTCCTGATCATAAACATAATACTTTTTCTTAGCATCATTAAGCTTTTCACTAAAATAGGCAATGAGCTTACCTTCTTGACTCAAAACAGCTCCTATACCACTACCACTAGTATCACAATCTACCTGAAATACCTTATTGAAATCTAGAAGTGCCAAAATATGTTGTTCTACGACTTTCTACTTCAATGTATCAAAGCTCTTGTCTTCTCCTTTAGTCCATCTAAATTCTTTTCTATCCCCTCTTATTGTCTCAGTTAGGGGTGCACAAATGCTACTAAAATTCCTAATAAACTTTCTATAAAAACTTGCCAAACCATGAAAAGATCTTACCTCGAAAACACTCCTTGGCATATGCCATTCAATGATAGCCCTCACATTCTCTGGGTCCATCTTAAGACCTTCCTCTAAGACAAAAAAATCCTAGGTATACCAACTCTTTCTTTGCAAAACTACATTTCTTTAGATTGGTCAACAACTTCTCCTCCCTCAGCTTCTCTAAACCTCTTATGATATGCATCAAATGCTCATCCCAAGTCTTACTGAAAATCAAAATGTCATCTAAATAAACAATAACAAAACTTCCCAAATTTTTTTTCAGTACCTCATTCATGAGCCACATGAATGTGCTCGGTGCATTGGATAGCCCAAATGGCACGACTAACCACTCATACAAACCTTCCTTTGTTTGGAAGGCTGTCTTCCACTAATCTCCTTCTTTGATTCAAATCTGGTGATACCCACTCTTCAGATCAATCTTCATGAAGTACTTGACTCCACTCAAACAATCTATTATGTCATCCATTCTGGGCAATGGAAATCTGTACTTGATTGTGATCTTGTTGATAGCTCGGGAATCTGTACACATCCTCCACTCTCCATCTTTCTTCGTTGCTAGTACTGCAGGTACCGCACATGGACTTAGGCTTTCTCTTATCAATCCCTTCCTCAACAACTCCTAAACTTGTCTTTTCAACTCTTCACTCTCTGCTGGAATCATTCTATGGGCTCCCTTGTTTGACAAACTAGCTCCTGGTATCAAATCCATTTGATGACTTATCTTCCTTACTGGTGGTAAACCTTTTGGTACATTATCAGAGATAATGTCCTAAAATTCTTTCAACATATCTAAGACTTGTACTGGTACATCTTCACATTTCTCTTGACTAATCTTAGGAATCAATGCAAAGCATTGACGCTCATGCTTCATACCCTCCAAAAATTTCCTACCATCTACCAAGAAAATTTTGGCAGTACTACATACCTTTTCTTCCACCTCCTTCAAGGGCTTCAACTTATGATGAACTCCATCCTTTGTTAGGGAATATGTGTTTGCATGGCCATCATGGACAACACTCCTATCATATTGCCATGGCTTCCCAAATAACATATGACATGCATCCATCGGTATGATGTCACATAGCACCTCATCATGGTAGTCACCAATCTTGAACTTCACTAAACATTGCTCATTGACCAAAGCTCTATGGTCCTTCTACAACCATGCAATCCGGTATGGATGCGGATGCTTTCTTCTTGTCAACTTCAACTTGTCAACCATCTCCTCTGAAACAACATTATCAGTGCTTCCAATGTCAATAATAATATCACAACACTTACCTTCACATTTGCACCTTGTGTAGAATAAACTCTTCCTTTGATTGGGTTCTTTCTCCTTATTCAACAAATTTCTTCTAACAACTAGGGTTGCTCCCCTTTCTGTATCTTCAGAGCGCTCAAATTGCGCATCTTCATTGACATGTGCAACTCGTGCATTACCTTTAGGTCTTCTATCTCTCCTTCCTTGATGTTGTGGACACTCGTATGCTTGATGTCCTTCTTCTCCACATTGGAAACAAGTTCCTCTAAAACCTCCTCTTGCAAGTCCTTGCCCAGGTCTACCTCTTCCCCTTCCTCTTTGCTCACCATTATTCTGGTCACGAGGGTGATAGGTATTGTTTGCTCTCTAATTTTGACTAGTTCCAGCTTCTTCACTCTTCTTTGGATCTTCATTTCGGCCTCCATAGGGTCTTCCACTAGTCCTTCTGCCTTGACCTTTTCCCCTTTGCTTTCTTTCAAATCTCTTATTCATCTTCTCTTCGACCTTCAGGGAAAACTGGTATGCATCTTCTATGGTGGTCATTTTGACTAGGCTCAACTCTTCTTGAATACTTGGCCTTAACCAATTAATGTAACAGGCTACCTTCTCCTTGTTGGCCTCTCCATGGCCTATCCTAATAGTGATCTTATAAAAATCTTCTATATACTCCTTAACAAACTTGTTACCTTTCTTCTATCCTTGTAGCTTCTTCAGTAACTCCATCTCATAGTCCACAGGAATGAACTACTTCAATTTCTCCACCATCCTATCCCATCTGGTAATCTTTACTTTTCCTCTTCTATTTCTCTCTAACTAGACCTCCTTCCACCAAATATTTGCATGGCCCTTCAACTTTATTTTTGTAAACTTGACCCAATCTGGGTCCTCCACGTCTTCATACTTGAAATACTCCTCCATGTCATAGATCCAATTAATAAGCCATTTTGGATTCAAATCTCTAGAATATGTAGAAACCTCAATCCTGGGCCTCTTTCCAATCTTAGAAATGGACCTCAACAACCTAACTTCTGCAGAATCTCCTACAGCTTCTTGTTCTTCCTTAGATAGCTCTTCTTCAGCTTCATCTTCACTCTCTTCTCTTATTCTCGGCTCAAACCCTCTTTGCAGCTCCTCTTGCAATCCATCAATTTGTCTTTGTAGGGGTCTAAAACCCTCTTTCGTCAAAGCATTCCTCCCAATACGATTTCTTCATGAAGGCATCTTGATCTCTACAGCAAACCCACAACCTCAGGTCTTGGTGCAAATTGCGTCATGATCGGCGATCTGTCTACACACTCAAGAACCCTTGCTTTGATACCACTTGATGAGGGGGGTAAATCATAAAACACACAACAATGAATATTGCACATAAAAAATAGAATAATATTTTATTAATACGGGCACAACATTACATCATAGAAGCTCAAATACAATCAGAGGATGAATCCTCTACAGGCTGCAACACATTATTGCTCCCTCTCTCAAGACTCTGGAATCTTCAGCCTTATGTAACCTCAAATCAACTAGGGTTTCTATTTTTTTGCCTTTTCTTGACTCTATACCTTTCTCCTTAACTCTACTACCCCAAGGGTTCCCAAAAATGGTCATATATAGCCCTTTTTGGTGGCCACCAACTTAATTTTGAAATTTGCATCTCCCTCCAAAAATAGGTCAACTTCATAGGGCCATAACTTTCGATTCGACCGTTAGATTTTCAATTATAATACCTTTTCGGAAAGCTCTCGAAAAAGATGTTGGTGCACAAGCAATACCTAAACATAGATTGCTTGGGTTTCCCACCAAATTTTGGGCCCATTCGGAGCCTCTAAGTGCCTCAAAGTTGACTTTGAATATTTCAATAGGATTTTTGGAATTTGAAATTTTAATATCTCACAAATGACAAATGATATTGAAGTGATTTCTTCACGATTAGCTTCAATTCACCATTCTAGAGGCCTCTGTAAGATTTTGTATCCAACCATACACAAATGCAAACTTACTAAAAATAGTAACCCTACCAAATTTAGCCCTTATTGAAAAGAAAAAAATATTTTGTTTGGTTGATGCAAGATTGCTCTTACACCCTGGATGGTCCTGCATTAGTTGGTGAGTTTTCCAGAGAATCAAGGGGCTAAAAAATTTAAAGTTTTGTAAAAGCTACCCCTCCCTATCAACTCAACATTCAATTTCTGTGGGCTCGAGCCGATGGGGTAGATGAAATGGTGAACCCTTCAATGCTAGGGTGCAAATGTAGATACAAGGTTGATTCAGAAGTAAAAGATAAAGACCTTTTGCATCTCCTCATCAATGCAGCTGTCGTTCTTTCACACAAGCAACCTATTTGCAGGTCTGACAGGGTATGGGCTCCACCCTAATTTGCAGGGGGGTTTCTTAGAAGAATTTAATGTAGCATGGTCGATGTCACCTCTCATTGAATTCTCCTTTTCCCACCATGGCTGCTATAGTAGAGTACTAAAATGCTATATATGCATGTCTAAAGGATGTATTCAAGGTTGGTTGTTCTTCTAGGATACTATAGAGTAGAGAATTTTGTAATCAGGGCTCTGTAATGTAATTGCAAGAACAACTAGATGTGATGGACTATGCTCTTCTGATGAGCCTCTCATGTCTCTAGTTTTGTTCAATAATGAATGTAATTGATTATTCTATGTCTATCTCATGTATTATTCTCTCTTCTGTAATAGTTATTTGACCTCTATAATCAATATAAGTTGTTATTTTGCCTCTCTTTTGATTTTAGCACCGTGTCTAGTCTTTGGATTGGTGTGAGTTATGTATTGTGAATAAAACTGTCCCTTTCATTTCTCTACTTATCTATTCTAGCCTCTGTTGAAATCAATTTAGTCTATGTGAGTCCTCGTAGTTGTGAGGTTATTACTGTGTTGATTTAGTTGCAACCAATCACATTAAATCTGGTGTATCACCTTTACTTCCTTTCATGTTTCCTCCTAACCCTTTTCCCCTGCAAGCATTAGCACTAGTTTTAGATAGTTTTCTATAAGCTTTAGGCTTAGAATGAGGAACCAACCTTCTTTGGAGGTCTAATCTCAATTTGCAATGTCCCACACCTTGAGATCATTCCCATTATGTCATTAGAATGCTTGGACTCTCTCCAAGTTGGGTGAAATTCTATGTGACAAAAGTTTTTGGCATGCTTGGTGGGATAGGTTTGATAATACTTATCATCTATTGAAGAGTTTTGGTGTGCTCGTCAGTGCATTTTGCCATTCAGTGCAATCTTCTTCAACACCATGGTGACTCTACTAGAAAAACCCACTGGTAAAGTAGCTCAATTGCTTGAAGATCCATTAAGATTGAAATTTGGTGATGCTTTTGGTCTTTTCCAGCCTTCAGGGCTTCCAATCACCTGGTGACTCTCTCTTCTAGGTATGTGTCCAGTTTCTCCCTAGTTGCGGACCTATTTTGCTTTAATTCAGACATTTTTATGATTATCCACCATCTAGATGCTATAAAATGTCAAGTTTTATGGGAATCATGGCTATTCCCCTCCTCCTAACCAAAATGCAAGCTATTGGCCCTCATATCAACAATATCAAGCCCCAAACACCTCTGGCTTCACGCCATACAACCCTACCACTGCAAAATATCAGTATCCTCATGATGCTTACCTCCTACCCACTATTGCTCAGTTTTCTTGCTAGCCTAATAATGTCTATTATCAGCCCCAAGAAGACTACATTAAGTTGCTAGAGCTTAGGGAACATTTGGATGGTATAAAAAGAGATATGGGGTATAATCTGCCATAGGGGCCTTTTAATTTTAATATCAGAAGCATAGGTGATGTGGTGGAGGTACTCCAAGGGTTCCAACTAGAGTTGGAGGAAATTTAGAGGGTCAAGGAGTATAACAAATAGCAAGAGGAGCTTACTTACCAGGCTCATCTTCAACAACAATAGATAGAAGTAGAGGAAAAGGATTTCCTAAAGAAAATCAAAGTGCATCTCATAACCTTATCTAAAGATCAGTTAAGGTAAATGCTTACTAATGTAGATAGGTGTGAAGTTTTGGCAGCCACCTCCATTCCCAATTTCAGGCAGCCTCTCCCCTTTTTACAAGTTCAGCCTACTTTAGATACAACCCCAAAATTCAAAATCACAAGCTTCAGGTAGGATATCTCCTTTGGACCTCTGAAACCACTTCCTAGTTTTAAAATTCTAAGTTTTAGAGGCCCACAACCTTCAGAGAGGCCTGTTCCTACACCAGGTCAGCCTATTCCCCCTCAGGGCAATCTTCTTCAAGAGACCCTTTTAGCTCATGCTTCAAGTCAACCCTCTTGCTCTAGCCTTAAAGTGGATAACAAACTAGTCTTTTGATAGGATACTGGGTTTTATGAGCCACAAAAGGAAATAGTTGAGGCTATTGTGAAGCAGTCAACTATTAGTGACCCTCCCTACACTAGTAAAAAACTAAACTCAAACTTGCTGCTAAGAAAAATCAAGCCAGATCAGATGGAGCAGCAACGTGTTGATCATGAGGTTAATGCTAATTCCAGTGTAGGGTTGAGTCCTCTTGACTTTGGCTCTTTTGAGGAATTTTCCCATGCTATGCACATCATAAATGAAACCCAAATGTAGAGAAAGCATGGTGAAGAAATCCAGTTGCAGAAATAACTCAAGCAAAATCTAGTGGAAGTGCAACTAAAGGATGAGGACATTCCTTTCCATGAACTGCCTAGTTATGTTCAAGAGGAACAAGGTATGTAGATGCCAGTATTAGTTGCAGTTCCAGAGTAGGGTGGGGATTTTGAAACTAATGATAGGTTGTTGGAATGTGGAGCCAAACATGATAATGAGGTTCTCGCTCATGAAAAGGAGCATGCTAGCAGCCCTGTTCTAGAAAACACAGAAGTTCATGAGACCAAAGTTGATCTTCTCATTCCTATGTGCTTTGAAAGGTTGGAAGACCTCTTTCAGGATGAGATAGATCTTTTTTTCTCAAGATGTGACATCAAGCCAACATTCCTTGAGGAGGAACATCATGAGCATCTTGATCCATGTTTGGAGACAGCCACATTTCTATTTAAGTCATAGGAGCCATAGCATTCAGGCCACCAACATCAAAAGAAGAAGGAATCAGAGCAGAGACATGAGATCAACCCTATTGATTTGCATGTCATTTCAAGAGGATGCCCTATCAAGCATCTAGCCCAGCTGAAGTCATATCAGCAAGAGTCACCACTTGTCATGATTGCCTCTAACCATGAAGATGAGAATCAAACTGAGTGGGATCAAACCATTTATCCACCTCTTGGCAGCAATAATGACAATCAGTTTAGGTGGATGGGTGAGTTTATACCCATTCTTGGGGGAGTACTCTATCAATTAATCATATGTCAACTCATCCCCCATCTCTTGCTAACTGCCCACAAGCAAGAAAAGCATTGTAAATTGTTAAGGAAGGGCATCTACTTTCAAGAACTAGTTAATGGCTTTGTTTAAGCTTAGCACTGATTGGTTAGTTTAAGATTAGGTTAGTTTTGCTTTTGTTTTAGGATTCCTTCCAATAAGTGTCTTTGCACTCTATTGTATTCTCATTAGGAGATGCATGCTTGTTTCATTTTTTTGTCTGGAGGTAGTGCTCAGTTTGTGTTGTTCAACTCCTCTGTCCTTGTTGTAGCTCTTTGACCCCATGCCTAATGGATTGACAAGGCCTCTAGTTTTCATGTGTTTAGATAGGCAAACACCCTTGCAAAGTCACCAAAATGTTATCCTATTTTGCCTTCCTGGCCAAATAGCATAAGAATCTTTAAATTTGGTGTTTTCCTTCTCTGTCAAGTAGGCCAATTGTTCAAACCCTCCAAACTGTTAGGGTTTCCATTGTTTTTCCGTTAGACCCTAAGGTTCTACAGTCAGATCATGCCCTTGTTCTAATTCATCATTAACTGTCTATCCTAGATCCCCAGTCACTTAAGTTATAACTCTGAGTTGTTTGTGTTATGAAGTGACTGGCCCCATAATCTAAGGTTACCTTCTTCCTCTCGTCGACTTCATTTCCTTAAGACCAAAGTCTTTTGGGGCCTACAGTGCCACATAGCAGTATTTCGTGAGCCCAAAAACCATCTATGATGATGTCACATACCTTCCAAAGGGCTATGAAATGTAGACAATTGTAAAGTAAGTTTGGTGGGGCCCTAGCTTTGAGGATCCAATGGCAGTGCATAGGCAGAGAAGAATCTTAGCAAAGGGAAAGATCCTCCGCATCACCATGAGATCATGACATGTGTCCAGCTTCAAAGGTAAGAGTAAAGGTATATGAAAGTGAGACATGCGGTAGCTTTTTGGGTAGCAGAGCTCAAAGGAAACAAATTTTCAAATGGAGTTCTTAGAATGCTATCATTCCTTGCGACGTGGAAATGTGTCGCAAGCCTATAGACCATTGAAGGTGATGTCACTTTCCTTCCACCCAGCTCCAGAATGAAGACACATGTCAAGCATATCGGGGGCCCATCACCATATGATCGATGATTCCATCGGGTGAAGGAGATCATGCCAGGTGTCAGATGAAAGAGGGCAACATTGAAGATCTTTGAATTCATCAATGGTCACACACTGTCGCAGATGAATTTTGCCCACAAGGAAGATTCTTCACGCAGATGCGAGATGTTAACACACGGAGGGCTCGTGCTCTATCTTTAGTATCTTCGGTAGGCCCTTATTCGATGGTGGCTATTAAAATAATAAGACTTGCCCATTTAGATTGCACCACGTATGCTGAATCTTAGGCCTCAGCCAATAGTAAAAGGTAAGTGTGTGCTGCGGAGCTCACAGGGCCATCGATCTTTGAACCATTCCTTCATCCAACGATCCCAATTCAAACTCAGGATCTTTTAAACTTCCCAGTGGTGCCAAGGCATTCAACCAAGTTGGTGAATTTTGTAGAGACTTAAGCGGCTAAAAAATTTTAAGTGTTGTAAAATCTACCCCTCCCTATCAACTTAGCATTCAATTTTTGTGGGTTCAGGCCAATGGGAGTAGATGAAATGGTGAACCCTTCAATGCAAGGGTACAAATGTAGATACAAGGTCAATTCAGCAGTAAAAGATAAAGACTTTCTACATCTCCTCATCAATGCGCCTGTTGTTCTTTCACACAAGCAACCTATTTGCAAGCCTGATAGGGTATGGGCTCTACCCTAATTTCTAGGGGTTTCCTTAGTAGAATTTAATGTAGCATGGTCGATGTCACTTCTCATTGAATTCTCCTTTTCCCACCATGGCTACTACAACAGAGTACTAAAATGCTATATATGCATGTCTAAAGGATGTATTCATTGTTGGTTGTTCTTCTAGGCTACTATAGGATAGAGAATTTCGTAACCAGACCTCTGTAATGCAATTGCAAGAACAAGTAGATGTGATGGACTGTGTTCTTCTGCTGAGCCTCTAATGTCTCTAGTTTTGTTCAACAATGAATGTAATTGATTATTCTATGTCTATCTCTTGCATTATTCTCTCTTCTGTAATTGTTATTTGACCTCTATAATCAATATAACATGTTATTTTGCCTCTCTTTTAATTTTAGCACTTTGTCTACTATTTGGATTGGTGTGAGTTGTGTACTATGGATAAAATAGTCACTTTCATTTCTCTACTTATCTGTTCTAGCCTCTTTTGAAATCAATTTAGTTTGTGTGAGTCCTAGCAATTGTGAGATTATTACTGTGTTGATTCGGTTGCAGCCAATCACATTAAATTTGGTGCATCACCTTTACTTCCTTTCATGTTTCCTCCTAACCCTTTTCTCCTGCAAGCATTAGCACTGGGTTTAGATAGTTTTCTCTGATATTTAGGCTTAGAATGAAGAACCAACCTTCTTTGGAGATCTAATCTCAATTTACAAGGTCGCACACCTTGAGATCATTCCCATTGTGTCATTAAAATGCTTGGACTCTCTCCAAGATGGGTGCAATTCTATGTGACAACAGTAATCCTAGTAGCTCATTCAAAAATACGTCCTCAAAATCTGTGTGAAAAGGATACCTATCTATATCTAATCTTTCCTGACCCATGGACTCCTTCCCCACTTCATTAAGTTTTTGAGATTCGTAAAACATTAAGTCATCTTGGAAATAGGTTTCCTTAGTCTCATTTAGTTTTTCCATTTTGACAGCCAAAAGTTGGCAACCCTTTCTTTAAGCTCTTTTCATTTGAAGGGTAGAAATTTGTCTCAATTTCATTTCCCTAAGTTTTCCTTGAAGAAAGACTTTGTTTCCTAAATCATCCAGACACTCTACTATTTTTGTATAACAATCCACTTTGGCTTGATGTCTCCATAGCCAATTTATCTCTGGGATAACATCATATGAGCCTAGTGGGGCTACATAAAGATTTACATCCGTGGAGAAACTCAGAAGTTCAACCCTAGCCTCAAACACGCATCTCTTTACCTATTCCTTGGTGTGGTTTGCATACTCTACAGACCATGTGTTTGCCATGAATCCAACCTTTCTAGGAATTTTGCTTACAATTTTAGGGGAAACAAAACATTCGGTAGCACCAGTATCAATCAAAACTGAAATCAGAAGTCCAAATACAATACCTATTTTCTCAATGGGAGTTATTTTGTATTCGGCTTGCCTGTTGTCCAAGGCTACATGAATGCATTGTTGGAACACTTCTTGTTGAGAGGGTAGAGGGTTCCCTCTTGGTTGTGCTCCCTGTGTCTTGTTAGGACACTGGTTGGTGTAATGATTGCTACCACAAGTGTAGCACCCTCCCACCAGTCCTCGCCTCTCCTAAGGTTTTCCTGAATTGTCTCAATTCTTCTTGGAGTAGTTATTGTCCTTTTTCTCTCCCTTGGACTTAGTTTGCTTATGCTTGGTCCCCTTATCATTTTTCTCAGAATAATCTTGCTTCTTACCCTTTTTCTTAGAGTATTGCAAGGATTGAGATCAATTATATCTCTTTTGATTCTTTTCTCTATATAAGCTGACATAGCTTTCAATTTTTGTTCCTATTTGATAGCCTTTTCATAGACTAGGTCCATTGCAGTAGGACCATGAACATCAACCTCGCCCCCAATCTGGGTGTTCAACCCCATTATGAACTTCCAAATGTGGAATTTCTCATCTTGTTGGTACTGCGGCACATACTTCAGCAATCAAGTGAATTTTTCCCAATATTCATTCACAGTCATATCAACTTGTTTTAGATTCTGAAAGTTTATAAGTTTCTAATCATAGAATAGTTGAGGTAACCATCTTTGCCTAAAAAGTTCTACGAACCTGTCCCATGTAAGGCTTGTAGACCTCAAGCCTAGTTTTATCTTTTTATTCATCCACCACGTGAATGCTTCACTTGCTAGTTGGAATGCTCCCCATATTGATTTAGTGACCTCATTATATAGTCTCTAATTTCAAAATATTTTTCCATCTTCATAAGACATGCCTCTATGACATCTTTGCTTACGAATCCATTAAATTTAGGAGACGTGACCTTCTTCATGTCTCAGGATAGTTCCAGAGCCATGTCTTCTCTTATCCTCTTCTTTCCTAGCCTCAAAGTTATTCTTTCCATGCTCACTTTAGGGGGCGTCATTATGACATTCCTCGTCATCACCCCCATCATAGACATCCTGCCTAGGTCCTTGTCAGCCCCTGACCTCCTATTTGAGAGTTTCTACCCTTGTTCTTGTTTCTTTCAGCAGAGTCAGGATTGGTCTAGCCTAGACTTGAAGTGCCCTGAAGGTTGCCCTTCATCCTGGTTGTCTCCCATTCTAGTTCTAATCTGAACCTTGCTACAATTTACTTCTTCCTAAAGTTTACAGATTAATCACTAATTAGTTTGTCCATGTCATTAAATTCATTCATAATACAAATCTATTCTCATTCATGTAATCTTTAACAAGAAAGGAAATATTGTCAGAATTTTGCAATTGCATTATAGTTTTCATTAGATTACATATAATCCACCAAAATTACAAATTTTTTTTTACACCTTCCTACTGCAAATTATTTACAATTTGGGATAACTTCCCATAATCATTTCTCAACCTTGAGATTCATCATTTTAGTTTTAGGAGGTGAGGGTACATGTAGGTACTACTTCATAGTCTCCTTAGGTACATCATAATCCCTAGGCTTATTTTCTACAACTGGTGCTTTAGGTGCAGAGGGTTCTGCTGATGCATCATTAGAGTTAGGGGAAGCCATCCTTTCTACTTTCCTTAACTCTCGCTTGATGTGTTTCACAGCATCAGCAAAGGTTTCCTCATTAGTTAACCATGCTCCTACTAGGCAACCAGTCTAGTCAAGTTTTCTCATCCTTGAGGCTCATTCCTTCAAGGCCTTTTGTTGACGTAGGTAACGTCCATGTTTCGTTACCTTATTTTGGGGGGTTGTTCTAATCTTTACCATTCTAGCATATAACATCCAAACATTAGCATTTGTAAATGTTGGATACCAATAATCATCCAATAGTGAGCTCATAGGTCCATTTATTGAACCTAGTAGCTCTGATACCATATGTAACATCTCATTCCATAATGCTCAAAGATTAACATAAACATTCATCTTAATCAAGAGATTAGTTAACAACATGATTATCTGAATCAAAGTTGAACAATTAAGATTAATTATCATTTCAAGAACTAAGCATGCTATTCTAAATAGAATATGACAAAGCTTATAATTACAATAATCAATTACATATCCTTAGTGAATAACTTTCACTATGCATGTACAAGTTATGCTCAAGGCATCATGTATCAAATTATGCATTACAATTAACCATCAAGTCATAAAATGAAAAGAACTATATCTAGAACATATGACATCTGTCTTCATAAGCCTTGGCTTGTCTCATGCTTGGGAAGGAGAGCATCATCCTGGTGCTTTTCCACCAACCACAAAATGACGATCCCTTGCACAACTTCCTACCTAGAAGTGGCCCTACCCTTCACAAAATGGATATATATAAGGTACCAATAGGTTAGCCATCTAAGTATTTGGTGTTGTGTCCTAAATAATGTCTCTAGGCCATGCAACTATAGATTGTCTCTAACTATGCATGACACTACTGGAGACACTATGCCATCTGGAGCACTATGGACTAACAATGCATGAAGAGATAGATGCATTACTTTGGCCAAAGAGTTAAATACATGTATGCTTCACAATGATCATTATCGTATGCCCACCACCCTAACTCAACGTAGAAGCAGTCATGTCCTACCATATGCTTAATTCAACCTTTCACTCTAGGTCTAGCCCAAGTGGGTTCAGTTTGGTTCATAGTCTAATACTATGACAATTGACTCTCAATGTAGAAGTATATAAAAAATAATCGATTACTTAGTCTCAAGGAACCTATGACTCCTTGCCACTATGTTCCATCTTTTAGTAAAATATTAAAAATCATGAGTATGATACCCTAGGCATATCATTCCTTAACCATTAAGGAGGGTTTTTACATTAGACTATATCCAATACCCATGTGAATTTTCAATAGAAAACATACTCCTCATGGAGTTCAATCATAATAATGAATAGGGTTTTATTCACACTGTCATATACAAGTATGACTTAAGTTATTTCTTGACTCTTAATGATTGCCACAACAAGATGAGTAATCCTTCTACTACCTTGACATGCATTCAAGCTGCCATACATTAAGACATTAATCATGGTATTATAGTCCATCTTCCTCTATTGAGGGTAGCACTAAACATAGCCATTGGTTATCATAATAACCCATTTATCAAAATCAATTTCACTATATGAAAGGTTTCAAGAATTTAGTTTAGAGTGCTATTGGCACAGTCTACAAATAAGGTATGAAAGATTATCACCACAATTCATGGCTCAAGTTGTGGCTACATGCAGGCCAAGCCCATGATACTAAACTCTATATAATGGTTTCACACTCTCCATGAGTGCTATCAACTCATCATATGAGTCACAATGTCTTTTTATTATTACTAACAATAATGCCATGTCGACACTTGACATGAGGATGCTTTAAGGGTTTCAAGCTCAGCCATACAGGCCTTGAGCTATTAACACAAGAAACATTCAACTCATATCATCTTATGATGCATATGTTATCATTAGCTTGCTAGCCTGCAAATGTTTAGCTTATGAATATAAATGCCATATTCGACCAACGGCCTAGAGATCATTCTCCATAAAGAAATAGTGTTACTTACATTATGGCCAATAGGTTCAAGTAATACACAGTAAATGTATAAGGAATAGTCGACACAATTGACATTTATGTTTATAAGAAAATGTTGCTATAAGAAAATATATAGAGTATAACTCTTTCAGACTTTAGTTCTACCTAAACAAAGTTGTATGGAGTCAGCAACTATGATATACAACTCACACCACAAACTATGTATCATCCGATGCATACTCCCAAGTTACAATGTCTGTGTTTTCTAGTTTTAGGCTTGTCTTTCCTTCTCCTCATGCCCAAAGAGTATCCTCCCTCCCCAATCTCACAATAATAATCATCCTAATGATACAAGAAAACTTGCCTTTGTTGTTTCATTACATGTCAAACCTGGGGGAACTACCACCCGCACCCATATTGGGGTGGGTGGTTTCCCCACTCCATCACCCCCAGTATCAAAGGAGCCTTTTGGCCTCCTTCTTGCCATGTGCAAGAATTTGATGGGTAGCACCTCTCTCTATTGGCTGAACTGGCAACTCATCACTCCACTATGTGGTGATGTCAACCCATATATATATATGTATATATATGTATATATATATATACATATATATACATATATATATATGTATATATACATACATATATATGTATATATATATGTATGTATATATACATATATATACATATATATATGTACATATATATATACATATATATATATATGTATATACATATATATATATATACATATATATATATATGTATATATACATATATATGTATGTATACATATATGTATATATATGTATACATATATATATATATCTATATATATATATATGTATACATATATGTATATATATATGTATACATATATATATATATGTATACATATATATATATATGTATACATATATATATACATATATGTATACATATATATATATATATATATATATATATATATATATATATATATATATATATATATATATATATATATATATACCCTTACTAAATGATAAGGGTTAAATAATATATATAATATCAAAGGTTATCATTATAAAAATGAAAACAAAAGATGATTCACAACTAGATTAGGGTGGTTGGGGTTGAGTAATACTCCCCCTCTATCGACTATAAACCTTAGTCGAATAACAAGGAATAAAGAATTAATATCTCCATTTGAAAATAGGGTAATGAGAGTTTTCTTCATCTCTTAATACGACTATCTCTTGACTTGCAATGATGTTCTAGTAACGTCATTTAGTCATTATGTCTTGTCGAGATAGCACCATTGACAAAATGACTCACAAAGAAAATAATTACTAAGAAGGAAGACACGACTCATGACAACTTACAAAGGGGTTTGAAAGGACAGAATTTGATACTTAGATGGCTATGTGACACATTTCCCAACATCTATCTCTTCCTCCTAGATGATACTCTCCTTCCTTCTCTGAAGGACATTGCATTTTCCCATTCACACTCAGGACCATAAAACCATGATTAGTGCATCATCATCTATTTCACAATTCAAATTAATTAAATATTCATATGAACAAATAGTTTCATAACTAACTATCATCAATCATTAACCTCATAATCAAGGATTAAATTAGATATTTCCACAATATCAAATTAGTTAACTATGATTAATCCTCCTGATTACCATCAAAGGTTAAGATTAGGTCTAATTATAAGTTGAGGATGTAACAAATATGCTACTCCTTTTGACAGACTTGTCAATTTCATTGGCTTCTTGGACATTGTAGCATTTTTGTTAGTCATTTCTCCTTCGTATTGTATCCTAGATTTGTTTGAGAGTGAACTTTGACTTAAAATTATTTTCTCAAATAACTCAATGCTCTACTTATTTTGAAGAATTCTATTCAATTCCTAATTTACCTTCTCTAGTTGCTTTCTTAGAGACATAATTTCTAACTCATACCTATCACAATCCATCTCTTTGACATTTAACTAATTTGTCATTTCTCTTTCTTTTGTTTTATCTTCTTCACCCTATAGCCTTAGGTCCATAATTAGTTTTCTTTCCTCTTCAAGAGCTAAAACTACTTTAGACTTGATATTCATTTCTTCTTGCAGTTATAACCTTAATTTCTAGTTCTCCTTTTTGAGTTTCTTGATTTCATTTAGGGCAGAAATAAGTTCCCCTTCAAAATAAATTTCAAACTCATCTTCACTCACAATGTGATCTCCTTCTTTGACAACACTCTCAGCTACAAAATCGTCTTGAATCACTAAGCTTGACATTTTTCCTTCCTCTATTTCTTTTACACTTTCCCATAGTAGTCCACCTCCAGAATCTACCCAAGTCTATTAGACTCTTCCAGGGAACCTTAATCTTTGATACGAATTGTTGGAATACTAAGGATCACTGATAGAGGGGGGTGAAATAGTGATCCAATAAAACTTATTTATTCATTATGCCTTATTCATCATCTCAATATAAATGCAATTAACATCAACATACCAAAAACATAGAGAGCAACATAATAATGAAACCATAACACAAATGTTTAAAGTGGAAAACCTTATCTAGGGAAAAACCACTGTCCAATTTCACCAAATCTTCATTAGGTCTCATTGACCAAAATCTCATTGATTACATACAAGCCTCTCTGGCTAGGATCTCACTGATCACATACAAGCCTCACTGGTAATCTCACTAATCACATCAACTCCAATAACAAAACAAGAATATAAACATAGAGTACTACTCTATTTACATTGAAAACAAAAGGTTATAGATGAGTTCTATAACTCTTACACAAACACCTTATCTCTCCTAGATTAGCACAACAAAATAACTATTTAGGATCATTATACATCTAAAACAAATGTACTTGGCATCATGGTACAATACAAAATCTCCTAAGTACAAAAGGCACTCATACCTAGAGCAAGAACCTCTTCTCTACATCAATTTTTAGTCACACAATCTCTCTATATATACAACCACTTTTCACAAACATAAATGCTTGTATCATCACTACATAAGAACTATCAATACAACCAAATATTAGAATAATGACATATTAAGTATTTACCATATGTATACTCTGCAACCACCATTGTATTCTGCCTCTGAATACATTGACTATCATCTTTGAAGTTTTGCATCAATCATGTATTCTGCCTCACATCTTATCACTTCTAAGTATCCTTGTAATGATCCTTATCCTTGTCTTTATACTCTATTAGACCTATTATAACCCTCTGCACTTTTTATCTTTCACTAAAGACATCATTGTATGATCATGAAGATCCTTTTATATTATGTCAATTGCCCTCTGATCAACAAAAAATCTTTAAGATGATACTTTGTTGTCATGTTCTCTGCATCATAAAGACATTATTTTTTATGTTCACAGTCCTTCTCTAGGCTTTTCTGATCATATAAAATTACACAATGCATATCATGCTTTATTTTGTGTGTGTGTACTCAAAGAAATAACCTTGGATACTTGTGGAAGAGAAGACTAAAACTCCTTGTGGACTTTGGTTTCAAAATAGTTATCAGATTGTTGGTAAACTATTCATAACTAACAAAACAATCTGCAGGCTATCAAAGTTTACCCTTCATACTGAACCATTAGGTTTCAAAAAAGCTTTAAATATTATCCATTGATCTCCTCCTTTGCAGTCTTGAGAGATTAAACATTGGCCTTCGATCTTATTTTGCCACCCATTTGCAAAGAACCACATGTAATGACTAGTTGCCTAGGTAGATGGGGCCAGTCAGAATATGACATAAGACCCTTAAGTTTATAACTTAAGTGACCTACCCACCATGAATAGAAATTCAATTCTATTTTAAAACAAAAGTGCACCCATCAAAGCAAATGGCAACTTTACTTTATTTCTAGGGTATTTACCCATCTTTAAGGTTTAGGAAAGGCCATTAGAGAAATATAACTTTTAGGATTTTAGACATTAAATCTTCATAAAACCCAACTAATCATCATACAACGCTGAATCTCAAACTCCTCTATTGTAGAATATACCTTTATAATGCATACTCCTTTTAGGGTGTTATACTTTTTTAAAAATATTTCTCAAACCCTAAAACTTTTAATAGTGCATTGCCATGTATAACAAACACTGACATTTACCAACACACTTCCAACCCAATTGAGTTATCAAAGAGTACCTTCATCACTGTACCTTCATCACTCAATGTCAATGTGAGTAATGATACAAATATCCTCATGGCATAATACAAACCTTCCCATGAAGACATGTCACATCTCTACCTCCTGATGGTCTAATAACACAACGCTTCTACTAAACAACAATATTGATTCAACCTTTGCACAACCAATGAGAAACCAACACCATGAACTTCATGAGAAGATTGAATGCAACTAATCAAGCAGTTCTGTGAACCATAAACTCCATGGAAAGTGAACACAATTTGACAATCATATCAATAACAACTCTCCTAATGATAGGGTTTGCACAATGCAGAGAGTGAAAGACATTATTGATCATCAAGACACCATACACCATCAGATATGAAATCTTTAAGCATGGCATGATCCTTTGTGATCCTTTGACAAGACATAATCCAATCACCAAAATACATTCCCTCTCAGGAACTCAAACAATCACTGATAATACACACTTCCTTATTGCATGAAACAAAGCACAAACCTCATGTCAAGTCATTGATCAACTCCTAAAGCATGATGATCAACTCCTCAAATCTTGAAGCACAAACTTTTGACATCAATGACAAACCTACTTCACCAATCTTTTGCCATCAATGACAAACCTACTTCAACACCAATGTCAGAATTGATCATGAAAGTCTTCATGTAGATAAACATACATATTGTATGTATAAATAGGTCATTATATTGTAGTCATAATTATAATAGAAATAACTAGATCTACACATTTATATCATCAAGAAAGGATGGTTTATAATGTTATAATGATCAAATTTATGAATGAGAAGAATTAGGGATTTGCATATTTAGTTAATTTTAGTTTCATACTTTTTAATAGAAAACACTCCTTAATGTTATCACAAGTAGATAAGTTAGTTACATTTATCTTATAGGTGACTCATTAGTTACTACAAAGCCCAACTATCTGCTACAGGAGATATAGTAGGCTACATAAATTAGAAATAGAAGAAAGAATGCAACTACCGAAATAAAAAAAGTTGAGATAGTAATATAGTCTACTACAAAAAACAACACAACATGCTACAAGATAACCAAAAAGTTTACAAGAAATATTTTATGTCAAAAATACAACATTGGAGTGGTAATTCATGATATACTTATCAACGCTACAAACACATAGTGTAGCTACAAAAAGATAGATTAGAGTTGAATAGTACTGGTGTGTTGCAAGAATAGAGAATGGGTATCTACATACCTTTTTGATATCAAGAGACCAATTGAAATACATAGGTTGATGTAATACAAATAAAGTCATTAGGTATAAGTATTTATATAAATCAGATCATTTACTTACCAAATCAGCATACAAGCCGATCAAAGAAGGTCAAACGAATTATCCTAAGGTTGACATCGAAGCCAATGAATTCATTAACAACGCACCAGCCAAAATAAGTAGTAATCAATGATAAAAGTAAAGTAGGCCGATAAGGGTTCATCATAAGATGATAAAAGGAATGATCAAGCCATTTTAAATTAGGCCAACACAAAGCAAAAAGGTTGATGATCATTTATCATGCAAAGATTAAGAATACATAGGGTGATGAGATATAGGCGACATGGATAACAGATGCGGTGATAGAAATAATAGTAAGGACAATGATATATCGCACAAGATTTTAACATAAATCCATTGTGATAAGAGTAAAAGATAATCAATCTAGGGAATGAAATAATAGATGTAGACTAGGGTTCATCCATCTAGTATATTTCAAAAATTAATTTAATGAAGGCAAAATGGATAAGAGATAGATATTCACTAGTTAATACATATCTCCAAATTGACAAAATAGGTAAGGCTAATTTTTGGATATGATTTAAATAACTAAGTTTTACACCTCTTATAAAAGTTTCAGACAAAACCAGTTTGTAAAAATGAAGTTATCGGTGATGCAATAGACTATTTTAATAGAGACAAAATGGGTAAGAGATAAACAATCACTAATTATTACATATCTACAAAATGACAAACTAGGTATGGTGGATTTTTGTATATGATTTAAATAACTGAGTGGCGCACCTTATATAAAAATTTCAAAGAAACTCAGTTCATAAAAATGAAGTTATTAGTGATGCAATAGTTCTCATGGCAGATTACATATCCAGACCTTTCTAACAACAGGGCAAAAATAAATAGATTATGCAAAAGAGAATTCACAGAATAAAACAATTCTTACATATTAGAGAAATTTATTTCAACTAAATTTAACACAAACAATAAATCATTTTCATAACTAGGTGCATACCCAGGAATCATCGCAATCTTCAAGAAGTTTCTCTTTGGCTTCCTGTCACTGCTAGTCTCCTCCTTGTTGTTGCTCCTTCTCTATTCTCTTTTGTTTCTACCCTCAGTCTCTTCCTCTTCTTCCTTATATATTTTTCTTAAAAGGCATCTCTTCTTTTAAAGACTTTTCCTCACTTTTATTTTTTGGTCCATTTCTATTACATTTTTTGTTTTTCTCTAATTTTTGCATGTAGTTCTTTTTGTTTTTCTTCTTTCTTTTTGTTTTCTTCCCTTTTTTTTAAAGCTTTGATTTTATCTAAAGAAAATTTTAAAAAGGAAACTTATTTTCATATATACATATATTAACAATAAAATACATTTTTATTTTATACAATTTTAATTTATCATATTTCATAAAAAGACACTTTAATATTGAATATAATAATCAAATCATTTAATTATACATCTTAAAGAAGCATAATAATTTTTATGGAGGGTTCATTTCTAACATAAGTAATTAATTATTTTTGTCAAACACACCATGACATAATTAAACTCAATGGTAATCATTCCATGAAAATGATCAAAATGCAAAATGTAGTATGAGCTATGTGCTTGTGTATGCGCGCATCAAGGTTTTCTCCATCCAATTCTTGTCGGGTGGCTAGATCGCCTCTACCTTAACCAAGCCCTTTCCTTTGATACATACCTACACTCATTCAACTCAATTTCTGATTAATAGGTTAGTAACCAAAAATCCATAGCCGAAGCATCCCATAAGCATCTATATTCATCATTGAATAACTTTTACTTGTATACTTGAAAAAGGAATGACAACATTTTAGTTTTTATTCATCGACAATTACCTATTTATAATATAATCACAAATAAAATATCTAATAATTATAAATATAACTAAGTTCAGAGGGTTTAGAAAGTTTGAGACGTGAGAGGGGAATTGGTGGAGGTGGTTGGATTTTGGTGGGTCAAAACACATAGAAGAGAAGAAGAGTAGTGAGTTCGTTTAGTACAGGTGGTTGGTTGATGATGATGGGTTGGATCCCATGAAGGAAGAGAAGAAAAGAGTGAGTCTTTGGAGGGGGAGGATGATACATGGTGGATGTAAACCCATAAGAGGAAGGAGGAAGAGAGTGTAGGTTTGTTGGAGGAGTGTGAAGCTTGTTCTGGTGAGATACTGGAAAAAGAGGAAGAAGAAATCATCTTTAGTGTACACATTTCAGTAATGGAGTTCATTGTAGATTACATGCAATTTGAAAGAATGGTCCTACCATTCAACTCCACATTTGTAAGTGTATGCTCAAAAACTTCTTACCCAGTGTGTTTGATGTAGGAGTATCCTAAGAGAATGAGAAATCAACATCACCCAAAAATATATCTATTTGGTTCTTTCAATTTTGATTTGCTTGGGTCTATTTTGGCATCTCTCAGCCTTGGGGTGGAGGTAAAATAATCAAATTTGATCATATTGAGTTTTTGTTGTACTTTGACTTTGACACTTCAGAGGTAGTTTTATGAATTTATTCCCAAAGATTCGTAAGAAATAGAGAAGAATCCTTTTGTAGGGGCATTCTTGGAGGTACCATCTTAAAAGTGTAGAAAGAATTGAAGTCATATAATTTCTCTCACGGTTTGAGAGAAATTAATGTCAGAAATTAGTGTCATCAATGTCAAAAGTGTGTCATCAGTTTATGGAAAGTTTAATATCTCCTAATTCTGGAAGTTTGGATCAAAACACTTTTGCAAGGGACTTTGGGACATCATTCTGAGCCTACTCACCAATTTTCATTCAATTCTGAGATGTTTGAATTTTTCCTCTTGCGACACCCAATACCAGAGTTGAAATTTCTAAAAATTGATTTTCAGCTCCATGAGGTATTTAAAAGAACAGAGGTAATTATATATGTTGATGTCATGTGTTTTGAGTTGGGATAAATACCAATGGTTTGGGAGAATTGACTTAAGTGAATGTTCAATTTGAAGTAGAAGAAGTTACTATGCATACAAAAGAAAAATCAAACAAATAAAAATAATATATAAACATTTCCAATTCAACACATGCTATTTTTGAATAGTAATTACAAAATTTGCAAAAAATTTTGAAAGCTATGAGGTTGTAAAGAGGAACACCATAAGCAGAGGAAAAAGGTAGAGAAGGGGTGGGAGAAAATGGGGAAGATGCCTATTTGAAGGCATAAACAAATTAGAGAGAAATTTAATGCCCCAATGAGGTATATCTTCATTATTTTATATTAACATTGAATACAGATAGAAAATAGAGGGAAGAGCACACAACAGATGGAAATTGGATTTTAGATATAAATATAGGAAGAAAGATGGCATGGGATAAGAAAAGGAATGATGCAGAGAAGAGTTTGTGAAATTTAAGAGATTGGAAGAACATAGCCCATGTGAGGGGTATATGTTGTGAGAAGTAGACGAGAGTTCCTATAATTTTGAAAGGCCATGAGATGCCATTATTGTAATGTTGTTGTAGATTTGTAGTTTTGGTTATTGATGCAAATAAGTTGCAATAAAGAAGAATTTGTTGCTATTTGAATTTGTGTAGAGAATGGGTTTTTGGAGATTTTGGGATTAAAATAAAGCATGTTGTTTCTATAGGAAATTTTTTTTGGTTATGCATTCTTGTAGATGAATATTGGAACTTTGTCTGTGTAAATTTCTATAGGTCTTAGCATTATTGACCCTTAACTACACTCTGTTAGTTAGATAGACAACAATGTGAATTGCTTCCTTCTAGTATACATTAGGAAGATCTGCATCTTTCAACATTTCCCTAGACATTTCTTGCACAGTCATATTCTTCCTTTCCACTACCCCATTTTGATGAGGGGTTCTAGGAGCAGACAAGTGCCTCCTAATACCATGATCTTCACAAAACTTTTCAAACTCATTTGATGTAAACTCACCTCCTCCATCTGACCTTAAACATTTGATCTTAGTATCCATTTCATTTTCAACTAAAGCTTTGAAAACTTTAAACTTATCAAGGGCATCATATTTTTCTCTTAAGAAAGTAACCCAAGTCATTATAGAATAGTCATCAATGAGAAATATTAAATACCTTTCACCTTGTTGACTCTTTACTCTTGTAGGTCCACATAGGTCTATGTGAATCAACTCCAATGGATTTGAAGAAGAGTACTCCTTGCTTCTAAAATTTTTCTTTGTTTACTTTCCCATTTGACATTCCTTGCATACAATGGTTGCAAGCTTGATTATCTTAGGCATATCCCTCACTACATGAGTAGAGATTATTCTTACCATGTTATAAAAGTTGTTGTGTCCCATTATTTTGTGCCATAGCCAACACTCATTGGATTGAGTCAACAAATGTGTTTTTTCATTTGCCTCATTCAAGTGATAAATATCACCACAAGTCTTGATACCTTCTGCAACTAGCTTTCTACATTCTTCCTTCTGATTTCACAACCATTAGCATGAAAAGTAAGATTGTAACCTTTCCTACACATCTAACTGACACTAAGAAGATTGTGCTATAATCCTTTGACATAGAGAACATCCTCAGTCCTATTCTTTCCATTAATAGTTATGACACCACTTCCACAAATTTGAGCTGGCTCATCACTTAATAGCTCCACCATCCCACTTCTTAAGGCTGATAAACTTCTCCTTTTCACCATTCATATGATTTGAACAACTACTGTCAATAACCCAAGCTTTAGTTTCTTCTTTTACATGGAAGACAGTCCATACAATCATTGATTTTTCATTATTTTGAATTGTTTGGAAGGTATCAACTTTTCTACATTTTCTAACCTCATTCTTTTTGTCACCAACACTCATGGCCAAGAAAAGTGTTTCATCATTTGAATCATGATCCTCATCTTTTGAAGAACAACTGTCTTCTAAGGAAAACATACTCCTTTTAAATCTACTATTTCTGTTACATTTCCTAGCTTCTTTAAGAGGACATTTACAAGCAAAGTGAACTACATTTCCACAACTAAAAATTGAAGGGTAACTTACCTTTATATTTGCTAGAGACTTTCTTTAGCATTCTTACAAAATTTGCTTCAACATCATTAGGGATTTCATCTTCATCAGTAGGTTCATCCTTTGTCTTTTTGCTGGCTTTGAAGGTTGTTTCTTTCTTTGGAACATCACTGTCAAATTCTCTCATTTCAAAAGAAGTAAAGGTCCCAAACATTTGGTCTAAAGAGTATTTATCCAAGTCTACAATCTCCTCAATAGCAGATACCTTATGACTATAAGATTTGGGAAGAGATCTTAGAATCTTCTTCACAATTTCATCCTCTTTTATTTCACCACCAAGACCTTTGATGCCATTGACCACTTCATTCACTCAGAGCATAAACCCAACAATATTTTCATCCTCTATCATCTTAAGGGTTTCAAATTTGCTTTTGAGAATTTGCATTTTAGCCTACTTTATTTTCTTATCTCCTTCATAAATGGTTTCAAGCTTATCCCAAACCTCTTGAGTAGAACTACAACCCGTCACCTTTGAAAGTTTTGAATCATATAATCTACTCATAATAAAAAACTTTGTTTTGACATTGTTCTCATACTTCTTGACTTCATCTGCATTTGTAGGAATAGTAGCAGGAATAGTGTAACCTTTCTTAACAGAATCCCAAACTCCACACCCTAGAGAATTGATGTAGGTGTCCATCCTTATCTTGGACAAAAAGCATAATATGTTCCATTGAACCTAGGTATCTTACTGGATCTTCCTTGTGCCATCTTAGATCTTCCTCAAGCAGTTAAACTTTTCTTAGAGGAACTTGGCTCTAACACCAATTATTAGACACACAAGTATACTGAGAGGGGGATGAATCAATATATAATTAAATTTTACTTTCAACAAATTCAACTTATCCAGAGTTGATTAAACCTTAAGCATTACAACATTAACATGAGCATGAAAGATTAACACAATGCACATCAGCTCATAACACAAGATATATGTGGAAAACCCTAGAAGGGAAAAACCACAGTGAGGATTAACTCACAATATATGAAGATCAAATAGTAACTTTGTTTTAGGGGCTATAACCCAAGGAAGCTACTACTCCCTAAGTAACTTTGGTTTAGGTCACACCCAAGGAAAATTCTACTCCCTGATGAATTTGTTTTAGGGTCACTCCCAATGATGCAACTACTCCATGATGACTTTATTTTAGGATAACTCCCAAGGAAGCAACTACTCCTTGAAATGAGAATACACTTACAAAAGATTACAATATAACAATCTTTTCTTACTATATGAAAACTATCATTGAAGCTCACACCTTTGATGATTGCACTTCTACCTTCTCACCATTTCTTCTAAATATCTGACCAATTAGGCACACTCTATACTTGATCACTATCACAAATATGTCTTCAAGATGAATCTAGACAGCATCAACAACATCTACTCTTTCTCCCACAATCACACATCAATAATGCATTTTATTCTTCTTTTGTCTTCTTGCAAACCTTTTCAATCATCTTGCAATCATACTTTCCTAACTAAATTTGATTTACTATTTATACATGATATTACATTTACTACATTGCTTGTTTCTTGGATACAACATGAATAATACATTTACAAGATGGCCACACACTGAAATGTGTAGAAGAGAAATCCTAAATGAAACAACACGTTACATCAGTAGAAGATCCAAGCCTTGCAGACCCCAACACTTGCTTTAAAACCAAGTCCAAAACATCCTTTACTTCTTCAAACACCAAGGAATGACATCCGTACACTCTACTTATTTGAAAATATGATAGCTTTAAGGGAATCACATGAAGTCTTGAAGTATAATGACCATATCAGCTTGGAAACCTTGTGCGGTATAGGAAATAAGAAATATTTTCGTGACACTTTTCAAGATGATTCCACATGACTCACGACACATACTCAAACACTCCTTTTCCACTAAACATTAAAGAATTGTGTCACACATATTCAAATATTTACTCTGAAAACACTTTGTTATTCAGAACACACTGCACCATGCTGTCAATTGCAAAACTGAGTTGCAAACCACTAAGAAACTTGAAACAAAAGGGAGGAATGCAATGCACATCCAAGAACATGTTCACAAAAATGCAAGGTCAATCATTCATTTTTGGAGGAATATGGCGCATTCCAGTGGGTCTTCAATACTGCACCATTCTGTCGAAGCACATTTCGGTATTCTATCATACATAAATTTCTCAACAGAGGGAAGTATGATTTGAGACTTTGGAAATAGCACCTTCACTTCCTTCTTAACACAATCTCATAATTGCATAGCCACATATACAACTGTGGAGGAATGCAGAACATTCTATCACCTTGTTAGGAATACCTTCACAAAACCAATTATGATGCAGAGGCATCCACACTATAACCTTACAATACAGCATGGATGTCTGCAGCCCATCATCATCATCATATTCATCCTCATCATCATCATATTTGACTTCACTGTTAGCATCATCATCATATTTCACCTGCCGACTGGTATCCTCCTGCAGACAAGCCTTCGCACTTTCGCCTGTCAACAGCATCACCTTACTCAATTATCGGCAGCATCATCATGTTCGACCAGCACGAACATCCTCCTGACGTCCACTGTTCATTTCAGCGACAACCTCCATCTTCACTACCTTCAACATCATCATGACGTTCAACAGGCGCAAACATCCTCCGGTTGCACTGTTCATCGGGCGCCAAACACTAGCGGCATCATCATAATATGCGACACCACCTTCGTCAGCAGGATATCAAATATCCGGTTGCTCCAAATATCCTGATGACGACCACTTCAGCACCTTCCTTTCGATGCTCCGATAGCCGACGACACAAGCAATAGCATCATGATAATCAACAGGATAAAGAACATCCGGTTCCTTCCATTTATCCTGATGATGACAAAACCTTAACTCCTCGCACCGTAGCCTCGATGCTGACATCACCCGATATCCTGATGACGTAGATCCTGATGACGATGACGTCACCCGCAGCTGCTTAATATCCTGCTGCTCCGAAATGTCCTGATGATGTATATCATGATGATGATGACGTCATATCCTGCTGTTGGCCAAACTTAGTTTTCTTCGGCCCGCGATCAACCCGATCTTCAACCTGATGCCGATACACTCCTCCTCGGCCCTCCTGATGATGATCACCCCGACGCTCCTTTACTTCATGCACTCGATTGCATCATGTCGATCTCCTCCACTTATCCGGATGACGATATCCAATGCGACTGCAGGATATTTGCCAAAATATCCTGATGATGCCGTCTTCACGAACTTCTTCACTTAGCGAAATTTCACTTTGCCGATCCTCCAGGGACGACCCGATCCACTCTCAGGGTGACCTTCACACTTTGTCAGCTTGACCTAGCACATGCCCATGCTAGGGTCTTCAACACCTTTCAGTCGCGATCCTGCACACCTGCATGCGAACAGAAAACAACCTACAACCTAACCTACTGTACATGACCATTCCACCGATCAGACGGATCAACCGGTGGAATGGATCAGTAAATCCATGAAACCACCCAAACCAGCAAATCGATTACACAAAGGGGATCAAACATAAAACGAAAACAGGATCTTTATTGATTTCAAAGATGCAATACAATATGATCAGACTCTCTCTGCCTCACTCTCTGTAACCTAGCTCGATCGATGATATCTATCTGTATATGCAATATCAACCGATCTCATGCTTAAATAGATTTCCCTACGAGTACTACTGACCCGACTCCAAGCGGCTGGGAACTCTCCAGGCGGCTGGGAGATCCAACCGAACATAGATCATGACAACTGTCCTAACAAACTATCTAAAAATAGTAAAGCCTGGTCAGCATGATCTTATCATGATCAGCGTGACCTTATTACATGCATTTGGTCTTAACAGACCTTCTTGGAAACATAAACAAGACCTAAAACAACTAACTGCCTTATCAAGACCAGCTATCAGGTAGGTGCCTCTGCACCATACTCCCCAACAGAAAAGAACTCATGTCCCATGAGTTTAGTATGTGGAAGACTTCCACCTTTACACTTTGCTTTGTCAGTGTTCTGACTTGCTCCAGCTTTGTCTGCTGCTGTCTCTTGGCTGCTCCAAGAGTTCTGAACTGTAACTTGCTTCCTGGCAAGTAAATCCTCATGCCTGTTGATGTAGGCCTTTCTCTCACATACCCTGTGTTTGCCAGGTTGTCTGACCAGAACCTCTGTCTGAACTGCCTCTTGAACTTCTGAAATGTTCAACTCTGACTTCCTGTCAACCTCTATAGGACAAGCAATAGTCCCAACTATGACAACATCCTTGTCATTCCTCTGAACTGATTGCTGTTTGCACCCCAGTTTCTGAACCTGCTGCTGACCTCTGTCAGTCACAACTGAAACTGTCTTCAGCTTGTTGTCTTGAACAACTCCTTTCCCTGCAGTGTCCTGAACTGCCTTTATGCCTGTTTCTCTAGGCATCTGCACATACTCCTTCTTTCCTATTAAAATGACTTGGGCTGCCTTTTGTACTGCAGCTTTTGCCTGTAATGGCATCAACTTAATAGTCTTCCCATCCTTCAGGATGGTATAGGTATTAGCATACCCATCATACAGTACCCTTCTGTCAAATTGCCATGGTCTACCCAACAGTAGGTGACAACATTCCATAGGCAAAATATCACACAAAATTCTATCATGATATGCCCCAATCTGAAAATCCACATATGCCTGTTCAGAGACAAAAAGTGATTGACTATCACTCACCCAAGATGCCTTGTAAGCGTGTGGATGTGGAATCCTTTCCAGCTTCAGTTTATCCACCATCTGCTGAGATACCATGTTGTCTGTTGAACCAGTATCAATGACAACCTTACATACTTTACCTTTGCTCTTGCATGTGGTCCTGAAAAGAGCTCTTCTTTGCATCAGATCCTTTGATGCCTGCAAACTAATTCTCCTTAGCATCAATGATTCTCCACTCTCTGGATATGCATCTTCACAAGGGTTTGGGACATTTTGCTCTACTGTCTCTTCTTGTACAAGTTGTACTCTCTTGTCACTCGTTCTATCATTTCTGGATGATGAACCTTTGTTTTCTGGACATTTGAAGGATGGATGACCAAACTCTCCACAGGTGTAACATTTCCCTAAAAATGTAGTAGAATCTCTACCACCTCCAAATCTGCCTCTATTACCTTTCCATCCACCCCTGAAATCAGACTGTCCCTGTCCTTTACCAGTGTCTTCTTGACCCTCATTGGTTTGCTTTGGTGTAGGGGCTGCTCCTTTTCCCCTATGGTTTCCTCTTCCTCTCATGGACTTATCATGTCCTCTATTCATCTTTTCTTCAATCCTGATTGCCATTTGATAACAATCCTCCACATTCTTAGGGTTAGTTAAAACTAACTCATCCTGTATGTTAAACCTCAAACCAGCCAAGTACCTAGCCACCTTTTCTACCTCATTCTCATGATGACCAGATCTCATACTCAACTTATAAAACTCTTCTGTATATGCCTTCACATCCCTTTCTTTCTGCTTTAAAAATTGCAGCTTCTTAAACATCTGGATTTCATAATCCCTTGGAAAGAATTTACCCTTGATCCTTGCTACCATCTTATCCCATGAAGTGATCTTTGACTTCCCTTGTTTCCTTCTCTCAGACTGTACATAATCCCACCATACCAAAGCATGACCTCCTAACTTGGTCTTTGCAATCTTCACCTTCTGATCCTCAGCAACATCTTCACACTCAAAGTGATTATCCAGGGCAGCAATCCAATCCAGCAACTCATCTTCATTCAAGCTTCCAGTATACTTGGTAACATCAACCTTTACCTTAGGTTTATCACCCTGCACTGCCTTTAACAGTTTTACAAATTTCTGGTCTTCAGCCTCCAGATCTTCAGCTACCTCTTCATACTCTTCAACAGTATCTTCATCTTCTTCAGACTCACTGTCTGCCACTTCCCTCTTTTTGTTCTTTTCCAGGGCTGTAAGCCTGGCTTGAAGTGCTTCAGCAAGCTCCTTCATCTTCCTCATCTCTCTAGCATGTTTCTCCTTCATCTCCTGCAATTCCCTTGCAGTCCCACTACCTTTCGGAGGCATTTTGTCAACCTCTCAATCAACACATAGCACACAATTCAACTCTACCTCTGCCCTTTCGGTGACAGAATCAACACACAACAGCCCAGACCTTTTGCTGAGCTCTGATACCACTATGATGCAGAGGCATCCACACTATAACCTTACAATACAGCATGGATGTCTGCAGCCCATCATCATCATCATATTCATCCTCATCATCATCATATTTGACTTCACTGTTAGCATCATCATCATATTTCACCTGCCGACCGGTATCCTCCTGCAGACAAGCCTTCGCACTTTCGCCTGTCAACAGCATCACCTTACTCGATTATCGGCAGCATCATCATGTTCGACCAGCGCGAACATCCTCCTGATGTCCACTATTCATTTCAGCGACAACCTCCGTCTTCACTACCTTCAACATCATCATGACGTTCAACGGGCGCAAACATCCTCCGGTTGCACTGTTCATCGGACGCCAAACACTAGCGGCATCATCATGATATGCGACACCACCTTCGTCAGCAGGATATCAAATATCCGGTTGCTCCAAATATCCTGATGACGACCACTTCAGCACCTTCCTTTCGATGCTCCGATAGCCGACGACACAAGCAACATCATCATGATAATCAACAGGATAAAGAACATCCGGTTCCTTCCATTTATCCTGATGATGACAAAACCTTAACTTCTCGCACCGTAGCCTCGATGCTGACGTCACCTGATATCCTGATGACGTAGATCCTGATGACGATGACGTCACCCGCAGCTGCTTAATATCCTGCTGCTCCGAAATGTCCTGATGACGTATATCATGATGATGATGACGTCATATCCTGCTGTTGGCCAAACTTAGTTTTCTTCGGCCCGTGATCAACCCGATCTTCAACCTGATGCCGATACACTCCTCCTCGGCCCTCCTGATGATGATCACCCTGACGCTCCTTTACTTCATGCACTCGACTGCATCATGTCGATCTCCTCCACTTATCCGGATGACGATATCCAATGCGACTGCAGGATATTTGCCGAAATATCCTGATGATGCCATCTTCACGAACTTCTTCACTTAGCGAAATTTCACTTCGCCGATCCTCCAGGGACGACCCGATCCACTCTCAGGGTGACCTTCACACTTTGTCAGCTTGACCTAGCACATGCCCATGCTAGGGTCTTCAACACCTTTCAGTCGTGATCCTGCACACCTGCATGCGAACAGAAAACAACCTACAACCTAACCTACTGTACATGACCATTCCACCGATCAGACGGATCAACCGGTGGAATGGATCAGTAAATCCATGAAACCACCCAAACCAGCAAATCGATTACACAAAGGGGATCAAACAGAAAATGAAAACATGATCTTTATTGATTTCAAAGATGCAATACAATATGATCAGACTCTCTCTCTGCCTCACTCTCTGTAACCTAGCTCGATCGATGATATCTATCTGTATATGCAATATCAACCGATCTCATGCTTAAATAGATTTCCCTACGAGTACTACTGACCCGACTCCAAGCGGCTGGGAACTCTCCAGGCGGCTGGGAGATCCAACCGAACATAGATCATGACAACTGTCCTAACAAACTATCTAAAAATAGTAAAGCCTGGTCAGCATGATCTTATCATGATTAGCGTGACCTTATTACATGCATTTGGTCTTAACAGACCTTCTTGGAAACATAAACAAGACCTAAAACAACTAACTGCCTTATCAAGACCAACTGTCAGGTAGGTGCCTCTGCACCAAATTATGTCTTTACGCTGTTAGTAGAGAAACATCCTTTTGGTGAGAAAAACATCATGAAACTTGGAACATACATAAAATAACACTATATAAAGCAATGTTTCAAATCGTAGAAGTTTAATAGCCCAATGATGAAAATGCAGAGCAATCTTCTGGACAGTCTTTAAAGAGCAGACATTCTGAAACAAAAACTATCACCTGCTTCTGGAGGCCAAGCCTTCATTACATTACCACATACAACTCAGGTTGTACTTGGTCATTTTACTCGCAAAATACAATTAAAATTTTAAAAAGACTGTATCACTTGAAAGATAAGATTTCAAGTAAACTGTCAAAAATTTTATGTAATTATTGTTATATAGACTATATATTTTTAGTAAACTAGGTAGGCTTTAATATTTGAAAGGCAACTTCAAATAGATGACCGTCACAAAAAAAAATTGCTTGATAAACAGAGTCAACCCTCAAAGCACTTACCCCATTACGATCCATCTCTTGCTGTAGCTGTAGTTATGTCTCTGGGC
Organism: Cunninghamia lanceolata; assembly: GCA_027924645.1. Classification (NCBI taxonomy): domain Eukaryota; kingdom Viridiplantae; phylum Streptophyta; class Pinopsida; order Cupressales; family Cupressaceae; genus Cunninghamia; species Cunninghamia lanceolata. The sequence goes on along the minus strand of BSBN01001107.1, from coordinate 8,745,133 downwards.
ATAATTAATTTGAATCATGAAAACTTCCATTAAAATATTAAATATAGATTATTTATATTTTGAGAAGATATACTGTTTAATGCTTATCTTTTAAGTTAAATTTAGATGTACCCAAAAATTTTAAAAATATCTTATTGGTAACAAAAATTTATAAGAATTTATTGGTCAAAATTATAAAAATTTAGAAACTTCTTTAGATTATTGTGCTGGCCGTTATTTTCTGATCTGTCTTGATTTTTACAATAATTCAATATACCGAATAAATAATGAGCATGAATTGTGGAGCATAAATTGGTTTTGAAGGGGCTATATATACCTTGGCGTTCATGCAGAGTGGGTATTCAGCAGTTCCATTTGAGAGAGAATATTAAGTCTTGTAGTGTTGTTGAGAGAATATGGAGTTGGGCGGTAAACATTTGGTGTGGTTTGTGTTGATGATTATGATAGGGCTCTCTACTGTTTCTGTGCATACAGAGGCCCAGTGTGACTTGGCCTCCATTGATACTACATGGACATACATTACTGCCATTCAGAAATTTGAACTGGAATTAACCAATAATTGTAATTGTGATGCCAAGAATGTTAATCTCAAATTTTTGGAAGGTTTGTTTGATAGACCTGAACGGCCGACCAAGACCTTCTTAGCAAAGAAAGGAGACATTATTAAAGCAGGCGAGTTTTTGAAAGAAACTATTGATGATCCATTTCCTGGGGGTATTATCCATTTTGAAGTGAAGACAGAATCTGCGGAATTTTTCAACTGCAAATGAAGGAAATCAATCACTGTTCTTCTTCTTCTTCTACCATTGTCAACTTATCTGTCTTCTTATTTGATGTGATTTTCAATAACAGAAACGTGAGTCACAAATAAAGAATTTTTTTCTTTAAAAAGTTCAGCATTTGGTTTAATTCTTTTAATTCTGTAGGTTTTGTTGAGGTGTACCTTTATACCAGCCAACACTTTTTTATAAAAATGTATTAATTATCTTTAATTAATATAAAGATACATACATTTTCATAAAAAAAAAAAACCAAAATCTACCTATGGCTATTAATTTGTGTTTTGACCCTATGAAATAATAATAATAATCCATTTGTTCAGTTTTTTAGTTTAATCGATACGATTAGCATTATTGTAATTTGTGAACCATCCATGATCCTATAAATTACTTCTATAATAACTCTGTTCTGATAAGACTGAGAGTCCTGCGTATCTTATGGAAAGCTATTTGTAACAAATAACTATACTGACTTTTAACTGAGGTTTAGGTTTCAGTTTTTATTAAATCTGACACAGAAAGAAATATTAAAGCTAAAAAGTCTTGAAATATTGGAGAATCTAATGTTCTTTTACCATTGTTATTAGTATTTTGAACACACTAAAAATATGGTATTGAAGTGATTAAAAATATGGTATTGAAGTGAAGACCACTATATGTTTTGGTTTAATATTATTATTTTATTCTTTTCTATTGTTTATTACATCTTGACGATGAACTAATAGGTTCATAGGCCATTCTATATGTGCACACATCTGCCAAAAATTTGGTAGTCCCAATTTTTTTGTCGTCCAAAAATTAATAATTATTCAATTTCTTTTTGTTTTTCTCAAACGTAGAAAACATTACATTTGTTGTACGCGATTCGCTTGAACATACGAAGAGTCACTGGAATTGGAGAAGTTTCATTAAGTAATGCTTGACTCCTTAATTTCCTGCGGGCACCCAAATTTTGTTTGTTTGGATCTGAACAGGTGAAAACTATGGGAACGGAAAGGAATCGTCAAATATGGAAACCATCATTCACATCAAGGAAAGGTATGAGTTTTTTTTTTAGTTTTGCATTTGCTTTGATTTACTTTCGTTTTATCCTGAAAAGGGATATTTAAAAGCGGTTTCGGGTAGCCCTCCTCGTAAATTTCTGTGGGGAGTTTGAAGAAACGGAAGCTGAGATATTAAACTCTCCTTATCCAACACAGAATTATCGCACGAGCAGCAGGAAGAGGTCTTTGGGCGATAAATCTAGTCCCAGGAGAACCGGAGGAGACCGAACAATGAATCTAATCCTCCTTCTAAAGAAGGATCCACACATCAATCAGATCAAATAGGTAAGGATACACTTTTGTTATTCACGTCTAATTCGTTTACAATTTATAAGAAGAAACCTGTTGAATGTAGAAGAGTTTACTACTGAAATTCAAGCTTAGTAATTCATGTGAGGATGAGTGAAATTCAAGCTTAGTAATTCATGTGAGGATAAAAGGTAAGGCAGATATGTTATAGGCTTGGCATAATGGTTTTCTTAAATATTAAGAAAGGAACTGTTGAATTTTTTTTATATGTGCACACATCTTGTAACTGCCAAAAATTTGGTAGTCCTTTTTTTTGGTCGTCCAAAAATTTTTAAAAAAATTGGTAGTCCAAAATTAATATATATGTAAAAGGAGAAGACCCAAAAATAGACAATGGAAGGAGAATCATGCAAGAAATTATGGCTGTAAGGAAATAAATCAGAGAACAAGAAACGTTGGCTGCAAGGAAATAAAGAAATAAATCAGAAAATGAAACGCCACAAGAAGATGATTCTGGTAAAGACCTAGATAGATTTCAAAACAAGAGTAATTATTTACAGTGAATTAGTTTTGTTTTGGTAAGGGATGTCTCAACCTAGGTTGCTTACAATAGACTTTTAGGTTGCTTACAATAGACTTTTTGGGGATTGGAAGCGAGAATGCTAATACCAGCCCTGCCATGGATTGTTAGCACCAACATATGAAGAGACAATGTAAGTTAGTTTGTTTCAATTTGTAAAGAATTCCTAGATTTAGCTATGCATATAGCATAGATTAATATTGATGTCATTGGGGTTTCAATTTTACAGCAATCCAGCTGCCATGGATGTTGGATGTTTTGGTAATCTGGAGCTTTCTCAAAGATGATATCTTATTCTTCATTGGAGTAGTGAAATCTAGGAAAGCCACTATAGCAAGATATCTTATTCTTTTAATTTATTCTCCCAAATAATAAAATAAAACTCAAGAGATTTTGCTCTTCCTTTCTTTGGATGGATGCATGTGCATGCCTGTGATTTTTTTTATAGAGGGTTTTTTTAACCTTCCTCTTATAATCAGATCTAAACTTAAATAAATTAGTTAGAAATTCTGAAAAATAAATAATTAAAATTGCAAACCATGAAGGTGCATATGGTATTCATGGAACTAAATGAATAATTTCTTGTGAATGAAATGTATTTTAAGTTTTAAATAGTTACAAGTTTTCAAAATAGAAAAAGATAATTATTGCTTTATTTATTATTTGTAGATAACTTGAGTTAGTTTTTTTAGTAACAAATTGTTTTATTATTTGTTTAAAAATATGATCATGTTTTTTTAAAAATTTAGGAAGTGTTTTTTATTTTTTATTATATATAGGTTATGATTATCCTTAAAATTAAATAAGATTAAATTAAAGATTTATATAAGATTTTATTGATAGGTTTTAAAGTTTATCACCTTTCTAAATTATTAAAATAATTTATTTTATTTTATTTTAAATTTAAGAATATAAATATTATAAATTATTTTATTTTAAATTTAAGAATATAAATATTTAGATATCACTTATTAAAGGTGAAAATATTAGTTGTATAATAATAGGAACTATTTTAAATATCTTAGAATTGGTGTATTATTAAAAGATTGAATAAAGTAAAAAGATAAATGAAAAATATAGTCTACCAAAAAAATCTAAAAGTAAACAATAGTTATAATCTTTTATACACTAATTATTTAACTTAGAATTAAATATTCATCTAATTAAAGTTTATTTAGTTAAAAGAGTAGTATTAGTTGAGTGACGAATTATTAAAAAATTACTCTTTTCTAAAAAAATAGTGAATTGTTTAAAAGTTTATTCTTAAAAAATTATTCTTCCTTAAAAATAGGAACTGTTAAAAGAGTTTATTCCTCCCTAAAACATACCATACCCAATTATTAAAAAAAGATTAGTCTAAATAAATTGAAACAATTAGAAAAAAAAAGAACATTATAAAATTGTATCCACAATATTATTTTTAAATTTTTTTTTTAATAATTGGTTGGAATTTGTTTTAATATTCTAATCTAATGTTAGTTTTATATTATTGGGTTAATAGTAGTGAACCTTAACTTAATGTCATAGAATGCATATGTAGTCATTAAATATTGTATGTTCATCATTTTTATTTGTGTTAATTAATTTCATTATAGAGTTATTTTGAATTAGGATTTAACTTATTTTACAAATATATTGTGCATTACAAATTGATTAAATATATCTATCTTAATGGATATTTCTAACCCATTTACATTATGTTGTAAGGGTCAGGGTGTTTCTACTAAAATGGTAGAGCTAAGGATGAAAGACAGTGTGGAGAAAGTTTCTTTTTCGAGAAACCTTTTGACTTCCCCCATTGAAGAAGTGCAAGAATAGGCGCTTTGGGCCTTAGCCATTCTTGCAGACCACACTTTTCACTCTCACAACTTTGAAGCCATCCCTCATGATATTATTTTTAATTTGTTACCTTTCTTCTATTGTCCTAAAGGTCCTTTTAAGCTCTTTTGGCTTGCCCTAAAGCAATCCTATACATTGTTCATTGTAAACCTAATCACACAGTTATTGCTTTTAGAATTGTGAAGCCCCTTCTTAAAATAGGGGAATACCTTCAAGTGCTAAAGTTTTTTTTTTTTTTAAAAAAAGGGTAAAAACTTTATTGAATCATAAAATCATTACAAAGCAGGAAGAAACACCCATAAGGGGCACAACTAAAATCAAGAATTAATAAACACACAAAAAGCTCCTCATATCCTCCATAACCCAATCTTTAAGAACATGGGCCAAATCACCAGGAAGATTGCCCCAACCATCCACATTCCAAGTCTCCATTTGCTCAGGCGCCCATGTCGCCAAACCATCCGTCACGTTATTCCACTCCCGTGGCACATGACAAAAAGTAATATAATCTAAAGCCTTGCTCAGAGAAATAATTTGTTTGGCCACAACTGCAAGTTGCCAGTTCACCTCCTCAAAATCTCTCTTATTCAACATATCAATGACCACCTAAGAATTTGATTCACAAATAATCCACCTCCAGCCAAGGGCATAAGCACGCTCTAATGCCAAAAGGGTAGCAAGAGCCTCCATGAGATTATTTGTATGTTGACCTTTATATATAGAGAAGAAAAAAATTACCACCCCCGAACTATCCCTGCCAATGCCACTAACTCCACATGGCCAGGATTACCTCTGGAAGATCCATTAGTATTGATTTTCAGCTCCCCCATAGTGGGAGGACACCAGCGACTATTGCAACAGACCCTCGCTCTCCCACGCCCATGCTGAACTGTCCTCAATTATTTTTGACCACCCCTAGAGAGACCCAGGGCTTCAACAACATCACAATCACCAGAAGCAACAGGGACAGATAGATCACACTTAGCAGCCAAAGTTTCTTGCAGACCCCCCAAAATCCTCAACCAGAGCTTACTAACAAGTAGCTTCTTGTCTAGAAAAATTCTACGGTTGCACTCCAACCAAATATGCCAAATTATCAACTGGGGCCAATGATCCAAGCAATGAGGAGAAAAGAGGTCTTTACAGGGGGAGGCCGCAAACTCCTCCAAAAATCCTCTAAAGAAGAAGCATGTCTACACGGTATATGCCAGAGATTCCACCAGAAATGCCAAATAACTTTCACAAAGGAACATTGAAAGAAGAGATGGGGGATGCACTCCTCATGCCCACCACACATAACACACTTAGAGGGCCCTTGAAACCCATGTTTTCAGAGGTTCTCCCAAGTAAGGCAACTCCCTTGAACAACTAACCACGAGAAGAAGTTACACTTAGGCCAAGAAAACTTATTCCAAACCTGTTTCCACCACGAGACCTCTGAGCTCCCAAACATTTGCTTATCAAGAATTTGATAACCTGAGGCAACAGTAAATTTGCCTTTTGGATCAGGTCCCCAAGCCAACACATCTCTCCCAGGAAGAGAAGTGTAGACATGCCTCGATAGGATCCTAGCAAGCTCCTGATAATCCCTAGCTGCCCCACCAAGAGGCCACTCCTGCGGAACCTTCCATCTATACACAGTAACTTGTCCCAAGTTATGAAGGGTTTTAAAATCAGCAACATGGCACCACCTAGCATTAATAAAATGCCTACTCAAATTCTATAGGTGGAGGTAGGTAGACAAAATGGGAGGATAACCATTCCAAGAATCATACGAGAAGAGAGCATCTTGCCCCCCATTGTAAATCCAAAACAACCTCTACTTGACCAACTTGGCACCCCTTTTGAGGGTACTCCAAATCATAGAACCCTTCCCCTCCAAACTGAAGCAAGCAACATCCACACTCTCAACTGCACCCAGATACTTTGAGGTAAGAATTTTTGCCCATGATTGATGTTGCTACGAACACCACCACCAATAAAGCTTAGCTGCTAAAGCTTGTCCATTCAAATTAGTTCTACGCAAACCCAGACCACCAGGCTGCTTTGGCCTACAAATAGCTTCCCACTTCACCGAACTCCACTTCCTATGAAGGAGGTTGCCGGACCAAAGGAACTACCGAGACAAACTCTCAAAGTCTTTGATAAAGCCAGAAGGTGCAGAGAGAACAAAACATCTGTATAGAGGAAGAGCCTGCACCACTGACTTTAGAAGAGTCATCGTACCCGCAGAAGAGAGCCACCTATTAGTCTAATGACCAACAAGATTTCTGAACTTATCCATAATCTCCTGCCAGAACAATTTAGGAAGCGAATGAATAGCAAGCGGAATACCAAGATACACAAAAGGGAGAGTGCCAATCTAGAAACAAAGGATACCAACAATTCTCCTCTGAATAGCCCGCGGAGTATGAAAGAAGTAAATAAAAGACTTCCCCTCATTAATTTTCTAACCTGACGTAGCCAAATAACAATCCAGAATCCTGTGCCAACTGGAAGCCTCCTCAACCTTGGCTCTACCCATCAGAGTTGTGTCATCAACAAATTGCAAATGTGATTGAGGGGGAATATTGTTTCCAAAACTCCAACCCTTAATCAAACCAGTCTCCACCTGGGATCTAATAAACCTCCCCAAACCCTCTGCCAATAAGATGAAAAGATAGGGGGATAAAGGGTCCCCTTGTTTGAGCCCCCTAGAAGCACCAAACAACTCCGTCAGCTCACCATTAATCAACACTGAAAAGGAAGGAGAAGTAACACATCTCTTGACCCACTCAATCCTTTCACCAACAAAACCAAACGCTCCCAGAATCTTAAATAAGAAGGCCCATTTAACCCAATCATAAGCTTTATCCATATCCAACTTAATAAACATAACTTTCTCTTTAGAACGATCCATAGAATGAATCATCTCGGTTACAATTTTTCTGAAGAAGGTCATAGTCTTGAATTTATCATTAGAAACAATATTTGTCCATGCCTTGTTCAACTTCTCTTTCATGAATCTCCTCATATACTACTTTTAGTCATGGAAACTATGGCCAACATTGTAGAGTATGGGAGTTATAAAGAGATTGTGAATGACAGAGTACTATTACGTATTGTGGCAATCATTTCAAGTGGTGACAAGACAGATTTGAACATAATGAGGTAGCTTCATATGGAAACCTAATGGGATTGGCAAAGGCAGATAGGGTGGGTAAAGGATAGATCTCAATAAAGCACAAAACTGTAAAAGAAATATCCTTTTTGAGGCACCTATTTTACCTATATGTGGTAAATTGATTAAAAAAATCTCTCGGTGTACTTTAGATATATTTTTTAGACATATTCTGAAATTTACTTTTCGCACACACATGCACTTCCAACAAAGTGAATGCCAAATTTAACTTTTCTCATACACACATCCACTTTAGACAAAGTGAATGCCAAAATTAATTTTCACACACACACACACACACACACACACATGTGCATGCACATAGAGTGTTTGGCAACATTCTTTTACACACACAATGAATGCCAAAGTTAAATTTCAAACCCACGCACACACAATGAAAGTCAAAGTTAGTTAAAACACACAAAGTGAACATCATTGAAGTTTGAAATTATTTTTGTACATATCATTCACATAAAGTGAATGCCAAAGTATTTTTTGTTAGAGTTAGGGTTTAAACACACACACACACACATGCACTTTAAACAAAGTGAATGCCAAAATCAACTTTTCACACACACACACACACACACACATCCACTTTAGACAAAGTGAATGCCAAAATTAACTTTTCACACATACACACACACACACACATCCACTTTAGACAAAGTGAATGCCAAAATTAACTTTTCACACACACACACACACATGTGCAGGCACATAGAGTGAATGCCAGCATTGATTCACACACATAATGAATGCTAAACTTAACTTCCAAAGCCACACACACAGAGTGAACATCAAAGTTAGTTCAAACACACACATATGCACTTCAAACAAAGTGAATGCAAAAATTAACTTTTCACACAAACAGACATGTATGCACATCTAGAGTGAATGCCAACATTCATTCACACATTCATTAAGATTATTGTTAGGGTTAGGGTTAGTATTAGGATCACGGTCATTGTTAGATTTATAGTTAGCGTTATTGTTAGAATTAGGGCTAGGGTTAGGGTTAGGGTTAAGTTAGTTAAAATTAGGCTTAGGGTTAAGGTTAGGGTAAGAATTAGGGTTATAACTATGTTGGGTTAGAATTATGGTTAGGGTTAGAATAAGAATATCTCAAACTTTGTAGGATGCAAGAATGGTATCATAAATCTACATTGTAGAGTTCAAACATTCATCAAACACATATTTTTAAGGCATGCTTCAAAAAGTATTATTTTAATAAGAGAGTTGAATTGCAAGTATTTTTTCCATCCTTTTAAAATTATGCTTTATAGTTAAAAGAATCAACTAATAAAATCATGAGGATACATTACAAAGAATACTTAGATTGTATATATCAAAATGGCCAAAACATAAAATGAATAGTGCATATCAAAATATAAATATATATTATTTGGTGCTAGGCCTATGAGTATGTGTACCTATTAGCCATTTGATAGCACCTTTGGTGCTTTTACTATTGTTTTAATCTCACATTCCTTGTGGTAGGTCTACATACATGCTAGAGATTGTGTGGGCTAAATAAAAAAAAAAGATTAAGTAGAGGGGAGGCAGAAGTATTAAAGGAGGGCATGCAATTCCATTTAGTAGATATGGGTCTGCAGTTGTGACCATTAAAAAGATAGATAAGATAGAAGGGACATAAGACAAGAAGAGAATGAAATAGGGGGTCAGACCTAGTAGTTGAGTACCCTAACTTCAAGCCTCTCAAAATCATATATGGCAATTTTGAATCACTCAAGAAATTTTATAGCAGCTTCTTTGGGATGCAGGGGCATCATTTTGTTTTAAATATTTGTTTTAATTTTTCCCTTAGCTAATTTGTTTAGGAAATTTGTTTTGTTTGGGGTAGCAAACTACCTCCAGTGAGCTCATTTAATGAGAAACACAATGAATAAAGCGAGAAGGGCAAAAATAGGTGGGGGTGTTAAACTCAAAAATAGGTAGGTGGAGGAATTTATGAAGGGTTTTGAACATTGCAATAGTTTTAGGCAGAATTTTTAGCAAGAAGCTTCCAAATTTTGGACAATTTTGAGAGAAGAGTAGAGCAGTAGAAAAACTGAGAAAAAAAAGGAAGAAGAGGTTAGAACAGTAAAAACAAGGGAATACAAGAGGATAACAGGGAATATCATAGGACAATAGAAAATGAATGTTTTATAGTTAGAGAGGTCTACAACAGACAACAAGAGGACAAACAGAAAGAAAGAGGAATGAAAGAGGGAGTTTATTCTGCAAATATTTATGTAAATGCATATATAAGTGTGTAAGAAATTGAACTTTAAAGTTAATATAATCTTTCCCTTTCATAGCTATTATCCCTGTGTGTTTGTGGTTATAAGAAATATTATATAAATTTGTTGTTCTAAAAGTCCGGGTTTTATTTGCAAGTTTCAAGTCTTTTATGTAGTTGAAACTATAAATAGTCACCTACAGCCATTGTTGCAGCTACCCACAACAACAATATGTTTTTTGTAGCAACTTAGTTTATGTCTTTGTAGTTGCTTTTATGCCTCCAAAGCTGATTATTAGGCCTGCAACACATGTGTAGACCTCTGTAAAGGTTATGTGAGGTTGCTTACAGCAACACAACCCCTCATTTTCTACCTATTTGCTCATTTTAGTGGGTTTTTAGGTACCTACAAGGGGGGGGGGTTGTGTCATTAGCATGGTATCAGAGCACAATTACAACTCTAGGAAGAAGGATAGTGAGTTGAGATTGGGCTCGAAAGAATCCCTGTGAGTTGGAACTATGGGTGTGTCCCTACAAGGGATATTATAGCTGGAAGACTGCAGTAAGAAGGAAAAGGAAAAGAAGGTGAGTTAGAGCAACAAGATGCCACCAAGGAGAAGGATGGTAGAGATTGTAGCTGCAGAAGCAACAAGAAGAATAGATGAGGTGTTGGAAACCCTAAGGGGAATGTAGGAAAGAATGAACACAATAGAAGGTGGAATAAGAAGAGACGAATCACATGAATAAAGTGACAGTGAAGATGATGAAGGAGGAGTAGAGATGGTTGGACAAGAAGGTGACAATGCAGATGGATATATGGATGCAGGTAAAAGAAGGGTTATAAGAGCTATTTCTAATATTGGGAAAGGAATAAGGGTAGAGTTACCAAGCTTCTCAGGAAGTTAAGAACCAGATGAACTAATTGACTAGATAACAGAGATGGAGGAATACTTTGAGTATGATGAAGTAGAGGACCCCAAAAGAGTGAAGGTTGCTCAAACAAGGTTGAAAGGTCATGCAACACTCTTGTGGAAAGAGGTGCAAATTGGGAGAAGAAATGGTAGAGATAAGATTACTTGGTGGGATCAAATGGTAAGCAAGATGAAGGCTAAGTTTCTACCTGATGATTATCAGCTTGAACTTCTTAATAAATTGCAAAATTTAAAACAAAGGGAGTTAAGTGTGAAGGCCTATATAGAGGAGTTTTATAAGATTTCCATCAGATCTAGTCATAATGTGTTAGACCATGAGAAAGTAGCAAGATATGATAATAGATTGAGGTTGAAAATTCAAGATGAACTGAGCATGATAAGGCTACAAAATGTGGAAGAAGCATATCAATATGCTCTAAAGGTTGAAGAGAAATTGGCAAGAAAGAAAGGAACAAACAAAAGTAAAGGTGGATAATTCAACAAAGGGAAAGTGCAGCAACAAACATGGTAAGGAGGCCAGCCAATCAAAAAGTCAAAAGGAGAAAGATGAAACAAGGTCAAGACCATACCTCATGAGAGATAGAGGTGGATATGGAAGAGGTGAAAGTAGAGGCTTCCAAAGCACATGTTTTAATTGTGGACAATTAGGCCATAGATTTTATGAATTCCCACAACACAAATTGGAAGGATCAAGGAGAAGCAAGTGCACACATAGCCAAGGGGGATAATGAATCTACAGGGTTTGTTAGTCAACCAGATAAACCTAAGAAAAAAACACATTATGATGAAGAGGACATTATTGAAACCAACCAAGAAAGAAGATGAACCTGTCCAAAGGAAAAATTTATTTAGAACAATATTTAAATCAGGTGGAAATTGTAATGTCCCCTTCTAGACACATGGTTAGTCCATCATGGAGTTCCCATGGGCTAGCAGTTGGGTTAGGGAACTATGGTTAGTTTGGCTCTCGAGGTCTTTGTCAGTGCTTGGGTTATGGTTCGTATTCAGTGGATCCAGTTGGCACCTTTGTGGTTGGCTCAGTGGGCTCTTGGTCGTTACTTACTATTTTTAGTAAGTCCAGGTAGTCTGTCAGTTCAAGATTTTTAGAGTTGGATTAGATGCGTTTCGTTGAGACCTTTCCAATGAGCTAAAGATCTTTGAATTTTGACACCATCTTCATATTTATTTTAAAGTTCAAAGATTTATTAATGTTATATTAATATGGACTTTATTATAAATAAAGGAAAAGTGGAATTAATGAAATGGAGACATAGGTTTATGTCTTGACCTTAGGCACCCATCCCTAGGAGACATAAAGTGAGATTAAATTGTTATTTTCCCTCCTAAATGCCCAATGCCTATCTTGGAGGGAGATAAAAGGTCATTTGGAGCTCATTTAGGTTTATGCTATGTTTTGATATTTTCTTGTGAGAGCTCTGCTAGGGTTTCTAAAGTTTGTGTATTCAAACCAGGCTTTTGGAGATGAAAACCTCCATCAGTGACGGTATCCCACAGGTGTGAAAGATCACCCAACAGTGCCATTGTGAGTGAATGCATCCAGCATTTGCATTTGTGCTTCATTGAGGATTTCATGAGGGTTTGTGGAGATTGATGTTGCATTCTTCAGAGTTTGGTGTTTTAGCTAATAAAAATGGAGATACAATAGATTTTTGAGGAGTCTTGAGGTAGTTTGCTACTGGTTGTACCTCCCAGCTTGGTCGTACCATGTGTAGGGGGCATTTGGTGGTTGGAGACTTCATTGTTTCTCTCCCATTCTTGGCGTGAGGGTTTATTATGATGGTGCAACATTGTTAGAGAGAGTGCATACCTGTTTCTCATATATTCCTTGCTGTCCATTATTGGCTGGGCCATACATTCCTTCTTGGAGGGTGTGGGGTCTATAAGGACTCAACATACTCTTCTAGCAGCTGGTATATTTACCATTCTGGAGGAGTTTAGAGCTATTTTTCATTACTGAGGCATTGTATTGCATCTCTTACATATTCTTGGGAGATTAGAGTGATTCCAGCCATACCCACTTGCTGGTTCATTTCCGACAGTTGTACCAAGTTGCATATTTTCATATGGGTATGTGATAGTAATTGTTTCTTGGCTATTCTTCTATCTGGGTTGTCTTTAGTTTCTTCAGATTCATTGTATATTTTCTAGTTTTCTATTATATGCAATACATTGTGTGCTTTGGCACTACATCTGCAGGAAAACATAAACCCCCTTCTGTATCTTCTGTCTATCTGAAAGAACACACAAAATCTAATAAAAATCACACAATAAAGATTTAAAAAAAAATACAAACATGTATGGCACATTACAGTGGTATCAGAGCTAAAGATCTTGCCATCTTGTGAGTTTAGTTTTGACATGGAGAAGTAAAAATGAGACATGTGACCTACAGATAGATATCTTTTCAGAAGCACAAGAGCAAGGCAAGGAACACAGGTTCCGCAGTTGGTTATTCCAGAGAATCCAGTACCCATAATAGATCCTTTTGAGTCAGAACCCGAGATAGTGGTGGCATCTATTGAGGATGATTCTCAGGTATCACGGATGGACCCATTTTCTAGAGAGCTTCCACCAGTTACAGGTCTTACAGGAGAGATGGGTGACAGGGAAGAACCAGAACTTAGTGTACGAGACATTTTGATTGCACTTACTCAAGAGATGAGGGAGTCTCAACGAGAGATGGTAGAGGCATAGGCTGAGCTGACACATGCCATCGAACGGTTGGCTAATGACATGGACAATCACCATGATAGGAACAGGTATAATGGAGGTGATAGGATCAGGTACCATGGAGGTGAGAGGAATAGGTACAATGGAGGTGACAGGAATAGGTACCAACACAGTGATAGAAATAGACACGATGGAGGAGAAAGGAACATTAATGATGGGAATGATAAGCACAATGGTGACAAGAACTGGGGAGAACAGAATAATGGGGACAAGAATCAAGATGATAAACACAGGGATAGAGATGATGAGGATGAGGCTTCGGTTGACCGCTGAAGGGCTTTGTAGTTCACTCCGAGAGATAGACCTGGCATCCCGATATTTGATCCTAGGAACCAAGTTCCTGAACAAGATCCCACTCAGGTAGAGTTTCAGGAGGAGATTCTGAGGGACTGGAGAGCATCCAGTGAGGATTTTAGAAATGAGATGACATTTGTTGAATATTCTGAAATGAGGATTAGGTGTAAACCTCAAAGGGGAGGTAGATCCCAGAACCAAGAACTGTAGAGAAAAGTAAGTAAGATGACACTTCCTTACTACGACAGGTCAGGTAAGACCATTGCAAGAACTTGGGTCTAGAAATTGGACAGCTACTTGCAAATTAGTCCCATGCTAGAGGAGGATGCTATTACATATGCAACTTTACACTTGGAGGGGACTACTCACAAATGGTGGAGCAATGGGAAAGTCACATTGGGTCACGATCAAGTCACTTCATATGTGGAGTTTATAGCTAGACTCATTGATAGGTTTGATAAAAAGGACCCAGAGTTATAGTTCAAGGAGTTGACTCAGTTGAGACAGAGTGGATCAGTAGACTCCTACATTGCTGATTTCTAGGACATATCCATTATGGTTCCATATATTACAGAGCATAGATTGGTTGTTCTCTTCATTGATGGATTGTTAGATCAGCTTCGTGGTTGGGTTAAGGGTTTCGACCCTACTACACTCCAGGAGGCCATGAAGAGGGCCTAGGACATGGAGTCATCAGTATGGAGAAATAAGTTTCAATCCAAAGGGTTTCCACCAAGGAGAGATAAGGAGAGAGATAGGAGACCATTCTAGAGAGATGCAGGATAGAAGCATAAGAGTTCTACTAGATTGGACAGCAATCAACTGAATGACTTGAGGAGAAAGAAGCTCTTCTTTTAGTGTTGTGAGCCTTGGGATCCTAAGCACAAGTGCGTAACCCAAGGAAAGGCCAAATAGTTAGAGTATTTTTCAGCTGATGAGTCTATTGATGGGGAGCCCCATTCATATTACAATTTAGAGGCCGAGGGTGCAGAATCAGAGGGCTCAGAAGAAGCATCAGATAGAGAGGATGACATAGCTCTACCTACAGCACGTATCACGAGTATCCAGAAGGAGGGATCATTTAGGATAAGGGAAGTACTGGGTGGGCAGCGATGTATTGCATTACTTGACACAGGTGCCACTCATAACTTCATAGACGAGGGCTTGGTCACCAAGAGAGGGCTTCAAATCGACAAATTTAAGGGCTTTAAGGTGAAGGTTGCAGATGGTTTCGTGCTCACCTGCACTAGGAGGATACTCAATCTATCAATCCAGCTGAACAAATACACTTGCCAATTAGAGTCTTATGTGGTTAGCATGGGTGAGATGGATGTTGTGTTGGGTATGAAGTGGTTGAATGATATTGAGGAGTTCACACTCAACTTGTGTACGATGGAGATGAAGTTTGAGGTGGAAGGAGTTAAACATGTGCTCAGAGGCATTTCAGATGGTGGGTTGAGAGTTGTTTCTCTCAAGAGGATAGAGTGATTGATTCCTCATGATCAAGTGGAGTGGGCAGCCAAGGTTATGGTGATGCCTGTAGTAGATCAGCAGAAGCATGCATATCCTCCTGACATACAATCTATACTTACTAAACACACCAAAGTGTTTAGTGATATTCCACTAGCTAAGCCTCCTGATAGAGGTTTTGAGCATGTGATCGAGTTGGAAGAAGGTGCTAAGCTAGTAATCACAACACCTTATAGGCACCCAAAGAGGTAAAAGGATGAGATCAAGAAGGCTATCAAAGAGCTTCCCAAGATGGGTCATATCAGGCCTAGTAAGAGTCCATTTGCATCATCTGTGGTATTAGTGAAGAAAAATGATGGGACTCTCTAAATATGTATTGATTATAGGGAACTCAATAAGAAAACAATCAAGAATAGGTACCTGATTCCCATAATCGATGAGTTGATTGATGAGTTGCACGGGGTCTGTTACTTCTCTAAGATTGATTTGAGATCTGGTTACCATCAGATTCAGGTCAGAGATGAGGATGTGGAGAAGACAACATTCAGGTGTCATTATGGGCACTTTGAGTTCCTAGTCATGCCATTCAGTTTGACCAACACACCAGCTACCTTATAGTCCTGTAAGAACAGGGTGTTCAGAGAGTAGTTGAGGAGATTTGTGCTGATTTTCTTTGATGATATATTGATTTATAGCAGGACATGGGAAGAGCATCTGAAACACATTGACATTGTTCTGAGCATCTTGGAGAGAGAGTCGTTGTATGCCAAAATGTCAAAGTGTGAGTTTGGGATGACCGAGTTGCTATACTTGGCTAATATCATCAGTACTGGTAGTGTGAAGGTAGACTCAGAAAAGATTCAAGCAATTGTGGACTGGCCATTGTCGAAGAATCTCTCATATCTTAAGGGATTTCTTGGCCTTTGTGGATATTACCGCCCGTTTGTGAAGGGGTTCTCTCAGTCAACTACTCCCCTTACTGATTTGACTAGTAAGGATGCTTTCAGTTGGTCGGATAAGGCACAAGAGTGTTTTAACAGGTTCAAACAGATCATGAGTACTTACCCTATGTTGGCCATCCTTGATTTCAACAAACCTTTCAAGCTACAATGTGATGCCTCGGGTGAAGGCATTGGTGCAATAATCATGCAGGATAAGCACCCCATTGCATTTGAGAGTAGGAAGTTGAGGGGTGTGGAGAGGAGTTACAGCATATATGACAAGGAGATGTTAGCCATCATGCATGCGTTGGCTAAGTTCAGACAGTACCTGGTGGGCAACAAATTTGTGGTTAAGATAGATCACAACAGTTTGAAGCATTTCCTTGGGTAGAAGGATTTGAACGAGAGACAACAGAAGTGGGTCAGCAAGTTACAGGCCTATGACTTTGAAATTGTTTATGTCAAGGGGAAGAAGAATGCCTTTGCTGATCCTTTATCCAGGAGGCCTCATTTGTGTGTACTAGGTGCTATTGCTGATGATTGGAGAGATTTGATTTTAGCGGAGTATGCCAAGAATGAGTGGGCTATTGGAGTGATTGATGGCAGCATCAAAAATGACAGATACATAGTGGTAAATGATTTAATCATTTACAAGGATAGGATCTCCTTGGTGTCAGGGTCACAGATGAAGCAGAAAGTTTTGAGGGCATTCCACGACTTGTCTATGGTAGGGCATCCAAGATACTTCAAAACTTACAGACAAGTCAGAGAGAGGTTCACCTGGAAGGGCCTCAAGACCAAGGTGATGTAGTATGTGAGAGAGTGCTCAATATGTCAGCAAAATAAGC
The DNA here is from genome assembly GCA_027924645.1 of Cunninghamia lanceolata. Lineage (NCBI taxonomy): Eukaryota > Viridiplantae > Streptophyta > Pinopsida > Cupressales > Cupressaceae > Cunninghamia > Cunninghamia lanceolata. Next base: position 8,728,005 of record BSBN01001107.1, on the reverse strand, counting down.
AAGAGCACTCACTTCTAGGAGGTTTATTACAGCCCCTGTCCATTCCTGACAGGAAGTGGGATAGCATTTCTATGGACTTTATCACAGGTTTACCTAGAGTCCAAGGTAGGGATTGTATTTATGTGGTGGTGGACTACTTGATGAAGTATGCACACTTCTTTGCTATTCCTACCACTTACACTGCAGCTCTGGTTGCAGAGTTATTCTTTTGTGAGGTATTTCGATTTCATGGGTTGCCTAGGAGTATCGTCAATGACAGGGACAGCAAGTTCCTCATTAATTTTTGGTAGGAGCTCTTCAGGCTGTCAGGGACAGAGCTCACACCTAGTACAAGTTACCACCCCCAGATTGATGGTCAGATGGAAATAGTTAATAAGTGGGTGGAAGGATACCTCTGAAACTATGTTTCAGGGCAGCAGAAGGCATGGGTTAAGTGGCTTCACATGAGAGAGTATTACTACATTTCCACTTACCACATGTCCATTCATATGTCACCCTTCATGGCATTGTATGGTTATGAGGCACCAAGCTTTGTTGATTTATTGTTTAGTGACAACAAGGTGCCAAAGGCCAAAGACTTCCTTCAAGAGAGTCAGGATATCATGAGGGCACTGAAGGAGAACATACAGAAGGCTCAGAATCAGCAGAAGCAGTATGCAGATCAACAAAGAACTGAGTGAACATTTGAGGTTGGTGACATGGTTTACCTCATGCTGCAGCCTTATAGGCAGTCTACTCTCAAGAAGAGTGGAGTGGAGAAGTTGAAGCCACAGTATTATGGACCTTTTAGGGTCTCCAGGAGGATTGGTGAGGTGGCCTATGAGTTGGAATTACCAACAAGGAGCAAGGTACATAATGTGTTCCATGTTTCTCACCTCAAGAAGGCACTGGGGCATAATGGGACTCCCTTAGTTGAGTTGCCTCCTCTTGATGAAGAGGGAAAGCTGATATTAGTACCCGAAGCAATTATTGACACTAAGGATCGTAATTTGAGGAGGAGGATTATCAGAGAGTGCCTGGTCAAATGGAAGAACTTGTCAGTTGAGGATGCTACATGCGAGAACAGACAGATTCTAGAGCATCCTGAGCTGAGATTACTTGAGGCAAGCAATCTTAGGGAGGGCAGACTATAATGTCCCCTTCTAGACAGATGGTTAGTCCATCATAGAGTTCTTGTGGGCTAGCAGTTGGGTTAGGGAACTATGGTTAGTTTGGCTCTGGAGGTCTTTGTTAGTACTTGGGTTATGGTTCGTATTCAGTGGATCCAGTTGGCACCTTCATGGTTGGGTCAGTGGGCTCTTGGTTGTTACTATTTTTAGTAAGTCTGGGTACTGTGTCAGTTTAAGATTTTTGAAGTTGGATCAGATGTGTTTCGTCGAGACCTTTCTGGCGAGCTAAAGATCTTTGAATTTTGACACCATCTTCATATTTATTTTAAAGTTTGAAGATTTATTAATGTTATATTAATATGGACTTTATTACAAATAAAGGAAAAGTGAAATTAATAAAATGGAGACAAGTTTATGTCTTGACCTTGGGCGCCCATCTCTAGGAGACATAAAGTGAGATTAAATTGTTATTTTCCCTCCTAAATGCCTAACGCCTCTCTTGGAGGGAGATAAAAGGTCATTTGGAGCTCATTTGGGTTTATGCTATGTTTTGATATTTTCTTGTGAGAGCTCTTCTAGGGTTTCTGGAGTTTGTGTATTCGAACCATGCTTTTGGAGACGAAAACCTCCATCAGTGATTGTATCCCATAGGTGTGAAAGATCACCCAACGGTGCCATTGTGAGTGAATGCATCCAACATTCGCATTTGTGCTTCATTGAGGATTTCATGAGGGTTTGTGGAGATTGATGTTGCATTCTTCGGAGTTTGGTATTTTAGCTAATAACAATGGAGATACAACACATTTTTGAGGAGTCTTGAGGTAGTTTGCTGCTGGCTGTACTTTCCCCTTGTTGGTCGTACCATGTGTAGGGGGCATTTGGTGGTTGGAGACTTCATTGTTTCTCTCCCATTCTTGGCATGAGGGTTTATTATGAATGTACAACATTGTTAGAGAGAGTGCAAACCTGTTTCTCATATATTCCTTGCTATCCATTACTGGCTAGGCTGTACATTCCTTCTTGGAGGGTGTGGGGTCTATAAGGACTCAACATACTCTTCTAACAGCTGGTATATTTCCCATTCTGGAGGAGTTTAGAGCTATTTTTCATTACCGAGGCATTGTATTGCATCTCTTACATATTCTTGGGAGATTAGAGTGATTCCAGCCATACCCACTTGCTGGTCCATTTTCGGTGGTTGTACCAAGTTGCATATTTCTATATGGGTATGTGATAGTAATTGTTTCTTGGCTATTCTTCTATCTGGGTTGTCTTCAGTTTCTTCAAATTCATTGTATATTTTCTGGGTTTCTATTATATGCAATACATTGTGTGCTCTGGCACTACATCTGTAAGAAAACATAAAATCCCTTCTGCATCTTCTGTCTATCTGAAAGAACACACAAAATCGAATAAGAATCACACAATAAAGATTTTTTAAAAAATACAAACAAGTACGGCACATTACAAAAATGCTGGAAAGTCATAATAGATAGTGACATCACTGATAACTTAGTTTCATTTGAAATGGTGGATAAGTTGGGGTTAAAAAGGACAGCTCACCCTACCCCTTACAAGTTGTCATGGTTACAAAAAGGGCACCAATTCTTGGTTGATCAGCAATGCCTTGTAAATTTTTGAATAGGCATATATGAAGATGAGATGTGGTGTGATATCATTCCCATGGATGTATGCCACTTACTCTTGGGGAGGCAATGGTAGGTTGATAGAAAGCCAATCCATAATGGAATAAAAAAACACTTACACATTGTTGGTTAATAATTTTTTTCACTGCAAAAACACCCTGCTTCGCCTAATAGGCAGTGACAAAATAAACCAACAAATGGAAGAATTGTTGTGATTGCAACAGTTCTCCTCTGCATTTGAGAGGGGCAGCTCCCTCATATGATTTAATTAGTTTTTCTAGGTATGCTTTTAACTGGAAAGTAGAAAAGGAAAACTAATATCTGCATATAAACATGATACAGATATGGAGTACAAACATAGAATAAACATAATGTAAATTAGATGACACACAGATCACCCACTTCACACCCATGAATCACAAATGAAGATTAGGAGAATGGATAGTAGATTCCTTTAAATGACACGAATAATTCAAGAATCAAAGCCCTTAAAATAAACACATCCATAACCTAATGCAACATGTGAAAATATCTAGGAGTGATTGCAAATCACAAAGGAAAATGGCAATCAAAAGGAAATATGAATGAAAACACAACTTCAGAAAATCTCCTTTATTTCCTTGACAAAATCAGAGGATTTAAAGACTCTCTTTCCTGTACAAAAGATCATGCTCTCAAAAGAAACATACTGCTATCTCCTTATTTACATAATAATGAATAACAACTCTCCTTCCAGAGATTACTCTGATTGAGTCTCAGTCATGTCTTAAAGGACAAGGGGGATTAGAAATCTAGTCGGTAAAAGGAGATCTTTTACAAAGATAGCCAAATGAATTATATAGAACTCCCGGATGAGAAGACCAAAAGTCATCCGCCCCCAAACATAATTCATAGAATGAAAACTCCAAGAGACACACCTTCAACTTCCACTACTCATGCCTTATGATGCTTCTCATCAATATATATAATTATATTCTTGTGCTAATATCCTCCAGCATCAAGGCCACTCCTCGATGATGTAGCAAGCTACAACCATACTTGATCACCAGTAAAGCATCGCATATCAACAGAAAAAAATCTTCTGATAAATTAGGTGTATCCAATAGGGCTTCACAACACAACTGAAACATTAGTGGTCCACATGGATCTTGGCACTGTTCCTGGTTCTCCTCTGTCAACACTCGATACAATAGGTCCATTTTGTGTATTGAAATTACCGCTAGCTGCTCCATCACTAGTTTCCCCACTAGATATGAAAATGTTTTTAAGCCAAACTTGTGATATCATCAACCGATTTGTTTTAGTAGCAGTGGAAAATTCAGTTGGTACTAAATCAATGGCAGTTGCAGCTGTCCCAAACATCCCCACGAATTGTATAGCACTAGCAAGAGCAAGCAAGGGTCCGGTAGTCAGCCAAACGTAATCAAGATGTAACTTCACCTTCATTGATAAGATCCTTCAAAAACTTGATGTGAGGTCATAATTGATCAGCTAAACATGCATTGTGCATCCCTCTTTTTCTAACTCCCATTTGACATGCAATTCTAGGCATCAACCCAACATAGTTGAACCACAGACTTATAAGACCTACTACTTCTATTTTGAAGATATTTCCCATATAGCACCACATTCGACCACTCACTTCACCATAGGCCTTTTTCACCAGATTATGTGTTTTCATGTTACGTAGCTCTTTTCCCATGCCAAGACAGTGTCCATTGGAAATCCTTTATAAACATATGACCTCTAACTTTGAAGGTGGGGTCTCGGTGACAAGATGTGAACATTAAAATGAAACTTCTGAGAAGGAAATATATCGAAGATGACAACCCTTGCATTTCATCTCGGATGAAGAATTACTACTGAGTGTCTGCATGCTCATTCTAAGTCGAATCTCCTACTTTTAAATCATCAGAAATAATTCATAATATCTACTTAGAGCCGAGGCAGACAACCGACTGCGACACTAGTGAGGGTCATAAAAAAAATGACGTTGCTACAGCCAAGTGCATTTGCATGAAAGATTCTAAAGCTTTATTAACAAATTCATTTTGTAGATATCCCAACACCATAGCAATTTGCTCGAAATTTCGGGCTTTTTCAGCAAATCCATCTTGTGCAGGTCTGGCGATCATTGCGGTCTACTCTCTCTCTCTCTCTCTCTCTGTGGCCCCGAATACTTAGTGCCTCAACCACTCCTCTTTTGACATTAGCTGGGTGTGACGTGGAATTTCGCATTATACTTTGCTAGTAGAATTTGCTTGGAGATTTTTAAAGCCTTTTTCAATCAAAACGCTTTGAACTGCCCATTCTATATTTTCGTGACCTGCATACCTTGCATACTTCTTTCAAAGCAATCCCAACTATAGTATCTGACAAAATCAATTGTATTAACGTTATACTTTGAGGTGTTATCATCTTTAACAAAGTTGCTTTCGAAGTTTCTCACCTTCAGGAGCTGCTGGACCACTGGGGCAATGCCCCTTGCACTATGGTTTGTGTGCCCAGCTCTCCCACTTCTTCCAGGGGCCAGTTGCCTTCACGGGGCTGGCGAAGAAGTGTCTCTGCTAGGGACTCTCACCCCCACTCTCAGCCTCTCTCTTGTCGTGGCTCTCACCCTCACCGGCGGCGATCGTCCTCTCCCCCTTTGTGGCCCACCTTGGGTTGGCCTTGTAGCGGAGCTCAGGGGGAGGAAGCAGAGATTCAGGGTGGCCTTTTGGTGGTTCCATTCCTGGTGGTGGTGCTGGTTGGCCCACAAGTGATTCTAAATGGGTCCCGTATTTGGATCTGGCAATTTCACCTCGCCGTGAAGATAATGATGCAGAAAAAGAAAATGATGATGATGGTCGGGCTCCTCCTAACGTCATCCCAAACTCCACAACTATATGGGGCAACCCGGATGATAAGGATCCTCCATCTATGGGCATTGCTCTGGCTACTTAATGGTTTTTCTTTATCTATTTCTGCTATGTTTTTCTAGTTCTCGATTGCGGCCATGACATTATGACTTTCTGGATTCTGCCCATGTAACTTGAGGGTGTCTTTTTTTACCACCCATCTTTTGTTGTGAATATGTACTCTATTTTCTTATTAATATAGTTGATGCCTATTTATCAAAAAAAAATTAGATGTACCAAAAATTATGTGTGTGTGGGTATGTGGATGTTTTCTTTGAGTATGTTTGTCTATAGATTTGTTTCCATTTCATACTTTCTTTTTTAGACATATTTGTCCATTTTTTTATAAATTTCCTTATTTACTAGACCAGCGCATTTATCTTTCTCAATTTACTTTTTTTAATTTTTCTTTTTTTTAAACTGCTTCGTGCAACCTCCAAGCCCTCTTCTATTTAGTATGATCTGGTTTGCAATTCACCATTTTTTCCTACAACTTTCTACATCCTTCACATAGTGTGATTCAAAAGGGTAATGCTAAAAAAATAATTGCACAATAGTATGGACTATAGGAATCTGATGTCTTTAACAAATATATAGTTAAATATGTATTAAATAATTTGTGAAATTTCAAATTAAAAAAAATGAATAAAATAACTTTAAACATTAAATAATACATAAAATTAGTAAAAAATAATTATAAATTTTAAAATTAGCATAGACATCTTAAATACATCTTTAATAACAATTTCAATTGTTATTTAGATAGATATGTTTAAAATATCTATACTAGTTTACTTTAATTTTTATTTGAAGGGTTTTTTTTTTCCTATGTGAATCTCATTTTTCATATGTTTATTACTAAATATTGATTTGATTTGTAAATATGACCTTAAAAAGTTTCTGTCAATACACTCACCGTGGGCCTAAATTTGATGGCTGTATGGTCGTATTAAATACAATTAAAATTTTAAAAACACTATCACTTGAAAGATAAGATTTCAAGTAAACTGTCAAAATTTCTATGTAATTATTGTTATATAGACTATATATTTTTAGTAAACTAGGTAGGCTTTAATATTTGAAAGGCAACTTCAAATAGATGACTGTCACAAAAAAAATTGTTTGATAAACACGATCAACCCTCAAAGCACTTACCCCATTACGATCCATCTCTTGCTGTAGCTGTAGTTATGTCTCTGGGCATAATTAATTTAAATCATGAAAACTTCCATTAAAATATTAAATATAGATTATTTATATTTTGAGAAGATATACTGCTTAATGCTTATCGTTTAAGTTAAATTTAGATGTACCCAAAAATTTTTAAAATATCTTATTGGTAACAAAAATTTATAAGAATTTATTGGCCAAAATTATAAAAATTTAGAAACTTCTTTAGATTATTGTGCTTGCCGTTATTTTCTGATCTTTCTTGATTTTTACTATAATTCAATAGACCGAGTAAATAATGAGCATGAATTATGGAGTATAAATTGGTTTTGAAGGGGCTATATATAGCTTGGAATTCATGCAGAGTGGGTATTCAGCAGTTCCATTTGAGAGAGAATATTAAGTCTTGTAGTGTTGTTGAGAGAATATGGAGTTGGGCGGTAAACATTTGGTGTTGTTTGTGTTGATGACTATGATAGGGCTCTCTACTGTTTCTGTGCATACAGAGGCCCAGTGTGACTTGGCCTCCATTGATACTACATGGACATACATTACTGCCATTCAGAAATTTGAACTGGAATTAACCAATAATTGTAATTGTGATGCCAAGAATGTTAATCTCAAATTTTTGGAAGGTTTGTTTGATAGACCTGAACGGCCGACCAAGACCTTCTTAGCAAAGAAAGGAGACATTATTAAAGCAGGCGAGTTTTTGAAAGAAACTATTGATGATCCATTTCCTGGGGGTATTATCCATTTTGAAGTGAAGACAGAATCTGCGGAATTTTTCAACTGCAAATGAAGGAAATCAATCACTGTTCTTCTTCTTCTTCTACCTCAGTCTCCTCTCACATTGTCAACTTATCTGTCTTCTTATTTGATGTGATTTCCAATAACAGAAATGTGAGTCACAAATAAAGAACTTTTAAACCTAATGAAGAAGCCTAAAATCTACCATACTATTAATTAGTGTTTTGACCCTATCCAATAATAATAATAATCCATTTGTTCAGTTTTTTAGTTTAATCGATAATATTAGCATTATTGTAATTTGTGAACCATCCATGATCCTATAAATTACTTCTATAATAAGTCTCTTCTGATAAGACTGAGAGTCCTACATATCTTATGGAAAGCTATTTGTAACAAATAACTATACTGACTTTTAAATCGGACAGAGAAAAAAATATTAAAGCTAACAGTCTTGAAATATTGGGGAATCTAATGTTCTTTTCAAATAGGTCAACGTTGTTATTAGTATTTTGAGCACGTTAAAAACATGGTATTGTTGAATTGAAGACAACTATATGTTTTGGTTTAAAATTATCATTTTATTCTTTTTTATTGTTTATTACATCTTGATGATGGATCATGGAGTGTAGTCTGAAACATTAATGAAAAACTAATACAGTCAAATCCAGAAACATTCATTTCTCAATACTATTAAACTGTGAAAATTTAATATCCTTAATTGACCACTATATCTAACCTGCTAATGTTTTTAATCTCACATCCCTTCTCATAGGACTACATACATGTTAGACATTGTGTGGGCAAAAAATTAAAAACAAAATTAAGTTGAGAGGAGGTAGAAGTATTAAAGGAGGGCATGTAATTCCATTTAATACATATGGGCCTGCAATTGTGACCATTAAAAAGATAGATAAGATAGAAGGGACACAAGACAAGGAGAGGATGGAATAGGGGAGAGGACCCAGTAGTTGAGAACCCTAACTTTATGCCTCTTGAAATCATACAAGGCCTCTGCTTATAACTAAGGTTTCAATGCCACATCATCATGTTTTCTTTGTTGAGTTGTCCAATAGTTCCCCAAAAAAAGAGTGGACCAATAGGTGTGCATCAAGTCATGTTTTGTTGGTGTGCTCATGTGGCAGCACATGATTGGTTGCTTTTTAGATCTAAAGAGCACATTTAATTCAATTATAAATACTTATAGTCAACACTAACAACCTTAAAGTCACAACTACTAGTGCTAAACTTTTAAAAATATCAGACCTTAAATAAACAAATACTATCACAACTATTGGAACATGCTCAACAATTGGAATCCTCACCCCTAGAGCTATGGAAGGGATGGGAAGAGTAACCACCATGCCATTATTGAGGAGTGGCATCCCACCTCCCCTCCTCACCTCATTCATTTCGTTGCAGTTTGGATGGGAAATATTATGGTGGGGAATGACGCGAATGCCACCAATGCCAAGTTGTAGCCCATTTAAGATAATTTTTGTCAAGTGTGTGAGAAGATGCTAGAAGGGGGATTGAGGAACAAAAGCCTCACTTTATTTTATCTTTTCTCTTGCATAGTTCAGAGGTAACATGAACATTCGATATAGAGATTACTCTCCCCATAACTCTTTTCTAGATGGAAGACTTGCTTGATTTCCAAGAGAAGTAGATGAAAGATGAAAAGTGTGGTAAGATGATCAAAGGTTGGCATGTAGATATGGACGTCCATTAAATCATAAAACGATAGAGGAATTTGAAAAAAAGAGGGGTCATGAGGTGCTCCCTTGAGGCATGGAATGCATATGCAAGAGACATCACTTTCCTTTGGTTTGCATCCACTAGAAGCTCAGGGATCCTTTACATTAGGCAAATAAGTAGTCAGTTTAGATCTCTATTTCTTTTATGTTAAGTAGAGGAGGCATTACTCATGACAGTAATTGCCACTTGAACTCACTCATGATTTATTATGAGCTCTACCATGTTGTTGTGCATAGGTGTACTCATAGGTGCTGGTAAAGACTTAAATTATTTAGAGACTGTGTTTCAACACCTACATCAAAAATATCTTCAATTTCATCACTAGAGATGAGTTTAATCCTTCACCATTATTTTCTGTTATGGAGTAAAAAGTCACCTCATGCCTTTTTACCTCCTAGTTTAGCTCGTAGGTCCCCGCATTAACATTATGTAAGTTAAATACCCATGTCAAATGGGACTCAAGGGCCCATTCCAATTCTTAAGCATGACCAAATTAGGACCTTGGGACTTGGGCACCCATGCCCAAGTCTAGCCTAATTTTCTGGGATAAAAATAATTGCATGTCAGCCTGGGCCCTCTCAAAAGGTTTCCCTTTGTCAGCCTTCTTGATTTAATTTATGAATGTTAGCGGGAAAGCATATTTAAATAAGTTTATGCATTGATTTGTAACCTAGAGATGGATAAAGCGAACTTGTGATATTGAGCAAAGAGCATTCAAAGGACTTCATTGTGTTTTAGAGAAAAATTATGTTGTTATTGTTTTTGTTGAGAGGGACAAGATGGTGTTAACATGCTACGTGGGATAGCCCATATAGTGGGTAACAACATCATGTCAGTGGCTAACTACGTGAATATAATTAACAATGTGTCATCACTGAATCATATAGAGGTATCAACACCTATACTAACTATTGGAATATCCACTTTCACATCATTAATTCTCACTACTAATGCACAAGCTTTTAGTAATGCTACCACTAGCATGGGAACATCTAATGGCATTGATTCACAAAATTACAAAGCTGTGGGATTTAATTTTCAAAACCTAGCACCTAAGGTGTCTTTTCCTATGAACAACCACTCTCAACCACCTTTCACTTACAATTTCTCTCGATCACCTTTCACTACCACTCAGATCCAATTACCTCTAAATTTCACAACTGGAGCTTCAAATACTTTAACTTCTAGCCCAAAAACTGTATCACCTAATCATGCCATCTTAAACCAACTCTTGCAAAGTATGACTTCCTTACAACAAAAAGTGACAAACTTGACTAATGCTTCTTCTCAACCTACCTTACCAACATATCAGGCTTGCAACCCTTTATCTTATTCCATTCTAAGAGTTCAAATCCCTAACAAATTTGAGACTTCATGCTTTGGCAAGTATGGTGGTAAAGGTGATCCTAATACTCATGTGGAAACATTTACATCTATAATTTGTGTAGTGATTTATTATTCAATGAGGATTTTTTAACAAAACTCTTTCCACAATCTCTCAAAGATACCACTTTAGAATGGTTTTGTTCATTAACTACAAATTCAATACATTCTTTATCCCAACTAGTTGATCAATTCTTGCAACATTTCCAAGAAAATATCAAACCTCCAGTCTCATTGATTGATTTAGTTCATTGTAAACAAGGCCAAAAGGAGAATTTAACTAAGTTCATCAATCAATACCAAGCTCTCTTCACATAGATACAATATCCAATTCTAGATGAGGATGTTTAGAATTTATTCATTATGAATCTACAACCTAACATTCATGATAAATTCCTTTTGATGACGTACAACTCTTTTTAACATTTATGCACATCTCTTCGTGCTTACCATCTTTCATCTAGTCATATGAGAATAAAAAATCTTCAGCTCAAGTTGGTCAATCCACAATTGGAATATCTCAAAACAACTTTAAGAGGAACAACACGAGTTTCATCAAGATCAATGGGCAACATTCAAATAATTTTTAATGACAAGTGTCCACAATCAATAGTCCTAAAAGGGCATGATTTCAATTCAAGCAACAACAAAGATAGTTTACTCCATTATCTGATTCTCTTCAATCAATTATGAATCAAGTAGTAAGCAATGATCTTTTGAAGATTCCTCCTATTAAACCATTTGGTAGAAATAAGAAACAAGGACCTTCATTTCACTAGTAGAAAAATAGCAATAAATGACTAAAAAACTACTTAAAATAAATGACTAAGCTTGGTCATGTGAACATTAGTTGTTTATTTCTGATCACTTATAACGCGACCAAATTTATGATCACTTTTAGTCATTTATTGGTTGTTTTGATTGATCAATTTGGTAGTATATTTAGTCATTAATTTAGTCATTGATTTAATCATATATTTAGTCATATTTATTCACTGAGCTTGGTCAAGTGACCATTAGTAGTTTATTAGCAGCCATTTATAACGTGACCAAATTATGACTAAACCATTTTTAGTCATTTATTCACTAATTTTAAGTCATTTATTCATTTTGTTCATTGATTTCTACCTAAAACTGTTGGAAATGAGACAATGTTTTTGAGGTTTAAACATAAAACACAAAAACATAATCAATCATTCATTTGCACATAATGAAATAACTATTACGAAGCAAAATACTAAAATTTTATTGAGAAAAGGTGTTCATATAGTAGATACAAGACTTAAATATGTGTCTTTGCTTTGAAAAATGTGTTACAAAGTGTGTCTCTTAGTGTTGTGACTGAGAAAACTAACTTACAAAGTGTGAGGATTGTACTCTTTGCAAATAAATTTAGGCTTTTTGAGGTATATGACTTGCCATTACAAGACTATGATATCTACCCTTTTGGTACTATATGCATAGGTTTCATGAGATTTTTGATTCATTGAATAGACTTCAATGGAAGGCTGTCCTCTACAATGCATAAACTACCCCCATGACTATCCATGCAAACTTTGATTAATCACTTTTCACATCATGCACTTTGATGGTTTTCAATTGACACTATCATGGTTCTCGTGGCCTTGTCCACTCACAATAGCTTTTTTGGACCATGTAGTTGAATACAAAAAACTCATCATACAAATTTGCACCTATCATCTGTAGACAAAAATCACAATGCAAGAACATGCATTAGATTCAGAGGCAATAAATTCAACATCTATTTACACAAGCATGACAAATTCAAAGTGGTTATATAATGGTTACTGACATATCCCTTATCCTTTGAAAAGTGCTTACATTCTCATTCTTCAAGTTCCTCTCTAAGGTTTCTTTTATGAAGTTCATTTTGAGTATCTTGGCCTTCCTTCTTGAAATGAACAATTGTTAGTATGTTTTATACTCTATTGATAATTTATAAATAGAAGTAATATTCAATATGTTTAAATACCCAATGTGATTGGTCAAATAACATAAACAAATTTTATTGTTTACCAAGCCCTAGGATAGACAGTCAAATCACCTTGAGATGAGGAGTCATAGCCATAAGGGTTGCTAAAAAGGACAATCAACAAGAGCACAAATTTTAAAGTCCTCTAATGCAAGGATAGTTTTCAAACCTTAGATGATAGTGATTAAATGCATGCATCAATGAGAGGGACTATCCTTTAATGAGTAGAGCATCTTTTAGGATAGAGTTATCAAGGGCATAGCCATACGTCAAGAGGCACAATGCTAAGAAAGGGGCAATTGGAAGTTAAATAGTGATTTTGAATGGAGGATATTTGCAAGTCTTGCACTACTTTGGAGATTATAGGAACTATCTTGTTGAACAATGACCTGGGAGATTTTTTCCATTTAATGAAACTCTTTCAAGGTTCATGGATATAATAAGTTGCATTAACATTAACTTCCCCAAACATTTATCAAAATAGTGTTTAAGGGAGGCTAAAATCCAAGATTGATTGATAGTTGGAGGTGCAGTAAGTGTTGTGGTTCTTGTAGGAATAATAATTGCTCTTGTATACATTTATTCAACATGTAGCAAGATATTTCAATTAGATCTTTGAAGACTTTCTTTTCAGGACCATCTGTAAAGAGGAGAAAACCTTCAAACACAGTGTTATATATACAAGATGATTCATGACAATATGCACATAATAGACAGTGAACTGTGTACAATAAAGGAGAAAGACCTTATAGAGGAGCAATATGAGACAACAAGACTCCAAGGAAGATCATGATTATGAAGCTTGAAGAGGACAACTACCTTTTAGAAATGATAGTGAATGTGCTCCAAAAGGGGTTCTAATGCTTAGAAAATATCACTCTAGTGGACAGTCAAGAGGATCATGTCAAAGTAGAAGCCAATGAAGATGAGGATAATGAGGGTGAACAAGATCAATGAATAGTTAATAGTCTTTTCATAGGGTAGGGATATGATGTTGCATGACATGTGATATTGGAAAGTGCAACACAACAATTACTTGTAGCAATAGTAAGAGCAAAGAACAAAGGTGAAATTAAGAGCATTGTAATGACATGATGACAGTAACAAAGGGCAATTATAGGATTGTCTTAAGGAAGGAGAACACTCACAAAAGATAGTGATAGTGGTTTTCATAGAAGACACTATTTTACTTATCTTTCATAATCATGATGACAACCATTATTAATATCACCATCACCAAATGGATAGTTATAGAAGGGGTATACAAGAAAAATACTGTCCACAAATGCCAATAAGGGTAGTATCAAGAGGTGTACTACTTACCAAATTCAATTCAAGGCATAGTTTCTAATTCTTTGAATAGTTTAAGGTTTGACCAACCATTAATGAACAATTACGGGCTCTCATGGTTACTACAATAGCTTACAATAAGTACTATGAATCCTAGAAATTTGGTCCAGGTAGATAGTGGCCATGATGCAATAACAAATGAGAAAATGACAATTTATAATAAGGAGGACTGTCATATAGAAGGGAATGGTCCCAAGTGATGAACATTGTCATAATGAAGCCATACACATGAAAAGGACTCTGGCCTAAAGGAGATAGGTCGCAGGTTGGTAAAAAACTACAAGGGAGTCACTTGGAATCACATGGGTCAGTCACATATAATGCATAGTCCACCAAAGTAATGGACAGTACAAAGAGCATGATTAAATCTTCAAGGGACAATCCACAGTAGCATGAGGGTAGTTCATGAAATTAAATGAAAATGACCATGCAATAATGGACAACACGGTGGTTGGGAAAATCAAAAGAATACCAAGGAAACTCCATCTAGCAGTAGAAGGTCTCAATCATTTCCTCTAGGCCTTATGTCAACAAATAACTTATATTTTATCTGGAATTGCTCTTTATGAAGCTTTTACAATGTTAAATCGAATAATCAAATTCCAAAAAGAGGCTTTGACAATTACATTAGAAGGCTAAAGGCATCTAGAATGAAGAGGAAATCCATATGAATGGTATAGATAAAAGATTTCAAGGGATAGTAGCTTCAGTAAGTATGAACAATCCATTCATAGTGAACAATAGCAAAGACTAAGGCAAGCATTGAGGATTACAAGATTGACACCAGATCTTGCATGCATTTCTCACCTAATGGAGAAGATTGAAAGTTTGAAAAGAATTATGGAGGATCTCATATAGAAACTAGGAATTTCTATGTAGATTCTAAAAGCATAAATGGAAGAGTTTTGAGGATAGAGATCTGGATGTGTCAGTTTTGTCTAAAAGGAAAGGTTTGCCAATAGAAAAATACTCATGTACGATTGAAAAGGTAGATTTTTTGTCACTGACTCAATAAGTGCAAGAGTATGTCTAGAGATCAAAGCTTTGCCAAGAAACCTAGCCAAATTCTGACCCTCATTTACAAACAAGCTTTACAACAATCCACTATATTCAGCCATTATACGAGACTGATGACCATATTCAAAACTATTCATTTTAAGCACATACCTGACATGTATGGAAAAATCATTAAACAATAGTTGAGTAAAGATCTTTTGTACAAGTTGTACCACATCAACACAATCTCATACAGTAAACATTTGGTGATTGCATTATAATATAATAATATATAGAAAAGAAAACACTTAAATGGCTTCCGATATGGTTGACAAGGACTAAATCTCTCTTAACACAAATACCTTATTGTATGGAGAATGAAATACAATGTAATCTACATTTACAAGAGAAAACAACCTTCCATCTTCCTTTTCAAACCTGGAAAACAATGAATAGTTCATTTAGCTCCTATTTATGTGACTTCTAGATAATATGTCCTTAATTTGAACCTAAACTATGCAACTTGTTGTTATATCAGAAAATGTCCCCTTGGGGGTTCTTCCCTCTTAAGGTTTAGCTCCCAGGTCCTATAATTGCATTTAGAGCATCTTGCATGTTATTTCTGACTCTAGATGGAAAAACCCTTGGGTCTTGTGACAAATAGGACCTAGGGGGCTGCACTTTAATGATCAGTAAGCAAAAATGGCAGGGTCGACTTCGACGCTAGCACCCTAGTCTAGCCCTATTTTGGGTCTACCTTAGTTTCAAATGTCAGTTTAGTGACTGTTATTTGGGTCCTATGCTGCATCTAAAGTTTGAATTACAAAATTCTTAGCAAGAATCTTTGTAGTTGAATATATAAGCATGACTAGATTTCATTTGCAAACTAGATGGACATTTTGATTGATAAGATTATGTGAAAGTAATTCAAGCCATTCATTGTGTTACAAAGTAGTACTTTGTTGTTATTGTGTTTGTGTTTATAGATTTGACATCCATCTCCTCATGGCATGAAGAGCATCTTCCTTCCATGAGATCTCCACTACAAGGTGATATCAATTGTGTTTTCAATCATTTATCATTTGGATTTTTTCTTCTACCTCGCTGGGATACGCACTCTCATCTAACAATGGTGTTTGAAATACTTGAATGTCTTTCCAGGGCTTGACCGAGGCAAGCCTCTAAACATCACAACCCCCTCCCACACTCCTTGTGATTACAAGTTACAGGTGTTGAGTTCTGTGGAGTGGAGTTGCAGAAAGGGGTGGCTAACATCAAGGATTCATGATCTAAAAAGAGGAAGGACACTGGAACTTTTCTTAGAATAGGGCGCTAGTCCTCGTGTCCTCCACAGTTGAATTCCCAGAAACAAAAGTTGTAGTACAGATCAATGTCAGAAGGAGATAAGGATTCTACAAATAAATAGGTACCTTGGACTTGGGTACTAGTCCTTGTGTACTTGACATCTCTGCCTTCCAAACTTTGAAAAATGGTGAGTTAAATATCTTTGTCCCTTATCTCAATCTGAAAGGATTTGCCATAATTCGATAATTTGCTTACTAATTTGCATAATTAACGTTTCTAAGTACAATTGAGGATTTAATAGAGACATTGTTTGACACACCCAAGAATCTACAGCTTCCCAAGTGGCAGCCCAATCTGATAGGTGATCACTCTCACTTAGTAGAGATTCAACTCAGTTGATATGCACTTGGAATGTTTGGTGTGAAAGGAGGATTTTGCATAAACCATTAAAACCCCATTCTCCCCTCCTTTTACACACTAAACATTTTGGTCAAGCCATTTTAAAATTTTTTTTGGCACCTTTCTCAGTGTTGTTTGATAGATTTGCATTCGTTCATCTTATTGCATTTGAAAAATTACAAAAAAAATGAAAAACATGATTTTTTTTTTTAAAATGGCATTTTAGGCTTGCACTTTAGCATAGCTTGAATTATTTGGCATTCAACTTCATTATATTTTTGTCATTTTCATTAGATCTGATTTAAATTACATAAATGCATCATTTAGAATATATTTGCATTGCATTTTTGTGATTAATTTGACAAAAATTGCTTGAAATTGTGCACTTCTCATAAAAACCTAGTTTTGCATTAGCTAGGGTTTGTAGTCAAAATATTGTTTCAAATTTTAATACCATTTTCAAACACTCATTAGGACTTATTTCTAATAGTAGTGTTGCATCATAGTGGTCTTCTTGCAAAATTTCATGTCTAGGGTTTGAAAACCTTGCATTTTCACTAGATTTGGCCTTATTGTCTCTCTAGATTCGCATCACAAGCATGTTGTAAGGGATTTTTCTACATTAATGGGCTATTATTAGGGTTATTATCTGCTTCCCTTCCTTAATTTCCTTACAACACCCCTTTCATTAGGGCTTTGCATGGAAAATTGTTGAAAATTTGCATATGTTAGCACATTTTCACTAGGTTTTGACTTGTCATCACTCAATGTTTGCATAAAAAGCATGTTGTGAAAGATATTTATGCATAATTGGACTGTTATTAGACATATCATTTTATGTCCCTCTTGAAAATTTTTGAAACACCTTTTATCCTAGTGCTTTGCATTGAAAAAAGTTGAAAAAACAAGCATTTTAGGTCATTTTCATACATAGTTTTGGATTTGCTCTTGCATAAGTTTTGAAAACCTTTTGAAATCTGATTTAGCATTCATTTGAAAACATATACATGGATTCTCAATACAAAAATAATTTTAGGCTTCCTCCTAGGTCACATTTGAAAAGATGAGCCCCTGAACTTGGAATAACATTTACACCTCATGACAAAGCAATGGTAGATACTAAAGGACCTCTTTATATTATAGTGAAGATAATGGAAATGCCTGTGCATGGAAAACTCATAGAACCTAATTGCATGACTAATGTGGTTATAGAAGAGTTCCTTCTTAAACATGATTTGGCACAAAACTATTATGACCCGTCGGATTTAAGAATTAAAACACATAATGGATCTTTAATGAAAACATTTGGATTGGTAAAACTATTATTCTTGGTTTATAGCAAAGCCATGGATCCGTTATTTGATGTTATCCCCTTATCTAACCTATTTCATGTAAAACTACGACACCCATGGCTTAAGTCTATGAATGCTATCCCTTCAACAGTTCACAAATACCTGAATTTCCCTTTGCATGGAGAGATCCATACTATCCATTGTAACACCTACTAACCTCTAGTTAAGAGCAAGAATTTCACCCTTGATTACTTTTGGCTGCAACCTAAAATAAAACGTAAGCCACAGAGAGACCAATCTTTCCTAAATTATAGACCATACAAAGCAAAACAACGAGCTAGAATGGCTAGGCCTCCTTTACAAACAATGAGGAATGAACAACATGTGTTTGAGGATCCCCTTAGAGCAAAAGTAAAATGAACACAAGAATACTATGCATATGATGAGATAATTGGTGTGATAGATGTGGATAAGGAAAAGTTTAATAACTCACCTCATCCATGGAGAGATCATATCTATGTTGAGGTCCCTCCTCCGACATCATTACAAGGATCAAGAGGTTTTCATAGAGAGCAAAACATTCCGCGATGACCAATGAAATTTGAACATGGTGCTTCCTCCTCTAATGTGTGAAACCCTATAGAAAAACATGATGATGCCTTTGAAGAAGTAAGTGTTAAAAAAAGAAGGAATATACAAGCAAAAGAAAGGAGGAGGAGAAGACAAGCTTTTGCTCAATGATTTTGCTGCTCAACAAGAAAATATTCAACCTAACATTGAAATAAACATAGAAAACTTCAACACTGAAGAATTGGAAGATAAGAACAAAAGTTGGGCTATTGTACCTTACACATCTCTTTCCTCTAGCATTCAAGATTGGGAAGAGGATGATTTTCTCGATGAAAACCCTTAGTTTGGGTATCCTTACAGGTAAGTTTTCTAACCCTTTACCTCTATGATGTGTTTTCCCCGTGATGTGTTATGTGTTGTTTAGGCCTCCTAGGATGACCCTTGATACTCTCGTAAGTTCAAGGATACTAGGAGAATGCCTATATTGTGACCCTTCTTCTATTTGTATAATCATTCTTCTATATTCCTTCTCCTTTATTTTCATTTCTGTGTGTTGTGTCTTATGGACATAGTGTTGCGGTTGGTGACTTGGGGGCACCCTCCTACATGATTGTCCCTAAGGCATTTATTTCTCCTCACTTGATTTATTGTTTTCCTTTCTCTAGTGGTTCTATGTAGCAGGCAGATGATGAAAAACATATTATATTGATGCGGACCTAGTGTCCCTTTAGCGAGTAATCCAAAAATGGACCAAGTCCGTACATGATGACGAGGTTGTTATATATTATTCAATGCTTGGCTAGTAGAATCATTCCATGTGATCTTGATGTTGTCTCATCGCACTTACAAAACATAACAATACTGCTACTCCGTGCACCTTGTCTATCTTGAATCTTGCATTCCTCAGTTCTTTATATGATTGATCATATGCATTGTTGTTTGTCATGATTATATGGATTCTAACACCTTTTCTTGTAGGGAATTGTATGTTTGTGGGAACATTTGTCAATTGTAAAGTAGATGTCACCTCCGGGGGGCATGGGCTTTGTGAGAGCTCATGTTCCCTTATGTGTTTTCTTCCTACCTTAACGTGCTTGATATCGGTACATGACATCAACCACCTTAAGGTGGGGGCATATATAAGGTAATTCATTTGTTGCAGATGCTAGCAATGTGTGTTTGTGAATCTTAAATCTATTACAATCACTTAAGCCCTCTGCGGAGGTGGGATATCATACATGTCCTTTTTTTATCTTAAGCCCTCTGTGTAAGGTTAGGATGGTGTATTTCTCAAGGAGAGTGCACAATCCTGTCATTTTCAAAAAGTCCTTCGAGCAGGAGTGGATTTGAGACTATCCTAACCCTTAAGCGTGTCTTCAACGATTGTTATGGTGAAGCACAATCATTGGTGTGTTCCTGTAATGTGCCTGAGATGGTGATGAACCTAGAAATAGGTACACTCCATCACTTGTCTATCATATTTTCTGCATGTCTTCTATGTGTGTGTATATGGTGTGTTTGTTCCCAAGCATAGTCTAAAGACCAGTGGTGATGAGTCCCTCCTATGCTTTTGGATTTGTATGGCATGCTTGATTTGTATGGCATGTCTGTTCTCAAGTGTAGTCTAAATATTGGTGGTGATGAGTCCCTCCTGCACTCTAAGATTTGTATTGCATGTCTATTGCCCCATGTGCATTCTAAAAACTAGTGGTGATGAGTCCCTCCTGCATTTTGGGTTGTGTGTTTACTTTCCTTGTACTTGCATTCTACATTTCATACATGAGAAAAATAAAAATAAAATAATCAATGCATTCATTGTATTCACTGTGTCCTGTGTGTCTTTAATGTTGTCTTCTCCATGTTTTGTGTGATTGTAACTATCTTCTCCATGTTGTGTGTGTCTATTACTGTCCTCAATATGTTTGGTGTGTCTTCTCTGTGCTTGCTATGTCTGCTGTGTTTTTTATCATACTTTAATGCATGTATTGTCCTTGCATTTATACATACATTAAAGTGGGGGCTAAATCTTATGTCAGAAAATGTCCCCTTGGAGGCTTTTCCCTCTTAAGGTTTAGCTCCCGGGTCCTGTAATTGCATTTAGAGCATCTTGCATGTTATTTATGACTCTCGATGAGAAAACCATTCAGTCTTGTGACAAATAGGACCTAGGGGGCTGCACTTTAATGATCACTAAGAAAAAATGGTAGGGTGGACTTGTGCTCTAGCGCCCTAGTCTAGCCCTATTTTGGGTCTGTCCTAATTTCAAATGTTAGTTTAGTGATTGTTATTTGGGTCCTAATGATCACTAAGAAAAAATGGTAGAGCATCTTGCATGTTATTTTTGATTCCCGATGAGAAAACCATTCAGTCTTGTGACAAATAGGACCTAGGGGGCTGCACTTTAATGATCACTAAGAAAAAATGGTAGGGTGGACTTGTGCTCTAGTGCCCTAGTCTAGCCCTATTTTGGGTCTGTCCTAATTTCAAATATCAGTTTAGTGATTGTTATTTGGGTCCTAATGATCACTAAGAAAAAATGGTAGAGCATCTTGCATGTTATTTCTGACTCCCGATGAGAAAACCATTCAGTCTTGTGACAAATAGGACCTAGGGGGCTGCACTTTAATGATCACTGAGAAAAAATGGTAGGGTGGACTTGTGCTCTAGCGCCCTAGTCTAGCCCTATTTTGGGTTTGTCCTAATTTCAAATGTCAGTTTAGTGATTGTTATTTGGGTCCTATGCCGACATCTAAAGTTTGAATTATGAAATTTTTAGCGGGAATCTTTGTAGTTGCATATATAAGCATGATTAGGTTTCATTTGCAAACTAGATGGACATTTTGATTGATAAGCTTATGTTAAAGTGATTCAAGGCTTTCATTGTGTTGCAGAGTAGTACTTTGTTGTTATTGTGTTTGTGTTTGTAGATTTGACATCCAACTCCTCATGGCATGAAGAGCATCTTCCTTCCATGAGATCTTCACTACAAGGTGATACCAATTGTGCTTTCAATTATTTATCATTTGGATTTTTTCCTCTATCCCACTAGGATACACACTCTCATCTGACAATGGTGTTCGAAAGAATTGAATGTCTCTCTAGGGCTTGACTGAGGCAAGCCTCTAAAAACCACAACCTTGTCCCACACTCCTTGTGATTGCAGGGTACAGGTGTCAAGTTACATGGAGTGGAGTTGCAGAAAGGGGTGGCTGACATCAAGGATTTAGGATCTGAAAAGAGGCAGGATCCACTGGAGTTTTTCCTGGACTAGGGTACAATTCACCGTGTCCTTCGCGGTTGAATTCCTAGAAATGGAAGTTACAGTACATATCAGTGTTAGAAGGAGATTAGGATTATGCAAAGAAATAGGTACCTTGGACATGGGCACTAGTCCACGTGTCCTTGACTTCTCTACCTTCCAAACTTTGAAAACTGGTGAATTAAATATCTCTGTCCCATATCTCAGTCTGAAAGGATTTTTTGTACTTCAATAATTTGCTTACTAATTTGCATAATTAGGGTTTCTAAGTACAATTGAGCATTAAATTAAGACATTGTTTGACACATCCAAGAATCCATAGCTTTTGAAGTGGTAGCCTAATTTGATAGGTGATTGTTCTCGCTTAGTGGAGATTCAACTCGGTTGATATGCACTTGGAATGTTTGGTGTGAAAGGAGGATTTTGCATAAACCATCAAAACCCCATTCTCCCCTCCTTTTACACACTAAACATTTTGGTGAACCTGCATTTTTGAACTTTTGGGCACCTTGTTGAGTGTTGTTTGATATATTTTCATTCATTTATCTTATTGCATTCGAAAAATTACAAAAAAAAAAGAAAAAATTGAAAAAATTGCATTTTAGGCTTGCATTTTAGCATAGTTTGAATTATTTGGCATTCAAATTTATTAAATTTCTATCATTTTCATTATATCTGATTTAAATTACATAAATTCATCATTTAGAATACATTTTCATTGCATTTTTGTGATTAATTTGACAAAAATTGCTTGAAATTGTACATTTTTCATAAAAACTTAGTTTTGTATTAGCTAGGGTTTGTATTCAAAATCTTGTTTCAGATTTTACTACCATTTTCAAACACTCATTATGACTTACTTCTAATAATAGTGTTGCATCATAGTTGTCTTCTTGCAAAACTTCATGTTTAGGGTTTGAAAACCTTCCATTTTCACTAGATTTGGCCTTATCGTGTCTCAAGATTTGCATCACAAGCATGTTGTAAGGGATTTTGCTGCATTAATGGGATTTTATTAGGGTTATTATCTTCTTCCCTTCCTCAATTTTCTTACAACACCCCTTTCACCAGGCCTTTGCATGGAAAATTGTTGAAAAATTACATATTTTAGCACATTTTCACTAGGTTTTGACTTGTCATCACTCTACTTTTGCATAAAAAGCATGTTGTGAAAGATATTGATACATCATTGGACTTTTATTAGACATATCATTCTCTCTGCCCCTTGAAAATTTTCACAACACCTTTCCTTGCAGTGCTTTGTATCGAAAAAAGTTGAAAAATCAAGCATTTTAGGACATTTTCATACATAGTTTTGCATTTTCTCTTGCATAAGTTTTGAAAACCTTTTGAAATCTAATTAAGAATTCATTTGAAAACACATACATGGATTCTTAATACAACAATAATGCTAGGCTTCCTCCTAGGTCGGATTTGAAAAGACGAGCCCCTCAACTTGAAATAACATTTACTCTTCATGTCAACGAAATGGTAGATACTAAAGGGCCTCTTTACACTATAGTGAAAATAATGGAAATACCTATGAATGGAACACTCATAGAGCCTAATTTCATGACTAATGTAGTTACAGAAGAGTTCCTTCTTAAACATGATTTGGTACAAAAGTATTATGACCCGTCAGATTTGAGAATTAAAACATATAATGGATCTTTGATGAAAACATTTGGATTGGTAAAATTGTTATTCTTGGTTTATGGAAAAGTTGTGGATCAGTTATTTGATGTTATCCCCTTATCCAACCTCTTTTATGTAAAACTTGGATACCCATGGCTTATGGTTATGAATCTCATCCCTTCAACTATTCAGAAATGCCTAAAATTCCCTTGGCATAAAGAGATCCATACTATCCATCATAAATCATACCAACCTCTAGCTAAGAGCAAGAATTTCACCCTTGATTACTTTTGGTCACAACCTAAAATAGACCCTAAGCCATAAGGAGACCAATCTTTCCTAAATTACAGATGATACAAAGCAAAACAACTAGCTAGAATGGCTAGGCCTCCTTTACAAACAATGAGAGATGAACAACATTTGTTTGAGGATCCCCTTAGAGAAAAAGGAAAATGAACACAAGACTACTATGGATATGATGAGATAATTGGTGTGATAGATGTGTACAAGGAGAATTTTCATAACTCACCTCGTCCATTGAGAGATAGTATCTATGTTGAGGTCCCTCCTCTAACATCCTTACAAGGATCATGAGGCTTTCATAGACAACAAAACATTCCACCATGACCAATGAAACTTGAACATGGTGCTTCCTACTCTAATGTGCAAAACCCTATAGAAAAACATGATGATGCCTTTGAAGAAGTAAGTGTTAAAACAAGAAGGAATAGACAAGCAAAA
This sequence comes from Cunninghamia lanceolata, assembly GCA_027924645.1. Lineage (NCBI taxonomy): Eukaryota > Viridiplantae > Streptophyta > Pinopsida > Cupressales > Cupressaceae > Cunninghamia > Cunninghamia lanceolata. Next base: position 8,703,752 of record BSBN01001107.1, on the reverse strand, counting down.
GAAAGGAGGAGGAGAAGACAAGCTTTTGCACAATGATTTGCCACTCAACAAGAAAACATTCAACCTAAAATTGAAACAAACATAGAAAACCTCAACACTGAAGAATTGGAAGATAAGAACAAAATTTGGGCTATGGTACCTTACACACCTCTTTCCTTTAGCATCCAAGATTGGGAAGAGGATAATTTGCTCAATAACAACCCTTAGTTTGGGTATTCCTTTAGGTAAGTATTTCTAACCCTTTACCTCCACGATGTGTTTCCCTCGTGATGTGTTATGTGTTGTTTAGGCCTCCTAGGATAACCCTTAATACTCTCGTAAGGTCAAGGATACTAGGAGACCTCCTCTGTTGTGACCCTTCTTCTATTTGTATCATCATTCTTCTATATTGCTTCTCCTCTTTTTTTATTTCTATGTGTCGTGTCTTATGGACATAGCATTGCAGTTGGTGACTTGGGGCACCCTCCTCCATGACTGTCCCTAAGGCACTTGTTTCTTCTCTCTTGATTTATTGTTTCCCTTCCTCTGGTGGTTCTATCTAGCAGGTGGATGATGAAAAACATATTATATTGATGCAAACCTAGTGTCCCTTTAGTGAGTAATCAAAAAATGGACCAAGTCCATATATGATGATGGGGTTGTTATATATTATCCAATGCTTGGCTAGTAGAATCACTCTATGTGATCTTGATGTTGTCTTATCGCACTTACAAAACATAACAATACTACTGCTCCATGCACTTTGTCTATCTTGAATCTTGCATTCTTCAATTCTTTATGTGATTTCTCATATGCATTGTTGTTTATCATGATCATATGGATGCTAACACCTTTTCTTGCAGGGAATTGTGTGTTTGTGGGAACATTTGGTGATCATAAAGTACATGTAACCTCTGGGGGGCATGGTCTTTGCCAGAGCTCATGTTCCCTTGTGTGTTTTCTTCCTACCTTAATGTGCTTGATATTGGTACATGACATCAACCACCTTAAGGTGGGGGCATATATAAGCTAAGATGTTTGTTGTAGATGCTAGAAACGTGTGTTTGTAAATCTTGAATCTATGACAATCACTTAAGCCCTCTGTAGAGGCGAGGATGGTGTATTTCTTGAGGAGTGTGCACAATCCTATCATTTTCAAAGAGTCCTCCGAGGAGGCGGGGAGTGGATTTGAGACTATCCTAACTCTTAAGCGTGTATTCGACGATTATTATGGTGAAGCCCAATTGTTGGTGTGTTCTTGTAATGTGCCTAAGATCATGATGAACCTAGAAATAGGTACACTCCATCACTTGTCTACCATGTTTTCTCTATGTATTCTATGTGTGTGTGTATGGCGTGTTTGTTCCCAAGCATAGTCTAAAGACTGGTGGTGATGAGTCCCTCCTATACTTTGGGATTTGTATGGCATGCTTGATTTGTATAGTGTGTTTGTTCTCGAGTGTATTCTAAAGACTGGTGGCGACGAGTCCCTCTTGCACTATAAGATTTGTATTGCATATTTTTTGGCCCATGTATAATCTAAATACTGGTGGTGATGATTCCCTCCTGCATTTTGGGTTGTGTGAGCTTACTTTCCTTGTACTTGGATTCTACATTTCATACATGAAAAAAAGAAAAAGAAAATAATCACTACATTCACTATATTCACTGTCTCTTGTGTGTCTTCAATGATGTCTTCTTCATGTTTTGCGTGGCTGTAACTATCATGTCCGTGTTTTGCATGCCTATTATTGTCTTCTATATGTTTGGCATCTCTGCTCCGTGCTTGGCGTGTGTGTTGTGTTTGTTGAGTGTACTTTAATGCATGTAGTGGCCTTTCCTTTATACATACATTAAAGTGGGGGCTAAATGTTCTATCAAAAAATGTCCCTATTGGGGCTTTTCCCTCTTAAGGTTTAGCTCCCAGGTCCTGTAATTGCATTTAGAGCATCTTGCATGTTATTTCTAACTCTTGATGAGAAAACCCTTCGGTCTTGTGGCAAATAGGACCTAGGGGGCTACACTTTAATGATCATTGAGTAAAAATGGCAGGGTGGACTTGGGCACTAGTGCCCTAGTCCAGCTCTATTTTGGGTCTACTCTAATTTAAATGTCAGTTTAGTGACTATTATTTGGGTCCTATGCCGACATTTAAAGTTTGAATTACAAAATTCTTAGTGGGAATCTTTGTAGTTGCATATATAAGCATGATTAGGTTTCATTTGCAAACTATATGGACATTTTGATTGATAAGCTTATGTGAAAGTGATTCAAGGCATTCATTGTGTTGCAGAGTAGTACTTTGTTGTTATTGTGTTTATGTTTGCAGATTTCACATCCATCTCCTCACAACATGAAGAGCATCTTCCTTCCATGAGATATTCACTACAAGGTGATATCAATTGTGTTTTCAATCATTTATCATTTGGAATTTTGCCTCTATCCCATTAGGATACACACTCTCATTTGACAATGGTGTTTGGAAGGCTTGAAGTTCTCTTCGAGGCTTGACCAAGGCAAGCTTCTAAACACCACAATCCCCTCCCACACTCCTTGTGATTGTAGATTATAGGTGTTGAGTTCTATGGAGTGGAGTTGCAAAAATGGGTGGCTGACATCAAGGATTCAAGATCTGAAAAGAGCCAAGACACTAGAGCTTTTCTTGGACTAGGGTGCTAGTCCCTATGTCCTTCGTAGTTGAATTCCTAGAAACAGAAGTTGCAATGGAGATTAGTGTCAGAAGGAGATCATGATTCTGCAAATAAATAGGTACCTTGGACTTGGGCGCTAGTCCCCTTGTCCCTGACATCTTCACCTTTTGAACCTTGAAAAATGGTGATTTAAATAACTATGTCCCTTATCTCAGTCTGAAAGGATTTTCCATAATTTGATAGTTTGCTTACTAATTTGCATAATTAGGGTTTCTAAGTACAATTGAGCATTAAATAGAGACATTGTTTGATACATTCAAGAATCCACAACTTCCCAAGTGGCAGCCCAATCTGATAGGTGATTACTCTCACTTAGTGGAGATTCAACTCGATTGATATGCCCTTCAAATGTTTGGTGTGAAAGGAGGATTTTTCATAAACCATCAAAACCCCATTCTCCCCTCCTTTTACACACTAAACACTTGTATGCCTCAATGATCACTTCAAATGCAATATTTCATTGAAACAAAATCATTCAAAAGAGAACTTGTGCATAAATTCTTCATTATTGAATTTTGTGCAGAAGTTTTTGTGAAGGCTTTGGTGATCTAAAGTGGAAATTGCAACTACAATATCTAATAAAAATCCACTTCCAAATATGCTTTTGATGGATGTTCATACCCTCATCCAAAGATCTAATTCACACACATGCACCATCAAAGAGATTGCACCATAAGCATCGTCGAATAGACTACACCATATCGGCAAGAGCTACTTTCAAGTCTCCCCGATAAAACAAACATCATCGAAGATAAAATAATTTGTATAAAAGATCATTGATGAGAATATAACATATTGGGATAAGAAATTTTAAGGTCACTTTGATGGAAGGATCTGCATTTAATAACATAGTACATCGACGAGACTACGTTGTATCAGAAGGAGATGTTTCGAAGTCTCTTCAATAAAGAGATTTGTAGTGACGATCATAAAGCTCATTGAAGAGACTGGATCATATCAATGAGAGCTTCTTTAAACTCCCCCCGATCTAAGAACAATTTCTCTTGCAAGAATCTTGGAGATGAATTTAGATGTAGTGTGAAAAATCATAACATACTCGAAGGTTCTTAACAACTCTAATAGTTGTACCAGGGGCCATGTTTAATAAACCAAATGTAATTACTAACTTTTCACTATGGTGGTTGTTATGGGGAAAATTGGATAATATTAAAATGAATCATAAACCCAATAACTTGATGAAATATGCAAATAACAAAGATTTAAATAGATAAACAAACTTACAGAGCTTTGTTACCTCACGGCTTCCATTGTTCACCTAGTCTTGATTGATCTTTTGTGATGAATGTAGCCCTTAGGAAGCTTGCTTCCTTGCTTTGTTTCCTCAAGATGATGATGGAGAAATGGCTAGGATACTTTTTATATCAAAGATGAGCTTCAATACAATGTATGATGGATAATGAATAATGCGAGAGTGGGGGGTGCTAAAGGCACACTATGGATTTTGCAGAGTAATCTTACTTGAAATCTTCTTGATATGAAATGGAAGAATAGAGGCGTATTTATAGACTTGTGTGAGAGAAGATCAACGGTGTAGAAGAAATAAGAAGATCAATGGTAGAGGATGGTTGAGAGAACGTGCACAAATAGAAAGAAGACGTGTCATTCAAAAAGTTTCTTTGTTTGAGTTAACTACTTTATTGATGAGGATGAGCTTTGATTTCATAAACTATAATAATTTTATTCTAATTTAAGAGTTGTTGATAAAAACAAGGTTGTTTTAAATTAGTTAACTCAGCTTTTGCTTTTGCATGACAAGGAAGATTTGTTCTTAGAAGATTTGGAATATTTTTTAGAAGATAAGAAAGCGAATTAAATAAATAAATTTATTTAATTGTTTGTGCAAGATTTAGAGGAATAAATAAAATATTTGATTATATTTTATTTTCGGAGACTGAGATTTAATTTAAATAGATTTGCATTTTATTTAAATTTTGGAGAATGAATGATTTAATTAAATAATTAAAATTATTTAATTGTTTAGAAGAATAAAGTTGATATTGATAAAATTAATTAATTAAATGTAATTTATTCAATTAATGGGAGGAAAATGAATCAAATAAATAAATTTATTTATTTATTGATAGAAGAATATTAAGATGAAATAAATATTTAAAATATTTATTTAGACAAAGTCATGTCATTTTTAGGTGTATACAGTGGCAGATAAATGATTCTTTTTTCTTCTATTCCACAACATGAAGTAAAAGTCTTGAATCTGGAAATATCCTACTGCCTTCATTTACCTAATTCCTTTGAGTATTTGAATTATTCACAAGACACTTGCATCTAGGTTTTAATCCTACAAAGGAGTTCCCGACTACAACTCTAGTTTGAATCTATTTACATGCTCTCCCACAAGAGGTCTGGTCAAGGTATGTCTTTTATTCTAATACTAACCAATTCGAAAGGCAATAGATAATTTGAAACCCTATCACAAAAACAATTTTATAAATTATGCTATATTGACTATGGAACTATACCCGACAAAACCACTTCCAAAAAGCATCACGCTTTTCTGTAACCATCCACTAGACTATGAAAGCATTCCTTTTTGGTGTCAAGAATGCTATAAATATGGATAATTTGTGAATCAAGATTGACACTATAGCCATTGTATCATCTGGAGATCACTTCGTTGTAAACCAAATTGCATTGTAACAAATGTAGAAGCTATTCTTGCACTGTCATATGTGTTGACAAGTTGATCAAGTCTATCAGGACACTGATACTATATACCTTCAAAATTACTAAACACTCATGTCCTTGTGAAGCAAAGCATAATATGAATAGAAACCCCATCTTCATGATCATTCTTAGGACAAAAGTTCTCTGATGATGATGTCACTGCTCAAGATTAACAAATGGAAACAAAAAGCATGTGGCTAAGAGTGAGAAAAAACATGACACTCTTTAATTTTAATAAAGATGAAACAAATGAACTAATATCCATATCTATAATTGACTATTCACCTATTGAATGAAGCTTTGAAATAGTGAGAAGTAGAATTTACCTCTTCAAGTTTTTGCTACTACATGTGGTAAATGGGAGAAAGTGAGAAGTAGAATTCAAGTACAGGTTGAGTCGTCCTATTTTGGTTGGCACAACTAGTGTAGAACATTCTGAATGTTTATCTGAGAAAGGATATCCTCATATGAGATTGATATTTATTAACTTATAGGAAATACAGGGCATTGCATCTTCAACAACTTCTAAAAGATGACAATTTTTGAACAATATCTTTCTAAGATTATTTGTTAAAGGTATCCCCATTGCCAAACAATGCTAACCAAAGAATTTAAAGAAACCTACCTTTAAAAGTTTTTGATGTGAAATAGTAAATTGAAAAGGTTTCTGAATCACAAATGGCTGACTAATAAGCTAGACATATCATGTAAAAGATTGACTAAATGATAAGCAACCAAAAGCAACATAAAATGTAGACTAGATGTTAAAATAAAGAAAAACCAAATCATTGGCTACTAATAGCCCACATTTGAAAACATTTGGACGAACTCAAAATTTAGTGACTCAACCTCATTAAGTAACTTAGAATGGTCCATGCAATGGTTAATTGTAAGTATCTTGAGAAAACAAAACTTAAGAGTAAGACACTGTTAGAATCAAAAGTAGTTTCAATTCATTTTGTTAGAGTTTTCAAAGATCAAGGGTTTTCTTTTGTGTATGCATGTACAAAATTAAGAAACAAAAGTGAAAAATGAAAAGATGTTAGTGGTTCTGGTGGAATGGTAATGGTAGACCCTCAAAACAACATAACGTAGGTTCAAACTCCCACACCATAATAAAATGGCCAGCCAAGTGCTAAGATTGTATAGCTTGAAGTGAAATAAACATGTACCAAGGAACTACCATGTAATGGCAATGCTAAGCACATGTATAAGCATTTGGCAAATTTAAATTCTCTCGTAACAATTAGATGGCTCTTAATGCCAATGTTGAGGTTGTAATGTAATAGCCATTGGGCATATCTGAGATTTAATGAAATTTTCTAAAGCTTACACACCAATATGAGTACCATTCACAATCACCATTCATCTAGAAAGGAAAAAGAACAATGTTAACAAATGGCTCCATAAGTAAACATAGAAAGCAAAGAATATTTATCCATATCATTAAACATATAAATTTTCCTTAAACAAATGGCATGCTTTGAAATTTAATAATAAAATGCTAAATTTGGATAAATAAATGTATATTCCCTCATTGAACGGGATGAGCTCATTTGGTACAAGCATTGGAACTTTCATTGTAAAGCCATAGGCTTCAATTTGTATGATGCATGATAATAATGTTGAAATGTAATGAAATACTGTAAAACTCTCATCCAATGAGATGAGTTCTCATTTATGGACACCTTGGAATTTCCATAATGAAGCCGCAAATTCAAATCCTAGTGAAACAAGATAAAAGTGTTAAAATGAGATAAAATATTGCTAATACCCTTGATGAGAGAGATAAGTCCAAGAGGAATAAAATCTTTCGTCTTTACATAATAGTGTCCCTGGTTCAAATATAGGGTAGAAACTAGACAAATATAGTACCCGATTAAGAGGATACACCATACCTTGCAAAGAACATGAGTCCAAGTGCATGGTGAATTTGAATGGCAGAGATTCATGACATCTAAGCTAAAGGTTGACCTAGAAGGGAAGATTTCCAAGTCAAAAAAAAAAAACAGCTCTCCATCATAGCCATAGTTAATTCAAAGTTCTTAGAATGGTAGATAGAAGATTTGCTTCTACATAGTTTTAACCAACCTTTACCACCCCTGCAACCATCAATTTGTTCATTGAATTAATGATATTAATTCAAGGTATGAAGGCAAGCTTATTATGTTATGAGATGATAGAGTACTCCAGGGAATGTAGCAAAAACATTTAGCATGAAAAGATCTTTACACAACACAAAAGAGATCGTTTGCCAATAGGATAAACTTTTATATAGCTTACCATTTATCTCTATAATAGGTTCAAAGGTATGACATTTGGCATTGTATCATGTTGATAAAATTTGTGAGGAGATCACATTATAAAGAGGTTAAGAAAAGGCAAAGTAGCACAGATAGAGGAAGTTAGTGATGCTTGTTTGGGCAAGTTATTCAATATTTTGGATGTAGTCTTTGTTCTTCATCAAACAAATCCTGGGAGAAGAAGCTATGAGACCTCACATGCAACAATGATACCCAAGTTTGAAGAAAATTTGAAGTCTTGGTGAGAGCTATAGCAGCTAGAGGATGAATTTTGCACATGCTGTTAGGAATTACATGTAGAAGATATCAATTAAATTCAAATAAAGATTAAACAAAGGAATGAAAAATACACATAAATAATAACAGTGAGAGATAATTTTTAACGTGGTTCACCCAAACTCAGGCTACATCCACCAATAGAGAGTCTAATATTATTATCCAACAAAACAAACTGATTACAACTAGCAATCCCTTGTAACTCAATACCACTGCAAAATGCTACAATACAATATCAACGAAAACCCTAACCCTTAGCCATTTTTATCAAGACTTATGTTCATTACAAAATAGGGTTTTTTTTTATGTCAGACAATAGAAAAAAAAACTCCTGATGCCTTTATAAAATAATAAAAGTCTTTTAAGGTTTCAAGGGCGCTATCCCTCGACCCCATCCTATATTGCAATACGAACCCCATAAGGGGCATTGCCCCTTGACCCCGTCTTGGGGGCACTGCTCGAAACCCCTGTTAAATAATTTGAGGGGAAACCACACTGATAAAAGTGGAGAAAATTTAACCTCTGAGTCTGATTAGGCTCCATATAACAACAATATCCCACTTGGAGACTGATCAGATTCCACACCATATCATCTCCCACTTGGAGACTGATCATAACACCACTGACCCTATAGCTCCCACTAGAAGTAAGGACCCTAGACCCTACTATTCTAATTTTTTGTTTTTAAAGACCAACCAAAGTTGAAGAGGAGCTCAAATTCTCCCTTGTCAATGCCTTCGTAAACATATCTGCTAGATTTTCATCTGTATGTATCTTTTCCAGCCGTAACTGTCCATCATCCAACATAGACTGAATGAAGTGATACCTTAGATGTATGTGTTTGGTCTTTGAATGCAAGGAAAAATTATTTGCAAGACGTATGGCACTCTGGCTATCTATAAAAAATAACTGTTAGCTTGTTGTTTGGCTATGAAATATTGTAGCCATATCATCTCCTTGCTTGCCTCTATTGCAGCTACATACTCTGCCTCTGTGGTGGATAAAGCAACCACCTTTTACAACCTAGAGATCCAACTCACCGCTGTCCCACCTACAGTAAAGACATAACCTGTAGTACTCCGCCTGGTATTAATATCCCCTGCTAAATTTGAGTACACATAGCTTGCTAAATCAATATTAGACTCCCCAAAACATAAATGTTTATTGAACGTAGCTCTCAAATATCTAAGAATCCATTTTACTGCATTCCAATGCTCCAATCTAGGATTACTCATATACCTACTTACGAATCTTACAACATGTGTAATATCTGATCTCATCCATACCATGGCGTACATTAAACTTCCTACAGCGGAAGCATATGGTACCTTGGACTTTTTTGTTACTCCTCTTTTGTCTTAGGACATATCTCCTTAGTCAATTTCAAATGACTAGGCAAAGATGTATTGACAACTTTTGCATTCTCCATATGGAATCTTTGCAACACTTTTAATCATAATCAACTTGAGATAGAGTTAATTTTTTGTTCTTCCTATCTTTGCAAATTTTCATACCAAGGATTTATTTTTTTGCCCTCAAATCCTTCATAGCAAATGATTGTGCTAACTGTTGTTTTAACTCTCTTATGTGATCCATGTTAGACCCTACTACAAGCATGTCATCAACATATAAACATATGATAATGTAGTTGTCATTATCCAACCTCTTAAAATAAACACAATGGTTAGAATTACACTGGTTGTAGCCTTGCTCAACCATAAAACTATCAAATTTTAAATACCATTGCCAAGGTGCTTCTTTGAAGCCATATAAACTCTTCTTCAATCTGCACACCAGTTACTCCTTACCATTGACCTCAAATCCTTGGGGCTATTCCATTTATATCTCTTTCAAATCACCATGGAGAAAGGTAGTTTTCACATCTAGGTGTTCCAAATGCAAATCTTCAGCAACCGCAATACTTAAAACAATACAAATAGAAGTCATCTTAACAACCAAAGAAAAAATCTCATCAAAATCAATACCTTTTTTCTGTGCAAATCCTTTTACAATTAACCTGACTTTAAATCTTGTCTTACCTCCATCTTCTTCTTTAACAATATGAATAGAAGTCATCTTAACAACCAAAGAAAAAATCTCATCAAAATCAATACCTTTTTTCTGTGCAAATCCTTTTACAACTAACTTGACTTTAAATCTTGTCTTACCTCCATCTTCATCTTTCAGCCTATAAATGCATTTGTTTGGTAAAGACTTTTTACCTACAGACAACTTACATAATTCTGAAGTTTGATTTTTCAGTAAGGAGTCCATTTCTTCTTTTATTGCAAGCTCCAACTGAACCTTTGTATCCACTTGCATAGATTCATCATACCCTTCCAGTTAACCAATATCTATTAACAAAATAGAATACAAAAGGGGATAAAACCTTTCACGAGGTCTACTTAGCCTTGTTGACCATCTAGCATTCACTAAAGTTTGTGTTATTTCTTATTGCTATTGCAGAGCATGATGAACCACTAGAACATCAGTATCTGAAGTATCATGAAGCACCACATAATATTTTTCTTTCTTCTCATCCTGTTGTAACTGATCTTTGTACAACACCTTCTCATTGAATATAACATCGTTACATCTCATAATTTTTATATTTTCAACATCCCAAAGCCTATAACCAAATTCATCAATGCCATATCCAACGAAGATACACTTTTTTGATTTTGCATTCAGCTTGGTTCTATTTTCATAATCTACATGCGCAAATGCTTCACATCCGAAGGTTTTGAGAAAAAAAAAACTCACCTTCTTACTTGTCCATGCTTCCTATGGAATACCACCACCCAAAGGAACTGAAGGACCTCTGCTAATTAAATATACAATAGTGTTGACAGCCTCTGCCCATATGTTTAAAGGCAACCTAGTATGTAATCTCATGCTCCTTGCACACTCCATTATTGTCATATTCATGTGCTCAGCCACTCCATTTTCTTGTGGAGTCCCTAGAACCATTTTTTGCCATTGAATTTCATTAAACAAATAATAATCCTCAAATTCTTTGCTGCAATACTCACCACCATTATCAGATCTGAGACATTTTAATCTTTTACCCATCTCAGTCTCAACCAAGCTTCTCCATTTCTTAAATGTTTCAAATACATCAGATTTCTGACTAAGGAAATAAATACAAACCTTCCTAGTTGCATCATCTATGAATGTAACATAATACCAAGAGACACTAAGAGAAGATACCTGAGCCGGTCCCCATACATCTGTATGCACAAGCTCCAACTTTTCATCATTCTTTTGCTTCCCATCCTTGAGAAAACTAACTCTCTTTTGTTTTCCATACACAACTTTCACAAAAATCCATATTAATATATTTCAGACCTGGTAAAACTTTCTTAGAATGAAGTACCTTCATACCTTTTTCACTCATATGCCCAAGTCTGTTATGCCACAGTGTCAGAACCTGCAGCAAATGTCTTAGAACCTGCAGCAAATGTCTCCGTCTCTTCCTGTGAACCCACAACAACTATTCCTGAACCTATTTGTTTTTCTCCGCAACAACTAAAGTATAAGGAATAGTATGACCTATACAAAGATATAAGGTGCCTACTTTCACACCTTTTGCTACTATTAAGGCACCTCATGAAACCTTCCAATTTTTATCATTAAAAGTAACTATGCAACCTTCATCCCCTAGCTGCCCTGCTGAAATTAAATTCCTACTTAGCCTTGGAATGTGCCTTACCTCTTATAGTAGCCAATGATTCCCATTGTACAACTTAATCTTGATTCTTCTCTTTCCAACAATCTGACAAGGTTCATTATATCCCAAATAAACCATCCCAAAATCCCCTTGGACATAATCATGAAAATAACTTCTATGGGGCATAATATGAAATGAGGCCCCTGAATCTAAAACCCATGAATCATCAGCATTATCTATAGAAAGAATCAAATCGTCATCTTCAAATTTATTACTTACCACATTTGCCTCCTTATTTCCTTCTTATTTTTCTCCTTCTTTGTTCTTCTGAGACCAACAATCTTTCTTTAGATGACCTAGTTTCCTACAGTACTAGCAATCCTTCTATCCTATGGATTGGGACCTCTTGTCCTTTGATTTTCCTCGTGACTTCCTATTGCAAGTATGGGCCTAACTGGCATTGTCATTGATGTCAACATACTCATGTTGCATTAATGAGAAGGATTAGATGAGCTGTGTGCTGAGGATATTGAGAAAATTAGTCTCAATCAGGAACAATGAAGAACAGTGATGACAAGAAGGTAAAAGTCCTCAATAGTTTGAGAATCAGAGGATGTGGTTTAAAGGGTTTGTAGATATAAGTCCTGAGATGCTCCAGTCAAGTTTTCAGAGGTCCGCATGAAGATCTAAAGAAGTTATGGTTGCTCAAGTAGAACTGGTTTTGGTAGGTGTTTAGAGGTGACAGAGTGTCACAGATAGGTCCAGTGAGATCTAGAAATTCATCATCCCATTCTGTGGATTTGAGGGAGTGTTGAGGACATCCCTATGAAGTATCAACTAGATTGATTCATGGTTTGAAGGTCCGGAAGAGCCTATTCATTTGTGACAGTGATGACAAACTGTGTTCTTGAAGCTCCGGATGAAGGATAGAAGAATTCCAGTAGGATGATGAAGTGCGGATGTTCTTGGTGATTCAGGGAAGGTTATGATGATTGTTGGATCATGTCCAGTTCATGTTGGTGGTCCACATTGAAGTTAGAGTTTGCACTTGAAGAATAACCACCGGATATTGGTGTTCTTCTTGAGACTGGCCGACCGGATGTATTACACATCTTGCAGATGTTCTTGTAGGTGTTTTCTGACTTAGATGATTGTTCCTAAGTCGATGCCTTGTATAAATAAGGGATTGTGAGGTCATTTTCAAGTGTGTCTTGCGGTGATGAGTGTGTGGTAGCGAGGAGAAGTGCGAAAGGCAGAGCTGAAGTATTGGGCTTAAATGGAACTGATTCAAGCATGGTGAAGATGCTATTCTCCAGTTCATGAAGGTGATACTTATTTCTTTGTAGACAGTGTGTCTCTTGTAGGCAGTGAACCTCGTGTGAGCAGTGTGCTCAGGTAGTGAGCCCTAATTGGCATGTGTCATTTTGTTCTTTCTATTCTTCTAATAGAGAATACATTCTTGGGTTAATCACCCCATGGTTTTTTCCCTTAACTGGGTTTTCCACGCCAAAATCTTGGTGTCTTATGTGTTGATATGTTTCTGCTTTTGATTTGAATGCATTATGGTTCATGATTAATATTCTTCTAATCACTAAAGAAGATTTAAGTGTTTAATTTGAGAAAGTTTCACACAACTGATTCACCCCCCCTCTCAGTTGTGTGCCCTAAGTCTAACACTTTCCATGACCTCCAGAACCTTTTCCTCTCTCCTTTGATCTTCCCCTACTTTCTACATTCAAAACACTACCTGATGTGGACCCTCCTGAGCTTTTCTATCACATTTCCTCACTAAGGATAACACTAACAACATCATCAAATTTCAAATTATTTGAACCAGAGACAGAGTTACTTACAACCATTACCAAGCTATTCCACCTTTTTGGAAAAGAACATAAAACTAAGAGAGCCCTCACCTCTTCACCAAATTTCACTTTTATAGAAGCTAACTAACTGGTAATCATATTAAACTCATTTAAATGATTTGTCACAGATCTACCTTCAATCATTTTAAAATTAAACAAATGCTTCATAAGAAATACCTTATTTGAGGCTGAGAGTTTTTCATACAATTTAGCCAAAGATTTCATCAGTTCATTTGTTGTCTTCACTTCTATTATATTAAATGCCATAGATGGTGCCAAGCACAACCGAATGGTTCCCAGTGCCTTTCTATCTAGAAGATTCCAATCATCATCAGTCATTGTTGCTGGTTTCTTGTCTATTCCTTCCAATGGCCTCCATAAATCCTTCTGATGCAGATAATTTTCCATCTGCATCTTCCATAACTAATAGTTCTTCCCATTAAATTTATCTACCTTCAATTTACCCTCGTCTGCCATTGCTCTCACTTAACTATAAGACTCCCACTTAACTGTGAGACCTTCCTGCAGATGATAATTGAACAGAACCTGCTCTGATACCACTTGTTAGGAATTGCATGCAGAAGATATCAATTAAATGCAAATAAAGATTAAATAAAGGAATGAAAAATACATGGAAAGAATAACAGTGAGAAATAATTTTTAACGTGGTTCACCCAAACTCGGGCTACATCCACCAATAGAGCTCTTCCAATATTATTATCTAGCAAAACAAACTGATTACAACCAACAATCACTTGCAACTCAATACCACTACAAAATGCTACAATACAATATCAATGGAAACCCTAACCTTTAGCCATTTTTATCAAGACTTATGTTGGTTACAAAATAGGGTTTTTGATGTTGGCCAATAGAAAAAATAACTCCTGATGCCTTTATAAAATAATAAAAGCCGTTTGAGGTTTCAGGGGCACTGCCCCTCGACCCCGCCATGTATCGTGACAGGGAGCATGCCAGAGGTGCTGCCACTTGACCCTATCTTGGGGGCACTGCCCCCAAACCCCTGATAAATAATTTGGAGAGAAAATGTGCCAATAAAAGTGGGGAAAATTTAACCTCTGAGTCTGATTAGGCTCCATATAACAACACATGCACTATTCAAGGATAATAAGAAGTTGTTCATCAATTTGGACACAGGAGGAGAATAAAGAGCTGAAAACAAAGTAGGAGCCTTATAGCTAAAGGTGGAAGAATTTCAAGAGGAGTGGCATAAAAAGAGCATCATTTTTCTAGCGTGAAAGCATTCTATAGTGATGTAGCAATGGTGGTGAAAAACTTAAAGAGTGATGTGAGAAATAGAAATCTAGAAATATTCAGTAGTTTTACTTCTATAGAGGGAGTAATTTAAGGAGATCAGAAAGATTTTGTTGAACATGGTGTTATGCTTGCATATTAGTCTTGTGTTGTTTATATTTCTTTTCTAGATGTCTAGTTTGGATCTTTTTGTGTGGGATTGCATTTAATAGCTTATACTGCTATATATGCATAGTAGGAACAAATAAAGCAGCTTGTAATAGCATTTTTACTAAAAGTAAGTGAGCCCCAATAGAACCTACAACTATTTAGGAAAAACAAGTAAGCATAGTAATGGGACAAAAAATGGCAAGCACATGTTGAAACTCTTATACAATAAATGGAAAGCAAATTTTGGGGAGAATCGAAGATATTAATTGTTTAGAAAGCTTCATTCCACATATGACTTACCTCATTTTGATGACCTGCTACTGATTGTGCCATTAGGGGAAATTCACATAAAAAATGTGCCTCCTAAGGATGACATCATTAAAATATTGATTTATCAAAAATCAACTAAAAGATGACATCAACCGTTATGGTGACATCATCCAAACTAAAAATAAAATAATTTATTTTATAAAATTAAACTTTCTAAAATCCTATGAATTAACCCATGATGATTAATTTAATTCTACATATTCTATTCCATCTCAATCATATATTCTTTTTGTTTTTTAGATTTATATTCTTAAGTTCTATTATAGAAATTATTATGTTTTCTAAAAAAAAACTCTTTCATTCTTTAGGAAAAAATTTAAAAAGAATTTCAAAAATATTTCAACAAATCTTTTCTTAAAAAAATATCCAAGTTACCTGTACTTTTCCTGAAAGTAAAATAGGAACAAATGCAGGATCAAAATACTAACTAAATATGCAAAGCAAAGAAAGATTATACCAGATTTCAAGGAAGATGCACAAGAGTCCAACACAGGTTTTTGAAGGGGGAAAAACAAAGAAAAACCCCCGTGCATTAGCAAGTGGCAAGAAGCCAAAATATAGATTACAAAGATAAGAAGCTTCTCAATGAGAGAAATGAGAAGAAGAAGAAGAAATCCGTGAAGTGGATGTGTATGAGAAAGAGAGAAAATCACCACTTAAATAGGGGTGAAGGATGGAGTTATATGTAACTCCATTATGCCACCTTGCATAAAGTGTGTGCCATGTGCAGCCTCTTAAGGAGGAATCTATCAAGAATAGGTTTATTCCTGCAAGAGGAATAAAAGAGGTGTTACCCGACATGTGGGGATAATCACCAAAATAAATAAAATACAAATAATAAATTAATCTTCACAAAGTAAAGATTAACTTCTAATACCCCCCCTTAAGCTTTACTTGGGGAGATTTACAATAAATCCATCAAAGGATGAATACAAGTTACATGAATGGCATAAAAGCCTTTACAATGAATAAGAATATATAATGTAAGAAAGAAGCTTGAGGTAGAACCAAGTCTTCAAGTCTTCAAGGAATTGAATGAACCAAGGTACTTGTATAGATGTCGTTGAACAATCTGAACATTGAGCTCCTTTAGGGCCAAGAGAAGTGGAATTGAAGGTTCATGAACTGCCAAGATATTGAACCTGTTTCAACAAAGAGAGCATAACCACAAATAGATTTCCCATCATTGGGATCATCTACGAGATCATATAAAGAGATATACATGGCAAAACATAAGTTTGCAGATAAAATGAATCAATTTTGAGTCATGAAGCCACGAAGGCGAAGGTTAGCTTAGCTAACATAAAAAATGCAATTAGATAACCGTAAGTCTTGAATAAGAGTGCTAGAGTAGCACAAATCATGGCTTATAGCCCAAAGTATAAAATGCCAACATATAGGCATATCAATAAAACTACTAGGTTGCTTCTCACTACATCATTTGTTGAATTGTAAAGGGAACTTATATCAATTTTAATTATAATGGACTTAGTCCTAAGATCATAGTGCCATCATTTGAAAATTCAAGAATACGGACTTTGAAAAACAGTCCTAGAGATGGTTTTTAAAACCATAATGCCTTCATAAAATATCAGAGGACATTTGAAAATAGTCCTAGAGATGGTATAACAACCATATTGACTTCAATAGAAGTATAGGAACATGATCTCCAAGGATCAGTTCATCAAAAAAATGTAAGTGCATACCAACAAAGTGGATGGAAGTATTTTCCATGGGGCCCAAACAACTAGAGCTCCCTATGCAACATTACTACAAATGCGTCTTGCGCATAAAAAGATCTCCATTGAGACTAGATGAAGCATTGGACTTTGCAAAAAAAATTGTATAGATGGGATAAAACCATCAAGAAGGCAGAAGCTTCATTGAGCTTTTAATATCTCAGATAAATGAGGCACAGAAAATTAGATTCCCTTTATCAAGACAACATGAACATAGTTGAGAAGAAGCACTAGACTTGTTTTAAATATAAAGATAAATCAAGACTTAGGTTTGAAAGAAATGACATAAGCAGGAACCAAGTATTAGGTCAGAAAAGACGAGTATATAAAATAGTCAAAATAAGACAATATTCATGCATTCGCGACTACATGAATATCCTCTGTTATAGAAGACATGGTCTATGTTATTGGGTTGATCAAGTCCAATAACAAAGGACATGATAAACCTATAGAAAAAACAATTCAAAAACATTGAGAATTGTGCCTAGGTTGAGAACCAAAGAAAGCACAAGTAAAAGCATGCCTCGATGGATTATTTTGTTGAGTCGTATGAGTTTGTTGATTATTGTGCCTATAATTTTGCCTCATATTAACATTTTGCTTTTTGAAACAATCACTAATCCAATGACCATCTTTGTGACAATAATTACAGTGAGGCTTCGTAGGAGTATTATTCTGTTGATTATTAGAAGGATTATTCTTTCGACTATCATAAGTAGTATTGTTATGATTATTGTTATGAAATTTTGAATTGTAATGTTGATTTTGATTAGGTGTAGAGTTAGGTTTATTAGTATGTGTAGACATAAAAGCATGCTCATTAGTTTTAAGAGTACCAAACTGAATCAACTTAGCTTCTTCTTGTCGTAACAAATTTTGAAATATATCAAAAGATAATTGAGTAGCTAAGGTAGGAATAGCTAATTGAGAATGAATATTTGTAATAAATTGCTGAAATGGTTTAGGTAAACATTTTTTAGAATGATATGAATTAATCTAAGGTGGTCAAGCTTAACTCCTAAATCAGTTAATTGAGCATTAATATCATTAAATTTAAGAAGAAATTCATCCATGGTTTTGAAATCTGTATACCTGAGATCTTCGAGTTGATCTTGAAGTTGAATCTTTCTAGATTCATTTGCACTGTCGTAAATACTTTTGAGAATGTCCCATGCGTCATGGGCTTTTGTGCATGCACCTATGTGAACATAGAGTTCAGGGGACATCGAGATACCGATCAGACCAAGAGCTTCGTCATTTTTGACCAGCCATTTATCTTTTTCATCTTGAGTTGCGGTAGCTGCAGGTTCTGATGTCGAATTGGTCGCTACATCCAAAAGATGCTTAAATCGAAAAATAAAACTAATATGTTGCTTCCAGGAATGATAATTAGTCGAATTGAGTTTAATTTCGGGAATAAGGGTCGACATTTGTAAAAAATTAAAATCGACGAAAAAAGATACCTTCTTAGGAAAAAAAACCACTTAATTACATAAACAAAAAGGCAATTTTTTGAAAACAATGCCTTAATAGATGAAGAAAAGGCAAATTTTTTTTAAAATAAAGCCCTAAAAATTTTAAAACAATTGCCTTATAAAATTTGTTTGAAAAAAATGCCTTATATAAAAATTTATAAAAAACTTTATAAAAGACAAGAAAATAGATATATATAAATCTCTAATTTTTTAACTTTCTTTTAAAAAAGAACATATACTATTTAAAAAAACCTATTAATAAAAAGATAATGAAAATTTTTTAAAAAAAACTTTTATTAAACAAGAAACCTAAAAATTATTATTTTTGTTTGAACAAAAAGGAACTCATAAAAGGCTAATAAAAAACGAAATTAAAAGTTAACAAAAAAACTATGAATTGAAATAGAAATAAAATAAGAACTAAGAAGATACTAAATGGAAAAAAATTTTATTTAAAGGCAACAAAAGTTTATTGGTTTGGTTTTATGATAGAATGAAACCTTCGTTTGTTGTTTGTTGATGCAGGGCGAAGGCCGGGGGTGGAGCGCGCCGAGCAGAGGTGGGGAGACAGCCGAGCGCAGGAGGTGGAGGATCACGCAGGGGCCGAGGCGGTTGCAGGGCCGACGAGGGTGCAAAGCTCGCGGGCGGGGGGTGCCTCAGGGAGTGGAAGCCCCCCAAAAAAAACACTTTAAATTTATTAAAGTTTAAAGAATTTTTTTATTTTGATTTTTGTTTAGTTTTTTTAAAATTTTGTTTTTAATTTTTTTTTAGGGTTTTTTAATTTTTAAAACAAAATTTTAGGGTTTTTAATTTTGTTTTAAACTTTTGCAAAAAAAAATTTAAAAAAAAATTTCCAACCAAATATTTCCTAAACAATTTTTGGTTAGAAGTATGTAAGGAAAATATGAAAAAAAATTTGTTTAAACTTTTGCAAAAAATTAGAAATGCTACAGACCATGCAAAAAATTCTGTAAACAAATTTTTGAACATGAATTTTATATAAACCCTAGATATTGTTTACAACAAGCATGCGGGAAATTTGTTTTCACAAAGATCTAAATTTTTGAACAAATATAACTTGTAAAAAAAATTTGAACAAACTAGACTGTATTTTTTTTTGAAAAAAAATTGAAACAAGAAAACTCTGTTTTGTATTGTTGTGTGCAGGTCTCCAATGTCGTCACCTACACAGATCAGATCTTTCAAAACAGCTTGCACAGAAAGTTAGTAGCCTGCTCTGATACCATGAAAGTAAAATAGGAACAAATGCAGGATCAAAATACTAACTAAATATGCAAAGCAAAGAAAGATTATACCAGATTTCAAGGAAGATGCACAAGAGTCCAACACAGGTTTTTGAAGGGGGAAAAGCAAAGAAAAACCCCCGTGCATTAGCAAGTGGCAAGAAGCCAAAATATAGATTACAAAGATAAGAAGCTTCTCAATGAGAGAAATGAGAAGAAGAAGAAGAAATCCGTGAAGTGGATGTGTACGAGAAAGAGAGAAAATCACCACTTAAATAGGGGTGAAGGATGGAGTTATATGTAACTCCATTATGCCACCTTGCATAAGGTGTGTGCCATGTGCAGCCTCTTAAGGAGGAATCTATCAAGAATAGGTTTATTCCTGCAAGAGGAATAAAAGAGGTGTTACCCGACATGTGGGGATAATCACCAAAATAAATAAAATACAAATAATAAATTAATCTTCACTCTAATATTTCCACTATATATGTTACCACTTTAAATAAATAATGAACTTGAGTTTTCTAAGGAATTATAATAGAAACATGTGTCCCCACTTAACTCATGTAGTTAAGTAATTTATATTTTTTATATTTAAATAATTTGTATTATATGAGATAATATTTTCTTTTTATAGTTTCTTGGTAGGCCCATTTTTAAGTAAATTTCCCCTAATATATCTTATTAGCACTAGATGTACATAAGTCCCATATCAGCAAATTGCGATAATCTCCAATAGACTCAAATAGATACTCATGCCTTAAATGCCACACAACATCTTCAACTACACCCTCATGGACCTACATTGTAATTATATCATGAAATGGTGTCGACAAAGCATTCTTCACTAAGCCAACATTATCTGACAGTGAGAAACATTGCAATTCTAAAATAAATTAAAATTTCAAAGGCCTGAAAAAATTTAATTGACACAAAATAAATGTTGGGAATGCAAAGGCCAGAAGTTTATCTTACATCCAAATACTAAATAACAATGCACTCAAAACCAAATTTACTATGAAAGGTAGCAACTAAACTAGGTCACCTTAAATATTTATTAAGCCTCAAGTACTTTATTTTTGGTAGGTGAGTTAATGTCCCACAAACATATTTGTGCATCATCCAAACCAATCAATAGATATCCATGATTAAAAGGGCTCCATGAAAAACCATACCCTTCTGTATTATGACCTCTGAATCTAATATCAGGATTACAACCACCATCTTGAGGTGGCTTTGATGGATGTTTGTTGTAATCAAACACATAAACTTCTGCACTAACTATTTTGGTAGCAATAATGAAAGGATTTTGTGGTATATACTGAGCTCTATTGACCTCACCGTCATGATTGATCTGTTGTATAACTTGGACCTGCAAATAAAAGGATTGTTGAAAAACCTAGCATAAAAATAAGTGTTGTTTAATCTAATTAACTATAGTCCAAAGTATTTTGAAACCACTAGCCCAAATGGAAAAATTGTTGTCTATGCTAAAAAATCTAAAATAGAATAGAGATCTTTGATAACACTAATCAAAATTGATCGCATTTGACTACTAAATAAATAAGATTATGTTATATTCCAATAACGCTAATGTCTATTGCTTGACAATGAATTTCAGCATGATAAATTATACAAAGGAGGTAACTAACTACTTAGTATGGAATCAAAAAGATTTCTAGTGGAAAATATTTTGAAGGAATAGGACCATATGAAGAATCATTATCACACACAAAACCACATAGATTTCCAAAACAACATATTTGAGTTTTGGCATCCACGTCACAAAATGAAAAACCCATTTTAGCTTTTAACTTTACCTTTGTATGTTAAATTAAAAAAATTAAAAAAATTGTGCCTATGTAAATGTACGTTAAATTCCAAAGGTGTTGAAATTTTCATGTTTCCTTCCCTTGTGAATATTGCTTGGAAAATAGATCCTAAAGTAGGCCTCATAATGAATATTTCCAAGACTAGAGAAGTTAATTAAATGTACCTTCACAACTCTACCATAAACAAGACTTATCTTAAGTCTATTAAATTCAACATACCTTCTTCATCATCAGAAACAATAATTTTGGCAACTGTGTAGACAGAAATATGTAATTTGCTTCAACACCAACAGACTAAAAAAGAAAAACTATATTCTACTCCCCTGAAAGAGACAAGAAAAAATATATTGATATTCCAGAAACAAAATCCAAGTTAATCCAATCACATATTTTCCCTATTTTGCACCTTAACAAATAATTAATCAAATCAACTTCATAAATGCTAGAAAAAGAATTAGGATTATTCAAATATTAACCCATCCAAAGACTAGTTTGATTTGCAAAATCTATCAAACTTATTCATGTCCACCTACATGCAAACCATAATTGTACCAACCCCTGCGCCAAGTCAGAAAAATCAAAAGAATTTAATAGATGGAAACATGTTGATGATCAAGGATAGCTGCAAACTATTATGGCATGTAGTTCAGTTCACAGCTATAGGATTTTTGTGGAAATCAAAATGTGAGACAACATATCAAAAAAGAAACCTTTCTTGGTCAAACTTTAAAAGGCACATAGGAAGTAACTAACATTGCTCATCAAATGTAAATCAGAGTATCAGTGAATATGTTTAGTGAATGCTTCTTAAGGAAAAAGCACACATGTTAACTATCTTTTTTATAGGAACTAAACTATTGTGTATCATTGATGTGACTTTTATGTTCCCAGAAATAATATGAGATGATTTTATACTAGAAAAGGGGAAGGTTCGAATGTTAACTAAAAATATCTTGATCTCACCTAGTAAGGGAAGGTTTACAAACACATCAACCTTGTTCAAAATCAACCCTCATACAAACCAAATAAAGCCCAATAAAAAGAAGACAGTAGAGAAAAGCCAAATCTATAAAACTCTTACATGTCTAATTTACACTATTTACTAGTTGCAAAACCAAGATCACACCAATATCCACTCAAATGAAAAAAATTAAAAGGAAACTTAATGATTAAGGATGGATGCAAACTATTGTGGCACATGTTGTGGTTGATGGCTATTGAAATTTTGTAGAAATCTAGATGTAAGGAAATGTTTTAGAGAGATGGGCCTCTCCCCGCCAAGAAAGGGAGTTGAAGACATTTGCAAAAAAATTGGTATTGCTTATAAAAAAATCTAGAAGTATCAATAAAGATGTTAATTCAATAAAAGAACATAAGTTCGCTGTGTTGGAAAGGAAGGGGCCATGCATGTAACCCTGTTGTAAGATTTGAGTAACTTTTTTGTTCCTTTGACAAAATATAAGATACTTTTCTTTGAAAAAATACAACATACTAAAGTTGAAACCCTAGATATAGCACTCATAGAAAGAGTCTTACTCTGTGCCAGTGGGGGAAAATACCCAAAATAACAAAAACATAAACAATTCAAAATCTATGAAACCCTCAAAGATCTAAGTTACACGATTTATAAAACTGTAAGAAACAATGAAGAAAAACTCAAAACAAACAACTACATATTAAAGGCTCATTTTTTCCATAGTGAAGATACTTACTCTGCAAATCCTCTTTGGAAATAATAGCATCTGCTTCCATTGAAACTTTTGGTGATGTGTGAATGACATCCAAGCTATAGTTGTAGGTTTCCTTCAGTGTTCAGATTTGGTTTTGTGTAGTGTTGGTCTCTACTCCTTGGAGTGGCGAGGAGAAAACCTTCTTTTGAAGGATAAAGGAGGGAAATTTTTCAACAGTTTTAAATCTTTGAAATGTTTTAATTGTAATGACATTTTTAAATGGTGGGGAAGAGGGAAATTACCAATTTGAAATATTTTTTTTATTTGTACTTATTTGCCTTTTGTAACTCACAAATGAAATAAAGAAACCCCTAGAAGATAAAAAAAAAATAGAAAAGAGGCAAAGGAAACAACCAATCATGCAAATGAAGATTGAAAATGCTCAAAAATGTTGCCATGAAGCTGCCCCATGATCTTAGTTGATTGAAACTTAGATAACTACCCAGAAACATTGCAACCTTCCTCTTCAAAGCAGCAAACAACATAGAAGGTGTCCATCTTGGAATGGTAAAAGTAGCAAGTAAGGATTTTCCTCTCAAAACTAAAACTTTCCTCATGAGCCCATGTTGTTTCAGTCCTTTTGCTAAAAAAAACAAAGAGATAACTCTTGCATACATGGAAACCCATGCAAGTTTCCCTCCTTTCTTCCGAAATTTTTTTTTAACTTTATCACTTGCTCAACTTCAAATTAGTCATTAATTAGTCATTTATAGTTGTACTACAAAAAATTCGTAGAATTTAGTCATTTTTAGTTGTTGTGACTAAAAGTTTTAGTCACGTAGTCATTTATTTGCAAAAATTCTACTAGTGTTTGATACTAATGCCTATTGTTACTATCACTGCTCACAAGGACATGACACTAAACAATGTATGCGTCTTAACCATGAAATTCAAGACCTCATCAATTCTAATGTAATACAAGTAACTGGTGTGAATGACAATGGAAATAGATTGGTTTCCCCTCCAAATAAAATTTTACAAGTCTGCACTGACCCTTTTCTTAAGCATAGCGACAATAATATGGTAGAACATAATACAATAGAGCAAGAAGATGACTACCTTGACTATGATGAAATAATTAGCATAATAGAAGTGGATAAGGAAGAGAGTCAAGACTCACCTTGGCCATGAGGGAAAGACATCTACACTAAGGTTCCTTTTCCATTACCCCTTCAGGGATCGGGAGACAACCAAAATACACAAGATACACATAATGAGAAACCTCGACATGATAACATTAAGAAAGAAAAAGTGGTTACGATGGAAAGTATCCCATTTCACCATGAAAGGCTCATTAATCAAGTAAATTAGAATAAGAAAGAAAAATAAAAGAAAAGACCTAGGCAGACGTCATCTATAGGAACATGTAATGATTCCCCTCCTCACAGGCATTAGAATATGATTTCAAACATACAGGATGTTGGGAAGAATGCAGCGGATAACTATTTCAACAATGGCAATCAAACAAGTATGAATTTCTCACATATTTTGCCACACTTAGTAGAGTACCTTTCTAAGATGTTCGCAAGTTTGGCCTCCTTTTAGATATATATACTATAGTATTGTGTCATGTTATGTTCCCTCATGTTGTTATTTTGTTTAGGTCCCCTTGGATGACCCTTGATACTCTTACATAAGGTCAAGGATACAAAGGGACCACCTCTGTTGTAACATTCTTCTATTTGTTTCGCAGTTCTTCTATACTCCTCTCATCTCTTTTTATTGTTGTGTGTTGTGCCTTGGGGGGTTAACATTGTGGAAGATGTCTTATGGGCATATTCCCATGTTGTAAACCCAAGTCACTTTTGTCTCCTCTCTCATTTTATTGTTTCCATTCTTTAGTGACTCTACTAGTCGGTGGATGATGAAAACAAACAAATACTAATAAAGACTGCATGTCCATTTAATAAGAAAGAAAAAATGGACCCAATCCATATATGAAGATGGGGTTGATATATATATATATATATATATATATATATATATATATATATATATATATATATATATATATATAATATGACACTTGACTAGTAGAATCACTCCATGTTGTGATTCACATTATGAAAATCTTGTAACAAACCTTTGTAATACTCGAAGTCTGTTTCTATGCACTTTGGATTGTTTTCTATCTCACCTTGTCACTGCACTCAGTTCTAAGATACATGCAGTATAGCCCAATGGCTATACTTGGTTCTGAACCCACAAGTGTAGCTTTGGTCTTTGATGTGATCTATGATACATTTTCAACATAGCTTTCATGAATGGATTTGGTTATTATCTTACAGTAAGATTTTCTAATCAAAGATTATATCTTGTTTATTTTCTTAGCAAATGATATCAATGTGTTTGTGGGAACATTCCATGATCGTGGCACGTCACTTTGGGACATAGGTTTCATGAAAGATCTTGTTCCCTTTCTTGTTTTCACTAACGTGCTTGATATTGGTAAGCAGAATCAACCACCTTAAGGTGGGGGCATATATAATGATAACTACTTGATTATTTTGACACTCACAAAGCATGTTTGAAAGACCTTATGCAGAAGGCAGGATGGTGTATCTCTTGAGCTAGTGCACATCCTTATAATCAAAATCCCTCATTGCAAGGTGGGATGGTTTATCTCTTGAGCTAGTGCACATCCTTTTAAACAAAGCCCTTCTACAGAAAGCGAGATGGTGTATCTCGAGTTAGTATGCATCCTTTTAACAAAAATCCCTCATTGTGAGGTGGGATGGTGTGTATCTTGAGCTAGTGCACATCATTTTTAACAAAGTCCTCTATGAAAGCGGGGTGAGTCTTGTGTTACTCACCCTTAAGAATGTATTTGGTGATTGTGGTAGTGTAGCTCAACCATCAGGTGTGTCTAAAATGTGTTTTAGATGGTGGGACTTAGGAATAACCTCCTTCCCATCACTCATGTTTGTCGTGTATAAGACGTATAGTATGTCAAATACTTACTATACGGTGCTCATGTATTCCATGTGTCTTACTTGTGTGTTTGTCATGTCTTCCCCCAAGTCTGATTTAAAGCCACATAGTAATGAGCTCCCTCAACATTCAGGTTTTGTTTTGCATGTCTTCCCCATGGTGTGGTCTAAAGGCATGTAGCGATGAGCTCCTTGCATATTTTGGGTTTTATTTTGTGTGTTTTTGTTTTCTTACTTGTTGGCTTTTCATTTTTTTTTCTCATTTAGATTAACTACACACACACACAAACACACACATTTGTGTGTGGTTTTTTTTTTTTTTTGTTCATAGATTGTTTTTATTTTTATTTTTTATATCCTTTTATTTAGAATTATTTTTCTAATTAATTCATTTCTATATATGCTAGATTATACACCTATACATATGTTTAGAGGCTTTTAAGCATATATATACCTATGTTATATGTATATTCACTATACACATTCCTTCTTTTTTGTTTTCTTGCTTGTTGGTTTTTCATTTTTTGCTTATTTAGATTGACTCTCTATATATGTATATGTATATGTATACATATATGTATAGATATATACATATACATATTTGTACATATACATATATGTATACACACACATATATATGTATATGTGCATATATATGTATGTATGTATGTACACATTTGTGTGTGTATGTGTGTGGTTGTCTGTTTCTATGTTTATTTGTTCATAGATTGGTTTTATTTTTATTTTTTTACTTCCTTTTGTTTAGACTTTTATTTCTAATTATTTCATTTCCATATATGCTAGATTACACACCTATACATATGTCTAGAGGCACTTTGTCATATTTTTTTTTATGTTTTCTCTCTATCAAGTTTCTATTTATATATGGGGTGTGTGTGGGTATGTGGATGTTTTCTTTGAGTATGTTTGTCTATAGATTTGTTTCCATTTCATACTTTATTTTGTTTAGACATATTTGTCTAAATTTTATACTTCTCCTTATTTACTAGACTATGCACAGGTATATATATGCTTAGAGGCATTTATCTTTCTCAATTTACTTCTTTTTTAATTTTTCTTTCTTTCTTTTAAATTCCTTATTATCCATACAACTTCCAACCCCTCTTCTATTTAGTATGACCTAGTTTACAATTCACCATTTTTTCCTATAGCTCTCTACATCCTTCACATAGTGTGATTCCCAACATTGATGCTAAAAAAATGCTTACACAGTTAAATCTAGAAACTTAATTATACAATAGTATGGACTGTGGAAATCTAATGTCTTTAACAAAAATATAGTTAAATATGTATTAAATAATTTTTGAAATTTCAAATTAAAAAAAAAATAACTATGAATAAAATAGCATTAAACATTAAATAATACATAAAATTATTACAAAATAATTATATATTTTGAAAGTTAGCATAGATTGTAGACACCCAAATTTGTCATTGTCTTACAACACCTAGTCAAATACATTATTAGAGACATCATGTAGCATTTTTCCTAATCGCACTCCTAATCCCATTAGCCAATTAATTAAATAAATCTATATTTATTTAATTCATTTTCAATCCTAATCCCATCCTTATCCCACTGTCCAATTAATTAAATAATTTTTTTTTTTTAATTTCCCATCCTAATCACCTAGCCAATTAATTAAATAAATCCCATTCATTTAATTAATTCCCTTTCACATGTCCCAACTAATTTAAATAAAATATTTGAATTAGGTACTCACCTCTCACCACATTCCAACACTTGTCCACCTCTTAATTGAATAATGTGTGATAGTAAAACTTTCATTTAATGTCCTTCACATGCACAATGAATTTAAATAAACTTTTATTTAAATTAGGTCAGCCCTATTCTCCTTTGTACACTTGTCACATGACTACAACTCCTCATGGAGTGGGAAAACATATTCGATCCTAGTCGTCCACATCATTCATTTATCCCTTTAATCTCAACCATCAATCCAAATCAGTCCTTGCCTATAAATCAACCTCTCACAAGTCATTTTCATGCATTGAGTTTCAAATATCCTTATGCTATAAAAATATCATTAGGGCCTTTGCATCATTCATCCTCATATCATTGTTATGCTAAATAGTGAGCACCCAATATTCCTCCCATCAACAATCCTTCAAAATCTTGCATTCTCATGTGAGGTGGAGAAGAGAAATGGAGATAAATCAAGTTTAATATGGAGATTGGTTTGCATTTACATTTGTAATTTTGATTTACATGTTGTCTTGTCCTTCATTGTGAATTGTTAGGGTTTCCATTATTGTTGTTTATGCATTTGCCCTAGTTAGTTTTTTACCCTAACACATTTTGGTGAACCTAACGTGAAATCATGGAAATCTAATAAATTTTGGTCAATTTAGAAACTTGACTTTTGCAGGTTACTTCTAGGGCTCAAACAGACCTCGACATTGCATCTGATAGGCCTCACTGGTGACAAACGACATAAAATTCAACAAATTTTGTCAGAGAAAAAAATTTGAAATATTTTTTAGTTTTAGCCCCTCCATAGGGCCGTATCATACGAATCCAAATGGAGCTATATGACCTCTGTGCAGGGGCCTAGCTAAAAATTTTGGTTAAATCATTGCTTGATTTTAGGTTGCAGGTTTTTTTTCATTTACAGGTTTAATCTTTGTTATTGCAAGTTTAAGATTTTTCATATAGGTTTATTCTGTTGTAGGTTTTAAAATCCTAATCAACGTTGAAATTCCTATGTCACGGTCCTAAAATCTCATGGTTGTTGTTTATTAAAACCCTATTTGCCATTGTTTTTGCTTCCTAATCACCTGCAAATCCTTGTCGAACCATCTGTTGCTCCTCCTATTTTATCAACTTCCACCTTAGATCCTATAGTCGCAACCAAAAAATTCCAGGTCACCACCTATGGAACTAATCACCACTAACCTTAAACACCTGATCCACATCAACCTCCACTCAGTCCACATTATCTGCCACCATCGCCGCTTCAAAATACCCTAACTTCCTAACTTAAACATCCTTCCACCGCTCATTAGACACTAATCCCGACTAGATACGAATTTTGCTACCCGTGAATGCGTTTGCTGCCAGTCATATTTCCTTCATCCTTCATTCTTGAATATCCTTAGACAACCCTTATTCCACCCATCATAGACCTTAGATCCTATTATCATTTCCTCCACTTTCAACTTCTTTGTCATCGGTTACTACGGTGTCAACTATTTTGTTGACTTCTTTATCTTTGTTCTCTACAACAATTATTGAGCCTTCATTATTGGCTTAAAATATTCGGCCTTAGCCACCATTGGCTTGGTCTTCCATAGCCTTGACCTTAGCCTTAGGCATCACTAGCTTGGGGCCTCTGTAGCCCTTGTAGCTGGTTGGTGGTCATTGTTGATTTTTTGTAGCTTGGAAGTGGGGCCGTGTGAAGGGTGGAAGTTGCTTAAGGGCAACTCGAGTTGGATATTTAGCAACAGCATGATTTCTATTTTATTAATAGAATGTTTCTTGAGTTGTGAGGTGGAGATAACACCAAGAGTGATTTTATGTGTAAGGAAAGCCAAGTCTTGCAAGGAAAGTTTCTTTTCTCTTGCAAGGAAAGTTTATTTTCTCTTGCATCAGCAGGGCTATATATGTAAGATTGCTGTAGCAACATTGTATTGTATTATGTGTGAGCTCTAAACTCTGAATACAAAGCCAAGATTTGTGACGTAGTTTTTAGAGAAAAAAAATTTAGAATTTCGTCTCCAGTTTCTTCTGTGGCTATGGCAACTAGTGTTTGATATGAGGACAGGCTTGAGGGTGCATCTAACTTTTTACAGTGGAAGGTTTGGATTACTTCTGTTCTCAAGGAGAACAAGCTATGGATCTATGCTAGTACAAAGGTGACACCGCCAACAAATGATCCTGTTGCCCTAGATTCGCATGAAGTCAAGGAGGCCAAGGCTTAGAGGATTATCTTGGACGGGGTAAGAGATCATCTAATTCCTCATCTATTGGGGAAAGACACTGCCAAGGAGATGTGGGATACACTCACAAAACTTTATCAGAGTGACTATCAGAGTCGTAAGATGATGCTGAAAGACAAATTGCATAACACCAAGATGTCTAAAGGTGAGAGTGTGACCTCTTACTTGTCCAAGCTGACACAAGTCAAGGATGAGCTGGCTACTGTTAGAGAGACGATTGCTGAAGATGAGTTGGTGCGTATAGCCTTGAACAGTTTTTCGAAGCACTGGGAAGTGTTTGTCAAGTGTATTGCTGGTAGAGATCAGCTACCTAATTGGGCGAGGCTTTGGGATGATTTCATTTAGGAAGAGATCCGTGAAGGTTCTCATCAAGGAGATCAAACAAAGAAGGGTCAAGATGAAGAAAATCTTGCTCTTGCAAGCAAGGGAAAGAAAAAGTCCAATAAATGGAAAATGGAAGGTTCTTCCAAGAATGGGAAGAAGAAAGATCTGAGCAAGATAAAATGTTTTTGCTGCCATCAAATGGGTCACTATGCCAGTCAATGTCTGAATAAGAAAAATAAGGACAAGCAGAAGAAGCAAGTTGCTGACACAGTAGAGGTGGACGAGTTTGCATCACGATTTGAGAATGAGTTTTCACTCATTGCCTGTCTCTCAAGTTCAATTGCCAACATGGTGTGGTATATTGATAGTGGGGCTTCTTGCCACATGATGGGAGTCAGAGAATGCTTCACCAAGTTGGAGGAGAAGAAGCTGGATTTCTATATTAAGCTTGGAGACAATGCCAAGTACCATGCAACTGGTATTGGCATCGTCCAGTTTTAGAGGAAGTTTGGCAAACCCTTGTTGGTGGAGGATGTGTTGTATGTCCCTGGCATGACAAAGAATTTAATCTTGGTTTCTACCTTGGAGGACAAGGGTTACATCATAACCTTTGAAAGGGGCAAAGTCTATATTCATCCCAAGGATTCCAAGGTTGCAAAAGTGATTGGAGTTAGGCATGGAAGCTTGTTTTGGTTATAGTTTGAGCCAGCACATGCATTGGTAAGCAGCTGTAGAGGGCTAGGAGAATTGTGGCACAGGAGGACGGCTCATCTTCACCATGGAGCACTTAATGTGCTCAAGGAAATAGTGACGGGGCTGCCTGAGATGAAGACAGAAAACCATGAAGTGTGCAAGGGTTGTGCTCTTGGAAAATATGCCAAGACCAGTTTTCCAAGCAGTGACACTAGATCCAAAGGGATTTTGGATCTTGTACACTCAGATGTGTGTGGGCCCATGTCAACAATATCCTTGAATGGGTATGAGTATTATGTTACTTTCATTGATGACTTCTCCAGGAAGACGTGGATATATTTTTTGAAGAACAAAGATGAGGTCTTCAGTAGGTTCAAAGAGTTTAAGGCTCTTATGGAGAACCAAACAGGGAGGGAGATCAAGATACCGAGGTCTGATAATGGAGGTGAGTATACCTTGAATGCCTTCAAAGATTTCTGTACTTAGGAAGGTATCAAGAAAGAGTTGACGGTTCCATACAACCCTCAGCAGAATGGGGTTGCTGAACGGAAAATAGGGCTATAGTTGGAGCAGCCAAGGCCATGCTTCATGATTAGTATCTACCTTGGTTCTTATGAGTAGAAGCTTGCATTACAGTTGTGTATTTGCAGAATAGGAGCCCTCACAAAGTGTTGGGCAAATTGACTCTAGAAGAGGCGTTCACCGGTAAGAAACTAGATTTGGGGCACATTCACATCTTTGGATGGCTTGTGTATTGTCACATTCCTGTGGAGAAGAGAACCAAATTGGAACCAACTGCAGAGAAGGGTATCCTTGTTGGGTATAGTGAAACTTCTAAGGCCTATAGAGTTTTCATTCCTGCCCTCAGGAAAATAGTAGTTCGCAGAGATGTGAAGTTTGAGGAAGAGAGGGCTCTTCAAAAGTCTAGTAGTTTGATGAATGAGGAGAAGTAATCACCTACAGTTGAGGCAGAACAAATCCCTCAAACTTCAGTCCTGCAAGTTGGAGAGTAGAGAAAGAAGGCTAAGCAAGTTGATCAGAAAGAGGAACAGATAATTCCTCAGCATCAGATCCCTATTATTGAGAAGAAGAGAAACAGAGCGGCTGAGCAGACACTAAGAGAGACCCAGGAGTATATTAGTGACCCATAGAATTCAGTCAAACAGAGGAAAGCTCCCAAATGTTATTCTGATTATGTGGCACTTATGAGTGAATTAATTGAAGAGGAGCCTTCCAACTTTCAGGAAGCATCCAAGGACCAAGTATGGAGGGATGCCATGGTCGAAGAGTATTCTTCCATCGTGAAGAATAGCATGTGGGAGGTAGTACCTCATCCAGAAGGTAAGTCTGTGGTGCGCTCGAGATGGCTGTATAAGATTAAGCATGCTACAGATGGTAGTGTAGAAAAATTCAAAGCCAAGTTTGTGGCTAAGGGGTTTTCTCAGAAGGAAGCAGTCGACTACGACGAGACTTTTGCTCCAGTAGCTAGGTACTCATCCATAAGAGCTATCATTTCTATAGCAGCACAAATGGGTTGGAGGATTCACTAGATGGATGTAAAGACAACCTTCCTCAACGGAGAGATTGAGGAAGAGATTTACATAGAACAACCAGAAGGATTTGAAGCACATGGGAGGGATTCTCATGTATGCAGGTTGAGAAGAGCGTTGTATGGGCTCAAGCAGGCTCCTAGGGTGTGGTATTCATGTATTGATAGTTTCTTGCAGAGTGTGGGCTTCATCAAGAGTGAGGCAGATCTGAACTTGTACTATGTTCAGGTGAAGGATGAACTTCTCATATTGGTGTTGTATGTTGATGACCTATTTCTCACAGGGTCAGAGGAGCTCATAGCCCACTGCAAGCAGGATCTTGCAGGAGAGTTTGAGATGAAGGACTTGGGGTTGATGCACTACTTTCTGGGATAGGAGTTGTGGCAGAAAGAGGGAGAGATCTTCCTTGGACAAGGGAAGTACATAATTGATATCTTGAAGTGATTCAGGATGGAGGACTGTAAGCCCATGTCCACACCACTTGTGACCAATTGGAAGAAGATTGATGCTTCTAGATCAGAGGCAGTGGACCTGACTTTATATAGATAGTTGATAGGCTCTCTTTTGTATCTAGTCAACACCAAGCCAGACATTTGTTTTATAGTGAACTCACTTAGTCAATTTATGGTGGAACCTAAACGTGTGCACTGGATAGCTGCGAAACATGTTTTGAGGTATCTCTGAGGCACAATTGATTATGGGCTGAAGTATGTTCAACATGATGGAGTGAAGCTTGAGGGGTTCACTAATGCAGATTGGGCAGGCAGTACAACTGATCGGAAGAGCACTTCAGGGTGCAGTTTTAGTTTGGGATCAAGAGCAGTCTCTTGGTACAACAGGAAACAAAAGTCAGTTGCACTGAGTTCTACAGAGGCCCAGTATATGGTAGCTAGTATGGCTACATGTGAGGCTATCTGTCTTCGAAAACTTCTAGTTGGGCTTTTTGATCAGGAGCTAGATCCTACAATCATTTACTGTGATAATCAAAGTTGTATTAAACTCTCTGAGAATCCAGTGTTTCATGACAAGTCGAAGCACATTGAGATCAAGTACCACTTCATCAGAGATTGTGTAGAGAAGGGGACAGTGAAGCTCCAGTACATTCCTACTAATGAACAGATAGCAGATATCCTGACCAAGCCTTTGATGAAGAGTAAGTTTGAATTCTTTAGGGATAAGATGGGTGTTGTGCAGAACACTTTCCTCGCTAAGAGGGAGTGTTGATTTTTTGTAGCTTGGAAGGTGGGGCCATGTGAAGGGTGGAATTTGCTTAAGGGCAACTCAAGTTGGATATTTAGCAACAACATGATTTCTATTTTATTAATAGAATGTTTCTTGAGTTGTGAGGTGGAGATAACACCAAGAGTGATTTTATGTGTAAGGAAAGCCAAGTCTTGCAAGGAAAGTTTCTTTTCTCTTGCAAGGAAAGTTTATTTTCTCTTGCATCAGTAGGGCTATATATGTAAGATTGCTGTAGCAACATTGTATTGTATTATGTGTGGAAAGTTTGTTGTTGAGGCTGAATAGAAGATCCAACATTTGCAGGTTTTTCCCCATATTGGGGATTTCTGGTTATATCTGTGTTATTGTCTCTTTGTGTATGGCTTCTTGTTATTTTTTGCTTCCGCTGTTATTTGTTGTTATTTAACCCAGAGTATTAATTGTTATAAATCAGATAGAGGTTCTATTTTGTGAATTTATTGTCAATTAATCTATAGCTCGGTTATAAGAAATTAACAATCATATGTGTGACTTGACCATTGGCTATATATTTCTATTTTATTTTTATTTTTTTCTTCCTCACAACCCTTGGTCATATTACTGACCAAGGGCTTCACCAAGATAAAGCCCCTAACCACTAGGTAAGCCCTAGAGGAGACTGCCAATGTGACCAAACCTACTTAACCACTAGTGGTTAACAACAAATAGTTAGGGGTTCTTTTGTCTTCCACATGCTCTAGAAGAGCATTTTTTTTCCTTTTCTCATAACTTGGGCATACAATATCAAAATCATGAAAACAAGGACTCATTGGAAAGCTAACTTGATGAACTATGCAATGGTATAGAAATTATTAGGTGATTATGTTGATTTTCAGGTATTTTTCTTAGTCAAACTCAAACTTAATTTTAAACTTCAAATGAGCATTTCTTGAGCAAAATTTATCCAATTTCGATGAATTTTTTTAAAAAGTGTATAGAATCTCCTAAATTTTCTATTTATGCAATCTATTCTACTACATCAGTTCATCTTGATCATATTTTATCATATTTCATCTTTTTCACATAATGGTTTTCTATGCAATTTTACTTGTTTCTTTTTGGGATTTGTGACTTGTAGGTGAATCGAATGAGCCGTAGTAGCATTTGGATCAACATACAAAGTAGATTGGAAATCAAAAACTTCCAAGTGCATTCATTCTAATCTTTTATCTTTTTCTATCTTGTTTGCAAACATTCAATTTGGGCTTAAAAAGAATATTTCCTTGATCTCACATTTCGATTTGGGCTCTAGAACATACCCTTGTCTTCATTCACATCAAAATTGAGCATTAAAATGAACAAGTGTCTTCTTTCACACATCTTGATTTGGGATTAAAAAGAAAAGGTGCCTTCATTTCTTAGTGAACTTGAGTGAAGTTAGTGGTGTGTATGCTCTTCTCATGTGCTTTGCATGACCTTAAGAATCAAAAACACCTCTCATCCATTCAATTTCACAACACATATTTCATTTCTAAGGGGAAATTAACAAGTGCGAGTGTGAATCAATTGTGCAAGTGTATTCTCTCTCATTGCACGACAAGGTGACCTTGGAGATCAAAAACACCCACTTGGTTTTCTTTTGTCATACCCATCCTAGGAGGCTTGCTTGGAGACACACCACTCCAAAGGATGACCTCAACCGAGGATTGAATCGAAAGACACCCTCTTTGGAAGTCAAAACATTATCACTCTTGGCTAAGCCCCAAAGAACTTTATACCTTTGTGAAGTGAAGGTGAAGGGTGGGGTACTCCTTTCTCTTGGCTATGTGGTAGAATTTTGCTTTCATTTCATTTCCCTAGTCAACCTTGTGCAACTTAGCTTAAGACCCAATTGGCCGTACCCACTTGACTAGTCATAGGCTTGTTGATGTGCCTTCTCCAAGTTCTAGCTTCATCATCACATTCTTCAAATTTCAAACTCAAATTGCTTGTGTCTTGCGTGAGTGATTCATGTATGTACATATGTAATCATTAGTTTGAACATTGCCAAATCAAGCCATAGACACCAAACACATAAACAAATCATTCTAAACATTCTTCTTAGTTGAAACAATCACATCCTAATAATCATCATCCTCTTTCTAATCCAATCAACTTCATCCTAATTGCATCTTATCTATTCTACTCATTCCACATCAACATCACAATCATAATCAAGCACTTGCCAAAAAGGTCTTAATTCTTAAACACATGTGTGACACTATATCAACATTAGAAGACCTAGTACCCCAATTCCAAGACATCCTCCAAGCACTTTACCAAGAACCACAACCCTTAGATCAACAAACCATACAAAGGGTCCATGTCATCATCCAACAACTTCAACTTCAAACAAGCCGATAACCTCAAATACAAAATCTCCTAGCCCAAGCCCAACAAACCATACAAAGGGTCCATGTCATCATCCAACAACTTCAACTTCAAACAAGCCAATCACCTCAAATACAACATCTCCTAGCCCAAGCCCAACACTTCATAGCCACTTCTCAAACCCAACAAACACATCATCCTGTATCCATTCACTATCAACCAATGCCATCTCAACCCTATGTGTCATCCTCCTCCATTTCATACCAAGCCAATCCATCCACATATCATGTCAATTACACATCAACTTGTCCCACTTCATACCAATCTAATCTACCCACATGTCAAATCAATTCCCCATTGAAACTTATCCCATTTCATACCAATCTAATCCATCCACATGTCAAATGAATTGTACATCAATTTAACCCAAATCATTCCATGTCAATATCAACATATCCACCCACACCACAACAAGAACATATGAGCCCAAGTTCACCTTGGTAGCAAGATCAAAGACCCTCAACTTCATACCAACCACAAGATCTTTTGTCTACATATTCCACCATTTCACCTTACCATGAAACTCATTTACAAGACTATCAATAGCCTTCACAACAAGAACATGCAAGCCCAAGTCCACCTATACACCAAGACCTAATATCCTTTGACATGCGAAATGCCAATCTAGATTATGTGTCCTATGAGTACCCTCCATCACCATCTAATAAAATACCAATCCATGAGCCTACTAGTCCTACCTTGACACCACCATGTGATCCTATTCCTAATCCATTGATCCACCAACCTTCTAACCCATCAAGCCCTCCATTACCTTCATCACCATGTTACTCTAATCCTTCACCAAAGGATGCAACTAAGATAGTTTTACAAGAGATGCTCAAAAGTAAATTTATTGATCTTCCTGAAGTTAAACCATGTGAGGAAAGTGCCTACAATGAATATGACTATTGTGCATACCATTAGAGCATAGGCCATAATACAAATGAATACCCCATATTTATCACAATCATTTACAAGGTGTACCAAAATAGAATAAGTAAGAATGCTAAATCATCCCAATCCCATGTGTCACCACCATCCAATCCTAATCCTAATCCATCTAAGCACATTTTCCCTCTCTCCAATCGAAATCCTAATATGTCCAATCCCATTATCTCTCCATCCAATCAAAATCCTAATCCTAAGCCTACAACACCATCCACCATCATTGTACACCCATTATATTGTGCATACACCCATACACTTGCAAAGGTTGTGATCCAATGGCTACTAGCACAGAATATACCATCTCCATGTCAAACACCCATTCATGAGCCTATTAACGAACCCTCAAACACCATGTCCAATCCTACAACCCCATCATGTGGTCCACAACCCATAGATCCTATTGACAAGTCTCCAATTATAAGTCCAATTCAAGATCCATCATTCCCTCATGTTGATAACCCTCATGTTGATGACCATCTAGAACCCATCAATTCTAGCCAAGAGTCTCCCAATTCCATTTTCATTCAAGAAAGTCAAGAGCTATGTCAAGAGCATAATCTAAAGCATGTGGAAACATCAAGCCCTAGTCCTAATCAAGATCAAATCATTTTCATTCAACCCATCCATAACATTTATCTTTTCACAATCAAGATATTACCTATGAAGAAGCTATCCATGAGAAACTTGATCCTATACCTATCCATAAGCAAACAGTCCAAATCCAACCTATCCACAATGCATATATTTTCTATGATCAATGCATTATTCATGATGAAGAACCTATCCATGAGCAAATTGATCCTATTCATACCCCCACAACCATTCATGAGCAAAACACCAAAGATAGGCTACATATTCCATCTAATGAAAGTCTTGTTGACCTACTTGAGGATTCACCCCATTTCATGGCATTCCTTCAAAGAGAAGAAACTTGTCCTCCATCTAGCCCTATCCATAATTCCACAACATCCACTTTCCATGATGAGACACTTGCCTCCCAAGCAAACATAGAAGATCAAACCAATAGCTTGGATCTAAATGAACATAATCATGGTCCTAATCATCCTTTCACATCCACTATCAACCCCATTTCAAGTCCACCATCATATCCTATTGGTCTATCCACTTTCATCCATAAATTTTCTTCCTTAGGATAACAAAAACCATTGTCCACCACCTCACCTTCTCCATCCAATAAGGAACTCAAATCTAGTGTCCAAACTATCCCTAGTCCTATAGTCCATCACATACTCCAATACATGAACTACCAAGGTAAAGGCTTAGGTCTTCATGAACAAGGTATTTTGGAGCTCATCCATGTCAAGGTCCCTCCATGCTCATATTGTCTTAGATACACACCCCAAGGAAAACAATCCAAAGATGTTTTTATGTCCTTGATGCATCCTAAGTCCACCACTTTCCATCATAAATCCCTTCATACCCTGAAAACATATGTTGTCATTCCACCTCCATTATCCTACAAATGTCAAAAGCATGTGACCATACACCTTCCACCATCCAATTTACTTCCATTACTTCCAACTCCTTATTTCCCTCCATCTAATTTACCTTCACTTCTTCCAACTCCAAATATCCCTCCATCCACTTTACCTCCACTTCTACCAACGCCTAATTATCCACTTATCCATAAATCCCATAAAAATCCTAATCATGACCAACAAATGCATATATTGTCTAAACATGAAGCTTCTACTCATTCCACCCATCCCATAGGATTCAAAAATAAAAATTTGGATGCCTCTACATATAAATCCAAAAATCCTACCAAAAATCTTAAAAATCCTCATACCTTAGAGCACAAATGAAAAAAGTCAAATAAAAATACATCCAAAAGGTTATCCAAGCCCATACCTCCAAAACAAAAGTCCAAAACTAAAATGGTTTGGGTACCTAAGAAAAAATAAATCAAGTCAAATGGAGCATCAACATCTCAAAAATCCCAACCATCCCCTTTAATCCAAAATTCCCATTCCATTCAAAAATTCCAAAAATCCCACAAGTCAAGAAAAAAACATAAAAATACTAAGTCTATGTGGGTACCTAAATACTTACATCATCCATCCCCTAAGAAAACATCCCCATTTCTTCCTACACCACTTCCCAGTCAAAAGCTTCAATGTTTATCACAGTGTGTTCAACCGTTGGTCTTGGTTCCATTCTGTTCCACAACATTCCCACATATCTCCATCTCCCCACCTTTCATCCACTATCCTACATATCTCCCCCATCATCCTATCCCTATGGTCCATGCTTTTGCATAAGCCTTTCATCCATCCTTTTGAATAAACCTTACATAATCCACATCAAAATCCTCTATCCTTCCATACATAATCCACTATCGCCCATCCATCCTTGCATAAACCCTCTATAACCCACCTCAATATCCACTATCTCCATTTCATGCAATCCCCTACCAACATCTATGAGCGTAATGACATTTGACATGGTCCATGTGATGGCATCCCTCTATAGTGAGACAATATCACCCTTCATGGAACTAGATGCTTGAGTCTCTCTTATCCATATCCACCTACCCTATCCAAATATCCATAAAAAATAAAATTAAAATAGTAAAGAGAAATTCCTTCGTCCAACGGTGAAAACCACCCTTGGTGGTGCCTTGGATAACTACCATGATGAAAACCTAACAAACACGCATCATGTGTAGGTTGATCTTCTATGTCACTTACACTTGGGGGCACATTGTCTCATCCATTCCAAACTATCTATCCCATCCATACAATTTCCATACCTCCTTCCATCCTTATCCATTTTTCCTATATACATATATCTATCCTATTGAAGCTATTCATCTTTCCTTCCTCCTTTTGATCTTGATAAAATCATGGGGGCTAAATGTTGAAACATGTTTTGGATATCTCTTGATATACCTCATCCCTTTCAAGCCAATCCTATCACCATCCTATTGTCATGAGCTTTGTCATGAAAAATCCTAAATAGTATATATAGAATGGGGCATGTTATTCCTTTGCGCCATAGTCTTTAGAGATCACATCTTATCTCCCTTATAATGAATACATCCATCCCATCCACTCTTGTCTATCATCTTATCCATCCATATATCATGAGTCTTACATCCCATCCACCTTGCCTATCCTTTTATCCATCCATTTATCATAATCTTTTTATCCCATTTACTATTGCCCATCCTTTTATCCACCCATCCTACCTCCATCCTTTTACCTAGACTTGGTTTCCCCTTGTCATTGGTATCTAGCATAAAGGCTATTCAAAATGCCATCCAATGTCATCCCCAAACATTTTAAAAATCCAAAAAAAACCAAATTCCCAAAAAATCCAAAAAAAAATCAAAACACGTAAAAAATCTAAAAAAAATCAAAACGTATCAAAAATCTAAAAAAATCAAAACATTTCAAAAATACAAAAAAATCAAATATCAAAAAAAATCCAAGTAATAAAATTAATCTATCATTTAATCAATTAAATCAAAATCAACTCAATCACATCGATCAAATCAACCACATCAATCAAATCATTGCAATCAAATCACTTCTTCTAATCAATCCAATCATCAATCAAATCAATTCAATCACATCAACTCAAATTCATCAAATCATTCCTTGAAGTTAATTTTTCAAATCAATCAAATCAATCCAAGCAATAAATCCAAATGCAATTCATCCTTAATCGATACCAATCAAGTCAATAAATCATGTCAAATTATCCAATTACATCCTTGGTGTTGATCCCAATCTTGTTGTAAACCAAATCAATCAATCATCATCATCATCAATGGGATATACCATTCCTGTTGGAAATAGTTCAGACAACTAAGAGGGGGGGGGGTGAATTAGTTGTCCCTAAACTTTATCCTTTTATGAAGCTTTTAAATCTTCTTTGTAATCAGATTAATGATGTAGACATTTAACCATAAATCAACATATGAGTAGAAACAACATGAACACAACACCAAAATTTTGATGTGGAAAGCCCGGTTAAGGGAAAAACCATGGTGGGGGTTAACCCACAAAAATGCGTACCTTGTTAAAAGTACTTAAGAAAATAGAAGGCACATGCCTTCAAGTGCACTGCCTAGAGCTCATTGCTCAAGAAGAGGTTCACTACCTATAAGAAATTATGATTTATATAGAAATAATGAACTAAGAAATAACATCTATATTCATGCCTGAATCAGTCCCCTTAAAGGCTCAAGACTTCTACTCTTATCTTTAAAATCTTCTTCATAGATTATTCACTCCATACTCCCTTCGCTCCTCTTCTTCTTTTCTTTTCTTTTAATCCCTTCTTTATATTTAATTCATTGTGTACAAGGATGCTTTTCAACAAGTATTTGTATGCTTCATCAACCTTGGAATGATCAACAAGGTTGGCTAAACTTGACGTAGATCATCACACTGTCAGCCAAACACAACTAAGACTTGAATCTTCTTCTATAACCACGCCATGCTTCATAAAAATGCTCTTAGATCATCCGCAACATGCTAGGAAAATCCGATCGGCCAAGACTGGGAAGAATATCAACCTCAAAGAAGAAATCTTTAATCAACAAGCTCAAACTTCAGTGTGGACCTCCAACATAGTAACCACACGATCTAGAGACCTCCACAAGCACATTGAAATCACCAATAACATTCATTCTAAACCAAATTACCAGAATCATTTGTATCTTACTCTAGAGCCTCAAGAACACTATCTGCCCTGACTGTCAAACTAGAAGGATAGCTTGTGGACCTCCAAACCACAAACCACTAGAGTTGATGATACACATTGACTTCCCAAACATGCCTTTAGATCCATAGATCATAATTTTATATTACCAGAGAAAATCAGACTTCTTTTCTGACAATCTGTCTTTCCTGAGTATTGCAGGAACTGGTTTAACTCAGATGGCCATAACTCCTTCAAATCTTCATGTGGACTTCTCAAATCTTAACTAGAGCAACCTTTGACAATCCTGTACATAGCTATATGGTCCACAAGAATTCATTGTTATTAATTTTCTCAATATCCTCAACAATCCTGTCTTTTATACAGACAACAATAGTTGACACTAATGGCAACAAGAATATGTTGACGTCAATGACAACTTCACTTAGGCGCATATTTGCAACAATCTCCCCATTTGTCATTAA
Organism: Cunninghamia lanceolata; assembly: GCA_027924645.1. Classification (NCBI taxonomy): domain Eukaryota; kingdom Viridiplantae; phylum Streptophyta; class Pinopsida; order Cupressales; family Cupressaceae; genus Cunninghamia; species Cunninghamia lanceolata. The sequence continues at coordinate 8,661,258 of BSBN01001107.1, read as the reverse complement.
TGGCAACATATGATGTGAAAAACTGAATTTAACCATCAAGACAAGAACTTCTCCACCTTTCTCTTCTCACTTCTGCAACTAATTTCTTTACTTCTCCCCCTTACATCAGTAACTAGTTTTTCACATGACTTCTCTCCCCCTTTGACATCAATGGCAAAGGGCGCATATTTGCATACTGACTACTCCCCCTTTGAGTAGTAGCTACTTAACATCAATTTGGATCATAAGATATGAATGTGAATTCCATCGGACTGATGTACCTTAGTGCATCTTAGTTCTGATCAAGAGGGGTAATAACCCCTAACTTCTCTCTGAGATACTCAAAAGTATCCTTGGGAAGAGGCTTAGTGAATATATCTATAATCTGATCCTTGGAAGACACAAACTCCAACTTGACTTCATTCTCATTAACTTTCTCTCTCAAGAAATGAAACTTGATAGATATATGCTTTGTCTTTGAGTACAATACCAGATTCTTCGAAATGCTTATATCACTTGAGTTATCACAGAAAATTGTGACTGGCTCCTCAAACATAATTCTGATGTCCTTCAACATTTGCTTCATCCACAAAACCTGAGTACAATTATTTGATGCTGTGATATACTCTGCCTCTACAGTAGATAGAGATATTGCCTCTTTCTTTTTTCTTATCCAAGAGACCAATCTTCTCCCCAAGAAGAAAGCACCACCACTAGTACTTTTCCTGTCATCCACATCTCCTGCCCAATCATCATCTGTATATGCATGAAAAGTGAAATCATTGTCCTTTGGATACCAAAGTCTATAATTAATTGTCCCCTTAGAATATTTGAAAATTCTTTTGATTGCCACAACATGGGATTCTTTTGGATCAGCTTGAAATCTAACAACAAGTCCAACTGCATTCATGATGTCAGGTGTAGTCTGAGTTAGATAGAGAAATCCTCCAATCATTGATCTATACCTTTTTTTCATTTTCCTTTTGGGAGTCATCATCTTTGCTCAGCTTGCATCTGGTTACCATAGGAGTACCTACTGTCTTTGAATCTTCCATTCCAAACTTTTTGAACAATTCTTTCACATACTTGGATTGAGATATGAAGATACCTTTATCTGACTAAATAATTTGTAGACCTAGGAAGAAGTTCATCTCACCAAACATTGACATCTCAAACTCACTTTTCATCTAATCACCAAATAGTTTGTACATACATTTATTTCCACCAAAAATGATATCATCAACAAAGACCTCAACAATTAGAATGCCCTTATGATTTATCTTGAAGTATAAATTACTATTAGCAGTACCTTTGCTAATTCCTAGCTTAAGCAAATGCTTATGCAATCTGGCATACCAGGCTCTTAGAGCTTGCTTGAGTCCATACAATGTTTTTCTTAGTCTACAAACCATATCTCCCTGATTAGACAACTGAAATCCTTTCGGTTGCTCAATGTAGACTTCTTCCTCCAGATCTCCATTTAGAAATACTGATTTGACACTCATCTGGTAAACATTAAAATCTTTGAAAGCAACAAAGGCAAGAAATAATCTGACTACCTCTATCCTTTCCACCAGAGAAAAAGTTTCTTCAAAATCAATTTCTTCCACTTGAGAATAGCCTTTACATACTAGTCTTGCATTGTTTCTTACAACCTCACCATCTTCATTCAATTTGTTTCGAAAGACCCATTTGGTTCCAATCACATTTTTTTCCTCAGGTCTGGGAATAAGATCCCAAGTGTAATTCTTTTCAATTTGCATCAATTCTTCTTGCATTTCCTTAGCCCAGTTTTCATCATTGCAAGCTTCACTTACTGATTTAGGTTCAATCTTTGAAATCAAACAAATCCCTTCTTGATCTTCAACAACTCTTCTCCTAGTTCAAACACCTCTATTTTTATCTCCTATAATTTGATCTTTAGGATGATTCATTCTTACATACCTGGGGATTTTGGGAATTGCTTGAACTTTTTTTTCTTGAGCTGGTTCCTCATCTTCTGCATAAATCTCTTGAGTTAATGGAGTTACTGGATCAATCTAGATCTAAGTCTAGATTTGATCTTGCCTTCCTTGACTTTGAATTTCATCTTGATCATCTGAATCATATCCGCAATACTTGGAATAACCTTCTTTGCTTTCATCAACTTTAACATTAGCACTTTCAACAATCTTTTTCAACCTCTTGTTGAAGCACTGGTAAGCCTTACTTTGAGTAGAGTATCCCAAGAATATACCTTCATCACTTCTTGCATCAAACTTGCCTAAATCCTCATCTCTTTTGATATAGCATTTACTACCAAAAATTCTAAAATATCTTATAGTAGGAGGATGACCAAACCATAGTTCATAAGGAGTTTTACCAGAATTTCCTTTGACCTGCACCCGGTTAAGAGTGTAGACAACAATACTCATAGCTTCCCTCCAATAAACTTGAGGAACATTTGTTTCCATCATCATGGTCCTAGCAACTTCCTGAATGGTCTAGTTCTTCCTTTCCACAACTCCATTTTTTTGAGGAGTCCTAGGAGTAGATAATTGCCTTTTTATCCCATACTTTTTAGAAAAAGCGTCAAACTCACTGAAACTGAATTCTCCACCTCTATCAGATCTCAAACATTTCAATTTCCCACCAATCTCATTTTCAACGATTGTCTTGAACACCTTAAACTTATCAAGAGCTTCTAATTTTTCTTTTAGGAAGGTTACCCACATCATCTGGGACTAATCACCAATCAACAACATAAAATATGTCTCCTTGCACACTCCTAATTCTAGTAGGAGCACAAAGGTCAGTATGTACCAGTTCCAATCTCCCACTTGAACTTGTTCCTTATTTTTGAATGAGATTTTTCTCTATTTACCCAATTGACATCCTCTACACATATTATTAGGTTTCAAAAGTCTTGGAAGATCTCTCATAGCTTGAGTGGAACTTATTTTGACAATGTTATCAAAATTTACATGACACATCTTCCTATGCCATAACCAACTTTGATCTATTTGAGCAATCAAACAACTTTTTCCTAAACTACTTAAGTGAAAGATGTTACCTTTAGTCTGAGTATCGGATGCAATTTCAGTTCCAGAGCTTTCCAAGATTCTGCATTTTCCATCCTTGAAACGAAGATCATAACCCTTGTCAACCAACTATCCAACACTAAGAAGATTATGCTTCAGTCCTTCCACATATAGAACATTATTGGTCCTATTCTTACAATCAAAAGAGATGGATCCTCTACCACGAATTCTACCAGCTGAGTTGTCTCCAAATTTCACAAGTCCTCCTTCATAATTTTCAAAGCTCAAAAACTTACTCTTGTCTCTAGTCATATGATGAGAACATCCACTATCAATCACCTATTCATCCTTTTCAACAACCTGAGAAACTAAGGCACTTTCTACATTTGCATAGCTAGTAGATTCGATAGACATTGAATCTTCTTCTTTAATAGAAATGAACACCCAATCACCTTCTCCATGATTAGATTCATCATCTACGACTCCTTCTTCTCCAACTTCTTGGACATAGTAACAATTCTTTTGACCCTTGTACCTGTAAGGGTTTGGCTTTGAAAACCTCTCTGGACATCTTGAGGGAAAATGACCAATCTTATTACAAGCAAAACATTTGAGTGGCAACTTTTCTTCATACTTACTGGATCCTCTTGGCATCCATTTGACAATGAGAGATTCAAGATCTACAGTTTCTAATTCAATATCTTCAAGATCCTTTCTTGTCTTCATAAGTCTGTTTGATCTTGCAAAAGAGCTTTCACCTGGATCATATCTTTGCTTTCCATACACATTGGCCTTGAATGCAGATTCAGACTTAGGAAGAGAATCTCCAAACTCACTCATTTCAAATGCAGAAAGTTTGCCAACTAACTGATCGCTTGTGACTATTGTTACTGTTCGGATTTCTTCAATTGTTGTAGCCTTGTGTTTGTAAGCTACAGGTAAGGATCTAAACACCTTGGCAACAATTTCTAATTCATCCAATACCCCTCCTGCATTTCTAATACCAGTCACAAATTCATTTACTTTTTGCATGTAGGAAGTAATGTTTTCATCCTCACTCATTACCAATCTTTCATATTTACCCTTCAGGCTTTGTAGCTTGGCACATTTAACATATTTGTCACCTCCATATATATTTTTCAGTTTACTCCAAATTTCATTAGCAATTTGCAAATCCATAACATTTGCCAATTCAGTATCGGACAGGGCACTCAACAAAGCTTCTTTGGCTCGAGTGTTGTATTCAGCATCTCTGAGTTCATCTATGTTTGAAGGTCCATTCTTTGGAATCTTATACACATTCTTGGTAATTGTCTAAAATCCATCACCCATACATTCTAGATGACACTGCATGCGTACCTTCCAGAGGGAGTAATTTGTTCCATCAAATCTTAGACTTTCCTTCTTGTAGATTGACATCTTGGATCTCCTCAAGAGGTTAGGCTTCTTTGAGAGGAGCTTGGCTCTTATACCAATTGCTGGAAATAGTCCAAACAACTAAGAGGGGGGGTGAATCAGTTGTCCCTAAACTTTATCCTTTTATGAAACTTTTAAATCTTCTTTGTAATCAGATTAATGATGTAAACATTTACCATAAATCAACATATGAGCAGAAACAACATGAACACACAACACCAGAATTTTGATGTGAAAAACTCGGTTAAGGGAAAAACCATGGTGGGGGTTAACCCACAAAAATACGTACCCTATTAAAAGTACTTAAGAAAATAGAAGGCAAATGTCTTCGGGTGCACTATCTAGAGCTCAATGCTCAAGAAGAGGCTCATTGCCTATAAGAAATTATGATTTATACAGAAATAATGAACTAAGAAATAGCATCTACATTCATGCTTGAATCAGTCCCCTTGAAGGCTCAAGACTTCTACTCTTATCTTGAAAATCTTCTTCACATATTCTTCAGTCCATACTCCCTTCACTCCTCTTCTTCTCTTCTCTACTTTTGATCCCTTCTTTGGATTTAATTCATTGTGTACAAGGATGCTTTTCAACAACTCTTCAACAAGTATTTATGTCCTTCATCAACCTTGGAATGATCAACAAGGTCGGCTAAACTTGGTGCGGATCATCACACTATCATCCAAACACAACTGAGACTTGAATGTTCTTCTATAACCATGCCATGCTTCATAAAAATGCTCTTAGGTCATCCGCAACATGCTAGGAACATCTGGTCGGCCAAGACTAGGAAGAATATCAACCTCAAAGAAGAAATCTTCAATCAACAAGCTCAAACTTTAGTGTGGACCTCCAACATAGTAGCCACACGATCCAGAGACCTCCACAAGCACATTGAAATCACCAATAACATTCATTCTAAACCAAATTACCAGAATCATTTGTATCTTCTTCTAAAACCTCAAGAACACTATCTGCCATGATTGTCAAACTAGGAGGATAGCTTGCGGACCTTCGAACCACAAACCATTGGAGTTGATGATACACACTGACTTTCCAAACATGGCTTCAGATCTGTAGATCATAATTTTATATTATCAAAGCAATCTGGACCTCTTTCCTGTCACTCTATCTTTCCTGAGTATTGCAGGAACAAGTTCAACTCAGATGGCTATAACTCCTTCAAATCTTCATGTGGACTTCTCAAATCTTGATTGGAGCAACCTCTAACAATCCTCTACACAGCTATATGGTCTGCAAGAATTGATTGTTATTAATTTTCTCAATATCGTCAACAATCCAGTCTTCTATACAAACAACAATAGTTGACACTAATGGCAACAAGAATATGTTGACATCAATGACAACATCACTTAGGCACATATTTGCAACAGTTCCCACATCCTTGTGTTGATCTAGGGATATATCATTCCCCGCAATGACAACACTATCATCATCAATTAATCACTGGTTTACAACTTGAAATGAGCAATACCTTGTTTGTTTCTGAATCATTTGTGCATGCTTGCTTGCTTGTGTATGTTATCATTTTATCTTGCATTTCAATCAAATCTAAATTATTTCTAGCTAATATTCATATCTTGTGTATGTTGGAATGGCTTTTTGCACTATCTTTTGCATCTAAGGTCATATCATACCTTTTGTGTATTAGGACTTTAATGCTTTAAGTTTTCTTCCTCATACGTCAAACAAGGTTGTATTACGTTGGGTGCACAAGTCACATCGTCACCTTGGTCCATATACCTTGGTGCATAACATCAAGTGCTATATCAAACATCATGGTTGCTCACCTTTATTGTAGCATAATGTATCATTCATTTCTTCTATTCATTCCCTTACCTTTCTCCCTTGACCAATCCCTTTCATTTTGAGAGCCTACCCATGTTTATCCAAACCGCCTATCCTCTCGATGGGGCATCATCATCTTATCTTTCCATCATCATCTAATCTTTACATCTATCTCCCACATCATCAATAAACACCAAGAACTACATATCATCACTTTCATCATCATCGTACTGTGCTTTGATCCCATGGATACAAGGTATGTAGGAAGTCTGGAATATGAAGGAAGTATCTAGTACACAAGCAGAGATGATTCATTCTTCCATTACCCTATCATTTTCCTCTATCTATACCTTAGCTTCTTTGAAATGATGTTACTTGACATAAATCTTATCACCTCAAAGAGGAGCAAAATGTAGACACCCAAATTTGTCCTTGTCTTACAACACCTAGTCAAATACATTACCAGAGACATCATGTAGCATTTTGTCCTAATCCCACTCCTAATCCAATTAGCCAATTAATTAAATAAATCTCTATTTATTTATTAATTTCCCATCCTAATCCCATCCTTATCCCACTTTCCAATTAATTAAATAAATTTTATTTATTTAATTAATTTCCAATCCTAATCTCATCCCATCCTAATCACCTAATCAATTAATTAAATAAATCCTATTTATTTAATTAATTCCCTTTCACATGTCCCAACTAATATCCTCACCTCTCACCACATTCCAACACTTGTCCACCTCTCAATTGAATCATGTGTGGTAGTACAACTTTAATTTTATATCCTTCACATGCAAAAATAATTTAAATAAACTTTTATTTAAATTAGGTCAGCCCTATTCTTCTTCATACACTTGTCACATGACTACAACTCCTCATGGAGTGGAAAAACCTATTCAATCCTACTCATCCACATCATTCATTTAGCCTTTTAATCTCAACCATCAATCCGAATCAGTCCTTGCCAATAAATCAATCTCACAAGCTATTTTCATGCATTGAGTTTCAAGTACCCTTATGTTGTTAAAATATCATTAGAGTTTTTGCATCATTCATCCTCATATCATTGTTATGCTGAAATAGTGAGCACCCAACATTCCTCCCATCAACAATCCTTCAAAATCTTGCATTCTCATACGAGGTGGAGAAGAGCAATGAAGATGAATCAAGTTTAACATGGAGATTGGTTTGCATTTGCATTTGTTATTTTGATTTACATGTTGTCTTGTCCTTCATTGCGCATTGCTAGAGTTTTCATTATTATTGTTTATGCATTTGTCCTAGCTAGATTTTTACCCCAACACATAGACATCTTAAATACATCTATCTAATAACAATTTCAATTGTTATTTAGATGCATATGTTTAAGATATTTATTCTAGTTTACTTTAAATTTTATTTGAAAGGTTATTTTATTTTTCTTTGTGAATCTTATTTTTCATATGTTTATTACTAAATATTGATTTGATTTCTAAATATGACATTAAAGATTTTTTCTGAATACACTTATGGAGGGCCAAAATTTGATGGCCGTATGGTCCTATCTAGTCATTTTAGTCATTTTAGTTGTAAAATACAATTAAAATTTTAAAAAGACTATCACTTGAAAGATAAGATTTCAAGTAAACTGTTGTAATTATTCTTATATATTTTTAGTCTATATATTTTTCATAAACTAGGTAAGATTTAATATTTGAAACACAACTTCAAATAGATGACGGTGACAAAAAAATTGTTCCATAAGCAGGGTCAATGGTCAAAGCACTCACCCCGTTACTATCCACATTCCACCCCTTGTTGTAGGTGTAATTATGTCTCTCCACATAATTTTTTTTTTAACAGAAAAAGGTGGCGGAGCACCTGTAAATTAGTATTAGGGGCAATTGTACATAAAAGAAGAAACAAGAGTCTGAGCGATAACTAGTAAAATACAAAATGGGGCCTCAACCAGGCGAGAAGAACCAAGAAAAAGAACAGAACTTAAAAGGAAAAACCTCCAAAACGAGAGAAGGAGAACACCATAACCTCAACACATCACCACCACCGCACCCATCCACTGAGAGAGGAGAAACCAACCACAACCGAAACCATCATAAAAAAACCATCTGAACAGCACCATGAAAACACCCCACACCGCGAAGGGCACCCATAAACACCAACCGACAACAGCAGTAAACCACCACCCTAGGAAGACACCAGAGAAACGCACCATAGCCATAGCCACCCCAAGTGCCAAAAACAGCTGACCCTATCACTACCTCAAGCTGCCGGCGGCGCTGCCGGTAAATTTTGGTCATCTAGCTCAACTAACACAGATGTTTGAGCTACATCGTTAGGGACCTCTAGAGCATACCACGACATTCTTGGAGCTAGGTCGTAGGTATGAATCCTTAGGAAATGAATGGCTGTAAACACATCTTTGATCCTCTCAGCCTTCTTCTTAGTAAACAAAAAATAGTGAGCCCGTAGTGCCTCATCAATATCACCACTGCTCAAGGATATGATACTGGCTTGCAAGGCCCTATATATTGCTTGATGTGGGGGAGAGGTACACATAGCCGCCAAGTTGAAAAGTCCACCAATTAGGGCATCACCCTATTCCATTCTATAATTAGACATTGCCATTTCCCACCTTTTGACAGTGTAGATGTTTTTGAAGAATAGCCCTGCCACTAAAGCTTGCACGTACTCACCATCCATCGCCAGATCCATAATGTTGGAAAGTAGCTGTGAAACAACATCTGAGTAGTTGAGCACACGCCCCTCGTAGCCTCTAATCCAAGCATGGGCGACAATATTCTTGACAACGAACTGGGTGAGGGTGCAATCCGAGTTGATCAGGGTCATCAGATCATTTGCCTTAACTCTCCCTCTAATTTCCAGTTCCCAGTTGAGAGCTGGGAAGAATAGTCTTTGATTAAGGCGAGTGTCAGCCATGAGAGTGTGTCTGATAAGAGAAAGGAACAGAAGGAAGGGTGCCCACGAAAGGAGACTCAGAGCAAGACAAGAGAGCGTAAGAAGCAGAAATCCCACACTCCAAAGCAAGCAAAAGTAGAAAGAATAAAATCAATGACAACCTATCAAGCGAAAGATGGCGGATTGCTTCCATGACATCATAAGGTCAGAGAGTACTAGTGGCAAGATGCGGAGTACTCTGCCAAAGGATGGCTACCATTTAAGACTAGCTACGTGTCCTCTGTAGGAAAGCCCGATCAGGGGAGATGAAGCCGTTGTGCCATCACAGAGCCCTGGCAGTTGAGACTTGTCATTTCCCTTAAATGAGGTATGGACAGAGGACAAATTCGCAATCCCACCTTCCCCCATGAACAGCCAAAACGGCCTAAACAATCTTGGTTCAATGTCCATTTGAACACTGACAATCCACTTCCACAGATATTGTCAGACGCCAACCATAAGGGGTCAATCTGCATTTAATTTGGTGCCCTTCATTCAACGCGAAATGGCTAAGCACTAAACCCCATATTGAAGCCAGCCTATAGGTGCCACCTAATCAATCCCTTGCACCAGGAGGTAGGACAGGTTGGATGCCAACTAGGAATGTGATTTGGAGGGGAGACTTTTGTGAACACCATGCTGGCACTGTTAGAACAACTAAGATCGAACGGAGGTAGTGCCCATCTCAGCTTCCATCTCAGAAGCCGGAATATCCGACAACGATTTCGGGACCAAAAGATTATCAGAAGGAAAAGAAATAGAGGCGCTCTCACTGTCCACTGCTATGTTTTCTAGTAGGTCTGCCACCTTAATTAATTTCAATCATGAAAACTTCAATTAAAATATTAAATATAGATTATTTATATTTCCAGAAGATATATCGCTTAATACTTATCTTTTAAGTTAAATTTAGATGTACCCAACATTTTTAAAAATATCTTATTCGTAACAAAAATTTATAAGAATTTATTGGCCAAAATTATAAAAATTTAGAAACATCTTTAGATTACTGTGCTGGCCGTTATTTCCTGATCTTTCTTGATTTTTACTATAATTCAAAATACCGAGTAGATAATGAGCATGAATTATGGAGCATAAATTGGTTTTGAAGGGGCTATATATATCTAGGCATTCATACAGAGTGGGTATTCAGCAGTTACATAATTAATTTCAATCATGAAAACTTCAATTAAAATATTAAATATAGATTATTTATATTTCCAGAAGATATATCGCTTAATACTTATCTTTTAAGTTAAATTTAGATGTACCCAACATTTTTAAAAATATCTTATTCGTAACAAAAATTTATAAGAATTTATTGGCCAAAATTATAAAAATTTAGAAACATCGTTAGATTACTGTGCTGGCCGTTATTTCCTGATCTTTCTTGATTTTTACTATAATTCAAAATACCGAGTAGATAATGAGCATGAATTATGGAGCATAAATTGGTTTTGAAGGGGCTATATATATCTTGGCATTCATACAGAGTGGGTATTCAGCAGTTCCATTTGAGAGAGAATATTAAGTCTTGTAGTGTCGTTGAGAGAATATGGAGTTGGGCGGTAAACATTTGGTGTGGTTTGTGTTGATGATGATGATAGGGCTGTCTACTGTTTCTGTGCATACAGAGGCCCAGTGTGAGTTGTCAGCCATTGATACTACATGGGTATACATTACTGTCAATCAGAAATTTGAACTGGAATTAACCAATAATTGTAATTGTGATGCCAAGAATGTTAATCTCAACTTATTGGAAGGTTTGTTTGATAAACCTGAACGGCCGACCAAGACCTTCTTAGCAAATAAAGGAGACATTATTAAAGCAGGCCAGTTTCTGAAAGAAACTATTGATGATCCATTTCCTGGGGGTATTATCCATTTTGAAGTGAAGACAGAATCTGCGGAATTTTTCAACTGCAAATGAAGAAAATCAATCACTGTTCTTCTTCTTCTACCTCAGTCTCCTCTCACATTGTCAACTTATCTGTCTTCTTATTTGATGTGATTTCCAATAACAGAAATGTGAGTCACAAATAAAGAACTTTTTTTCCTTAAAAAGTTCAACATTTGGTTTAATTCTTTTAAACCTAATGAAGAAGCCTAAAATCTACCATACTATTAATTTGTGTTTTGACCCCATCCAATAATAATAATCCATTTGTTCAGGTTTTTAGTTTAATCGATTCTATTAGCATCATTGTAATTTGTGAACCATCCATGATCCTATAAATTACTTCTCTCTTCTGATAAGACTGATTGTCCTACATATCTTATGGAAAGCTATTTGTAACAAATAACCATACTGACTTTTAACTGAGATTTAGGTTTCAGATTTTATTAAATCTGACAGAGAAAGAAATATTAAAGCTAAAAGTCTTGAAATACTGGGGAATCTAATGTTCTTTTCATATAGGTCAACGTTGTTATTAGTATTTTGAGCACTTTAAAAATATGGTATTGAATTGAAGACCACTATATGTTTTGGTTTAAAATTATCATTTTACTCTTTTCTATTGTTTATTACATCTGTATGATGGATCATGGAGTATAGTCTGAAACATTAATGAAAAACTAATACAGTTAAATCCAGAAACAGTCATTTGTCAATACTATTAGACTATGAAAATTTAATATCCTTAATTGTCCACTAGATCTAACCTGCTTATGTTTTTAATCTCACATCCCTCGTGACAGGTCTACATACATGCTAGACATTGTGTGGGCGAAATTAAAAAAAAAAAGATTAAGTGGAGGGGAGGCAGAAGTATTAAAGGAGGGCATGCAATTCCATTTAATACATATGGGTCTATAGTTGTGACCATTAAAAAGATAGATAAGATAGAAGGGACACAAGACGAGGAGAGGATGAAATAGGGGAAAGGACCCAATAATTGAGCACCCTAACTTCATGCCTCTCGAAATCATACATAGCAATTTCGAATCACTCCAAATTTTTTACAGCAACTTCTTTGGCAAGACCCATGCTTATAACTATGGTTTCAAGGCCACATCATCAAATATAATGCCACATCAACATGCTTTTTTTTGTTGAGGCGTCCAATAGTTCTGAAAAGAAGGGTGGACCAATAGGTGTGCATTAAGTCATGTTTTGTTGGTATGCTGATGTGGCAGCAAATGATTGGTTTCTTTTTAGATCTAAAGAACACATTTCATTCAATTATAAGTACTTATAGTCAACTCTAACAACCTTAAGGTCACAACTACTAGTGCTAAACTTTTCAAAATATCAAGCCTTAAATACACAAATACTATCACAGCTATTGGAACATGCTTAGGAATTGGATCCTCTCCCCTAGAGTTATAGCAAGGATGGGAAGAGTAACTGCCATGCCATTATTGAAGAATGGCATCCCAACCCTCATCACCTCATTCATTTCATTGCAGTTTGGATGGGAAATGTTATGCTAGGGAATGACTTGAATGCCACCAATGCCAAGTTCTAACCCATTTAAGATCTTTTTTGTCAAGTGTGTGAGAAGATGCTAGAAGGGGGATTGAGGAACACAAGCCTCACTTTATTTTCTCTTTTCTCTTGCATAGATAAGAGGTAACATGAACATTCGATATAGAGATTACTCTCCCCATAACTATTTTGTAGATGGAAGACTTGCTCGATTTCCAAGAGAACTAGATGAAAGATGAAAAGCACAGGAAGATGATCAGAGGTTCACATTTAGATACAGATGTCCATCAAAGCATACAAGCATAGAGGAATTTTAAAAAAAAGTGTCATGAGATGCTACCTTGAGGCATGGAATGCATATGCAAGAGACATCACTTTCCATTGGTCTACATCCACCAGAAGCTCAGGGCTCCTTTACATTGGGAAACTAAGTAGTTAGTTTGGATCTCTAGTTCTTTTATTGTAAGTAGAGGAGGCATTAATCATGACAATAATTGCCACTTGAACTCACTCATGATTTATTATGAGCTCTACCATGTTGTTGTGGGTAGGTGCACTCATAGGTGCTGGTAAAGATTTAAATTATTTAGAGAGTATGTTTCAACACCTACATCAAAAATATCTTCAATCTCATCATTAGAGCTAAGTTCAATTTTCAGCCTAATTTGTCAGGATAAAAATAAATGCATGTCAGCTTGGGCCCTCTCAAAAGGTTTCCCTTTGTCGGCCTTCTTGATTTAATTTATGAATATTAGCAGGAAAGTATATTTAAATAGGTTTATGCATTCATTTGTAGCATAGAGATGGATAACGTGAACTTGTGATATTGAGTAAAGAGAATTCATAGGACTTCATTGTGTTTTAGAGCATAATTGTGTTGTTATTGTGTTTTTTTGTTGCAAATTTGGCTTTATCAATCCATCTCCTCATGATTTGAAGGATCTTCATCTCCATGAGGGCTTCACCTCTAAGGTGATATCAATTTGTGTTTCAAACATTACATTTCATCATTGGATTTGGCTTCTGCCCTCCTAGGGCACACACTCTATCTAACAAAGGTGTTGGAAGACTTGAATTTCATTTTGGGGCTTGATCGAGGCAAGCTCCTAAACACCACAATACCACAACCCCCAAACTCTTTTTCTTCATGTGTGCAAGTTACAAGTGTGGGAGTTGGAAAAGTGCAGCTACAGAAAAGTAGTTTGAAGGATTAGGTTTTGGGATCTAGAATATTCCTCTATGGCAGACTAGGGCATAGGCAGCATAGTCTTTCTAACAAATCAAGCCCTGGATTTGGCATCAAGATATTGTCTGCATCATTTTCTCTATTTTGAGTTTTAAGAATTTTTACCTTCCTAGAATAGGGCACCCACCCCAGAGTCCTATGGATTTTCAATCTCAAGAATTCAACTTCTGGTATGTTTTTTATCATTCCTATGTACTTTCCTATCTGGTTATTAGTGACATTTTGTATGTTTACAGTCGATTGTACATAGTCTAATTAGGGTTTGAACCTAGCTAACCTAGTGTTTGGCAAATGTCTCAATATAATCTATTCTTTCCTTATCATTTCTATGAACAAAATCAGCAGTTGAGTCCTCATCTATCTTGTAGTGACTTGGCTCAGTTTTTTCCTTGAGTGTTAATGTGAAAGGACGGTTTCATTTGACACACCTTTGCCCCATTTCATACCTTTCTCCATTTAACATCTAACATTTTGGTGAACCTAGAACAAAAAGCATTTAGCATCTTTCTAAGTGTTATAATCATTTATTGCATTCATTCATATCATATTTTTCATCTTGCACATTGGAATATCTTACATATATTTGAAAATTTTGAAAAAACAAGCATTCTAGGCTTGCATATAGACATAGTTTTGCATGATTTGCATTTGGATTTTATAAAAGATTTAGTTTTCTGATATTTGCATCAAATCTGATCCTTATTATAGTAAATCATCATTAATTCATATTAAATCTTGCATTTGAAGGTTCCATTTGCTAGGGTTTTGCTTAAAATGTTCTATTTTTTATATAACCTAGTAATTCCAAAAACTAGGGTTTGTAGTCAAATCTCATTTTCAAATTTTGATTCCTTTTCAACATTCATTCAAATCAGATTTTGAACTATAGTATTATTTCATATTTTACATCCTTGCTTTGAAAAACTTCACTTTTTACAATTACACATTGTGTATTTCAACATAGATATCCTAATAATATCATTAATTACTTCTTTCATTACTGCATTGTGTGTTATAATACTTTGCATGATTGTTGTAACCCGCTACCCTAACACAAACATCTTATTGAGAAAAAGCCATAGATTGATGTGTTCTAGTGCTCTTGATTGCAACGATGTACCAACATCAGAAAATCCACTCTCTCACTACTTCACACAAGGTGAAACAATATCTTATCCAAACAACAAAAACTTAAATATGATGGAAGAACAAACATTTCACAATCTTGAAGATGCAATTGAGGTGATAACACATGTGCCTGATGAGCAAATCCAAAAACTTGATAAAGAACTAGCTGATTTTCAAGCATTTGTGGAAAAAGAAAGACTAGCGGATGAAGCCTTACCTGTTGTTCACAATCTAAGAGGCTTATTAAAATAGGGACAAGATGGTATTAACATGATCCGTGGGATAGCCCATATAGTGGGTAACAACATTATGTCAGTGGCTAATAGCGCGAATATCATTAACAATGTGTCATCACCGAATCATACACAGGTATTGACACCTATATCGACTACTAGAATATCCACTTTCACATCGTCAATTCTCACTACTAATGTATAGGCTTGTAGTAATGCTACCACTATAATGGGAACATCTAATGGTATTAATTCATAGAATTACAAAGTTGTGGGATTCAATTATCAAAACCTAGCACTTAAGGTGTCTTTTCCTATGAACAACCATTCTCAACCACCTCTCCCTGCCACCTATTCTCAACCACCTTTCACTACAATTCACACCCAATAACCTCTAAATTTCATGATTGCAGCTTCAAATACTTTTTCTTCTAGCCCGCAAACCATATCACCTAATGATTCCATCTTAAACCAACTCTAGCAAAGTAAGACTTCCTTATAGTAAAAGTGACAAACTTGACTAATGCGTCTTCTCAACCTACCATACCAACATATCAGGCTCGTAGCTCTTTATCTTATTCCATTCTAAGAGCTCAAATTCCTAAAAAAATTGAGACTTTGCACTTTGGAAAGTACACTAGGGTGAGTGCAAGATCATGATGGACCAAACAGTGGTAATAGAAAAAACATTTGCTGGATGAAAAAGTGCTAACATTTAGACTAATATTTAGATTTGGATGGAAAGGGTGTTAATATTTCTAGCTCAAATATGGATTACTTCCAAAATACCTTGGGATTACCTCATATTTAAGCAAGTGGGAGTCCCCAAACTTGCCAAGGAAACTTGCAACACCACCCATTTAGTGTTATCCTGAAATCTTCCACAATTTCATCCTTGAAGCTAACAAACTTTTTTGTGACTAAATTTAATAAAATAAAAAGGGTTTATAGAGGAAGCTATTAAGATTATAAAAATATAATATATGCCTCATAGTAATTTTAATTGGTAATTATTATTAATTTTCTACATATGCTATGTCTGATTTCCTCATAGATATACATATTGAAAAACATCCATAACTTTCAACTATTAATTCTTTTTTAAATACAAAAGATGCATCACATTCTAGGATTTATTGGGTATACATTAAAATTTAAAAATTTTGAGTTTCATATATTTTTTACCAAGTTAGGTTGGCCAAAAAATTAATTTTTAATATTTCAAAAAAGTCACAGTAAAAAATTCATAACTAATTATTTATTTACTTAATTTTTTTAAAAAATATGTATCACATCCACTCATGAGTCCTTTACTTAAATCCAAAATTTGGAGGAAAATAATTATCCTTTTCTCATACTTAGGTTGGCTAGAATGACAGCTACTTTTTATGTTTTTCTGAAAAAAATAAGTATTGCTTCATTAAAATATCAAATTTTCACCATACTATTTTTAAAACTTTCAAAAAACAAGTAGTATCCCATAAACTTAATTCAAGATCTTACAACTTTTATTACTACCTTATTTCTAGATTGTGTAGATAACTCATTCAATTTTTGACATGAAGTTACTTAAGTCTATTTTTCACATTTACATTGCCACTTAGGGGTAGTGTTTGGCCCATCATGATCTTGCACTCACCCAGTGGTAATGGTGATCCTAATACTCATGTGGCAGCATTTACAACTATGTGTAGTGATTTTTTCTTCGATGAGGATTTGTTAGCAAAACTCTTTCCACGATCTCTCAAAGATACCTCTTTGGAATGGTTTTGTTCATTACCTTTGAATTCAATAAATTCTTTCTCATAGCTTGTTGATCAATTCTTGCAATATTTCCAAGAAAATATCAGACCTCTAGTCTCATTGATTGATTTAGTTCATTGTAAACAGGGTTAGAAAGTGAAGTTAACTGAGTTCATCAGTCGATACCAAGATCTCTTTGCATAGAAAATATCCAATTACAAATGAGGATGTTCATAAGGTATTCCTTACAAATATACAACCTAACATCCGTGATAAAATCCTCTTGATGAAGTACAATTCTTTTCAACATTTATGCACAACTCTTCACGATTACCAACTTTCATCTAGTCAGTATAAGAATAAAAACTCATCAGCTCAAGTTGGTCAATCCACAACTAGAATATTTCAAAACAACTTTAAGAGGAACAATAAGAGTTTCATCAAGATCAATAGGCAACATTTGAATAATTTTCAATCACATGTGTCCATAATCAATAATCCTAAAAGGTCACCATTTCAATTCAAGCAACAAAATAGATAGTTTACTCCATTATCCGATTCTCTTCAATCAATTATGAATCAAGCAGTAAGCAACAATCTTTTGAAGCTTCCTCCTATTAAACCATTCGATAGCAATAAGATACAAGGACCTTCATTTGATGCAAATGCCTACTGTCACTATCACCGCTCACAAGGACATGACATTGAATGATGTATGCATCTTAAATATGATCTTCAAGACCACATCGATTTTAATTTAATACAAGTAACTGGTGTGAATAAAAATGGAAATAAATCAGTTGCCCCTCTAAATCAAAATTTATAGATCTTCACTGATCCTTTTCATAAGCATAACGACAACAATATGGTAGAACAAAATACAATAGAGCAAGAGGATGGCTACCTTGACTCTGATGAAATAATTGGTAGAATAGATGTGGATAAGGAAGAGAGTGAAGACTCACCTTGGCTACGAGGGAAAGGTATCTACTCTCAAGTTCCTCCGTTGTTATCCCTTTAGGGTGTTGTCTTTGGCATAATGTTTCTCATTGATGTCAAAAGTTTGTGAAGTTGTCATTGATGTTAGGATATAGGTCTTGATGTGATGTGATTGTGAGAGAATGGTTCATGTTGATCATGACTTAAAGGTACTTGCAGAGATAAAGGACTTCATGATGTTAGACAAGTAGTGTTTGTATGGATCTTGCTTATTCAAGAGTTAATACCATGTCATTGTTATGTGATGAGTTATGATTCCATTGATACCATTATCATGTCGGTCCTCAGTGGTATAGATGTGCAAAAGAACTTGGTTGATACATTACATTCATAGGTATGCAAAAGAACTTGGTTGATACATTGCATTCTTGGAAAGATTAGTAAATTTGTTTCTTATATCTTGATGATCTTTCAGAATGGAGTTTGTGTTGGTTGTTTAGTTGGTCAAGGTGAAAAAAGGATGGTGCTTAGTAAGTTCACAGTTCATGCTATATGTATAAAGATTTTGCATTTGGTAGTTTCTCTGTCTCTTAGAGGCTTCTATGGTCTGCAGTGTTTTAAAGGTGACTTACAATGTTATAAGGCTTAACTCCTATGTTTAGGGTTTCATTTGGTTAGGGAACAAAACCCTAAACAATTTCCTAAAAACAAATTATGTCTAAGTCTTTTTAACCATCACTTCTTTTGTTATAATTTGTGATTGACTGGGCGAGAAGGTGAAAGTAAGTTAAGTTATAAACTTAAGCCATTGTCTTCTGTGAGGTGACCGGCCTCGTCACCTAGGAGAATCGACAATATCATGTTTGTTTTAAACTAATGCAATGTTAAAACATAACCTTCAATTTTGAAAGTGGGAAATGGAGATTGATGGTCTTAATTCAATCTAACTTGTTCAAATTACAATGGAATTGTATTGTGATTTATTTTGACGGTTTGTTAGTTTAACTGCCTCGCATTTAGTTTGTCTACTGAGTCCAAGGGCTAGCAAAATTGATAACTTGCATTATTTGACATGTGGGAATGTGTGGCTTGGTTCTATGTGTTCTACAAATGTATACCTACATGCTGGTATACAGATTATGAAGTCTTGATGAAGGGTCTGCAAGTTCATATTGGTTTCTTACCATGTTCATATTGATGATTTAGGATAAAGGGTTTTCATTGTTAGTTAGTGATATGGAATAGTGTATTTTGTAGGTAATACTCTTTTATGTTAAGAATGCATTTGTAGGGTGTAAGCGGTGTATGTTTTGATGATTGAAAACTATGTTTTGGAGATTACGAAGTTAAGATAGTTTTTCAATGATTAAGAGGGGTTTCTCATTTGTGTGTACTAAAGGGCTTCAAACTATATGATGAAAGATGGAGAGATAGGTCTACATGCTTTGTATTATTGATTATATGATCTCATGTTAAAGTCCATATTTAGTGATTTTACTATCATCATTATATTTGAATGTTGTGATGGTTAAAGACAAAAGAAGACATAAGGTATTGAAGTTGTTTGTAGAGAAGATTAACATATCCTGCAGGGGGTATTGAAGTATGTTTGTATTATGTAATCACTAATAAGTGATCTTGTATGTATGTTGAATAAGATTGAATCATCTAATGCATTATAGAGAATCAGGGTAACTCCCTGAATTAAACTTTCTTTCTTATGTTCACATTTTTCTAGTGAGGCACCTGATAGCTAGTGAGGCACCTGATTGCCAGTGAGGTATTTGTATTTTCCAGTGAGGTAAATTTTTCCATTGAGGCATTTGTATTTGCTAGTGAGGCATACTTGTAACTAGTGAGGTTTCTTTGCCAGTGAGGCATTTGTGTAGCCAATGAGGCATTTTCTAAGTGGTTTTTCATCCTTATGAGGGTTTTCCACTCATCAAAACATGTGTTATGGTTCATGTTTGTCTCGATGTGTTTGTGTGCCCTAATGCTTTATGGTTGATTAAGGTCTTGTACACTCTACACATCAGTATACTTGTATGATTCTTTGGTGTCTATCTCATTTTCTATTCAACATGTTAAAAGGTGCAAAAAGTTGTTAAGGTTTCTAGACCACTGATTCACCCCCCCTCTTAGTGGTCCTGTACTCCAACAAGTGGTATTAGAGCATAGGTTCCCTGTAGAAGTCTAATAGGCTTGGGTATGTCCTGATAGTGGAGTACCATAGGAAAGTGTAGAAGAAATTGAGAAAAGAAAGATGCCAAACAAAAGGTTGTACAACAAACCCCAGTCAAGTCATGTAATGAGTTGTTGCATGAGTCATCCCTAGATATTGATTTAAAGTATGATAAAAAGAATGATCTTGCAGTTGAGAGTTTTGATAAAAAGGAAGACTTTATTGTAAGTATAGATGAACCAGAACTTGATGAAAGAAAAGATGATTTTGCTATTGAGATTGATGATGAAGAAAGATACATCTTTGTGGATGAAGATGACTATGAATAGGACTATGATGAATATGAGTGTGAAGTTGATATAGAAGGTGAACTCTTGTGTGCTCTAGATACAATCAAGAAATTCAGCAAAGAAAATAAAAAATTAAAATACCAACTAGAATGAATGTTGTTGTCATTGATGTCAAAGGGTTAGTTGCTTATTCATGATGTTATTTTGATAGGGTGTTATGAAGACTAATCTCATGAGGTTGCTGTTTACAGGAGTTGATGATGTGTTGGTACATATTCATCATTGACATGTTTCACTCTCTACTCTTCATAATAAAGGTTACAAAGATGAGGTTGCTTTATTATGTCAGGTATCATGTTAGGATGTTGCCTTCAGGGATCTCCATTGTGTCAGGATGTTGTTTGGAGTTTGATTACCTTGATGTTTTGATGTTACACCATAGAGTTCAGTGATTGGATGATATTCATGTTGAATTGTCTCATGGTAAGGAGTTTATGTGAGAAGTTTTTGAGTCGACCAATGTCAATGTTCATTCAATGATAAGTTAGAGCAAATCTTGATCTTTATAGTGTCATAATTCATTCTACATGGTTCAAATGTATTTGGTGTGGATGTTGTTGTTTTCATTTAAGAGGTCTTTGAGGTTTGTAAAGGTTTTCTCATGAGGTTTTGGAATCAATGATGTTTTGTTAAAACCTTTAGGGTTGGTCTTAGAAGTCGTTATTGCATTTTCATTCCACTATCAAAGAAGTTGAAAATATAAAAGATTTTAATCTCTCATGGAACTTTTAGAGTCCGTGTCATTCATAGAAAGCTTTTAGTATCACATGAATGCTCTAAAAGTCCTAAAACCCTAACCTTGTTTTAAGTCCTAATACAAAACCCTTAAACTATCTCTCCAAAGGGCTCCTTTTGTTTTAATTTAAGATTGACATGTTATCACAAGTCACAGGACTTTCATGTTATTAAGTTAAGGGGTTAAGTTTGTGCCTCCATTGGCCCCTTTGCCTAATAAAATTGATACCTTCGGTGATACAACTTATGATGAACCCCTAAACATCAATTGAAGGTTGTATTTAAAAGCTAGATAGAGCGCAAAAATCCTAATCAAAGGCTTAGTTTTAAAACAAGTTTAAAAATCAATGGATTTGTTGCTTTCTCTAATTTGATAGGTAGACCTTCTAGCTGCCTTGCAACAAAGTTCCAACATACAAGAGAGGCCAATATAATTCATTATTCCTTCTGTTTGATGAGTTGATTGATGAAATCTGATAATTGAAGATCTTTATAGATATACATATACGTAGATATGTAGTTTTTCAAGTAAGATTATGTTGTATTAAAAATGTATTTAAAAGAGTTGAATCTCTAACATGCTGATATGTAGAGGGACAAGAAATTTTGATGAATGAAGAAGACTCGAATGGGTGAGAAATACAAAGTGATATCTTTAATGAACCTGGTGGCTAGAAAATAGATAACTCACATTATCTGATGTTTTGGAGTGTTTGACTTGGTTTGTTGGAATCTATAGAGAAACACCTACATGATGATATGCATTTTGAGAGAAATTATGGAAGTATGCATAATGGTTGAGGAAGTTCTTTGTTAGGGGTTTGTTTGTATAATATAGTGGTTGTAGAAATATAATAGAGAATGTATAAGTAATTGACAATTTCTATCAGTTAAGGGTTTTCTTGTGTATGTGATGTAGAGGCAGAATGTTAGCAGATTCTACATAGATTTGTGAAGGACCTAATAGCTTGTAATCATGGAGATGTTGATTAGGGTCAAGTGATAACTGAACAAAACATTGTACATCCATTATACTGCAAAGGTAGAAGGTATGCAAAGGATGTTGATAGATCAGAGGATGTCTTGAGCATTAGAGGTCTAATAGAAAGTAATGAAGGTAGTGTAAAGATAGCGAAATGAGATGATAGCAATAGAATACATCATTGGACATATACTTGAGAAGAAGATATTTAATTCAGTGTTTGATATAGGGGCAATGTTATGTATAGAAACAGAGCATCTTATTGATGTATGCTTTTACATATGCCTAACAAGAGATAAATTCACAAAGAACTTAATCTATCTTGAAGAATATGGAGAAATATCATAAAATAATTCTCAATTCCAAGGCTACGTTAACTAGGTCATGGTTGTGTTGGACTCGTTCATGGTTTGATGTGAAACTATTTTGTTTTAAGAGGCCTTACGTAACTTGAGATATGTGTACTAACTATATTTACTTCTATTCTATAAATAACTACAAATTACACTATGATTAGTGATCCTTTGCATGTATTTACCACTTTACTACAAAGCTTTACATGAATATGGATAAAACTCACTTTCTACCTTAAATTTATATGAAAGCTTCTAAGATCATTATAATTCACTAGTATTTATGCAAATCAGTAACAATTTCCTTTAGATAACTGCGTGCATGCTAATTATTTAAAGATTTTTGGAGAAAAGTTAGAAAAGATAGAGTTAGAAATATCTGTTTAGACATGATCTAATGTTCTACTATCCAAGTATTACAAGCTAAAATGATCTTGAACAATTCAACACAACTAAATTCCTATATGTAAATCCTGAGCATTTTCATGAACATACATAAATAATTACAATCTTTTAAACAAAATACATCAAACAACACCTGAATCAGAAAATACTCTGAATTAGATGCATAATTCTGAAGTTTGCATTCATTTGATATATGAAGTCATTTTGAATTTACAATGTAACTATGACTTTTATTGAATTGATCAAAATTACTGAAACTCACAAACATCTTTATAGATACATGAAAGAGGTAGGACATTCCTCACGCTCCTTGATGCAAACACAGGTGGTCTCTCTAAATCACTAAATACTCAAAGTATTCACTTAAGAATCACTTCCTTTTGCAGTAAAAAATTGCTAATACATTCTAAGGCTAAATGATATGAATCCCTTTGTAATTAAAATAGAAGTAGGAGGGTTCCTTATATAGATTTGAATGCCCCTTTGCTATGGTTACAAAAAACCCAATCAATGGTTCCAATTCAAACCTACACAATCAATGGTGGAAAACATTTCCTAACCACCCTTCAAAATATCTGTAGGAATATTCCCTTTGGCTCAAAGGATGCCATTGGGATCTTTTAAACATGAAATATTTTCCATTGACTTTTTTCGTCTACTGACTTCTCACAAAAGACAAAATTAAAAAACATCAAAGCACTTGAAATATCCCAAAAGGGAATTACTCGTTGCTGCTAGTGCCTATATTTGCATCTTCTCCCCTTTTCTTCAAGTATTGTGCATACCTGGATATCAATGCCACCATAGAAGTATGAGTACTCCTTTGGCTTTCCATCCATGTATATTGTTGTAATTTAACCTTTTCATTCAATATCCTTGTTTTCTTCTCTACATCTTCTCTATTTTTCTGATACTTCTTGTATACACCTAAAATTGACATGACTCCACTTAAATAAATATTTTAAATATTTATTTCACCTTCACGTTCCTCTATTAATAAATAAATAAATTTATTTATTTATTTGATTAATCTCCTATCACTTAATTAAATAAATTACATTTATTTAATTAATTAAATTCATCTACATCAACTACATTCTTCTAAATAATTAAATAATTTTAATTATTTAATTAAAACCTTTTATTCTTCCAAAATTTAAATAAAATGAAATTTTATTTAAATAAAATCTTAAATCTCCATTATTTTCCTCTAAATTATCTACAAATAATTAATTAAATAAATCTATTTATTTAATTATGCTTTCTTATCCTCTAAAAATCTTCATATCTTCTAAAAATATATATTCTTCTTGTCATTCAAAAGGAAAAAGTTGAGTTACAAAAGCAAAAGTAGTTTTAAAGCATCTTTAAAGAAAACTTGCTTTTAAATTAGAAAAAAAAATTCTAATTTAAGAAAAACAAATCTCATCCTCATCAACAAAATAGTTAACTCAACATAACTTCTTTTTAAAATGACACATGTCCTTCTTCTATTGGTTGCACGTTCCTCAACCATCCTCCTCCATTGATCTCCGCTTTTCTTCTCAACCATTGATCTTCCCTCACCCTTCTCTATAAATACAACCTTCTTCTTCTTCATTTAATAATAATATCGATAGCTTGAGTGAACTTATGCTACAGAAATATAGGCGTGCCTTTGGCACTTCATAGCACTTCATATTCATCATCTCACATTTATGTTTGAAACTCATCTTCAAATACAAACAAGTATCCTAGCCATTCTACTCTTGTCATCTTCAACAAGCAAGGGAGCACATGCTTCTAAGGGCTTCACATTTATCAAGATCAAGAGCTGATAGGTGAATAATGGAAGATGCAAGGTAAAGGTGTGAGTATCATTTATTTGTTGTTTAAATCTCTTTTTTCCTTCAGATTTCATTAATGTATTGGGTTTTGTTATTAATTAATTGATTAATCCGTTTTCCCCTTCATAACGTTCATAAAATCCCTAGATGAGTCAAGACCTAGAGATAATCTAATAAGTTCAGACAATCATGGTAAAGAAACATAGAACAAAGATAAAGTTAAGATTGTTGAACAACCTACGAGCACTAACATAGTAATGTATGCAGAGAAGGAGTCTCCTCCTTTTCTATTAACCTTGAGGATTTTCAGAAAAAAATTACATAACTGTATAGTTGATTAAGGAGCTTTAGCTAACGTCATGCCATTAGGGATATGTCAAACTTTAAGACTTACCCCTAATAAGTCTACTAGGGTCATTACACAATTAGATAAATCTAAGGTCAACTTAGTAGGTGAACTGATACATATTCACATGCAATTGGCTTATGATCCTAGAGTAAATCAGTACATTGATATTTAGGTTGTCGATATTCCAGTCAATTATGACATGTTACTGAGTAGAGATTGGTCCAAAACCTTAAACGGATATATGGCGATAGATTTCTCCCACATGTTGTTGCCTTGGAGAGGCATCCTAAACCAAATTAGACTTGAAGTTGAACCTAGAATGAAGCACATGATCACAAAATATAATAGGACAAATGAGGTATTGTATGCTTCTATTGAACTAGGTGTTTATTGTTGGATTTAGGATAGACAACTGAGAGGGGGGGTGAATCAGTTGTTACCAAATTCCTATTCTTTATACACTTTAAAACTTCTTATATTTCAATAGCATATCAAAGATTCAATCATGAAGCATAATGCTAGAATTCAAGAGCTGAAACAAATTCAACACAAATAACACCAAGATTTTAACATGGAAAACCTGGTTAAGGGAAAAACCACGAGGTGACTAACCTAACCCAAGATTGTATTCTCTGTTAAAAGAATATGATGAATAAAATGGCACTTTCTAGTTAGGGCTCATTGTATGAGCACACTGTTCACAAAAGGCCCGCTGCCTACAAGAGACACACTGTCTACAGAAGAATATAAATATTACATACTTGAACTGGAGATTAGCATCTTTACTATGCTTGAGTTAGTTCCATTTAAGCTCAACACCTCTGCTCTGCTTTTCACTCCTCTTTTGTATCACCTTCTCATCGTCACTTCCTATACATTTGAATGACTTCGCAATTCTTATTTATACATGACATCAATTTTGGAATGATCATCAAAGTCAGCACAACATACACTTATTTTATTATAGAGTAATTACAAAAATACAACTTGACTCATTACAAAAACTTCATTCGCATTACTACATTGTCAACCACACATAGCTGGGACTTCAATCTTCTTTGAGGAACACGCCATGCTTCACAAAACATCTTCAAGATCGTTTGCAACATGTGCAAATCATCCGGTCAGCCAAGACTAGGAAGAACACCATCACCCAAAGGTAAATCTTCAATTACAAGCTCAATCTTCAATGCGGACTGGCAACACGAATTAGACACAATCTAGAGACCCCCACAAGCTTTCTTAAATCACCAAGAACATCTACACCACTTCTCCTTACTATAATCATTCGCATCTTCATCTGGAACCTCAAGAACATAGTTGCCCATCACTCTCACATTAGAAGGATTGCTTGTGGACCTCCAAACCACGAACCAATCAAATTGTCAATTCACATTAGCCTCCCAAACATTCCACCAGATACACAAAAAATGATATTGTATTTCAGATCTCACCGGACCAATTTGTGTCACTTTGTCACCTCTAAACAGTTGCAATAATCGGGTTTACTCTCATGACCATAAATCCTCCATATTTTCATGCAGACCTCTCAAATCTTGACTAGATCATCTTCAGATACATATCTACAAATTCTTTAATGTGTATTCTCTGATCTTCATCTAGCTGGGATCTCTACTTCATAGAGCTCCACTATCTTCACTAATCTTCTTTTTTTCTGATAGGACTAATTTTATCAATATCCTTAGCACACAACTCATCCAATCCTTGACATCAATGCAAAAGGAGTATGTTGACATCAATGACAACACGAGTTAGGCCCATAATTGC
Organism: Cunninghamia lanceolata; assembly: GCA_027924645.1. Classification (NCBI taxonomy): domain Eukaryota; kingdom Viridiplantae; phylum Streptophyta; class Pinopsida; order Cupressales; family Cupressaceae; genus Cunninghamia; species Cunninghamia lanceolata. The sequence continues at coordinate 8,634,381 of BSBN01001107.1, read as the reverse complement.
AACATTTATAGGGTTTCAAACAAAGGAGTCCAAATAGAAGAAATTTTAGCCTTTGATGTTGGATCAAAATCTACTAATATTGGAACAAATGTGTTTTTTGATTCTGATCATGGTTCTTCTGATGAAGAAGATAATGCAGTGAGTAACTTCAGTCAAATCATAAGACAAGAAATGGAGAAGTGTATCCAATAGGGAGTCCCTATAAAATGTGGTTTGTATAGGAATTGGTGTAGAGTGCATATGACTTCCCATTATGAAGAGAACTGTGGAATGTGTAGAGACATAATTGAATATCAGCACAAGAAGTGTATGGAAGTAATGGGGAAATAAAAAGGAAAAGGTGTCCTTAATGAGCCTAAGTTACATTTCCATGATGATGATAACAGATTGCTAAAGAATCCATGTGAGGATGTGGAAACAAAAGGTATCAATCATTCTAAATTTCATAAATAGACAGAGAGTGCAGTGATATCTACAAATCAGGAAAAGATACATGAGAATATGCGTGCTACAACAAAACATGAGGTAAGTAAAACAATTAATGTTAAAACAAAGGGTCTAGTTCATAAAAATAAAAGTGACATGTGGACTCTAAAATGTGATGGATTAAAATCCAAACATGGGACAAGAGTAGGGGTTGAACTTATTTATCCAAATGGTAAATCCTTTTTGGCAGCATATAGACTCCAATTTCCATGCACCAATAATGTAGCAAAGTATGAAGCTCTGATAAATAGATTAGTGATGGCCATAAAGAAAAAGGTAAATGTTCTCAATGTATTTTCTAATTCTGAGCTGGTAGTCAAACAAGTTAGGAGGTTGTATGCATGTAATTTCAAAAAAATGGTCAGTTATAGGCATAGGGTATGGGATTTGATTGAATCTTTTAATTCTTTTAATATTGAGCATATCCCTAGGGAGTTGAATCAATGATCTGATGCCTTATTAGTTGTTGATAGTTCTTTAGAACCCCTAACTTTGTTAGGTTTGAAGTGATTTGTTGTAGAATTGGTAATTGTACCAAGTATACTGGACAATGTGACACAATTTCAAGTGTTTGAGGGTGATCAATAGATTGTGGATTTTATCACATGTCATGATGTTTTTGAAACACAAATTATTGATGAGAAAGAAAGACTAGATGTATCTTGGGATGAAGAGGATATAATTGATTTGAAAAGTAATTTTCTTCCCAAGTGATTTAGATGGAGTGGTCAGACAAAAGGATCTTCCTAAAACTGAAGGAGGTAAGTGTGATCCTCTCAACTTAGGGACAAAGCAAAATCTTCAGAATGTATTAATTGGAAAAACGTGCTCTGGTGAATTAAAGAAAGAAATTGTAGAAGTATTGAAAGTGTATAAACATGTGATTTCTTGGACTTATGAAAATTTGAAAACATATGATACTTATATCATAACGCATGTGATTACCTTAAGGCCAGGGGTAAAACCATTTAGATAGAAACAAAGTCTAGTGAATGCTATATTAGAATCCCTAATTTTTGAAGAAGTTAAAAAATTATTGTTTGTAAGGATAATTTTTCTAGTAAGACATTCTACCTAGGTATCTAACTTAGTACCTATAAGAAAGAAAAATGGAGACATCAGACTCTGTGTTGATTTTATCTAAATCTTAATAAGGCATCTTAAAAAGATAATTACCATTTAACTCCATTAGATGAAGTTTTACAAGCAGTGAATGGAGCTAAAATGATATCCTTCCTTGATGGATTTTCTAGTTATGATCAAGTTTTATTAGACAAGGAGGATGGGTTAAAGACCACATTCATGTGTAAATGGGGTAATTATGCATACAGAAGAATGCCATTTGGCCTAATCAATGCAGGTGCTACCTTCCAGAGGGTCATGGATATTGCATTTCAAGGGTTAACAAGTAAATGTATTATGATTTACATGGATGATCTAACTATGTTTTTTAAGGAAATGTCTACTCATGCAGATGACTTAAGGAAAGTGCTAAAAAGATGTGAGAGATATGGAATTTCTTTAAACCCAAAGAAGTGTTCGTTTGGTGTAACTAAGGGTAAATTACTTGGGCATATTATTTCTGAAAATGGAATTTCCATTGACCTAGATTGAGTGGAAGGAATAAATAAGCTACAATTGCCAAGTAGTAAGAAAGAATTGAAATCATTTTTTGGTAAAATTAACTTTGTTAGGAAATTCATTACTAGATTTGCAAAAATTGTGTAGCCATTGAATGCTATGTTGAAAAAGGATGCCAAGAAAGAATGGACACCAGTAGCTAAAGCATCATTTGAGGACATCAAAGAAGCTTTTTCTGATTCTCTAGTACTAGCCAGTCAAAACTACACTAAACCATTTTATATTTACTCTTTTACGTTTGAACATTCATGTGTAGCAGCTTTAACACAAAAAGGAGAAGAGAATGAAGAAAAGCCTATTGCCTTCATGAGTGCTCCATTGAAGGATGCTCAATTGAAATACTTCGATACAAAAAGACATGCTTTTGCATTGGTAAGGGTAGTAAAAAAGTTCAGACATTATATCCTGAGAAGTCAGATCAAAGCCATAGTATTTGATGTAGCAGTAAAGATGCTACTAATGCAAAATGAGCCTAGAGAGAAAAGAGCAAAATGGATAACAATTTTACAATAATTTGACATGGGAGTCGTACCTATGAAATTAGTCATAGGGCAGCCCTTGGTGAAAACCATAGCCAATACTGATCCTAATTTGATAAAGCAACAGTATGTGCTGAATACCAGTAATACACTGGGATGGTATGATGATCTCACTACATTCTTAATATCAAGAAAATACCCTAATCAGATGAAATTTTCTCAAAGAAGAGCCCTAAAAATTAAAGCTCAGAGGTATATGGTACAAGGAGGCTTATTATTCAAGAAAAATCATGAGGGGATATACTTAAGATGTTTAAATAGAGATGAAGCAGACAAAGTGTTGCTAGAACTTCATGACAAATATGGGACAACACATGGTTCTCATTTAGCAACAACACATAGGATTCTAAAGTCAGGTTACTAATGACCTACCATATTCAGAGATATAGAAGATCACATCAGAAGTTGTCATACATGCAAGACAATAGAAAATAAAGGGAGATACCAAACGCATCCATTACAACCTATTATAGAGTCCAGACCATTTGCACAATGGGGACTTGATTTTATTGGATTTATTAATCCTCCATCATTAGCTAGACATAAATTCATTTTGATAGTGACAGATTACTATACAAGGTGGATAGAAGAAACATGCTATAAATTTTCCACTACTGAAGTTGTCATCAAGTTTTTAGAAGTGAACATCTTCACTAGGTTTGGAGCACCTTATTCTCTGGTATGTGATAATGGCCCTGCTTTCTCTTCTTTAAAGTTTTCTAAATGGGCATTTGAATATGGAATTATTCTTAAATTTTCATCCAATTATTATCCTCAGGGTAATGGATTAGCAGAATCAACTAATAAAATCTTGATGGATATCATAAAAAAATTGATTGCTAAAAATCCTAAAGAATGGAACACACTATTGAAATATGCATTATGGGTGGATAGAACCAAAGTTAAGGTAGCATTAGGGAATGCTCCTTATCACTTAGTAAATGGGACTTATCACTTAGTATATGGGACTGATCCCATACTCCCAGTCAACCTAGGAATTCCTACATGGAAGTTTGCAAATGAATATCTAGGTTTTGATTACCATAGGGAGGCTAGGTTAGTCCAGTTATTATAGTTAGATGAGAAAAGAGACCAAGCCGTTGACAAATTTGCAAAACATCAGGCTATGGTTAAAATGTGGTTTGACAAAAGAGCTAGGGTTAAGACATTCAAGATATCCGATTTCATTTTATGTTGGGACAAATCTCATGAAAAGAAAGGGAACCATGGTATATTTGATAAATTATGGGTAATTCAACTACAGGTTTCAGATATCATAGGAGATAATACATTTAGACTTAAAACTTTAACTGGTGAGGATGTACCATTATCTGTTAATGGTCAACACCTTAAACATTATTTTCAAGCCTAGAATTTGAGTTAACCCTATTGTGTAACATACTGTAAATGTTGTATAGTATTGTTGCTTTTGTTTGTTTTGTTTGTTTAGTTTCATTTGGTTTGGGTTGTTTTTGGTTGGTTCACTATGTATCTTTTTGCTGGGGTCTTTATTTTGATTCAAGGTATGCAAGGGTAGACAAGCAACCACTGAAAATAATAAAATTTGGAAAATTTAGATAAATCATTTGAAATTTATGCATAGCTTGTGAACTTTCATAGATGTGAGATGTTGTTTATTTTGTGAAGGATTTTATTCAATGTCTGTAGCATGAAGCATTCAAAGAGTCATATAATTACAAACATTAAGATTCTTTGAATTAATCTGGGAGGTGGTAGATGTTTACATTAAGTGAAAATTCTAAAGTTTGGCCTTTGCTACCACTATAATTCCCAGTTTTGTGCAACAGATCCTATGACTGTACAAATAATGAGCTAAAATGATAAATCTTACACAAGGAAAAACAAAGAAAAGATCAATAAAATAGAGAATTTATTCTCTTAAGGTCATCTAGATACCTCTACCGGGGCTATAGATGCCTTCTGACAGTGGAGCTCTATCTGGGGGAATTATAGGTGATAACCTTGTCAAGGCTACGGATGACTATTGGTAGCAAGGCTCTATCCAGGTTTAGCTTAAAAGGTTAAACCCGACTATGTAGGTTAATGCAAATGTCTATTATTTTCTTACTTTTCCAAAGGAGGGAATGAATCAATTGCACACACTTAAAGTCTTTCAAAAAGTTCATGACATTATTGAATACATTCAGTCTATGATGAATACCATTCTTACATATAAAGAAGTTGGAAATTATGAATTTATTTCATTTTATTTTCTTAATTGTTTGAATTTGGTTGTTAGTTGTTTTCATGTTCACAACACACCCCATTTTACCCTCTAGCAAAATGAGGACCCTGTGTGCTTTTATTTTTTTTGTAGTTTGGTCCTACTTGGTGGTAAAAAGGAAAAGGTACTTGGTGTTGGAAATACGTGAAAAAATCAAAATGCACCATCCTAGAGAGAAATAGGGGTTACTAGTGAATTTTTCATAAGAAGTGATTTAAGGTTGTTTTTTGAACCAACTTGAAATTCCTAGTATTTCGTGAAATAGGGCGGTTTTGGTAAAAATGTAGTGTTCAATTAAATTTGTATTTCATATACAAATTTATTTGCATATGAGATGCTAGTGTTGTTGTCTTGTGATACAATCGAGCTTTTGTATCATGTTTTTTGCATGTATATATTGAATGTTCAAACTTAAGTATGTAAACACGGACCTGATTAGGTTCTAAGGTGAATTGAATAAGCATTGGATTATGTGATTGTATTTGTGAATTGTATTATATGTCTAAACTCGTGCATTCAATATAGAAATAAGGGAATGTACATGGCCGAACCTGAAAAGAGTATATAATCTAGTTTATAAAACTCAAAATCCAAACAAATGTTATATAGTATATCTGTATGTATATTTGTTTGTATTTAAAATATAGGTACAATCGTAGGTTTCAAAAAGAAGTTAAAAGCGATTAAAGTTGGCGAGGCTCACAAGTGCACTATAATAAGATGTATCCAATAGACAAAAGGTAATATACATAAATGGAGATACAAAGTCATACCCGACAGTAATTCAAACGTGGTTCATAAAAAATTGAGGTTCATGCTATTTGTATGTATATTATGTTGTATGTATTATGTAAACATGATATAGAAAAGGTAAAGACACAACTTCAGAATTAACATAAAGTCAAAGCTAAGTTGATACATCTTTCAAATTTGTGCTTGTATGTTTGAATGTATACATTGCATGTACATTGTGAAATACAAAAGTTAGATACAAGGCCAGACGTGAAACTAAATGCAATATGTTTCATAAACTTGTCAGAGTCTGAGTTTGTATGTTTTGATGATTGTATGAAATATACATAGGAATATACAAAGTTTTGAATGGTGAAGTACGTATACATGATATACAAAGTAGGTGGGAATTAGCGTATACAAAGTTCAAAATTTGAAATAAATGGAAATTTTACACATAGGCTGAACTGTATGCATTAATTATAGCATTCAATGCGCATCTACCACTAGAAACTTAGAATTTGAACAAGTTAAAAGTGAAATTTGATTATGTTTATTTTCATAATTGCATTTGAAAGTTACAATTGCAGAGAATGTCACATAGCTAGAGAAAAAGGTGATTTAGGAGCTGAACAGAAATTTGAGAATGGTAACAGAGTGAGGTTTGAATGGTAAATCTTTGTCAACATTCTTAAGGTCAAACCGGTTGCAAATATAGGTATGTACCTCAAACACCATTGAAATTTAGTTAAATGAAATTGGGATAAGTTACACTAATTTCCATTAAGAAAATGATGCAAGTTAGTGCATGTTACTACAATTAATTATAGCAATTGAATTTGATATTGTTAAAATCTTTAAATCCCAAATAGAGAAAATGACAAAAAACCCTAGGATAACTAGTAGAAGAGTAAAAATTCGTGGTGAAACCCTACAGTTGTGTGTAAATGAGAGGGTAAAATGTATAATTTTTCTTGATAGGATGGTACCTAAGCAAAAGAAGGTGGATATCACATTGGCGGGTGAAAAAGAGAAGGTTAAAAAGGAAAGGAAACAGAAGAAAGAAGCGATTAGGGAAGAATTGTCACCAATCAGGGGATATTCATCTTTGATATATAGCATAGGAGGAATGGTCACAGACATTATGATTCAGAGGATGTGCTATAGAAAATCATGGCACCAGATGCCACTCCAGACATGAGAAAAATTTGGGAAAAGGAGTTGTACAAAGCTATTGGTTTTTGATGGCAATGGAGGCCAAAGATTTGATATTAGAATGCATAAGCCTATATAATTTGAGTACTAGAAAACTAATGCACAATGGACAAACTATTGCAGATTTGTCCACAGAAGGAATAGCCAGAACATTTGGCTTGGAGATTAAAGATCAAAGGATGGATGTTGATATAGATCAGTATGCTTTGGATTTCACTAAAAATGAGAAAGAGTGTAAAACTACAATTTTCTACATGTGGTATACAATAGAAAATAAACCAAAGGCTGCAGTAAGAGTGCCGAAGAATTTATACAGGATTGATTTTAAGGAAGAAATACACATAATGTTCACATTGTTGAGCAGGATGGTTGGATTAAAATATGCAAAACAAAGTTCAACCCATGGATGTTCAACATCATTCAGTATATCAGAGAAAAGCCTAGAACAATTCATTGGGCTAGGGCTATCAGTACTGTAATATACAAACAAGTAATGGGATTTAAGAAGAATAGAAAATTCTATTTGTCTTCTTATGTGATTTATGCATGTATAGTTGAAATGCCACCATTGGCTGGGATTGATAGAGTAGGTACCCTGGGAATTGGCACAGGCCAAAAATTGGTTTATGATAATTATCTTGACCTATAGGAGTAGTATGCACTACGAAAGTATGTAAGAGTTAATGATGTATTTTATACTTATTTTGTAAGAGTTCTAACAGGAGATAAGGACAAAAGGTTATCAAAAGAAGCAACAAATGCCATAAGCCTTTTCAGCTCTTGGTATATATAGTTCCCTACCTTCACATACATTAGAACTGAAGGGTTTGAGGGAAAACCATTCAAGTTGCCAAGGTATCCTCTGAACAGATTAATTGTATTAGAATTTTCGAGGTAGATTCTGAATGTGTTTAGAATGTATAAGAAAATGTTTGGTAGAGGAAACATCAAATTCCCTTGGATACTTGGTAATTATTCATGTTCTAATGAGGATATAGATCAAGAATCAGAGAGAGATTAGATACTATGGTTTTGAAGAATTTGACTTAGTCAGGCATTTTGACCCTTTCCATAGAATTTAAAACCACATTGATAAGAAATATAGACACCAAGTCCACATTGAGGACTTTTGGTCATATTGTGAGAATGACAAAGATTGACTTTAGAGAAAATGAAAACCATGGGGGAAATCAGTGCACCCCAAGAAGTTACAAAAGATGATGGTAAAGTACTACACAAAAGTTATGAAAGTAAAGGACTGACACTACTACCTATTAATGAACCAAATTGGGAAGAGCCAGAGGAGACATCCTTGGAGGTGATGTCCAAGCTAGTTATTTTGTTTTCTAAGACATGGCTAAATGATAAGATCGAAGAGATTAAGGCTTAGGGTACTGTAGCCACATATCAAAAGAAAGGAAAGAAGAGAGAAAGATAAAATGAGGATGATTTACTATGCTTTTATGAAAAAAATAGAAAAATTGTAGAAGCTAAAATTCTTGACAAGGAGAAGAATTCCACACAAATGGATACTTATGCTCTTGGTATCACAGTCACCATTCCTTCAGGTACATTCATAGAAGAAGGGACATGAAGCCAAGGAGCTAATGTGGAATAGGCACAAACACCAAGGGTTATTGTAAAGCAAGTGCAAAATCTAGAGGTGCCTGTAGAACAGCGTACAATAAAAGTTGTGACCATAAATACCCCAAAAGGGAAGGCACAAATACCCACTGTGATTTTTGATTCTCCATGGGTAGGGACAAGATAAAAGCTTGTATCCATTGATTCTACAAATGAAGAGATAAGACAAGGCTACATAAAAGTCAAACAAGAATTGATTGAAGAGAAGCTGCAAGAGTCAAAAAGCCAAGAAGTCAAAAAGGTGAGTCAAATTGTAAACACTGAAAATGATAGTAGTGATGAAGAGAAAAAAATTGGAGCAAATATAGGGGTAGAGAATGAAGAGGAAGATGAAACACCAAAAAGATTGCCTATACTGGAGGAACATAGTGCTCAGATGTCTATAGAAAGGACACAAACCCCAATGGAAAAAGGAGAATGTTTACAAGATAACCTGGAGGTAGTGGTCCCTTTTGGTCAACTTGTGTCACCATAAATCATAAAAGAAGTGTAGGTTGTTGTACAACAAGTAGTGGATCAAGAAAATGAAGAAGAAAAAACTACAGAGGGGCTGGATGTATCTTCAAGTCAACCATCACAATCAAGACAAGAAAGCATGCCTAAGAATGTACAAGTTTAAAGTAAGGTGTAGACAGGGGAAATAATGTCATCAGGTATTTCTGGTATTAATGTTTCAAGTGTTCCTAATGTTAATATTGAACAAAGAAAACAAGAAGAGAACTTAGAGGAAGAAGATACAGAGCGGGATACTAGAGAAGATATAGAAGAGGAGGAAAAAGAAAAAGAGAATGAAGAAGAAGAGCCACAACAACAAAAAAATGCATCACCATCACCTCCACATGGGAAACCACCTCCAAATCAAAGTCCTCCACCACAGCAATAACCACAACAACAACAACAACAACAACAACAACAGGAACAAATGGAGATAGAGAAACCTCAAGAAGAGGTGATAAATGAAAAAGAAGCAAAAATTAGCAAGGAAGCACAATCTTGGATAGGCTCAGAGGTCAGAAAAGAAAAGGTAGAGGTGTAACTAGTCCCTATAGATATAAAGAGCTTATTCGGTGGTCACGCTTCACAAAAAGAAAGAAGAAAAGCAAGGGCCATGTCTACTATAAAAAGAAGTCCATCTGGATCAATGACTTTAGAGTTGGCCATACCCCAAAAAGACAAAGTAAAGGGAGAAATGAGCCTGGAAGATTATTAATTGCTCAACATAGATCTTGAGTATGTGACTAGAGAACAACACATTGTAGAGTGGGAGGACATGAACAAGGTAACCATTGAGATGATGAGAAAAGATAAGGATAAATTTAATTATTTGAATGGAGACATTGTCTAATTGCAGTAATTTATTCAGGGGATGTTTGATCCCAATGTTAGTATGCCAGATTTACCTATAGACCTGGCCATTTTATCAAAGGGTCAAGTGACTGAAATGGAAAATAAGAAAATTAAAGAAAATATTTTATAGGAATGGCTCAGTGCTTTTATTCAAAAAGGAGAGAACACAGTAAGGTAGGCAATTAACAATTGGGCCATTGCCCTTGCAGAGAAGAACAATTGCAGTATCAATATGCATCATTCCCAATCGAGGGTGAAGGAAAATAATTATGAGTTGAAACAAGTTGAGGCCATGAATGAGAGGGTTGAATAATTGATAAAAGAAGGAATACTTACACCTTAGATAGCAAACCCACTAATAAAGTACATATTGGAGTTGAAATTTTAAGAGGACATTTTAAGAGGTTACATTGAGAATACTCAGGATTTGGAGGAAATGGCTGATGATATAGTAAAGAAACACATGAAGATAATATAGAAACTTATTGAGCATGAGTGCCTAGAGATACTAGTGTATGATGTAGGTATGGCAGTAAAATAATTCAAGGCCATTTATCTCACCTTGCCCGGAATGTCCTACGGCTAATTTGAGTATAGAGATGATTGATTACATTATGGAATTAAATGCCAAGATAAAGAAGTGTGAAGGGGAAAAAGGATTAATTAGTTAATATAACAAAACCCAATACATTAATGAAATCTGAAGGAAAAAGGAGATTTAAACAACAAATAAATGATACTCACACCTTTACCTTGCATCTTCCATTATTCACCCATCAGATCTTGATCTTCATAAATGTGAAGCCCTCAGAAGCATGTGCTCCCTTGCTTGTTGAAGATGACAAGACTAGAATGGCTAGGATACTTGTTTGTATTTGAAGATGAGTTTCAAACACAAATGTGAGAGGATGAATATGAAGTTCTATGAAGTGCTATGAAGTGCCTAAGGCGTGCTTGTATTTTTGCAGCATAAGTTCACTCAAGCTATGGATGATGAAATGAAGAATTTAAGAAGTTGTATTTATAGAGATGTGTAGAAGAAGATCAATGGTTGAGGATAAAAGGGAAGATCAATGGAGGAGGACTGTTGAGGAACGTGCAACAAATGGAAGAAAGACATGTGTCATTCGAAAAGAAGCTTTGTTGAGTTAACTTCTCTCTTGATGAGGATGAGATTTGATTTTCTTAAATTAGAATTTATTTTTCTAATTTAAGAGAAAGTTTGCTTTAAAGATGCTTTAAATCTACTTTTGCTTTTGTATGACAAGAGGAAAGTATTTTTAGAAGATAAGAATGATTTTTGAAGATAAGAAATCATAATTAAATAAAAAGATTTTATTTAATTATTTTGTAGATAAATGAGAGAAATAAAATATAAAAAATATATTTTATTCTGTGGAGATTTTAGATTTTATTTAAATAAAATTGCATTTTATTTAAATTTGGAAGAATAAAAGATTTTAATTAAATAATTAAAATTATTTAATTATTTAGAAGAATGAAGTTTGATGTGGATGAATTTAATTAATTAAATAAATGTAATTTATTTAATAATATGAGAGGAGATGAATCAGATAAATAAATAAATTTATTTATTTATTGATAGAAGAATGTGAATGATGAAATAAATATTTAAAATATTTATTTAAGTAGAGTCGTGCCAATTTTAGGTGTATACAAATGCATTCCATACCCATGGGCTCCTCAGTAACTCATATAAACATACATTAACTTATCTCTTTAATTTCTTCAGACAGATTGCTCATTAGTTTTGAAGCTTAATTAGACTCTATTTTTCCTATCTTAACCTTTGATATTATAGAAACACCAACCCCTTGATGTCTAACTTTGGGAGGCATTGGGTTATTAATTGCATGTTGATCAGGTGGAGTGTTAAAGTTATTTAGAGGTGTAGAGGTAGTAAAAGGACCACCTGGTTTTCTATTACTCCTCAAATTATAGGTATGATTCCTATTAGATTGTTGAAAGGCTTGTACCTCTTCTGGTTCACACAACATCTCACTTTTAGTTTCAAAGGGAAACTAAAAGGTTTCTAGAACTGAGGCTAATTTTGGATATAAGCTTTCACAATAGTATGGTTCATCTTCGGCCATTTGATTTTCTTCCTCTTTGGTTGAGAATGTGAAACTCTCTAATACCATAGTAGATTCAAATCCTGAAGGTACTACTCATTACAGGGCCCTACATCAGGAACTCAGATGTAGGGGCCTATACCTCTACATTAAATATATTAGCGGCTAAGTGAAACTATGGATAGTCAATCTTAGCATGTGTGGTAGTATTATGAATCCTACACCAATTCTTCAGTGCTACATTGGCCATTTGTATTCTAGCAGGCTATTTAGACTCCTGATTATCTGGACTCTCAAATGGAGAAGCCAGCGTGCCATTATTTGGTCTTGTGTTCCATATTCTAAGAGGCTTAGGCTGATTTAAATTCCTATTATCATTTCCCCAAGCTTTACTATCTCTGTTATGTCCTCTATTTTGTGATCCTTGTCCTTGGTTTTGATGATGATTTTGATTGTGACCCTAACTTTGATTATGATTTTGATTCTGATTTTGACTTTGAGGATTTCTACCATTAAAATTTTCATTCCTTAACTGAGTCATCTTAGTTGTTAATCTTCTTAAGTATGCAGTAATTTCTTTCATCTCCTCCCTATTGTCTTGTGTCTTAGTCATGTACGCATCTTGAGGAGGTTGAAAAAATGATTGACCATTAGCCTAGTTGTTATTAACACCATTACCTATGTATGGAACTATGGCTTGAGTAGGGAGAGGGTTATATACTTGTGTGTAGGTAGGCACTAGGCTTAACAATGGAGTATGATGCATAGGAACACCATTCCATAGTTGTGTTTGGTTTGGAACTACAGTATTCCCTACATTCACAAAAGGACTATAAGTTGTCTACCTCATTTCTTGGTTAATTTTTACTGCTTCCTTATAGGCTTTTGACACATTATCTACATCAGGTTGTCTCTTCACAAACATTGTGGTCAATGGATCTAAAGAAGTGTAATACATTGCTAAGATTGCCTCAGTAGTCACAGTGTAAGGGTCTATTAACTTTGAATAAGCTTTTTGGAATCGATCGTTAAAGTTATTTATGAGTTCTCCTTCACCTCTCCTAATTCTTGCCAGCTTATGATACAAGGATGAAGGCTCTATTAGACCTCTAAATCTAGATAAGAATTCTTCCTCCATAAGTTCCCAGCAGGTGACATGACCATTTGGAAAATTCACATACCAACTGGAAGTCTTCTCATTAAAAGTAAAAGGAAACAACCTATAAACTACATCTTCATGTTCCAATCTTGCTCTAAAGCATGCTTCCTTGAGCATTCAAATGTGATCATCAGGATCCTAGTGTAATTGGTATTTAGGACAAATCTTCTCAGGATTCTTAGGCATTTCATGATAATCAACAAAGAATATAGGAGAATTAACATTGAAGTATGCCATAGATGGACCTTTAGGTGGACTAGGACTTCTAGGAGGACTTAGATTTCTAGGAGGATTGGGATCTATAGGAGGATTGGGACCTCTAGACAAATTTAAACCAAGATTCAATGATCTAAATGCAGAACCGTCAGGACTCACTATATTTAGTATACTCAATGGTGATCTCAGAGGAGTACTTGATGAGCTTCCTATCTGCACTACTCTAGGATTCCAAATCAAGGGACTCCTACTCTGTCATCTATTAGGTAATTGTGTGAAGATATTGCCTGAATTGGACCTATACCTTGTCACTTGACCAGTATTGTTAGCTAGCTTGCACAAAGTTTACCTCAAATCTTATCAAGCCCTCCTTCTAGCACCAAAAACTATTGATGCATGCTTTTATACATGCATAACAAGAGATAAATTTACAAAGAACTTAATCTATCTTGAAGAATATGTAGAAATATCAGAAAATAATTCTCAATTCTAAGGCTACGTTAACCAGGTCATGGTTGTGTTGGACTCATTTAGTGTTCGATGTAAAACTATTTTGTTTTAAGGGGCCTTATGTAACTTGAGATATGTGTACTGACTATATTTACTTCTATTCTGCAAATAACTACAAATTACACTATGATTAGTGATCCTTTGCATGTATTTACCACTTTACTGCAAAGCTTTGCATGAATATGGATAAAACTCACTTTGTACCTCAAATTTATATGAAAGAAGCTAAGATCATTATAATTCACCAGTATTTATGCAAATAAATAGCAATTTCCTTTAGATAACTGCGTGCATGCTATTTATTTAAAGATTTTTGGAGAAAAGTTAGAAAAGATAGAGTTAGAAACATCTATTTTAGACAAGATCTAACATTCTACTATCCACATATTGCAAGCTAAAATGATCTTGAACAATTCAACATAATTAAATTCCTGTATGTAAATCCTGAGCATTTTCATGAACATACATAAAGAATTGCAATCTTTTTAAGAAAATATATCAAATAAACACCTGAATCAGAAAATGCTCTAAATTAGATGCAGAATTCTGAAGTTTGCATTCATTTGATATATGAAGTCATTTTGAATTTACAATGTAACTATGACTTTTATTGAATTGATCAAAATTATAGAAACTCACAAACATCTTTACAGATACATGAAAGAGGCAAGACATTCCTCATGCTCCTTGATGCAGACACAAGTGACCTCCTCTCTAAATCATTGAATGCTCAAAGTATTCATTTAAGAGTCACTTCCTTTTGTAGTAAAAAATTGCTAATGCATTCTAGGGATAAATGCTATGAATCCATGTGTAATTAAGATACAATTACTAAGGTTCCTTATATAGATTTGAATCCGCCTCTGCTACAGTTATAAAAAATGCAATCAATGGTTTGAATTCAAACTTACAAAATCAATGGTGGAAAACATGTCTCAACCGCCCTTCAAAATATCTCTAGGAATATTCCCTTTGGCTCAAAGGATGCCTTTGGGATATTTTAAACATGAAATATTTTCCACTGACTTTTCCCATCTACTGACTTCTCACAAAAGACAAAATTAAAAAACATCAAAGCACTTCGAATATCCCATAAGGGAATTACTCACTGCCACTAGTGCCTGTCTTTCAATCTTCTCCCCTTTTCTTCAAGTATTGTGCATACCTGGCTATCAATTCCACCATAGAAGTATGAGTACTCCTTTGGCTTTCCGTCCATGTATATTTCTATAATTCAACCTTTTCTTTCAATATCCTTATTTGCTTCTCTACATCTTCTCTATTTTTTTGATACTTCTTTATCTTGGCATTTAATTCCATAATGGAATCAATCATCTCTATACTTAGATTAGCTATAGGACATTCTAGGCAAGGTGAGTAAATGACCTTGAATTTGTTTACTGCTATACCCACATCATGCACTGGTATCTCTAGGCACTCATGCCCAATAAGTTTATGTATTATCTCCATGTGTTTCTTTACTATATCATCAACCATTTCCTCTAAATCCTAAGTATTCTTAATGCAACCTATTAAAATGTCCAATTCAAATTTCAACTCCAACCTGTACTTTGGTATTTGGTTTTCTATCTAAGGTGTAAGTATTCCTTCTTTTATCAATTCTTCAACCCTCTCACTCATGACCTCAACATGTTTCAACTCATAACAATTTTCCTTCACCCTAGATTGGAAATGATGCATATTGATACCGCAATTGTTTTTCTCTGCAAGGGCAATGGCCCAATTGGTAATTGCCTACCTTACCACGTTCTCTCCTTTTTGAATAAATGCACTGAGCCATTCCTCAAAAATGTTTTCTTCAATTTTCTTATTTTCCATTTTAGTCACTTGATCCTTTGATAAAATGGCCAGGTCTATAGATAAATCTGGTATACTAACATTGGGATCAAACATCCCCTGAATAAACTACTGTAATTAGATAATGTGTCCCTTTAAATAATTAAATTTATCCTTATCTTTTCTCATCATCTCAATGGTTACCTTGTTCATGTCCTACCACTCTATAACGTGTTGTTCTCTAGTCACACCCAAGATCTATGTTGAGCAAATGATAATCTTCTAGGCTCATTTCTCCCTTTGCTTTGTCTCTCTTGGGTATGGCCAACTCTAAAGTCCTTGATTGAGATGGACTTCTTTTTATAGAAGACATGGTTCTTTCTTTTCTTCTTTCTTTTTGTGAAGTGTGACCACCCAATAAGATCTTTATATCTATAGAGACTAGTTGCACCTCTGCCTTTTCTCTTTTGACCTCTAAGCCTATCCAACCTGGTTCTTCCTTGCTAGTTTTTACCCCTTTTCCATTTATGACCTCTTCTTAAGGTTTCTCTGTCTCCATTTGTTCATGTTGTTGTTGTTTATATGGTGGAGGATTCTGATCTAGAGGTGGTTACCCATGTGGAGGTGATGGTGATGCATTATTTTTTTGTTGTGGCTCTTCTTCTTCATTTTCTTTTTCTTCTTCCTCCTCTTTTGTATCTTCTCTAGTATCCTGCTCTATATCTTCTTCCTCTGAGTTCTCTTCTTGTTTTCTTTGTTCAATATTAACATTAGGAACACTTGACACATTAATACCAAAAATCCCTGATGACATTATTTCCCCTATCTACACTTTAGTTTGAACTTATACATTCTCAGGCATGCTTTCCTGTCTTGATTGTGACGATTGACTTGAAGATACATCTAGCTCCTCTGTAGTTTTTTCTTATTCATTTTCTTGCTATGCTACTTGTTGTGCAACAACCTACACTTCTTTTATGATTTCTGGCAACACAAGTTGACCAAAAGGGTCCACTACCTCCAGGTTATCTTGTATGCTTTCTCCTTTTTCCATTGGGGTTTGTGTCCTTTCCATAGACAACTAAGCATCATGTTCCTCTATTATAGGGGACCTTTTTGATGTTTCTTCTTCCTCTTCAATCTCTACCCCTATATTTGCTCCAAATTATGTCTCTTCATCACTATTTTTATTATCAATGCTTACAATTTCACTCACCTTTTTGACTTCTTGGCTTTTTGACTCTTGTAGCTTCTCTTCAATCAATTGTTGTTTGACTTTTATGTAGCCTTGTCTTCTATTTTCAAGTGTAGAATTAGTGGATACAAGATTTTGTCTTGTTCCTACTTGTGGAGCATCAACAATCATAGTGGGTATCTATGCCTTCCCTTTTGGGGTATCTATGATCACAACTTTTATTATATGATGTTCTACTGGTACCTCTAGATTTTGCACTTGCTTTACAATAACCATTTGTGTTTGTGCCTATTCCACATTAGCTCCTTGGCTCTATGTCCCTTCTTATATGAATGTACCTGAAGGAATGGTGACTATGATACAAAGAGCATAAGGATCCATAAGTGTATCTTTCTTTTCCTTGTCAAGAATTGTAGCTTCTACAATTTTTATCCTTTTTCATAAAACATAGTAAATTATCCTCATTTTCTCTTTCTCTCTTCTTTCCTTTCTTCTAATATGTGGCTACAATACCCTGATCCTTAATCTCTTCCACCTTATCATTTAGCGATGTCTTAGAAAACAAAATAACTAGCTTGGACATCACGTCTAAGGATGTCTCCTCCGGCTCTTCCCAATTTGGTTCATTAATGGGCAATAGTGCCAGTCCCTTACTTTCATAACTTTTGTGTGATACTTTATCATCATATTTTGTAACTTCTTGGGGTACACTAATTTCCCCCATGGTTTTCATTTATTCTAAAGTCAATCTCTAATGATCCCTTTTCCTCAACTCTTTCTCATTTTCACAATCTGACCAAAAGTCCTCAATGTGGACTCGATGTCTATATTCTTATCAATGTAGTTTTCAATTCTATGGAAAGGATCAAAATGCCTAACTAAGTCAAATTCTTCAAACCCATAGTATCTAATCTCTCTCTAATTCTTGAGCTATATCCTTATTATAACATGAATAATTACCAAGTATCCAAGGGAATTTGATGTTTCCTCTACCAAACTTTTTCTTATACATTCTGAACACATTCAAAATCTACCTCAAGAATTCTATTACAATTAATTTGTCTGGAGGATACCTTGGCAACTTGAATGGTTTTCCCTCAAACCCTTTAGTTCTAATGTATGTGAAGGTAGGGAACTGTATATACCAAGAGCTAAAAAGGTTTATGGCATTTGTTGCTTCTTCTAATAACCTTCTGTCCTTATCTCTTGTTAGAACTCTTACCAAATAAGTATAAAATACATCATTAACTTTTGCATACTTTTGTAGTGCATTCTCCTCCTATAGGTTAGGATAATGATCGTAAACCAATTTTTGGCCTGGGCCATTTCCCAGGTTACCTACTCTGTCATTCCCAGCTAATGGTGGCATTTCAACTGCACATGCATAAATCACATAAGAAGACAAATAGAATTTTCTATTCTTCTTAAATGCCATTACTTGTTTGTATTTTGTAGTACTGATAGCCCTAGCCCAATGAATTATTCTAGGATTTTCTCTGATATATTGAATAATGTTGAACATCCATGGCTCAAACTTTGTTACATCTTTTAATCTAACCATCATGCTCAGCAATGTGATCATTATGTGTATTCCTTCCTTAAAATAAATCATGTATAAATTCTTTGGCACTCTTACTGTAGCCTTTAGTTTATTTTTTGTTGTATACCACCCATAGAAAATTGTAGTTTTACACTCTTTCTCATTTTTAGTGAAATTGAAAGCATACTGATCTATATCAACATCCATCATTTGATCTTTAATCTCCAAGACAAATGTTCTGGCTATTCCTTCTATGGACAAATCTTCAATAGTCTACCCATTGTGCATTACTTTTTTGGTACTCAAATTATATAGGCTTATGCATTCTAATATCAAATCTTTGGCCTCCATTGCCAACAGAAAACCAATAGCTCTCTACAACCCCTTTTCTCAAATTTTTTTCATGTCTAGAGTGGCATCTGGTGCCATGATTTTCGATAGCACATCCTCTAATTCATAAGGACCAATGTTTGTATTTGTGACCGTTCCCCCTATGCTATATATCAAAGATGAATATCCCCTGATTGTCGACAATTCTTCGCTAACCGTTTCTTTCTTTCGTTTCCTTTCCTTTTTAACATTCTCTTTTTCACCAGCTGATGTGGTATCCACCTCCTTTTTCTTAGGTTCCATCCTGTCAAGAAAAATTATACATTTTACCCTCTCATTTGCGCACAATTCTATGGTTTCACCACGGATATTTACTCTTCTACCAGTTACCCTAGGGTTTTTTGTCATTTTCTCTATTTGGAATTTATAGATTTAAACAATATCAAATTCATTTCCTATAATTAATTATAGTAAGATGTACTAACTTGCATCATTTTCTTAACGGAATCTACTGTAACTAATCCCAATTTCACTTAACTAAATTTCAATGGTGTTTGAGGTACATACCTATATTTGCAACCGGTTTGACCTTAAGAATGTTGACAAAGATTTACCATTCAAACCTCACTCCATTACTATTCTCAATTTTCTATTCATCTCCTGAATCACCTTTTTCTCCAGCTATGTGAAATTCTCTGCAATTGTAACTTTTGAATGCAATTATGAAACTAAACATAATCAAATTTCACTTTTAACTTGTTCAAATTCTAATGTTCTAGTGGTAGATGCACATTGAATGTTGTAATTAATGCATAGTTCAGTCTGTGTCTAACTTTTCTATTTATTTCATATTTTGAAATTTGTATATACTAATTCCCACCTACTTTGTATATCATGTATACATACTTCACCATTCGAAACTTTGTATATCAAATTTTGTATATTCCTATGTATATTTCATACAATCATTGAAACATACAAACTTAGACTCCAGTAGGTTTATGAGACATATTGCATTTAATTTCACGTCCGGCCTTTTATCTAGCTTTTGTATTTCACAATGTACATGCAATATATACATTCAAACATACAAGCGTGGATTTGAAAGATGTATCAACTTAGCTTTGACTTTATTTTAATTCTAGCATTGTATCTTTACCTTTTGTATATCGCATTTGCATAATACATACAACATAACATACATACAAATAGCATAGACCTTAATTTGTTATGAACCAGATTTGAATTATTTCAAGTTTGCCTTTATATCTCCATTTATGTATATTACCTTTTGTGTATTGGATACATCTTATGATAATGTACCTATGGGCTCTACCAACTTTAATCGCTTTTAACTTCTTTTTGAAACCTGGGATTGTACCTGTATTTTAAATACAAACAAATATACATATAGATATACTATATAACATTTGTTTAGATTTTGACTTTTATAAACTAGATTATATACTCTTTTCAAGTGAGGCCATGTGCATTCTCTTGTTCATATATTGAATGCACGAGTTTAGACATACAATACAATACACAAATACAATCACAGAATCCAATGCTTATTCAATTCACCTCAAAACCTAATTGGGTCCGTGTTTGCATACTTAAGTTTGAACATTCAAGATATACATGCAAAAAACATGATACAAAAACCTGATTATATCACAATACAACAACACTAGCATCTCATATGCAAATAAATTTGTATATGAAATACAAATTTAATTAAACACTGCATTTTTACCAAAACTGCCCTATTTCATGAAATACTAGTAATTTCAAGTTGGTTCAAAAAACAACCCTAAATCATTTCTCATGCAAAATTCACTACTAACCCTTGTTTCTCTCTAGTATGGTACATTTTGATTTTTTCATGTATTTCCATAACCAAGTACCTTTTCCCTTTTACCACCAAGTATGACCAAACCACAAAAAAGTAAAAGCACACAGGGTCCTCATTTTACTAGAGGGTAAAATAGGGTGTGTTGTGAACATCACAACATATCCCTCTAAAATTCTTTTTTTCCATTCAAATCTTTGACATCCAGTTAGTGAGGCTTCTATTTTCCAGTGAGGATTCTACTAGTGAGGCATTTGTACAAGTCTATGAGACTTCCCTTTTTCCAGTGAGGCATTCATCAGCCAGTGAGGCTATGTAATTGATGATTTTCATGATTAAGCCAGTCAAGCAGTTTTGAGTGGTTTTTCATCTCTATGAGGGTTTTCCACTTGTGAAATCTATTATGTCATAGTCTCAATTTTTGTGCGATTCATTTGTCCTTCATGCTTGAACATTCAGTATTTGAATCCTTCATTTGACAAAGCATATTGTCAAGTTTGATTCCTTCCCTTTCTCTTTTTTCAAGTTTGATAAGAAGTAAATAGTTTGTTTTTTATACAACACTAATTCACCCCCCTCTCAGTGTTGACTTTACTCCAACAAGTGGTATCAGAGCATAGGTTCCCTATAGAAGTTTAACCAGCTTGGGTAGGTCGTGATATTGAAGTACCATGGGTAAGTGTAAAAGAAATAGAGAAAAGAAAGATGCCAAGAAAATGGTTGAACAACAAACCCTAGTGATGTCATGTGATGAGTTGTTACACAAGCCATCCTTGAAAATTGATACAAAGTGTGATGGAGAAAATGACTTTATTGTTGAGATCGGTAACACAAAAGGACACCTCTTTGTGGATGAAGATGGACATGAGTTTGATGAAAATGATTGTGAGGTTGATGTTGAGGGTGAACTCATATGTGCCTTAAGTGAGATCAAGAAATTCAAAAAGGAGAATTGGAGATTAGAGTTGGAGCTTCAAAAAGAAAAGGATTCTAAGGACAAAGTTGTTTCAGACATTGAAGAGACAAGAAATCTGATTATAGATTTAAGGAGTCAAGTTGATGAATCAAAAAAATTGATTATTAGTCTAAAGACAAAAATTAAGGAAGCCAAAAGAGTAATAGATGTAACAAAATCTAATCTTGAGGTGAAAAGAATTGAATGTCTAAAATTAGAGGCAAAAATTGTTAATTTGAGAAAAGATTATGAAGGTCTCAAGGTTTTGTCCAAGAAATATCAGGAGTTTGAAGATAGCACAAATAAGTTGAATGACATGTTGAGAAAACAAAAGCATTACAAGGACACAAATGGTGTAGGTTATGAAGAAGGAGAGTGTTCCAAAGCAAGAAATGCACCTAAAAATAAGATAGACTTGAGTAATCATGCTGCTACTCCAGAAGATTAAGGAGGAAGGACAATCAAGTCCACAAGATCTCTATCCACCAAGCAAACAATGAGGTACAATTACTCTCAATTCCATGGTTATTGCTATGCATGTTCTATTTATGGTCATAGGGCTAGAGATTGTAAAAGAAATGGTTTTGGATGGAATAAAGAGAAAAAATTTTATAGATGGTCAAATTAGGACTACAATAATGCTTGTTATAATTGTAATAAAGTTGGCCACCTAGCAAGAAAATGTTGGATGCATGCAAGATTTGTCAATAGAGAATCTCACAAATTGCCTAGAAGAAACTATTTTTCTCTTGGTCAAGGATACAATACTTTATTCTATAAGTGTAATATGTTTGGGCACAAAACATAGTGGTGTAGAGAAAGATTGAGGAAATCATCTAGAGATTACATATTCAAGCAAAAGAAAGAAAATATCTTGAGCAAGGAATGTAAAGATTATAAGTTGGTTTGGAAAAGAAAAAAGCCTGAGAAAGTTTAGAGAAGAAATGAGAAAAAGAAAGAAAAGGTTGAGCCCAATCTAGTGCATGCTGCACAAGAAACATTCATAAAAGCTCAAAATAGGAGCATAAAGATAGGAGGAGTTGTTAAATGTTTCATTTCTTAAACCCCAACGAGTTAAAAAGATTCATTTCATAAGTAGCTAAGCATAATCAATTTGATCTAGTTCAGCTTTGTGTATCTTATGTAAAATTATCTTAGAGATATGTAGTCCTATGTGGTGAATGATAAGAACCATGTTTTTAGTTATGCTTTGATGTTGTTGAGGTGTCATGGAAGTTGGGCCAAATGACAAGACCTTCAAATGCAATGACACAGAGTTTTATCAGTTGTCTTTTGTATGCAATTTATATGTGGTCCAAACCTCTGTTGCTAGTAGCTTTGATGGTGTAGTAGAGATATCTCATAGGAGTTGATTCCATATAGTTTTCTCAATGGTATAGATGTGCAAAACACCTTGGTTGAATGGTTGTCACATTGTATTCATAACTTATCAGAGGATTTCAATTTTCAGTATTCAATCTTCATCCTCATAGGGATGTTTGGATCAGGTAGTTTGTTATATTCATGTCTTCTTGACTGGGGGAGAAGAGCAATTAGATACAAGGTAAACATCTTAGGGGGAGACAAGGTTGCTTTTACATATCAAATAGGAGGCAGTTAACCCTAGACAGTCAAATCATACACTGTGATTGCTATGCTCTAAGTATAGGGATAGGGAAATCCTATATTTATTAAATTTTTACTTACAAAGTGGAGGGTTATAACTCACTCAAAGGTGGAAAGGATTCAAAGAAATATGACCACCTAAGACTATCATGAACTGCCCATATGCTACTGATAGTCAGTTTTGATGAACAAAAGGATGTAAAAGACAATGTTCCTCAAAATAGTTTCATAAGTGCATACCACAATAATGAGTGGTGAGTAATGATGGAATAGAGTTTCTTATTGTAGACTAGATAGAGTTTGTAGACTTGACAATGTTTGTCTTCACAGACTAATTGTAGACAGTCTAGCAAGATCACCATAGAATGTAGAGTATAATACATACCACAAGTGCAAAATAATATGTTTTTCATTGGTGTTAGGTGTTATAGAAGTCAGTGCATTAATAGTGCATCAGCATGTTATCAGACTTTCTGACATGTATCCTCTTTGACATGGTCAAGTGAATGTATCTCAGTCTTGGGCAGTGAAGAACAATTGACAAAGACAACAACTTGATGGGGTGTTGTTGTAAACTTGATAGTTGTAGACCTTGTACATTACTTGTAGGCTTGTTGTGATGAAGGAATTAGACTTTATAGTAGACTTGTATGCTTGTTGCAATTTAGATAGTCTATCTTCCTATTGTATAGGAGTTAGCTTATGAGACAACTGACTTTTGCTAGTGGTAGACTAATGGTGACAAATAGTGCAAGGACAAAGGCAATAATTGTATCTACTAACATGGACAGGACAAGAAATTTCCATTACTTTCATGATTATGTTATTTTATATTGGTGTATGGCAGGCTTTATGTAGTCAGGTTGTATTTTCATGTTGTAATTTGGATAGTACCGTTCTTTTTCTAAAGATTCATGATGAGGTGTTGGTCCATGGGAAAGAATGGTATAATGATAGGAACTTATCTACTGACATAGGACTTTATCTTTGTGACTATGTGTTCTTAACTCTATAAACAAGGACTGAATCTTTTTGAATGAGTTACACCTCATGACAATATACTTGCATGACATTTTATGTATGATAGGAACATTTGGTGTAGTTAGTGACTAAACTTTCTTAATGGGCAGTCAAAATAGTGAATGTCTATTCATGATGGTGTTTACTTCATAGGTTGCAATATATTATTGGTGGAAATTGTGTATTGCCTCAATGTGTATGGTTGTCAAAAGAAAGGAGTTGCTTCTTATAATGTACAAGATCTCAAAGCATCCTTTGGTGTTGTTCTTTTCTTGGTTATTGGTGCAATGATTAGTAAACTTTTATCACAATGATTTTTTTTTTAATTTCTTGATGATGGATAGAATGGACACTAATGATGTGTATTAGCAGATTGAGAAGAGTTGTCATATTGTAGTCTTTGTTTTTGTTGGCACAACTTATCTTCTTGTCTGATGGTGCAGTGATTTAATTGATAGTATTGTTGCTTGAAGCCACAATGCATTGCAGTTTTTTTAATGCAAAAAGGTAGATTCAATGCTAGACCTTATGGATAGATGTTCTTCCTTGTGCACAAATCTCTCTTGTATGATAGAGATTGTTGTAACATTAGGGCTGTCTTGAATTGATATGGTAAAGAATGATTTTATATTTTTTGTATGTCACAGTCCTCTCCATTAGGAGCAGGGTTGTATCAATAGCTTTAGTGTAAAAAGGTGTTTTTGGAGAAGTAATGTCAGTGGTGTAGTTTTGTCACTGGTTATGTTGTCAAAGGCATCAGGGGTATGCCTATCCTTTCAACAGGGAGTACTACAGACAAGGGGAGTAGTTGAGTTATCTTGGTGAATGATATTAATTTCTTAAGCATTTGTACATAATAGTCAGGGGGAGCCGAGTTGATTAATAAATTATCTCATGCCTTTGTCATTGTTGTCAAAGGGGGAGTAATAAGGTGCACACTAGGAGAATGTTGACATCAATGCCAAAGGGGGAGATTGATGAATGCTTTTGTCATTGATGTCAAAGGGTTAGCTACTTATTCAAGATGTTATTTTGATAGGGTGGTATGAAAATTGATTTCATGAGGTTGGTATTTGCAGGAGTTGATCATGTGTTGGTACATATTCATCATTGACATGTTTCATTCTCTACTCTTCATAATAAAGGTTGCAAAGATGAGATTGCTTTATTATGTCAGGTATCATGTCAAGATGTTGTTTGGAGTTTGATTACCTTGATGTTTTGATGTTACACCACAGAGTTCAGTGATTGGATGATATTCATATTGAATTGTCTCATGGTAAGGATTTTATGTCAGAAGTTTTTGAGTCGACCAATGTTAATGTTCAGTCAATGATAAGTCAGAGAGTCTTGATCTTTATAGTGTCATAATTCATTCTACACGGTTCAAATGTATTTGGTGTGGATGTTGTTGTTTTTATTTAAGAGGTCTTTGAGGTTTGTACAGGTTTTCTCACTAGGTTTTTAAAACTAACCTTGTTTTAAGTCCTAATGCAAAACCCTTAAACCATCTCTACAAGGGGATCTTTTAGTTTTAATTTAAGATTGACCTGTTATCACTATATGCTCAAAATCATGACTCCAATTGCCTGAGGCTGTCAAATCAGATTTTGGCATGCACACGGACCCTTCCTTCCTTGCCACAGGGTGATCCGTCATGTCACTATCACTCACGTGGAAGTAGCTAGTTGAGAGGAGGCGAGACCAGGCAGGGGTCTAGCTCATTAGAGAGCTAGACTTCATGGAGAGGGGTTGGTAAGTACTACAGCCTTTGTTGTTGTGTGCTAAGTTGAATGTCTCATCTGATTGTAGTTGTAGTTGAGATAACCCTATGACCCAAAGGGTCACTAATTTCTCTTCTCCTATTTGGGTTTCTTAGATTCCACCTCTATGTGGGTAAGTGGTTCTATTCATTTATGTCCTCTTGTCTTTATATGCATTGAACTGTAAGTTCTTGTGTTATCTATTGTTGTCTAGTTTCATCTAACAATAAGAGGATGAATGGGTCTGCTTGTGGTAGAACAAATGTTTCTTATTCTAGTCTTTGATGGATCTCTTGGATCTCGTCACGGATAGCCCTCACCCACTCTCCTCTCACTCCTAAGTACATTCATGAATTGGGATAGAGGTAAATGTGTGATTACTAACATTAACTAGATTTTAGAGTTTTGACCTAGGGTTTAGTTGACCTAGGGTTTGACTTTGTGCTTTGACTTGTTTTTACCTCGTGATGAGATCGAGGGTTTGATTGGATTGTTTTTACTATGGTTGCCTCGTGATGGTATCAAGGGTTTTCTATTTTTCATATTCTAGGGTTTCTATATGCATGCAAACTAAATGATAAGAAAAACATTTTTTTGTTCTTTTCCAGTGTTTTGGAAATAAAAAGTGCATTTAATCTATGAAAGGGAAATATGTATGCAATCCAATATGATTTTTATAATGCAAAGTTAATCTATGTTTTCTGTGTTTTTGATGATTTAGAAGTAATCTAATCTAAAGAAAAGGAAAAATGATTTTTTCTAATAATCTAGATCTAGAAATATGATAGCAACTAATCTAACATGTAAGATCTAATTATCAAGGAAAAATCAATGTTTTACTATTTCCAAGAGCAAATTTGGTTTTCTAATTACTATTAATTGAACAAAACAATGAAGGAACCTGAGAGAAATGAATATTTGTGTGACTCCACTACCCTCAGAAATCTTTGATATCGGCAACCTCGAGTCCTTTTGTGGCAACAGGAGATCCTCCTAGCAACAAAACGGCACAAAGAAGCAAAAATAAGCTTTGGTGAAGCTTGTATGAGCTCAATGATAGATTTGGTTGAGCACAATGGCATAGAATGAAGCAGTGTAATGTTGCTTAGTTGAACAAACAAAGCAAAGGGCACCTTCATCCTGTAAGAGCATTTGAATGCTAAGTTGGAGAGCAAAAATTGGCAAGAGCTGTGTGCAAAATGAATTTGCCTCCCTTTGTGCTTGAGGGAAGGGTGTATTTATAGGTTTGAGGAATGGGATTGATTGAGAAGCTAACTCATTTGATTGATGAGTTAACAATGATGATTGGGGAGTTAACAAGGCTGATTGCCCAATGAACTCAGCTAACTATGGAGTGATAAATCAATTATAGCTTATCACTGAAGAGGAAATGGAGGTGAGGGAATGCATGAGATTGATTGAAGAGTTAATTTAAGATTAAATAGAGCTAATTATGCCTGTGTGGGTGCTTGAAATAGTTAACTCTATATTAGGCGTCAAAAACCATGCAAACTAGAAGAAAAATGAGTGAGAAACTTAAATTTTTCCACGGCAGGAAAAATGATAGGGTTGCCCCTTTCACCAGTAGGGTCACCCAGGGGGCGACCCTAGGTCACCTGGGGGAGATCTAGGCTGGATAGGGTTTGATGCAGAAAAAAGGTTGGGAGATGAAAGAAGAGAGGAAAATGAAGGGTTCTACCCCTGGAAATAGGTTAGTCATGTACAAGAATCCAAATCTTCACTTGCACCTATAGGATCTCTTGGGGGGATTTGGAAATAATAGGGGAAGATTTGGATTGGTTGGGCAGAATTGAAAACTAAAAGTGGGAGATGGATAGGGAGACATCTAGAAGGATTCTAAGAGGTGCACATGATGAAAAACAAAGCGGAAAGGTGAAAACTCACCTATAAGACACTCATAAGGCTTAGGAACAAGGTCAAAATCTTAGAAAATGCAAGTCGACAAGTGTTGCAACAAGTATTGAAAAGCGTCGCAAATGGGGAGAGAGAACTCAACAAAGAAGAAAACAACACAAGACAAGAAAGAGGACACATCATCAAGAGGTTTTCTACTTAAAGGACATTACTTTTTGCTTACATGTATGTGACAAGGATTTGAATCATCATAGGTGTCCTCATGGAGGCTCTACATGATTTTTGTGCTTACAATCATAGGTCAGAGGTCTTTCAAGTTATAAAGTTAAGGGGTTAAGTATATGCCTCCATCGGCCCCTCTACTTAATAAAACTGATACCTCCAGTGATACAACTTATGATGAATGCCTAAACATCAATCTAAGGTTGTATTTAAAAGTTAGATAGAGCATGAAAATCCTAATCAAAGGCTTAGTTTTAAAATGAGTTTAAAAATCAATGGATTTGTTGCTTTCTCTAATTTGATGGGCAGATCTTCTAACTACCTTGCAATAGAATTCCAATGAACAAGAGAGGCTAGTATAATTCATTATTCCTTCTATTTGATGAGTTGATTGATGAAATTTGATAATTGAAGATCTTCAGAGATATACATATACGTAGATATGCAGTTTGTCAAGTAAGATTCTGTTATATTAAAAATGTATTTGAAAGTGTTGAATCTCTAACATGCTGATATGTAGAGGGACAATAAATTTTGATGATTGAAGAAGAATCGAATGGGTGAGAAATACAAAGTGATATCTTTAATGAACCCGGTGGCCAGAAAATAGATAACTCACATTATTTGATGTTTTGGAGTGTGTGACTTGGTTTGTTGGAATATACAAAGAAACAGCTACATGATGATATGTGTTTTGAGAGAAATTATGGAAGTATGAAGAATGGTTGAGGAAGTTCTTTATTAGGGGTTTGTTTGTCTAATACAGTGGTTGAAGAAATATAACAAAGAATGTATGGGTAATTGAATATTTCTATCAGTTAAGAGTTTGTTTGTGTATGTGATGCAGAGGCAAAATGTTAGCAAATTCTACATAGATTTGTGAAGGACCTGATAGCTTGTAATCATGGAAATGGTCAATAAGGTCAAGTGATAACTAAACAAAACCTTGTACATCCATTGTCCTGCAAAGGTAGAAGGTATGCAAAGGATGTTGATAGAGGAAAGGATGTCTTGAGCATTGGAGGTCTAATAGAAAGTAACGAAGGCAATGTAAAGATAACAAAATGAGCTGATAGCAACATAATACATCATTGGACATATACTTGAGAAGAAGATATTTAATTTAGGTTTTAATATAAGGGCAATGTTATGTATAGAAATAGAGCAGCCCTCTAAAATTCTTTATTTCCATTCAAATCTTGGACATCCAATTAGTGAGGCTTCTATTTGCCAATGAGGCTTGCATCTAGTAAGGATTCTGTCAGTGAGGCATTTGTACATGTCTGTGAGACTTCCTTTTTTCCAATGAGGCATTCATCAACCAATGAGATTATGCAATTGATGATTTTCATGATTAATCCAATAAGGTAGTTTTGAGTGGTTTTTCATCTCTATGAGGGTTTTCCACTTGTGAAATATATTGTGTTATGGTCTCAATTTTTGTGTGATTCATTTGTCCTTCATGCTTGAATATTTAGTAGTTGAATCCTTCATTTGATAAAGCATATTGTCATGTCTGATTCCTTCACTTTCTCTTTTTTTAGGTTTGATAAGAAGTAAATAACTTGTTTTTGATACAACACTGATTCACCCCCCTCTTAGTGTTGACTATACTCCAACACCAACTTCAACAAGAAAAAGATTTCAAGGAAAAGGTATGTTTAGATTTTGCAAATGTTTCTTTAGAACTTGAAGAGTCAAATAAGCTAATTATCAGCCTAAAGACAAAAATAGAAGAAGCAAAAAGGATAGTTGATTTTACAAAATCTAATCTTTAAGTCAAAACTAATGAATTCCTAAGATTAGAGTTAGACATAGTTTCTTTGAGAAAGGAATTGGAACAAGCATCTTCGAAGTTGCACAAGAATCTTTAGTTTGAAAAGAGTACTGAATGCTTAAATGACTTGTTGAGAAAGAAAAAGCATCATAAGGACACTACAGGCCTTGGATATTGTTGATGGTGGTTTTAACATGCAACAACGCAGGTATGATTGCTAGGATCACACCTCTCTTGAAAAGTATCTTACCTAAGCTAAGACTACTCCAAGGATAATATAGCTAGGTCTTAGCTTGCTTGGACTTTCTCAGTGGGATGTTCTAGCTATGATACAAGGGGTCTTACATGCAATACATGACAAGTTTGACAGGTTAGGATGGTAATACATGCAAACCCTTATGTTATCTCAGCTGATATGACAATATGAAAAATGCTGCTGGAAACCTAATCTAGCAATTGATTTATAAGAAAATAAAAAAGGGTAGGGTTTAGAAAGATCCTAAGTGACATTCACAATGCACAGTTCACTAATGGTAGACAAATGTTTTGAATTCTGAACCAATGCTTGAGTAACCAAGCTAACTGATTGCTACAACACTACAGAAAATGATGCTATCTTCTATAAATTCTTGAGATTTTCAGATTGCATGCTTTCATTAAATACCCAACTAATTGTGTGATTTAATTAATGTTAATGCAGTTGAACTTAAAAAAAATAAATAGTCTAGACTAACTTTACACAACCACTTACAATCAGTAAGCAACTAAAAGTATGGACCTAGAACATTCATCAAATACCTTCAACAAACAAGTAACATTGCAAAGCACAATTAACTAATTGTAGATCATGAAACAAACCATGAAACCAAATAGATAACACAAATGAACAAATTCTTAGAAATACTATAGAAAATTGCTTTGTATTAATCTCAAATGGCAGTGTCAACAATTTGGCATCAAGACTGTTACTTTTTATAATGAGAGAATGATGGCCCTTTTATAGACAAGGAACCATAATGAGTTGTTCAATGGACGGTGGAGATTAACTCAACACCAAGGGTCTAGATTACATGACATTTAATGCAATACATTGGTTAGTTACTGTAGACACCTACAATTATCCCAAAATTGTTCATGTCTTGCAACACCTTGTCAAAAATATTATTAAGACATCATGTAACATTTTGTCCTAAATCCCACTCTTAATCCCATTTATCCATTAGCCAATTAATTAAATAAATTTTATTTATTTAATTAAATCCCATTTAATCCCATCATAATCCCACTTTCTAATTAATTAAATAAATTTTATTTAATTAATTAATTTCCACATCATATCCCAATCATATCCTCATCCCACTATCCAATTAATTAAATAAATTTTATTTATTTAATTAATAGCCAACTCATATCCCAACTAATTCAAATATTTTATTTGAATTAAGTTCTCATCATAAGCTGACTTTCCAATTAATTAAATAAATTTTATTTATTTAATTAATTTATCTTATCATTTAGCCGACATGTGTGCCTCTTTCATTTAAAAAAGATAAGTGGTACTATAGTCTTTTATTTAATATCTTTTATATGTAGTACTTTTTATGTACACAAGCACACATGAGCCCTATCCTCCCTCCACTTGTCAAATGACTACAACTCCCTTGAAGAGTGGGATAGCCGAATCAATCCTAGCCATCCACATCAATCATTTAGCTTTTTAATCTCAACCATCCATTTGAACCAAGACTTACCTATAAATCAAACCCCTCACAAGCCATTAGCATGCATTGAGCCTCAAGTACCCTTATTCTGCCAAATTTTCTAAAATGCATTGATCCTTAAGTATCCACATGCTGTCAAAATATCATTAGAGCCTTTGCATCCTTCATCTATCATTCATTCTATCATCTTCATCTTAATGTTATGCTGCAGAAGTGAGCACCCAACATTCCTTCAACAATAATCCTTCAAAATCTTGCATGCTCATGCAAGGTGGAGAAGAGCAATGGAGATAAATCAAGTTTGACATGGAGATCGGTTTGTATTTACATTTGCTATTTTGATTTTCATGTTGTCTTGTGCTTCATTGTGCATTGCTAGGGTTTTTATCATTGTTGTTTATTCATTTGCCTTGATTTGCAATTTTACCCTAACTACATTTGGCACGCCCGGTGGGACTCACTTCGCTTGATCTTTTTTGCAAGTTTTTGTAGTAAAAATTTGCATTCATATAACCCTCATTGTTGAGTTTTGCAGGTTTAATTAACTTTTTGTTGCAGATCTGCTACTTTTTGGACAAAACCCTAGGTTTTAAAGATTTTATCATATCTTCCAAACGGCTACGAATTTTTCTACAAGATTTTAGAAAATGTTTTTCCATGACATAAGGAAGCTACAGCAGAAAAATTTTAGGTTTATCATGATTTTTGTGGGGTTTATCATGTTTTTATTTTTTTTATAAAATCACAATTTTGGGCGCAAATCAGTGATTTTATCAGAAATTTTTACATTTCTGAAAAGCTCTTGAAATTATAATAGGGGTCTGTGTTTTACAGATTTAATTTAGAGGTCATTTATAGTGCGAAAAAATTAGATCTTTGCTGACTATACTGTTTCCATAAATCTGCATTTTTGGGCATAAAATAGGGAATTTTTCTAATTTCTTTACATTTTCGAAAAGCTCTCTAAAAATTAATGGGGGTTTCTTCTTTGATTCTTTAATTTTCAAAACA
The DNA here is from genome assembly GCA_027924645.1 of Cunninghamia lanceolata. NCBI lineage: Eukaryota > Viridiplantae > Streptophyta > Pinopsida > Cupressales > Cupressaceae > Cunninghamia > Cunninghamia lanceolata. The sequence goes on along the minus strand of BSBN01001107.1, from coordinate 8,601,873 downwards.
AAAATATATTGAAACAATCAAATCTAATTCGGCTATACATCTAAAATTATAATTTTCCTTGCTTGATGAGCCTATTTTTTATGCCTACATTATAATATCATTTTTTTTTATGTTGTAGGTGATCATAAGGAGCTGGAGCAGCATCGACATCAACATCTATAGCAATTTAGATAGCAAAATAATCTGGTGCACTCATTCTAATCTTTCATCTTAATCATTGTTTGAATCACACATTTAGATTTTGGGCATAAAACGAACAATTGTTTGCAAATTCACATAAAAAATTGGGCTAAAATAAACCATTGTCTTTCATCACATCTGGATTTGGGCTTTAAAACAAACAAATGCTTGCATTGTCTTCCACACATTGAATTACTAAGGTTAATGAACCCCATGCGAGTGTGACCAAGTAAATGTGTATGCTCTCTCCTTACATCCCAACACAAACTTGGAGATCAAAAATATTTACTTGTGTTGCTTTTGTTAAACCTTAGAGAGGCCTGCCTTGGTATCCACCCTAAGGGAACGACCTCAAGCGGTACTTTCATCCGGTCTGCTATAAAAATCAGAGGATAAGGCGAAAGCCAAGTCTAACCGGTATTAGCACTCACCATACAGTGCTAACTCGAAAGGAGGTGTACCTTTGTGTATATTAAAACTCCTAGTAGGGTTAGTTAAAGTCTTAAGTGGCTTGCTAGATGCTCATGGGGTGCCGGTCCCCCAGATTTTCATTAGAACCTCCTTGTGATAGTGGCCTTGCCTTAACTAGGACTTGTTGAAGTGTCTTCATGTGCTTGCTTAACCATCATCACATTCTTCCAAACTAAAACTTGCTTATGTGTCTTGTGTGAGTGATTCATGTGTATATATGCATAATCATTTGTTTGAATATTACCACATCAAGCTATAAACACCCAAACACATAAAGACAAGTCATCCTACACATTCTTCCAATAACATTCAAACCCAATCACTTTCATCCCAAACATAGCCTAGTTATCATCCAACCCTTCATATCCACATCATCCAAACAATCCACATCATCATCCAAATCCCTAAACAAGCACTTGCTAAAAGGACTTAAGACAAACACTTGGGTGACAACATGTCTACACTAGAGGACCTAGAAAACAAATTCCAAAGATTCCTCCAAAATCTTTATCAAGGATCACAACCCCTAAACCAAGATGCCATTGAAATATTACAATTCTTCCTCCAAAGAGCTCAACCCCACTTAAGCCAATCACCTCAACTACAAAACTTCGTAGCCCAAGTCCAACACTTTTTACCCACTAGTCAAGCTCGACAAGTACAACAATCCTTAGCCATTCCATACCAACCTAATCCATCTCATAGCCATATGTCCTATCCATCCACTTCATACCAACATCATCTATCTACACATCAAGTATATGCCACATCAACATATCAACCTCCACATCAACATTATCCAATTTCTCATTTTAACATTCCAACATACCACCAAGACTATCAATGGCCTCCACAACAAGCACAAGTGAGCCTAAGTCTATCTTTACAACAAGAAGCACATGCAAGTCCAAGTGGTCCCTTGTACATAAATCAAACAAGCCCAAGTTATCCTATGCAAGACTTAATTACCTTTTACAAGGGAGATGCCAATCTAGAGCGGCCACCATCATCCAATCCCATGCCAACACATGAGCCAACTAATCCTATCCCAACACCACCATGTGATCCTACTCCTAGTCCATTGGTCCATCAACCTTCCAAACCACCAAGCCCTTCATTACCTTCATCACCAAGTCATTCTAATCCTTCACCAAAGGATGCAGCTGAGATAGTTTTACGAAGGATGCTTGAAGCAAAACTCATTGAACTTCCTGAAGTCAACCCATGTGAAGAAAGTCCATATGATGAACATGATTATTATGCATACCATAGGACCAAAGGCCACAATACAAATCAATGCCCAATATTTGTTCTAATTGTTTACAAGGTGTACTTACCTATAATGGGAAATCATGCCACATCATCCCAATCCCATGTGTCACACTCATCTAGTCCAAATCCTAATCCACCCAATCTAATTAGCCCTCAACCTAATCCTAATCATAAGCCTACAACATCATCCACTATTATTGCTCATCCATTATATTGCCCATCCACTCATACCCTTGCGAAGGATGTGATCCATTGGCTACTAGCAAGGAATAAACTACCTCCATGTCAAACACCCATTTATGAGCCTACCAAAGAACTTCCAAAGGTCATGTTCAATCATATAATCCCATCATGTGGTCCACCTATCCTTGAGCCTATCCAAGAGCCCTCAATTAACATTCTTAGCCCTTCAAGCCCATCATGTGACCTACAAGCTATCAAGCCTATTCAAAAGTCTCTTATTATAAATCCAAGTCAAGAGTCATCATGTTCTCATGTTGTTGACCAAGAGCCTATCCAAGAGTTATCTACCTCCATTCAAGCAACCCAAGAGGTATGTCAAGAGCATAATCCTAAGCATGTGGAAACATCAAGACCTAGTCCAACTCAAGATCAAAGCACTTCCATGCAACCCATCCATAACATTTACCTTCTTTATGACCAAGATGATACCTATAAAGAAGCTATCCATGAGCACATTGATCCTATCCATAATCCTATATCTATCCATGAGCAAGATATCCACATTGCTCTTAGTCATCCGCCATCTAGCCCTATCCATAATGAGCAAACATCCACTTGTCATGATGAAACACTTGTCCCCCAAGTAAGCATAAAAGATCAAATAAATAGCTTGGATCTTAGTGAACACAATGCTAATCAAGATCCTAATGATCCTCCTTCCACATCCACCATCGACTCCACTTCAAATCCACCATCATATCCCCTTGTTCTTACCACCTTCATCAATGAATGTTCTTCCTTAGGACAACAACAACCTTTGTCCTCCACTTCACCTTCTCCATCTAATAAAGAGCTCAAGTCTAGTTCCCAAACTACACCAAGTCCCATAGTCAATCGCATCCTCCAAAACATGAACTACAAAAGCAAAGGTCTAGGCCTTTATGAACAAGGTATTTTGGAGCCAAACCGTGTTAAAGTTTCTCCAAGCTCATATGGCCTTGGATACACACCCCAAGGTAAACAAGGCCAAGATGTTGGTAATTCCTCCATCCATCCTAAGTCCACTTTCCATCGCACCCACCATCATCCACCCAAAACATATGTTTCCATTCCAACTCCATCATCCTATAAATGTCAAAAGCATGTGACCATACACCTTCTGCCATCCACTTTTTGTCCATTACTTCCAACTCCAAATATCCCTCCATCCACCTTGCCACCATTGCTTCCAACACCTAATTATCCACTTATTCGTAAGTATCCTTACATCCCTAATCATGGCCAACAAAAGCACACATCGCCTAAGCATAAAGCTTCCAATCATTCCATCCACTCCACCCACTCCATGGGATTCAAAAGCAAAAATTTGATGCCTTTACTTACAAAGCCAAAAATCTAACTAAAACTCCTAAGGACCCTCATGCCTTAGGGCATCAATGTGAAAAGTCTCTAAATCATCCATCTTCTAAGCAAAGTACATTCACAAAGCTATCCAAGCCCATACCTCCAAAAGCAAAGCTCAAAAGCAAAATGGTTTGGGTTCTTAAGCAAATAGCTAGCAAAGTGAATGAGGCATCCTCATCCACATCTCAAGAATCCCAACCACCTATATCCATCCAAAAGCCTACTTCCATCCAAAACTTCCATTCTCTTCAATAATCCCACAAGCAAAGAAAAAACACTAAAAATATTAAATCTATGTGGGTTCCTAAATCACTTCGTCAACCATCCCCTAAGCAAACATCTCCATTGCTTCCTACACCACCATCTCACCAAAAGCTTCAATGTTTATCACGGTGTGTGCTGTCATTGGTTATGATTCCCTTCCATTCCAAAACATTATCACATGCCTCCATCTCCCCATATTCCATCCATTATCCTACATATCTTCCCCATCACCATCCTATGGTCCATGCTTTTGCATAAGCCTTTCATCTATCCTCCATAATCCACAACATAATCCACTATCCTCCATCCTTGCATGAACCTTCCATAATCCACATCATAATCCACTATCCACTATTTTTCCATGCATATTTCACATCCTCATCCATTTCCCTCCCATAAAATCCCTTATCAACATCTATGAGCATAATTACATGGTCCATGTGAAGACATCATCCATCTCTAATGGGACACTATCACCTTTCATAACACTAGACACTTGAGTCCCTCCTATCCATTACCATGGTGAAAACTTGGTAAACATGTGTCATGTGTAATTGTCATCCCAAATAAAAGAAAAAAAAATCAAAAAAGTAAAGAGAAATCCCTTCGTCCAACGGTGAAAACTTAGTAAACAGGCGCCTTGGATAAGTACCATGATGAAAACCTGGTAAACAGGTGTCATGTGTAGGTTGATCTTCTATGTCACTTACACTTGGGGGCACATTGTCTCATCCAACCTATCCATTTCCAAACTATTATCATACTATCCTGCCATCCTTATCCATTGCATAAATATGCCTATCCTATTGAACCCATTTATCCATCCTCCTCCTTTTGATCTTGATGAAGACATAGGGGAAAAATGTTGAAACATGTTTGAATATTTCTTGACATACCTTCTTTCCAAACCAAGTCCTATCCATTGACAACTTATCCATCCCATCCAAATCCAATCCATCATGTCATCCATTGGTCATGAACTTTTTCATATAAAAATCCTAAGCATTACCCCCTAGAATGGGGCAATTTCCTCCTATGCAACATAGCCTTTGGAGATCACATCCTAGCTCCCTTATGATCCATCCACTATGGCGTATCCTTATCATGAGCTTTCCATATTATAGCTTATCCCCATTTGTTTATCATGAGCTTTCCACTATAGCCTACCTATCCATTTATCATGAGGCATGCATCGATACCTTATATGGCCTATCTCATCTATCCACCTATTTATCATGAGCTTTCTATCCCATTTACTATGAGCCCATCCTTTTATCCATCCCTTGCACCTAGACTTGGTCTTCCCTTGTAATTGGTATCAAGCATAAAGGCTACCCAAATTGTAACTCCATTGACATCCCAAAACATTCAAAAAACTCCAAAAAAATCAAAATATTCCAAAAAAACCAAAAAATCAAATATCTAACAAAAAATCCAAGCAATAAAACCAATCACATCATCCAAATCAATCCACTCCATCAACATTCAATCAAAATCAAATCATCATCATCATCATCATCATCATTATCATCAATTCTTCTTATCAATGACATCCATTCATCCATTTCAATCAATCACTTCTTCCAATCATATCAACCAAATCAATCTAAGCAATGACCTTAAATCTAAGTTACACGTGTTTGTCCAACCCGCATATCCTCTCGAGGGGGTATTATCATCCTATCTTTCTATCATCATCCTATCTTTCCATCATCATCATATCCTTACATCATCATCCCATATCTTTTTCCTCTATCGATACCTTAGCTTCTTTGAAATGATGTTACTCGACACAAATCTCATCATCTCAAACATCATCTCAAAGAGGGGCAAAATGTAGACACCTAAAATTATCCTAAAATTGTTCATGTCTTGCAACACCTTGTCAAAAACATTATTAAGACATCATGTAACATTTTGTCCTAAATCCCACTCTTAATCCCATTTATCCATTAGCCAATTAATTAAATAAATTTTATTTATTTAATTAAATCCCATTTAATCCCATCATAATCTCACTTTCTAATTAATTAAATAAATTTTATTTATTTAATTAATTTCCACATCATATCCCAATCATATCCTAATCCTACTATCCAATTAATTAAATAAATTTTATTTATTTAATTAATAGCCAACTCATATCCCAACTAATTCAAATATTTTATTTGAATTAAGTTCTCATCATAAGCTGACTTTCCAATTAATTAAATAAATTTTATTTATTTAATTAATTTATCTTATCATTTAACCAACATGTGTGCCTCTTTCATTTAAAAAAGATAAGTGGTACTATAGTCTTTTATTTAATATCTTTTATATGTAGTACTTTTTATGTACACAAGCACACATGAGCCCTATCCTCCCTCCACTTGTCAAATGACTACAACTCCCTTGAAGAGTGGGATAACTGAATCAATCCTAGCCATCCACATCAATCATTTAGCTTTTTAATCTCAACCATCCATTTGAACCAAGCCTTTCCTATAAATCAAACCCCTCACAAGCCATTAGCATGCATTGAGCCTCAAGTACCCTTATTCTGCCAAATTTTCTAAAATGCATTGATCCTCAAGTATCCACATGCTGTCAAAATATCATTAGAGCCTTTGCATCCTTCATCTATCATTCATTCTATCATCTTCATCTTAATGTTATGCTGCAGAAGTGAGCACCAAACATTCCTTCAACAATAATCCTTCAAAATCTTGCATGCTCATGCGAGGTGGAGAAGAGCAATGGAGATAAATCGAGTTTGACATGGAGATCGATTTGCATTTACATTTGTTATTTTGATTTTCATGTTGTCTTGTGCTTCATTGTGCATTGCTAGGGTTTTTATCATTGTTGTTTATTCATTTGCCCTGATTTGCAATTTTACCCTAACTACAGTTACATTTTCTAATTTGCATTTGTCCTTTAGGAAAAAGATAAGATACAGCTTGTAAATACATTGAATCTGGACAAAACAGATAGCCATTTGGTTGTCTATGATGAAAAGTCAATTTTCAAGGCCTAATAAAGACAAAATAGAGTTGAACATGATGCATGAAAACTTATGTTGTTACAAACTGACAGGATTCCATATGTTGACTAATTAAGTATGTGGCACTTTTGATAAGACATATCAAGTTGGATGTGTAGACACCCAAAATTGACCTAATTATCATTACTATCAAATATTGCATTATCGTCTATCATTTGCATTTGTCTAACACACTTGAGCAATTTTCCCTAGCCATCTAAACCCCTTATTTCTTCTATTAATTAAATAAATTCATATTTATTTAATTAATTCATTAGCTATTTCTTCTATTTTCTCTAAGCTATATTTAAATAATCTTTAATTATTTAATTATCTTCATTCTATCCATTTTTAATTAAATAAATCCTATTTATTTAATTAAAATTCTATTCACAAAGCCCACTTTCTAATTAATTAAATAAATTTTATTTATTTAATTAATTTCTCTTATCATTTATCTCAAATGAGACAACATGTGTGCCTCTTTCATTTAAAAACATGTGTGGCACTACATCTTTTATTTAATATCTTTGATATGTAGTACTTTTTATGTACACGGGCACACATAAGCCTTATCTTCTCTCCACTTGTCATCTATACATTCACCTATGACTATCAATTCATCTTAGCCATTCACATAGCCACTGAATCTCCACCGTTGATTGATTTTGGTTGAAGTCCTATAAATCAAGCCCTCTCATAAGCCATTTAGATGCATTGAGTTGGAGTATCCTTATGTTGCTGAAATATCATTAGAGCCTTTGCATCATTCATCCATCATCTATCATCTATCATTCTTCCATCTATCATCTCAATCCTATGCAAATGTTATGCTGCAAAAGTGAGCATCTAACATTCCTCCAACAATCATCCTTCAAAATCTTGCATGCTGATGCGAGATGGAGAAAAGTAATGGAGATAAATCAAGCATAGCATGGAGATTGGTTTGCATTTACATTTGTTATTTTGATTTTCATGTTGTCTTGTGCTTCATTGTGCATTGTTAGGGTTTGATCATTGTTATTTATTCATTTACCCTATTTGCAATTTTACCCTAACTACATTTTGGCACACCCGGTGGGACTCACGTTCTTGATTAAATTTGTCATTTGAAGTTGTTTTTGTGAAGATCAGATTTTCTGAGCACTTACAACAAGTTCTAGTTGCTTCTAAGCAAAAATCAATCACTGCCTGAATAAATGCATTGCTTTTGAGTTGAAACCTATCGCTTTTAGTATTCTTGAGATCGCTTTTGAGCAAATAGTAATCACTTATTGCCTTTTTGCATCACTTACAAGCTAATAGTGGTCGCTTATATTCTTATTTGCATCACTTTTAATTTGACAATGATTGCTTTTAGCTATCAGGATCACTTTATGCAAAACTAGGGTTTTCTGTTATATCTTGTTTTTCACAAATATGAGTCACTTATGACCTGTAATTAGTCCCCTGTTTCTTTTTTGCATCACTTCTAAGCTTTATCAGTTCACATCTAGGATTACTAGTATCGCTTCTGATCTGTAACATTTCACTTGCGGCAGAATATAGATCACTTCTGATCAACAGTTGATCGCCTCTGGTAACTGTGTCACTTTCTATGTTTATCATTTGCAGTTCATTTTTCTTGGCTACTAATTGGGTATTTGTGTAGCATCTTATCGATTGTCTAAGAAAAGGAAGTTATCAAACTACTAACATATCTGTTGTAGCTCTGATCGGTCCAAGACTTGTGATTTTTCACTAATTTAGGAACATTTGGGCTTGGTGCTTAAAAAGAATCATTGATTGCTCTGTGCTTGATTTATCTTTCTTGAGTCTTGAATGTGCATGTTTGTAACGTAAATTTAATAGCAAAAGTATCCTCTCCTCTTGCCTATAAAATGGATCTTAGGTGCATGAGAACTTGTTATTATCTTTAGAGGGCCTGCCTTCCTGATGTGAGAAGGGGTACGACCCAAGTGGTAATAGGCTAAAGCCAAGTCCTTCCAAACCGCTATATAAGAAAAGTGTTTGTGTCAAAAGCCACAAACAATGGGTGTTGTTGTGTTATACCAATAGCCAACCTCCCCCAAAACCCTCCAAGGCATAACCCTTGAAGGCTGGGAGACTCCATAACGAAGAGTAGCGTTGCCACACTATAGCCACCCAAATGGATGCCCTTATTAGCAACCTTGTGTAGTAGCCAAAAACCTTCTATTTGTTGATGCAAAAGGTGGGACCTTTGAAGCCACCCCAATTCACGTGGTTCTTAGTAGAGATAGCAGGGACAATCCTAAGGTTTGGTGGGGGGACAAGCCTTGGGAAACTAGGATCTTGGTATGTGTGAGAAGTGTGTGCCATGGAGAGGAGTCAGTGCTACCAAGATCTTGAAGCTATCCTCTTTGATAAGCACAACCAGGGAACTCAAAAAATACATTTCTTTTCCTAGCGTAGTGATGCAGAGGTGCCAACAGAAACATTCAATACAGGTGTATATTACTCGCTAACATATATTTACCTTTGTATGTTTACCCATCGGTAAAACCATCTTCACTAACCAACCAAATTCCTTTTGCACCGAAGTCCTATTTCACATCTATGTGTCCCCGACACTACTATTGCCAAGACTTCTCCTGTCGGTGAAGCTCAAAATCCTTCCACCGATCACATACTTCAAACTGATGAATGCACTTTGCATTTGTTACCTATCGGCAACACATATGCTATCAGCCTCCTAAATAGGTTTCACCTTGATGATTACAGTCACCCGATACATTTAGCTTTGTACATACAATCTCTGACTTGCCAGGCCGGTTCCACTTACCACTCCTACCGGTCACTTCCTACATATAACTCAATGTATCTGCGGAATGTATATTCCAATACACATTCAAAAACATACAACTTGAACATGCATTCACCGAATATGCCTACAGAATATGCCTTCAAGGAAAGTTGACCACTGACTTCTTTGTATATAAAACCAATGTATGTTTCGACATACAACCACAATATGCAAACCTAAAGATGCATTCCTCCCGCATGCAGATGAATCAACCTTTCAACTGACATTGACCACCTTGCATGTATCTAAAGCTTTCTCTCTCCTTTGTATGCCGATGGACTTGTACATTTACATTGTACATTTACTACATGCAACCATGTTAGACAACTGCGATATACACAGGAACATGCGATAATGATATACATAGGAAATATACCGTCATACAATTGCAATATACACAAGAATTGTATATCTGATATGTTTTAGCCCTATATATTCATAACATGCATTTTCAACATGTTTCCACACCCGATATGCTTTGCGATATATACACAAAAGGTATATCCCACATACAAAAGTGATATATACATAATTTGTATGTCTATTGAAACCATGTGGATTTTCACTATTTTGACCCGCTTTATACTCAGTGATTGCACAAAACTTTCTCTCTATCAATCTAACATAGTTTTAAGGCTTTTCCAACCTAGCACATGAGGATGCTAGGGTTTATCAAAGCATGCTACAAATGGTCCTGTGAACATAAAACGAACAAACAGAAAATGCAAAACAAGAACACAAATGAATATATACAACCATTCCACTGATTATGAAGTAATCCAACTGGTGGAATGGGCTAAGAACCCATTTCGATTCCAAAGTACAAAATTGATTACATAATGAACTCAAAAACCAGAAATATAGCACAAATAGGATCTTCTTATTACTTTCAGAAATGCATACAGATATCTGATTTCATAGTTGCACAACTTAATTTCACAACTACTGCTCTGTCTAACATCTACTCTCTATATCTGAGTACTATTGACTTGGTTCCCAGCGGCTGGGAGATAATTCCAAGCGGTTGGGAAATAACAACCAACTAACAAACTCTTAACAAACTAACAACCTTGTCATGACAGATCGACAAGTGTCCAAGGAACTTGCACAAAAACCTAGATGCAACTACTTTAATAGATATTGGTCAAAAAGACCTTATTACATTAAATAAAGATATGCCTAAGACATATCGAGACTTTAATCTTCTCCCTTAGGTGTATAATTGGCTTGTTGAAGGGGTGCCCTTGCACCATACTCCTCGAGAGAAGAAATCTCAAATCCACTTGAGATGAGAGTTTGAAGATCTGCACCATGTGTTCTGATCTATTCCTCAATCATCCAAATGGCCTCTGAATCAGGTTTCCCTTGCCAAGCCACCAAGTATTCCATATACTCTATGTTCTATGTTTTATTTGCCACTCTTGAGTCTAAAATCTTCTGCAATTGTGGTGGATCATGTTTAGGAATATCATCAGTTGCTGTACCCTGTAATGGTTCCTGGTCTACATCTAGATTATGCTTTTATGGAGTTAAATCACATACATTAAAAATAGGTGATAATCCAAGATCAGAAGGAAGTTGGATCTCATAGGCATTTTGTCCACATTTCTTCAAAATCTGACATGGTCCAATCTTCCTCAGCATGAGTTTGGTATATTTACCTTTTGGGAGCCTTTCTTTCTTCAAATGAACCCACACCAAATCTCCAACATCAAACTATACATCTCTCTTCTTCTTATTAGCATAGGCTTTATACTTCAATGTGGTTTGTTGGAGTTGGTTCTTGACTTGATCATGCACCTCTTTGATGGTTGTTGCAAAAGCTTCTACATCTGCATTAATAGATTCTCCTACAGGTAGATCTCTTAACTCCAAAATACCTCTTGGATGAATACCATATACCACCTGGAAAGGTGATTTCCTAGTACTCCTATTGACGGTGTCATTATAGGAAAATTCTGCTTGTGATAGGATGTTATCCCACTTCTCTCCATGCTGCCTTGTCAAACATCTTAGTAGATTTCCCAATAAACGGTTAACCACTTCAGTCTGTCCATCTGTTTGAGGATGATAAGCTAAGGAGAAGGATAAGTTGGTACCAAGCTTCTTCCAAAGAGTCCTCCAAAAATGGCCAATAAATTTCACATCTCTATCTGACACTATGCTCAATGGCAATCGATGTATCCTTACTATTTCCTTGAAAAACAGGTCTGCAACATATGAAGCATCACAAGTGGTTTTGCATGGCAAGAAGTGTGCCATTTTACTGAATCTATCTACTACAACAAAAACACTATCGTATCCCTTCCTTGTTCTAGGTAAACCCAACACAAAATCCATACTTATCCTCTCCCATGGTCTAGAAGGAATGGGCAGTGGCTGATATAAACCTGCATTAGTGGATCTCCCTTTTGCCTTTTGACATATCACACATGTTTCCACAAATCTTCTTACATCTGTCTATAACTTAGGCCAATAGTAATGTCTCTTTACAAGATCAAGAGTCTTATCCAGACCAAAATGTCCTGTCATGGCCCCACAATGCTTCTCCCTAATAATATTCAGTCTCATAGAACACCGTGGAATGCACAACTGTCCACCTTTGAAAAGAAATCCATCTTGTATCAGAAATTTAGAGTACTTAACATGATATTTGTCTCCAAAGGAAGTACATACTTTGTAGATCTCTCCAAATTCTTCATCAACATCATACATAGACTTTAAGGAATCAATACCAACACTTTCCAATTGAATCTAATTTATGGTTAGGACCCTCCTGCTCAAAGCATCTGCTACCTTGTTCTTGACTCCTTTCTTGTGCTTGAGTGTGAAAGTGAAAGCTTGTAAAGTCTCCACCCACTTCATGTGCCTATGGTTTAGCTTCTCTTGACTGTTTATGAAACTAAGGGCCTGATTATTTGTAAACACTATGAATTCTTTTGGCATCAAGTAATGCCTCCACTTTTTGAGTGACTAGACTAGAGCATACATCTGCAAATCATAGGATGAATATCTCTTCTTAGCATCATTTAGTTTCTCACTGAAAAATGCAATAGGCCTACCTTCTTAACTGAGTACTGCTCCAATTACCATGTGACTTGCATCACGTTCGACTTGAAAAATCTTGTTGAAGTCAGGAAGTGCAAGGACTGGCTGTTGTGCCACCTTCTTCTTCAATGTTTCAAATGAGTCATTTGCTTCCTTTGTGCAAGTGAATCTGCACTTTTGTCCTCCTTTTATGGTGTCAAGCATGGGTGCACATACATGACTAAACCCTTTTATAAACTTCCTATAGAAGGTTGCTAACCCATGGAAACTTCTGACTTCATTCATGGTTCTAAGAGTTGGCCAAGACAATATGGCACTTACCTTCTCTTGATCCATTTTCAGTTTGCCGTGTGAGATGACAAAACCCAAGTAGATGATCTCCTCCTTCATGAACAAACACTTCTCCAAATTGATCATTAGTTGTTCTTCATGTAACCTTTTGAGAACCAGGTCAATATGTTTGAGATGTTCTTCCCTTGTATTACTGAAAATCAGAATGTCATCTAGATATACTATGACAAATTTGCCTATAAATTCTCTCAAGACCTCATTCATCAACCTCATAAAGGTACTAGGGGCATTGGACAAACCAAAAGGCATGACCTTCCACTCATATAACCCCTCATTGGTTTTAAATCCAGTCTTCCATTCATCTCCTGGTCTAATCTTGATCTGATGATAGCCACTTTTTAAATCTATTTTTGTGAAATATTTGACACCTCCCAAACAATCAAGCAAATCTTCTATCCTTGGGATTGGGAACCTATACCTGATTGTTATCTTGTTAATAGCCCTGGAATCAATACAAAGTCTCCAAGTGCCTTCCTTCTTTGGTGCTAGTATAGCCAGAATTGCACATGGGCTTAAACTCTTACCAATTAGGCCTGTCTCCAACAATTCCTCAATCTGCCTTGCTACCTCTGCATTTTGCTCCGGTGTAAGCTTCTATGCTATTTTGTTTAGAAGTGTAGATCCTGGGATCAGATCTATGCAATGGCTAGTGTCCCTTATAGGTGGTAGGGACCTTGGCATTCCATCAGAGATGATGCCTTTGTATTTATCCAACAACTCTCGGACAACAAGATCTATGAATCTTTGCCTCTTCTCTCCCTGGACTTCTTGTTTTTTCTCCTTGTTCACCTTCAGGCATGGAATTAGGGCATATGCTACTACACCTTCATCTACTATTTCTTTCATGAATTGTTTACCTTCTACCATCATTACCTTTACTTCTTTCCCTTTTGATTCTACCTCATACTCCATCAATGGTAGTTACTCTATCACCTTACCATCATTGGTGATTGAATATGTGTTTCTCACTCCATCATGGTGTGATTTCAAGTCATACTACCATGGTCTTCCAAATAAGAGATGGTAATCATCCATCTTGGCAATGTCAAACAATAATCTATCCTCGTATGTTCCAATTTGAAACTCCACCCAAGCCTGTTCTTCCACCACTATTTGCTGACCTTGAGTAAGCCATGAAATTTTGTATGGGCAAGGATGTGACAGTCTTCTAAGCTTAAGCTTTTCTACCATCTCACTGGACACAAAATTTCTAGGGGATCTGGAGTCAATCAGAACTTTACATACCTTTCCTCCTACTTTGCAAGTAGTTCTGAAAAGAGACTTCCTTTGTGGGGGTTCTTTGTCAGGCACCTTCATGGTGGTCATTGCTCTCCTAATCATCAAAGCCTCTCCTCTCTCAGGATTGATGGTGTTAGGTTGTCATTGATGTCAAAAGTGTTCAGGAGCATGAGAAATCATCTTACAGATATAGAGAATGGTTTTATACTTCACAGGTTTGATTTTGCATCATCAGGAGTACATCATTTTGTTTGTTGTTGTTAGGAGCAGGAGCATGAGATATCATCTTGTGTGATCTTCATTCATGGTTTACTTGGTTCATACAATCAGTTGGAGAGATGTGTTCTTCACAATGTCATGATTTATCAGTGAACATGACATATTCTTGGTAGGCATGGTCTTCATTATTCATCAAGTTCTTGATAAGGTTGATGATATCAGTTGATTGGTATTCAAAGGTTTGCAATGTGTTGCATAGAATGTCAAAAGGTTGATAAGTGAGTTCATATGAAAGGATCAGAATAGAGATACTCAGGAGTATCAAAGATGTCATATTTGGTTTGTTATGTTTGATCATTTCTTCACACAGGATGTTGAGTTGTTGCAATATTGATATTGTGAATTTATTCATACTTCAGGGTCTTGGTTCATCATGCTCATGTTTTAGTTCACATCATATCTAATAAGGTCATAACAGGTTGTTAAGATCAGATGTGAGGTCATGAAGAATAACTCAGAGATCAGGACATAAGGTTGGTTGTCACAAATTGAATTGATGTTGATTGATGAGCTTTACAATGATGAGATTTAGGATGTGCTTCTTGGTTCATACATCTTCAAAGTTGGTCATTGATGAGCTCTATTTCTAAATCCCAAAGTCTTCAAACTTATTCCTAAAACCTTAGTGTCATTGTGGTGCCCTAAAAACCTAAGTTAAATTCTTTTGCATCTATCATAAACAAAGTTTGCTTTTATTTTTCATTTGATAGTGACCTGCGAGTGCAGGTTATTTCACTAATGCCACCTGCTAGAGGGGTCTCTTTTCATAGCTTATGACCGGCCCTTTCCTTAAAGCATCGGTCCTTATATAATATGTGGAGCACGTGGGGGATATGCTTTAAGCATAGAAAATTAAAAAGGCAAATGGGAGCGCGGTTTATGAAGTGATATTTGAAGTTTTTTTTTTTTAAAAAAAAAGAAACTAGTATGAGATAAATATTATGGGGTTAAATGTGTAAAAGGAAGAAAGCCCGATTTTTATGGCTTTTAATTTTTTTTAGAAACTTTCTTTATATTCTAAAGTGGTCGGTCCATACCATTTAGAATTTCAAATGGAGATTTTATTTTTAAAAGAAAGATATAAATTTCTTTTTTATGGTGATAAGATATTTTTAAAATTAGAAAATTTTAATCTATAAACTCCAAGAGATGATTTTAAGGAGATTTTTTTTGAAGGCAAATATTGATGGAGATTTGGAGATGTTTTTTTTGAAAAATGAAGTATATCTTGAGACATTGGCTAGGATTTTTTTGAAGAAGTTCTTTGCAGAGAAAATGAGATTTATTGAAGATGAAAATGTGGATTTGGTTTTTGTCTGAGGAGAAATTAATTTTTGTTGCAGAATGGATAAAGATTTTTTATTTTGCAGGAGATTATTTTTGAAGAAGAATTTGAAGAGGATAATAAAAAATTTGTTTGAAGAAATTTGCAAGGGTTTTATATTTTGGAGAATATGAAACATCATGCAGGGATTGAAATGAGAAGGTGAAAATATTTTTGAGGAAGATCAACAAGATTGAATGATGTTTTTGTCTTGTGAGAAAATCAAATTGAAGATTTTATTTGCAGGGATAATATTGAATACAAAAATTGTCCAAATTGAAATGTCAAAGAATGTGAAGGATCATGTACAGAGAAGAGGAAGATCAAAAGATTTTTTAATGCATAGAATTAACGGGAAGATATTTTAGAGAAGAGAATATGAAGGGTTGTGAAAGTATATTCAGATTTTATTTAATGATATTACAGATGCTTTATATAGAGTCTTGTGGATTAACAAAGTGATGTGAGTGATGTTGTGCAGATTGATGATGAACTAACAGGGATCAAATACAGATATAGAGATTGACAAGGTGATTAGAAAGACAATATGCAATTGCAATAATAATCAGGTGCATTGATTGTATGACTGGTAAGGCAGAGATGAAATATACAGAGAAAAGTAGTGTTGTTGAGCATATCTGGATGAAGAATTGATTTTTGAATGGAATGACCATTTGAACACATAAGAGAGAATAAAAGTTATGTATTGAAACAGAGAAACCATCTGAATTTGTGTTTTCAGTTTGTTCTGTAATAGGGGTTGGTGCTCCTTGAAGCTGGTGCTTCTAAATAGTATGCCAGTGAGGCTTGTAGGTCAGTGAGACCTCAATAGTCAGTGAGACATAATATTCAGCCAGTGAGGCTTTGTAAGATGTTTTCAGAGTTAAGCCAGTGAGGCACTTCATGAGTGGTTTTTCTACCCAGAGAGGGTTTTCCACTCCAGTAATTCTTGTGTCTTGATTCATATTGGTCATCTTTCTATGGTTGTATGTTTTACTCATGAGTTTTGTTTATCATTCTCAGTTATGTGCATATGTGTTTGACAAAGTTATGTGCATATGTGTTTGACAATTCAATGATTACTTTCTCTCCTTATGCTCTTCAAGTTAAAGTTTGAAAAAGATTTGAAAATTCACACAACACTGATTCACCCCCCCTCTCAGTGTTGTCCTTGACTCCTACAAGGATATCCATAACTGTCAGGAGCATTCACACTTTGATAAGTGTTTGAGCTTGTCACACTTTGACAATCATATTCTTGGATCAGATTTGTCCTCCTTTCTCCCATTGAACTTGTTGCTTTTTTTGGACATCTGCTGGCTATGTGGCCTTCTTGATTACAATTGTAACATTTGAGAGGTCCTCTACCCTGAGATCTCCCTCTAAATGGTAGTCTTCTACCCCTAAAGTTTCCTTTTTGATTGTAACTTCCCTTTTGAGTTTGACTGCTGTCTCCTTTGCTGTTCTCTTGATTGGATTCACCTTGGTGTCCAAATCCATTACCTCTACCTTTGAAAGGACTTCTTCCCCCTCTTGGTTGTCTTCCTCTTCCTCTATTGTTCTGCTATTATCTTCTCTTTAATTTCTCTTCTACTTTGAGTGCCAATTGGTAGCACTTCTAGATTGTATCTAGATTATGCAGATTTAAAACTTCTTGGCTGGCAAATCTCAAACCATTGATAGACCTTGCTACCCTCTCTTTCTCATTCTCCTTCACCTTTGTCTTGACACATAGTTTCATGAACTCTTCAGTGTATGAACTGACATCTAACTCCTTTTGTTTCAAATTTTGTCTCGTCTTATGTAATTGGATGTTGTAATCCAATGGAACATTCCTTCACTAAAGCCACCATCTTCTTCCAAGTAGAAACTCTACTCTTTCCTTCTTTCACCTTGTCATCTTGGATGAAATTCCACCAAGTTAGTGCAGCCTCTTTCATTTTGGATTGGGCCATCTTTACCCTTTGATGTTCTGGTATTTCCTCTGTTTCAAAGAAATTATTTAGGGAGTCTATCCACTCCATCACTTAATCAAGGTCCATTTTGCCTATAAACACTGGCAAATCTATTTTCATGTCCATGGTCCTTCGCTCCATGGATTTGAGGGCATTAAGTAAGGGTCTCTGGTCTGCAGGAACCTCTATCTCTTCCTGCCTAGGGATCTCCTCTTCATCCCTATCTTCCTCACTAGAATCTTTTCTTCCCTTTCCTACTTTGTCCCTTAACAAGTCTCTAACTCCTCTTTCAAAGCCTAATTCTGAGATTTCACTATTTTGCTCTCTACATTGTTTCTTTACTAGAATAGCCAACTCAGCATTGGTCATCCTTGCTGGAAACTCTTGTGACCCCTTTTCATCTGACATCTTGTCTTTTTCTTCTACCCAAAAGATACAACCTTTGCTCTGATACCACTATGATGCAGAGGTGCCAATGGAAACATTCAACACAGGTGTATATTACTCGCTAACATATATTTACCTTTGTATGTTTACCCATCGGTAAAACCATCTTCACTGACCAACCAAATTCCTTTTGCATCGAAGTCCTATTTCACATCTATGTGTCCTCAACACTACTATTGCCAAGACTTCTCCCATCAGCGTAGCTCAAAATCCTTCCACCGATCACATACTTCAAACCGATGAATGCACTTTGCATTTGTTACCTATCAGTAACACATGCTATTAGCCTCCTAAATAGGTTTCACTCTGATGCTTACAGTCACCTGATACATTCAGCTTTGTACATATAATTGCTGACTTGCCGGGCCGGTTCCGCTTACCACTCCTACCTGTCACTTCCTGCATATAACTCAATGTATCTGTAGAATGTATATTCCAATATACATTCAAAAACATACAACTCAAACATGCATTCGCTGAATATGCCTTCAAGGAAAGTTGACCGCTGACTTCTTTGTATATAAAACCAATGTATGTTTCAACATACAACCACAATATGCAAACCTAAAGATGCATTCCTCCTGCGTGTAGATGAATCAACCTTTCGACTGGCGTTGACCACCTTGCATGTATCTGAAGCTTTCTCTCTCCTTTGTATGCCGATGGACTTGTACATTTACAATGTACATTTGCTACATGCAACTACGTTAGACAATTGTGATATACATAGGAACATGTGATAATGATATACACAAGAAATATACCTTCATACAATTGCGATATACATAGGAATTGCATATCCGATATGTTTTAGCCTTATATATTCATAATATGTATTTTCAATATGTTTCCACACCCGATATGCTTTGCAATATATATACAGAAGGTATATCCTGCATATAAGAGTGATATATACACAATTTGTATGTCTATTGAAACCACGCGGATTTTCACTATTTTGACCCGCTTTATACTCAGCGATTGTACATAACTTCCTCTCTATCAATCTAACATAGTTTTAAGGCTTTTCTAACCTAGCACATGAGGATGCTAGGGTTTATCAAAGCATGCTACAAACGATCCTGTGAACATGAAATAAACAAACAGAAAATGCAAAACAAGAACACAAATGAATATATACAGCCATTCCACCAATTACGAAGTAATCCAATCGGTGGAATGGGCTAAGAATCCATTTCAATTCCAAAGTAGAAAATTGATTACACAGTGAACTCGAAAACTAGAATGATAACACAAATAGGATATTCTTATTACTTTTAGAAATGCATACAGATATCTGATTTCACAGTTGCACAACTTAATTTCACAACTACTACTCTACCAAACATCTGCTCTCTATATCTCTAATCAATTAGATCTAGGCTGTTTATCCACTTACTATGAGTAGTACTGACTTGGTTCCCAGTGGTTGGGAGACAATTCCAAGCGGTTGGGAAATAACAACCAACTAACAAACTCTTAACAAACTAACAACCTTGTCATGACAGATCGACAAGTGTCCAAGGAACTTGTACAGAAACCTAGATGCAAACTACTATAACAGATATTGGTCAAACAAACCTTATTACATTAAATAAAGATATGCCTAAGACATATCGAGACTTTAATCTTCTCCCTTAGGTGTATAATTGGCTTGTTGAAGGGGTGCCCCTGCACCACCTAGGTTGTACAAGTTTGTGAGTGTTGTGAGTGTGAGTGACTCAAATTACTATTTTCTTGTCAAAAACACAATTTAGACATATTTCCTGATGGACACAGACCATTTTTGAGCTTTAACTATCTACATAGAGACAACTAGATCACTTTTAACTAGTAGTTAGTCACCTTTTTCTTAAACTAAATTGTTTTTGAACAATAGTTTCTCACCTCTTGTTTGAACTAAGTCACCTTTGATCAACAGTAAATTACCTCTGAGTTAACACTGCTCACCTATAGTAAATTATCTCACCTCTGGTTAATACTATAGCCTGTTACCTGAACCAAAACCAGATCACTTTTAAGCTATTATCAGTCATTTTTGGCCTTTTCTAAGTCATATTTGAGCTATTACCTATCGTATGTGGTTAAATATTAGCAAATCTTAGTAACTTAGCTGAATCAGCTACATTCTCAGCTTGCCTAGCTTCAACATTAGCTTTCATACCTGCTTCTAATCATTTGCAAATACTTGGACTTTGTTTCCTTCTTTAAGCATACCAAACAATTAGGCTTTGTGAACTTCCCATCCTTTTGAGATCCCAAACTAGCAAACCAAACATCAAACAATCAACCCAATCAATCAACAAAACATCATCTTTTGTCTTGATTCTGAGGAAGCAAAAGTAGCCTTACGTGAAGTACATGAAGGTTTCTTTGGACATTCTGCTAGCCCTGGTCTTGTTAAGAAACTTCTATGAGCTGGATCCTATTGGCCAACTATGGAGAAAGATGCACAACAATTTGCAAAGAAATGTCTTTGTGAACTAAATATGCAAAGAGATGTCTTTGGACATTCTGCTAGCCCTGGTCTTGTTAAGAAACTTCTATGAGCATACCAAACAATTAGGCTTTGTGAACTTCCCATCCTTTTGAGATCCCAAACTAGCAAACCAAACATCAAACAATCAACCCAATCAATCAACAAAACATCATCTTTTGTCTTTAGCCTTAGCAATATCAGAAAAATAGTAACATCAGCAATCAACATTTCCCTTGAGTGTGTGAGCTATCCTTTAGGGAAGTTTAGCCAAGCAACCAACAACTAGAAACCAAATAACCAACAACCAACAACTAGCTACCAACAACCAAAAAATCAGCAAACCATCATCTTTTGGATCTCAAACCTTGACAAGCTAAAAGTTCAATTTTCAACATCAACCATCATGCATCAAACTAGGAGCCAATATAGAGCTGAAATGGAAGCAAAACTATGAGTTGATATGGAAGCCAAGATGCAACAATCACGATCAACACCCCTTAGAGATGCAACTCAATTTACAACTGGCATACCTTCTCACATGTTTGTGCCCCATGGGTACACCATTAGCAAGCCATCACATCAAGTGCAATCACACCCCTTCATAGCGACTTATGAAGAGCATTCCCAAGAGGATTTATCTAACAATTTGCAAAGAGATGTCTTTGGACATTCTGCTAGCCCTGGTCTTGTTAAGAAACTTCTATGAGCATACCAAACAATTAGGCTTTGTGAACTTCCCATCCTTTTGAGATCCCAAACTAGCAAACCAAACATCAAACAATCAACCCAATCAATCAACAAAACATCATCTTTTGTCTTTAGCCTTAGCAATATCAGAAAAATAGTAACATCAGCAATCAACATTTCCCTTGAGTGTGTGAGCTATCCTTTAGGGAAGTTTAGCCAAGCAACCAACAACTAGAAACCAAATAACCAACAACCAACAACTAGCTACCAACAACCAAACAAATCAGCAAACCATCATCTTTTGGATCTCAAACCTTGACAAGCTAAAAGTTCAATTTTCAACATCAACCATCATGCATCAAACTAGGAGCCAATATAGAGCTGAAATGGAAGCAAAACTATGAGTTGATATGGAAGCCAAGATGCAACAATCACGATCAACACCCCTTAGAGATGCAACTCAATTTACAACTAGCATACCTTCTCACATGTTTGTGCCCCATGGGTACACCATTAGTGAGCCATCACATCAAGTGCAATCACACCCCTTCATAGCGACTTATGAAGAGCATTCCCAAGAGGATTTATCTAACTATCAAGACACACATGTATGGGACCAAGTTGAGAAGCTTGTTTTATCTAATTCTAATTGCTACTTCTTACAACTTGCCCGCATGGGAGCCAAACTACTAAGAGACTTTGACATATCTGCTATTCAAGAAGATGATCCAAGCACTCCCACTATTGTTACAAAGGGACCATCCACTATAGTCACACCATCGCATACCATATTACAAACTCCATCTTCCAACCCATCTCTTTCATTTCCTATTGTTACTTCATTCGACCCACCACGCTCGAAGTACACTTTAGAACCTTTGATAACTCCAACCAATGTGCTCCCTTTCCTTTTACAAAATCTAAACATTCCACCTTTCCATGTTTCCCAACATACTCCTCCTACCATGACCATATCTGTACCTCAAATAACACAAGTTGTCCATGTTGCCCAAGTGCAAACTCCTCAAACATCACAAGCTATCCCCATATCCTATACTTCGCAAGATTACCAAGCTATCGAAATGACACAAATTGCCCAAGCTTCACAACCATTACAATCTGCTACTCCCATTGCATCACATGTGGATGCCACATCCCATATTCCTACCTCTACAAATATGGTCTCCACCATCTCCATAGATCCATCCAACACATCATACAATCCCAATGTTAGTCTCATTGACATGAGTGACCCACCTATTGTTTCACAAGCTAATCCTAGCACTGCAGTCTCTTATGTTGATTAGCTTACATCCATTATGCCATCTTCCTATAATCCTTCAAAAACAATCAATCCATTTTATACTACTCAAGGATTACCCATCGTCACCCAATACATGACATATACTAATCCTCATGTTGTCCAAAATACAAACACAAATGTCCATCCTTCATTCACATATACCAATCCTTCCATCACTTATCATGTTACAAATCCAATGCCGAATTCACAACCATTGACCAATGCCAATCCATCCTCTACTTCCCATGTGATGCAAAACCTTGGTGCTAATTCATCACAATATACCCAACCACCACTTGTGTGTCAAGGACAGCAATCCTCCAACACATATGTGTCACATACTAATCCTTTGGCATATACTGTGAGTACACAACCTCAACAAATGATCATGGCTTCATATATTCCACAACAACAACCTCACTATACATCATATTACACTTCACCTCCCAACTAATAACCCCTTTTGCAACAACAACAATTATCTCCAGCAGATGTTCAACAAATGATTAACAAAGTGGTAGGCCAAAGCAAGAAGATATTTTCCTTAGAAGACATATGCACTTATCTGTTTGACAAGTCACTTCATATGACACCATTTCCACCACACCTTGAAATTCCACAATTTGATAAATACAAAGGAAAAATAAATCTGGAAGACCATCTTAGAGCGTTCTTTGTGGCATCTCTCGATGTTTCTCAAGAGGATACATATCTTCTGAGACTATTTCCCTGAAGCTTAGCAGGACAAGCTCTTGAATGGTTCTCTAATTTACCTCCGGGCATTAAATCTTTTGTGGAATTAGCAAATAAATTTTGATCACACTTAGCTTTTAACATTGAACATGAAGTGAACATGAATGACCTTGTCAACAATAAACAATGCAATGGTGAAGCTTTCTCTTCATTTACACAGCAATGGCTTAATATGGCTAGCAAACTATCATGGGAAATACTTGAGAAACAACAGCTCAATATCTTTGTTCAAAATCTTCATCCCAAGCTTTCATTCCAATTACAATTGCAAGGTGCTAGCACCTTTGATAAACTTGTCTCCAAAGGAACCATCATTGAACACACTTTAATTGCTAAGGGCACTATCAAGATTTTTCAAGATAACAAAGACTATCCTCAAAACTCCAATGATAAATCACACTTTTGGAACAAGAACAAGAATGTTGTTAACGATGGTGTTGTAGATGCAAAGAACATACAAACAATGAAAGATCCTATCAACATTCAAGCTGCGTCTACAACAACTCAAACTTTTCAACAAAGTCAACAATGACAAACTTCAAATCCCTACCAACAATTCACACCATTAGCAGAACCTATAGAAGTTGTCTTTTGAAAGCTTCTCCAAGCGGGAGATATCATGTTACCAAATGCACCACCCAATGGCAAACTGCTCTTCAAAGTTCCTTGGTACAAAGAAAATGAGTATTGTGATTACCATAGAGTCAAAGGACACAAAACATATGGTTGTATGTGCTTAAAGCATGTTATTCAAGATTGCATCTATCAAGGTTTAATTAAAATCACACCTCCAACAATGCAAACTATACAACAATCAACATCAAATTATGATCTAGATACTTTCAAGAATCCACTTCCATCTCATGACAAACCAAGTAACCCTCATGTTGGGAATGCCATTCAATACAACTATGAATCATCCACTATTGGCCGCATTGACCATGCTTGCATTTCTACCATTACTATCCAAGGTAAAGCACTTGACTGCGCTATAACTACTCGAAGAGGCAGTGTTACCATTCAAGGACCACCTGTCCATCATCCTTGGTGGTCTTCTAGCTATAACATCCTTGATCACCTTGGTAAAACACCTACACATATTTCCATTCTTGAGTTGCTCTACATATCCCCTGCCCACAAAGCCATCCATGACAAAGCCTTACAAGAATCTTCGGTGCCCAACAATATCGATATAACATAATTCCAATCTATGGTAGCTAGCATTGCAATCCCTTGTCATCTCACCTTTTCTGACAAAGATCTTCAGCCCTCCATTTAGCATTCACACAATGAAGCTCTCCATATCGAAGTGTTTGTCAACCAATGTCGTATCAAATGAATCTTAGTAGATGGTGGAGCTGGTCTTAATATATGTTCCTTAAAATTAATAAAACAATTGGGATATTATGAGAAAGATGTTGACACTTCCAAGGTCATTACTATCAAAGCATATGATGATGCCGAAAGAGATACTGAAGGGATTATTCACTTACCTATCCAAGTTGGGCCAGTCACTACTGACACTCATTGTCAAGTCCTTGATATTGAGCTTCCTTATAACATCATCCTTGGCCATCCATGGATCCATGCCCTCAAAGCAGTTCCTTCTACATACCGTCAATGTCTTAAATTTCCACATAATGGTGTTGACATTACTATCAATGCTGATCCCAATCCATTTGAAGTTTGTCGTGCTTTTCAAGATAAGTATCAAAGCCCTAACCAAATTCCTATCAACACCAAAGCATATCTATCTTCATCATATGTAGATCCATTTTCCCTACTCAAGCCATCATCTAGCAAAGGAGCTTCCAATCTCCGTATCAAGTACACTGAACATGGCCCAGGTGAGTACACATTGCAAGAATCTTGTTGTGTTGGAACTCTTCCCTTGTCTCCCAAATCTCATGGCAAGCCTTCTACATCCAAGCCATCTTCATCCACAGCTATCATAAAAGCCCCGCTCATAGTATTCATTAAAGGTGGATGCCTAGATGATGAAGACATTGATGGCATCACCTCTTGGATATTCTTTGATGAGAATGACCAAGTCCAACTTGAAGTGGAGAGATATAACAATGGGTTCCACATGATTAAGAACATCAGCTACAAAGGACATGGTGGATTGGGATCACAAGAACAAGGACCTATTGAACCCATTGTTGTGTCTAAGAAGTTTAATAAGCAAGGCCTTGGCTATTAGCCAGATGTACTGCATTCCAAAGACATTAAGTGTATTTCTGATATGGAAGCTTGACCTTCCTTGGTAGGAGAGACTTCTAGTTTAGATATCATTGATGACTCCTCCCTTCATATTACTGATCTTTTTCAAGAAACCTCCATCTTCATGATTTCCACAACTTCCTCTAGTCATAACCATTTGTCCATTACCCTTTCACTCGTATAGCCTGACCTCATCGATTGGGACCAACAGAGGGCACTGATATTGGATACATTTAAAATTGATGAAGCTATTGCTAAATTCATGGGATTATGACAAGGCATTCCATTGGATGATCATAAAGTAGGTTTCATGATGGATCTACCTAAACTAGCATATTTTGGCAAAAGTATCAATTCCTTTAGTTGTAAAAGTGAAATAAATAAAATAAAAAAAGATAGGTCACTAGGTGAAAATTGAAAGGCACCTCTTGACCATGAAAAAGTAAAAATAAAGGATGTATCCAAAGGTGAAAACCTCTCTGAGGTGCCTGAGGATGGGGGATTTGATCTTCCTGTTGCCATTGACTATCATGAGAAATCGACAGTGCTCGTTGAAAAATCACAAGACATGAACTTGGGCACAGAGAAGAATCCAAAGATCACTTTTTTGGCAGCATCACTATTAGAGTAGGAAAGAAGAGATTTCACAGTATTTTTCATAAAAAGAGATATTAATTTTGCATGGACTTACGCTAACATCCCAGGTCTAGATCCATCACTTGTGGTACATCATTTGGCAGTATCTCCCAATGCAAAACCTGTCAAACAAAAATTATGCAAAATGCATCTGTAATTAGCTCTATTGGTTAAGGTAGAGATTCATAAGTTGCTAGAAGCAAAGTTCATAAAGCCTATTGATTATCCAGAATGGGTTTCAAACTTGGTACCTATAGCAAAACTTGGTGGACGAGTTTGTTGTTGCACAGATTTTAGGGATCTTAACAAAGCATGCCCTAAAGATGACTTTCCACTACCAAGCATAGACAACATTGTAGATCTCACAGCTAGACATGAAATTCTATCTTTGATGGATGGATTCTTACGATATAACAAAATCAAAATAGCAAAAGAAGATCAAGATAAAACATCATTCATTTGTCCATGGTGTACATATTGTTGGGTTGTAATGCCTTTTGGTCTCAAGAACGCTGGAGCTATGTATCAACAAGCCATGACAGTTATCTTCCATGACCTTTTTCACACTATCATGGAAGACTATGTTGATGATATTCTAGGGAAATCCAAGACAAGAGAAGGACATCTACAGGTTTTAGCACAAATCTTTGATTGACTAGAGAAATATCAAGTTGGACTAAACCCAAAGAAATGTGTATTTGGCGTAACATCTAGAAAACTATTGGGATACATTGTGTCTCGATGAGGAATAGAAGTGGACCCCACTAAAAAAAAAAAAACTATCATGGAAATGCCTCCACCACCAAATCTCAAGCAACTTCGTAGTCTACAAGGAAGGTTATAGGCCATTCGCAAATTTATCTCACAACTAGCAGACAAATGTCATCCTTTCCAACATTTTCTTCGCAAGGGTGAACCTTTTAAGTGGGATGAAAAGTATCAATAGGCCTTTGACAAAATAAAGGAATATCTAGCAACACCTCCTATGTTAGTACCTCTTATACTTGATCGCCCATTATTGCTTTACATCTCTTCAACAACAATAGCATTGGGTACCCTTCTAGCTTAGCATGATGATTCAGGGAAAGAGTAAGCCATTTACTATATCAGCAAAACTCTTGTGGGATATGAACCTAATTATTCATCTATGGAAAAAGCATGTTTAGAATTGGTGTTTTATTCCCAAAAGTTGTGACATTATATGTTAAACCAAACAATAAAGCTCATAACTAATGTTGATCCACTCAAATATCTTCTTTCCAAAGAAATCCTTACATGCAGATTAACAAAATGGGTTATGATATTTAGTGAATTTGATATACAATATGTGGATCGAAAGGCCATAAAAGGACAAGTTATTACTGATCAGTTAGCTGCAGGACCTATCACAGATATTCATCCAATACATCCAGAATTCCTTGATGAAGGATTGTTCAATCTAACTTCACCAACATTGTGGCAACTATATTTATTTTGATTGATCTTACACACAACATGGATTAGGAGCAGGGATATTGTTTGTTACCCCTCAAGGAGATTGTATCTCAAAATTATATAGAATTGCATTTCCATATACCAATAGCATAACAGAGTATGAAGCTTTAATCACAAGATTACGCATTGTAGTACAATGGGCTATCAAAAAACTACAAGTCTTTGGTGACTCTCAATTGGTTATCAAGCAAGTCTTAGATGAATATCAAACAAAAGATGAGAAGCTTCTTCCATACAAGGTAATGGTTGATAATTTTTAAAAGTATTTTGACAATATCACCTTTGAACAAATCCCAAGGTTACAAAACAAAGAAGCAGATGCCATGGCTATGATTGGATCTCTTCTAGACATGTCATCCAATACACACAAGTGTGAGTTTCTGGTTGAACAACTTCTAATTCCAGCATTTAACATACCGTAGTCTGAGCTTATATGTGAGATTGTTGGTCC
This sequence comes from Cunninghamia lanceolata, assembly GCA_027924645.1. Lineage (NCBI taxonomy): Eukaryota > Viridiplantae > Streptophyta > Pinopsida > Cupressales > Cupressaceae > Cunninghamia > Cunninghamia lanceolata. The sequence goes on along the minus strand of BSBN01001107.1, from coordinate 8,573,581 downwards.
CAATTCACCATGGTACAAGGACATATATGGGTATCTCTATGATCAAACCTTTCCATTCCAACTATCTGACATCCAACGAAAAACCTTTATCCGTCGAGCCTCTCATTAGACTATCTTAGGAGACACCCTTTATCACTGGATTCTTGATGGTATCCTTCTTAGATGTCTTGATTCTGAGGAAGCAAAAGTAGCCTTACGTGAAGTACATGAAGGTTTCTTTGGACATTCTGCTAGCCCTGGTCTTGTTAAGAAACTTCTATGAGCTGGATCCTATTGGCCAACTATGGAGAAAGATGCACAACAATTTGCAAAGAGATGTCTGCAATGTCAGAAACATGGGGATCTAATACATGCACCAGCACATGAACTTCAGCCTATCACTACTCCATGGCCCTTCTCATAGTGGGGACTTGATCTCATAGGTAAAATCCATCCTACTTCATCAAATGGTCATAAGTTTATCATAACTGCCACTGAGTACCTCACAAAGTAGGTGGAAGCAATACCCATGACTTATATTACTGGTAAGCCAATATCCAAGTTCATCCTACACTATATCATTTGCTGTTATGGAATTCCTCAAGCTATTGTCACTGATAATGGTCATCCTTTCAAGAACCAAGAGGTTAGAGATCTTTGTAAAAAGTTTCATATCCAACATAGATTATCTACACCTTACTATCCTCAAAGCAATGGCCAAGTTGAGGCTTCTAAGAAAACAATTATCAAGATCTTCAAAAAGATAGTCAATGAAGCTAGTCATGATTGGCATCTACAACTTAATCCTACATTATGGGCATATAGAACAAGTATTAAAACTCCCATTGGAGCTACACCTTATGCTCTTTTATATGGAACTGAAGCTATCCTACATATTGAGGTTGAGATCCCCTCACTACGAGTATCTTTACAGCATACTATCTCAGATGAAGAATATCAAGTATCCAAACTCCATGATCTTGAGGTACAAGATGAATGACGTCTTACAACACTGTTGGCAAGAGACACATTGTAGCTTCATGAGTATTGTCATTGATGGCAACAAAGTTCATCCCACCCATCTGCAGGACATGGTGTGCTTATACCAGAAGTCAAATTGAAGAGTGTTGTGGTCCGGTGACGAAGAACAGAGTATTCAGCAAGGTCTGACAATCAGGTCTGGATCTCTCAGATGAAGTATCTATGTAAAGTGTGGACTTGGGGAAGTCAAGGGGAGTACCTTGACTGATAGATTTCAGGGATTGAGCCTCGGGTGATGAAAGAATGAAGATATATAAGCACCTAAGTATTAGGTTCCTATTTGGCAGAGTAGACAGAGGAAGAACTGACCGGCAAAGCATCAGATCTTAATTTGGATGAGACATTGATGGTGATCAAGCTTCCTGAGGTATCATTCATGATTGGCCGACATGATTGATGACTTCTGTAAGCATCTCCTTGATACACATCACTTGATAAGCAAGGATTCAACCGACAGACAAGAGTTTGGGAAAATATGGACTATTCCAGATGCCAACTAGAAAGGTGTTGAAATCATTGGTGCGGATATATATACAAGATGGATTTGGATGTGAAGTTGTGTTTGGTGTATTGACAAGTGTGAAGAAGAGTAGAGAACAGTGTGAAATAGCAATAAAGGTCTGGTATGTGATAGGACAGCAGCACTAAGGAAGAGGAAGAATGAAGTGCAGTGAATTAGTGTATTGAGCTTAATTGGAATTGAATCTAAGTACATGTGGATGCTTCTCATCAGTTCAAGTATCTAGTTTCTTTCTATAAACTATTGTAGACAATGAACCTCTTGTGAGCAATGTGCTCAGATAGTGAGCCCTAATTGGCAAGTGCCATTTTATATTTCTATTCTTCTAACAGAGAATACATTCTTGGGTTAGTCACCCTGTGGTTTTTCTCTTAACAGGGTTTTCCATGTCAAAATCATTGTGTTATGTATCTTTACTTTGTTCTGATTTCATAATTATGAATGCTTATTTTCTTTAAAGTTGCACTAGTTGTTAAAGAAGAACAGAAAGTTAAATTAATTAAGATAACTGATTCACCCCCCCTCTCAGTTATCAATAATTGGTATCATAGCTAAGTTCCTCCAAACAGAGCCTAATAGCTTGAGGAAGATATGGGAATTCAAATGGATGTGTATGGTATGAGGGAACAACTTCAGTTTGCCCTATATGATCTTGAGCAATCTAACTCCGAAGTCAATGAATTGAAGGAAAGACTCAAACAAGCTGATGATTTTATAAATGAACTAAAAGGGAAACTGAGTATCTCTATGAAAAAGAGTAAGGATCTACTTCAGCAATTGGCAAGTCAAGGTGAAGCCAATGATACAAATGAAGATCTGAAGGAGAAAACCAAGTTATATGAAAAGTTATCAAAAGAGGTCATTAGGGTAAGACATGAAATGGAATCTGGAGTTATGAAATTTACCCAAGAAATTGACGAGAAAAGAAAAATTGAAGATGATCTAAGACAATCTCTCAAGGAGAAATTAGAAGACTGCCACAAAATGGATAGAATAATCAGGCATCTAGAATCTAATCTTGAAGAAGCTAGAGATAATGAAGAACAACTTGAGAATCAGATTGACACTCTTAAAAGGGATCTTCAAACAACAAATGAATACAAAGAGAAATTCAAGATAAGCTTTTCTCAACTTGAAGTTCTTCTTCAAAGCCAAAAAAGGGTAGATGACAAGCAAGGCTTGGGGTATGAAAAAGGTGAAAGCTCCAGATCTGGTAAGGCCTAGAAGACCTCCGGTAAGGCAACCAAATGCTCAAAGATATCCTTCCTTCAATGGATACTGCCACAATTGCAATAACTTTGGTCATAAAGCAAATCAGTGCAGAAGGAGAATGAATCATACTAATTCATCCTTCTTCGGATAGTACTTTAATTGCAAAAGGTATGGTCACAAAACTTATGAATGTAGAAATATGCAAATGAACAATTCACTCAATGGTAGATGTTTTGCATGCAATAGAATGGGACATATGGCTAATCAGTGTAGATCAAGAGGATATCAGTCAAATATGCAAAGAAATGTTGTTTGCTACAATTACAATAGATCCGGTCATATTGCCAAATTCTGCAGAAGTAAGAATTAGGACAAAAAGGGTCCGATGCATCATAATCAAAACCAAGACAAAGGAAAAGGAAAAGTGAATGTGGATGAAATTCAAAGAGATATGAACAAGATATGGGTGAAGAGAAGTACAAAAAATGATGGGGATGGATCTGTACCAGAATCTGGTGCTAATATTATTTCCAAAATCTAAATAGATGAGCTCTAGTCAAGGGGAGTAACAAAAGAAAAATATTTTCCCCCAGCCAGTCAATAGGTGCCTGAAAGTGGCACATGAAAGGTTGTGGATCAAAGGGTTCTCAAAGAAACATCTAAATAAGCCATGGTAAAGATATGGAAGATCCACAAGAAGTTTTGAAAAGATTAATCCTCCAAGATTGATCCGATTCAATAGTCATCCGGTAAGAACAGGATTTTCACAGTTAGATTCAGTATGATTCAAATTTGAGGTATCTTGATCTATAGATAAATGGAATGATTGTGAAAGGTAGATAGATTACTAATATCCACTGAGAATAACTTTTAGTGCATCTTAGTGATCCAGAAAAATCTCTCAAGACAAGGAGAACAGAGCAACCGAAATAACTTAAGGTATGCATTTATTGCAAATGAAATTAGGGTTTGCAGAGAAATAAAAGGGTTCTTTTATTCATCATTTGTACACTTGCATTTGAGAAAAAGAGAAATGGAGCTCTGTAAACAAATTGTCTCAAGCCTCTCAAAGATCAACCTCAGAAGTCAATTCTTCCAGCAATCTGATTCAGCTCATACCATGAAACTTAGAAGCATAAAAGGTATTTTCTATTCTTGAACATCTCTCTGTAAATCTTCTTGAAAATGGCTACTCTGAATGTTGTGAAGATTACTGATAGGCCGCACGCTAAATTTAAGAAGAATCCCTACAAATCTCTAGAAGTGGATCCCTGAGGTGCATTTTCCAGTATTCTACATGGTATTTTGCATATAGAAGATGTTAGGGTTTACATTCATGAGAATATTTAAGAATTTGGGGAATCCAAGTTAAGGGATATCTCTCATAATCAGTTAATAGATGATAATTTTGAACTCAAACCGTAGTACAAGGCTATCTGGGACAAACACTTTAGACATTACATCCATTACCCCTATTTTACAGAAGATGAATGGGTCCAGTATGTCTTGAGCAGGGTGCATGATAGCTTCATGTGGTTGAATAAGCCATTTAAGATCACAAAGGATGCCATTAGGGAAGTGACTGGATTGCACTCATCTGGTAAGTTACCTACTCTCAAATCAGTCAAAAACCAAACTATGAGTGAGGCCACCAGATCCAAATTTGATAAAAGAGCAATGACAATTAAGGATATCATAGATCTGGATATCAAGTTTGCCGCCATGATAATAAGCTACAAGATATATCACTCTAGCAGAGAGAATTCTGTATCTGGAACATCAATTTACACTGCTTATGAAATGTTAAGAAAGAATGCTAACTATGACCTTTGTGAACTCCTTTTGAACCAACTTTTGGAGAATTTGCAGAAGATAAAGAAGGATAAGAAGAATTCCTTCAAATATGGTGGCTTGATACTCTGTTTATTTTTCTATTACATGAATGAGCTAATCAGATCCAATGGATGGGTATGGCAAAATAACAGACTGGTTGCAATTCAAATCAGAGATTACTTGCATGGGCTTGGTGATGCCAAGGCACAAAACATGGCTCTATGGGGCTTCTTCAGAAACTTCCAAAGCATGATGCAAGCTAGAGAGAGAATCCCCCAATCCCTAGTTGAAAAATACAAGGATATAGTGTGCTTTATGGTAGACATTGATCAATGTCTGATGGAGACAGTAGAACCAAGAATAGTATGGATCATGCCAATGGGGTATGAGGTTGATGAGAAAATCCTAGAACTCCATATCCAACATCTGTTGAGCTAGCCCAAAGACCCTAAGGCAGAAAGGTTTGGAACATACCAAGAGCTGAGTGTAAAAGTTCATGTTGAACTTAGACAACTAAAGATCAAGAGAAAAGTAAGAAGGAAGTAGAAGAACTTGCCAAGAGGCATGGAATCTCAAAGGAGGCACTTGATGCCCACAGAGAGAAGATGGAAAGAGGAAAAAAAAAAAGGAGCAGAAAAAGAAAGTGCTCTGGTAGAAGCCCCCTCCCAGACCAGATCCTCTAAGAGCTCTGCACTTGCAACTGCTAAAAGCTCAAAGGAATCAAAACTGGAAGCAAAATCATCTGGTAAAGGAGAAAAGAGAACAAAGACAAAGGCTACAAGATCATACACAAGCCTCAAGGATGATGAAGAGACAGAGATAGATGAGGAAATAAAGAAAAAGAAGAAGAAGAGGAAAACAACCAGTGAACCTTCTATCGGTCAAGGCAAAGAAGCGAAGGCAAAGGAATTTGTTGAAAAATCTACTCTTTGCATTGACGATGTAGTCAAGGCAATTATTGTGGATGGAAATTTGAAGCAATAACAGAATTCTATGATGAATATAATGATGCAGATAAAAAGATTTTGGAGGAAGCCACAGTTAAGTACTTGAACATATACAATAAAGCATTTATTGAAATCATCTCTCTAATTCCCAAAAGTTTAGAGAAAGAACTTGAAAAGAGAAAGGAAAATGCCAAGGCAAAGGACTTAGAAATTAGAGAACAAATAGCTATTCATCTCTATCCTTCAATTACTCTAAAACAAATGGATATGATCTTCAAAGATTGCAAGGATGAGTTCCAGAGTAAGGCTAGAATGAATCAACTCATGCTTGGAGAAACTGACAAAGTGGCAAAAGAAATAGAAGATATCCTCCGGAATGCTTTTAAAAGATTCAATATTCCTGTTATAGAGGACCTAGGTAATGAACCCTCTATCGTGGATGAAGAAGAAGAATCTACTGTGAAAAATGGAGAAGAGGTAAAGGAGACAAGTGAAGAGAAAACCAAGGACTTAGACTCCTTTGCTCCAGAAGAGAAAGTTCATGAATAAGAAAACATCTCACCTTCGGATTCCCTTTTAGACTCTGGATCTAAAGGAGAAGAAAGAATAGAGGAGAAAACTAGTCAAGGAGAAGAAGTAAAAGAAAAGAAAAAAAGGCCAAACAGAAAAGACTCCAGGAGACAGTTCTGAGACTGCAGAAGGGAAGAAGACTCTGTCTCTGGAAAGAGACACTGCAAAAACTATCAAAGATTTTTTGACCAAAGAGATGATGGAATTTGATGAACCAAAACTGCTTCAAGGACTGTTCAATTTTGATTCCCTCTCCCCAGTTCAAATCATGAAGCTAGCATCCTTTACTCAAGAAAAGACAAAAGAAAAACTTCTGAAGTCTCACATGGAAGACTATGAACTCATAGAAACTACATCCGGTGTATTGGAGAAGATCATGCCATCCTTCCAAAAGGATCCTTCAGCCTCCACATCTGGTAATCTAAAGTCTCTGGTAAATTCTGTCCATACACATTTTACTTCCTTAGAAAAGTCAGCAGAAGAAAAGGTCCAGAAGGAGTTTTTGGAAAAGAGACTCTCTGAGGTGCAGAGTCTAATAACAAATGATAGGAGAGTTATGGATATTGGGATAAAGAGCTTAGAAAATGCTCTTAAAGATGGCAGAGATATATATAAATTTTGTTTATCCTGGCCTAAAGTGACAAAGAATATTGAGAAGAAAGTAAAAGAGCAAGAGGATAAACTACTAAGTTTATCTCAAATATTTGATCCTCTCTCCTCTTCCATAGTAAATCAAGAGTGTTAGACCATTGCAATCATAAATGAAATAAAGAAGCTTGAGAAGGAGAAGAAAAATAGAATAAATAGGTTAAGTGAACTTAGAGGGATTATTATCCCTAAGTTAGAGGCCATGCATGAGGCCCTATCTGATGCACAAACCACAGCCCAGACCAATGATCTGATAGATCTAAAGAGGGCAGAAGCTTTTACATTCCTGTTGAGTGGTCACATCTCAATTTTGGATAGGATGAAGAAGAGATGGGTGACAAAAGTGGTATAGTTGAAAACCACTTTTGTAGATATAATTAAGTATATGTAAGTAAAACATGTATATATGTTTTTGCGGCCAAGTATAGATTATTTTTGGGAAATTTTGGTTTGCGGACCCTACCCTTTGCCATTGATGTCAAAGGGGGAGTGAGGAGCAGTGAAAAATGTGGAATCCATCTAAGGGGGAGCTCCAATAAATTGTACATTAGAACAGAACATCAGCTAAGGGGGAGTGTAGTGTGACACTTAGTCATTTTTCACTAAGTGTTGCCATCAATGCCAAAGGGGGAGATTGTTGGCAAGAGACACATTGTAGCTTCATGAGTGTTGTCATTGATGGAAACAAAGTTCATCCCACCCATCTGTAGGACATGGTGTGCTTATACGGGAAGTTACATTAAAGAGTGTTGTGGTCTGGTGACCAAGAATAGAGTATTCAGCAAGGTCCAACAATCAGGTCTGGATCTCTCAGAGGAAGTATCTATGTAAAGTGCGGACTTGGGAAGTCAAGAGGAGTACCTTGACTAATAGATTCCAGGGATTGAGCCTACGATGATGAAATAATGAAGAGATATAAGCACCTAAGTATTGGGTTCTTGTTTGGCAGAGTAGATAGAGGAAGAATTGACTGACAGAGCATCAAATCTTAATCCAAATGAGACATTGATGGTGATCAAGCTTCCTGAGGTATCATTCATGACTGGCTGACATGATTGATGACTTCTATAAGCATCTTCTTGATACGCATCACTTGATAAGCAAGGATTCAGCTGACAGAGCAGAGTTTGGGAAAATATGGACTATTCCGGATGCTGACTAGAAAGGTGTTGAAATCATTGGTGTGGATATATATACAAGATGGATTTGGATGCAAAGGTGTTTGTGGTGTATTGACAAGTGCGAAGAAGAGGAGAGAACAGTGTGAAATAACAATAAAGGTCTGGTATGTGATAGGAAAGCAGCACTAAGGAAGAGGAAGAATGAAGTACAGTGAATCAATGTATTGAGCTTAACAAGAACTAAATCTAAGCACATGTGGATGCTTCTCATCAGTTCAAGTATCTAGTTTCTTTCTATAAACTATTGTAGGCAGTGAGCCTCTTGTGAGTAGTGTGCTTGGGCAGTGAGCCCTAATTGGCAAGTGCCATTTTATATTTCTATTCTTCTAATAGAGAATACATTCTTGGGTTAGTCACCCCATGGTTTTTCCCTTAACAGGGTTTTCCACGTCAAAATCATTGTGTTATGTATCTTGACTTTGTTTTTGCTTTCATAATTCTGAATGCTTATTTGCTTTAAAGCTGCACTAGTTGTTAAAGAAGAACAGAAAGTTAAATTCATTAAGATAACTAATTCACCCCCCACTCTCAGTTATCAACAACTCAACCATCTCCAAGTCTATCAAAACTGTCTACACTACAGCTACAACAAGAAAATCAAAGCACGTAGATTTCAAGTTGGAGATCGTGTCCGTAAAGAAAATCAAAGGAATCAACAGCATCATGAGAAATAGGGCAAGTTTGAACCAAATTGTCTTGGTCCTTTTGTCATCACAATAGTTTATGGATCAGGTGCGTACACTCTCTCAACACCTAAAGGCATTCCTTTGGATGAACCAGTCAACATCATTCATCTCAAGAAGTTCTATCCATGAATCTTAGCATTTCCAAAAAAAAATTCCATCCAACAGTGAAAACCACTTTGTGGCACTTTAGATAACAAAAAAATAAATAGTACAAGATAAATAGTTCATCCTCTAGTGAAAACCTAGTAAACAAGTGCTATGTGTAGTGACCAACTCCTATCATCGGCTTAGTTTGTTTGATCACAGTGTTTCCTAGCATATTTCACCATCTTACCTACATAATCCATATCATAATCCATATTTCACCTTGTACAAACATCATTGACCATTTATCCATAATAAAAGCCTCTCCATCCTCACCTTTGCCATCCTAGCCTTCATACTTTGGATTTCATTGGGGTAACTATATCATTTGGCACCTTAACATCTTGTCTGTGCCATGCATCGCCACTTCTCCACAATAAACCTTGTCCCATGCTAGGGGCACTTGTTTAGCCTTATTTGGAAGTGGATACCTCTAGTTCTAGCTCATAACACAACAAACACCCAAGCTCATAACACAGTGAACTTTCAACTTCAAACACAACAGGCATCCAACTTCAAACATGGCAAACATTTGGAACTAGGACTAACATCTTAGAAATCAATACAAGCTTAAATGTCATCGAAAACATCAGAAAACATCAAAACATTTCAAAATCTAACAAAAAAAATCAAAGCATCCAAAAACTCCAAGCAATAAAGTTGATCCTTTGACATCAACCTTCAATGCAATATGCAAGAACTACATCACAACTCTATCATTAAAGCCTTGATCTCGTGGATACGAGGTATGTACGCAATCTAAGATGTGAAGGATGTACTCTGATTTAGGTGAAGATGATAGCCTTCTTTTCATCATTCATCTTTCATCTTTCTCCTAATCATCATCCTTCAAGGTTTCATCTCACCCTTCTTCTATCTTTCATCATCTACATCATCAACAAACCCAAAACTACATATTCATCATGTCTCATCATCTTAGTAACTGTGCTTTGATCCCATGGACATAGGGTATGTAGGTAGTCTGGAGTACAAAGGAAGTATCTAGTACACAAGCATAGACGATCCACTCCATCTTCATCTTTCTTTCATCTTCCATCTTCTTCTCCTTGATTAGCTCAAGCAAGAAGAAGACTATGTGTATGAGAGAAAGCTCAAGCATTTTAACCAATCAAGGATAAGCCAGAAGCTATTTGTCTATATGCCTTAAGCCAACATTTGCTATAGTATTTTATCAACATTTTTAGCCTTCAACAGGATGTAGCTTTCCTCTCGACAAGGCGCCAGCTTAAATCCATCTAAGAGCACCTAAATTTTGCAAGAGAATGTGATGACAATATCTTTTGTTTTATCTTTTGTCCCTTTTCTGTACCTAATCAAAATTGCCTTGATCTATCATATCTTGGTACGTTGCGATGAAGTAAGGAATGGGGCATGGTCATATTGCTTTTGTATGCTGTGTTTGCAGGATGATCTTATTTTCTTCCTATGCATATTGGTATCTTGTACATGTTGGGATTAGCATCTTACATATTAATATCTCTAGCATCTGAGAAGCTAAACAATCTCTTATCCATTTGAGACTATTCTATGTTAAGAACTAGCTCCATACATATAACCAGCAAGGTGTCACTATGTGTAGAGGAGGTAAGCTTAAACCATTGCTTGTAGCGTCAAAGTCCATCTCAGAACACTAACTACTATTTATATCTTTTGTATGTTGGCTCAACATCTTGACCTCATGTGTTTAGACAAGATTGTAGCATGTTAGTTTTGTAGTGGATATCTTGACACCTTGGTCTTCTATACCCTCGTGCATAACATCCATATGCTATATCAAACATAAGGATTGCATTTCTCTTCATTTTTGAGCAATTACTTTCAAAAGCTTCCATACCATCTATCCATTCCAGCATATGTCTATATAGTCCTCAACCAAGATCAATCTTTCCTCCACCTTTCTTGTCTACATTCTTTATCCTACAAAATAAGTGTGTTAGACATATCATATCATTACCATCTATCTATATGCATAAGCCCATCTCATATCATTACCAGCTATATATTTGCATTATCATTAGCATAAGTCATTTTCATCATTACCATTTGCATCCTCATATCATTTGCATAAACATCCATATGAACCATGAAAACACAAAAAAAAACATAAATCATTACACCATCATATAACCAAAGCCATCATATATATACATCTGTCAATATACAAGTGTCTACATATACAACATAGGCTATCCATGAGCCATCAAAAGAATGTATGTATAATCAGCCAATAGGTCTCATCATGATACAATACTATACAACAAAAAACCATAGTAGCCCTAGTGACTATTGGCAGCCCCCTCTCCCTATCCACCACTGGGTCCTGCACCTGATCGGCCATCTCTAGGAAGTCCTATAACTGAAGCCATAGATCGTGATCCACCGTCCTCTGAGAAGCTGAAGCCCTTGACCTGCTCCTATAGCTAGGTTGTCTCTGCTCTGCAGGCACTCCTCCATGGTACAAACCCCTGTAATACTCCGTCTCACCCTATGCTCTCCTCAACTCACCCTGAACCTGAGTCAGCTGCGTAGCCAAGTACATTGTGGCCCCACCTATCCCCAATGCAGCAACTACTCTATCCCTCTCCATAGTCATCACCCATAACTGTCATATAGTTGTATCCCTCTCAACCCTCAGTAGCTACACCTGTTGTATAGCTGCATCCTGCTCAACCCTGATAGCCTGTACCTACTATAATGCTGCATCTCTCTCAGAAGTAACTAACTGCACCTACTACATAGTTGTATCCCTCTCTCTAGTCACCTTAGCAAGGCTACCATCATCCTGCATATCACCTCCCTGTCCTCTAGCCTATAGCTATGCCTGGTATGTCTGAGCCTGTGCTCTCGCATTCCGTAAACCTATTACGACCTAATGGTGATCTATCTCCACTCACCTCAGCCTCATTTGATCCCTTTGCCTCCATCTCCTCTCCTCCCTAACTCTTCACCTCAGATGCTGTACCCCTACATCATCATCTCCTATCATCTGTGCTGCTGGCTGTTCTAATACCTATGGTTGTGTTGGCTAACGGATTTGTCCTTATTCTGAAAATAATTTATTCTGACTCTATACCCCTCTTTTAAAGAACAAATGAGTTAAACAACAAATGGGTGAACCTTTTAAATTAGTTCCCCTCTAAATTTAGGTACAGCTCCCTTTAAGATTTTTAGTGAATTTAACCTATTCAACTAACCAAATGCATTTTTAACCAGAAAATGCTTAAGGCAGACTAACATTCATACATAACCATGTCCTAACCCTAGGGCTTTAGCTACAGAGGAAGGCATAATGTTATCAGAGGCTCCTAAATCTATAATGCAGTTACTAAGTTTATGGTCATTGATAAACAAAGACACATAGAAAGGATTGGGTTTCAAATCGGTATAAGGAGCATTGGTTGATGAATTGGGAGTTGTTTTAGGGGCAGATGAAGATGACTTAGATGAGGAAGCAAATAGTCTGGCGATGGGGGATTCAGTATCAACCTCTAATTGATTCTCAAATTCAATTTGTGTAGGACTACCTTTAACATGTTTGACTAATTTGTCAAGTTCAGTAGGTTTCAACTTGAGATACTCAATAGGAGAAATTTGAATTTTTGCAGACTTACAGAAATCTACAATATCAAAAGAGGCATCTAAATCATTTCTATGTAGCAATCTATTTTCCTAAGCCTTTAAATTAGCATCATAAGTTCTAGTTAAAGGCTCCTTACCTTTGCCAAGTACTTCTTGAGTATTAGAGGATTTCATATTCCTCTGACTCCTAGTGAGCACAACGCATGAAGGATCTTCAAGGGTTACCAATATTTCACCTCCCCTTTCTAAATTAGATTCATATTCCAGGAAGTGTATCTCAGAGCTGCCAAGTTCCTCGAAGTTCTTTTCTTCTTCTGTGGCTTCCCCTAGCATATCTTGAGTAGCAGTCATCTAATTGTACCTGAGCATTTCTGGGAAAGAATTTCTATCATGGTCAGTAGTTAAGTGAAAAATACACATGCTTCCTCTCCCAGGAGCAGGTTCAATAGCCAGTCTTGGCTGTGCTACCATCAAGGGTAAAACTCTACCAGTATTTGCTTGTTGATTCAAATTCCTTCTGCTTATATCTTGATAGGGTTGTTGGAAGGGAGCACCAGCTTTGGGTAGTTGCCTCTTTAAGGCAATCATATCATTCACCAACCTTTGTACTACAGGGTCCGTAGATGATGAGAGTTGGGCATTTGGCACCTGGACCTCTCTCTTCCGTTTACCAGCCATAATTAGATCATCCTCCAATCTGATTGCTAAGGCTTGTGCAGCTGGTAAATCAGCAATTACACCTCTCCTAAGATGGAAGCTAATATCAGGAGGCATAGAATTAATAAAGAAACATTTTTTATTTTCACCAGACGGTCTTTTTGTAGCAGAGATTTTGTTCACAATTCTATTAAATTTAGCCACGAACTCCCTCATAGGTTCATGAATTTCCTTTTTAAGCTGAGTCAGCTATGCAAGGAGGTAATGTTCATCCTCTGACTCTTGAACCTATTTTCAAAAGCAGTCTTCATTTCATTCCAATTTGAAATTGAGGAGTCAGTTAGATGGTAGAACCATTGTGCAGCAGTATCAGTCAAAGTCTGCACAAAGAGCCTTATGGCATCTTGGTGTTGTACACCTAACACACTACATGCTGCTGCAAAAGCACATAAATGCTCTTCTGGTGATGTTTTACCGTCTCCATTGAACTTGGGCAAATTTTCTCTTGCATTTTTAGGTAATGGATTTAGGTTGGCCCCTAGGTTCACAGGCCCTATGGCAGCTCCCCAAGGTTGAGCCATGGGTAGAAAATTTATTGCTAAGGGGATAACCGTGCCTGAAAGGGTTAAAGCTTGACAGACAGGGGAAGTAGCAGGTTTGGGAGGGCTAGGGGGTCTACTTCTAGCTCTTCTTGCACGAGTAGGGATATAAGGAAAATTAAGATTTTATAGTGCTTGAAAGGTAGGGTCCTTAACTCCCTCTCTTCTCGAAGACCTGGTATACGGTCTGGAATCCAGCTTAAAATATCGAAACTGGATAGGTAGTTATTGATTTCTTTGCTGTTCTTGATTTCTTTGTGCTTCAAGAACTTGGTTTCTTGCTGCATTTCGTGCCTGTCTTCTTCTTTGCCTGAGTAATAGCAATCTCAGGTTATTGGCCAATTCCTCTTCTTGTTCTAATACTCTGCTTGCTCTTCTGTAATCTTCACTATTTCGACGAGTACGCCAAGCAAGGGTATTCAACTGGCCAATAATGTCTTCCTGCTCGTCTTGAAATCCAAGGTTGGGTTGCAGAACAGGAATTATGTTTTCGTGCGGAAGCACCATTGTTGCTTCATATTCAGGTGACTAATCTTTAATTAAGGATTGTATTTCTCCCCAGTAGAGTCGCCAAAAATTGTTGGCTAACAGATTTGTCTTTATTCTAAAAATAATTTATTCTGACTCTATACCCCTCTTTTAAAGAAAAAATGAGTTAAACAACAAATGGGTGAACCTTTTAAATTAGTTCCCCTCTGAATTTAGGTACAGCTCCCTTTAAGATTTTCAGTGAATTTAACCTATTCAACTAACCAAATGCATTTTTAACCAGAAAATGCTTAAGGCAGACTAGCATTCATACATAACCATGTTATGAACATGATAAATTTATACAGTAACAGGATAGAATGCATAGATTCTACTTTGATATGTTCAAATACATGAATACATTCATACAAACTTGTTGAACCAACTAACCAAATGCATTTTTAACCAGAAAATGCTTAAGGTAGACTAACATTCATACATAACCATGTCATGAACGCGATAAATTTATACAGTAACAGGATAGAATGCATAGATTCTACTTTGATATGTTCAAATACATGAATACATTCATACAAACTTGTTGAACCAATAAAGAACAGAACACATATGACGAATTGTCCAAATAAAGAGCAATTACCAGATGAAAGGAGATTTTACACAAAAAATCTAATTCCACACATTCAGACGCATAGATCTAAAATAGGCAGTAATTATTTCTTCTTCTCATTCATAGATGAAAATTACTCAGACAATTATCACATAATGTAAAAATATGAACAGTTCCCTCAAAAATTTCTTCCTCTCCGCTCTTAAAGATTATAAAAACACATATATATGAATCTCTTAACCATGTCCTTGAGCAAATTAAACCTAGAGTTAACATAACTCTAACCCGTACGGGATTTAGTTTTTAACAACTGATTATAAAAGATAAAGATTGCTAGAAATAACATAAATAAAGGAACTGAAAGAGAATGAGCCAATGAGGTTATGATTGGAGCGACGGATCAGCATTTCCTGATTTGCTATCGGTAGCCTGGGGAACATGTTGGGTCTTCCACTCCTGAAAGGCAGCAACGAACTCTTGAATTTTAGGGAAGTTTGGTATACCTATATGCTTCATTCTTGATTTCCAAACTTCCTTTTCCCTTCACATTTTCCCAAACCTTGCCCTGTGTTCTGGGAGTGCATCAATGCAGAGATAGAGCAGTGACTCGACTTTAGAAATCCTGGAGAAATCCTCAATCAAAATATTATCATTTTCTTTAACAAAGTTGATTTTATCTCTAAAAGATTGAACCACTGCTTCAACATCTTCCACAGGCTTTCCATCATCTTTTAAGTACTTAACCTCGATACATTGCAAATCATGTTGCAGTGATTGGGTGAATTCCGTTATCTCCTTAATTAGCTTTGTGAGCTCAAAGCGTCCTTGTCGAGATATGGAGTTCCTCCATTCAATATTCTTTTTGTTCACATATAACAAATCTTCGTCCACACCAGTCAAGTTCTTTTCTGCCAAAAACTTCTCCAACCCATATTTTTGAGCCTCCTCTATTTGGTTTATTACACTTGTCCACTTACCTTCATCTTTTGCCCAAACAACAACCTGTGCTTTAAGATCTTCAACAATGGCAGCAGTCAGATCATATATATTTTTGAGTTCATGAATATATTCAGTTCCTTTTTGTTCAATGTTGTCCAACCAGTTGTCAAATGTTTTTGAGACCATTTTGCTTCTATGAACTTGATCTAGCATCCTTTGGTTGACAGGTGATTTTGGGTCGAAAGATAAGGGGACCTGTGAGATCGGATGCGGGTTAGGGTTGTTAATAGCCTCAATGTACTCTGCCATTGAACGCAAAGCTTGATTCAACTCCCTTTTGTCTTTTTCATCTTTCATTGTTCGACTGACCATTCTCTTAGTGGAAGCCTCAAGGTGGTGCACATCTGCAGCTCTAGAGGCAGCACCGAGATCTACTTTCTCCACAGTGAAATCATGCACTGTTGGGTCCTATACCTCTTCCTCTGTTACAGGTCTAGCAATTTCAGCACTCCAGTTACCAGTGCTTGGATCAATATTTATCCTGGATGCCATCTTGAGTTTCTTGGACTTGGGGGTTTTCCCCAAACACTTGCTTACCGTGTCCTCCAATGGGATAACGAAAGGAATCACTTTCTTCTTATCAGAAATAGAACTTTCAAGCCATTTTGGTGCAGGGGCCAAGGTTGTCCTCCTGGGGTTCTCTCCATCAGAGGGTTCCATTGAGATCATTAACACCTCAGGGGTCTCCAGAATGGCCCCTGGCTGTAACCCAGTGTCAACTACCTCTGTTCTGTTTGGGCTTGCCTCTTTGTCACCCATGGGCTCTTCTGATTCTTCCTCTGAATTTAAATCAACAATTATTATTTCAGAAGTTTGCTTCTTTCTTTTCCCTTTTGTCCTCAACCTGGTAACACGAGATGGTAGAATATCTGTGAGGACTCTTCTGGATCTCTTGGTGACAGGGCTTTTCTCAGTCGATGGCTTGGAAGCACCTGCACCACAGATAGCAAGAGGTTGATTAGAAGAGTCCATGGGAAGCGATGATGCGACCATTGAAGAGAATTGTTGGACAGTTTTACTCTGAAGCCCTTCCTATCTCTTTTCTCTCAACCATTTCTCAGTCCTCCTTATCACAGGAAGGGTTTTAATTTCAATTCTGTCTTCCTCTTTCTTGCTCCAGTCCACCTCTAGAATGGGTAAGTGTTCTACCTTCTCAAATTGTAGATCAACCACTTGTTCATCATCATTAAAAATTTCAGAAACGTCCATGTTCAAATTAAGGGTAATTATTTGCCCCAAAGAAAGTCTACACCACAGCCTTCTCCTAACCTCAAATTCATCTGGACAGTCTTCCCAATAATCTTCCAGCTTAGGAAGGTGTGAGTGCCCTATTCCAGAATCTAGGTTATCTTTGACAAACCGTTTACTGTCGAATTGAGTCCTGGCAGTGAAGAATTGAAAATTGAACCTTTTGAGGGTCACCTCCATATTCAAGGCATCAAACTTTGAATGGCATGAATAATGCCCAAGTTCAATAGGAAAAGCGATACCACAACCCCTTTTTGATGGGAATTTCTTATCAACATGTGCCAATTGCCGACATACCTCCATCAGTACAAAATGATCAAATACATATCTAGGCAACTTCACAGGTTCACCATCAAATCCTCCAACTCTGATATAAGTGAACTTAGAAAATTGGATGAAAAAGCTACCGTAGATGCTGATCATTTGCATTGCTTCACTGGTCATTCTCTTACCCGGGTTGCCTGCCAGTTCATAGGTCATCTTTCCAGTGAAGACATCATTAATCCTTTTATAATTTTCATAACAATTTTTTCTTTGCAACTGTGAATAATATTCGTAAATCTTACTGTTCTCATCTAAAGGCTCATGAGGCAGGTCAAACCAATCTCTTGTGGATGCTAAACAGTAGAACAAATATGAAGACATATAGAAATCCCTGTTACCCAGACAATTACTTAAACTCCGATGTAGACAGTCGGCCACTATCTTAGCCCAATCCAAATATTGTTCACCTTGAAGGATGACTTGTATGAGAAAGTACATCTAGTCCTCCCAGTAATAGGCATGCTGATTGCCTCTCAGTCTGTGCAACAACACCACAATATCCCTTACTTCCTGTATCAAATGATCTCTAGTAAGGGGCCTGGGCAGCCTTGAACTGCCCTTTTGAAATTTTAGCAGCCAGTTCCTTGCTATTACACTTTTTTAAGTTGGTCTCTTTTCTGAGAAATACCCCATTGGAGGCAGTAATGTCAAGACTGGAATACGCCTCCTTAGGTGGTATCTTCATCATAGACATGAGGGTTTGTCTGTCAACATGGAATAACACATCCCCGTCTGCTTTTCTGACGCACCTGTCTTGGGGATCATATCTGTTCATACACTCTTGAACTAACTCTAGGTAGAATATAGCCTGAGGAAAGGCTGTGGCTTCAACTAAACCACTGTCTACAATTTTCTTCATTGTGGGGGTTTGAACAGGGTTTCTAGTTCTTTCTATGAATTCCTCTAAATCATATTCAACTAATGCAGTATCTCCAAATTCTGAGTGAGAGTAAGTGAGACCAGGGACATGTTCATCCCCCAAACATGTAGATTTCAAAGACATACTTGGGCGATTATAATAAAACACTTCGAATTTCAAAAATAATAGAAATTCCAGAGGCTCTTCTTTCCAGTATAAGAATTTGGAATAGCACAGGGGAAATAGAACTCACCTTCAGAATATTTGAATTCACTGCGAAAACTTGAATAACGAGAGCCTTACACTTCCAGCGCTATCCTTCTCCGCATTGCACAGTATGTTTTCTTGCTAAAATTAGCTTGTTCTTGGTTAATAATGGCACTTACCAGAATGAATAATTATCGCTCAGAACAATACATGCCAAAAATATTTGAAAAGACATGAACTTTAATTTCTTCATTAATAACAAGTAATGTTCATGCACCATCATGAAGTACAATGATTATCCATAGTCTCCGCTAAATTAGAGCTCTCGATTTCATGATGAGTTTCTGACAAATTTTCCTCCAACTTTCCTGCTAAATTTGACCTAGAAAGCCGTGGGAGCAAACGGGACCAAAATTACCAAATCTTCAAACTTATTGAACCATTGAACCTTTAGGACATGGTTCAACGCGGTGGTTCAATGTGATGGTTCAAACATGCCAACTGGACTTTATAGGTAGGCAAAAGATTGACTTACGGAAACAGGGACTTTACTCATGAACCGTTGAACTTATGAAGACATGGTTCAATATGAAGGTTCAACGACGCAAGGGTTATGTAGACCAACAAAAAGTTACACGGCTTTGGTAAAAGGTTTCCAATTATAAAACAGTGAAATATTGAACCTTGAACCATTGAACCCCGCGGCAGAGTACAAGCGGAAGGTTCAAGTTCAACCTGAAAGTACAAAGACGCTTAAGACAAGCAAAAAGGCAACTTGCTTTATATGACACTTTAGACATATTGAACCATTGAACTTTGAGCTTTGAGAATGGTTTGGGTTCAAAGGTTCAAACCTTTTATACAAAGATGACACACAGGGAAAATTTGAAGGACTAAGAGTCGATTTACAAAGCAAAGGTATGACCAAAAATATAGTATGGTAAACCGACTCTTGTTTAAGAAATATTACCGATACATAAATAAACAAGGGTGACTCAAAAGGTAACAGGTTGCACATGCCCCTGTCCCTGCACCTGTAGCCCTAGAGCTGCTGGCACAACTACTTGTGCTAGTGGAGCTCATATTTGCCTCCTCTTCACTGGCCTCTCCATGCCAATATCTCCTATCTCACCGACCCTTGTCAGCTGAGTCAGTATAGTTGTCACCCAATGTGTATCATAATCAGGTAAAGTCCTAGGATCTGTAGGACCCTGTCTCCATGGCCACATAACTGGTTGTAGCCCATCTCTCTCTGCCAAAGTTGTGTCCACCATAATCTTCGACCCCCAATCAAAAACCTCCTACCGAGTCCTCCCAAAAATAGCATCTCCCACTGGTTGCTCCCTATGGTAATTTGAACTACCTCAATACCCTCTTGGGAAAATGATGCTCTATAATATATTTGCTGCATCCAAAAATGTATCTCGCCTACCTCGCTTAAACAAACTCGGCATCCTCCTCATCCCATCTCTTGCATGCTAACCATGGCCTCCACACAAACCTATCTACCTCATCTAGTGTTTGCCTCTAGTATACAACTCCTTGTTGTTGCTGATAAGTCAGAGCTCCTCTATACATCCTAGTATATGGCTCTCCTGTTGTCCTCGCCACCCATCCATCTAGCCTCGTCACTAGGATGTGCTCATTATCTCATACATGCAAAACTGTAACTCCAGCTGACATACTTGCTCCAAATATGTAGGCACAATCATGCAAATAATAATATAAGTTCTGCCCTAGTACACACTTAGCCCATGCATATCTCATCCCATAGGTGAACATCCCCTCCATCACTATCCCCCATCCCACTAGAAATCCTCTAGCTCACCTGTCTCCAACTAGCCATCTAATAATAGCTACTACTACCCACTGTAGTCTATCTCATAGCTCCTCCATCCTAGCCATGGGAATCTTTGAGCCCTCAACTCCAATGTCTAGAGTCCTGAACAATCGTCTAAATGCAACTGGACCCATGTCAGGATCATAATCTACTCGGTCCCCATCAATAGGAATGCACAAAATCCTGAACACATCCTCCAAGGTGATAGTCACCTCTCCCGTCAGCAATAAGAATGAACTATGCTCTCTCCTCCATCGTTCCATCATCAACGTCATCAACCCTTGATGCACCTGCACTAGCTCTAACCTCGATACATGCTCCAATCTGAGGATCTCTAGCACTAGCTGCTCATCTGCATCCATTAATCTAACCAACCACAAATCTCTGGGATGTGGCTCTCGTGATAACAATGGTGGTAGTACATCCTACATCATTCCACTCACTGAATGAGTCTTTGTGCTATCAAAATTTCCTTTTGCATGCTATACTTGACTATCTCTACTATAAGCGACCCATTTTTCTCTATGTGACCATCTATTGATCCTAAGCAATTCAATTTACTACATGCACCTGTTTCTAGCCTACATGCGACTTCTTTACCACATGCACTTGACTGTTGACTAAAAGTGAGCTAAACAACTATATGTGCATGATTTTTCACTATAAGTGATCTATTTTCTATACACGAGCATCTATTCTTTCTAAGCGAGCTATTTTTCTACATGTAATCCCTTTTCCTCCATAAGTGACCTATTCTAGCCATATGCGTATTACGCTGACCTATTTCCTCTAACCAACTACATGCAACTCATTTTTTCCATATGTGACTAAGTTGTGCCTATATGTGACCTACATTATCCTAAGCGACCTCTTTTAGCCTGCAAGTGACCTGAACTGCCTAGCCTCTCACCTAGTCACTTCTGGTGACATGTGTGCATTTATGACGCTTCTAGCCTATTTAAATCATGCTTTTAGAAAAAGTTTCGATACATACCAGTGCGCCTACTCCCTCTAGTTGTCCATGTGTCCTCACTCGCTTGGCATGATGATCTCTGCATGGAATCACCATCCTAATAGCTCTCCAACTCTCATCGCACAACACATCTAAGGAGCTCTAGATCTCTATAGATTTCTAAACACAAACAAGCACAAATGAGCCTATTTTCTCTTGAGGGACCTAATTATAACCCCTTTCCAAACCCTACTTCTTCTATACCATCCCAATTTATCCCACCCAACCCCCATTTTCTCCATCTCAACCGTGTTTTCTAGCCTTTCATCTTATCGCGAGTCAACCCAGCCCTTCCTAATTAGCATGGCTTACCTCTCAAGGGGGCATCACCTGCCAGTTGCACTAGGGCATAACCTTTTCTATCAAATGAATTATCATATCTTCTTTGACACAACATTCTAACGAACATTGTATCAAAGAGGGGCAAAATGTAGACACCCAAAATTGAGCTAATTATCACTACTATCAAATATTGCATTATCATCTATCATTTGCATTTGTCTGACACACTTGAGCAATTTTCCCTAGCCATCTAAGCCTCTTATTTCTTCTATTAATTAAATAAATTCATATTTAATTAATTTATTTATTAGCTATTTCTTCTATTTTCTCTAAGCTTTAATTAAATAATCTTTAATTATTTAATTATCTTCATTCTATCCATTTTTAAATAAATAAATTGTATTTATTTAATTAAAATTCCATTCACAAAGCCCACTTTATTTAATTAATTTCTCTTATCATTTATCTCAAATGAGCCAACATGTGTGCCTCTTTTATTTAAAAACATGTGTGCTACTACATCTTTTATTTAATATCTTTCATATGTAGTACTTTTTATGTACACATGCACACATAAGCCTTATCTTCTCTCCACTTGTCATCTACACATTCACCTATTACTATCAATTCATCTTAGCCATTCACATAGCCACCAAATCTCCACCGTGGATTGATTTTGGTTGAAGTCCTATAAATCAAGCCCTCTCATAAGCCATTTAGATGCATTGAGTTGGAGTATCCTTATGCTGCTAAAATATTATTAGAGTCTTTGCATCATTCATCCATCATCTATCATCTATCATTCTTCCATCTATCATCTCAATCCTATGCAAATGTTATGTTACAGAAGTGAGCACCCAACATTCCTCCAACAATCATCCTTCAAAATGCTCATGCGAGGTGGAGAAGAGAAATGGAGATAAATCGAGCATAGCATGGAGATTGGTTTGCATTTACATTTGTTATTTTGATTTTCATGTTGTCTTGTGCTTCATTGTGCATTGTTAGGGTTTGATCATTGTTGTTTATTCATTTACCCTATTTGCAATTTTACCCTAACTACAGGATGTTTTTGGATTGATTTACTAACAGGAACAGGTGTAAACAAGGTTGGAGTTGAACTTAGAATGGAGTACATTCTTTGCAATTTTTGGCAACAGTCTAATTTTCTTGATTTTTTGCATTCAGTTACTGAATTGAGAGCTTTCAATTGGTCCCTTGATATCAAACATGTCAGCTTCTTGGATCTGAGAACCTTCTTGTCACATCTACTGCACACTACATCATCCAGTCACCTGGTTCAATCTGCAAGAAAAAAAAGATGCATAATGAATAATCCTTTTATAAACATAGTCCATTTAAACACAGAAATCAGATTCTAACAAGATTTAATCATTTTAAACATAATGATGTTCAAACAACATATTAGATCCAATCTCAATTCAGGTAGGATATACTTCCTTTTTTTAATGACTATCTCTGATTGTATTGATCTTCTGTATCCCATGGACTCTCTTAGAGTGATCACCTTCCTTTCCATCCAAATCGCTCCTGAGTAATCTTTAAGGCAATTTATCCTCCATAGCACCATATGATAGTGACTACCAGTAGAATAGACTACCTATAATGTCCACTCTGGGATCCCTTGGCCATGGATACCCTATTGGTTTGACAACTTATTCAATATTCTTAGAATGCCTTTTCTTGGGCCTATATTGCTATGTTTCTTCATCTAATACTATATCCTCCCTATGTCATGACTATATAGTCTTCAACAATTAGGATGATCCTTTTGTAATAGAAGGTACTTGGTGGTCAATTCTTCATCACATTTGATATGTATGGCTTGTTGGAGTCCAGGACAACACTGAGAGTGGGGGAGTGAATTAGTGTTGTGTAAACTTTTACAAATTTTTGTACCTTTTAAATTACAAGACAAAGAGAGATGAGGACTTCAATAATTTTTTAAACACATATGTACAAGTATGAATTAACACAAGAAATGAGACCAAGACACAAAATATTACACAAGAGGAAAACCCTCCTTGGGTGGAAAAACCTCTCAAAATTGCCTCACTAGCTTATTCAAAACCTCACTAGTTACAAGTAAGTCTCACTGACCAAGGAAGCTTCACTAGCTTTACAAAATGCCTCATTGGCATACATTTTGGTCTCACTGACCATGCAAAGTCTCATTGACATACAAATCCTCAGTGGTATCAATATACAAACTCAGATTAAAACAAAGAATTCAGAGGGTTTCTCCGTTTCAATATAAATCACTTGTCTTTCTTTCAATTCATATCCTACATACATTTATACACTCAATGCAAACTTCTTCATCTGCAATTCATCTATTGCCTTGTCACCAAAAAATCAAAATGATGTCTTTGTACATGTATGTCTTCAAAATCTGATTCATCTGCATTTTGTCTTTTGTACTGAAAAAATTCTTCATACTCTAATTCATCTTCAAGAAAAAATTCACTGTCCCTTTGTGTCAAAATCACACATATCTTGACATTATTTTTTCCATCCCATTTCCACAACTCCATATGTCATTCCTATAATTATATATTACAAAACATCTGCAACAAAAAGATTCTTAATATTCTTCTCCACTTGCAAAATTGTTAAAAAAATAATCTTTCATTTCATCTTCTTTGCATATTTTCAACTCTTCTAAAAAAACCTTTGATATTCTTCTCTGCACATTCTTCTTTCATAATAAAAATAAATTCTCCTACAAAATACTTTTCATTTTCTTCCATATTCCTTCAATCTTTCATCTTCCATTTAAAAATAAATAAAACTTCTTCAATCTAAAAATATTTATTCCCCAAAAATAAACTCCTTCCATATCTCTTCATAAATAAATCAATTTGCAAAAATCTCTTTCATAAATAGCTCCATCTACAAAGAAAAAGATAAAAAAGATTCTTCCAGAAAAAAATCTTTTAATAAATTCAATCTGTAGTTATCTCTCTCCTATTTGGATTTAAAGATATTAATAAAGAAACTTGCCTTTCCTTAAAAATAAACCTCTTCTTTTTTATTTTCTTCCACAAGAGGAGAATCATTAAAATAGAATTAATTCTCCTAAAAAAAGCCTTCAAAATCCACAAAAATCTACCTTTGACAAATACTAAAAATAGCTTTCACTAAAGTCATTTAAATGACATTTGAATGCATGTCAATGTGCATACCTACAAGGAAGGTATCCAAGTTTAAATAGTGACCACCGATCTTCGAACTCGTGGTCAATGAACTTTTAAATAAGACCATTGATTGACATTTACTGTCCATTCCATCCATATGGTGACTGATGAAGTTAGTCCTACTAGGAACATGGGGCCGGTCAGACCACGACCGTGACTCCTTAAGTTGTCACTTAAGTGGTCTATTACCTATAACTGCAGGTCAACAGGCAGTTATAACATAAATTGCATCTTAATACAAATAGGCAGTGAAGGTTAGAATTATGAGATATATAGTATAGGATATAGGTTTTAAATCATTAGAATATTGGCATTAAAAGATGACAAGTCTAAATGATAATTTTCAACAAATAAAAATCCTAACTATCTGGCAGAGGGAAAAAATAACATATAGGACCTTTTAAAGAGAAGCAATGACTTGGGGAACCAACCTTGAGAGGTTTTATACTTTTGAACAATAGAAAGGGTTTAGAGTTTAGATATAAAATATCTTAACTAATCAGAATGATAACACCCTTACTGCCATCTTCTCATACCTCTTATCATAAACCATAAACAACCTCTCTTGTGTATAATCAAGTATGATAAGAGACATGATCAAATTCCTTCTCAACACCATCATGAGGATACAAAGACTATGAAATCTTGAAGTGAAAGCATTCACATCAACACCTTTGTATCACTTTATGCCATAAGCAACCATCTTGAAGTAAAGCACCAAGAATCAAATGAGATGGAGATAGCATACCTCCTAGCACATGAACCTTATTAAGTGAATCATGAAGAACATCAACATGATGAAAACCAAGACAATAAACAAACACCTTAATCATGACATAAAGCATTATGAAAACATCCTCTATAAATCTATTATTTCTTTGCACACCTGCACTCAATATGATCTAACTTTTGCATGTATATCAAACCAAATTCAATATGCATCAAAACTTGAGAAGATCAAATTGACGTCTTCAACATCCTAAGGCATGGTAATCATCAAATATAGATTGGCAATATCAAAACATCAAATGATCAACATTAAAGTGCCAAATCATCAAAGCATCAACACATCATGGCATAAGCTCTTGACAAAGTAAGATCTTGAAATTGTAATTACTAATGTGTCACCTTTTTGATAGCAATGACAATCAATCTCCCCCTTTGTTATAGATGAAAAAACTACATGATTCATTTTCTCTCTCTCCCTCTTTTTGACATCTAATGACAAAGGATGAATTAACTCCCCCTGTTTAACTCCACTGAAAAATGTTAAAGCTTGAGCATAACAACCACATTACATTATGAGAAATTTGAAGACATAAACTCTTGTTAACCTATTATCTTCCCCTTTAAACGTATGATGATCTATGAAAAATAACAAATCTGAAGCAAGCAAATGACAAACCATGTTGGCAATACCTAAAAACAACTCTTCAACTTGAGAACAACAAATCACCATGAAGCACACACCTGAAGATATACATCTTGAAGCACAAAACTTGAGAACAACATTATGTGAGGCACAACAAATAAAGTATCAAACAACTATGATAAACTTCCCATAGACTGTACCATTCTCTGCATACATAAAATGAGATTTGTTACATCATAAAATCTGCACAAAAGAGCACTGTCCTGATAGAATGAAGCATGCATATCTATCTCAGCACAATACTACTTCATGTCACTACACCAATATGAAGATGAAGATGAAAACTAACATCATTGAAATCATCTGAACACTTCTTTTAACAATATGAAGACTAACATAGATCTGCTACCAAATACAAACTCCTGATGACAAACAATTCTTCCACAATCACCAACACTTTTAGACCCAAATGACAAATCTCCAAGATCTCCCAAAGAATAAAGAATGAAGTATGATTATGATGACATAAAAATGACTCCTTTGACATGACATAGATAAACTTGAACTCCATGCAAAGATATCATAATCACTTCAACACCCATGATGAACAACAATAATGTAGGCTCAACAAGCAACATTCTAATAATAATAGCATGAAGACAATTCATCACAATATTCATAACTCATGATGACATGATAACCACTCAAGGTATGACCTTGCCAATAATACCATGATAGTGACTACAAGATAGACAATCAACCTGCAACCAATCTACTTCTACACACACTTCTTGACATGATAAAGAATGAAGATCATCCTGTAAGAAATGAAGACTATCTTGATGAAGACCATAATGATGTTCCTGTACATGACACTTTTTGCAACACAATGTCAAATCTGATATATACATAACCACTATCAATACCTTTGCAAAACCAAATGCAGAGACATGTGCAATAAATTGACTTCTTCCATTTTCAACCCCTTGAAACTTATTGGGGATAATTGATAGAACATGAACAACTCCCCCTAACTTCATGCTATTTGTTATGCAACTGATGATGTAACTTATGCAAAATGCACAAGTTTTGAATCTATCTTCTTTTGACTTTGCTTCTGCCTCCAAATGTTTACTTGTTCTTTCTTCCTCCAACCTATCAAACCAGGTGATACTTTTCTGCAACTATGTGCTTTGTGACCAAGAGAATTGCACAAATAACAAACTATATTGTAATCATTATCAATGACTGATAATACCTTTTTGACATCCCTTGAGTATTTATGTTATGCTTCCATGCAGGATTATACCTTCCAACATTATTGCGCTTGTAACATACAAGACTAGTATTCCTTTTGCAATCAACTGCTTTGTGTCCAAAATGATTATAGGTATAAGAATAACCATTAAATGAATAATTATACCTATACATATAAGGTTGTCTTATAGGAGCAGCCCTTCTTGAATTTCTTCTTTGATTGTGAATTTTTACAAACTCATCTTTATTTTTCATCTTAGCTTCAATCTTCTTTTTGCCTTCAAAAGCATCATCATGATAATTTAGATCAATTTTCCTTGTAGGAGTCTCTCTGGCTTTGGAACACTCTCCTTCTACATAACCAAGTCCAGTAGTGTCGCTATGTTGTTTTTGTTTACCCAGCATCTCATGTAACTTGTTTGTGCTCTCTTCAAATTTTAGATTCTTTTCCAACTACTTTCTAACATCCTCAAGATCTTTTCTTAAAGAAAATGTTTCTCCTTCAAGCTTTAGACACCTAACTATTTTAGCTTCCAACTCAGACTTTGTTACATCAGCTATTATCTTGGCTTTCTCAACCTCTATCTTTAGATTGATAATTAATTTATCTGATTCACCTACTTTATTTCTCAAATTTATAATAAGATTTCTAGCATTTTCAAGGTCAGAAGATATTCTTTCAAAATATGAAATAACTTTGTCTTTGGATTCTTTTTCTTGTTGTAGTTACAACTCTAGTCTCTGATTTTCCTTTTTGCATTTCTTGATTTCACTCAAAGCACATATGAGCTCTCCTTCTATGTCAATTTCACATTCTTGTTCATCATATTCTTGATCATAAAAACTCATAATGTTACCTCTTTCTGAAATAGATTGGACCTAATCTTCTTCATGTGAGTGACTTCCATCATTGTCACTCTTCGTAGACACCAAACTGTCCTCTTCTTTATCATCACCTTGATAGATTCTTATTAACCTCTTCTTTATCATCACCTTGATAGATTCTTATTAATTCCTTCTACACATCCTGAGCTATTTCACTATTCATAACTTTACAAGAGATTTCATCAGATAAACCAGACAAAATGGCCTTCTTTGCTATATGATTACATTCATAAGCATCTTTATTATTTGCAGTATTTGAAGATTGAGAGGAAACACAACACCCATTCTCAAATGACATCAAAACACCATATCCTAAAGAGGATAAATATACTTGCATTCTAATATACCAAATAGAGAAGTATGAACCATCAAAGAGAGGAACTCTAGAAAACTCTTTCTCTAATTTAATACCTAATTCAACTTGTGAAACATTTCTATCAACTGATTGTATATCAATATATGAATTTGATATAGATGATGTCTTTTGTGTCTTTTGACCAGTATGAGGCTTGACATTTCTCATGCTCTTATTTCTTCTAGACTTTCCCATGGTACTCCACTAACAAGACCTACGCAAGCTGATTAGACTTCTATAAGGAACCTATGCTCTGATACAACTTGTTGGAGTCCAGGACAACACTAAGAGGGGAGGGGTGAATCAGTGTTGTGTAAACTTTTACAAATTTTTGTACCTTTTAAACTACAAGATAAAAAGAGATGAGGACTTCAATAATTTGGTAAACACATATGTACAAGTATGAATTAACACAAGACATGAGACCAAGACACAAAAGATTATATGAGAGCAAAATCCTCATGGGGTAGAAAAACCTCTCAAAATTGTGTCAGTAGCTTATTCAAAACCTCACTGGTTACAAGTAGGTCTCACTGACAAGGGAAGCTTCACTAGCTTTACAAAATGCCTCACTAGCATACAATGATGTATCCCTAACCATGCAAAGCCTCACTGGCATACAAAGGCTCACTGACAGCAATATACAAACTCATATTAAAACAAATAATTTAGAGGGTTTCTCTGTTTCAATATTTAAATCACGTGTCCTTCTTTTCATTCATATCTTGCATACATTTATACACTCAATACAAACTTCTTCATTTGTAATTTATCTATTGCCTTGTCACCAAAAAATCAAAATGATGTCTCTATATGTATGTCTTCAAAATTAGATTCATCTACATTTTGTCTTTTACACTAAAAAATTGTCTTCATACCCTAATTCATCTTCAAGCAAAAATTCATTGTCCCTTTGTGTCAGAATTAGACATATCATAACATTATTTTTGCCATCCCATTTCCACAACTCCATTTGCCATTCCTGTAATTATATATCACAAAACATCTGCAACAAAAACACTCTTAATATTCTTCTCCACCTACAAAATTGTTAAAAAAATAATCTTTCATTTCATCTTCTCTACATATTTTCAACTCTTCTAAAAAAACCTTTGATATTCTTATTTGCACATTCATCTTTCATAAGAAAAATCAATTCTCCTACAAAATACTTTTTATTTTCTTCCATATTCATTCAATCTTTCATCTTCCCTTTTAAAAAAAATAAAACTTCTTCAATCTAAAAATCTTTTCCCCCAAAATATAATCTCCTTCCATATCTCTTCATAAATAAATCAATTTGCAAAAATCTCTTACATAAATAGCTCTATCTGCAAGAAAAAGATAAAAAAGATTCTTCAAAAAAACAATCTTTTAATAAATTTAATCTACCTCTATCTCTCTCCTATTTGGATTTCAAGATCTTAATAAAGAAACTTGCCTTTCCTAAAAAATAAACTTCTTTTTTATTTTCTTCCACAAGAGGAGAATCATTAAAATAGAATTAAATCTCCTAAATAATAGCCTTCAAAATCCACAAAAAATCTGCCTTTGGCAAATACTAAAAATAGCTTTCACTACAATCATTAAATGACATTTGAATGCATGTCAATGTGCATACCCACAAGGAAGATATCCAAGTTTAAATACTGATCACCAATCTTCAAACTCACGATCAATGAACTTTTAAATAAGACCATTGATTGACATTTGCTGCCCATTGCATCTATATGTTGACCGATGAAGTTAGTCCTACTAGGAGGATGGGGTTGGTCAGACCATGACTACGACCCCTTAAGTTGTCACTTAAGTGGTCTATTACCTATAACTACAGGTCAATAGATAGTTATAACATAAAGTGCATCTTAATATAGATAGGCAATGAAGGTTAGAATTATGAGATATACAATATATGATTTAGGTTTTAAATCATTAGAATATTGGCATTAATAGATGACAAGTCCAAATGACAATTTTCAACAAATGAAAATCCTAACTATCTGGCAAAGGGAAAAAAATAACAAATAGGACCTTTTAAAGAGAAGAAATGACTTGGGGAACCAATCTTGAGAGGTTTTATACTTAGAATTTAGAAGTTCTTTTAGGGATTTTTGAACAATAGCAAGGGTTTAGAGTTTAGATATAAAATAACTTAACTAATCAAAATGATAACACCCTTACTACCATCTACTCATACCTTTGATCATAAACCATAAACAACCTCTCTTGTGTATAATCAAGTATGATAAGAGACGTGATCAAATTCCTTCTCAACACCATCATGAGCATATAGAGACTATGAAATCTTGAAGTGAAAGCATTCACATCAACACCTTTGTATACCAACAACACCTTTGTATCACTATATGTCATAAGCAACCATCTTGAAGTAAAGCACCAAGAATCAAATGAGATGGAGATAGCATACCTTAGGGCACATGAACCTTATTAAGTGAATCATGAAGAACATGAACATGATGAAGACCAAGACAATAGACAAACATGTTAATCATGACATAAAGCATTCTAAAAACATCCTCTGCAAATCTTTTATGTCTTTGCACACCTGCACTCAATATGATAAATTTTGCATGTATATCAAACCAAACTCAATATGCATCAAAACTTGAGAAGATCATATTGATGTCTTCAACATCCTAAGGCATGGCAATCATCAAATATAGATTAGCAATATCAAAACATCAAATGATTAACATTAAAGCACCAAATCATCAAAGCATCAGCACACCATGGCATAAGCTCTTGACAAAGTAAGATCCTGAAATCCTTATTACTAACTTATCACCTCTTTGACATCAAGGATAATCAATCTCCATTATAGCCTACCCACTCAAGTGATCATATGACATTCCATTCTTCAGTCAGTCTTCTATGGTTATTGTAACAACCCCCTAGGGGATCATGCTACTATGACATTGCTGATGCAACCATATGTTTTTGTGTTCCACCTTCATAATGCATTAGGTCTTGAATGAATTACTCCTTTGCATAAGAGACCACAATCATACACAAAAGGGATCGTTGAGCCTTCATGTAGTGATTACATCTGATGACTAAGGTTGTCCCATATATGTAAGTGTATATTCAATATGGATATCCCATCTACCCCACATTCTCTATACCGATATAGGCTTATATTGATGTCGTGAGATCACAATTCAACACAACACAGTCATTATATCTTAATAATAATAATTGTTAACCCTTTGATCATTGATATCATGCCTCATTGCCCAGTTAATGAAAATTGGACATGAGCACTCTTGATGAATTTGAACACTAGAGGATGATCTTCAATGGAGCAAGTGATAAGTTGATCCTTTAGATAATTTTGATTTTGTTTAGGATACCTCCTATTATGGATTTTAATGGACTGCCCGACATATTTTCTTTACCATTTTCATAATTTTCTCATGTGGAGATATTATGCAATATGTACAACATCATTCCCTACATGATAACCTACACACCATGCTTTTACCATTGCTCTCTACACATAATTATAATGTCAAACAACAATGTACTATTATTAATACCTCAGCAATCATGTGTATAGACCATCAAGACTAGTGATAGGATGCATATGCTCCATGACATATATACTACATGTTTGCATAAGACACCTCAATTACTAGCTGCGGCCCAAGCATCATTTTACCAACAGTCAGTCCTAATGGCCACCATTTCCTGCACATTGATATTATATTCTTCTATGGATTCATTATGATCAGAAATGGTGTAATAAAGTGCTAACAGTGAATGAGCTTCATTAGTGCCAACATACAAACCTAAGCCTTTTATATACTTCCTCCTTCTGTGCATTCAACAGGATCATTGCAATTAATATTTCTATATCATTCATGTTTTGATGGATATTCATCATAATGCAAGCTCGCGGGGGATATGTGACTGACATGACATTTTCTAGAGAGTGGAGGAAATGTATGTTACGGGATATGTGCAACGAAGTCTATTTTCAGCGCCAACACTTTTTAACTCTTTCCAGTGGGATTTCACCCTCTATTGGATTGGCAGGCTTTTTCAGTCCATCCAGATATAAGCAGTGAGTTTGAAAAGTAATGCTAGCCCTCTCTTATGTTTCCGGTGGATATTTTTGCATCACTAGATAATGCTAATTTTCAGAGCTACCGGACAAGTCTAGTGAAGGGTCTGTTCCGCGCAAATCCTACCAACCTTGTTTTCAGGGCAAAGTTAAAACAATAGTCTTAAGCCTTAGCTACTGGGGAAATGGTCTATAACAAGACATTGTGGGAAATAGGCATGGTGGTGGATATAATTGGAGGGATGCCATACTCCCGCATCTAGTTGAATGTTGATTTCCCACTTTCTCGATAGAGTTCTTGCACCTTCTCCTTTTTGATAATGTGAACTCTTAAAAATGCACATCTCCAATATACTCACCACTTCTTTGTTTCTGGACTGGATGTTTCAAGCATTCTGCTAATCATCAGAACATATCTTTTGAAGTATTTTGTTGGATGGTGATCACGGTTTGTCTATGCTTTCATCATCTTCATCCTTTCTTATTCAAATCTAGATCTCACCCATACCTACTCTAATGACCACAATC
This sequence comes from Cunninghamia lanceolata, assembly GCA_027924645.1. Taxonomy (NCBI): domain Eukaryota; kingdom Viridiplantae; phylum Streptophyta; class Pinopsida; order Cupressales; family Cupressaceae; genus Cunninghamia; species Cunninghamia lanceolata. The sequence goes on along the minus strand of BSBN01001107.1, from coordinate 8,540,398 downwards.
GAAACCGCCTCTAGAACAGTCGCCCTTCTCTTATCTTTATTCACAATTCTCATACTTCTATCCATGTTTCCTCATTCGACATACATTCATTAGCACATTACAATTTATAACAAATCCTACCTTCAATCATATGCCTACTGGGTATCTACACTTAAATCTTGAGCTTCATGGTATGCTGGCAAATGGGCACTAGTCAGGCAAAATAGTTGATCCCACGCCTTAATCAAAGACTCCTAGTTTAGGGCACACCAGGAAAATGCCGAAAGGGGTTGTGATTTTTATATTCCATACTTGTTGATCCTATTTCATTCGTGGCATTTGTAACATTAGAAAATGTCCTCTTGGGGGCTTTTCTCTCATAAGCTTTAGCTCCTGATTCTTTAATCTACATTTAGGACATCTTGCATCATATTTTGACATCCCGATGAAATGAACCCTAAGTTTCATGGTAAATGGGACCTAGGGGGATCCCTTGAACCTAACCCTAACCAAAATAGGGAGGGAGGACTTGGGTGCCCATGCCCTAGTCCTGCCCTATTTTGGGTTAGTCCTAAATTTTAAGTGTCCACTTCTGACTATTATTTGGGTCCTATGCCGACACAGTAAGTTTGAATTACGAAATTCTTGGTGGCAGTGTTTGTAGTTGTATATATAAGCATGTTTAGGCATTCATTTATAAACTAGATTATAACTAGAGAACAATTAGATGGAAATTTCACAAGCATTGGCATTCTAAAGATGATTCAAGGCATTTATTGTGTAGCAAGAGCATATTTGTGTTGTTTATGTGTTTGTATTTGTGGATTTGAGCATCCATCTCCTCATGGCATGAAGATCTTCTTCCTTCTATGAGATCTTCACTACAAGGTGATATTATTTGTGTTTTTGAGAATTTATCATTTATTTTTTGCCTCTGCCTCACAAGGGCATGCACTCTCTATCTAACAACGGTGTTCACAAGACTTGAATGTCTCTCCGGGGCTTGAGTGAGGCAAGCCTCTAAATACCACAACCCCCTCCCCATTTTTTTTATTACAGGTTACAAGTTGAAGAAGTAGGAAAACTGGAGCTGTAAAAGAGTGTTGTAGAGTGTTGGAATTGTAGATCAAATTTAAAAATAGGGCCTTGGAGTCAGGTCCTTGCTCATTAGTCCTCTGTATCCTGCAACAGAGAAATCTTTGTGACAGCAGGAACGGGTTGCAGATCAAGTTCCTAGATCTTGACAAAAATTAGGGCACTAGACTAAGGCGCTCACTCATTAGTCCCCAACTATTCCACTTCCCTAACTTTGAAAACATGTGCACATTCATCTGTCATTTTACATCTTCCTATCGTAACATTTTTATTAATTTATCTGTTTGTTTCCATATTTGCATAATTAGGGTTTTGATGTATAATTGAGAATAAGTGTGCATAATTGGCAATCAAATCATACAAATCCAAGTTTCCCTACATTCCTAAGTGATCAAGGGTCTTATAGTGCATTGCCACTCAACCCAAAGTCCTTGAATGCTTTAGGGTGAAAGGAGGATACATGCAAACCATCAAATCAAACCCTCTATCCAAATTCCACCCTCAACATTTTGGTGAACCCATGTTTTTAATGAATTTGGCACCTTGCTGAGTTTTTTGCTTCAGATTTACATTCATTTCATTGTTCATCTTATTGCATTTGGAAAATTACAAAAAAATTAAAAATTTTGAAAAAAATTGCACTCTAGGGTTTGCATTTTCATAAAGTTCTCATCAATTAATTTGAATTTCATTAAATTTCTAATTTTTGCATTATATCTAAGATAACTTATAGAAAATTACAAAAATTCAATCATTTGCATTGCATTTTCATCATAAAATTGTTAGGGTTTTGTTGGAAATTTTGAATTTTTCATATAACCTAGTACTTTCAAAGACTAGGGTTTGTAGGTAAAATCTTATTTTAGATTTTTCTACTGATCTTAGGAACTCATTAAAATTCTCATTTGGCTATAGTGTTGCATTTTAGTGTAAATTTGCATTTAGATCTCAAAAATTTGCATCTTTACATAAATTTTTTTTAACAAAAACTAGCATTTTTTATTGATTTTTCATTAGATTTGCACTTGCATTTTGCATTGTAGGGTTTGAAAATCATTTTCAGATCTGAGTGGGATTAATTTTCATTAGAAATCAGATTATAAAACCTTCATATAAAATTTTACATTCATTCGCATTAAGATCTCATACCTAGGGCTTGAAAACCTTGATTTTCACTAGATTTGGCTTTATCAACTCTCTAGATTTGCACCATAGGCATGTTGTGAAGAATATTTTTGCACAAATTGGCTATTATCAGGGTTATTATCTTCTTCCCATCCTAAAAATCTCAACAACACCTTTTTATTGGGCTCTTGTATTGAAAATTTGGTGAAAATTTGTATATTTTTGCTATATTAGCCCTAGGGTTTGACCTAAATTTGTACTCCAAGCATGTTGTGACAAGTTCTATTGCTTTAGGTGACTGATATTATTTATATAATCTGCTTCACCTCCTAAAATTATTTACAACACCCCTGTTGCTAGGTCTTGGAATTGAAAAATTGTATATTTTTGCTATATTTTCACTAGGGTTTGATCTTGAGAGGCACTGTATTTGTGTCGTGACATATTTTCTGGCATTAAATGGATGCTATTACTATTATAATTTTCTTTCCATCATTATTTTCCTCACAACAACCTTTCTCATTCATGTAGAGTGCATGATGGAAGGGTACAATTGATCAACAAACTTGATCGGTGAGAGGTTGGCCTATGTCTTGGCGATCTACTCCTATCGGCCAAACATATCCCATCGGCCACCTTGCTATCTATATCCCTGATCTTCCAACTCTCCCTGACAACCCGACTTCCTTGTCTTCAGAGAGACTTCTATCAGCGGCGTCTTCTGGCCTCCTGTCGATACCCCGATGGCGGTTACATTCCCATTTGCCTTAACCATGGCGGTTAGTCATGCCCTTGTTGGCAAGACTTTGATCATCAGCGACCACTTATGAACACTGGTCGATATGCCGATACACTCAACATCACATTGACTATCCCCCAACTCTTCGGCAAGACTTCCTTTATCGGTGAGTTCCTAGTTTATTCTCTTGACACACCGATATACCAACTTAGTATATGCATGACATGACTTGTTACTACCGGTGGACTAAAGTTTCTTTACGCTGATTTCACCGTTACTACTAGACACCTTTTGTATCTGATGAAATGTACATTCTCAACATATATTCTCAACATGCTTTTGCGATATACATTCGCAATATACATTCGGTGAGACTAAATCCATTCCTCACCAATGAATCTCCTATCGGTCCAACACCTTGATCGGTATAACTTTCAAAGCTTTCCCGAGGGTTATGCTACACTGATGGTGACTTCGGTTACTCTACAACTCACATAGACACCAAACCAGTATATAGAAACAAAGACTCAACAGTACGGAAAGGGGATCTATACTCCTCTATAAACACTTGATCACCCGTCAACTTGGCCACTCCACAACAACACTTATCCTATCATTTCGATGACTAGTCACATAGAGATGCCTAGTCAACTCATGGCCAAACTCCTTGGATTCCTAGGTATTGACCCAAAACAACATAAAACACAAAATGTACACTGTATTCCTCCATCACACTGAAAATGAGAATGCTTTCAGTTGACAGAGGAATACAGTCAATTTGTTCACAAAACCCTAGTTTCTAGATTTTCAGACCAGTCTTTGCAAAAAGAACAATATCTGATAAACTAGAACACTTCAAGATGCCAAACTACTTCCAATTGAAAGGTACTTCAATGCCTAAACATCTCCAATCAGTTTTAGATGATCAACTAACCGTACAGGCCATATAGAATGACTATTATAGAAAAATACTCAGAAAGAACAATGTTTCAACACACCCAAAACTCCAGATCTTCATTCATTCATTTCCCCTATTCTAAGTTACATCATGCTTCTCCTATAGAAGGCTTGAGACATCAGTTACATTCCTCCCAACCGTACAAAACTAATTTTGAAAGTTAGTTATCCATTGGGTTTCTCCTCTCACAAGAAAACTACAAGTTTTCATTGTGTGATTACATCAAACTTGACAAAACATGGTCTACATAGGTCTAGTGACTAAATTGACATCAAAACCTTATTACAAACATGATGTGGCTTAAAAAGCCTTATTGAAAACAAAACATGACTCCTGCATCATAGAGAGGGTTCTCCTGCACCATACTCCCCCTGCAGGAAAAACTCAAGTCCCTTGAGTTGCTAACTATTAGAGTGTCTTTCCATGCTTCAAAATGTCTGCCTCACTCATCCATGTAGCTTCTGAATCAAGAAGATCCTACCACTTGACCAAGTACTCCTTGTGCACACTCTTCCTTGTCTTTTTGACAATCTTAGAATCTAAGATGCATTCCAACTATAAAGGCTTACTTAGACGTATATCTCTAACCCAATCTTCATCTTCAATCACAACATCTAATCCATCTTTAGCATTCAATGGAGGTCTGAATGGAAATAGGTTTGAAACATTAAATATGGGAGAAATACCAACACTGGATTGTAGTTCTATTTCATAAGCATTTGGACCAAACTTATGCACTACCTTGCATGGTCCTATTTTCTTCATTAGAAGTTTGGTTGGATGTCCTTTAGGTAGCCTTTCCTTCCTTAGATAGGCCATCACCAAATCTCCCACCTTGAACTGTACATCTCTCCTTTTGAGATCTGCCCTATCCTTGTATTTGGAGACTGTCTTTTCCAACTGAACTTTGACTTGATCATGAATTGCCTTCATGGTGGTAGCAAAATCTTCTCCTAGAGCACTCCTCTTATCCCAACCTTGTAGGTCTTTGAGTTCAAGTGGTCCTCTTGGATGGAAACCATAAACAATTTCAAATGGACTCTTCCCAGTGCTTCTATTCACTGAATCGTTGTAAGCATACTTAGCTTGACTGATAATCAAGTCCCATGCCAACCCATGCTGCTTGGTAAGGCATTTGAGAAGGTTTCCTAGGGACCTATTAACAACCTCAGTCTAACCATCAGTTTGGGGATGGTAGGCTGATGAGAAAGACAATTATGTTCCCAATTTTCGCCATAAGGTCCTCCAAAAATGACCAACAAACTTGGAGTCTCTATTAGTGACAATTGAAAGGGGAAAACCATGGATTCTAACCACTTCTCTAAAAAAGAGACCAACAATGTGAGATGCATCATTTGTGCATTTGCGTGGCACAAAATGAGCCATCTTACTAAATATGTCCACAATGACAAAAACAATGTCCACACCCCTTGCTATCTTAGAAAGACCAAGTACAAAATCCATACTAATGCTCTCCCAAGGCCTATTGGGAATAGGAAGGGGTTGGTACAAACCAGCATTAGAAGACATACCTTTGGCCTTTTGACATATGGTACAACTTGCAACATATCTCCTGACATCTGATTGTACTTTTGGCCAATAGTAGAATCTAGTGACTTGTTCCAAAGTCTTGTCCAACCCAAAATGTCCTCCTAAGGTTCCATTGTGCTTCTCTTTGATGAAGTTATCCCTCATTGAACAATTGGGAACACATAGTAAACTGCCCTTGAATAAGATACCTTCCTACAACACAAAATTTGAATATTCACCATGAAAAGTGTTAGCCAAACTAGCACAAACTTCATAAGCATCTTTGAAATATGCATTCTCCTTGTATAACTCCTTCAAACAATCTATCCCCATGCTTTCCATCTGTACTTCCTGTATGACAAGCATCCTTCTACTTAAAGCATCAGCCACTTTGTTGGCAACACCTTTTTTATGCTTAATAGTGAAGGTATAGGCTTGCAATTGTTCCATCCACTTAACATGCCTATGATTCAACTTTTCTTGACTATTTAGGAAGCTAAGAGCATGGTTATCAGTAAAAACAATGAATTCTTTGGGCAGCAAATATTGTCTCCACTTTTTGAGAGCTTACACCATTGCATAAAGCTCTAAATCATAGGTAGAGTACCTTTGTTTAGCCTCATTCAACTTCTCTGAAAAAAAGGCCACTGGATGTCCATCCTGATTGAGAACAACACCTATTGCTTGCTGACTTGCATCACATTCCACTACAAAAACTTTGTCAAAATCAGGGAGCACCAAAGTAGGTAATTCAGCCACTTTCTTCTTTAACAATTCAAAGCTATCATTTGCTTGCTTTGTCCAATGAAATTTGCACTTTATGCCACCCTTGATGGTGTTAAGAATAGGAGCACTTATGTGATTGAATCCTCTAATGAACTTCCTATAAAAAGTCGCCAAGCCATGGAAGCTTCTAACATCTCCTGGATTGTCTTAGGAGTAGGCCAATTCAGAATGGCCTCAACCTTTGTGGGGTCCTCTTCAAACAACCATTAGAAATCACAAAACCTAGGTACACAAGTTTAGTTTTCATGAACTCACACTTATCCAAGTTGATCATCAACTTATTCTCATGCAACTTCTTCATCACCTGTCCAAGATGCTTCAGATGTTTTTCTTTTGTCCTGCTGAAAATAAGTATGTCATCAAGATAAACAATTACAAATTTGCCAATGAATTCAACAAGTACCTCATTCATCTAACACATGAATGTGCTTGGGGCATTGCTAAGGCCAAATGGCATGACAAGCCACTCATAGAGACCTTCATCTGTCTTGAAGGTAGTCTTCCACTCATCTCCCTACCTAATTATGATTTGATGATAACCAGATTTCAAATCGATCTTTGAATAATAACATGATCCTCCAAGATAGTCCAAAAGATCCTCAATCCCTAGCATAGGAAAGCTATACCTTATTGTGATCCTATTTATGGCCCTCGAATCTGTACATAGTCTCCACTTCCCGTCTTTCTTTGGAGCAAGTACACTAGGGACTGCACATGGACTAAGACTCTTTCTAATTAGTCCTTTCTCTAAGAGTTCTTGAATTTGTCTACTCACCTCTTCATTTTGCAGTGGTGTCAATTTGTAGGCAGCCTTATTGGGCAATGTGGCACCTGAAATCAATTCAATTTGATGACTTATATCTCTCATGGGTGGTAAGGAGTTAGGAGTATCCCCTACCACAAGATCTTGGTACTTATCCAACAATTTATGCACTTCTAGTGGAATCTCTTTCTGCTTTTTGTCTTGCTAGCCTGATTCATCTTTAGGCTTCATTACCAAGGCATACCCTTGGGTATCCTTCTCCTTCATGAGGTGTAAGAACTCTTTTCCACTAACCATCATGACATTGGTGTCATTACTCTTCTCTCCAATCTTCTCTTGCATAGGATCCATCCTAAACTTCCTTCCATTCTTGGTGATGAGGTATGTGTTCATCTCACCATCATGTTGTGCCTTCACATCATACTTCCATGGAAGTCCAAGAAGAAGGTGAAAAGCATCCATAGGAATAATCTCACATAGCATCTTGTCCTTATAATCACCTATCTCAAATTCAACCCATGTTTGTTCTTCTACCATGTAATTCTGATTCTTATTCAACCGAGAGATCTTATGAGGACTAACATGGGGCTATCTTTTCAACTTACACTTCTCTACCATTTCAGTAGACACTACATTCTCAATAGAACTAAAATCAACAATGATTTTACAAAGCTTACCATATGCTAGCCCTTGGGTTCTGAAGAGAGTCTTCCTTTATGGGGGCTCTTGCTTCAATGGCATCTTCATCAAGGTCCTCTTGATCATCATGTTCTCTCCTTCAAGAACTGGTGTAGCACTACCAATGGGTGAATTCACACTTTGGTAATCATCATCTTTCAACAACTGATTCCTTCTTCCACCATCATGGGAACTAGTTGCCTTCTTAGGGCATTTGCTCATAGTATGGCCTACTTGATTGTAGCCATAGCATCTGCTGGTGAAAACTCTAATTCCTCTGCCTGCACCACCACCTCTACCTCTGCCATTTGGTCTTCTCCAACCTCTGAAACCACCACCTCTATGGTCTACATCAAAATGAGACTCTTGTTGACTTGGGTTTTCATTTCTACTTGACTGTCCTCTACCAAAAATGCCTCTTCCCCTATTATTTCTGCCACCTCTTCCTCTGGAGTTTTGATCACTTTTTCTTTTCAACTTCTCCTCTACCCTAGAGGCTAATCGAAAACACTCATCCACTATTTTAGGAACCACCATACTGAATTCATCTTGTATGTTATACCTCAAGCCATCGAGATATCTAGCTACCATCTCTTTCTCCTCCTCCTTATGATTGGCTCTCATGCTCAATCTATGAAATTCTTCAGTATATGTAGCCACATCCATATCCTTTTGTTTGAAATGATTAAACTTCCTAATGGTCTGCAACTCATAAGCAGATGGCATGAACTTGTCTCTTAGCATGGCCACCATTCTACTCCATTTGGTGATGGGGTTCTTTCCAACTTTCTCTCTTTCACATTGCATATAGTTCCACCAAACTAAGGCTAAACCTCTCAATCTTGTCTTAGCAAACTTGACTTTCTTTCTGTCATTGTACTCCTTGAAGTCAAAATAGTTACACATGGCTTCAATCGAATCCATGAGGGCATCTCCATCTAGTTTCCCATTGAATGTAGGAATATCCATTTTTGGATCACCACTATCTCCCTAAGCACCTTTGAGTGCATTCAAGAATGCCTTTTGGTCTGTAGACATACCTTGTTCTTGAGGGCTCTCCTCTACCTCTTCTTCTTCTTTTGTATTAGAAGCACTTCCATCCTCTTTACTCTTACCCTTGGACCTCTTTACTTTCAATCTTGCTTCCAGCATCTCCTCTGCCATCTTCTTGATGGCTCCCTAGCTCATAGACTTGGGAGGCATTGTGCTAGCCTCAATTTCTTTCTCCTTGTCTGACATATACTTCTCCAATTCAAATATTGGCTTTGATACCAATATGATGAAGAGTGCACAGTGGAAGGGTACAATTGATCAACAAACTTGATCGGTGAGAGGGTGGCCTATGTCTTGGCGATCTACTCCTATTAGCCAAACATATCCCATCGACCACCTTGCTATCTATCTCCCTGATCTTCCAACTCTCCCTGACAACCTGACTTCCTTGTCTTCAGAGAGACTTCTCCTATTGGCAACATGTTCTGGCCTCCTACCAATACCCTGATGGCGGTTATGTTCCCACTTTCCTTAACTGTGGCGGTTAGTCATGCCCTTGTCGGCAAGACTTCGATCATCAGCGACCACTTGTGAACACTGGCCAATGTGCCAATACACTCGACATCACATTGACCATCCCCAACTCTTTGGTGAGACTTCCTTCGTTAGCGAGTTCCTAGTTTGTTCTCCCGACACACCGATATACCAACTTAGTAAATGCATGACATGACTTGTTACTACCAGTGGACTAAATTTTCTTTACCCTAATTTCACCATTACTACCAGTCACCTTTTATATATATACAATTGCAATATACATTCGGTGAGACTAAAGTCATTCCTCATCGATGAATCTCCTATCGGTCCAACACCTTGATCGGTATAACTTTCAAAAGCTTTCTCGAGGGTTATGCTACACTGATGGCAACTTCAGTTACTCTACAACTCACGCAGACACCAAACTAGTATATAGAAATAAAGACTCGATAGTACGGAAAGCGGATCTATACTCCTCTATAAACACTTGATCACTCGTCAACTTGGCCACTCCATAATAGCACTTCTCCTATCGTTTTGATGACTAGTCACATAGAGATGCCTAGTCAACTCATGCCCATACTCCTTGGATTCCTGGGTGTTGACCCAAAACAATAGAAAACATAAAATGTACATTTTATTCCTCCATCACATTGAAAATGAGAATGCTTTCAGTTGACAGAGGAATAATAGTCCATTTGTTCACAAAACCCTAGTTTCTAGGTTTTCAGTCTAGTCTCTGCAAAAAGAACAATATCTGACAAACTAGAACACTTCAAGACACCAAACTACTTCCAAATGAAAGCTACTTCAATGCCTGAACATCTCCAATCAGTTTTAGATGATCAACTAACCATACAGGCTATACAAAATGACTGTTACAGAAAAATACTCAGAAAGAACAATGTTTCAACACACCTAAAACTCTAGATCTTCATTCATTCATTTCCCCTATTCCAAGTTACATCATGCTTCGCCTATAGAAGGCTTGAGACATCAGTTACATTCCTCCCAAACATACAAAACTGATTTTGAAAGTCAATTAGCCATTGGGTTTCTCCTCTCACAAGAAAACTACATATTTTCATTGTGTGATTACATCAAACTTGGCGAAACATGGTCTACATAGGTCTAGTGACCAAATTGACATCAAAACATTATTACAAACATGATGTGGATTAAAAAGCCTTATTGAAAACAAAACATGACTCTTGCACCATAGAGAAGGTGCTCCTGCACCACTCATACTCTTTTGCATCAAGATTTGGTGAAAAAACTGCATATTTTAGTGTATTTCCACTATGTTTTGGCTTATAATCATCTTACATTTGTATCAAAAGTGTGTTGTGAAGGACATTATTTCTATATTGGAGTGATATTAGACATTATTTTCTACCCCTGATCAATTTCCTTACAACACCTTTTCTTTCATATATTTGCATTGAAAAAGTACAAAAAATCAAGCATTTTAGGTTATTTTTTGCCCATAGTTTTGCACATGTTGTTTGCATAACTTTTGAAAAACTTTTAAAATATGATTTTGGATTAATTTGAAAACATATATTATGGATACCCCTTGTTATTCATCTTTGGAAACATTGTGTGCATCATTTAATAGTGATGACTTCAATATGTTAGATGAAGAACTAGATGACTTTATCTCTATTGGACATTCCACTATGACACCTATTGCTAAAACATGTGATGATGACATAGAAAATGGTTCCTCGTATGAAGATATACTAACACAAGAGATGCAATCATTGACACATTCTTAAACATTACCCTACCCTCTTTGGAAAATGAAACACTAGTGGACAAAGGGCTCCCTCTCAAGAAGAATTCTTCATGGGTAGAAAAAGACTATTCACCTAACAATCATTTGGTGCATGAGACTTCTACGGATAATCCATTAGACCTTCAACCTTTCATTGAAAAATTAAGAATGTTAGATGAGGAGACTACAGATAGCTCTATTAATGATATAGCATCTTTCCTTCCTAACAATACAATACCTTCTTCTCATCCCATCACTCTCCCTAGCCAAGATGTAGCATTAGTGGATGAGAAAAGGTCTCTCACATTAAATCATTTAGGTATGGATGTTGGGTGCAATAAAGAGGGAAACATTATTAATTCAATATTTATTAATAGATTTTGTAGCAATATTCCTTAGATGATTGTCTGAGGGGCACCTAGTGCACTCTCTTGCTAAAAGCTAGTGATTACTATTCAAGGTCGACCCCTGGATCACTTCTAAAAATGTGCACAATGAATTGCTCAACTGAGTCAAGGTGTTCAAAATGTGTTACAACAACCACACCACAATGTGATTACTCACACATACAACACCCATAATAACAAGAAAAGTAAACAAGCACTGCATGTGCCTGTCTCTCTTCCATGTTCTCAACCTATGCTCCCTCCACCACCTCATCTTACTCATAAAAGTGGTTAAGAGTATGATCTTGTCGAACAACTTAGTGCTACTCCGACTAAGATCTCTCTTTGGGATTTAATACAAACATTGCCTACATACCATGGAATACTCCAAGAATCTTTACAAAAGGTGATTGTCACACTTAGTATTAAGCCAAATGATGTAGCAGCTCTATTAGATTGTATGCATGGGAAAAAGATGGATATTCTCTTTCAACCACATGAATTACCATCAATTGAAGTTTAAAACCAATACGATCCACTTGTAAGATTTGTCACAATAAATAAAACATTGGTAAAATGAGTTATGATTGATAATGGATCAACTTTGAATGTTTTTGGTATGGATTTGTTACATAAGATTAAGGTTGACACATCTTTAATCAAACCTGATAGCATTAGCATTCGTGGCTTTGATAATGTTGAATGACAATCCGTAGGCACTATAACTCTACATATAGAAGTAGGACCTATGATTGTGCCTACCTTGATTCATGTCATGCCTTGTTCTCTATCTTATAACAAGATTCTTGGTAGACCTTAGATTCACGCATTGGGCGAAGTTCCTTCCACCCTACATCAATCAGTCAAATTTATATTCAAAGGTAAACTTCATACTATTCATGCTGATCCTGAACCAGATAACTGTTTACATATTGAAATGTAAAAACTAGTTTACAATCATATGAGCTTAAACAATTTACAAGTTGATTCATCAATGCCTCTAGCCACGAATAATGTTTTGATCGAATGCACTCTTTTCTGATGATTGGGGCTCATTAGACTTTAGTCCTTGCAGTATAGGGGAATATAAAATTAATAGCCTTGACACATCAAAAGTTGCATCAATCTCCCCTAATAAATCTTATGAAGCACCTAAGAAACCTAAAATCCCCTTGGTAGAAAATAAAAACAATACTCTCACTTATACCACAAACTACAAGACCTATGAGTCTTCACTATCCCCTAAATAAATGGCATCCCTCTATGGTCGAAGATTTAAAATCCTTCATAAAAATTGTGACTATCTAGGTAAGGGATGTGGTGTAAATCAACAAGGAATTCGAGTACCTATAGAATCCACTTCAACACATTACTCAAGAGACATTGGATATAATCCTTTCAAAGAAAACAAAGCCTCCCGTCATCCTGAACTTAATGTTAATACAATATCAACAAGACCAAAACAACATGACAGATACCTAGATATGTATGCTCTTAACATTGGGATGAAATAGGTAAGTATTTCTAACCCTTTTATCTCTCATGATGTGTTTCCCCCATGATGTGTTATGTGTTATTTAGGCCTCCTGGGATGACCCTTGTCTCTCTTGTAAGGTCTAGGATACCAGGAGACTGCCTCTATTGTGACCTTCTATTTGTATCATCATTCTTCTATATTGCCTCTCTCTCTAATTTCATTGTTGTGTGTTGTGTCTTATGGACATAGCATTGTGGTTGGTGACTTGGGGGCACCCTCCTATGTGACTATCACTAAGACACTTGTTTCTCCTCTCTTATTTATTGTTTCCCTTCCTCTAGTATTTCTATCTAGTGGGCAGATGATGAAAAACATTTATACTGATGCGGACCTTGCGTCCCTTTAGCAAGAAATCAAAAATTGGGTTTAGTTCCTAATATGATGATGGGTTTGTATATCTTATCTACCACTTGGCTAGTAGAAGCACTCTGTGCTTTTTGTGTAGTGATTTTGATGATGTTTTGATCTCACTTACAAACCTTAACAATACTGTTGCTCTATGCACTTTGTTTGTCTTTGAATCTCACCTTGGCGGTTATGAGATTTTCATGATATATCCCCATAGTTATCTTTGATATCCAAATTTATAGTATAACCTTGGCTCTTTGTGTGATTAATCATATGAATTGATGTTGTTGTTTATCATGATTATTTGGACACTAACTTGTTTCTTGCAGGGATGTGTTTGTGGGAACATTTGGTGATTGTAAAGTACATGTCACCTCTGGGGGGCATGGGCTTTGCAAAAGTCTGTATTCCATTGTGTGTTTTCTTCCTACCTTAACATGATTGATATCGATGTGTGATATCAACCACCTTAAGGTGGGGGTATATATAAGGTAAGCTGTCTGTTGTAGATGTTAGCAATGTACTTATCCTCAGGTGCAGTTTAAAGACTGGTGGCGATTGGTCCCTCCTACACTTTGATTTTTGTTTGCAATGAATCAATCAATCATCTTAAGCCCTCTGCGGAGGTGGGGATGGTGTATCTCTTGCGGAGAGTGGCCATCCTATCATTTTTAAAAAGTCCTCTGCAGAGGCAGGGAGCGGTTCTATGACTAACTCAACCCTTAAGTGTGTCTTTAGTGATTGTTGTGGTGAAATCCAATCATCAGTGTGTGCCTGAAATGTGCTTGAGATGGTGATGAGCCTAGAAATAAGAACACTCCATCACTTGTCTACCATGTTTTCTTCATGTCTTTAAAGTGTGTGTTTGGTGTGCTCTCTTTGTTTGGCATGTCTATTGCCCCATATGTAGTCTAAAGACTAGTACGATGAGTGTTTCCTGCATTTTGGGAGCTTTGGCGTGTCTTGTGTGTGCATTGCCCCATGTATATAGTTTAAATACCAATGCGATGAGTGCTTCTTACATTATGGGAGGTGTGTTTACTTTCCTTGTACTTGCATCTACATTTCATATATATGAGAAAAAAAATTCATTCCTGTCTTCCATGCATTAACTGTCTTGTATGCATCTACTGCTTTCTCTGTGTTTTACGTGACTGTAACTGTCTTCTCCATGTTTTGTGTGCCTATCATTGTCTTTAATGTGTTTGATGTCTTTTCTCCATTCTTGGCATGTTTGTTGTGTTTGTCGACCATACTTTAATGCATGTATTAGCTTCATTTTTATACATACATTAAAGTGGGGGCTAAATGTAACGTCAAAAAATATCCCCTTGGGGGCTTTTCCCTCATAAGGTTTAGCTAATGGGTCTTTTATCTGCATTTAGGACATCTTGCATCATATTTTGACATCCCAATGAATGAACCCTAAGTTTCATGGTAAATGGGACCTAGGGGGATCCCTTGAACCTAACCATGATCAAAATAGGGAGGGAGGACTTGGGCACCCGTGCCCTAGTCCTGCCCTATTTTGGGTCAGTCCCAAATTTTAAGTGTCAGCTTGTGACCATTATTTGGTTCGTATGCCGACACGGTAAGTTTGAATTACAAAATTCTTGGCGGGAGTGTTTGTAGTTGCATATATTAGCATGTTTAGGCATTAATTTGTAAACTAGATTACAACTAGAGAACAATTAGATGGAACTTTTATGAGCATTGGCATTCTAAAGGTGATTCAAGATATTCATTGTGTATCAAAACAGATTTGTGTTGTTTATGTGTTTGTATTTACAGATTTGAGCATCCATCTCCTCATGGCATGAAGAGATTCTAACTTCTATGAGATCTTCACTACAAGGTGATATCATTTGTGTTTTTGAGCATTTATCATTTAGTTTTTGCCTCTTCCTCACAAGGGCATGCACTTTCTATCTGACAATGGTGTTTGGAAGGCTTCAATGTCTCTTCAGGGGTTGACCTAGGAAGCCTCTAAACACCACAACCCCCTCTCCATTTTTCTGTGATTGCAGGTTACAGGTTGAAGAAGCAGGAAAAGTGGAGTTGCAGAGGAGTGTTACAGAGTGTCAAGATTGCAGACCAAAGTTGAAAATAAGGCCCTAGACTCAAGCGCCCACTCAGTAGTCCTCCAGATCCCGCAATAGAGAAATCTTTGTGACAGCAGGAACATGTTGCAGATCAAGTACCCAAATCCTGACAAAAATATCAGGGCATTGGACTAAGGTGCCCACTCATTAGTCCCCGACTATTCCACTTCCTGAACTTCAAAAATAGGTGCACATTTATCTGTCATTTTACATCTTCCTATCTCAACATTTTTAGTAATTTGTCTGTTTGCTTCTATATTTACATAATTAGGGTTTTGATGTATAATTGAGCATAAGTGGGCATAATTTGCAATCAAATCATACAAATCCAAGTTTCCCTACATTCCTAAGTGACCAAGAGTCTGATAGTGCATTGCCACTTGAACCAAAGTCTTTGAATGCTTTAGGGTGAAAGGAGGATACATGCAAACCATCAAATCAAACCCTCTATCCAAATTCCACCCTAAACAGCATTAACTTTAATTGGCATTTTACTGGTAAGATCTTGGACCTCTTTTAGACGACTAGAATGAAAAATAAGATCTCTTGCATCATTACCATTTTATACAACATCTGAATTTGAAGCTCCCATTCAGCGTGAATTTGAGAACAACGAGCTTTAATTGATGCAGTAAACCTTTATTTAAGAACCTGGAAGTATGTCGTACAATGAAAGGTTCGATACCTCTGATGTTCATCAATGTTCGACGACCTTATTGTAGTTAGAGCATTGTTTCCTTAGCTGAAACCCTAACGTGGACACATCTCATTCCTCTATGCTTAATTCCCTGATAAACACCTGTGACGGATGACAAAAAGCTCTGCAGCAACATGTGTACATCGTTGCTGATGATTTTATTCCAACTTTCATCTTCTTTATTTTCCTGCGATGCCTTCAGATGCATACTGATACAACTCTCCTCATTACCATGCTCATTTCTCCCCTTTTAATATTGATCCCAACCTGATGATAACTAGGGATTCGGTGTTTCATATCTTAGAGTGGATGATATTATTGCAGAAGTTTTGATGTCAACTAGTCTTTGCGGGGAAAAGGATATCAACTGAATGTTATTGAGTTTGCAGAGAAAATGACGATATCCGAACATTATTGAGTTTGTGGAGATTTTCACATCAAGTGGATATTTAAGAGGATATATGCAGTGTAACCATATTTTAGCACAAACTTTTTTTGCACCCATGGCGGGGTTTTGGTCCTGAACCAAATGGCGGGGAATTTGTTATCAATAGGATATATTCTGTCAGGAGGAAATTCAATGCTAACCTTGGAAAATGATCCAAGCCTTAGTTCGCAAGGAAACTAGTAGTGAGCAGACCTGCAGGTATTTGCATTCATACAGCATATCTGGTGAAATGCCGATTCTTCACATCCGGTGACATATGCAACTCTCGCAAACATCTTCATTAAGGTAGTTGTCAATTATAATGTCAAACAAATCCTTTTATTCAATATTACCCTGGGCCTTAGTAATCATAAGAACTGTCATCGGATGGATGTCCATACCCTGATTCGAAGCTCCCATTCTCAAGTTTATCTACTATGCAAAAAAATTAGATGTCATGATTTTTGTATCTTCCTTCTTCCTAAAATCATCATCACCATATACATTATAAAAATAAATATCATGAGGTGTGAATGACTTCTCAACTTCGCATGCAACTGCCCTAGATTTTAATGAACATTTCTGAGCTCTGTTGTCAAAGATCCACTCTATTTAAACTAAGTCTCCACATTTGAAGAAAAATGGGCCGACTTTAGAGGTAGATATTCATTAATGGTCCCTATCCATGCTTGCGCAAACAACATTTGCAGAAATCCATGTATGTGCCCGTGCAAGTTGGCGGGAGATATCAAATGCTCCGCATCCAGTTGAGCATGAATTCCTCGCTATCCTCTATAATATGTAATCAGTCAACGTACCTTGTCTTTTCTTTTATGTGTTGCATATATGCATATTGGTGCCTTTATAATCGCAATGTATAACAAAAACTGCTCCTAATTATGCTTTCACTTACCGACTGATCGACCTTTTATACACTAGCATTACTGTTCTTTGGAATGTTTTATGCTACAGATGTAAAAGGATATTACGCTGCAAGTGCCTCTAAACTCTTCAACCAACATTATAGGCACATTCCTCGAATTGGCTACGGGTGCAATCATTAATGACTTTATACATTTGTTCATGCTTTGGTGTTGCCTTACTAACCTTTCCATGCACTCTACACTTGATGTAAATGAATTCAATGGTAGGTTTCGATTTGTGCAAGGATTACACATCATGGAATATTTGTGCAACTTCTGCATTTGACTGGATTTTAAAATATCTAGCGGGGATATGGAGTGTGGCAGTATATCATCCGGTAGGCTACCATTTCTCTGCATGCACTTGGGTTCCCATGCTTCTTGCAAATAGTTATCATCTTCATCAGTAATTGAAACCGTTTCCTGAACTACTACCATAAAATTTAAGATCACCACCATTCAAGTTTTGACAAATGTTCATAACTTCTCAAATATTCACAACTTTATGAGTGTTATAGGTTATGGATGCGGGTGTGCAAGATAGAGCAGCGGATGTGAGGGTCACCGGAGGAGGCGGGGATTTGGGAAAGTACTGGATATGTCGGTGAAGTGGATATTTAGTGCAAATTTATCCCCATAGGACTCAGCACGATTTTGACCTCCAACTGACGAAGTCGGCATACTCACTTTCTAGTACAAATCGACAGGGAGTCTTTTCAGCACAAAAGTCGGTGACAGATTTTTAGTGCGAAGGCAGTGGAATGCGATTTTAGTGCTAGGGCCTAGTGACCTTGGATTCTAGTGCTAAGGCAGCAAAGTACATTTTAGCGCTAAGTCCATCACTTATGATTTTAGTTCTATGGTCAATGGTTAATGATTTTAGTGCTCAGGTTCTTAGGACTTGGTTTAGGATGGTAACTAATACCTAACTCATTTTCTTTGAAAACCTAAGTAACTCATACATCTTCCATCTTTGAGAAATACAACTTTGACTTCAGATAGATCATTTCAGTATGTGATAGCTGAACAACTAAGGAACCAAAGGAAATCAAGTTGACACTCTAAGCCAAACTGAAAAGAGTGGCCCCCCCATTCAATAAAATGGGGTTTGTGTGCAAGGCACAATAGATATGAAGAAGGGAAAACTTCTAAAGTCAGGAATACACCAATGAAGAAGATAGATTTGGGTCATCATATTGCTGCTCCTACAGATCAAAAAGAAGAAAAACATGTTGATGAAGGTAAAAGAACAAACAGGACCTCAAGACCTCCATCTATTAGGTAATACCATTCAATAAGGTACAACTACTCTCAGTTTCATGGTTATTGCTATTCTTATCATGTTTATGGTCATAGAACTAGAGATTGTAGAACAAAAAATTATTGGATGAATAAAAGTCATAATCATGTGAGGAATGTCAAGAGAGGTTCATACAACATGCCTAGAAGAAATTATCCTTTCTTTGGTCTAGACAACAACATTATATATTATAGGTGTAATGAGTTTGGACACAAAGCTCAATGGTGTAAGAAAAGTTTGATGAAATCATCTGGAACTATGTGATCAAACAAAAGCAAGAGAATACCTTAAACAAAAAGAAGAAATGGCTTATACAAGTTTGGAGAAGAAAACAATGTCTAGGAGATGAAAACCCTACACTAGTGCATGTTACACAAAATGCTTCACAAGTTGTATAAGTAGGAGCTTGGAGACAGGGGAGATGCTTAATATGTTATCTTTCATCCCCAAGAAGTAAAATAGTAGAGTGTAGCACTTAAGTAGCAAGGTGAGAGAGTGGTTCTAGAATAATAGTTTGATCTCTATAATCTCAATTATTAGGACAACAGTTTGATTTCAGTCATGGTGCTATTTGTGATAGCAGTTGATATCATTTAATGCATGACAGTAGCATGTGATAATGCTTTTGATAGCATAACAATACTAGCACGGTTGTTGTATGATAGTAGTAGAGATCTCTTGACCTTATGTTTTTTGTAGGAACATGTTTGAGTATGGAGTAATAGTATCAAACCTTATCAGATCTTTTGTTACAAATTTTTTTATTATAGACTTTTTACTTGAAGTGACAAAGTATTTGAATAGTGATAGTGCCTAACCAGTGGTTATCCTTTTTGGTGGCATTAAATGTATGGTAGTTTGTTAATGCAGTCATTTCTCTAGCAAGTTATCACAATGCTTCATTTTATAGAATCTTGGTTCCATCACTCTGAAAGTCTTCTGTGATAATTATACTTACATTCAGTTGTTTTATCCTTGAATTCTTGATGCAAATGGTATATTTGGCTTTGAAAACATTCCTAACAGTGGTACTAAATGGTAGTGTCCTTGGGACATTCTTCTGATGCATTGGTCTTTATGAAGTTTTGATTTGGACTTCATCCTGATGCATTTGGGTGTCTTACAATTCATATTTTGCAATTGGTTCTTGTGATACTTGTATCATCTTTATCTGTTCTTTCTACTTGAGTGTGGACAGTCAATTTGACATTGACTAAGATTGACTAAGATATATGATAACTTTGTTCACTCCTTTTAGTTTGACTAAGAAATGTGATATGGTAACATTGTTTCTCTTCTTTCAAAGTTGGTAGCCTTGAGATTGCAGTGATGGTTCAGTGTGGGCAATCTTGAGGTATACATAGATTTACAATGGATTGATGGCAGACTTTGCAATGGACTTGAGTGCATGTTGCAGTCTAGATAGTCTTTGCAAATAGTTAGGACAGGGGAGTCTTTGCCTTGATTGATTTCATATTGATATTTGGGGTATTTTTTGCTACACAATGATAGTACTACTCATGTTTTGATTGTGAACATCATAACTTATATGCCCGGTGTCTTGAAAAATGAGATGACATCCATTCTAGAGGCTTGTTAAAGTCATTGGATAGATAAGAAGATCTTAGTCATATGTTGTAATTGCAAGTGTCATGGTAGACTTGATTGCTAAATGTAGTTGAATAAACATGGCACAATGATCTAATAACTTGCAATTTATTCATTTTATGCATATGATTGGGATAGAACTGGCATTTGGGATAGTTCTTGCAAAGTTTTATATGTTTTTGAGATAGACAGGTCTTCAATTTTTGTTGTGGTTCTGACAGTCATTCATGGTGATGACAGTTGGTGAAGTGTTCATATTTTTGCAAGGTCTTCATTGTTGATGTAGTGATTTTATTAGACTGAGATAGTGTTAAGTTTGAGATGTTGTTTTCCTTTCTATTGACAGTAGATGCAAGTTTTTGGAAGATCTATTTCCACTTCTCTGACAGAAGGTGTATGTTAGTGTTGTTATGAATCATTATCTACTGCACTATTGGACTAGTCTACAAACCAAGATGCATTTATTATAGTAATATGCAGTGACAAGATTCTATGATACATATATGTATGACAAAGTATTATGACAGTCATATTCTAAAGTTACAGTGGTGTTGTTGAGAATGTTTCTTTTGTGGTCTTCATAAGCAACATTATGCCATCTGATATTTGTCTACAAGATATATGTTAGAAAACCCTTTACCTTGTCTTGAAATTTTTGTTCCTACAATGTTATGATAGCTCATTTTCAATTTGGAATCAAAGGTGCAATTTAAAATGGAAGTGATTGAATGCAAGGAAGTGATGACTCTACAATGCCATTACCCTAATGAGATCAATTGGTACATGTTGCTATGATGTTTGTCAAAGATGGCATGAGATTCACTAATGTTGTTCTTCAGTAGTTGGAGATAGACAGGATAGAAAACATACTCTTTATGTAGTTGAAGTTGCATCATTTTGTGTCATATGGTGCAGTCATTCATGGATAGTGGATGAAAAATAGTGAACTAAAAGCCTTATATAATTTTGGCAAGTTTAGTCTACTATTCTTTGCTCCATATGATCTTATCAGGATCTCTTTCAGTGTTACTTGGTTCTTGATAGGGGGACTTCATATAAACAAGAGGTATAGTGTCATTTCTTTGTTATTGTAGAAGATGAAAATGGAGTGCAATGGAGTTTGACATCAATGGAGTTTGATCATGACTCAATGGTACTTGCTGAGATAAAGGACTTCATGATGTTAGACAAGCAGTGTTTGTATGGTGCTTGCTTATTCAAGAGTTGATACCATGCCATTGTTATGTGATGAGTTATTATGCCATTGATGCTATTATCATGTTGGTCCTTAGTGGTATAGATGTGCAAAAGAACTTGGTTGATACATTGTGTTCATAGGTATGCAAAAGTAAGGTGTGCGAAAAAACTTGGTTGATACATTGCATTCTTGGAAAGATTTGTAAATTTATTGCTTATATCTTGATGATCTTTTAGGATGGAATTTGCATTGGCTGCTTAGTTCGTCAAGATGACAAAATGATGGTGCTTAGTAAGTTCACAGTTCATGCTATGTATAAAGATCCTGCATGTGCTTGTTTCTCTGTCTCTTAGAAGCTCCTATGGTCTGCAGTGTTTTAATGGTGACTTACAATGTTATAAGGCTTAACTCCTGTGTTTAGGGTTTCATTTGGCTAGGGAACAAAACCCTAAATGATTTCCTAAAAACACATTATGTCTAAGTATTTTTAATTGTCACTACTTTCATTATAATTTGTGATTGACCAGGCGAGCAAGTGAAAGTAACTTAAGTTATAAACTTAAGCCATTGTCTTATGTGAGGTGACCAGACTATCACCTAGGGGAACTGATAGTATCAAGTTTGTTTTAAATGAATGCAAAGTTAAAACATAACCTTTGATTTTGAAAGTGTAAAATGGAGGTTGATGGTCTTAATTCAAACTAAGTTCAAATTACAATGGAATTGTATTGTGATTTATTTTGATAGTTTTTTAGTTTAAATGCCTTGTATTCATTTTGTCTACCAACTCCAAGGGCCAACGAAATTGATAACTTGCATTATTTGACATGTGGGAATGTGTGGTGTGGTTGTTTGTGTTCAATATAGGTATACCTACATGCTAGTATACAGATTTTGAAGCCTTGATGAAGGGTCTGCAAGTTCATATTGGTTTCTTACCATGTTCATATCGATGATTCAAGATGAAGGGTCTGCATTGTTAGTCAGTGATATGGAATAGTGTATTCTACAGGTAAGACTCTTTTATGTTGAGAATCCATTTACAAGGTGTAAGCAGTATATGTTTTGATGATTGAAAATTATGTTTTAGAGATTATGAAGTTAAGATAATTTTTCAATGATTGAGAGGGGTTTCTTACTTGTGTGTACTAAAGGGCTTCAAACTATATGATGAAATATGGACATATAGGTCTACATGCTTTGTATTATTGATTATATGATCTCATGTTAAAGTCCTAATTTAGTGATTTTACTATCATCATTATGTTTGAATGTTGTGATGGTTGGAGACAAAAGAAGACATAAGATATTGAAGTTGTTTGCAGAGAAGATTGGCATATTCTACAGGGGGATATTGAAGTACATGTTTGTATTATGTAATCACTAATAAGTGATCTTGTATGTATGTTGAAGAAGATTGAATCATCTAATGTATTTTAGAGAATTAGGGTAACCCCCTAAATTAAACTTTTTTTCTTATGTTCACATTTTTCTAGTGAGGCACCTAATAGCTAGTGAGGCACCTGATAGTTAGTGAGGCACTTGATTGCCAGTGAGGTACATTTTTCTAGCAACGCATTTGTATTTTCTAGTGAGGCATTTGTATTTGCTAGTGAGGCATACTTGTAACCAGTGAGGTTTCTTTTCCAGTGAGGCATTTTGTGTAGCCAATGAGGCATGTTTTTGATTAAGCCAGTGAGACATTTTCTCAGTTGTTTTTCATCCCTGTGAGGGTTTTCCACTCATAAAAAGTTGTGTTATGGTTCATGTTTGTCTCTATGTGTTTGTGTGCCCTAATGCTTTATGGTTAATTAAGGTCTTGTACACTCTACTCATCATTATACTTGTATGACTCTTTGGTATCTATCTCATTTTCTATTTGGTATGCTAAAAGGTGCAAAAAGTTGTTAAGGTTTCTAGAGAACTAATTCACCCCCCCCTCTCAGTGGTGCTATACTCCAACACAAGGACTAGGAGATAACCAAAAAGTTACAAATCTACACTGACCCTTTTTCTAAGCATAATGACAATTATATGGTAGAATAAAATACAATAGAGCAAGAAGATGACTACCTTGACTATGATGAAATAATTGGCATAATAGAAGTAGATAAGGAAGAGAGTGAAGATAACCAAACAATACAAGAAACACATAATGAGCAACCTCGATAGGATAACATTAAGCAAGAAAAAATGGTTACAATGGAAAGTATCCCATTTCACCATGAAAGGCTCATCAATCAAGTAAATCAGAATATGAAAGAAAAAGAAAGGAAAATAACAAGGTAGACATCATCCATAAGAATAGGTAATGATTCCCCTCCTCGCAAGCATCAGAAAATCTCAAACATACAGGATGTTGGGAAGAATGGACTGCATAACTATTTTGGCAATGACAATCAAACAGGAACAAATTTATCACACTTAATAGAGCACCTTTCTAAGATTCTTGCAAGTTTGGCCTCCTCTTAGATATATATACTATAGTATTGTGTTGTGTTGTGTTCCCCTATGTTGTGATTTTGTTTAGGTCCCCTTGGATGACCCTTGACACTCTTGTAAGGTCAAGGATACAAAGGGACTGCCTTTGTCGTAACATCCTTCTATTTGTTTCTCAATTCTTCTATACTCCTCTCATCTCTTTTTATTGTTGCGTGTTATGCCTTGGGGGCTTAACATTTCAGAGGATGTCTTAAGGGCATCTTTCTGTGTTGTAAACCTAAGTCACTTTTGTCTGCTCTCTCATTTTTATTGTTTCCATTCTTCAGTGACTCTACTAGTCAGCAGATGACGAAAACAAACAAATACTGATAAATATCACGTGTCCCTTTAGCAAGAAAGAAAAAATGGACCTAGTCCATATATGAAGATGGGGTTGATATATATATCTAATGCTTGACTAGTAGAATCACTCCGTGTTGTGATTCACATTATGAAAATCTTATAACAAACCTTTGCAATACTCTAAATATACTTCTATGCACTTTGGATTGTTTTGTATCTCACCTTGTCGCTACACTCGGTTCTGAGATACCTGTAGTATAGCCTAATAGCTATACTTGGTTCCAAACCCACAGTGTAACCTTGGTCTTTGATGTGATCTATGATACATTTTTAGCATAGCTTTCATGAATGGATTTGGTTGTTATCTTACAGTAAGATTTTCTAACCGAAGTTTATATCTTGTTCATTTTCTTAGCAAATGATATCGATGTGTTTGTGGAAACATTCGGTGATCATGGAAAATGTCACTTTGGGACATAGGTTTGGAAAAAATTCTTGTTCCCTTGTGTGTTTTCACTCTACCTTAAGGCTTGATACTAATAAGCAAAATCAACCACCTTAAGGTGAGGGCATATATAATGATAACTGCTTGATTATTTTGACACTGACAAAGCGTATTTGAAAGACCTTTTGTGGAAGGTAGGATGGTGTATCTCTTGACATAGTGCACATCCTTTTAAGCAAAAGCCCTCATCACGAGGTGGGATGGTGTGTCTCTTGAGCTAGTGCATATCCTTTTAATCAAATTCCTTTTGCAAAATTTGGGATGGCATATCTATTGAGTTAGTGCTTGTCCTTTTAAGCAAAATCCCTCATTGTGAGGCAGGATGGTGTATCTCTTGAGCTAGTGCACATCATTTTAACAAAGTCCTCTATAGAGTTGGGGTGGGCCTTGAGTCATTCACCCTTAAGCATGTCCTTTGTGGTTGTGGTAGCGTAGCTCAATTGTTACGTGTGTTTGAAATGTGTTTTAGATGGTGTGACTTAGAAATAAGCTCCTTCCCATCACTCATGTTTGCCATGTATAAGAAATATAGTATGTCAATGACTTATTGTACAACGCTCATCTTTCAATGTGTCTTACTTGTGTGTTTTCCATTTCTTCCCCTGAGTGTGGTCTAAAGGCACGTAGCGATGAGTTCCCTCCACATTCAACTTTTGTTTTGTGTGTCTTCACATTGGTGTGATCTAAAGGTGCATAGCGATGAGCTCCCTCCATATTTTGGGTTTTGTTTTATGTGTTTTTGGTGGTCTGAAGGTACATAGCAATGAGCTCCCTTTGGCGCCCAAGGTTACAATTTGTTTATTTGTTAAATCATTGTATACCTTATGTATTGCATGGCTTCTCTCATTTCTTCTTCATGTATTTTGTGTTTCACTATATTCTCCATGTTTTGTGTGCTTCTCACTATCTTCCTTGTGTCTTGCATGACTCTCATGTGTTTTCTAATGCCTACCTGAGATTGGGGGCTAGAAGTAGTCCTTCAATCTTTGGGTATGCCTTAGTTCTATGTGCCTAACTCGTGTTTGATGTGTTTTATGCTTCGACCATACTTTAATGCATGTATTGAATTGTAAGATAATACATACATTAAAGTGGGGGCTAAATGTGCTTTGACCATACTTTTGCCTCCTAGTTTAGCCCCTAGGTCCCTATGTTAACATTATGTAAGTTAAGTACTCATCTTGGAGAAATTTCCCCTAAAACCCATGTCAAATGGGACTCAAGGGCCCATTCCAATCCTTAAGCATGACCAAATTAGGGCCTTGGGACTTGGGCTCCTACCCCCAAGTCCAGTCTAGTTTACTAGGATAAAAATAAATGCATGTTAGCCTCCACCCTCTCAAAAGATTTCCCTTTGTTGGCCTTCTTGATTTAATTTAGGAATGTTAGAGGGAAAGCATATTTAAATAGGTTTATGCATTCATTTGTAATGTAGAAATGGATAATGCAAATTTGTGATATTGAGCAAAGAGCATTCAAAGGAATTCATTGTGTTTTAGAGAAAAATTGTGTTGTTATTGTTATGTCAGAAAATGTCCCCTTGGGGGATTTTCCCTCTTAAGGTTTAGCTCTCGGGTCCTTAGAATGCATTTAGAGCATCTCATGTGTTAATTTTGAATCTCAATGAGAAAACCCCAAAGTCTTGTGGAAAATAGAACCTAGGGGGTGCTACTAAGATGGCACTTGCCTAAGGACTTGGGCGCTCATGCCCTAGTCCTACCCTATTTTTCGTTAGGCCCTAATTTGAAGTATCGGTTATATGACCATTGTTAGGTCCTATCCCAACACCTTAAGTTTGAATTATGAAATTCTTAGCGGGAATGTTTGTAGTTGCATATATAAGCATGTTTAGGTATTCATTTGCAAACTAGAGATGGACATTGTGAACTTCTAACTTTATGCTAAAGTGATTCAAGGATTTCATTGTGTTGCAGATCAGCGTTTTGTGTTGTTATTATGTTTGTTTGTTGCAGATTTGACTCCTTAGCATGAAAGAGCTTCTTCCTTCCATTAGATCTATATCTTCAAGGTGACATTTATTTGTGTTTGAATCATTTATCATTTGGATTT
Source organism: Cunninghamia lanceolata (assembly GCA_027924645.1). Classification (NCBI taxonomy): domain Eukaryota; kingdom Viridiplantae; phylum Streptophyta; class Pinopsida; order Cupressales; family Cupressaceae; genus Cunninghamia; species Cunninghamia lanceolata. Next base: position 8,513,553 of record BSBN01001107.1, on the reverse strand, counting down.
TACCTCTATCCCACAGGGATACACATTCTTATCTGACAACGGTGTTTGGAAGACTTGAATGTCTCTCCAGGGCTTGACTAAGGAAAGCCCCTAAATGCCACAACCCCCAACCACACTCCTTTGTGATTGTAGGTTACAGGTACCGAGTTTCACGGAGTGGAGTTGCAGAGGAAGGTTGCAGATGACAAGGATTCATGATCCAAAAGAAAGAAGTGAAATAGAGTATTTTCAGGACATGGGCACCTAGGGAAATGTCCTCTAAAGTTACATAGGCAAGAATCAGAGTTACATTGACATTCTGCATCTGAAGGAGCTTCTACATCTCGAGAATCAGCTTGCCTTGGACTAGGGTTGCTGGGGCAGTGTCCTCTCTATTTTGATTAACAAAAACAAATAGAACAATGATTATTAGTGCCAGAAGGAGTTATGTATTCTGTGAAGAAAATAATGCTTAGACTTGGATGCCTAGGGCATTGTCCTCAAATATTCTCTTTCCTCTTCCTTAATCTTTAAACATTTATTAGAATTCATTAGTTTATTCACTGTTCTACATAATTAGGGATTTTAGAGTATTTGAGCATTAAACTAAGATATTTATTGATAATATTTGAACTTTTGCATCATTCCAAGTAGCATCACAACCTATTAGGTGAATTCTTTCACTTAGTAGAGATTCAACTCATTTGATATGCCCTTGAATGTTTGTAGTGAAGGGCGGATCTAAACCCATCAAACCAAAATCAACCATTCATCCTTTTACTATAAAACATTTTGGTGAACCCATGTTTTTGAATTTTTGCACCTTTCTGAGTGTTGTGTGATAGATTTGCATTTATTCATTTTATTGCATTCAAAAAATTACAAAAGAATCAAAATATTTGAAAAAATTAGCATATTAGGCTTGCATTTTAAAATCATTTGAATTAATTTGCATTTAATTTTATTTAATTTATGTTATTTTAATTAGATCTGATATAAATTACATAAATTCATCATTTAGTATTCATTTGCATTGCATTTTCATGCTTCAATTGGTGAAAATTGCTTGAAATTGTGTATTTTTCATATAACCTAGTTTTTGCATAACTACAGTTTGTAGATAAAATATTTTTAATAATTTTAATACTATTTTAAAACACTCATTTAGGTATGATTTCTAATTGTAGTGTTGCATCATAGTGGCTTTCTTGCAAAATTTCATGTCTAGGTTTTGAAAACCTTGCGTTTTCACTAGATTTGGCCTTATCGTCTCTCTAGAATTGCATCATAGACATGTTGTGAATGATATTATTGCATTATTGGGTTGATATTAGGCATATTATTTTCTTTCCCTCTTTAAATTCTTCACAACACCTTTTCTTTTAGTGATTTGCATTGAAAATTTGAGAAAAAAGGTGAAAAATCAAGCATTTTTAGGTCATAGTCATACATAGAATTCCATCAAAGGCATTTTGTGAATGATATTGCTGCACCATTAGACTGTTATTAGGCATATTATTCTATTCTTCTCATCAATTTCCTTACAACACCTCTTCTTTCACTCATTTGCATGGAAAAAAGTTGAAAAATCAAGCATTTTAGGTCATATTCATACATACTTTTACATTTGTTTCTTGCATAGGTATTGAAAGTCTTTAAAATCTGATTTAGAATTCATTTGAAAAAATTTACATGGATTCTCAATACAACAATAATGCTAGGCTTCCTCATAGGCCTTGTTTGAAAAGAAGAGCCCCTGAACTTGAAATAATAGTTGCACCTCATGACAAAGAAATGGTAGATACTGAAGGGCCTCTTTACATTACAGTGAACATAATGGAAAGACCAGTGCATGGAACAATTATAGACCCTAATTGCACGACTAATGTGGTTATGAAAGACTTCCTTCTTAAACATGATTTGGCACAAGATTATTATGAACTGTCAAATTTGAGAATTAAAACACATAATGGAGCTTTGATGAATACATTTGGGAAGATAACCTTACTAGTCTCAGTATATGATAAAGTTGTGGATCAGTTATTTGATGTTATCCCCTTATCCGATCTCTTCTATGTAAAACTAGGATATCCATGGCTTAAGGCTATGAATTCCATCCCCTCAACTATTCACAAATTCCTAAAATTTCCCTTGCATGGAGAAATCCGTACTATCCACTATAATTCAAATCAACCTCTGGCTAAGAACAAGAATTTCACTCTTGATTACTTTTCACCACAACCTAATAGAGACCCTGAACCATGGAGAGATCAATCTTTCCTAGAATATAGACAATACAAAGCAAAATAACTAGCTAGAGTGGCCAGGCCTCCTTTACAAACAATAAGAGAAGAACAACATGCATTCAAAGATCCCCATAGAGAAAAAGGAAAACAAAAAAATGACATAAGAATAAAACAAGCCTATTTGACTATGATGAAATAATTTACATGATAGACGTGGATAAGGAAAATTTTCATAACTCACCTCGTCCATAGAGAGATGGTATTTATGTTGAGGTCCCTCCCCCGTCATCCTTGCAAGGATCAGGAGGTTTTCATCAACAATAAAACATTTCATCAAGACCAATGAGATTTGAACATGGTGCTTCCTCCTCTAATGTTCAAACTCCTATAGAAAATCATAAAAATGACTTTGAAGAGATAAATAGTAAGACAAGAAGGAATAGACAAGGAAGAGAAAGGAGGAATAGAAGACAAAGCTTTTGCCCAATGAAATGCAACTCAACAAGAAAACATTCAACCTAACATTGAATCAAACCTAGATGAACTTAACACTGAACATTTTCAAGACAAGAACAAAAGTTGGGCTATGGTACCTTACACACCTCTTTTCTCTAGTATTTGAGATTGGGAGGAGGATGATTTGATCATCAATAACCTCTAGCATGAGCCAGTGACAAGTAAGTATTTCTAACCCTTTACCTCCATGTTGTGTTTCCCCTGTGATGTGTTATGTGTTGTTTACGCCTCCTAGGATGACCCTTCATTCTCTTGTAATGTCAAGGATACTGACAGACCACCCCTATTGTGACCCTTCTTCTATTTGTATCATCATTCTTCTACATTGCACTTCTCCTCTATTTTCATTATTGTGTGTTGTGTCCTAGGAGCCTAGCATTGTGGTTGGTGACTTGGGGGCACCTTCCTACATGACAAACCTAGGACACTTATTCTCCTCTCTTGATTTATTGTTTACCTTCTTCTAGTGGTTTTATCTAGCTGGCGGATGATGAAGAAACAAATAATACTGATACAGACCTAGTGTCCCTTCAGCGAGAAATCAAAAAATGGACCTAGTCCATACATGACAAGGGAGTTGATATATATGCTAGTAGAATCACTTCATGTGATATTTTGATGTTGTCTTATCATACTTACAAAACATAACAATACTACTACTTCGTACACTTTGTTTATCTTGGATCTCACCTTACTTGGCTCTTGATGTGAATGATTACATGCATTGTTGTTTATCATGATTATATGGTTTCTAACACCTTTTCTTGTAGGATATAGTGTTTTTGTGGAAACATTTGGTGATCGTAAAGTACATGTCATCTCTGGGGGCATGGGCTTTGTGAGAGCTTGTGTTACTTTGTGTGTTTTCTCTCTACCTTAACGTGCTTGATATTGGTACACGATATCAACCACCTTCAGGTGGGGGCATATATAAGGTAAGTTGTCTGATGATTTTGGTACTAACGAAGTGTGTTTGAAGCCCAAAGTCATTAAGCTCTTTGCATATGTCAGATATCATGCATATCCTTCTATTTTAAGCCCTCTGCGGAGGAGGGTGTGGTGTATTTCTCAAGGAGATTGCACATCCTATCATTTTCTATAAGTCCTTCGAGTACGTGGGGTGGATTTGAGAGTATCCTAACCTTAATCATGTCTTCAATGATTGTTGTGGCAAAGTACAATCATTGGTGTATGCTTGTAATGTGCCTGAGATGGTAGAAATCCTAGCAATAGGTTTCTTCCATCGCTTATTTGCAATGTTTTCTCTGTGTCTTCCATGTGTGTGTGTATGGCGTGTTTGTTCCCAATCATAGTATCAAGACCGGTGGCGATGAGCTCCTTCTATTCTTTGAGATTTGTATGGGGTGTTTGTTCTCAAGTGTAGTTTCAAGACTAGTGGTGATGATCTCCTCCTACACTCCAAGATTTGTATTGCATGTTTGTTGCCCCTTATGTAGTTTCAAGACTGGCGGCGATGAGCTCCTCCTGCATTTGGGTTGTGTGTTTACTTTCCTTGTACTTGTGTTTGCATTTCATATATGAGAAAATTAAAAAAAAAAGAAATAATCACTGCATTCACTGTATTAACTATGTTTTGCATGTCTCCAATGCCATCTTCTCAGTGTTTTGTGTGACTTTAACTATCTTCAATGTGTTTGGTGTGTCTTCACTGTGCTTGGTGTGTTTGTTGTGTTTGTTGACCATACTTTAATGCATGTATGGGCCTTGCGTTCATTCATACATTAAAGTGGGGGCTAAATTTTATGTCAAAAAATGTTCCCTTGGGGGCTTTCCCCTCTTAAGGTTTAGCTCCTAGGTCCTTAGAATGCATTTAGGGCATCTTGTGTGTTAATTCTGAATCCCAATGAGAAAACCCTGAAGTCTTATGACAAATAGAACCTAATCTTACCCAAAATAGGGGGAGGAATTTTGAATCCCAATGAGAAAACCCTCAAGTCTTATGACAAATTGAACCTAATCTTACCTAAAATAGGGGGAGGACTCGGGCGCTCGTACCCTAGTCCTCCCCTATTTTGGGTCAGGCCCTAATTTGAAGTGTCAGTTATATGACCATTGTTAGGTCCTATATCGACACCAAAAGTCTGAATTACAAAATTCGTAGCGAGAATGTTTGTAGTTGCATATATAAGCATGTTTAGGTCTTCATTTAAAAACTAGATGGACATTGTGAACTTGTGACTTTATGCTAAAGTGATTCAAGTATTTTATTGTGTTGTAGAGCATTGTTTTGTGTTGTTATTGTGTTAGTTTGTTGCAGATTTGACTCCATCTCTTCATGGTATGATAGAACTTCTTCTTTCCATGATATCTATATCTTCAGGGTGACATTTATTTGTGTTTGAATCATTTATCATTTGGATTTTGCCTCTATCCCATAGAGATAAACACTCTTATTTGACAATGGTGTTTGAAAGACTTGAATGTCTCTCTAGGGCTTGATTGAGGGAACCCTCTAAACACCACAACCACCAACCACACTCCTTTGTGATTGTAGGTTACAATTACTAAGTTTCATGGAGTGGAGTTGCAGAGGAAAGTTGCAGACGACAAGTATTTAGGATCCAAAAGAAAGAAGTGAAACAGAGTATTTTTGCGACATGGGCACCTAAGGCAATGTCCTTTTGAAGTTATAGAGATGGGAATCAAAGTTACAGGGACATTTTGTATGGTCAAAATCACAACCTTGGTTGTCTGGGCCTATCAAGTTGAACTTTGGCACGCACATGGACCCTTCCCTCTTTGCCATGGGGTGATCTGCCACGTCACTCTCACTCTTGTGGATGTAGCCAGTTGAGAGGAGGCGAGACATGGCAGAGGTTTGGCTCGTTGGAGAGATGGACTTCATGGAGAGGGGTTAGCACATCCTAGGGCCTTTATTGTTGTGTGTTAATGTGAATGTTTCATTTGACGAATGTTGTTGTTGAGATAACCCTATGACCTGAAGGGTCACTAGTAACTCTTCATCTATTCACGTTTCTATTGTTCCATCTCTATGTGGGTAAGTTGTTACTTTCATTGATGGCTTCTTTTCTTTCAATTTGTTGAATGATTGCACATTGTATTTGAGTTTGTCTGTGTTCTTCTATCTATAAGAGGACAAATAGATCTTGTTGTGGCAAGGTAAATGCCTCCTGTTGTGGTCACAGATGGTTTTCCTCAATCTCATCGAGGACTTCCCCCACCCACTCACCTTTTAATCATGGGCACATTTGTGAGCCAAGACAAGGGATAGGTGTATGTATACTAACCTTGACTAGACTTAGGGTTTGACCTAGGGTTCTAATTGACCTAGGGTTTAGTTACATGTTTGACTTTTGTTGACTGTGGTTAACCTTGTGATGATATCAAGGGTTTGCAATGTATTTGTGTGACTAATGTTTTTGTTCTTTTTCTATATTTTTATGCATGCAAATCTATATGAAGTGTAAACTTATTTTCGCATTTGTTTTGAATATTTATGGAAATAAGAAGCATTTTAATCTGGGAAAGGAAATATGAATTCAATTTAGAATGAATCTAACCTAATGCAATTATTCTATGTTTTTGGGGTTTTCAAATGTTTTGAAACAATTAATATAGAAAACAAAATTGTAAGTAATTGAATTTATTTAAGAATACAACTTACTTATAAGAAGCTAGATCTAATCTTTCTATCAAGGAAAAAGTAATGAATTACTAATCCCAAGAGCAATTTTGATTTTCTAATTACAACTAATTGAAAAAAGCATAGAGGAACCTGAAAATAGAGAAGATTTGTGTGACTCCATTGCCCTCATAAATCCTTGATGGAAGCCTCGTATCCTCTTGAAGTAATGAGAAGACCTCTTGACAACAAGACAACATAATGAATAAAAATAAGCTTGTAGAATCTTGAGAAAGCTCAATGGGAGCTTTTTATAAGTATAATGGTGTTGATTGAAGTAGTGTAATGATGCTTGAAGAGCTTTATGAGAAAGATTGATGAGAAATGAATAAATATAGGGCACCTTCATCCTATGTGAGCATGAGAATGCTAATTGGAGAGTAAAAACTTAACAGGAGCCATGTGCACAATGAATTTGCCTCCCTTTGTGCTTGAAGGAGGGGGGATTTATAGGTCAGAAGAAGGGAATTGATTGAGAAGTTAACTCAATTGATTGAAGAGTTAACAAGGATTTGATTAGGGAGTGAACTAGATTGATTACCTAGTAAAGTCAGTTAATTAGGGAGTGATAAATCAATAATAGCTTATCACTGAAGAGCAATTGGAGTTGAAAGAATGCATGAGGAAGAATAAGTTGTTAATTTTAAATCAAATGGAGTTGATTATGCATGTGTGGGTGCATGAAATAGTCAACTCCATATTAAGCATCAAAAATCATGCGAACTGGAAGAAGAATAGGTGAAAATAAAGTCATTTTGAGCGAGAAACTCAAGTTTTTCCATGGCTAGAAATACGATAGGGTTGCCTCTTTCACCAGTAGGGTCACTCAGGGGAGATCTTGTAAAAAGAGGGTCTCCCAGTGGGAGAACCATAAAATAAGGGGTATGAGAAGAAAAGCATGATGAGAGATGGTAGCTCGAAGGGGAAAAGGAGGTGATCTACCTCTAGAAATAGGTCAATCATGTGCAAGAATCCAAATCTCCACTTGCACCACAAGATCTCCCAGGGGAGATCTAGAAATAATAGGGGGAGATTTGGATTGGTTGAGTGAAACTGAAAATTGAAAGTGGGAGATGGATCCGACAAACCTCTAGAAGGTTTCAAAGGTTGGAGAGGATGAAAAACATAGGGGAAAGGTGAAAAATCACCTACAAGAAACTTACAAGGCTTAGGAACAGGGTCGAAAGCTCAGAAAACATAAATCGACTAGTGTCACAAAAATGTCAAAAAGAATCGATGACAAAGAGAGGGAAAACAAAAAAGAAGAAACAACACAAGACATGAAAGAAGACATGTCATCAAGAGGTATGGTACTTAGAGGACATTATTTCATGCTTACATGTACATGACAAGGATTAAAATCATCATAGGGGTCCTTGTGGAGGCAGTGCGTGATTTTTGTGCTTACACATTCTGCATCTGAAGGAGCTTCTACATCTTAAGAATCAACTTGCCTTGGGCTAGGGCACCTAGGACAGTGTCCCCTGCATTTCAAGTGATGAAAATAGACAGAACAGTGATTATCAGTGCTGGAAGGAGTTCTGCATTCCACAAGGAAAATAGTGCCTTGGACTTGGGCACCTAGGGCATTGTCCTCGAATATTCCAAATTCTAAACTTTGAAAAATGGTTAGTTATTAATCTCTGTCCTCTTCCTTAATTCGTAAACATTTATAAGAATTTATTAGTTTATTCATTGTTCTACATAATTAGGATTTTTAGGAGTATTTGAGCATTAAATTGAGATATTGATTGATAACATCTGAACTTCTACATCATTCCAAGTGCAGCCCAACCTGTTACATGAATGCTCTCGCTTAGTAGAGATTCAACTCAGTTGATATACGCTTGAATGTTTGTGGTGAAGGGAGGATATAAACCCATCAAACCAAAATCAACCTTCCCCCTTTTACCATAAAATAGAATTATGGTTATTATTTGGGATACAATTATGGTTAGGGTTATAGTTGCATTTACGGATAGGGTTAGAATTAGGAATAGTGATAGATTTAGGGATATATTATTAATATTTTTTTTAGTTGGGATACTCAGTTTTTTAGCCTGATCTAAGCCTACAGAGACCCTTATAGGGGATCTCTTCCTGTCAGCTTTATCACCTAAGACCACAACTAGGGGATCTATATCCCCAATGGGAATTATCACTCTTTGGTCAAACTTGCAAGCTCATTAGCCCAGTGAAGGTAGACAACCTGTAAACACACCAACTCAATGAAGGCACACATGACTTTTGAGCTCATTGGCCCTACGAGGGTTTGAACCTTGGTGGCTACCACATCAACCATGCACTTGACCAACAAACCACACACTTATTGGTGATATATTATTAATATTATTAATAATATAAAATATATTAAATATTATTAATAGATCATATATAATATTATTAATATATTATATAATATATATGTATATATTCTTTTTTTAAAGGTAAGTACTACCAGAGGGGGTAGTTCCCTATATTAATAAAAGGAAAAGAAATTACATTGCTTGCTAGATGGTATTAATTCCATCCGCCATTACATTTATGCGCTCAAGTTGTTGAGCTGAAAAAGGTCTCCATACACACTCACAAAATTAGCAAAGGTAGTCATATCACAGTTCTTTAAACCATCTCTAAATAGTTTCAAAGCTTCAGCCATGTTCTTCTTCTTCTTAATAGCCGCTGTGTCAAATACACCATAGATATATCCACTTTTTGGATTGATATTGATCTTGGTAATAACCTACAACACATCATGGAGAACATCCTCCTTGACTAGAAAGCCAGCAAACCTAGTGGCCCAATGCATAGCACTGGTTGCCTAATCCACTATTGTGCAGAAGGACTCCATGAGGACACCATCATGGGTGTGACTGTCCTGAGCTACTTGTTGGCTGATAATGCTTTTGATCATATTCATGAGGCCTTCCTACTCAGTCTTAAACAAATGATGGATCTGCCCAATGCATAGCATTGGTTTCCTAAGCCACTATTGTGCAGAAGGACTCCATGAGGACACCATCATGCATGTGACTGTCCTAATCTACTTGTTGGCTGATAATGCTTTTGATCATATTCATGAGGCCTTCCTACTCAGTCTTAAACAAACGATGGATCTGCTAGTCCACACCCTCGTCTTCATATCTACAACTTAGGCCAAAGTGCTTTCTCCCTACCATATCTTTGTATCTAGTATTTTTGCAACTTAGCTTCTCTATAAATAGCAAACATGTATGTCAAGAAAAATGAGTCACATCTACTACCTCTGAAAAGGAAGGTATTGTTGCAAAAGGAAGTAAATCTAATAGCAGTGTTTGATAGGATTTCCCTTATGCCTCAAATCCATAATAGATACAGGCTTGTCCCTCCCCCACATCATCTCCCTCCACCTCATCTATACTCCAAGCCATCTCCATCATCAATCAAGACATGTGATCGGGGAAGGACAAAGAAAAATCCAATGCTGAATACTTCAAAGAGCACAATCTCCTTGGACAGTTCTGCCAAAAATATCCTAGTAGTGAATTCAATCCATTCAATATTGTGGTAGTGAATACCACTATGCCAACTAATTACACCACAGATGCCAAGTTGTCCACCTTAAAATTTACCGAACAGAGAAACAAGAACCTACAATACCATCACCTCAAACATCACCCTTCTCTATCTCCACCAGTTTTGCCACCTCCATGTGCAAATTAGAAGAATTACTAATTACTACTTCTATATCTAGTGATACACCAATATTTTCCAACTTGTCTGTTGCACTATTAGCCTCGCAGAAGATATGGGAGATAGAATAGTTACCTAATTTCGCAATGCTCTCGCCAATTTTATCCACCCATACCTTCAATTTCCAATTCAAAATTTGTTTCTTGCTAACCGCATTAATCCACAACTAGGAATCACCCTGAATTTCTATATCTTTGATTCCTTTTTCCTTGTAGAGCCATAAACTGCAAGCTAATGCTTCCAAGTAAGCTTCATTATTTGAGGCAACTCCTAGATTCTTGGAGAGAGACCAAACACAATCTCGTTCCTCATTTTTTATTATGCATCCTCCTCCCACCAAACCTAGATTTCCTTTTGTGGCACCATCAAAATTCAACTTATATCTCCCCTTCAAAGGTTTTTTCCATTTAGCCTCTTTTTCCAATTGTTTTTACTTGTTATATTTCTAGAGGGCACTTTCAAACTTCCCTATTTCTGCTGTAGAACTTCATCCCAGCTAGTCAAAAGTTAGTTTCTCTTCATCTTTTGATAGACATTGGCTACCTCATAGATTCCTTCCTCTATTCTTATAATAATATCATCAACCTTAAACATTGTTCATAGAAAATATGCCTATTGCATTCCTTCCAAAGGTGCCAAACAACCATGGAGGGGGCAATTGTCCATATATCTCCCCAGGTGGCTAAGGCCCCCAATTTTGGCCAACTTAATAAGAATTTTAATAGATCCTCTTGTCTACCTATAGACCATCCAAGAGACAACATCAACTAGTCCCAGTATGCAGAAGCCACGAGGTAGTTTAGTAGAATATGATTGGTTGTTTCCTCTACATTTTTGTACATGGGACACATGCTTGGCCCCTCAAACCCAATTGCACCAACCTATCACTAGTTAGAATTATTTTATGTAGAGCCATCCATAAGAAAGCTCCTAATTTTGGTAAGATGCAATGGTCCCAACATAGAAACTTAAGCCACCTAACATCATTTTTTGAACATTTTGTATTTCATATCCCAATCTCACCGAGTAGACACCTGATTTAGACTTGTGCTATATGATTTCATCATTTTGATTGATCAACAAAATCCTCATGTGCTATAGGATTCCTTCTACAACCCTTTTAGCCTCCAAGAGAAGTGAAGAATTTTCAAATGATTTCAATCTTTACTTCTCCCCAATCCCATCATGAAGTCTCTCTACATAATCTTCAACATACTCACCCATTTCCCCAGCAACCGTAGAAATCCAATCTTGTGAATTGAGGACATTAGAAATGGGGACTTCCCCATTCGAAGAATCAAACTAGAATTTTGCTCTCCTTCCATTTCAAATCTTCCAAGTGAGATGGTATGTTATTATTTGTCTACACTCCCAAATGAATTTCCAAATCGCGGACCCCCCACTAGAGTTGGCCATCATCATAATTTTGCAAAGATCTTCATCATCAATATATTTATTTTGTACAACTTTACACCACAATTTATCTGGTTCCTTATATATTTTCCAGAGAAGTTTGGCACACAATGCCAAGTTTTGTGAATTCAACTTCCTTAGACTTGTGCCACCACAAGCCTTAGGAGAGCATGTCATCTACCAGTTGGGGTGCTACCACAATAATGGGTTATACTTTTTGGGACATCCTGATTTTTGCTGAAATTAAATATTTTTAGAAAATATAATGATTTAAGCCTTGAAAGGTTCCATTTAAAAAATTTTAATTGAATTCAAAACCCCCTTGGATAGAACCCCACTAGTTTTAAACCATACCTATAATGGAGTCTCCTCTACACCTATCAAAATGCTGATAAAAAACCACTTTTGATTTACCTTTTGGGGGATCAAAAGAATTCATTTAAAAAATTATGTTTTTTAAGTATGTATTCATTATTATAAGCTTCCCAAAAAGTATAATTTGAAATATATTTAATTTGATTATTATATTTATTTTTTATTTCTTGTGAATGTAGGTTTTTCACTAAACATCAAGTTCTCTATTCTACACACATGGAAAATTAGTAAATTAGTGAAAAAAAATTCTAAAAATATCTATGCCCTTGGTATTGATGTCCTTGTTTCAATAAATAAAAAAAAATTGAATTGTGATACATACAGAAAAAGTTATGTTTTATGGAATATGCCTATATCTAAATTATAATTGGTTTGACTTCAAATCTTAATTTAAAAGGAAAAATACTCAACAAACATTATAAAACCAAATGCATGCCCTATATATCAGTGTTACCAATCTAAATTAAGAAGAATCAGAATTTTATCCTTTGTAGAAAAAATGTTATGTGCTACAGAATACACATCACTTTAAAAAAATGTTGTTTACTATTAAAAACTAGCTATGAAAGGAGACACCAAAATTTTTACAATTTAACTCCAATTTTTTTTTAAAATATATATTTAGAATCTACAAACAAAATCTCACAAATCACTAGTTCACATCATCTTCAAATTCCTAATGGTTAAGTGGCTATATGTGTCAAAAAGTGAAGATTTAGTTCAAAATGTTGATTTCAATGTCAAGTTTGGCCAAAAAGTGTAACCCATTATTGTGGGATGACCTGTTGATAAGAAGAATCCTCTTGTGATCTTTAGAACCTTCCTGCAAAAATCCTTTGAGATAACTTTACAAACTAGAGATAGCTTTTCCAATCATCTTGAAGCAAGATATTGCATATATTGGGATGACCAAAAGCACCAACTTAACCATCATAATGCTTCTAGCTAGGGATAGCCATTTATTCTTGTAGACCATCACTTTATTTCTATAATTACCCAAAACCTCCTCCTAATGAGACGATCTGCAAGCACACTTGAAAAGTGGGATTCCCAAATATTTGGAAGGAAGTTTACCAATTACAGACCCAAGCACCCTAGCAATCTTCCTTTGCATTACTTTCTTGGTGTTGAAAAAATAAATTTCTGAGTTTTCTTTATTCAACAACTGCCCTAAGATAGACAAGTATCTATTAATCGCTTCCCTTATAATCTTTGCTTCCCTCAAGGTAGCTTCCCCAAAAAGGATCGTATCATCTACAAACTGAAAATGGGAGATAGGATCAATCCCATCCACCACTACAATGCCTTTCTAAAGTTTCACTTCCCTTAATTTCTTAAAATACCTCCCCATTACTTCTGCCATTATGATGAATAGAAAGGGAGATAATGGATCCTCTTGTCTCAAACCGTTGGTAGCCTTAAAGAAGCCATAGATCCAACCATTGACAAGCATAGAGTAGCGCGGAGAGGAAATACAAGAAAAAATAATTTCCAACCATTTTCCATCAAAACTGAATTTCCTCATAACAACTAACACAAAATCCCAATGCACCCTATCATAAGTTGTACTAACATCCAGTTTAATTAACATACCTCTTAGATTTTTAGAATGAATTTTGTGCAAGTTCTCTATTGTAACAATGATATTGTCTGTGATCTCTCTCCCTAGCGTGAATCCATTTTACTCCTCTGAGATGATCTTTCTGAGAGTTAATTTTAGCCTACTAGTCAATGCCTTGGCCACTACCTTATATATAGTATTACATAATGCAATCAACTGAAAATTAGTGAAGGACATGTAATCATTCTTCTTCAAAATTAATGCAATTGTAGTATTGTTAAGCTCATTGACAAATCATCTCTTCTTTCTAACCTCCTCAGCCAGATGCCATATGTCTTGTCCCATAAAACTCCAACACGATTGATAAAAATTGGTTTGGAATCCATCGGGCCTCGGGGTCTTCTCTAGTCCAAGTTGAAAAGTTGCCACCCTTATCTCTTCCACATAGAAAGGTTCATTGAGCATTCTATTGTCCTCCTCTCTAATACATTTAGGGATACGATCCAAAATTGAATCATCCCAATTTTCTATTTGAATCATGTCTTGCACCCAACAGTGATTGGAAATAGTGTACTGCTTCAGACTCAATTGAGTCCCGATCATTGAGCAATGAGCCATCTGAGAGCATGACCAAAACTATTTTATTCCTATCTCGTCTCCCTTTTACCAAGGCATGGAATTTTTTTTTGTTTGCATCAACATCTTTGAGCCAAACCTCCCTTGCCTTGTCCCTCAAAAACACTTCTTCCCTTGCCAAGATCTCCACGTGCCATTCTTTTAACTCCTTTTCTTTAGAAAAGTCCTCCACAAACATTCCTAGTTTGATGACTTTCTCATTGAGATTCTCTAGCTCTTTTTCCACTTTTTCTTTCTCTACAAAGATGTTATACCTTTAAAAAGAGTGCTTTCCTTCCACCAAGCTTCAAGCTTGTTTAGTAGACCTTTAAAATGATCTGAAACTAAAATTAGAAGGATACTTGTCTCACAGATATAGATATCACCTATCCAATTGAGCCCCAATAAAAAATTGTCCAGTCTCTCTGATATATTTTGTGAAACCTTCCCTGCGGTTAGTTCAAGTGAACTTTTCATTCTTTGGAATACAATTTACCACCTTTGCTTCACTGATAAAGTTTCTAAAATTTGTCATTAACTTGTTGACTTTGTTTAGTCCTCTACTCTTCTCTTTCAAATCCAAGATGGCATTAAAATCTCCACCAAGAATGTGTTTGTCATTCTTAAGGTTCTTAATTTTGGATCATACAATAGTGTTCCATACTTGTGCTTTATCCTTTGTTTTGATTGGCCCGTACACATTAAATAGAGTAAACTCTAAATTTACCAAGAGACATTTGAGCGTGCACAACATCCAATACTGATTTGTTTCTACTAATATAACATCCATAGTATTTGGAGACCAAAGTACTCCCAAGCCCCCTATTGTTCTAGGGGCCTCCTAGAAGAGACCCGACAAAGTCTTATAGTACTTCAAAAATTTACTACCTTCCTCCTTGCACATACCTTAGTCTCCTGTAATAGAACTATATCCATCGACAATGTATCTAAGTGGCACTTCACAAAGTGCTATTTGTTAGGGGCCACTAGGCCCCTGACATTCCATGTTAGGATCTTCATTTCCCTCCAAGGGAGGGCTTTTGTCCCTTGGATTTAATCAAAAATTCTTTGATATTTTTTAGACCCATTTCTGTGGTGTTATTTTCCCTCTTTTGTTTGTTAGTCTTCCTCCCCCTTCCCTTTTGGTTTCTTCCCAAAAGTTTTGTGTCAGATTAGCTGATGCACCTTGGGTCAACCTCCCCTAACTCATCATCCTTAGAGAGACCCTCTTCTCAGACTAAATCCTCCAAAGTCTCATTTCCATCTATGTTGTCTTCCACCATTAATGGTATTGAGCTACATCTTCATTCCTGCTTTCATTTAGGTTTTTTTTTTCTTTCTTATTCAAATCTTCAACTTCAATCGATGCCTTGGGAGATTCAGCCTAAACATGAACCGATCCATTCATCTCAACATATTTGCTAGGGCCGCCACCCTTACTAACATCCAAAATGTTTCTTGTTGTACATTCTACACCACCATTCAAATTAGAATCTCCCTTGCCTTCCATAGAGATGGGGGATGATTAATTCTTTTTGTTTCCTTCTAAATTTACTACCGAGGTTGAAACATGGGTTTTTTCTAGAGCAAGAGGGGGCATCATGGGTATTTGATTTTGATTCCTTAGTTGTACTCCTACTCTTACTCCTACTCCTCCATCTGATATTTTTCTCTATATATTATATAGTATATGATATATATTATTAATAATATAAAATATATTATATATTATTGTTGGTAAACAAGTTTGTCACTACAAAATAACCTTTGAAAATGATCCATTGCCCTTAGGGCGGTGACTAAATTGTCCCAATAGTTGGATAAGCTATTATTGAATTATCAGCTTTCCTCTAAGTTTGAGAGCGGCAGCTCCCTCATATGATGGGATTTTTATGTTTTTGTGTACTTTTATCCTAAAAGTACAAAAAGGAAGAAAAGAAAAATAATAGGAGAATTGTACATGTAGAAACCGTCATGGTAGACATATGAAAACCAACAGGAGTTTCACAATCTTATTGAAAAGTATGAGGGGGTTTCACAACAAAACTAAAAACCACTTTCCTAAACTTCATGATGAATTTCACAACATATGTGCAACACTGATGAAGAAAGATGGCAAATCTCAACATATGAAGAGATCATTTATCTTAACACTTTCAAATCAGGATACTGAGACATGATTGTGCTTCATCATCCCAATTGCATTCTTCCATGGATAACTTTGATTTACACAAATACATAGAGAGATCACCAATTTGACATACAAGAAACTAGTAATCATAACTCAGAAATACATCAAGAACATATGAACTGAAATGCATTCTTCATTATCTTTTCAAAATTATACAATTCCAAAAGTAAACTATACAATGTGTAAGACCAAAAATGTTCCAAGAAGTTTCTTCAAAAATCCCCCCCATAAAAGTTCTCTCTAAAAAGTTCCCCCTTACATTTGAAATAGCCTTGTATTTATAGGCTTCTACCTAGTAACTACCTTGTAACCACCTGGTAACTACTTAGAATAACTAACTCTTTAAGTGTACCAACTTGAAATAACTTTCTTTTCAGAAAGATAGTTACTTAGAGTAACTACCCAATTTTGGCACTTAAGAAATAACTACCTTTTTGAAATAAAACAATAATATAATAAACCTTATTTTTGGTTAGTTTTTACATCACTTTTCTACAAATAAGGTCCGTTTTCTAACCTTTAGTTACAAAGAGTGACTTAAGTCACTTTTACAAAAAAAAGGTAACTTGAGACTTGCAAATTTTGAGTTGTGAATTTCATTGAGTTTTTTTCATCTTCACCTGCTGCTTTTTGACAATCAAAACTCGCCAAATGTTAATAACTACTTTGTATACCTGGATTTTAGATACCTATGTCCATGCATAAAAAACCTAGGTGAAGAGAATGTTGCACATTTTCTTGCTCAAGATCCAATCACAAAATGCTACCATCATGATCTCCCAAACCACCTCCTCTAGATCCGATCTCGAAAGTGTAAATTCACATGTGATCTACATGCACAAAGAAAAAACATCCACACAAGCATCAAAGGTTTTACTTGCATCTCAATGATGAAGATTAAGGTGTCTTCATGGCAGGCAACAAGGGTGAGAAGATCAATTTCCTATTGTAATAATTTTGTGACTTTCATTGCCTCCCTATATTTTCCCTTACATCTAATTCTTTGTCACATCTTTTAATAGATATCTAGGAAGCCAGATGCCTTGTTTCTATTGTATAGTACCCATTATCCATAATATCAAATAGTATGTGGTTACTTAGAATTAGCATGTTATGCTTTGGCATAACAATAGTTGCTTCTAACTGCTACTGTCCTCTATGGAATAGTCATTTCACTGGGAGCATAGTGTTAACCTCCTACATCACGTACCTTGATATCTTCACACATTGAGAGACTTGACAATAGAACATTGTTGTTTTGTCAAGTATATGCGGCATTGTTCAAGCACCTAAACTCACAACACCATTTTCACAAACATCCTATGTAGGGTACATCGTTCATGACAACTAGAAGTTGAGCAATAATTTCCTATATAACCCAATTCACAATGGTAGACTACATTTTGAATTGCATGATCCATGTCCACTACAATCTATTAGGCAGGTTCCATCAAAATTAGTGAAGAGTATTGCTCCATACCATCAAAAACAACTTCCAATGATCTGTTTCAACCATAATGATTATAACAACCATTCCCTTGTGTTGGAACCCCTCAAACAAGGCATGTCAAAACCAACGATAATTCCATGCTGCAATCATTGCGAACCATAAGATGAAACATTCTTATGTTCTTTGTCTATGCTTATACATTTTGCAAGCCAATACACCAGGGACTTTCCAACTATAATATTTGATAAACTCAACTTTTAATTGTGTTTTGATGGACGTTCAAACTTTGGGCTAAAACTCGCATTTTGGTGCAGTTGGTAAAAATGTAGCAAGGTTATGGAATTCGGCATCTATCTTACTTGTGCTTGTGGCAGACATTGTTTTAGTAGCAGGTGGCTCTTCACTAGATTTGAAGATTTCTTGGTTGTCTTTGGGAAGCTAATGAAATCTTTTTATATGCTCCCCTCTTCACACGTTACTAACCAAGACTCAAAATGCTCATCACTTAATAACTGAATAATCTTTATGTTTGATGAAATCAAGAGGAATCTTGTGTGAAGACACCCATCCATACCCATTTTTCTTTACCAAATTTGCCTCGAAAATAACTACCTCTTTCTTCATCTACATGGAAGACTAAATTGGTATGAACATATCACATTGGATTGGCATTGATATTGGCTAAATTATGTGGACTCACCAATACTGAGTTGGTTGCATGCTTGACCACATCAGAGTAGTTAAGAACATATACATTTAGCAATTTAATTTTTTTTTTCAACAAGTCCATATCAAACACTAGCTTCATGTATAAGCGATAAGCATGCACATCACTTGGAATAGTAAAGTGTGATAAGCATATAAATGCTATAGATAGGACCAAGAAGTTAATGTTTCTACCAACATGGGCAATATAATGGTAAAGTGGAGGTGGTTTTAAGCCTACCAATTTCATTTGTTCGAAAGTTCCTGAAGCCTTCTCAACAAATTCATTGCAAGTATCCTGCAATCATTGCATGCCATGAGATGGAGTTTGTTTGGGGTGTCTTTTCAAAAGATCACATGCCTTGTCTATGTATCCACATTTTGTAGATATGTTTACATGCATTAAAAGAAGAAAAATCTTCTTCCACAATGCTTAATGGATGTCCATATCCTGATCCAAAATTCCCATTCAGTCATAGGCTGAGAGAAGAAATTGGTAATGGATGCTTTTACAGCAAAACTAATCTATAACTCCTTATGTACCATCTGATCACATTTTTTTGAGGCATTTTGTGAAACTGTTCATGTGATTTGTCTATGATTACACATTTTGTATATATTTCTCCCGGGGCACCTGTGACCATTATACTTGACAAAAATTTGTGTTTCTTTACACTTTGATGGATGTCCATATCCTATTCAGAAGCTCTCATCTTGGCATAGGATAATGTTTTGGCTGATATACTTTTACTCCTTTTGATTGCATTATCTTGGAAGTTTTTAAACATCTCTTCAATAAATCCATTTTATTCATATTCTACTGTCATGCCAGTCCATGAGACCGAATTTCTTTAAAGGACTTTGTCAAGCAGTTTTTGTGGATACCCAAACCCTCCTACGATATATGCCACAAGCTGGGAGTGAGAGAATGCTGACAAAGGTTATGGAATCTGGGTTTAAACCTGCTTGTTGCAGTCGCTTGAAGGTTTCTGAAGCCTTTTCAATGTATCCATTTTGTTCATATCCTGTGATTTTTGTATGCCATGAGACTACATTTCTTTGAGGTGCAGCGTTAGACTGTTCCTATGCGTTGCTTATGTTTCCCATTTCGCAAAAATACATGGCTACCAGAGCATTTCTAATTACAATATTTAGAATCATGCTTTGATGGAGGTTCGAGTCACTGTGTTAAAGCTTGCATACCAGCATGAGCTCAGAGGATGATGACAACTTTGAGGCTTTCTGCCTAATCCACACCTTGTCTAAATTTCTCCATTTGCATGGATGTGGAGAAAAATTAGTTTTTATGTCAACTTCTGGGTTCGTGATAACCACCTCGTTGGTATTGGCATCTTTTTTGGTGCAACATCATCGTGGAGTCTTCACTAGTAGTTTAAGAGAATCTTGAAACTTCATTGGGGGAATGAATAAGTTTTGAAGACCTTTTAATATGCCGATGAGCTTTGTTCGGGAGTTTAAACAACTTTCAAAACCTTTTAAAACGTTCGAAATAATGGATTTTCGGCTTTTAGATGAGTTTTATAATTTCTTCCAAGTATCGATATAGTATATGTCAGGTATTTGTGTAGGTTTTAAAACTTTGTGAAGTCTTCGACAAACATTACACACATTGTGTTTATGAAGCATTTCCCTTTAGAATTATGGAGGCTCATAGTCACAACAAAGAATCTTATATATTTTTATTTTTGACTTTGCCTTGTAATTAAAAATGTTTCTATTGACATTCTTGGTAGCCCACGGCCATGTATATGCCTCCATGACATATTCTAGTTGAACAATTGTGCATCTTCATAGCACAATGATAACTTTATTTCACATACCTTCATTACTCTGAAGAACGATTTAAAAATGTGACTGAAGAGTGAGTTAGAACTTCATCATTTAACTTCTAACTTGGAGCAGTGAATTTAAAATGCTAAGTGCTTGAAATTTATTTCTGAAAACTTCACAAAATCTGCTCGACAAATCCTCCTAACTTGACAAACTAAGATATATTCATAAATTTTGACAAATTTGATAATTTTGTGTGAAATCTTGCCATGTTATCAATGATGACTTCACGAGGCCTCCTTACCAAACCTTTTTTCTTCCTCATTACCAAACCTTTTTTCTTCATCCTTTGTAAGACACGTAATTTAATCATTTCTACAAATTTTCGATGAAAAATCAGAAGCTTAGAATCTCCCAAACTGTGAGGCATCTTGATCTGCAAATTTTGCTACATCAGGTGAAATGAAGTACCGAATATTGCCATGAAATGATTTTTGCACCATCTATCACTAATTTCATGATTTTAATTATTTTCCTAGAAAACTACAAACTGGATAAGTGCAGCTAAGACCCTGAGTGAAATAATGAGTGACCCTCCTCTAAAATGATGTTATTGTACAAAGTTCAATGCAGGAAAGCAGATTATGACATCTTGGCAATAATTTATCTAGAGGACTCACACGGGAAAAGTGTCAGGGTTTAATGCATGATCAGATTTATCGTTTGGACACAAAAATTTAAAATTTGGCAAGTCAAAAATGAGGCCAACAATTATATATTAATAATATATAATATTGTATATTAATAATATAATATTAAATAATATATCATATATCATATATTATTAAATACTATTAATATTATATATCAATAATATATAATATTATTTAGATCCAGAAGGATATCTTAGATATATTTTTTAAATATAGATTTCTTATATTTAAAGAAAATATACTCATAATTATCAAGAACACCTTATAGGGAAAACATCTTTTTGTTGATTGAAATTATAAAATTTTGTTAGCTAAAATTACAATGATTGAAAACACCTTTAAAAAATTAATTTTAATCATGAAAAAATTAATTAGCCTGTTAAATATAGATTACTTATCTTTAAGTTAAATTTAGATGTACCCAAAATTTAAAAACATATCTTATTTGTCATCAAAATTATAAGAATTTATTGGCCAAAATTATAAAAAATTAAAATCATTTTAAAATTATTTCTGCCCGTTATTTTCTCTCCTTTCATGATTTTAACTATAATTTAATATACCTGACTAAACAATGAGGTTGAATTATCCAGCATAAATTGATTTTGAAGGAGCTATATATATCTCTTGGCATTCATGCAGAGTGGGTATTCAGCAGTTCCATTTGAGAGAGAATATTAAGTCTTGTAGTTGGGCGGTAAACATTTGGTGTGGTTTGTGTTTCTGTGCATACAGCGGCCCAGTGTCAGTCGTCAGCCATTAAAACTACATGGACATACATTACTGCCAAAAAGAATTTTATAATGGAGTCAACCAATAATTGTAATTGTGATGCCAAGAATGTTTATCTCAAATTGATGGAAGGTTTCTTTGATAGAGCTGTACAGGGGACTTTGTAAGGGGAGGAGAAACTGTTAAAGCAGGTGAGGTTGTCAACGGAACTATTAATGATCCATTTCCTGGGGGTACCATCCATTTTCAAGAGAAAACAGAATCTGCGGAATTTTTCAACTGCAAATGAAGGGAATCAATCCCTGTTCTTCTTCTTCTTCTACCTCAGTCTCCTCTTGTCACATTGTCAACTTATCTGTCTTCTTATTTGATGTGATTTCCAATAACAGAAATGTGAGTCACAAATAAAGAATTTTTTTCCTTAAAAAATTCAGCATTTGGTTTAATTATTTTAACCTAATGAAGAAGCCTGAAATCTACCATACTGTTAATTGATGTTTTTACCCTATCCAATAATGATAATAATCCATTTGTTCATTTTTTTAAAGTTTAATCGATACTATTAGCATTCTTGTGAACCAGGATAATACTAATATATTCCTATAAATTACTTCCATAATAACACTCTTCTGATAAGACTCTCAGAGTCCTCCATATCTTATGGAAAGGTTTTTGTAACAAATAACTGGTTTACAAAAAACTTTTGTTTTCACTTGCATGTATTTAGTCTGCCTTGTTTAGCGTGCAAGACAAATAATTTTGTTCATATGATAAGGTTTTAATTTTTAAGATAATTTTTCTAATGGAAAAATGGGTTGAGCTAGATTTTTGATTCGCTGCTTTCATTTTTTCCCATTGGAAAATTATGACGAATTACTGATAATTTTCCTAGTTAGCATTTCTAATTTACATTCGCCAAACATCTGAGAAAAATGTTGTCCAATGAAAAGAGGGCCATAAAAAAATTGTAGAAAAATTTCTATGGTCAGTTTTCGTTTTTGCACGAAGGACACGTGCAGCTGGCTGCGTTTGGACGTGGCAAATTAAGGGAAATTTTTGAGGAATAGGAGGAAACGGGGATGAAAAATTTAAACATACCCTAAAGTTTTTTTTTTTTTTTTAATGTAGGGCACTTTTGTGGCAATAGAGTAGTTTGTGGCAGTCTCTAAACTAAGTCACGTGCCTTGTCTATGCTTCAACATTTTGCATACATGCTTATGAGGGCAATTGGGATGAACCCTGACGATTAAAAAAATCCTGACTTCAAAAGGAGCATTATATTAAAATATATATAGAAATAGCTACACAGCGTAAAACCTAGAAACACCAAAAAATCACATAACCACCACTTGAATTGGAACCAGACCACCACCTCGACCACGAACCAAAAGGAGCACTAGAAGTCATCCATGCCAGCCACCGCACCCAGGACGTGAGCCTGCGATGGTGCATCACCAGGTCAGCTGCATGGAACCTCAGGAAACAGATGGTTATGAAGAGATCCTTGCACCTTGTCCGAACTATTTGGGGACTGAAAGCGCATGCCCTTTGAGGACTCTTTCCAACAAGCAAATACACCCACAACTCAGACTGTGCTGCATTTTTTGATAGATGCATTCATAAGCCCTCTTGGTGCGGAGCTTATCAGAAGGGAAGAGACCTCCAACCCAGGCTTCTCCAACCATTATATCATAATTGGCCACTGCTTCTTTCCATTGCTCCACGCTGAAGAGGTGCCGATTGATAATCCCCACTGCAATTGGGAAGATGAAGTGGGAGTCTTGCACTATGTCCATTAAATTGGAAAGAAACACTAAAACCACCTCCGACCCTTTAGTTTCTTGTTTCTGGGTGCCTCGCAACCATTTCTGGTTGGATACTGTCTGCACTACAAATTGGGCAAGTGTGTAATCAAAGTTGAAAATGCCATTTAATTCCACTAATCCCACACTGCCAGTAATGGTCGGTTCCCATGGGAGAGGGGGAAGACCCTGAAGTTTGGATTCTGGGTGTTTTACTGGATCAGGAAAACAAAGGTATGCCATATGCTATATTCTTCTGCATGATTTCAATTTTGTAGTTTTTAAAAAAATTTGTTTAAATCATCCAATGCCCATCTGAACACAATGAACTACACATTCAAATTATAACCAATACCCACATTTTATATAGAGAAGCTAATTAAACACTAACAACCGTGTATGTTTTATTTTACATAATGGAGCCTGCGGTGGATTTTGCTCCTTCACAACACCCACAATGCAATATATCCTGTAAAATTTAATTGGGCAGCAGTATCAGTCTAGTATTCCAGCCAAGAGCTGACTTCAGAAGATGGTAGCAAAAACCAGGTCTGCATGGGAGGGCACGTGGGCCTGTAGCTGGGTGCGTGGCTTTTTGCAAAACAATTCCCGTGTCTTGTCTAGGCTTCCACTTTCTACATGCTTCAGGTTGTTTGAGGTTCGGTTTCTTCTTTCTCAAAAAAAGAAAAAATGTTTTGGGTGTCGTTGGTTTTTCTGGAAGGAGCACCAATAAGGACATCCTTGTTTTGTTGTTGTAGATTTTAGTTGGCTACCATAAAATCCATTTTGATTCACTATTGGCACTTTTTGGATTTTCCTGGCAGAGGCAGAGCAGTTTTCATTTCCACATTCACTCTCCAAATCCTCCGAATTGTTTTCGGGGGCAACAAATCTGAAGTCTTTGGACCAATTTTCACAGATTTTTCCAACGAATTCAGGTGATTGCAGTGTATTTGTTCATGTGGTATTATCTTTAAAAAATTTGGGGTGTCGTAAATTATGGTGAAAGCTACAGGTGGTAATAGAGCAGAATTGAAGATTATGGTTTAGAGTTACTAAGCCATTTAAATCACTTTTTAGGAAAGTCCAGTGTTTGCATTGCACAAACATGCCGGAGTATTTTAATTTTGTGACAGAAAGGATACTTCAAAGTTATTGGTTATAAATGATAGATTAAATTGATAATGGAGACATTCTCCTTTATTTCTACAAGTAAAACCATATGAAGGGACTGCTCTTAGCAAGGCCCATCTCTTTCTAAAAGAGTTCACCTCACCAAACACATGATATGTTTGGATGGTACCATCCTGTAGTATTTCCTCATCCTGCGGGGAAAGCACCAAAAATTCTACTTCCTGAAGATAAATTTATCAAAAAAATTTATAGCAAAAAAATATTGTCTACATTGAAAGGCCCTGTTAATTATATTTTCTGCTAAAAAAACACAAATTTTGGAAGAAAAAAAAAAATCTTTTGAAAGGGAGAAATTGCAGAGTTTTGGAAGGAGCACATAGTGATATAACTAACACAAGGGAAGATTCTAGCCCAAGCTCTATCGTGTGAAAAAAGATCAGATCTGGGTAGCAAAGATTTGCAGGATTGGTGAAAGGATCTGCAAGGGTCGTGGATCTGTATCAACCCGTGCTCTAGTGCCCATGAAGGCGCGGCCTGTGAAGGTGTCTCTGGTTTGAATTAAATTTGCTTTGAGTTTTTTTACAAATTTATCATTTCAGTAAGGCATTTTTCCGTGGTTCGAAATTCTTTAAAGCATTTGTATTGAGATCGAAATCTATTGAAAGGCGTCTAATGCTTGTGCAAATCTACAAATCTACCTTCCATATTTGTTGAAATTTATATGCATGCCTTTTAACAAACGCCGAAGATTGGAAGAATCTCTGGTTTCAGTTAGGTCCCAGCCTGCTAAGATCAGATCTGGGTAGGAAAGTTTCTGAATATAGAGTGCTGGACAAGAAAGGAAATCCAGCAGACAGGTCAAAGACTGGTCGATGGTCTGCAGTTGCCATTATTTTGGGTTATTTATGTGCATATCACTATCGCATAACCTACCCTAAATATAGCCGACCTCCAAAATAAAAGCAGCGGCACAGGAATCTCTGGAGTAAATGTAGGCGGAGCATGAGAATTAAAGGGGGTTAACTGGAAAATCAGATCCGCATGCTTAGAAATAAGAAATGGACAGAGAGGAAATCTAGAGAGGGTTACACTCTGCATAAGAAACTGCTGCATTGCAGTCTCAGATCAATTCTGTCATTTGGGGAATCATCGGCCATGCCCCATTTTCTGGTCTCCATTGAAGGGTTTCGACGCCTATGAATTTATCGGTTGAGAGAGCTTCAAGAACAGGAGGTTCAAGAACAGGAGGTTGCAGAGATGGGCTTCTGACAGGTTTTTCGGATGCAGAAATGGACAGGGAGGATATCTAGAGAGGGTTACACTCTGCATAAGAAACTGCTGCATTGCAGATTCAGCTCTATTCTGACTCCCTTGTCAAGCTTTCCATGCCGTTGATCTAGAATGCCTCGATGACCTCTTCCCGTTTACATATCTGGTCTCCATTGAAGGGTTTCGACGCCTCCATCGCTGCCAAGAATTTCTTTCAGAGATCGCAGTGTATTCTGGCATGAGGAGGGTGCTGATGTGACCAATTATAAGGGAGCCGTGAAGGACCAGGTCGCAGCAGATTACATAAGCTCATGGACACAATTTGTTATTGAAAGGATTGCTGCGCCTCTAGGATTGCTATTTTTTGATAGGAGGATCTCACAGACTGCTGAAGTAGCCTGCTCTAGATTATTTCAAGTGCATCTTTGACCTGGTAACATTTAAAAGAGGCTTTGACGCGTTCTGCACATGGCCTACAGAACGGCTCTTTTGATGCGTCCTGCAAACAATAGCTCCCCCCGAAATTTGCCTGACTCTCGGGTCATTGGAGATCTTGATCCTCGCAAAGATAGAGGAAAGATACGATTTGCAGACAATCCCCCCAAAAAATAGGGTTTTATTTCTTCTGGAACCGTCTCGCATCCTAATTGGTGGGAGAGGATTACAACAAATAAAGTTCTATCAATCTCCAGGGGGCCGTTGAAACCACAGCATGCAGCCTTTCAAGATTACCAGAAGGGAATTCAAAGAAACCCCTGTCGAAGGGAGTTTCACCTTCACAATGGGAGTTCTGGGCCCAATAAATATGTCTCTCCTGCTCAGACGACCAGTGGGGGGAAAAAGGCTCGACCATTGCCAGAGAAGTACAGAAAGGTGGGCCACGGGTCTAAACAGACAAAAACCTGGACCCCAGTTTTCAAAGAAGTTACAAGACAACCGGAATACTAGGAAGTTTTTCTGGACCAGACTGAAGGGAAGGTTTTTGAAAAGGCTAACACGCTTTGCAATATAGCCCTCATAGGCAAGGTATTATCTCCTCACTTCTGTGCAGATGAACTAAAGGAGTGGTACCAGAAAACCTGGCCAGAAGTCAGTGATTCATGTGAACTAGGGAATGGTTTTTTCTGTTTTCTTTTCTTAACAAAGAATGAAAGGGATAAAGTTCTTAACAAGAAGCTATGGAAGTTTGGACCAACGGCTATTCTTTGCCAAGAATGGAAGCCAAACTTTCATGTGGGTAGGGAAGTTCCTCCCATAGTTTCGATGCGGAGATTCTGAGAAGTATAGGTAATTCCCTGGGTATTTGCCAAGAGGTGGATATTCCAAGGACCAGCCTCATGGATATAACTCCTAAAATACGCATTTTGTCAGAAGGGAAGGAGCTTCTTCCTAAAAGAGTCAAGCTGAGAACCTGTAAAGGCTGTTGGCTTCAGGAAATCCTCCTAGAAGACGGGTTACAACCTGAAGACTTTGAAAGATTGAACGACTTTATCCGAAACAGAGAAAGGACAGAAGACCAAGCAGCCAGGCACCCTCCGGGTAATAGTGAAGGGTTACCTCATAAGTCAGCTCTAACTGAGGATCAGCTCCTCCAGAAAGCTCTTGGAATAGGAATCACTTCAAAAATATTTTCTTTGAGAAGAGCAGAATTTTAAAAGAAGTGGAAGAGGTGGAAGATGAAATTTTACAGTTTGGTATGAACAGATCTGCATTCTTCAAAGAAAAATTTCTAAAAAATCAGTTAGAAGAGATCCTTCTTCGGGAAGAAATTTTTTGGCACCAGAAGTCGCGAGAGACTTGGTTAAAAGAGGGGGATCGCAACACGTCTTTCTTCCATCTTTCAAAAAAATCCTGTAGACAAAGCTCCTTCATCCAATGCATTAAAAAAGAGGATGGCTCGTTCATTCATGACTCAGACTCCATCAAAACAGAAGCGAGATCCTTTTTTGAAAAATTGCTGTCCAATAACAATGGGGGCAGCTCACGACTTCCCAATAACTTTAATCTGCCTAAAAGAGTGTCTGAAGATCATAACAGGGAACTCCTTAGGGAATTCACACTGGACGAGGTAAAGGCAGCAGTATTCGCCATGGATGGAAGCAAAGCACCGGGCCCTGATGGCTGGACTGGCTCTTTCTTTCAAAAATGTTGGGACTTTGTGGGGAGAGATGTTCTTCTAGCAGTCAAGGAATCAAGAAAGTTCAGTAGTGTGCTGAAAGAATTCAATAGGACTAACTTGGTTTTGATTCCAAAGGTTTGTACTCCCACCTCTTTTGAAGAGTTTAGACCCATCTCCCTTTGCAACTTTATCTACAAAGTTATTTCCAAGGCAGCTGCATTGAGATTGGCCCCTATCCTTCCACAAATTATCTCGAAAGAACAGAGAGGCTTTGTGCCTGGGAAAGAGACTATTGAAGGGGCCATTTAACCCATGAAATTCTTCATTCACTAAAAAGGGAGAAAATACCAAGTATGGTATTAAAACTAGATATGAGTAAAGCTTACGACAGAGTAAATTGGGATTTCTTGCATCATGTTCTACTCTCCCTGGGATTCTCTCCAAGATGGATCAAATGGATCTTTTCAGGCATATTAGGTGTGACATGTTCAGTGCTTATTAATGGCATGGAGACTCCATCATTTCAGACCTCGAGAGGGTTAAGACAAGGTGACCCCATGTCTCCCTATCTTTTCATCCTGATGACTGAGGCTCTCACGTGGTTGATTAAAGAAGCTGCCCGCAATAGGAGATGGAAGGGGATCAGTTTGAAAGCTTTTAAAAATCCTTTGACCCACGCACTTTTTGCGAATGATACGATCCTTTTCAGCCGGGCTAACAAAAAAGA
The DNA here is from genome assembly GCA_027924645.1 of Cunninghamia lanceolata. NCBI lineage: Eukaryota > Viridiplantae > Streptophyta > Pinopsida > Cupressales > Cupressaceae > Cunninghamia > Cunninghamia lanceolata. The sequence continues at coordinate 8,484,819 of BSBN01001107.1, read as the reverse complement.
AGTAGATGCTGTTAAACAAATTCTCACATCCTACTGTGAGACGTCAAGACAATTGGTGAATACAAACAAGTCCAAAATGTACCTCTTTAACGTCCCTCAGCATAGGCAGCCGGAGTTTGTTTCTTTTTTCAACTTCAAGATGGAATCACTACCAGGTAAGTGTTTAGGAGTCCCTCTTTTTAATGGGAGACATAAGAAACTTCTATGGAATGGAATTCTAGAAAATCTTTGTCATAAAATTTGTGCTTGGAAGGGGAACTGGTTGTCCCTAGCATGTAGGCTCATCTTAATCAAATCAGTGCTTACAGCTGTTCCAGTCTACATGCTCTCTTCTTTACAGATATCGAGGGGTGTATCTTCAGAAGTAGGTAAGATTTGTAGGAAATTCCTTTGGCAAGGCACTTCGGACACAAAGAAGATCCACTTAATAGCATGGAATAAAATTTGCACACCTAAATCCCAAGGGGGAGCCGGAGTCCTTAACACAGAGCTTCATAATGCAGCATTAGGTGCAAAGTTAGCATGGAAAATGTACAAAAATCCATAGGCCACATGGGTTAAAATCATGCAAAAGAAGTATCTAGACTCCCAAAAGCCAGAGAGAATTTTTACTGTTGCCGACCCTCCAAGGGGTTCTTCAATCTGGAACTTCATCATCAAATGCCTGGAAGTCATCCTCCCAAGGCTGTCCTGGACTATTTTCAATGGAAATAAAGCTTCCTTTTGGGATGATTCATGGAACGGTTGGCCGAAAATCTCTTCTCTAGGAGACTTTAGGGAGGCGGCTACCTTTCTCAAAACTTTTTGGGGAGTGAAGGTCTGCAACTACTTCACGGTTGACTCTAGAGCTCTCCCGGTCAAATTAATTTGGAAAAGCTTCGACAACTGCAATTTCCCTCAGGTTCAGAAAACTGCTCTAAAAAGGATCTTACAGGAAAGAATTTTGTTCTTTTCTCCAAAGGATGATGAGTTGATTTGGATAGGTGACGGATCGGGCAACTATAAAGCAAAATTTGGCTACAACTTCCTATCCTCGAAGCCTAAGGTGTAGTGGCCAACTTGTCTATGCTGGGGGGATCCTATCCTCCTAAAGGCGGGCACTTTCACTTGGCTAGCGATCAGCAAGAAGATCCTCACAAGTGACAGATTAGAAAGATTGTCTTTAGGTTCAAATTTTGACTGTGTCTTCTGTCAGGAAGAGAGGAAATCGATTGATCATCTCCTCCTACGTTGTAAGTTCAGCCAGGCCTGTTGGGGATGCCTAATGTTGCAGCTCAACAGGTGCGCTCCAATCCTTGCCTCTTTGTTACAATGGTTGGAAAACTGGCCTTTTCTTTTCAAAGAGGCATACTTTCACATGATTTGGATTGTTAGCCCTTCTATTGTGCTGTGGTTATTATGGAGAGAAAGAAATTCCAGAGTTTTCTGTAATTCTTCAAAGGATTTAGAGGAGTTGTGGAAGGATATGGAAGCCCTTATTTCAAAATCAGTTATTGCTAAGCTCCGCAGGTCACCAAAGAGAGATTCCAAGTGGACTAGTTGGGATTTCTTCATCTCTACTCAGTGGAAAGAGCTCCAGAAATTTCATAATAGTGTGGGAGATTTTTCACATCCACCGAAAGTGGACAGAAGCACCATCAAATGGCACCCTCCCATCGACCCCTTGGTGAAAATTAAGTTCGATGGAGCCTGTAGAGGGAATCTGGGCCCGTCGGGTCTAGGTTGTGTTATTAGGAATGCTCAAGGGGAAATCCTAGCGGCACAAGCCAAAAAACTTCCTGAAGGAACTAATAACATGGCTGAGGCTTTTGCATTACTTCATGCTCTCCAGCTCACAACAGCGAAAGGCTTCAAAGTGGTAGCTATAGAAGGGGATTCCCTTATTATTATTTTAGCTTTGCAAAACTGAAAAGCAGATAATTGGTCCATTCGGTACATTCTGGAACAAGCCTGGATGTGTTTACAGTTCTTTGATTCCTTTGAAATTTCTCATTGTTATAGGGAAGGGAATAAAGTAGTAGACTGGTTAGCAAATTCAGCTATAGACCAGGAGGTTCAAGAAGTGTCTTACAATCACACCTCTCTTTTATGACTAGTCATGTTAGATTCTTTGATCTCCTTTGACAGTCCTTCTCCTCTTCCTATATGTTGAATCGGAGGGATGTCAGAAGATGTTTCATGGCTTTATATTTAGCTCTGAATGTTTGTCATTTTAAGGGGCCCTGTTACCCCTTTCTGTATTCTGAATTTTATCTTTTCTTAATTAATTTGAGTCCGAGGTTTATCCTCTTTCTTTAAAAAAAAAAAATATATAGCAATTATCCAGGTTCTCTAACAAAAGAAGATTTATGGTATTCTCTGACCTCATTTTCTATATTCTCAATTATAATATATTTACAATATTTTTAGTATTTCTTTTCTACTATAGAAGGTAATGATAAAACTTTATAAAAGATGAATATTGTTTCTAGTATATCCTGTGTTCTCTGTATTGATCATATGCATGCATCGTGGTATATTTCCAAACATGGGAAAAAGGAAAATAAATTGTGAAGTAACAATTAGATTCACAAGGTCCCGTGCAGAAGAATGATTATGCTTTTATTCTGTTCTATTGTGCATATATCTAATCTAAGAAGTTTTTCTCACTTATAACTTTGACCATGTGAATCTATTCCATGCATATGATATTTGTGTAAGTTTGTCTTTCTCAATCATTTGTTGATCACTGAAAAATTTATTTCTTGTAAGGAAATTTCATGCATTTTATTCTGTGATTGTGTTTCTTAATCATTTGTTGATCACTAAAAAGTTTATTTCTTGTGAGGAAATTGCATGCATTTTATTATGTGATTGTGGGAATTAACTTCACACATGTCAGTGACATTTGCTTGAAAGTTTCTAAGCCTTTTCAACAAATCCATTCTATGATTAACCTCTGGTCATTGCTGTCCATGAGACCACAGTACTTGGGCATTCTGTAAAATGGTTCTTGCCCTTTTTATGCTTCCACATTACACGCACCTCTACCATCGCACTTGCAACTTCGATATCTGATAAAAATTCCATTATGCTGTGAAGGATTTCCCTTCATTATGATAAGATTTTAATTTTTAAGATAATTTTTGTAGTAAAAAAATGGGTTGAGCTAGATTTTTGATTGGCTGCTTTCATTTTTTGCCATTGGTTTGCCAAAAATATTGTCAGAGCAAACTAGATATTAAGTTGCTCACTAATGTCTTGCATTGTTTTCTGTGGGCAAGGCACCTATTCTCCTTGCTAAGGATATATGGCAGGGTTGGCAGGGTTTTTTTGGTGCATGGAGGCATGAGGATGACATATACTTTGCAACCTTTTCCAACATCCTTGCAGCCTATGTGAATATGTGATCTTTGGAACAGGGCATGGACATCTGTCAAGCACAACAAAAAGGGGTTTTTTTGTTAAATGACACCATTGCAAGTGCCCTGGTGGACATGTATGCAAAATGTAGAAGCATCTAGACAAGGCATATGATCAATTTGACAAAATGCCTCAAAGAAATACAGCATCACAAAATTCAATGAAGAATTTATTTTTAAAAAATCTCTCTTGAATAATTACAAATTGTGATTAATTTTCTTTATAGCTTGTATTGTGTGGATGAGATTTGAAGTTCCTTCCATTTTTGTATGGCTTTAGAAACTTTAATGCAAATGCAATTGGCAGGTGTAAAACTAGACTCTATGCAAAAATGGGAGCGTTGGAACAGGGTATGGACATCCATCAAAGCAAGGGGGATTTTTGTCAGATGTTGTAGTTGTTTCTAGATGTACTTTCATAATAGAATCTACTACTAGTGTTGAGATCTTAAGTAAGATCATTCATTTGTGGAGTTCTAATCTTTATGTTTCATTTATAATAAATGTACAGTTCATCAAACATAGTAGTTCAAAGTCAATGAATTACCTTATTCCCCTGTTTCTAATTTAAATTTACAAACACAAATAATTTGATAAATGACAGTGATATTATACCAGGGATCTGTGAATTGTTTTTACAACATTATAACAATCCCCATAGATTAACAATGTTTCATATAAGAAAAGAACAAAAGACTGATTGTATGTGTCCTGCACAATTGCAACTTTTTAAATATATTGTCTTGGTGCCATCTACCATTTGTTTTATGATATTTCAACTTCCAAGTTTCAAAAAATGCAGTAACAACTTGGACCTTCATTTTTATATGCTTGTATGCCACATGAAAATCTTGTTCAACTGGTACTACTCAGCAGTCCATGCTTTATGGTGGAAAAACCAGTTCCCCTAGGCTGGGTGGGGGAAATGGTAAGGAGGTTGGGGTGGGGGGCGCCGCAATTCAACAGTTTTGAATGCCCCTCTCTTTACCACTACCCCAATGTTGCAAAGTTTAGGGCATGTATATAGATATAGGGGTGCCAACTCAAACTGGATATGGCATTAGCATAGCCGCACTCGCACTCTCCCGTTGCCATATAGATATATAGGGAGTCAAAACATTGTATGCCACATGAAAATCTTGTTCAATTGGTACTACTCAGGGACTGCTGCTGCAACTTCAGGCAGGGACTACTGCTGCAGCCCTGCCCTTGTTAATTGTATGTTTCAGTTTTTATTAAGCTTGAGAGAGAAAGAAATCAATGCTACATGTAGCTAAAAGTCCTAAAATATTGGGGAATCTAATGTTCTTTTCAAATAACGTTGTTATTAGTATTTTGAACATCTTAAAAACATGGCATTGAATTGAAGACTACTATATGTTTTGGTTTACAATTATTATTTTACTTTCTTTTCTTTTGTTTATTACATGTTGATAATGGATCATGGAGTGTAGTCAGAAACATTAATGAAAAAATTAATACATAATCAAATTCAGAAACATTGATTTGTCAATACTATTAGACTGTGAAAATTTAATATCTTTAAATTGTCAATACATAAATTTAATATCTTTACTAATGTTTATTTATTTTTTATAATTTTATGAATTTATTTTATGTTAGTTACAGATGATGAGATATGGATAGACCCTATGGGCTATTCCTTTGCACATAAATTTCCTGCAACTGTTAGTATATGAATTTTTTTGGATTTTAAATAAGAAAAGTTTGAACCAAAAGAGTGTAATTTTGGGGTTATTCCGTTGCACATAAATTAAATTTCGTGCAACTACTAGTATATAAATTTTTTTAGCTTTTAAATAAGCAAAGTTTAAACTAAAAGAGTGTAATTTTGGGGTTAAAAAAGTAAGATCAAACATGAGTGATTTGTAGAACTCAAATCAAACAACCATGATATGAATTATTTGTGTAATTTTGAAAGATAAGAGTATTTGCAATGAAATAGGTAAGAATATTAAGTTGACAAGTACTATTCTTATGTGTACAAGTACTAGGGTGGCAATGTACAATACTTCATATTATATGTTTGGCTTATGATGTCAAATAATGTCTTTAAAGAATTACTCCATACCAAGTGGTTTTATCTATTAATATAAATTTGGGAATTAATATTGTACCAATGAGATCATTTGAAACGACCCAGCCCTAACACTGACACTAACTCCAATGTAAGAATTAGGGTCAATTAGAATTAGCAGTATATTAGATATGAAAATGGAAACCTAATGGGATTGGAAAGGGTGGCTAGGGTGGGTAAAGGATAGATCTCAACATAGCACAAAACTCTAAAAGAAAAGATATAATAATGGAATAATGATAAGTAAGAATACAATCACTCAAAAGATCTATAAAATGATAATGCCATCAGAAATCACCTAAGAGCCTAAAGTGATATATCATACAAAATGTGTACCAAGTCAGCTCATGAAGGAAAGAAATGAGCAAGAGTCAAGAAAATTATAAGTTTTCAATTTTGAAATTCAGGGGTCAATTCCATGTGATGCAACTATGATGCATTATGGACTTAACTGTAATTAGAACTATTTTATGGACTATTGTTATTGGTTGTGGATTAAGTGAATCTTACTTTTAGTGAAAATGATGAATTGTATAAGTGCTTCATTTATTGATTTAGACACTAACCTATTAATGGAAATATGAGTTTCAAGTTGGCATGTTGCTGAAGAGAAGGGTGTGGTTAAGGTAGAGGTGATTAGCTACCTGGTAGGGTTGGGGTGGAGTGAACTCTATGTTACACACATAAACACTTAGTTGCAATTGCATTGCATTTCTGTGGAATGATCCCTATGCTTGATTATATAGACTCAGTACTCATGTTAGCAAAATATTTTCCAATATGCTTTTGTGATTGCCAATTAAATAGTTACTCTTTAAAAATTTGAATGTTTTTTTATTGAATAAGGATAAGATTAATAGCTATATTCTTTTATTAATTTGTAAGTGAAAGAAAAATGATTTCCTTATTTAAAAAAAAACAAAAATTACTTTTTTATGGCTTTATAGTAAATTTGAAAGAATAAAATCATTAGATATATATTTGTTTATTTTATGATAATATTCATCCATGATAAGGACAAATTTAAAAGATAGAAATAAAGCAAAATAAAAGAAAAAGAAAACAAGAATAGAATGAAAGTTAACATGGATAGAAGGAAAAATCTAAATAGAAGAAAATAAAATTAGAAGGAAAACACAACCTCGATTAGGAAAAAAAGCCATAAATCAAGGAAAGAAAAGGAGGAGAAAAATATTATTAAAAAAAGGAGAGAGGAACTCTACAAAAAACAACACATAGAAAGGAGAAAAGAGGAGAACGAAAATAAGACGAATATTGGAAAAACAAGAAAAAACAACTGGAAGTACTTAGGAAGTGGGCATTGCAAAGGCGATCTTATGGAAGAACCATAGAAAGAAGGGCCTTACCGGTACACAATTTCTCAAAATCTTATTTTACTTATGCTATTATCTCCATTAAAATTTCTTGATGGTTTTGCTTGGTGTTATGTTGACGTTGAAACTCAAATTAAGCAGCTCACTGTAACCTTCTTTTCATAGTCAGGAATAAACACTTTTCCTTAAGCCATCTACATGTTTTCTTGATGGGGTTGATCCATCCGTTGTCTTTCTATATTGATCTATCAACCCTAAACCGTGTTTTCTTCAAAATTATGTATTTCTTGTTTTAAGATAAGGATATACTCCTATCCCTAGTCTTGATTGGCAGTGGCTTAAACTCTCATTAAATATCAGTATACTAAATCATTCGTCCTCCTTGATTTTGAATTGCCAATATTTTAAATTCCTTGACTTTGGCACCAAGTAAACCACATGCTATGACATTATTGAATCTTCTTACTCTTTTTTATTTTGCAGCTAGGTTTACAAGCTTAGAGAAGTGATTAGAAATAGTATCATACTTCCAATGCCTATGCTTTCCTTCTATATCACATATGTTCCAACGACGTCCTTTTTGAACCTTAACTTTATGATCTCGGTCTATATGACACGACCTTCAAACTCTCTTCAACTACTCTCATTATAGCCACCTTAGACAATTTCATTGGCCCTCTAGCAACTTGATGCAAGACCTTAGCGATCGATGGTTGCTTAAGGCGTGGCCTTAGAAGTCTGTATAATCCTTCATTTTTTTTGTTATGCAAACTTCAACCTTTTGAAAGGGAATCAATTTTTTTTAGATATCTGAATGAGTGAATTGCAATTTTTTGTAAGCGATAATACCAATCCAAAGCTATGCCTTCAAGAGTTCATGGAAAGATTTTTGCTACAAACACATCCCAAGGAAGGAGTTCTCTTATCGACATGGTGTACACTTTAATGTGGGAGTTTAGATCTCGTTCTCCCTTGAACTTTGGGAGAACTGGCAATGGCTAAGGTAGCTACACACTTCTTATGTTTTGATCCAGAGGTTCCTTCAAATACTCTAGATATGCTCCAAGGAAGGTACTTTGCGATTGAGGTGTAGTTAACAACAATCCAGCTAGGGGATGTTGATATCCCAATGTTTATTTTGTGGGATTTCCTAGCATATTTTGAACGTTTTGGATGGGACGATTCCTATTTTGGCATATGTCATTGCTTGCATTCCTTGAATAATAGTTGAGGTAGGGGAGAGGTTGAGATGCCCCCTGGTCCTGTTCAATTCAATTGTCATCATGTGACTTTTATCCTCTTTCAGGAGCAATTTGTTTTGCTTCTAGCGTTCTAATCCTTTGTACTAGAGTTGCAATTAAATCTGCAGGTGTGACAACTCTAGGTCTTTCTTCATTCCTTAGATGATCTCTTCGAGTGTTGGTATGATATTGTGCTTCCTCTCATGCAACATTTTTTCTTTGTTTTTCTTGCAAGGTAATTCTTAGGGCTTCTTGTGTGTCTTTTGCCTCTTACAAGTGTTTTTCTAGTCTTTTTACCTCCTCATCAAGATGAGTGTTTGAGGTACTTGTTGATGGTTGATCAATTTTATGGATTTCTGACCTAATTCTTTTGGCTTTATGAGGTGCATTTGGTATGGTGAGATTATTCTCCCAAGATGGGTTGAAAGATAGAGAATGCCTAGATTCTCTTTGATCTTGCTTGTAATAAGAGTCTTCGTAGTCATACCAATTGGTGATTGGTGCATCAAGATGTGGCAGAACATAGCTATCGAATGAAGGAGTTTATGGTTCTCTTAAGGGAATATTCCCTTGGTTTAACTCTAGTTCTGTCATGTTTGGGGGTGCCATAGACACCACAGGACAAATGGAATGGATGATGGCGTAAGTGATAGAAGCTAAACCAGTTGATGCAGCTATAGAGAGTAAGGTGAAAATGTTTTGAAGATTTTGCTAAATGTTTTTGAAAACATCGTATGCAAAAATGAAGATGAGATCAACGTAATGAGACACAAAAAGCATAACCAAGAGGCTTTTCCCTTCACGTCGGGTTCACCAAAATATGTACTCTCAAAATCGTGACTCTAGTTGCTAGGGGCTATTGGGTCAAATTTTGGCATGCACATAGACCCTTTTCCCTCCTTTCCATGGGACAATCTACCACATCACCCTCGTTCTCATGGAAGTAGCCAATTGAAAGGTGGCGAGACACGGTGGGGGTCTAGCTCGTTGGAGAGCTGGACTTCACAGAGAGGGGTCGGCAAGTTCTGTGGCCTTTGTTGTTGTGTGCTATGTTGAATGTTTCATTTGATGGTAGTCATTGTTGAGATAATCCTATGACCCGAAGGGTCACTAGTTTCTCTTCTCCTATTGGGGTTTCTTCTATTCCACCTTTGTGTGGGTAAGCAGTTTCTATCATTTATATCCTCTTGTCTTTCAATGCATTGAATGTGTTCTTGTTGTATTTGGATTTGTCTTTATTCTTCTATCAATAAGAGGACAAATGGGTCTTGTTGTAGAGTAAATGTCTCTTGTTGTTATCATGGATTGATTTCATCTATCTCGTTGAGAATAGCCCTTACCCACTCTCCTCTTAGTCCTAGGCAAATTTCTGAGCCAATATAGAGGTAAATATGTGAAGACCAATTCTAACTATACTTAGGGTTTTGAGCTAGGGTTTAGTTGCCCTAGGGTTTGGTTATGCCATGACTTGTGTTTACCTTGTGATGTTATCAAGGGTTTGATTGAATCATTTATCATGGTTCACCTCATGATGGTATTGAGGGTTTACAAGTTTGTCTTTTTTAGGGTTTCTGTATGCATGCAAAGCTAAATGATGTGCAAACATATTTTTGTGCTTTTTTAGTACTTTGTAAATGAAAATGCTATTTAATCTATGAAAGGGAAATATGGATGCAATCTAATATGACTTTTCCTAATGCAATCTTAATCTATGTTTTTGGGTTTTCGATTGTTTTGAAATAATCTAATCTAAAAAGGAAAATTTCTTTTACAAATAATCTAGATCTAGAAATATGAAAATAATTACTCTAACATGTAAGATCTAACTATTAAGGAAAAAATAAACATTTACTATTCCTAAGAGCAATTTTTGGTTTTCTAATTACTATGAATTTAATAAAGCAATAAAAGAACCTAAAAGAATGAAGATTTGTGTGACTCCACTACCCTCAGAAATCCTTGATATTGGCAACCTTGAGTCCTTTTGATGCGGTGAGAAGACCTCTTGATGACAAAATGACACAAAGAAGCAAAATGAAGCTTGTTGAATCTTGAAAGAGCTCAATGAGAGCTTTGGTTGAGCACAATGGCATTGACTGAAGCAGCATAATGATGCTTGGTTGAACAATGAATGAAGCAAAAGGCACCTTCATCCTATGAGAGCATTAGAATGTTGATTTGGAGAGCAAAATATGGCAAGAGCTGTGTGCACAATGAATTTGCCTCCCTTTGTGCTTAAGGGAGGGGGTTATTTATAAGTTTGAATAAGGGATCTAATTGAGAAGTCAACTCATCTGATTGATGAGTTAACAAGGATTTATTGTAGAGTTAACAAGATTGATTATCCAGTAAACTCAATTGATTAGGGAGTGATGAAGCAATAATAGCTTATCACTGAAGAAGAATTGGAGTTGAGAGGATACATGAGATTGGTTGAGTTGCTAATTTTAGATCAAATGGAGTTAATTATTCATGTTTGGGTGTATGAAATAGTCAACTCCATATAAGGCATAAAAAATCATGTGAACTAGAAGAAAAATAGGAAAAATGAAGCTAAATTGAGTAAGAAACTCAAGTTTTTCTATGGCTGAAAATGTGACAAGGTCACCCCTTTAATTAGTAGGGCCACCCCTAGGCAACCATGGGTCACTCGGGTGGTGACCCTAGGTCACTCGAGGGGAGATCCAGGCAAGATAGGATTTTCTAAAGAATTGCATGGTGGGAAATGATAGAAGAGAGGAAAAGGAGGGGTTCTACCTCTAAAAATAGGTTAGTCATGTGCAATAATCCAAATCTCCACTTGCACTTGTAGGATCTCCTGAGGGAGATATAGAAATAATAAGGGGAGGTTTGGATTGTGTTGGTTTTTTCCCAGACTGGATGCTTATTCCCAGATTTCCCTACAAGGTAGCCATCAGTGATCAACAGGATCTCTGGGCCAGGGGCCAACAGTATAGGAGATAGACTCTATATTTTATCTCCTCTTCTTCTTCAGGCTCTGCAAGACCTAGGGGGGTATTCGCTACTCAACATCCATGAGGATATGCATACAAGGCTGGGATGCTGACAGAAAGCAGATAAGTCCTCCTGTAAGTAGACCAAAACTGAAAGATAAGAGCAAAGGGGCTAGCTTTGGGCCTATTTGCAGTTGTAGACAGAGGACTGAGGATCCTAAAACTAACTCTAATGTCGTAATGGTTGTTTTAGATTTTGATTTGGATTTTAAGTTTGGATGCAAAGCTGGACATGGTTGTAACACAAACACAAAGCAAGATTGGTGCCTATCCAGGGCCTGGAGTCAGTAGACATACACCTGTGAATGATCAGCATGAGCAGCCAAAACTGGATTTCATGGGGATATATGTGATACCTGCCTTACAGATATCTCCCAATATAGAGTGTTAAGTTATCTCTACTTATGGCATCCCTACTGCAGTATACCCTTCCCAATGTTCAACCTAAAAACAGTTTAATCTACCCCTTGAGCAGAAGTTAAAAGATCAGACATTCAACATAGGAATTCTATGCTCTAGAATCTAAACATTACCCAAATATCCAGATTCAGAAGAAGAATACATGCAATACTGGAGACAGAATTAACAAAACACATGCAAAGATAGCATTTCTCATATAAGATTAATCATGAAATCAGTGGGTTCATGCTAAGAACATACAACAAGAGATACATAAACTCACAGGTTAAGCTGTACAGAACAACCAGATCAGCTTGTTTTGAATTATAGAGCCAAAAATCTTCAACTTTCAACAACCACAAATGAGTAACACTTCCTGCTTATAACAGCCAGGTAGTGTACCACAGCAATTAATTACATGGTTGACCAAAAATCCCACCAGATACATAGTATCAGGAAAATGGTGCTCAAACACTACCAGATTGTCGCCCAAACACGAATGCAGCAGGTAGGGGAGGAGACAGGAAGATATCTCGAGCCCTGCGCCACTGTCCACTGATGTACACCTTCAATCAGGTACCAGATCCGCCCATACCTCTGCAACCTTCGCCATTAATGGCGCACCAACCCGCGGCCTTGGGAAAAACATCTAACAGTCGATCGCAACCATTTCCCGCCGAGATTCATCATCATGATATTTGAAAATGCAGGATATCAATTATCCCACATGCACCCCGCAGCAACCTCTTTAACACTTTATATACTAGGTCATGAGCATATATGATGTCGGTGCTTTTGCTCCTGACGACACTAGTATAAGACTTCATCATCATCATCCTCCAACAGCATGATATCCTGTTGCTTGAAATATCACCCTGACGTCAGCATCATATCGCAATATAACCTGCATGATAATTGCCTTCATCGGCACAACCTGATCCATCGGAGGAACATCCTCCTGCTGAGCTTATACCAAAAGTCTGGCCGATGAACATCCTGATGATGTCATCATCATATCCTGCTACGTCATCATCATATCTACCTACTGCGCGCCTCCTCATATCCGGATGACGTCATCATCATGTTTGCAAATATCAGGAGATCTCCACAAGATGATCTGTGTTAGAAATATGACCCCCCCGGACCTTGATGACGTCATCATCATATTAACATCAGGATGATATTCGGAAGACAACCGGATATTTGGAAATATCATCCTGATGCACAAATATCAGGTTGCACTGTAGCTCCACTATAAGATCAGGGCGATAGACGAATATGATGATGCTTGAAAAGATCACCCCCACTAGATAATGCACGAAGCCGGCAGGCGGATATCTCCTTGATATTAGCATCATCATGACGCTGGAACAAACATACACCCGGGTGATATGAAAATATCACCCCCTCCTTCGGAAATATCATGATGCAGATAGGCAGAAAGATATCACCCTGTCATAAGAATGACGTCAGCATCATCAGGATGATAAAACAGCGAACATGAAGTGATACAACATCATCAGGATGATATTGACTAAGATCATCCTGACGTTCAAAATATGATGACCCCAGTGAATATCGGGTCGCACTTAGAACTCTTCAACAACATCATCAGGATGATCATAACCAAGATCACCCGATGATAAAAATATCACCTCGGCGAAATATCATGAAGGCAGAAAATATGATGACCCTCGCAAGCAACACGGTGATAACTGGAAATATGATGATGACGATGAGAAACCGGTCGACGGAGAACACGATGATGCAGACCATCATCGAAGACAAGATGATGATGATGACCTCCTCCTCAGGAAAATATGATGCTGCAGCTGAAAAATGCTGAGGAGGTCCAACACTTAGGAAAATGGGCAAGAAGATAAAGGGTTCAAATGAAGAAACCCCCTGATCATGAAAAATCAACCCCAGGTCAAAATGAGTGCTAACAGTGGCTCCGAATGGGGACGTGCAGGTGAAAACCTGCAGCGAGAACCAGATCTCCGGGCAGACCAGACAAAAAGCCAAAAAGCGCGAGCTGTACAAGGCATTTACACTACATACATGTTTTTACAAATGTGCACAGCAACAAGTCATTTATGCAAAATAGAACTTAAGGAATTGGCCATGCACAGGCAATTCCAGAACTTCACCATCTAGGGCCTGGAGGAAATAAGAATCCTCCCCATGAGTATTGCAGACCTGATATGGGCCCATCCATAAGGGTTCAAATTTACCATGTTTACCCTTTTCCTGACCTTTAGCATTCCAAATGAGCACCAGATCATTGACTTGAAACTTCCTTTTTGTAGTTCTCCTGTCAAACTGATATTTCACATCATGTTGTCTTTTGAGATTGATCTGGTGGGCTTTCCTTCTGTCCTCATCCAATGCAACCAGCTGATTCACTCTTTCTGTCATGGAATCCTCAATCTCCTCATCATTTTCCTAAATGAATCTGTAAACTGGTAGGAGATTGTTTATGGGCAATCTAGCTGATGCACCATATACTAGCTCAAAAGGTGACTTCCCAATAGCCCTTTTCACTGTCACTCTGTCAGCCCATATTGCTAAGTTCAACTTTGAGTCCAAAGCTCTCTTGTTCTTGTCCAGTATCCTCTTGATAATTTTCATGATGCTCTTATTGCTTGATTCTGCTTGACCATTTCCTTGTGGGTGATATGGTGATGTATATGACAAATTTATCCCATACCTGTTGCAAAAATTAACAAATTCACCTGATCTGAAGCACATAGCATTATCAGTGACTATCTCGAATGGTACTCCAAACCTGATGATGATGTTTTCTAGTATGAAATCTGTCACCACCTTGCTTGTAGCTCTCTTAGTTGGAATGGCCTCAATCCATTTGGTAAAGTAATCAGTTGCCACCAAAATCCAACTGTGTCCCCCACTTGATTTGTCTGCAATTTCCCCTATGAAGTCAATTCCCCATTGCTAGAATGGAGCATCCACAGTTACAGTTCTGAGGGGTAAAGCACCATCATATTTCAGCTTTCCTGAAAATCTTTGGCAAGGGTCACACTTTCTCACTAACCTTTGTGCATCTGAAAAGAGAGTAGGCCACCAATATCCCGCCCTGAGAATTTTATGAGCTATTGTTTGGGCAGTATAATGTCCACCACACAATCCTTTATGCATATCAATCAAAACATTGTTAGCCATATCCTCATCCACACATCTCAGCAGCACACCATCAGGGATTTTCCAGTATAGCTCACCTTGAACAATAATATACCTGATTGCATGTAACTTTAAAGTCCTCTTTTGACTGTCACTGAAATGGGAAGGACAATTTAGATTTTGCAAGTAATAGATAATATCCTTGTACCATTCAGATCCTGATACATTTACACTCTCATTTTGGACTGTATTAACTTGGCATGCTTCCAAGTTTGACTGTGCCATCATCTTGGCTAATCCTTGTCCTCTTATCAACTTAGTAACTTGTATGTCTATGTTGAACTCTTGCAGTTTGTTTATCCATCTGCACCTTCTTCCAGTCACCTCCTGCTGAGTGAATATGTCTTTGACTACTGCATGAGGTACATATGCAATTATATATGATCCTACCAAGTAAGGTCTGAAACTTTTGATAGCTCTGACTAGTGCATATGCCTGTTTTTCCATAATATCATACTTCAACTCAGAGGCCTACAAGGACATACTGAAGAAAGCGATGGGCTGTTCAAAACCATCTTCATTTTTCTGTAACAAACATGCAGCAACAGTATGAAAGGAAGCAAATGAAAATACTTGTAATGGCCTAGAAAAATCAGGAGATTTAAGAACAGGGGCCATCTTGATTGCCTCTTTGATATTCTGAAATGATTCTATTGCTTCCCTTTCCCAGTTGACAGTTGCATCCTTCTTCATCATCTTGGAAATGTTCCTTGTGGTTTCTGCAAAGTTGGGAACAAATCTCCTAACAAAATTTATCTGTCCAAAGAAGGACTGAACTCCTTTCATAGTTTTTGGCATTTGAATCCTGTCAATAGCAGCCACTCTCTCTGGATCTATCTTGACTCCATCCTTGGAAACAATGTGTCCCAGAAGCTTTCCTTCAACTACCCCAAAGGCACACTTCTTTGGATTTAAAGAAATACCATACTCTAGTGCTCTTATGAAAATCTGCTCCAGATGCAAACAATGCTGCTCTTCTTTCTTTGAGTAAGCAGTCAAGTCATCCTGATATACAGCCAGGATTGAATCAATCAACCCTGCAAAAGCAACATCCATTGCTCTTTGAAATGTAGCACCTGCATTTGTTAGTCCAAATGGCATTCTAACATACACATAAGTTCCCCATGGAGTGGTAAAGGCAGTTTTATACTGTTCTGATTCCTTTACCTTTACCTAATTATATCCTGAAAATCCATCCATCATGGATAGGAGTTCACAACCAGTCACTCTCTGCAACATAGCTTCCATATTAGGCAGTGGATAGTTATCCTTCAAAGAGGATACATTCAAATTCCTGAAATCAACACAAAGCCTAATATCACCATTCTTTTTTCTGACTGGGACAAGGTTAGACACCCAAGTTGAATGTCTGATTGGCACAATTATTCCAGCTTCCCTGAGCCTTTTGAGTTCTTCTTGCATCTTGGGAGCTAAGGTAGGATTAATAGGTCTTTGCTTTTGTCTAAATGGCTTAGCTCCAGGCTTCAATGGGATCTCATGCTGGAATAAATCTTCCCTATAAGCTTTTAGGTCCTCATATGACCAAGCAAAAACATGTTTATACTTTTTCAGTAATGCAATCAGCATACTTCTAATGTGTGGTTTGAGCTGTTTACCAATGTATACCTTCTGAGGGGCCTGAGATGTCCCCAAATTTATCTCCTCTAAATCCTCCTTATTTGTGGGAGATGTCCTTGTGACCATTTTATCTCTACTGTCAAAAACTCTTTCCAAAGCTACCAACCCTCTAGGGATTTTATTAGTCTTCAATTGAATTATCTCTTTTCCCACAAGAGTTTCTTTTCCATCTACAGTCTCTACAAAAACTTGGAAATCAATTTGTTGATTCTCATATTCATCTATGCAGTGCAAAAATTTCAGCAAATCCCTATCATCATTAAACACTTGCCAACTGCATATATTTTCTGGTACTGCAGGCCTAATTTTAATTTTTACATTTGTAACACCTGACAGAGTGATGTCATCTGGCCTTATTGCAACATTGGCTAAGAAATCAGCCATAACATTTTTTGACCTCTCTACCCAGCCTATTGAAAATGCATCAAATAATTCAATGGTATCCCAAACAGCATGCTTGTATTGTTTCAATCTTTTATTTTTTGCAGCATACTTATTTCTAATTTGGGATACAATCAGCTCAGAATCCCCAAATACTCTTAACATCTTAATTCCATGTTTGAGAGCAATATTTAGGCCTAAGAGTAAAGCCTCATATTCTGCAATGTTGTTTGTGCAATCAAACCTCAGCAAGAAAGAGAATTTGAGGAGCTTACCAGTTGGAGACAGGAAAACAACTCCAGCTCCAGAGCCTTCTTTTGCACAAGCTCCATCAAAAAACATGGTCCATAAGCCTTGCTAATCCAGCTCTTCAATGTAGACATTTTTCTTTTTATCTTCTGTATCATCTGAGACAACCTTGAAGTTATCACAGTCAGTGTCTACAAAGCATACTTGTTCCTCTGCTTCTTGGTCTTCCACTGTCTCTGATGATCTTTGCTCTCTGATTAGCTTGACATCCCTGCCATTCATTGGAATCATGGCATATGACAGGTCCAGCTGCATACTTCCACCAATTAGTGCTGCCCATCTCCTTGACAACAACATACCATATTGTGGCTTGATGTCAACCACTGTTATATTCATTTTATATCTTTTTTCAGGAAATGCTGCCAGTTTGAAATCTACATCCTTCATGATTCCAATAACTGGTACCTCTCTGGCATCCATAGCATAACATTTTCCACATGCCTTGTCAATTTTTAATCCAGTTTGTTGCATGATGGCCAAAGGCATGACATTTGTAGATGCTCCAGAGTCAAGCATACAATTTCTAATTATTTTTCCATTTATAACCAGGGAAACATAAAATGGTTCCACTTGTGAAGGACACTTTGTCATAGTCACTCCCAAATAGACTTCAGGAGTCTCATCTTCTTCATTACACATGATATGTTTCTCACCCTGGGTCTGATCATTTTGTTTAGCTTGAAAAGGTACCCCTGAGATTAGGGATATTGTCCTATTCTTGATCTCTTCCACTTTCATGAGTTCCATAAGTGGAATAGAGACTTTTACCTGAGAGAGGATCTGGGCTATATTAAATGGAGCACAATTTTGTATAACAGTTGTAGCTTGCTCCACAATCTTGCTTTTATCCTGAGCTGATTTAGCTTTCATTTTCATAGTTCCCTGATCATCATTCTTGTCTTGGGAACCTTTACTTTGATCTTCAGCCTGAGGGATTTTATTTTCTGGTCCTTGAAATTCATGACCTGTTCTATGTCTAAAGTTCTGTTTATTATTTACCCACTACCTTTTTTGTGGTTCAGTTCCTTTATGACCATGCATTAGCTGACCTGCAGAAATATCTTCTGGCTGATGTGGGCTGCCTACTTGATTTTTACCTCTGAGATTGTAGTTGCTTTTGACTTGAGCAACTGCTGCAGCTGTGAAGGCTCTAATTTCCTCATCAGAAGGTCGTTGTAAGTTACTCAGAAAATTGTGTGAGTTCTGAGCATACACATAGTTATCTTCATTATCTTCATCATATGGGGACTGTTGGCAGGCCTGAATTTGATGATCTGTATTCTCATCAGCATCATAAAGAGTGTATCCATTGCCTATGGACATCATATTAACATCATCATCCTGCACATGATGTGGCTCATTGCATTCATTACAAGATGTAGCATTATCATACAAGGATTGAGCAATCATACACTGTGACTGTGAATGCGGCATCTAACAAATTATACACCACGGAGCATCATCAGCAATATTTATAGCTTTCTTTAAAGGATCAGGAGTTTCTTTGACATGTTGAGCCCTCTGATTTGTGTTGCTACGTGGGAATACAGGCTTACCATCATGCCAATTGGTGTTATAAGGCATATCATGTAATGATGGCCTCTTTTCCTGCCTTTGATAGACTTGCCTATCAGGACCCATCCCTTTTTCACTTCTAGCTAATCTATAGCTTAGGTCCTTAACAACATTTGCCAATTTGTCTATCTTATCTTCAGGGGCAGATGTACTACCTTGAGTGTTCTGAGGCTTGTTTGGGTTCTGCAGAATTTTTATATCATCCCTTCTATTTGTCTTGCCTGATGCTTTCCTATTGTTTTCAATATTTACTGCAATTTTGAAAGCATCCCTGAGAGTGGCAGGACCTTTATCTCTTAGTCCATATGCAGTCTTTGCATCAAAGGCATTGATATACAGAATTATGCACATTGGTTCATTTGGCCTCATGTGATGTGGCAATTTGTTCAACACTTTAGTAAATCTTGCATTAAAGTCTGCAACCTGCTCATTTGACCCTTTAGTGATACTGGTGAACTCATTTACAAAAAAGCTAGGGTTAGTTTTATCACCATATTGCTCCTTGAACATCCTTTTAAAATCATCCCATGATGAAATACTCCGGTCAGGCAGATTCTTGTACCATTCTCTTGCCTCATCTACTAAGGATTGCATGAATGACTTCATGAAAACGTCCTCATGTTCAACCTCAAAGTTATCCATGACATTTTGAAAGGCCTTTAGATGATCTTCTCCTGACACTGTGTTGTTTCCTGAAAATTTAGGCACTTGCAGTCTCAGATGCTTATCAATGGGGTTAGGATACCCAGGAATACCATCAAACACCAGCTGCCTAAATCTATCTAACTGCATGGGCTGTCTGTTTAATTGATTAACATTAACATTTCTGTTCGCATTCTGGTTTCCTGCATTGTTCAGTGGTATCCTAGCATCATTCACATTTTGTCTCTCATCATGATGCTGATGTTGCACTTCATATCTTTGCTGATGTCTTTGCACATTTGCATTCTCTAGGGTAGGAACTGAATCATTTTGGGCAGTTCTTAAGGCTTGCACTTTCTGCTTTATATCATCTCTGATTTTCATGGCTTGTAGGTATTCTAGTTCTGCTCTTAGACTTCTGATTTCTTCAGCTAACTGTTCATCCTTAGGTCTGGAGGTAGATGGTCTCATACCATTCTGGTCATCATCTTCATCATCCCACAGAGACTCTACCTCTTCAAACCTTTCACTTGGGTCTAGAAATGGGCGTTCTTGGAACACCTCTGACCTCATTCTCATGCTACCACCCTGTTGCCTCTCATATGCACCTTGAATATCAACTTCTGCATTTGAAAAATAAGGCGCATGCTGTCCTGATGGCCTAGGGTTATCTTGTATATCATCACCTTTTCTGGGGGAGCTCTCATGACTAACTGAGACAGTTCCCTTTCTTCTATACATCATTCTTTTTTTTACTGGTAACTCTTCAAATAAAGGATTTTGTTGGGATCTTCTCCCCTGCATATAAATTTTACTTTGACCGGTTGGGAGATTACTTCGGAGTCGCCACCTATTACTAGGAACCTTTTTTTTGTTTTTTTTTTGAAAACCAGGGTTCTTTCATAAGGTCCCCCAGTGGAGTCGCCAATTTCTATTGGTTTTTTCCCAGACTGGATGCTTATTCCCAGATTTCCCTACAAGGTAGCCATCAGTGATCAACAGGATCTCTGGGCCAGGGGCCAACAGTATAGGAGATAGACTCTATATTTTATCTCCTCTTCTTCTTCAGGCTCTGCAAGACCTAGGGGGGTATTCCCTACTCAACATCCATGAGGATATGCATACAAGGCTGGGATGCTGACAGAAAGCAGATAAGTCCTCCTGTAAGTAGACCAAAACTGAAAGATAAGAGCAAAGGGGCTAGCTTTGGGCCTATTTGCAGTTGTAGACAGAGGACTGAGGATCCTAAAACTAACTCTAATGTCGTAATGGTTGTTTTAGATTTTGATTTGGATTTTAAGTTTGGATGCAAAGCTGGACATGGTTGTAACACAAACACAAAGCAAGATTGGTGCCTATCCAGGGCCTGGAGTCAGTAGACATACACCTGTGAATGATCAGCATGAGCAGCCAAAACTGGATTTCATGGGGATATATGTGATACCTGCCTTACAGATATCTCCCAATATAGAGTGTTAAGTTATCTCTACTTATGGCATCCCTACTGCAGTATACCCTTCCCAATGTTCAACCTGAAAACAGTTTAATCTACCCCTTGAGCAGAAGTTAAAAGATCAGACATTCAACATAGGAATTCTATGCTCTAGAATCTAAACATTACCCAAATATCCAGATTCAGAAGAAGAATACATGCAATACTGGAGACAGAATTAACAAAACACATGCAAAGATAGCATTTCTCATATAAGATTAATCATGAAATCAGTGGGTTCATGCTAAGAACATACAACAAGAGATACATAAACTCACAGGTTAAGCTGTACAGAACAACCAGATCAGCTTGTTTTGAATTACAGAGCCAAAAATCTTCAACTTTCAACAACCACAAATGAGTAACACTTCCTGCTTATAACAGCCAGGTAGTGTACCACAGCAATTAATTACATGGTTGACCAAAAATCCCACCAGATACACAGTATCAGGAAAATGGCGCTCAAACACTACCAGATTGTCGCCCAAACACGAATGCAGTAGGTAGGGGAGGAGATAGGAAGATATCTCGAGCCCTGCGCCACTGTCCACTGATGTACACCTTCAATCGGGTACCAGATCCGCCCATACCTCTGCAACCTTCACCATTAATGGCGCACCAACCCGCGGCCTTGGGAAAAACATCTAACAGTCGATCACAACCATTTCCCGCCGAGATTCATCATCATGATATTTGAAAATGCAGGATATCAATTATCCCACATGCACCCCGCAGCAACCTCTTTAACACTTTATATACTAGGTCATGAGCATATATGATGTCGGTGCTTTTGCTCCTGACGACACTAGTATAAGACTTCATCATCATCATCCTCCAGCAGCATGATATCCTGTTGCTTGAAATATCACCCTGACGTCAGCATCATATCGCAATATAACCTGCATGATAATTGCCTTCATCGGCACAACCTGATCCATCGGAGGAACATCCTCCTGCTGAGTTTATACCAAAAGTCTGGCCGATGAACATCCTGATGACATCATCATCATATCCTGCTGACGTCATCATCATATCTACCTACTGCGCACCTCCTCATATCCGGATGATGTCATCATCATGTTTGCAAATATCGGGAGATCTCCACAAGATGATCTGTGTTAGAATTATGACCCCGCCAGACCTTGATGACGTCATCATCATATTAACATCAGGATGATATTCGGAAGACAACCGGATATTTGGAAATATCATCCTGATGCACAAATATTAGGTTGCACTGTAGCTCCACTATAAGATCGGGGCGATAGACGAATATGATGATGCTTGAAAAGATCACCCCCACTAGATAATGCACGAAGCCGGCAGGCGGATATCTCCTTGATATCAGCATCATCATGACGCTGGAACAAACATACACCCGGGTGATATGAAAATATCACCCCCTCCTTCGGAAATATCATGATGCAGATAGGCAGAAAGATATCACCCTGTCATAAGAATGACGTTAGCATCATCAGGATGATAAAACAGTGAACATGAAGTGATACAACATCATCAGGATGATATTGACTAAGATCATCATGACGTTCAAAATATGATGACCCCAGTAAATATCGGGTCACACTTAGAACTCTTCAACAACATCATCAGGATGATCATAACCAAGATCACCCGATGATAAAAATATCACCCCGGCGAAATATCATGAAGGCAGAAAATATGATGACCCTCGCAAGCAACACGGTGATAACTGGAAATATGATGATGATGATGAGAAACCGGTCGACGGAGAACACGATGATGCAGACCATCATCGAAGACAAGATGATGATGATGACCTCCTCCTCAGGAAAATATGATGCTGCAGCTGAAAAATGCTGAGGAGGTCCAACACTTAGGAAAATGGGCAAGAAGATAAAGGGTTCAAATGAAGAAACCCCCTGATCATGAAAAATCAACCCTAGGTCAAAATGAGTGCTAACAGATTGGTTGAGCAAAACTAAAAATTGAAAGTGGGAGATGGATCTAGGGGACCTCTAGAAGGGTTCTAGGGGGTGCAAAGGATGAAAAACATATAGGAAAGGTGAAAACTCACCTACAAGATTCTTACAAGGCTTAGGAGGAAGGTCGAGAGATTAAAAAATACAAATTGACAAGTGTCACAGAAGTGTCAAAAAAGTGTCACAATGGGGAGAGAGAAATCGACAAAGAGGAAGTAACATAATACAAGAGAAAATACACATCATCAAGAGGTCTACTACTTTAAAAGACTTTATTTCATGCTTACATGTACATGACAAGGATTATAGTCATCATAGGGGTCCTCGTGGAGGCTATGCATGATTTTTGTGCTTATAGATAATTAGTATGGACTTTATTCAGGCACTACCCATGATCAAGAATCAACATGATGTCATCTTGGTTGTTGTAGAAAATTTGACCAAGGTGGATCATTTTATTCTTGGGAATCTCAAGGATGGATCTTTGATCCTAGCCAAAAAGTTTGTGCAAAAAATTTTCTGTTTGCATGGAGTGTCAAAAACAATTATCTCTGATCACGACACTCGGATGACTTCTATATTTTGAATGACATTGAATGCATCATTGGGGACCAAATTGAACTTTAGTTTAGCCTATCATCCTCAGACTGATGGTAACACGGAGAGGGTGAATCAGGGGGTGGAGGATCTCCTAAGGATGTATCACATTGCATGGACCAGCAACATAAGTGGGAGGAGTACCTTCCCTTAGTGGAGTTTGCATATAATAACTCATATCATGCCTCCCTAGGAATGGTACCTTTTGAGGCTCTCTATGGATGTAAATGTTGTACACCTATCAGCTAGGATAAGGTGAAAGACAAGAGAGTAATTGGGCCAGAGATGTTGAAAGAAATGGAAGATCAGATGAAGCTAATTAAGGAGAAACTAAAACAAGCTTCAGATTGCCAAAAGAGTTATGCAAATAAGAATAGAACCTTTAGACAGTTCTTAGTGGGGGACAAGGTCTTCTTGAGAGTTAGACCTCAGAAAAGTTTCATTTCATTTGGCAAGGCTTCCAAGCTTTCCCGTCAATATGTTGGACCATTTGATGTCTTGTAAGTAATTAATCCAGTTGCATATAGGCTTTCTCTACCACCAGTTCTATCCCTTGTCCATAATGTCTTCCATGTATCTTTTCTTAATCCATACCATCCAGATGCTTCACATATTCTTGATTGGCGTACATCGCAGGTTCAAGATTCAAGGGTGGTGCTGGTGGAGCCCACCCAATTTTGGAGAGGCACAACGTTAAGTTGCGAAACTGAGATGTTGTGTAGCATAGGGTCTAGTGGGACCAATATACAATGGATAGTGCCACCTAGGAGAATGTGGAGGATATAGACAAAGCTTTACCACATCTAAAAAATTAGCATACACTTTTTAATTTCTACATAATTATGACTTAGTTATTACATTGATACTGGTTGTGTAAGACTTTTATGTTGATGTTTTGTGTAATAAGACATTGGGATGATGTCTCTTCCAAGTGGGGAAGGATGCCATGTCTCAAACTATGATGCATTCTAGACTTTTAAACTATCATTAGAACTATTTTATGGACTATTGTTATTGGTTGTGGAATAAGTGAATCTTACTTTTATTGAAAATGATGAATTGTATAAGTGCTTCAGTTATTGATTTAGACACTAACCTATTAATGGAAATCTGAGTTTCATGTTGACAAGTTGTCGAAGACAAGGGTGTGGTTAAGGTAGAGGTGATTAGCTACTTGGCAGGGTTGGGATGGAGTGAACTCTAAGTTACACACACACAAACACTTAGTTGCAATTGCATTGCATTTATGTGGAATGATCCCTATGGTTGATTATATAGACTCAATAGTCATGTTAGCAAAATGTTTTCTAATATGCTTTCGTGATTGCCAATTAAATAGTTACTCTTTAAAAATTTGAATGTTCTTTTACTGAATAAGGATAAGATTAATAGCTATATTCTTTTATTTAATTTGTATGTGAAATAAAAATGACTTCCTTATTTTAAAAAAAAAAAAACAAAAATTACTTATTTATGGCTTTATAGTAAATTAGAAAGACTAAAATCATTAGATATATTTTTTATTTTTATGATAATATTCATCCATGATAAGGACATATTTAAAAGATATAAATAAAGAAAAATAAAAGAAAAAGAAAACAAGAATAGAATGAAAATAAAAAAGGATAGAAGGAAAAATGTAAATAGAAGAAAATAAAATTAGAAGGAAAGCACAACCTTGATTAGGAAAAAAAGGCCATAAATCAAGGAAAGAAAAGAAGGAGAAAAACATTACTAAAAAAAGGAGAGAGGAGCTCTACAAAAAACAACTCATAGTAAGGAGAAAAGAGGAGAATGAAAAGAGGAAGAATATTGGAAAAACAACAAAGAAGAATTGGAAGCACTCAGGAAGTGGGCATTGCAACAGAGATCTTATGGAAGAGCCATAGAATGGAGGGCCTTATCAATACACAATTTCTCAAAATCTCATATTACTTATGCTATTTTCTCCATTAAAAATTCTTGATGGTTTTGCTTCATGTTCTGTAACTATTGAAACTCAAATTAAGCGGCTCACTGTAACCTTCTTTTCATAGTTGGGAATAAACACTTTTCCTTAAGCTATCTACATGTTTTCTTGATGGGGTTGATCTAGCCATTGTCTTTCTATATTGATCTATCAACCCCAAATTGTGTTTTCTTCAAAATTATGTATTGCTTGTTTTTAAGATAAGGATATACTCCTATCACTGGTCCTATTTGGCAGTGGCTTAAACTCTCATTAAATATTGGTATACTAACTCATTCATCCTCCTTTAGTCTGAATTGTAGTATTTTAAATTCCTTGACTTTGGCACTGAGTAAGCCACATGCTATGACATTATTGAATCTTCTTACTATCTTTTATTTTGCAGCTAGGTTTACAGGCTTAGAGAAGCGATTAGAAATAGTATCATACTTCCAATGCCTGTGCTATCCTTCTATATCGCATATGCTCCAACGACATCCTTTCTGTGCTTTAGCTTGATGATCGTGGCCTGTATGAGACAACCTTCAAACTGTCTTTAACTGCTCTCGTTATACCCACTTTAGACAGTTTCATCACCCCTGTGGCAGTGATGCAAAACCTTAGCGATCGATGGTTGCTTAAGGCATGACCTTAGAAGTCTGTATAATCCTTCATTTTTTTTTTGATGTGCAAACTTCAACCTTTTGAAAAGTAATCTCTTTTTTTAGATATTGTTCATTGTTTCAAACTTTCCTAAACTATTGTTAAAATACCATCACATATGAAAAAAGATTATTGTTTTTTTTAAACATGATCAATAAAAATAAATTTGTTGTTTCAAACTATTCCTTCATAGTTAGTAAGGTATTATCCTTTCATTATTTCATGATGCCACACTGTTAGGACAGTACTCCTCTTTATTCTATTTTGTCCTGTGTTTATAAATTGCAGTTAGTAAATTGAATCAGCCTTGCACAAAGCCAATATTCTCTCAAACACTACTTTAGTTAACGTCCATTACTGTTTGATCACAACCCACATTTAACTGATGTGGCTTCCTTGGGGATCATTGTAGTCTTTAATTAATTCTTAAAATCTAACTTGTTTCATTTTATTGTTGTAAACCATCTGGTGAAGTCAAATTCCTCTCTGCACATCGCCCCTATAACCTTTCTTTGGGTCTGCCAGGAACCCCATAATCTTTTATATGGCTGTTGCATGTAAACCTATGCTATGGGGTCTGTTTCCCTCCTATCTCACATGTGCCTCTCTTGTCCTTACAATTCTATCAATTTCTTACCATTGCTTAAACTTCTTTTAAACTACATATATAATCATTGTATATATCTATGGTTGTCAATTTCAAACTATTTTCCTTTTGTGGTAATGCGACCCCTTTGAAACCTTTCATCTCTAAATCTTGTAAGAATGTTTGCAGATGTTCTTTTAATCTTTATGAAATAGCAAATGTATATCCATTTCAACTACAAATTTATTTTCTTAACCAATATGCGATTTCAAACAACCATTCGGCCAAGATATTAAAGTAGTAATTTCTTTTGAAATAGTGAGATAAGTGACAATAAGATAAATGGTCAATTAGTATTAATCTATCCACTTCAAACTTAGAATTTGGTACTAATTACTCCATGTGTCTCTGTAAAGATATCTTAAGTAAGATTTGACTGAAATAGAAAATTTTTCTTTCAGATCTGAATATTATTATTCTCATTCTAATCTTTCGGTGTATAATGTAGTTCTAATATATTCTCTTTATATTACCATAGCAGATAGGTAATACTTGAAGTTATGATATGAAACAAGATGCCTTGCCACTTATTGCAAATTAACTTACTTGTAATTATATTAGCTTAATAAGTCAATTAATAGATTTTCATTTGTCATCCGACACAATTCATGTAAATATGGAGAAATTATATACAGTTTCGTATGGTTAATCATGATTAAACTACCAAGTAAACCATTTGATATAGTCTCTTTTGTAATTTAAACCTAGTTGGATTACAGTCATTGGTTGTATTTTACCTTAGGCTTAGTTTTTTTCCTCTTCTAATGAAACTTCTGGGATGGGATACCGAGTGTGGAGTAAGGTAATTTTTTGTTTCAAAATTACCACTGCTTGCATCAAAAGTTCCCTCTTGCCCATCCATTCTAGGTTGCTAGGCTCCTTGTCTAGGGTCTAGGATTACTCCAAGTTAGGAAGAAACCCGAGGAAGTTTAGTGCTTCGTGGTTGGGTAGAAAAAGCACCTTAACTACACTCTTCGCTTCGGCTTGCCGAAGGCCAGTGGGTCATGGCAACTGAAGACAGATCTTCTTATGTTATATGATTCAAGATGTATATTTGATTGTATTGATCCTTGTATGGATTATTTAGCCACTTTGTAATTGTATTTGTACTCTTATTGATATAACTTTGATGTATTATTCATGTACTTGGAACAATGAAACAGATGTAATGTTTTTGATAATAGTAAGCAGCAAAACAAGGGTGGCAAACCTATTACAAACAAGGGGCTGAACCCTTAACAAACAAGGACCCCAAGGGCCTAGTAGAACAGGCCAATGCAAGACATAACCAGAACAGAAATAGAATAGGAACAACCGACAAACAATTGTTGACATGAACTAGATAACCCTAGAACCTAAGGGAACAAATCTAACTCCCTTAACCTGAGGCCGCAAGGCAGCGACAGATCCAGGGAGTCTCTTCTTCTTTCTATGGACTATGGACCAAGAGGACTCTGGGTCTACGTCCACCAAGTGAGGGGAGAGGAGTAGCTCCTCAACAACCAGTGTAGGCAAAGAATCACCATGCACCGAGGGAGTCGACAACATAGAAGAAGAGTCAGGGGCAGTTGAAAGCCCAGCAGAGGAAGTCATTGAGGGATGGGCAGGCTAGGCCTGAACATCGATAGCAGTTCGTGGCACCAAAGGTTCCATTGAAGGGTCAGCCAATAAAAGATCTTGGGGAGACACAGTCTCATGTGATGATTCAATCAAGGAAGGATCATCCTCCTAGGAGGAACTAGTCGAAGAGGGAGTGCCCACAATCAAATGATTAGATAGATTGTTCTTCCACTAGGTAGCTGCACTCTTATAGCGAGTGATAGGGCACCCGAAGGCAATATGACCAATGAAGAAACATCTCCTACACTGAAAAGGAAGACCCTCATAATCCAATAGTTGCATCCATGGTTTGTCCTCCACCATCAAGACCACATCTCCATGGAGTGGTTTGGAGATGTCCAAATCTACTAAAATATGAGCCACCGCAGTGAGCCCAAGGTTCCAGGTCACAGAGTCCACCTTCAACAAGCGACCAATGGCATTGCCAATGGCTTCAAAATAGGAATCCTCCCAAAACTAGAGAGGGAGATTCGAAAGTCCGACCCAAACAGGTCTAGAATTTAGCAGCTCCATAAGAGGGTTGAAGGAGCGACCCAAAGGCATTAGAAATAGATGTAATGTTACTTCTATTATTGTGCTTATAATTGCACTTTCTTATTATTGGAAACTTGTTCAATTATGGACATCTCTTGAATGAAATGATTCACTATCTTTATTTGGAATAAGTTATGTTTTTCATTTACTACTTTTAATATGCAAGATTTTCAAACTTTATAGTTTTATAACATGGGTTAGAGTTAGATTTAGGGTTAGACTTAAGGATAAAATTAACCTTAGCAAAAGAATGAGGGTTAGGGTTAGAATTAGGGTTTAGTTAGAATTAGAGTTATGGATAGAATTGGGGTTATTGTTAGGGTTAGAATTAGGGTTAGGGTTGGAATTAGAGTTAGGGTTAGTATTACTATCAGAATTAAGGTTAGGGTTAGGGTTATAGTTATAATTTGGATTTGAATTATGGTTTGACTTAGTAATATAAGTAGTATTGGGGTAAGAATTAGGGTTTGGGATGAAATCAAGATTAAAATTATAATTGAATTTAGGGTTACAATTCCAATTACGTTTAGAAATAGGGTTAGGATTATTGTTACAATTAGTGTTAGAATTAATGTTAGGGTTAGGGTTTAGGTTAGAATTAGGGTTTAAACTATGATTAGAATCAGGGGTAGGGTTAGGTTTAGAATTAGGATTATAATCAGGGTGAACATTAGGGTTGGGGTTATAGATACAATAAAACAACAAAGGTCATTTATATATATGGTTAAGTAGATCTAGGGGTAGAATTAGGGTTAGAATTATTGTCAGGATTAATGCTAGGGTTAAGGTTATAGTTACAATTTGGGTTCAAATTAGAAGTTAGGCATACAATTAGGGTTAAGGTTTAGGTTCAAGTTAGAGTTAGGGTTAGAAATATGGTTACTATTAGGGTTGGGGATAGAATTAGGGTTGGGTTAGAATTACTATCAGGATTACTGTTAGGATTAGGGTTATATTATATATAATTATAATAGACCTGTTATATTATATAGGGACAAATATAAGGGTAGAATTAGAGTTAGGGTTACAATTAGAGTTAGGGTTAGCATTACTATAAGGACTAAGGTTAGGGTTAGGGTTATAGTTATAATTTGGGTATGAATTAGTATTGGGGTAAGAGTTAGGGTTAGGGATAAAATCAAGATTAGAATTATAATTAGATTTATGTTGGGGTTAAAATTACGGTTAGAATTAGTATTAGAATTAGGGTCAGAATTAGGGTCAGGGTTAGGGTTTAGGTTAGAATTAGGGTTAAAACTATGATCACAATTATGGTTAGGGTTGGGGTTACAATAAGGGTTAGTATTGGCCTGAGTGTTAGGGTTAGGGTTATAGTTAAAATAAAACACCAAAAGTCATTTACATTTATATCTATATATAACTATGGTTAGAATTAGGGTTGGGATAAGGGTTAGAATTAGGAATAAAATTAGGTTTAAGTAGATCTAAGTGTAGAATTAGGGTTAGGGTTAGAATTACTCTCAGGATTAATATTATATATAATTAATATATAATATATTATAATAATATATCTAACCTATATTATAATATATCTAATCACTTGGGATGCTACTAGCATACCTATATTTAAAAAATATATTTAAAGTATGTCAAAAGGTATCTTTTTGGAGGCACCTATTTTTTTAATCAATTTACCACACATATGTGGAATAGGCACCTCGAGAAGGATATCTCTCATCCTACTTTACATATATTTTTTAAATATAGGTATGCTAGTAGCATCCCCGCATCCCCAACTGCAAGCATAATTCTAACTAACATACCTATATTTAAAAAATATATGTAAAGTACATTGAGAGATATCCTTCTGAGAGCACCTAATTTTAGGATTAGTGATTAAAAAATAGACGCATAGAGAAAGATTTCTCTCTACTTTAGATATATTTTTCAAGTATAGGTATGCTAGTTAATTATAATCATAAAAATATGGAATAAAATATTAAATATAGATTTCTTATATTTAAAGAAAATATACTCATAATTATGAAGAACACCTCATTAAAAAAAACATCTTTTTATTGATTGAAATTATAAAAATTTGTTATCTAAAATTGCAAGAATTGAAAAGCACCTTAACAAAATTAATTTTAATCATGAATAAATTAATTAGCGTTGTAAATATAGATTACTTATTTTAAGTTAAATTTAGATGTAGCCAACATTTAAAAAAGTATCTTATTGTCATCAAAATTATAAGAATTTATTGGCCAAATTTATTAAAAAGTAAAATCATTTTTAAATTATTGCTGCCCGTTATTTACTCATCTTTAATGATTTTAACTATAATTTAATATACCGAGTAAGCACTGAGGTTGAATTAGCCAGCATAAATTGATTTTGAAGGGGCTATATATATCTCTTGGCATTTATGCAGAGTGGGTATTCAGCAGTCCGATTTGAGAGAGAATATTAAGTCTTGTAGTGGATTTGCAACTGATATGGAGTTGGGAGGTAAACATTTGGTGTGTTTTGTGTTGTTGATGATGATAGGCCTCTCTACTGTTTCTGTGCATACAGCGGCCCAGTGTCAGTTGTCAGCCATTGAATCTACATGGACATACATTACTGCCAAAAAAATTTTTATACTGCAGTTAACCAATAAGTGTAATTGTGATGCCAAGAATGTTTATCTCAAATTGATGGAAGGTTTCTTTGATAGAGCTGGACAGGAGACCAAGATCTACGTAGTAAAGGGACGAGAAACTGTTAGAGCAGGTGAGGTTGTCAAAGGAACTATTAATGATCCATTTCCTGGTGGTACTACTATCCATTTTAGGGTGAAGACAGAGTCTGCGGAATTTTTCAACTGCAAATGAAGGAAATTAATCACTGTTCTTCTTCTTCTTCTACCTCAGTGTCCTCAACTTATCTGTCTTCTTATATGACGTGATTTCCAATAACAGAAATGTTAGTCACAAATAAAGCACTTTTTTTTCCTTAAAAAGTTCAGCATTTGGTTTAATTATTTTAATCTAATGAAGAAGTCTGCAATCTACCATACTATTAATTGATGTTCCGACCCTATCCAATTATAATAATAATCCATTTGTTCAGTTTTTTTAAGTTTAATCGATACAATTAGCATTCTAGTGAACCAGAATAATACTAATATATTCCTATACATTACTTCTATAATAACACTCTTCTGATAAGACTCTGAGAGTCCTACATAACTTATTATACTGAACTTTAACTGAGGTTTACAAATATCCATGTACTTGTTAATTGTAGGTTTCAGTTTTTATTAAATTTGACAGAAAAAATCAATGCTACATGCAGCTAAAAGTCTTGAAATATTGGGGAATCTAATGTTCTTTTCAAATAGGTCAACGTTGTTATTAGTATTTTGAGCACCTTAAAAACATGGCATTCAATTGAAGACTACTATATATTTTGGTTTACAATTATCATTTTACTTTCTTTTCTCTCGTTTATTACATCTTAATGATGGATCATGGAGTATAGTCAAAAACATTAATGAAAAAATTAATACATAGTCAAATCTAGAAACATTCAACAAGGATAGGTCAAGAAAAATAGATGTTGACACCCTTTTCAAAAGATAAATAGGGAGGGGCATTGGACTTCTCCTCCTCAGGGAGTTTTGAAACTCAACACGGATGGTTCTTCTTGGGAAACCCTAGTCATACTAGTATTGGTGGAGCTGGACGGGATAGTTCTGGGTCTGTTCAGTTTATCTTTTCTATTTATAAGGGTCTCCATACTAACAATTTGATGGAGGTTCTTGCCATTTTATATGCTATGGAGCGCGGCTGTCATCTTGGGTGGAGAAGGATCATTTGTGATTCTGATTCCCAGGTGGTGATGAATTTGTTGAATAGACAACATGTAGCAGATGTTAGTTGGCATTTAGCTTTGGTTGTTAAACATATTCTTAATCTGTGTGCTTCTTTGGATTCTGTTACTTTCAATCATATTTAGATAAAAATCCGGAAACATTCATTTGTCAATAATTTTAGACTGTGAAAATTTAATATCCTTAATTGACAACTATAATCGTTACATCTCTAGTGAGATGTCTACATACATGCTAGACATTGTGTGGGTGAAATTTAAAAAAAAAAATTAAGTGGAGGGGAGGCAGAAGTATTAAAGGAGGGTATG
Source organism: Cunninghamia lanceolata (assembly GCA_027924645.1). NCBI lineage: Eukaryota > Viridiplantae > Streptophyta > Pinopsida > Cupressales > Cupressaceae > Cunninghamia > Cunninghamia lanceolata. Next base: position 8,451,979 of record BSBN01001107.1, on the reverse strand, counting down.
TAATTCCATTTAATATATATGAGTCATTTTACTTTCTTTTCTCTTGTTTATTACATCTTGATGATGGATCATGGAGTGTCTGTCTAAAACATTAATTAAAAAACTAACACATATTCAAATCCAAAAACATTACATTCATTTGTCAATACTATAGACTATGGAAATTTAATGTCCCTAATTACCACTATATGTGTTTCTAACTGACAATGTTTTTAATCATCACATCCCTTTCGCAGGTCCACATACATGCTAGACATTGTGTGGGTGGAAAAAAAATTAAGTGGAGGGGAGGCAGAAATATTAAAGGAGGGCATGGAATTCCATTTAATACATATGGGCTTACAGTCATGGCCGTTAAAAGGCTAAATAAGATAGAAAGGACACAAGATAAGAAGAGTCCTATGAAATAGAGTTGTAGCAGCACATGATTGGTTACTTTTTAGATCTAAAGAGTAACTGCCATGCCATTATTGAGGAATGGTATCCCACCTTCCCCTCTTCACCTCAATCATTTCATTTCAATCTGGATGGGAAATGGTGTGCCGGGGAATGGCATGAATGCCACCAATGCCAAGTTGTAACCCATTTAAGAACAGTTTTGTCAAGTCTGTGGGAGGATGAGATAAGGGGGATCGAGGAACAAAAGCCTCGATTTATTTTCTCTTCTGTCTTGAATAGATCAGGGGTAACATGAACATTCGATACAGAGATTACTCTCCCCATAACTCTTTTATAGACGGAAGACTTTGCTCGATTTCCAAGAGAACTAGATGAGAGATGAAAAGTGCTGATCAGAGGTTGGCATGTAGATATGGATGTCGATCAAACCATAAAAGGATAGAGGAATTTCAAAAAAAGGGGTGCTACCCCGAGGCATGGAATGCATATGCAAGAGACATCACTTGTCTTCGATTGGTCTGGCTCCTTTACATTAGGAAAAGGAGTGGCTAGTTTGGATCTCTACTTCTTTTATGATGAGTAGAGGAGCCATTACTCATGAAAGTAGTTGCCACTTGAACTCACTCATGATATATTATGAGCTCTGCCATGTTGATGTAGATAGGCGAACTCATAGGTGCTGGTAAAGACTTCAATTATCTAGAGAGCATGTTTTAGCACCTACATCAAAGACATCCTCAACCTTGTCACTAGAGCTGAGTTCAATCCTTAAGCATTACTTTCTTGATATAGTATGAAATTCTAAATTATCCACTGCTACAGCTAAAAACAATTAATCTATAAGGATTTATGTTTTCTAATGGAAGTGTTATGCATGTTGTGGTTTGTCTCCTTAAAAACCAGCTTTTTGTTATGTGGGCATAGCGCCAGTTCTTCCATGTAATAGGGATTCATTTATTGTTTAAAGAATGAACTCTTGTTGTATTAGTCCTTGTCTGCGGCAGGGGTAACTGTTGTTTTCACTACCAAAACATTTTTTTGGCGTTGGGATTTGTGTAGCTGTTATAATCAAAATTAGCCTGAGTTTTTTAGTCCTTACTTGGCATTAGTTTCCCGTTGATATTTGTGCAATGGCAATAATCAAAATTAAACCTAAGATGTTTTAGTTTTAATGAATATTGAAACAGCAATATTAGCTTCAGTTTTTTTCACATTGGTCTGTTCTTTATTTAGCCCATTGGCAATTTATTTGCTAATAGCTATTAATAAAATCTCCCCTCTTCAGAATCAGAAATCAAACCTGACTAAAATATTATCTTATCTTGATTTTGTGTGCGTTACTGGATAGACACCTAGGTGCTCAGAGGGTATAGGTGTTTTGTGTAAAACAGCTCACGTGTCTTGTCAATGATTCTGCATTCCACATCTTGAATACACACCTGCTGTAGGCAGAAGAATTTGCGTTGAAGAAACAGGAGCAGGCATGTATGCAGATTTCTGATTTCATTTTACTTTTACACTTGTCTTGTCTTTGTTTCCACATTTTGCAGGAGAGCTGAATGTTACTGGGTGTTCCTTGCTTGTAGAGAGCGTAATTTTTTTTTGCTGGGAGCTCCCCTGGACATCTCATAGAAGACCCATTTGCAGCAAAATATCCTCGTATGCACAGGGAGGCCAGATCTCGTACATTAAAAACCAATAAGATCATGTTAAAATTTCAAGAAAGATTAAAATATAGGACAACTATTCATTGACATGGATAAGGGTATAAATTCTTGATTGTGTGAATGATTAGCAAGAATTCACCAAAATTTTCTAGTTTCTTGCTTCTTCCTACCTGTGCAACCAAAATAAAAATCACCATATAGCAAAAGGAAGCAATTTAGGAGTGAAGATATAGACAATTGCTTTTATGTGCTTTATTAAAATTAGGAAGTTTTTATTACCTCCTATTATTATTGTACATCGAGCTCCTCTAGTGTAGGAGACTTAGCTTCACTATAGCAATGGATGATTTGAATTTGTATTAATTCTGTGTGGAGTGCCTATGCTTTCTAAATTATTAAGTCTTAATAAATATCAATTTTGCTCTCTAATCAAATCGTCCATTTATTGATATAAGCATTGGGTTTCAATCTGTTAGTTCTTAGTTCTTGAGAAAATGGTTGGGCTATCAATCAAAATGTGAAATAGCTATTGCCTGCAATCTAATACAGGCACTTATGGCACGATAGTAGAATGATATACGCACAAAATATGCATATTTGGGTAGTTACGAAGTCCTTTCTTGCCTCAAAATTGATGTTCTTTTGTGCTCATTATTTATAGAAAATACTGGAAGTTGAATTGAGTTTCATCCTGTGAGCAGTTTTTGGACATGGAAGCTACAGACATGTACATTGGGACAGGCTATGGAACATCATTAGTGGGTGGAATGAAGTCAGGGGTAATGATCAAGCTGGAAGCAAACCTCCAAGGGGACCTCTTTGACCATATAGATGACCTATTGAACTTCTCAAATGAAGAAATTGGAGGACCCATGTATCAATTTCCCAAAAAGTGACATTTTTTATGAAAGCTCCAAGACAGAAGCTAAGAGCTGCAATTTCACTATAGATGGAGCAGATGAAAGCAATCCTGGAGACCTATGTGTTCCTGTGAGTGTCCTTTTATTATACCTTGCTTTTTTGGAAACAATGTGAAATGTTGTGCTTTTGTATGGTCCATTTGTATAAAACTAGTTGATTTTTTGCAATGGGTTATAATGACTAGATGAACCTTTGAGATGAATTTCTTGTTTTTTTAAGCAAAACCAAATTTGTCATATGGTTCTGAGATTGGTTGTGTTTGAAGTTCTCAACTGGGATTTTTTTTTTTTTTTTCTGTGGACTAGTGTGATGATTTGGCTGAGCTAGAATGGCTTTCAAGCTTTGTAGAAGACTCTTTTTTAGAGAATGGACCAAAGCCCCTATTTTGTCCTAATTTTGGAGTTGGATTGGAGGACAAACATGGTGTTGTTATGTCTTAATCTCACCATATATCTCCTATGCTTATCGTCTGCCTTATTATAGTAAGGAGATTTCAACCTGTATCTTATTTAAGTGTCCCATTATCTTGATTGTTATCCCAGCAACCCTTCCAAACTTCATAGAGAGAATGTGAAATCCATTTTTAAAGGTTTTTTTTTGGGTGTAATAGGGAACACTCAAACAGGTTCGCTAGAGTTTTGGGCTGCCTTATTGTAACTAGGGGATTTGAAATTGGATCTTGCTGAAGTTCCTCACTATTTTTATAGCACAAACCCATGAATAAGTCTCTAGAATATTTATAGAGTCCATTTATGCAGTTTTTTGTTCCGGGTGTAATAGGGTACACTCATTCTCAGCACATATTCACTAAAGTTATGGATTACTATACGATGTAGTAGTTGTAAGTGCCACTTCTGATCACCACAACCTTTACAAGAACTCATGCACAAAATTTAATAATTCAAATTATGATTAATTTTCTTTGTAGCTTATATTGTGTGGATGAGATATGGAGTTCCTATCTATTTTTCTATGCCAAAATTTAAACATTGGAATAAGGCATGGACATCCATCAAAGCATAATCAATACTGAAATATTTTTTTCACAGATTGTGGTTTGCATTAGCAATAACTAAGAATTTGTGCAAAATGTAAAAGTATGCAAATTGTTAAAGCAAATATACCTCGAAAGATGAAATGAACTGTTTTGTAAAATGTATGAAAGAAATGTACGCTCATGGAATGCATTGATTTTCAAACGTGCACAAAATGGTCTATGCAAAATGTAAAAGCATAGACAATGCATATGAACTATTTTATAAAATGTCTGAAAGAAATGTTCGAAATTTTGTTTGGGAATTCTATGAAAAAAAATTGGCGCTGAGAATTGTGTGCCAGCTTTAGAATTCTTTCTAACAATATCCCTATACAAGTATCAAATCCCAGCTAAAATCTTGTAACCTCTTTCAAAATTTAGTTTCTCAATATCAGATATCCGCTGAATAGGAGTCCACTTTCATCAAAGTAGTTAGCCTCAAATTTTGGGGAAAATTTCTAGTTTTATTCAAAATCTTTGATCTTAAAGCTCCTGTAATTTCATTGGAAAGCTTTGTATCTAAATCCATAATAGATGCTTGACTTTGCAACTATAGGTTAATAGAGAAATTTATAATCACCAAGAACTGAGTCGTGGACTGAAATCTCTTCCGAACTGGTAGTGACTGTGAGGTGATAGCACATCTATACGAGGAGCATGGCGAGGAGTTCATCAACATGTTGGATGGGATGTTCTCCATCGTTCTACTCGACATGTGCGATGGCAAATTCTTTGCTGCTCCAGATGCGATCGGCTCCACTCTTTTTTTTTTTAGCATAATTGTATGGAGTTCATCACTTTATTGGTGTTATGGTTGATTACAGGATCTGTCTGGTTTGCATCGGAAATGAAATCTTTGCACGATAGCCATGAACGTTTTGAGGCATTGCACTAAATGTTTTGTCTAATAGCCAATCGAAGCGGGCAGGAGCAGGAGTAGAGGCCAGACTCGGAGCCTTAGCCTTGGCTCATATGGTGGGTCATTGCTTGTATAGAACAATTGATATATTATTTGACAGAATGAATCTTACATTTGATTGATGCCATTTTTTTCCAAAAAATGGGAAATCAATTTCATTCTGAAGGAAATATCTAATCATTGCAACCCGTGTGAGGATCAAACTTGCAATAATCCTGATGCTTTTATCAATTTCATTCTGAAGGAAATATCTAATCATAGAAACCCGTGTGAGGATCAAATTTGCAATAATCCTGATGCTTTCATAAAAGGGCACATACACATTCAATGCCTGCAGAGAAAAGCTTGTTAGCTAACAGAATAAGTTTAGTTTTCTGCTTAATTTGAAATTCCTACACATTGATCATAAAAAAACTGTTTGCATCCATGCCAATATATAATATCTAAAACTCCTTTCAAATCCAGGCAATGATGCAGACACGGCTCATGTTTACTTGAGATTTAGCAAAGGCTAGAAGCTCTGAGGGCTGCACAGAACCCTTTCGGCACTGGAGGCTTTTGCTACATGGTCTGTTGTATTTTTATTGCATTATTCATTAGACCATTTTCAACCTATCTGATCAAATTTTGTTATTGTATTCATCTTTTGCCATTTGAGTTGAGTATGAAGATATATCGAACATCTCAGCAATGTTTTTTCCAGCCCAGCTTAAGCAAAATGTTTATGTATTCAAAACCAATATATCTTTTTCTCTAGGCAGGGACTCCAGGTGCAAGGTAACCCTTGTTGTAGTTTGCAATGGTTTTAATAAATTTGTTGGTCATTGTTACTTCCTTTGCTTAATACAATAGAATGACTTTTTATATAATTCTGGAATGGGATTGGGTATGGAGTTATAACTATTGTATTAGAACTATTTATTCTTTAAGGTATTGGATGGAGATTCGAGCTACAGTTTTGTATTGGAAGGAAAAAAATGCATGTTGTCACTAATAATCAGACTATGATATGAGTGGGTAGTGTTGTTTTCATGCATTATGAAGGCATATACCTCTTAAAGATTTCACTTATTTATCTTGTCCCAAGATTAGTTCATGATAAAGAGATTATTAGAGTTTTTTAATAAAACTGTGACATAGAGAGTTAGGAATATGAATACCTTTAGGTGGTTTTGATCTTGAATTAGATTGATTGATAGTTATTTTTATCCATATCAGTAATTAGGATGTTGGAAATAAGCTTAAATTGGTTTTATGCTCCTACTTGGCTTGGAGCTGGTTACAAACTTTCTTCTTGAACGAAGTATTATAAGATATGGGGTTGTCCATAACTAAAAATATTGTCTCCCTAAATTAGTAAATCATAACCTTTTTGAGTTAAACTTCTCTAAACGCCAATGGTATATATATACTCTATTGTGATTTGTGAATGTATTATATGTTAGAGCATAGATTGGAATTTTTTTTATAAGGGATAGTGGAAGGTCAAACTACTATGCACTAATAGTAAAAGAGACTACATGATATTAATATTATCCTTAGAGTATGATAGATATAAAGAATTGTAAGGGATTGATTTATGTTTATTATTTTTTCCTAAATGACACTATTATCTTTTCTTACCTATTAGGCTTAAGTATATGATCATATCATCGTGGGAATCTTCAATTACATCTATTGGGAGTTATATATATTGCTTAAAATGTTATTTCCTTTTAAAGACTTATTAGTATTGTCTTGTTCAATATTTACGTAATATGTGCTTTGGCTTACGATTGGTTAAGGTAGATGATAATGATTTCATTATTGGAACTAGAACGGTATTTTTTCATATTTTTAATGTTGCAAGTTGACACTTTTTGCTAACCCTCTTTGGATTTGAAGATAACAGATTTATACCACTACAAGATGTCTATTCACCTCTTAAGTATAAGAACCTCAATATTGGATCTATTATGTGAATTTGAAGGAAGGATATTGTAGTTGTATTGGACTATAGTATGAGTGTGAAGTAAATGGAAGACATCTGCTATTTAATTTGATGATTTTGTTGCTAGTAGGCATGAGTTTTTCACAATATGGAATTAGATTAGTGTAACTTTGCTTTTGGATTTAACTATATGTGTCTTTTCATCGACATTTCAAATCACACTTAGTGGTCCATCATCAAGAAGAGAATAGTAAGGATATGGATTGTAGATGGGACCTCTTACAAGGAAGGGAGGTGGCAAGGGGACTAGAAAACCATCTTTGATCATACCATATATCATCTCATAATATCTTACTACTAACCATTAAGGTCATATTTAATATAAAGGGCAAGTGTGAATATTATCTAGACCATGACTTGGACTATCATAAGTATATTGGAATTTCACAGTATGGTAATTGAAATCAAAAGGTTAAAAATACTATTTTTATTGATATTATTGAGTGTACATCTTTGTATGATGATCTAATGAACATAGTGTTGCCAACTATTATGACTTAGGTATTAATCATGCTTAAAGCACATTTATAAGTATTGTTGTAAGTCTTATAGGTTTTAGATAATGTTTATGTGAACTTGTTGATGCATGTTGTGTTCCATCAAGAAGGATGTTAAAATATAATATAGTTATGATACTTGATATCATTGAATCCTATATGGTAGGACATCATTTGGTGTCATATCAAGGCTTTCCATAACTATTACATCGTAAAAATATTTTGATTTCTATTGTCTTCTGTTTAGATATGACTGGCATTATTTTATGTTGATTATGTTATGCTTATTTCTATGTATGAATTTGATTATGGGAATATTAAGTGAGAACTACACAGGACTTTGGTCTTGTTTGGAAGCAGGTATGTAGGTAGTATTTGGGAAAAGAATGCCCTTGGACCCAAGTCTACAGGGGAGGAGTTTAGGGAATCTACTCCAAGGTATGGTGTGTTCCTAAACTTGATCAACTCTCCCTCTTTACTACATTTCATCTTAAGGATAAAATTTGTATCAAATGGCTATAAAATCACCTTTTATTCAATATGTCCTATTTATAAAGGCATGAGATGATAAAAGGAAATCCATTATAATTGAGCATACATACTTTGAGATCTATGGAATTTGGGTTCCATAATCTACTCTAATATTGTATGAAATTTTAGAGTCACTATCATCATGGTTCGTCTCTAATGTGAATGTACAAGAGTGCCATTGGACTTGTCTAACTATAATTATTAGAGACGTGTGTGTTGAAAACTATGGGATTATGTCTAGGATCAATAATAAGTATTACCAGATATGGTATGGTGTTAGCTTAATATCTTTATGATTAGTAATAGAAATCAAAAGTAGAGTGTTGTATGATATTACTATAAGGTTTACATTGTTTTTCAATAAATATTGTGTTTTCAAGTAACAATGGGATGATGTGAATGACCTTGAGATTACTCTATGACTTGTTTTATGTATATGTGACCCAACTCCCATGGGTACAATTTGTTACTTGCATGTTTGTAATTTTGACCTCAATACCTATAGGACCATTATAAAGGATAATGGATTCTTGTGTGGTAATTACAATTTGATTATTCTAGTTTAAAGTGTAAACCCTTAGGGCAATATCTTTTAGATCAATATTCTTATACCTTTTAAAATGCTAGAATGTTACACTGAGATTGATACAAGAGCTGACTTCTTTGTACCACACAATGGTTGGAGTAAGGGTTCTATGAGGGCATAAGTAGGAGGAATGCAATACCTCCTAGAACATATCTTGTTCCACTCCTTTTGCGGTGATCACCAGTATTATAAATCCTATGTCCTGCATCAAAAATAAGCTTATTGATGCTCTAACTTAATAGTAGTCAGGGAGCATGCTTTGTCTAAAGAAGTATTTGGTTATATGATAGGGTTAGAAAGATTTCACTAGTAGCATGCATGTGATGGATTCTAAGAGCTACTTGATTTCATAGGGATTAGTAGGATTTCACCAATAGTATGTAGGTGATAGATGCTAGGAGCTACCTAATTCCATAGGGTTTAGATTGGTTTATGCCAATGGAATGCATGTGAAATATACCAGTACTAGTCCAACTTTTGATAGTGGTATGTAGGTGATGGATGCCAGTATCTACTTGTCTTATGATTTTAGTATGGACAATGGGGTATCAAAATGATTGTGTGTGATTCTTGTGTTTCTTTTTCTTGAAGTATGTTTCTCATGGTTCCAATTGTTAATTATTTGAAGTGATTAATAGTACAAGCACTAGTCTTCGTTGAGGTAAAACTATAAGATACCATGATTATGTTCATCCAATTGTAGATGACTTGGATTCTTACTAGGCTATGGGTATCGTATTAGTGGTCTCATGTGTTATATGTTGTTACACTTACACCTTACCTAGTGATGACCACAAGTAGTATGGGATGCTTGCTTGTCATCATAGTTGGTAGTAAACTGAGAAAAAGGATGGGACTCATGGCATAGCATGAGATGCATTGACATTCATTTTTTCTAGTTGGGATATACTTAATACTTATGGGCTTATATAATATTGGATTAGGTGAAGGGGAAATTGTTTATAGTAAGGTTGCAACCTCTTCCTTTTTTTAGTTAGTTACTATGTGTACTTGTGATGTATGTACATGAGCTAGTCTCACTATAAAGGTGTGACACATGCATGAGCTAATCACATGGACTATATATGTGATGTATAAGTGAAATAATCACATTGGGTATGTATGTTGTATGAAAGATTTAATCACATTGTGTATATGTGATGCATGTAAGAGTTAATCACATTGTGTATATGTGATGTATGCTTGAACCACTCATTAGGTATTAACATGTGATGTTTTTATAAGTAAGTCCCTAGTGGTTTTGAGTACATACTTGTACACTAATATTGGATTTTTAGTAACATTTTTTGGAATGCATTTCTATCCTACTATTGTGTATGGATGGATTTGGAAGCATGAGACCAACTAATGGTTGTGATTTAAAAGTGAGATCAAATATCACATATAAAAGAAGAAGGCACAATTATCTCTATTGTGGTGTACAGACTATGAAACCTCTAGTTCCCAAGAAGGGATATGTAGGTAGGGTCATTATGAATAAAATATTGAGGGTTATATCTAGGACTAGGGATGACCCTAACATTGTAAGTTTACCATAATCTAGTGTAAGTTAATGAGTTGTGGTACATAATTGTTGCGACAACTATGGTTGGTAAATCTATGAAGTTGACTCTTCTAGATCAAATAGAAGATGCTTGGTCAATAAGTTAGTATTGATGTGTAAAAAATTAAAATTAGTAGTAACTGGGATGGTTATACATTACTATTGATATCACTATATTCTTAATGTTGAGACTTGTTCTATAATTTTTTTGTTGTTTTTAGAAAATAAAGAAACTTGAAATGGTTATTTCAAAGGAAAAATAAGGCAAGAATAAAAATTAATCAATCTTTGTAGGTAGGGCCATTATGAACAACCATCGAGGTTTAGGTTTAGGTTTAGGTCTAGGGATGACCCTGACCTTATGAGTTTATCATAATCTAGTGCAAGTATATGAGTTGAGGTATGAAATTGTTGCCACATGTATGGTTGGTAAATCTATAAAGTTGACTCTTCTAGATCAAATACAAGATGCTTGGTCAGTAAGTTAGTATTGATGTGTAAAAAGAAATATTATTAGTAACTAGGGTGGTTATTACATTAATATTGAGATCACTATAATTTTTATGTTGAGATTTGTTTTATAATTTTTGTTTGTTGTTTTTATAGAATTAGGAAACTTGAAATGGTTATTCCAAATGTAAACTAAGGCAAGAATAACAAGTAATCAATATTTGTAATCTCATTGATGAAGATTCTTTTGATAAGAGAGAGGGTGGTGTTCAAAATTTATATGTATGTGTGTATACCATTTGTCTCTATTTGAGATGCAATCTAGATCCCATTTCTAAGTACTTCCCCTCCTTTCCTCCATTCTAGCCTTGTTAATATTTTAAACTTTTCTAAGATTAGACATATGTTTTGTTTACAAGACATATCCCTAGCCATTTGTGTCCCATATCATTATTTTCTTAAAATAAAATATTTAACTACAAGTTTTTATTGTCAAATCGGTTCATATTAACATGTATAAAAGAAAAACTCTCAGTAGAAAAAATAATAAATTTTTGGATATAGATTTATATTATCATTTGTATATATTTTAATTGTAATATTATTAATAAATATGTTTTCCCACAAATCTTTACATATAAATATTTATTTATTTTAAATTGAAAAGCTAAATTAACAAGCTATTAAATTCATATGTACAAATAAATTTCCTCTATATAAAATCTCATTTACTTATTATATGTACTCACAAACAAGCATGGTAATGACAACGTAGAGCTAGAATTTCCCCAAATCTTCCTTGCCACATATCCTCCAATCAAATCCTATGTATTTAAATGATTATTTAATTCCACTTAGATATTTCAAAGATATACAAATGGACATTAGGGTCTTATTACAAATGACTATTTTTGAAATATTACCTAGTTCAATGGTCAAAGGTAAATTTGAGTATCTAGTAATTACAAATTAATATTAAAGTAGTAAGCTTGAATGTAAAGTAGTTTATAAATCCAATTGTCTTTTTGAGTTAGTGGCATGACATCTATATATTTTTATACATGTGTTTCATTCATTCATGTGGATGGAATGAACGAATAGAATCATAAATTGCTATCCACTTCTACTACACTTAAGGTAAGAAAAAGCTATTTAGTTGTACAACTTTAAGATATTCTTTAATGGTTCATGGAAGAGGAAAAAAATATTAAAGGATAAAAATGGATACTTATTACAATCTCTTGCAAATTTTCTTAAATGTCCAAAATTAATTCTTTGGTTCTAATTTTTTGTATATTAGCTCAAAATTGTCATCATTGGCATGCATTTTCATAGTCACCCCAAAATTCAATTGTGTATGATATTATGTACTAGTTTGTTTTGATTTTTAAAGTGTAGATTGTTGCTATTATATACTAATTTCAAAATGGTCACAAGGGTAGTATGTAACCTATGATAAGAAAATTTTTAGGTGTATTTTATGGTAGGATTATACTAAAAAAATGTATCATCTTATGTGATTATTGAATGAAGTCAAAATAGGATTAAACCATGATTAACATAATAGAGTTGTGGTATAGTTTTTTAGTTCTTAGCCTACTTTAGTAAAGATATTTATTTAATCTATAAGGTTTTTAGTAAGTAAATAATGTTATTGTATGATTAAACATGACATCAATAGGCAATAGCAAAATCCAATGCTCAAAATAGAGCATCTTCAGTCAACATCATCCCTGTACACTCAATGAGTCCATCATATCACTATAGAAGTTAAGGAACTAGTAGCCATGGTAGGTATACATTTACATACAACAATGGTAGGTTATGGTGTTATGACACTTGAACTTTGACCATAATGGGTGGTCATGACGATGTTGGAGAGAAGACTTGTAGATCAATGGCATGGAATAATCCATGTGAGATAGAATAGCACAAAATAAACACATTGAAAGGAAAGGAGTAGATGAGAAGAGTACTGGACTACACTAAGAAGACATATTCTAGTAGGGGATTTGTCCATGCTGAAGGTATTGAGGCCACCACTAGAAAATACAATGTGTGGTGGGCATTCATTTTCCATAGAGTCCACCTTATCCACCATAGAAAAATAAGCACCCATAGATAAAGATGGGACCCACCAGTGTGACATCACCATATAGACATGTGGCACCCCATGGACAGGCCAAATTGTCACCACAAGGACATGTCAACATAGTGCATAGGTAGCCAAATAGGAATAAGCCATATGGAAACAAATGCCATGTGGGCACTAAGTGAAATGATTTGAGTATATTGAAGGAAAGGGTTGAGTATATGGCAATAGATCTAACAACAATGCAGAGAGGGGAAGGACCTAAGTGCTCAACACATAGTGCAATGAAGATTTGTGTACTCCTAAGAAATGCCCACCAAGGAATGTTTATGCACTAGCAACCAATGTGAGCATCCCTGTAAATAGTGCCCATCCAAAAACAAGCTAGTGCCAAGAAAAAGGGCCCACTGTACACTAAATAATTACCACATGGCACCAAATCATTTGGCATTATAGGGAAAGCACTATTAATTAGACAAACATATGATCCCATCAATACTAGAGAGTTAAGCATAGGTGGATAAGACCATGTGGGTACTGCAAAAAATAACATAGAGTAACATGTTGCACTAAGTAGTAAATCCATGCACACTAGGTAAAACATGGAGAATGTGGCTCATGCAACACATATAACTCAAACCTCAAAACCCCACTCAACTAGAGAACATAAATACCACTTTGTCTAGAAAGTGTTGAATCTTAAAACTCTAAAATAGGTAGATCTGAGATGCTTTACTTAAATATCATCTGTTTTAATAGTTAAATAGTTAATAGCAATTTTACACCTCATCCATACCAAAAGTGGTAAGTATTTGTTCTATTTTTTTTGGCTAAAATTGACATTTGATTGTTGAAGTGGATGACATTTAATATGTGAGAGGCCCCATATTACACAACTTACTAGTGAAATAGAGTATTTATTAGAACATAAGAAGCTTGGAGCCTATGTGGGGTGACACATGAAATATGCAAAGGTGATGTAGGGGTATCCCAAGTACTAAGAGTTAGCATGTGTTGGAGGTACAAAACTAGTTGTTTGGAAGGAGAATGTGCACCTACAACCACTGTAAGTTGTTACTTATAGCCACCAGAGAGGAGTTGTCATAGTGTAGAGGAACCTATAGCAGAGGTGGATACTTACAGCCATAGAAATTGTAGCAAAGGAGAGAGTGAGTATTGGATAACTTGTAGAAACAAGAAGCCATAGTAGAGAGGAGGATATCCATAGCAACTAGGAGTCAGTCCATGGAGGAATGAGAACCTATAACAAATGAGGTGGAGCACTTGGGTATAAATGCACTTGCAACAACTAACAGGTTGCAAGGACATAGGAATAATGTGGGAGAGTAATGGTGTTGTAGACATACCTACACGAAAGGAGCATAGTGGAGGTGCTCATGAGGTGAGTTGATATGATGTAGGATTGATAGATGGTCAGTATCATATGATGGAGAGTATGGGGTCATTGAAGTAGTCGAATGAGAGGTAACTATGAAGATGAAGAGGAAATTATGGAAGTGGTTGTTGTTGGCATGGACATGGATAGTGTTCAAGGGTGTTGTAAAGGTGTAATGGTTGCATGGATGAGTGAGTAGAAGGTATGGATTTGGTTACATGGTCAAGGAGGTGTAGGAAGGGTTGAGTTAGAGCCCAACTGACTGCATAAAGGTGGCAAATAATAGAAGAGGTGGTGTTGAGGAGTAACCATGGTGTGATGACATTGAAAGCAACAAGAGTGGAGAAAAAATGATTTATGGGCCATTCAGAAGCCATGATCAAGTGACAAAGGAGGTTGTGACAAAATTGAAGGGAGTCATTGGAGGAGGATGGTGAAAACTAGTTTGGGTGGAAAAATGGAAAGGCCACATATGGAGAGGACATGCATTTAATGCCTAGGACAAGTAGTAGGTGACAATGGTGAAATGGAGGTTGCAAGATGAACATTAATGGCATGATGGATAATTAGTAGGAGAAGCTAAACTGGAAGGATTTGTTTGAAGGCTTGAGGTACCCTATGGGTTTAATGAGGTCTTGGCATGTGTAGGAGAATTATCACACCTAATCTTAGGGAGATTTGGTCATGTGATTGATAATTATGAAGAAATAAAAGGAAGGACATGGTAGGTGTGTTTGAATGTCCAAGAATTTGAATGGGATCTAAGGAGAAGGGTAGATTGGAAGATTTAGGAAGGTGTGAGGAGTGAGGAAAGATGGGGAACCTAAAATGGAGAATAGATAGAAGGAAGAAAGAAGAATTGAAGGAGAAAATTTTGGTGAAGGGAGTTAAGGAGTTTATGAGAGAGAGAGAGAAAGCATGCTTGTAAAGAGTCAAGAAGAGGTGCTAGCAAGTAGAAGGACCATTAATAGGTCAAGACAAGGAAAAGCCAAAATGAGACCAACTAGGTGGCATGGGAAGAGTTTAATTAGATTGTGCATTACCAATTGCGCAATGTAGTCAAAGAAAAATTATGGAGCTACTATAGGATTGTATACAACAAGGGAGAACAAAATCATCATGTGGTATGGCACCACCAGATGAGAGGAGGTGAAGCTATAGTGAGGTAGCAAAGCAACAAAAGGGAAGCTACATGTGACAAGCATGAAAAACAAAGCTACATGTGAGTAGTAAGGTCAAGAGAGAGAAGATGGAAATAGAGAGTAAGGTTGTGTATGTATAGTGAGGAGTTGAGTGTTTGTCTATGAGTGTGCACATGGGAAGTATAAGTCCTTACATCTAATAAAAATGAAATATTTTATGAAATAAAATAGGTGGTTTATTTTTGTTGTTCATTGGTGTCCATGTGGGTGTGTTTGGGGTGCACATAGGGTAGGTCTCCATAAATGTGTGTGTTAAGTTGTTGTAGGATAGTAGATATAGGTTGGGTAGTAGTTCTAGAGCATTAGTTATCAAATAGCTACAAGACGACTTGTAGCCAAAGGGGAGAACCCTTATTTTCTTCCACCTAGATTGCGTGCAAGGTTCTTGGGGTGGTCACATATCCATCAACATGTCATGTGATAAATCATCACCATCACAAGGACACCATATGTTAGTGTTGGAGTAAGAACCAAATAATAGCTTGGCCCCACTAATTCAAAACCACTACTCCATTAAGCATAACACATTTTAGGTTTGGAGGCCTTGTAGGATTGAAACATGTTGTGGGCATGGATAAAAAGTAGAATAGAAAATGGCTCAGTAAAAGCTCATGTCTACATGTAAAGCAAGTCTAAAAAGGCATAGACTAGAGAAGCATGAGACTAGGGTTAAGACCAAGGGGTTAGCAATGACAAGGAAGAAATTTGTAATGCATACCAAGGTAATGAAGATAAAAATAATGAAATATATCATGTGGTCTTACTTATGGGTTGACAATCTACTACAAGTTAGTTACAAAATAGAAATAAAGTCTAATATGGATTTGGGCAGGCTTAAAATATGAATTTTGGTGCCTAGGGGAAAGAGGAATTTATCTTAGGGGTGAGTTCTACCCAAGGTTTCAACACCTAGGGTTTGGACACACCAGCTACCATGAAAACTGGATGAAGGAATAACCAATAACACAAAGAGATACTACTAGACACAAATCTAGAGCCACAAAATAATTTAATCCTATGATTAGGACCAAATGCATAGACCCACACCTATAACCTAAACTAAAGTCTTATGTAATTAGTTATATAGGTTTTGAAAACTAGGACATGGATGCATGAACAATTTATGGAAATGAGGAGGTCCATCATTAGCTCTAGTTGGGGATGAGCGTCACATGTTCACACTACAAGGATCCATGAACTCTAAGATGTAGATCAAAAAGGGAAGGTGGAAAATAAACCATATGGACAAAGGAAACCATAATAAAACACATACACTAATAGATATGTATAAATGAATACAAGAAGAGGAAAGCAAAACCCAAGACCTAAGATAATTTGTCAGCATAGTATTGCTGACTCCTCTTCCTATAGTTCTTCCATTTAGTAATTTGGTTTGTCACTAATTAAATATGAGAAATAATGACATCTAATGACTTGGAAAGCAATCTCCTATAATTGGTTCTTGCATTTGGAGTATTTAATGTTTCAATTAGGGTTTCAAGTTATTTTTTGTTTTCTTTAATTCTCCCTAAATAGTTTTCTTGTCTCTTTCATAGTGAGGATGTGAAGGTGGGAGATTTTGAGGGGGGTTGTTTTGAGCCTCCTCAACTAGATTAGGGTTTTGTGCTACCTCATTGGTGTTAGAAATAAAGACAACAACTAGTCAAATGGAAATATGATTACAATATGTTAATGATCCCAAATAGTGTAATATCAATAGAGATTTCATTTGGAAATCAAACTACAACACAAGAACAAACACCATAGAAGAATAACATCATGTATAACATGGAGAAAACCCTTTTAGGTAAAAACTCCACCAAGAAAGGAGGCTCGAGTTGTATTATCTTCAAACTCTAAATTACATAATACATGCACTTCCTTCTTCTCCCCAACCTTCACTTTGTCAGAGTATGTGTACACAAATATTTCATACCACAACACTTACATGGCAATGAACTTATAGAAGTGTTTTTTTCCCAAACTAGGCATCTAATTTATCTCACCTAAGAATCTCCAACATGCAAACAATAAATGACGTATTACAAGCTCATGACACTTGTCAAGATTCACACATGCAAAGTTGGGTTCTTGGGCCTAAAATGGTCTCTTATAGCATCCTATGATGCATCATAACCATCATAGATTCCACCAAAAAGCATCTTCCCAAGATGGGCATCTAGAGACAAATATAACATCTTGCAACTATTAATTAAATGTCATAAGTTGTCATAGTATAATAGAATCTTATGACAACTTGTAGATATCATAGATTCTCTTACATGCACCCACCAACTTTATGACATGTGACATACATGCTAAAATAGTTTATTCCTCCAATGTGGCACCTACCCTCATTTACTCATGATTTTTACAATTACCAACTGTAAATGTCACTCCATAATTATCTCTGGTAAATCTAGAATTACCACATCTAGTGAAACAACATCTTTCTGTTATGGGTAATTACAAATAATAAAATGGAATAAATACAATATTGGGATTTACAAGGTTAATGGCACCTTATCCCAACATTCTCCCACTTGACATTATGCATTGTAAATCAACCCATAGAAAATCAAATCAAAATAATCAAGCACTAGAAACAAGGCCCATGGCCTCTCTGCACCAAACAAATTTCTCTATGATGATAGGCTTGGTCAATGAATCTACAACATTCTCCTAAGTGTTTATCTTCTTCAGCTCAATCTATCTACTTGCAACCAATTCTCAAATGAAGTGATACTGAACATCAACATGCTTATTTTGAGCATGATACATATGATTCTTGGCCAAATAGATAGCACTTTGGCTATCACAACCAATCTAAATATTCTTACAATCAAAACCAATACCTATACACAGTCTCCTCAACTAAACTACCTCCTCAAGGACATGGGTAGAAGCCATATACTCTACTTTGGTGGTGGACAAAGCAACCATGGGTTGCCTTTTTCTCATCCAAATCACTACTCCTCTAAATAAAGTAAATACATAGCCATTAGTGGACCTTCAACTATCCAAGTCACCTACCCAATTTGCATCAACAAATCCTTATATGTCCAAAGTTTTATCAACACTATCAGTACCAGAATAAACCAAACAATAATCGAGATTACCTGCAAGATATTTAAGCACCCTTTTCATATAATTTCAATACTGTCTACCAGGGTTAGACATAAATCTTTTAAAAATCCTATTGCTTGGGCAATATCTATCCTAGTGTAAACCATTGCATACATCAAACTCCCTACAACACTAGCATATGGCACATTAGACATATCCTCAAAATCATCCTCATTCTTTGGACAAATATCTAATGAAAGCTTAATACCAATGGGTAAAGGGGCTCTAATTAGGTTATAGTCTTGCATACTAAATCTCTACAAAATGGTATTCACATACTTAATCTAAGACAACCAAAGCTTACTGTTACCTTTGTCCCTTTGGATCTCCATACCCAAAATATACCTGGCAGCACCATGATCCTTCATATCAAATGCACCTAAAATTTGGGCTTTCAGCTCACTAATCATACCCTCAGTATTGTTGAAAAATAACATGTCATCAACATACAATGCAATGATCAATATAGAATCATCAATACAATGAATGTAAACATAATGATCCTCTTCACTTCTAACAAAACCCAAATTCAATATAAATGATTTAAACTTTTGGTACCATATTTTGGGGATTCTTTCAAGCCATAAATAGATCTCTTTAACTTGTAGACTCAATGTTCTTTTCCTTTTACCTCAAAACCTATAGGTTATTGCATATAAATTTCTTTTTCAAGATCTCCATGCAAGAACATAGTCTTAACATCCATTTGTTCTATTTCCCAATCAAAATCTACAACAATGGATAAAATAAATCTAATAGAAGGTAATTTAGCAACAAGAGCAAAAATTTCACCAAAATCATCTCCCTCTCTTTGGGAGTATCCCTTGGTTACCAGTCTAGCCTTGTACTTATCCAATGAATCATCTACTCCAAACTTCTTCTTGAAGACCCACTTGCAACCTATGGCCTTTCTTCCTTTGGGAAAATGAACAAGATCCTAGATGTTACAAGAGTCTAAAGCCATCATATCCTCCTATATGGGAAATAGCCAAGACTCACTATCATATGCATGAATAGCCTCCCTATAGGATCTAGGTTCATCGTCAGTACTCAATAAAACAAATACACAACAAAAATTTGGTGAGCTATACCTATCAACTGGGTTCTGTTGTCTTGTGGATATGCTCAAGAGTGGAATAAGAGACTTGACTTGTTCTTTTGCATGATCATTTGCACCAACTTCTTCTATTAGAATAGATTCTTCCTCATCAGAACTACTTGAATCTTCTTCTTCTTCTTCACCCTCCAATCCATCATTATGTTCTTCCTAAGGTGAATTTTCATGCTTTATGTCAAAATGCACTCTCTTTGACCTTTCTTTCTCTTTTGATTGCTCAGGTTTAGAAATGGCTGTAAGTTCCCTAAAAATAACATCTCTAGAGAAAACAACTTTTCTGGTTAGAGGATCCTATTGTGTGGTTACACAACACGCCCCATTTTAACTTGGCAAAATAGGGACCCAACTTTTTGGCTTGGGTTTTGTGCTTTCTAGCGGTTTGGTAAAAGTAAGTCATGTAGATCATCATCCATGAAAAGGCTAGGTAAGTCATCATCATGAGGTCAGTTTGTCAAATTTCATATTTTATTCCAGTAACCTCATATTTAGAAAGAGCATCAAATTTCATGTAGGTTTGCCTTTTACATCACCCTGATATTCGTTAAAGTGTGAAAGTTATGAATGGTCAAAGTTTGAGTCAAACCTAATATTCAGAGGGAGAGGATCATATTTCTCAACATTAGTCATATTACAAAAGGTCATCCCGATCTAAAACATCAACATGTCAATTTTAGGTGATAGTAACCTTTACGCGTCAACAGCCTTATGCATTTCGTGAGGATCATATTTCTCAATGTAACCTGATATTTCTTAATATCCTCCTGCCGCGAAATATCCCCCTAAGCCATTATCCTGATGATGTCATTCAAGTCTGATAAACAAAGAAACAAACATGACGATGACGTAATCATCATTTTTACCTCTCAGAGGCATATTTACTGAGCATGATGCTACTCGTATGGCATGATGATGATGTCATGAAGCCTTAGCAATATAATAAGCCAATATCTAGATGATGTCATCTTGACTTTCTGAGAGAGAGAGGTTATAGTTTATCTGGTCATCATCATTTTGAAACATCACTTGATATATCAAAATATCCTCTTGATGTACTAAGCATGACCTAAGGGTGTGTTCATCGCCTGATCTTGTTGATGATAGTTTTTTCTCTCAAGGATGATGATGATATTGCACTCAGGATGATTTTTGAATATCACCCGATACCCAAATACTATCATATTTTTGAATATATCCTGTCATATGGATATCACCACGCTCTCGTTGCCACCATTGACATTTAATGTGCGCAGAGGTGGTAGGTAGTTCACGTTGACAACAAAACCTGATGAAATACTTGGTGAAATCCTGAGTTTCCGTGTGAAAGATCAACGAATAAAATCTAATCCGTCAGGGTTTGCCCTAATTTCACCCTAATTGCAAGGTTTAAAGGTAAATTCAATCATCATTTCAAACTTACCTTGTGATAAAATCATTTTTATAGAACATTAGCTTCCAAACCCTCATACAGGCGACACTTGTATGAATAGAGCTTACATGCAAGAAGAACCATGAGATTATCAGCATAATTAAGAGCATTTCTGGAAAACCACTAGTATAAAGGGATCTGCATAACCAGGTAAGTAATTGAAACCCTCATCCTATTGCTTCTGCATAGTCAGGTATGATGTTGTTGGTTTGAAATTCTAGTTTATGCATCCCATGATAAGTTAATGCTGAATAAATATAGTAGGCATGATGATTAGTAAAGATAAAATGTTATATGCATGCATATGAGTATCCATTGTAAGGCAAATTGTGTTAGTTATAGATATCCATGGCTAACAAAAGGTTAGCTAAGTGCAAAGCTGAGTTTAGCAATCCCATGTTCACATCTCCTAGAGGAATCCTATTTAAATATGGTGCCATAATAGATACCCATCAGGAAAGCACTGATTTGGAGGCTTGGTCTGCCAAAATGAATGATGAGAAGAACAAAAGTCCCTTGCTAGATGTAGTATTCATGTCTGGAATGTGGAATGCGGCTGGTTTTCCATACTCCATGGAGTCTCAAGAGCTGGTGATTGAATGTGCTCGAAATTACAATCCAGAAACCAGACAGGTGGTGAAGCATGGAAGAATATATGCAGACGTGTCCATCAAGGGTCTTTCCAAGACATTTGGACTGCCATTGGGCAGAAAGGTTAATAGTGTAGACCTGAAGAAATTGGAAATTGAGTATGAAAATAATAAGAAGCAGGCCAGGAAGAACATGTATCAATGGAGGGCCAAGAATAGCACATATCTTGCATCTTCCAAACTTCCTGTGCATTTGTTTAAATATGATTTTGATGACGAGTATCAGTACATGATTACATTGCTTAGCAGGGTAATAGGCCAACCTGATGTTGGTAGTTTAAAAGATTGGATGTATGGTGTAATCATGATGTGCATATATGTAGACATCAAGCCATCATGGGGCTAGTTGATAAGTGATGCTCTACATGAGTAGCTGATGAACCTGTGAGGTTCAAATTGTTCCTTTTACATGACATCATACATTGTCTACTCTTCTGCTTACAAAGGCACATTTGATGCATTGACAACAGTTGGAAAGATTGGTGGAACGACTAATGATGCCCATATCTAGGATCATCATCCTCAATTGCAGAGAGCTAATTACCTCCAAGACTATAAATTGGTAAATGATGCATTATCTATGCATCTGGTGAGAACCATGGAGGAGGACAGGACAAAAAGATTAAGCATGGAAGCTCAAGAAATAATTTATAGGCATGGAGCCTAGTACATTCAATTTGCTACATTTTGTTATATGAGAATTGAGGGTTTTGAAGGACATCCCCTCATGCTGCCAAGATACCCCACTGATGCAGTGATACTAATGGAATTCATAAGGCAGAGCTCTACAATGCTGAAAACATATAAGGATGCTCATAAGTTACCGCCAATTTTATTTCCAGTAACCATTGGTTGGTATATGTGCCTAGATTTAGAAAGTATCAAGAAGGTGATGGTCAGTTTGAATAAAATATAGTTCTAGCCATTCCCACTAATAAGACCATATGATCCTTATGGAAGGATATAGAAAATAATAGGGAAACCTATTCATTAGAGGCACCTAGAAGACATCTGGGCGGATTGTGTGGATGAAGCAGAAGCTAGAAGAAGAAGATACCAAAGGTTGACATTGAATCAAGTCAGAACCTTTGACTATATCCCCATTCCTCAACAGTTGAAGAAGGATGATGGCAGGATAATGGCAGATGAATATGAAGAAAAGAAAATATATAATGATACCATATCTGTGCCTGACCTAACCATACAAGAGGACATATCTTTGGATCCTTTCATTGCTAGGACCTTACACTTAACCCAAGCTTGGGTTGATGAACAAATTGAGGCATTAAAGAAGAAAGGTGTTGCCATTACTGTGGACAACAAGAAGAAAGGACAGGATATTCCTGATGAGGAATATGATGATTTTATAAATGAAAAAAGGAAATCTAAGGGAGACAGGTTGCTTCCACAACAATAACAAAGCAAAAGACCCCCTAGGGGTAAGAAGATTGATAGTGAACCCAAGGGGTTGATTATTGAGAAGGCAGTGTTTACAGCTGAAGAGGCAGCAACATCAGGATTAGGATCAGGATCAACATCACCTCCATGGACAAGTAAACAAAAGTCCAAGAAAGATAAGATAGTAGAAACAGTAGTTCTTGAGACCCAAGAGGAGGGTCAATCCTCACGAAAGAAAATGGAAGAGGATATCCTTATGGAGGAAGAGCCTGAGGAAGAGGAGGTCCCCTTGCTATTCAAAAGGAAAAGGAAAGCCCCACAGATGGTGGTAGCTACCCCACCTAAGAAACCAAGAACATCCATGAGGGGTGAGATAAAGCAATCCCCTACACCATTGAAAGGGGCAGGTAGCAAAGTTGTGCACAAGGAATTTCAACACAATGTTCCACTTCTTACCATTGTGAAGTTTAAAACTAAACTTGCAGAAGAGCAAAGAAAACAAGCTTCCAATATATTAGAAGGAAGTCATATCTCATTGGAGGAAACAATTAATCTATCTGATGATGAGGTTGTGAAGGAAGTAGCTTCACAAAAGATGGAAACCCTTGTTGTAGGTACACACATGACTGCTCACAAGACTCCATCAGTTCAAACAATACTGGAGGAGATAAAGCAAGTGGAAACTGAAAAGGAAAAGAGCCCAGAGAAGATAGCCCAAGAAATAGGGCTGGACGCACTAATTGCATAGGTGAGAAGTCCTGTAGTGGTAGATTTGATAGGTAAATAGGATGTAAGTCTTGAACATCCAGTAGGTACACCTAACAAAGGGCAACATACAGAAGAAGTGAAGATGGTAGAACCAGAAGGCCATGCTTCAGAAATAAGCCAACAAAGCCCATAGGATGCATCAGCGAAGCCTGTCATAGTAGAGGTTTAGGAAAAGAAGGCTGATGAGAAGGATGTAGTAGAAGATCCTGCTTCCAAAGTTCACAAAGTAAGTAGTACAGGTGCAAAACAAATTGTGGTTGCAGAACAAACACCAACACCAAAGGAGGATTCCACAATATCTACTGCTATAAATGTGCCTCAACAGGAGGAAAAGTCAAAAGTGGATGAGGTAATAACGAAGAAGGATCATGATCATCATGATCAGCATATGGACACATCATATAATCCTCCACCTTAGGATGATGCTCCTTTGGAAAAGGAAGTGCCTCAACAGGAGAATGTACCACAGGATCACCCTCAAAGTGAGCATCATGAAGAAGAAATGAAGAAATCACCGTCTTCATCACATATGCTAACAAATACGGGAGATAAAGGTGAACATCATGATGATGCTCAGAAAAATGATCAGGTACCTCCATGGTTGGAAAAGGAAGTAAACGTATAGGTAGATTTTCTGATTCAAGAATTCGATGTATCTACCTTATTTTCTGAAAATCTAATAAAACCAAAGATGAAGGCCAGAATGACTTCGGCCATTAAAAGAGACCCAACAACTAGAAGGAGGACTGCACAAATTGCAATCCCCACTGTAGATAAAGAAAAAGGTAAAATTAATCTGGAAGAATTCCATATTAATACAGTTGACCTAGGGTTTGCAAATGAAGACCAGGAGGGTCAAGAAGGTAAAGACATCATTGATTCTTTAATTTAAAAGGTTAAGAAGGAAAAAGAGAAAAATAAGCAACACAAAGAGCACATTGCTCAGTTGCATGCATACATAGGTAAGCTAATTAATCTTGAAGATAGTTCCACTCAACATGCAGTCCCATTGACTGCTATTTCCCAAGATGAGGTGTATAAATTGAATCTCATGAAACATGAGTCATCCATATTGAGAAAGTGGATGTATTCCACATTTGATACTACAAAAGAAGTGGTAAAAGCCTCTTTGAAGAGGTGGAGTACTCTCAGTGACTCCAGGAAAAAGGTAGACAAATTGCAAATGCAGATAGGTAAAAGGTCTTTCCAATTTGAAAAGATATTAGATATCCTAGGAGAAATAAGTAGGATAAATCCTCAACTGCTTATCAACAAGCAGGTACTGAATAATAACACTACATTATTGGTTGATATATGGTATAAGGACATTCAATTTGAATGTGATGTTCTCAAGAGATGTAACAATAAGCTGAGAGAGATCAGCATAAAATTACATGACATGATGTCTTTTGAGGTAGAAATTTTGGAAACCTTGGAAGGAAAGGTGGAAGGAAACATAGATAATCAAGATGAAGAGTTTGCAATCCAAGCTCTACATAATAACTTCCAATTTGTTGCTGATGATCCACTAGGACAAATGATAGAAGAAATCATGGATAAACTGGTGAGGACCAAGGTAAAAATGGAACATTATAATGAGATAATGCACAACAGGAAAAATAAGATGGACAGCATTAGAAATAAATACCAAGCACATAAACACACCATCATCAAAGCAAAGACCCAAGATGGCAGAGAAATAGATAAAATCGTGCAGTTATATGAATAGGTCCGGATCAGCATGCAGCCTCATATACAGGGTCATTATCATAAGGATGATGAAGGTTTAGGAAGTGATGCACGTGGTGATGAAGTGCATGAGTCAGATAAAGTAGATGATGATGTATCATAAAGTAAATATCAGCATCTGATACTTAGTGAAAATAAGTATTTCAGATAGTTTCCAACTGGCAACTTGTGCCATTTTGATAAAGTTGACGTAGTCAAAAGGGAAATCCTGACCGTAGATATTCATAGATAAATCAAGATCGTAGATCTTTTGTAACAGATTCCTCACCTTGTTCTATAAAAGGTGCAAGAATGCCTCTTTTCAAATATTCAAAACTTAATTGAAATTCGTCTGCTAAAATATTCAGGGCTCATTTCAAATCTTTTTGTATACATTTATATCCTTGCATACTTAATGAATGAAAAGACTTGTTTTGATTACAATTCATAGTAAATCTTGAGTAATTAGTGTGTGAATTTTGGTTTATGTGGTGATTTGTTGCATCCCTTGGAGTGCATGTCTACTTGCATATGTTGTTTTCATACAATTCCTTTGAAGTTAGCATCAACTGTATCTAGCTGTGGAATGTCCTGGTGAACATATGGTTTGGTTTTCTTCTCTTCATGACTTTATCTGATGTACATGTGGTTCAATAGCTGAAGGTTCAACATTCATTTGAAGCATTTCTTTCAATTTCTTTAAATTTTAGAACATTTCACCATTAAAATTGCAAATAATTGATAATCTCAAGTAAATAATGAAAATATGTGGACATCTCATAGATAATTGAAAATATTTAGCATATTTGAAGCTGAAGCATGTATTATTGATGAATATCATGCAAATATTTGAGTATAACTGTATCATTTGATCAAACAACTGTATAAAATGATTTCTCTGTGAAGAAACTTTGCAGAGATAATGTCATGATGATGAACTCAACGTAAGGCCCCAAAATAGAAATAGCAACACACATCAACCTCTGAGTAACGTTAGACGATTAAGACCTAATCACTAGAGACTTGGGATCATGAATTCTCTAAATTCATCGTATCTTTCAAGATGAATAAAGGTTAATGTGTACTTTTATTCTATGCTTGTTTGTGACTAACATCATGACCAACATAAATTGGCACTAGAAGGAGGGCATTTGAAAGAAGATGCTCATCATTATTATTTTCAGGTCTGATGATGCAGAGAGTAAGGTAACCCTGAATACATTCATGAATTCCAAATATTTCTCAAATATTTACTATAGCAAGCTTGTAAATGCTCATTCTGTGTAAAGATTTCTAGATCAAACGTAAATATTGCAAGCTTTATAGTAGATCATCATGAATTCAAAATATTAGCCAATGTTATGTAAATCTATTCAGGCTTCGAAGAGTTTTGCCTTAGAAACTTGATATTTTGTGGTAAGAGTCATCCTACCTCAAATATCACCTCATATTTGCACTATCTTTGCAAATATTTCATAAATATCCCGTCAGATCAGCCATCTGATCATAAATATTGCCTCAGTTGTAGAAATCCAACCAATATTTACAATCATCTAGCTAGTTTCCCACCAAATTTGAGAAATCCTGGCTCACAGGATAAATACCAGGTCAAGATCCACCGGACCTTTTGAAGAACTACCTATTAGAGGGTTTAGACCTAGGACTATGGACATCCATCATACTCCAGGGTCTAGTGCATCAGGAGCTTCACCAAAACCTCCTCCTGTAACTCTTGTTGGTTTGCAAATACCTTCTGGGATATCTGTGACACCTCCGATCCAACCTCAACCCCAAGTCCAACCTCAGCCAACTGTACCACAGGCTCAACCTCCTCTGGTTGCAATGTCTTTCTTTACGGCAGAATCGCCTTTAACCTTCACTGCATATCAAGAGTTACCAAAGAATCCAGACAAACTTTGTCCAAAGTTTCATCCTTATCAAGATGCTGATGATCATATCAGAACCTTTAAAGAGGCTTGTTGTAGGGCCAGAATAGAACATCAAGATGTTGTATGTAGATTATTTCCTTTTTCCTTAGGGGAAGAGGCTTGTAATTGGTTTATTAGTCTTGGTCAGGGTTCTGTTGGTTCATGGGCTGTCCTAGAGAAAGCTTTTACTGATAGGTTCAGAATACCACTTGATCCTTCAATGAATTATCACCTATTTGCCACAATCAAGAGATTGGAAGGAGAACCTATTGCCAATTTCAATGCTAGGTTCCAGAAAATGCTGTCCAAGTTAGTTGCCCCATATGTAGTAACAGACGCTACTGCTAGGAGTATCTATTACTTAGCTCTAGATCAATTGACTTCCATGTTCATTAGGAGAACATATCCTAAGATCACTACCTTGACAGGAGCTTTTCAAGAAGCTATCAAAGTGAACCAGCAGTTAGTCCCTGCTCCAACACCAAACATAGCATTCCCTACATTGCTTGGCATGTATCCAACTTATCCTCCACAATATCCTGCATATCCAACTCAGCAACATCTGGCACAACAATATCCTAATGGAGCCATGATGCCTCCAGCAGTCATGCCTGCACCCTTGCAAGTTCCTCCATTAAATATCAAGCCACCTCCTAATGGGAATGGCCAGATGCCACAATATCCTGCACAAACTTAGACACCTCAGGGTGTTGATCTATCCAACAATAACCATGGATCCTCTTTCTTTAAGCCTAAAACTAAGAATGTAGTGGCTAAAGCTCAAGAAGAAAAGGAGGAAATCAAAGAAATCTCTACTCAGCTAAGAAAACTCACTACAGAAGTGACACATTTGAGAAATCAAAACTTTTATTCCCAGTCAAATCAGAATAGAAGTTATTCCAATGATAGACCAAATTATCCTAATAGAGGATATAACAACAGTAATGTCAATAATAGTGGTGGAAATAATAATAATCCTTAGAGATAGCCTAGAGTATGGAACTCCAGGCCAAATAATAGTTCGTTACCATCACCCTTAGATAATCAGTCACCTAGTGAAGCTAAACAGACTACTAGAGTTAATCTTGCTAAGGCAGCCCTCACTAATTGGTGTAGGATCCACAATACAAATGCTCATGCAGAGCTAGATTGTCCACAATTTCAAATTGATGCCAACATTTTTCAAATAGAAGTGTCTAATACTGCAAGGAATCCACCTTAGGTGGAAGGTAATGAAATTGTTCCTTGTGGATATGATTCAGCCTTAGTATTAGAAAGTTATACTGATCATCAGGATTGTTCACAAGCATGTGAAGAATCTGCTTTAGTCTTTGAGTCAAATTATGTCTTCCCTTTTGAAGATGAGAATGGGCCTTCCACTAAACATGAGGAGGTGCATTCATACCAGCAGTAATATCCTAGTAAGCATAATTATAATTTGAGAAGTAGTGCCAACAAACCTACTGGTCCATTGACATCATCTCTACCTCCAAACAATTTCAACACACCTCCTGATCCCAAAGCAAGCAATAATCTGGGGTTCCCCAAGGTGAATGCCCAATATCTGTCACCTCAGAATACAGCATCAAAGGCTGTTAGCTTACCCCATGAGTCTGATAGACTTGTCACATACTTGGTAGATGAGATGAAAAAGATAAAGATCAGCCTATCTTTATCAGAGTTATTGAAAACCCTTGTAATTAAGAAGGCATTCACGAAATCACTGGATGATCCTGCTCCTAAAGAGGATATTCATTCCCCAGGTCAGTCCAGTAGTAAAGATCATGCTGCTAGAGATAATAATACCAAGCCTAAAGTGCCAACTACCGTCCAAGCTGCAGAAACCTCACATATGATATTATACCGAGATAAGACTGAGTCACAACCTTTCCTCCTTACCATAAGGATGTTTAGCAAGAATTTACACAACTGCATGGTGGATTCAGGAGCCTCTACTAATGTGATGCCCTTGTCCATATGCAATGCTTTAGGACTACATCCTGCTAAATCCCTAAAGAAGGTGACACAACTAGATAAGACAGAAGTGAGCGTGATAGGAGAACTGACTCATATACACATGCAGCTAGCATCTGATCCCAGGATCCAATATTACATTGATATCCAGGTAGTTGACATACCTGATACATATGGGATGTTGCTTAGTAGAGACTAGTCAAAAACTTTGAATGGATATATGTCTACTAACTTTAGTCACATGTGGTTGCCTTGGAAAGGTATACCTAACTAGATAAGAATAGATGCTGAGCCTAGAATGAAGCACATGATCACCGAGTACAACAAAACAAACGAGATCATGTATGTAAATGTCGAACCTAGAGTTTACTTTGTTAGACTGCAGACTATCAGGATAGAGGAGATCCTGATGCTAGATTTTCATCATCATCATGATGATCGTCAGGAGGATATACCTTTTGTAGGGCTTGATATTAATTTTGAAAGTGAGAATGAAGGGGATTGTTTTGAAAATTTTAAAAGGCACTTATCCAAGTAGATAAAGCGATGTAAAGTACTAAATATACCTGCTAATGATATTTTGATTGGTGGATGGTCTAGGTTACATAGTGAGCCTCACTCAGAGAAGACTTGTGAAACATGCTTAGACATGATGATGCTGGAGCAAACATGCAGTGAGGCATCATCATCATATTCTGAGGTAAGTTCTACATTTGGTGATGATGATGATATTGATTATTGTTTGTCTTCTGCAGGTACCATAGAAAAGGTGACAAATCATGATGAAGATTAGATTCAGATAAAAGAAGAAATTCTAGTGTATGACCAGGAAAATGTTAAGAAGAAAGAAAAGATCACCCCTAGGAGTGATTGTTTTATGGAGCCAGACTATGAGTTGTCTGATGAAGACAGAGGTAGTGACCTGACTAAGTTTGAGGAATTTTTAGCAAAAGAGATAGAAAAGATGATAAAATAAAAGATGCATCCATGGGATGCACTAACTGAAGGTTGGTGTAGGTTGCATGAGGCACCTCATTCAGAGACTGCCTGCTCATTATGTTTACACATTTTAAAAAGGAATATAGTACTAGATCTGGAAGATCATCCTCTTGATGTTGGAAAGAAAAAGAGGGAATCAGTTTCAAAAAAGAAAGAAAAAGTGAGGTCCAAAAACACTAAAATTCCTAAAATAAAGTGGATATCAGGTGGAGCAGCAGCTAGAGCTGCAAAGAAAAAAGAAAGTTCAGCCAAGCCTTTGGCTGAAGAGAAATCTTAGACTTTAAGATTTGATGGATCTAAGTCCAAACAAGGAGCTAGAGTAGGGATTGATCTAATTGACCCATCAGGAAAATCTTACTTAGCTGCATACAGATTACAGTTCCCCTGCACTAATAATGTAACAGAGTATGAAGCTCTGATTCATGGGATACTATTTGCTCTTAAGAAGGTAAAAATTTTGCATGCCTTTGGGGACTCAGAATTAGTTGTCAGACAGGTAAGAGGAATCTACTCTTGCAATTATAAGAGATTGTCAAATTATAGACATAGAGTGTGGGATTTAATTGAAGACTTTGATGCATTCAATATCACCCACGTTCCTAGAGAACAAAATCATAGGGCAAATGCACTTGCTTAGGCTACCAGTACACTGGAGCCATTATCTATATCAGGTCTAAAGAGATTTTTAGTAGAATTAGTATCTGTACCATCAATACCTGATAATGTTACTAATCTTCAGGTCTTTGATGATGATTAGCATATTCTTGATTTCATTTCTAACAGGGATATATTTGATGCTTAGATCATAGAAGAGAATAGTTGGGAAGATCAAGTTTGGGAAGAAGATGAAATATTAGAGTTGCCTAGCAACAGGATTCCCAAAGGTATGATTGAATTAGAAAGAGCCTTTGATTTGGATAATATGTTGAGATGAAAGGATCTTCCCAAAGCTGATGGAGGTCAGTATTCATAAGTGAATATTGGACAAAATGAAGACAAAAGAAATGTCCTGATAGGTAAAGTTTGCACAACAGAAGAGTTAAAAGGAATAACTCAAGCTCTCAAAGATTACATGCATGTTATTGCCTGGACATATGATGAGCTAAAGACATATGACACATCAGTCATAACTCACACTATACCCCTCAAGCCAGATGCTAAACCTTTCAGACAGAAGCAAAGGCCAGTCAATGCTTTGCTTGAACCCATAATTATTGAATAAGTCAAGAAATTATTAAATGCTAGGATAATTTTTCCTGTAAGGCACTCCACTTGGGTGGCCAATCTAGTCCCAGTTAGAAAGAAGAATGGAGACATTAGTCTATGTGTAGATTTCAGGAACCTAAACAGAGCATCAGAGAAGGATAATTATCCCTTACCATCTTTAGATGAAGTTTTACAGATTGTAAATGGAGCAAAGATGATGTCCTTCCTGGATGGTTTCTCAGGATACAACCAAGTGATGGTTGATAAGGTTGACAGATTAAAAACTACCTTCACCACCAAGTGGGGGATATTTGCATATAGACGTATGCCATTTGGACTTATAAATGCTGGAGCTACATTCCAGCGAGCAATGGACATAGCCTTCATAGGCTTAATAAGAAAGTGTATAGTCATATACATGGATGACTTGACAGTATTCTCCAAAGAAAGGGGGAACCATGTAGCAGATCTCAGAAGTGTGCTGAAGAAATGTGAAGAGTATGGAATATCCTTGAACCCCAAGAAGTGCATATTCAGGGTAACAACAGGCAAATTATTAGGCCATTTGATAATTGAAGATGGAATCATCATTGATCTTGCCAGAGTGGAGTTCATTATGAAAATACAACTCCCTGGAAGCAAAAAAGAACTTAAATCTTACTTTGGTAAGATTAACTTTGTAAGAAAATTCATCACTGGTTTTGCAGAGATAGTCAGACCACTAAATGCTATGCTGAAGAAAGATGCCAAAATTGAGTGAATAGTAGAGGCCAAGTCTGCTTTTGAGGATATAAAGAAAGCTATACCAGATGCTCCTATCCTCATTAGTCCAGACTACACAAAGGACTTCTACATTTATTCGTTTGCCTCAGAACATACCTCTGCAGCAGTATTGACTCAAAGGAATGAAGAGAAAGAAGAGAAACCAATAGATTTCATGAGTTGTCCCTTCAAGGATGCTAAACTGAGATATGTGGATGTTGAAAGATAGGCACTTGCATTAGTCAGAGTAGTAAAGAAATTTAGGCATTATATACTAAGAAGCAAAGTGATTGCAGTAGTGCCTGATGCAGCAGTGAAGATGCTGTTAATGTAGAGTGAGCCTGGTGAAAAAAGAGCCAAGTGGATTATTGTATTACAAGAGTATGACATGGAAATTACACCAATGAAGCTGGTGAGAGGATAGGCCTTAAGCCAAATGATATTTGAAATTGATCCAAACATCACAAGTCAGCAATATGTTATGAATGCTAAGGACAATAAAGAGTGGTATTCAGATATCAGGCACATCCTGATTACTAGAAGATGCCCTCCAAGAATGCAAGCTTCACAGAAGAGAGCCTTGAAGATAAGGTCACAAAAATATATGATGAAGGGGAGAACCCTGTTCAAGAAGAATTATGAAGGAATATACCTGAGATGCTTAGAAAAGCCAGAAGCAAATAAGGTTTTATCAGAACTACATGACAAGTTTAGAACTGCACATGGATCAGCCTTGGCCACAATACATGCAATCATCAAAGTAGGATATTATTGGCCCACAGTTTTTAAAGATACAGCTGTACATGTTAAATGTTGTCATGTATGTCAGGTTGCTACCAACAGAGAGAAACATGCTGCACAACCCTTGTAGCTAGTGATGGAAGAGGGCCCATTTGCACAATGGGGCATGGACTTCATAGGACCAATCAAGCCTCCATCCTCTTCAGGCCATAGGTATGTCTTAACAATTATTGACTATTGTACCAGATGGACTAAAGCTGTCAGCAGCAAGACTTGTACTGCAGATGATGTTATTAAATTTCTAGAAAGTAACATTGTTACCTGGTATGGAACTCCTTATGCTCTAGTAAGTGATAATGGTTCTGCCTTCACTTCAACCAAATTGTCAAGTTGGGCTTTTGATCATGGGATCATACTCAAGTTCTCATCCAACTATTATCCCCAAGGGAATGGATTAGCAGAATCCACCAATAAAAATTTGTGAAATATCATCAGAAAATTAATAGAGAAGAACCCTAGGGAATGGAACTCATTTCTGAAATATGCCTTATGGGTAAACAGAACTAGAATGAAAACTACACTAGGAAATTCACCTTTCCAATTAGTATATGGGGTAGATCCTATCCTCCCTGTTAACTTGAAAATTCCTACTTTGCAGTTTGCCAAAGAGTACCTAGGCATAAACAATAGACAAGAAGTCAGGTTGCTTCAGCTGATGCACCTGGAAGAGAAAAGAAGTCAAGCAATTGACCAATTTGCAAAACATCAGACTATTGTCAAACGCTGGTTTGACAAGAGAGCCAAAGTCAAAGCCTTCAGAATATCTGATTTAGTCTTGATGTGGGATAAAGCCCATCAAAGGAAAGGTGACCATGGCAAATTTGACAGATTATGGATAGGTCCCTTTCAAATTTCTGAGATACTAGGAGACAACACTTATAGGCTTAAGAACCTGATAGGTGAGGATGTCCCATTGCCAGTCAATGGACAATTTCTCAAACATTATTTCCAAGCCTAAGTGACTTCATGACAGTCATGTGTATCATATTGTACATTTATATAGTTATGTTTTTGTTGTTTTTGTTTGTCTTAGTTTGTTTTGTTTTTGTTGAGTTTTGTTTTGGTTAGTCAAGATGATGCACTTCATCACCAAAAAAAAAAACTAAATTGTTAGGATACAAGTAATGAGATCAAATTTAGACATAGGTTATGATTCATTCTAAGAAGTATTCATGATCAGGTCTGTGATATCCTTTCATCAGGGTGCCTTTTCTTGATCAGAGTGAATCAATCACAATGAAACACCTAATAGCCTTGGGTTTGTTGAACACACAAGTATAGGTGTTAAGTGAAAAATCTAAAGGGACTCCTTTGCTACCAATAAAATCTCCAACCTAAAGCTGCAAGTGACTATACCTTGTATAAATGGGCTGACATGATGATATCAGATACAAATTTTAAAGAAAATCAGAAATGAAATAAAATTAGGCCATCTAAGTAACTCTACCAGGGCTATGAACACCTGCTGGCAGTGGGGCTCTACTTAGGGAGATTGTATAGATAACCTTGCTGGGGCTATAGACACCTGTTGGTAGCAAGGCTCTATCCAGGTTGGCTATGAGGGATGATCTCCAACTATGTAGCTTAACACCAGTTACTTATGTATTCAACTTGCCTTCAAGATGAAGATAATTAATCATATGCACACACATGATCCTTTGTTAGCATTGTTACCATGATGAACTTTTATCATTCAGAAGATCATGATGTTGGTGCTTAGAAAGAATTAGAATAATATGCATGAATGTGATCACATCACTTGAATCATTGGAATTTGTTTGTTTTCTTTGGTGGCAAGTTGTTTCATGTTTACACAACACGCCCCATTTTGACTTGGCAAAACAGGGACCCAACGTTTTGGCTTGCGTTTTGTGCTTTCTAGCGGTTTGGTAAAAGTAAGTCATGCAGATCATCATGCATGAAAAGGCTAGGTAAGTCATCATCATGAGGTTAGTTTGTCAAATTTCATATTTTATTCCAGTAACCTCATATTTAGAAGGAGCATCAAATTTCATGCAGGTTTGCCCTTTGCATCACCCTGATATTTGTTAAAGTGTGAAAGTTATGAATGGTCAAAGTTTGAGTCAAACCTGATATTCAGAGGGAGAGGATCATATTTCTCAGCATCAGTCATATTACAGAAGGTCATCCCAATCTAAAACATCACCCGATAAATCATGCAGTCCAAATATCTGGACATCAATTTTAGGTGATAGTAACCTTTACCCGTCAACAGCCTTATGCATTTCACGAGGATCATATTTCTCAATGTAACTCGATATTTCTTAATATCCTCCTGCCGCGAAATATCCCCCTAAGCCATTATCCTGATGATGTCATTCAAGTCTGATAAATGAAGAGACAAACATGATGATGACGTAATCATCATTTTTACCTCTCAGAGGCATATTTACTGAGCATGATCCTGCTCGCATGGCATGACGATGACATCATGAAGCCTTAGCAATATAATAAGCCAATATCTAGATGACGTCATCTTGACTTTCTGAGAGAGAGAGGTTATAGTTTATCCGGTCATCATCATTTTGAAACATCACCTGATATATTGAAATATCCCCCTGATGTACTAAGCATGACCTAAGGGTGCGTTCATTGCCCGATCTTGTCGATGATAGTTTTTTCTCTCGAGGAGGATGATCATATTGCACTCAGGATGATTTTTGAACATCACCTGATATTTGAATACTATCATATTTTCAAATATATCCTGTCATATGGATATCACCCTACTCCCGTTGCCACCATTGACATTTAATGCACGCAGAGGTGGTAGGTAGTTCCTGTTGACCACAAAACCTGATGAAACACCTGGCAAAATCCTAAGTTTCCATGTGAAAGATCAACGAATAAAATCTATTTCATCAAGGTTTGCCCTAATTTCACCCTAATTGCAAGGTTAAAAGGTAAATTCAATCATCGTTTCAAACTTACCTTGCAATAAAATCATTTTTACAGAGCATTAGCTTCCAAACCCTCATACAAGCAACACTTGTACGAACAGAGCTTACAGGCAAGAAGAATCGTAGGATTATCAGCAGAATTGAGAGCATTTCTGGAAAACCACTGGTATAAAGGGATCTGCATAACCAGGTAAGTAATTGAAACCCTCATCCTATTGCTTCTACATAGTCAGGTATGATGTTGTTGGCTTGAAATTCTAGTTTATGCATCCCATGATAAGTTAATGCTGAATAAATATAGTAGGCATGATGATTAGTAAAGATAAAATGTTATATGCATGCATATGAGTATCCATTTTAAGGCAAATTGTATTAATTGCAGATATCCATGGCTAACAAAAGGTTAGCTAAGTGCGAAGCTGAGTTCAGCAAGCCCATGTCTAGAGGAATCCTATTTAAATATGGTGTCATAACAGATACCCATTAGGGAAGCACTGATTTGGAGGCCTAGTCCACCAAAATGAATGATGAGAAGAATAGAAGTCCCTTGCTAGATGCAGTGTTCGTGTCCGGAATGTGGAATACAGCTGGTTTTCCATACTCCATGGAATCTCCAGAGCTCGTGATTGAATGTGCCTAGAATTACAATCCAGAAACCAGACAGGTGGTGAAGCATGGAAGACTATATGCAGACCTATCCATCAAGGGTCTTTCCAAGACATTTGTACTGCCATTGGGCAGAAAGGTTAATAGGGTAGACCTGAAGAAATTAGAAATTGAGTATGAAAATAATAAGAAGCAGGCCAGGAAGAACATATATCAATGGAAGGCCAAGAATAACACATATCCTGCAGCTGCCAAACTTCTTGTGCATTTGTTTAAATATGATTTTAATGACGAGTATCAGTACATGATTGCATTGCTTAGCAGGGTAATAGGCCAGCCTGATGCTAGTAGTTTTAAAGATTGGATGTATGGTGTAATCATGATGTGCATATATGTAGACATCAAGCCATTATGGGGCCAGTTGATAAGTGATGCTCTACATGAGTAGCTGATGAACTTGGGAGGTTCAAATTGTTCCTTTTACATGACATCATACATTGTCTACTCTTGTGCTTAGAAAGGCACATTTGATGCATTGACAAATGTTGGAAAGATTGGTGGAACCACTAATGATGCCCATATCTGGGATCATCATCCCCAATTGCAGAGAGCTAATTACCTCCAAGACTATAAATTGGTAAACGATGCATTCTCTATGCATCTGGTGAGAACCATGGAGGAGGACAGGACAAAAAGATTGAGCATGGAAGCTCAAGAAATAATTTACAGGCATGGAGCCTAGTACATTCAATTTGCTACATTTTCTTATATGAGAATTCAGGGTTTTGAAGGACATCCCCTCATGCTGCCAAGATAGCCCACCAATGCAGTGATACTAATGGAATTCATAAGGTAGAGCTCCACAATGTTGAAAACATATAAGGATGCTCATAAGTTACCACCAATTTTGTTTCCAGTAACCATTGGCTGGTATATGTGCCCAAATTCATAAAGTATCAAGAAGGTGATGGTCAGTTTGAATAAAATGCAGTTGCAGCCATTCCCACTGATAAGACCATATGATCCTTATGCGAGGATATAGAAAATAATAGGGAAACCTATTCATTAGAGGCACCTAGAAGACTTCTAGGCGGATTGTGAGGATGAAGCAGAAGCCAGAAGAAGAAGAGACCAAAGGTTAACATTGAATCAAGTCAGAACCTTTGACTGTATCCCCATTCCTCAATAGTTGAAGAAGGATGATGGCAAGATAATGGCAGATGAATATGAAGAAAAGAAAATATATAATGATACCATATCTGCGCCTGACCTAACCATACATGAGGACATATCTTTGGATCCTTTCATTGCCAGGACCTTACACTTAACCCAAGCTTGGGTTGATGAACAAATTGAGGCATTAAAGAAGAAAGGTATTGCCATTACTGTGGACAACAAGAAGAAAGGATAGGATATTCCTGATGAGGAATATGATAATTTTATAAATGAAAAAAGGAAATCTAAGGGAGACAGGTTGCCTCCACAAGAACAACAAAGTAAAAGACCCCCTAGGGGTAAGAAGATTGATAGTGAACCCAAGGAGGTGATTATTGAGAAGGCAGTGTTTATAGCTAAAGAGACAGCAACATCAGGATTAGCATCACCTCCACGGACAAGTAAACAAAAGTCCAAGAAAGATAAGACAGCAAAAACAATAGTTGCTGAGACCCAAGAGGAGGGTCAATCCTCACGAAAGCAAACAGAAGAGGATATCCTTATGGAGGAAGAGCCTGAGGAAGAGGAGGTCCCCTTACTATTCAAAAGGAAAAGGAAAGCCCCACGGGTGGTGGTAGCTACCCCACCTAAGAAACCAAGAACATCTGTGAGGGGTGAAATAAAGTAATCCCCTACACTATTGAAAGGGGTAGGTAGCGAAGTTGTGCACAAGGAATTTCAACAAAATGTTCCACTTCCTACCATTGTGAAGTTCAAAACTAAACTTGTAGAAGAGCAAAGAAAAGAAGCTTCCAATATATTAGAAGGAAGTCATATCTCATTGGAGGAAATAATTAATCTATCTGATGATGAGGTTGTGAAGGAAGTAGCTTCACAAAAGATGGAAACCCTTGCTGCAGGTACACACATGACTCCTCACAAGACTCCATCAGTTCAAACAATACTAGAGGAGATAGAGCAAGTGGAAACTGAAAAAGAAAAGAGCCCAGAGAAGATAGCCCAAGAAATAGGGCTAGACACACTAATTGCATAGGTGAGAAGTCCTATAGTGGTAGATTTGACAGGTAAACAAGATGTAAGTCCTGAACATCCAACAGGTACACCTGACAAAGGGTAACATATAGAAGAAGTGAAGATGGCAGAACTAGAAGGCCATGCTTCAGAAATAAGCCAACGAAGCCCACAGGATGCATCAACGAAGCCTTTCATAGTAGAGGTTCAGGAAAAGAAGGCTGATGAGAAGGATGTAGTAAAAGATGCTGCTTCCAAAGTTTAGGAAGTAAGTAGTGTAGGTGCAAAACAAATTGTGGTTGTAGAACAAACACTAGCACCTAAGGAGGATTCTACAATATCCACTGCTATAAATGTGCCTCAATAGGAGGAAAAGTCAAAAGTGGATGAGGTAATAACAAAGAAGGATCATGATCATCATGATCAGCATATGGACACATCACAAGATCCTCCACCTCAGGATGATGCTCCTCTAAAAAAAGAAGTGCCTCAATAGGAGGATGTACCACAGGATCACCCTTAAATCGAGCATCATGAAGAAGAAACAAAGAAATCACCGTCTCGATCACATATGCTGACAGATACGGGACATCATGATGATGCTCAGAAACATGATCAGGTACCTCCATGGTTGGAAAAGGAAGTTAACACAGAGGTAGATTTTGTGATTCAAGAATTCAATGTATCTACCTTGTTTTCTGAAAATATAATAAAACCAAAGAGGAAGGCCAGAATGACTTCGGCCATTAAAAGAGACCCAACAACTGGAAGGAGGACTACACAAATTGCAATCCCCACTGTAGATAAAGAAAAAGGTAAAATTACTCTGGAAGAATTCCAAATTAATACAGTTGACCTGGGGTTTGCAAATGAAGACCAAGAGGGTCAAGAAGGTAAAGACATCATTGATTCTTTAATTCAAAAGGTTAAGAAGAAAAAAGAGAAAAATAAGCAACACAAAGAGCACATTGCTCAGTTGCATGCATACATAGGCAGGCTAGCTAATCCTGAAGATAGTTCCACTCAACATGCAGTCCCATTGACTGCTATTTCTCAAGATGAGGTTTATAAATTAGATCTCATGAAACATGAATCATCTATACTAAGAAAGTGGATGTATTCCACATTTGATATTGTGGAAGAAGTGGTAAAAACCTCTTTGAAGAGGTGGAGTACTCTCAGTGACTCTAAGAAAAAGGTAGACAAATTACAAATGTAGACAGGTAAAAGGTCTTTCCAATTGGAAGAGATATTAGATATCCTAGAAGAAATAAGGAGGATAAGTCCTCAATTGCTTATCAACAAGCAGGTACTGAATAATAACACTGCATTATTGGTTGATATATGGTATAACGACATTCAATTTGACTGTGATGTTCTCAAGAGATGTAACAATAAGCTAAGAGAGATCAGCATAAAATTACATGACATGATGTCTTTTGAGGCAGAAATTTTGGAAACCTTGGAAGTAAAGGTGGAAGGAAAGATAGATAATCAAGATGAAGAGTTTGCAATCCAAGCTCTACATAATAACTTCCAATTTGTTGCTGATGATCCACTAGGCCAAATGACAGAAGAAATCATGGATAAATTGGTGAGGACCAAGGTAAAAATGGAACATTATAATGAGACACTGCACAATAGGAAAAATAAGCTGGACAACATTAGAAACAAATACCAGGCACATAAACATGCCATCATCAAAGTAAAGACCCAAGATGGCAGAGAAATAGATAAAATCATGCAGTTGTATGAACAGGTCCGGATCAGCATGCAGCCTCATATATAGGGTCATCATCATCAGGACGATGAAGGTTCAGGAAGTGATGCACCTGGTGATGAAGCGTATGAGTCAGATAAAGTAGATGATGATGCATCATAAAGTAAATATCAACGTCTGATACCTAGTGAAAATAAGTATTTCAGATAGTTGCCAGTTGGCAACTTGTGCCATTTTGATAAAGTTGACGTAGTCAAAAGGGGTATCCTGACCGTAGATATTCATAAATAAATCAAGATCATAGATCTTTTGTAACGGATTCCTCACCTTGTTCTATAAAAGGCGCAGGAATGCCTCTTTTCAAATATTTAAAACTTAATTAAAATCCATCTGCTAAAATATTCAGGGCTCATTTCAAAGCTTTTTGTATACATTTATATCCTTGCATACTTAATGAATGAGAAGACTTGTTTTGATTACAATTCATAGTAAATCTTGAGTAATCAGTGTGTGAATTCTGGATATATGTGGTGATTTGTTGTGTCCCTTGGAGTGCATGTCTACTTGCATATGTTGTTTTCATACAATTCCTTTGAAGTTAGCATCAACTGTATCTAGCTGTGGAATGTCCTGGTGAACATATGGTTTAGTTTTTTTCTCTTCATGACTGTATTTGATGTACATGTGGTTCAATAGCTGAAGGTTAACATTCATTTGAAGCATTTCTTTCAATTTCTTTAAATTTCAGAACATTTCACCATCATAATTGCAAATAATTGATAATCTCAAGCAAATAATGCAAATATGTGGACATCTCATAGATAATTGAAAATATTTAGCATATTTGAAGCTGAAGCATGTATTATTGATGAATATCATGCAAATATTTGAGTATAACTATATCATTTGATCAAACAACTGTATAAAATGACTTTTCTGTGAAGAATCTTTGCAGAGATAATGTCATGATGATGAACTCAACGTAATGCCCCAAAATGGAAACAGCAACACACATTAACCTCTGAGTAACGTCAGACGATTAAGACCTAATCACCAAAGACTTAGGATCATGAATTCTCTGAATTCATTGTATCTTTCAAGATGAATAAAGGTTAATGTGTACTTTTATTCTATGCTTGTTTGTGACTAACATCATGACCAACAGATCCCAAAGCTTATAACCTTTAACATTCTCACTATATCCAATGAAGATGCATTTCTGCACTTTTGCATCCAACTTAGATTGCTTTTCCTTAGGCACATGAACAAAAGCCTCATAACCAAAGACCCTTAAATGTGGAACATAAGGTTGTTAGATTCAGGACAGACAACTAAGAGGGGGGGTGAATCAGTTGTCCAAAACTTTCTTCCAATTAAACACTTAAATCCACTTTGTAATTCAGCAGCATAATAATAAATCAATCATGGAAATACAATGCATTAAATCAAGAGTAGAAACACATTAACACATGAGACACCAAGATTTTGACGTGGAAAACCTAGTTAAGGGAAAAACCATGGGGTGACTAACCCAAGATTGTATTGTCTATTAGAAGAATAGAAAGAACCAAATGGCACATGCCAATTAGGGCTCATTGCCTGAGCACACTGCTCACAAGAGGCTCACTACCTACAGGAGACACACTATCTACAGAATAATAAGTGTTACATACTTGAACTGAAGAATAGCATCTTCACCATGCTTGAGTTAGTTCTATTTAAGCCTAAAACTTCTGCTCTACCTTTCTCTCTTCTCCTCTCTACCACTCTCTTATCTCCACAAGATGCTTTTGAAATGACTTTGTAACTCCTTATTTATACAAGACATTAACTTAGGGATAATCATCTAAGTCGGCATATATTACAAAGCAAATACATAAATACAACATGACTAATTACAAAAAGACTTCACACGGATTAACACACTATCAGCCACACAGATCTGAGACTTCAATCTTCATTTAGGAACAAACCAATCCTCACATAACATCTTCAAGATCATCCACAGGATATGTAACTCATCCGGTTGGCCAGAGGAAGGAAGAACACCATCATCTAGAATTTATTCTTCAATTGCAAGCTCAAACTCCAATGCGGACCGCCAACATGAACTAGACACAATCCAAATACCTCCACAAGCTTTCTTGAATCACCAAGAACATCCACACTCTATCTTCTTACTAAAATCCTTCTCTCCTTCATCTAAAACCTCAAGAACATAGTTTGTCATTGCTATCATAATGGAATAGATTCTTGTGGACCTCCAGACCATGAACCAATTGAGTTGACTATTCACATTGACTTCCTAAACACTCCATAAAATCTATAGAAGATGATATTTCATTTCCGGATCTCATCGGACTTATCTGTGTCACTCTGTCACCTCTGAACACCTACCAGAATTAGTTTTACTTAAGTGGCCATAACTTCTTTAGATCTTCATGTAGATCTCTAAAATCTTTTCTAAATCATCTCACGACACATATATACAAACCCTTTGAAGCACATCCTCTGATCTTCATCTTAACTGGGATCTTTACCTCACTGTCTTCACTATTCTTCTCTGTTCTTGATGGGACTAATTTTCTCAATATCCTCAGCATACAGCTCATCCAATCCTTATCATCAATGCAATAGGAGTATGTTGACATCAATGACAACATTGGTTAGGCCCATACTTACAACAAAGGTTTCTTGCATGTCCACACTTCATAAGGTGTTGAATCAAGAGCCTTACAAGGAGTTCTATTATTCAAGTAATAAGAGGTACACACAACCTCTACCTAAAAACATTTTTTCAACTATGAATCACTCAACGTACTTCTGACCCTTTTCATGATCATTCAATTCATCCTTTCTACAACACCATTCTATTGAGGTGTATATAGAGTTGTCTTTTGTTTGATTATACTTGAATTCATACAAAACTCATCAATTTTCTTAGAGCAATATTTTGCTCCATTTTTAGATCTTAATATATTTTTCTTTAATCTTGAATGGTTTTCAACTAAGACTTTAAACTCTTATTACTTAGTGAAAACTTTGAATTTTGGTTTCATAAAATAAATCCATGCAATTCTAGATACATCATCAATGAAGGTGACAAAGTAATGAGATTTTACGACAAAGTCATTATCCACAGGTCCAAACACATCATAATGAATAATCTCTAACTTCTCTTTTGCTTTATATCTTCCTAAAGGAAATGATGTTTTGTTTTGTTTTCCGGACACACAATGCTCAC
Source organism: Cunninghamia lanceolata (assembly GCA_027924645.1). Lineage (NCBI taxonomy): Eukaryota > Viridiplantae > Streptophyta > Pinopsida > Cupressales > Cupressaceae > Cunninghamia > Cunninghamia lanceolata. The sequence goes on along the minus strand of BSBN01001107.1, from coordinate 8,408,168 downwards.
AAAATCAAAGTACTCATCATAATAAGAGATACCACCCAACAAATTTTTATTCTTAATTATTTTCAAAACATTATTACTTGTGTGGCCCAATCTATGGTGCCACAACATACAAGTGTTTTTAGAAGCCTCAAAAACTTAAGAGGAATTACAAACTATAGTGGCATCTAGCCTAAACAAGGTTCCCAATCTCTTCCCCTTCACTACCACCAAGTTTCCTCTCACCAATTTGCAATCATGCTTATTAGATGTTACATGCATTCCCAAATCATTCAACTTCAAAACTGAAATCAGATTTTTAGCTAATCTAGGAACATGCAAAACACCAGGGAGGGTTTTAATCCTCCCATCATTGAAACACAACAATACCTTTCTTTTCTTAACTATTAGATATGTAGAGTTGTCCCCAAGGTACACTTTACCTCCATCATACTCTTGGGTAAGTGCAAGAAGATGGAGGGCCAAAAAGTGGCCAAATTTTTTTTAAAAAAATTTAAGTCATAATGCGAGCGCGTTATAATGCGCTCCGTTATGGCTTGGTAATGACAAGCCTCAAGCTCGTCATTACCAAGCCATAACGCGAGCACATTATAACTTATTATAAAAAAAAAAAAGCAATGCCATTTCATTTCATTCTGATTTTCTCCTCTGCCCGCGGCTTCAAAACCCTCAAAAATGCGCTCGCGTTCTACAAAACGCCAATCAACACAAAAAGCTTGTCGATTCATCACCAAAATGCTGCCGTGACATCGAGCACGCCAAAGGGGTGAGTTATCTTTATTTTTTTGTTTGAATTTCTTCCTAAATAGGTAGGTTTTTGTTGATTTTTAATGTATATTTCGTTAATTGTAGGAAATGTTAATGCACCTCCTCCTCCTCCTCCTCCTTCTCAAAATCCACAAAATCCTGAGGAGGAAATACCTGTAGAACAACAACCTCCTCCATTCATTCCTCGACATGCCCCTGGAACACAAGATAATATAATGGGGGAAATTGTAAACAACAAAAAACAAATTGAAGATATAAGTGCAAGGTTGAAAGATCCTTCCACTTCAACCTTGCATAGGTCCACGCTTGCCGAATCTCTTGAGTCTATGTTATCAAATGTAAATTCAATTAGCAAGAAAATAACTAGTTGGACCGATAAAAAGAGAGAGTTTAGAGATTACTATGCAGATAAATTGTCATACCAAGATGTCAAAAAATTACAAATTACAAAATTAGACTTGTGTTCAATTTTCACAAATCCACAAACAAATCAACCTCCACCCATTACATGCAAGAGGTTCCCTATCCATTGGTGCAACAACCAAGTGATAAGGGACAATTTCGGGTAGAGGTGGTGGGTGGTTTTTGACCATCCTCCATGCAATAATAACGAGGTCCTACAATACTTTTTGAGGAAACTCTACTGCGAGTTTGTCCTCAATAAAGTGCCAAACTATTTTGATATGCGGGACTTCCAGGGTAGAGGTGGGGGCTCAGCACAGGATAGACCAGGGGCATGTCTTGACCCACAGTAGGTAGTGAGACAAGTAATCAGCAGACCAACCCACGAGCATGTTTCTATCCCTTCCATTGTGAAGGAGAGTGTTGAGGTCGATACACTGAGGTTGATTAGTGCCTTGACCTAGAGCATCATAGAGCATGCCGATCCTGCAACACAGAGTGGGTTGGGAGATAGTGCGAGGAGTAGGGTCTCACCGCATACTTGCCAGGCTTGCTGGTCAACCTGTGGTTATGACCCCATGGACAGTCAGGATGCAGGTGCATAGGCTACATCTGCAGCTGAGCAGATGGTGATGACAGATACCCTCCTGAGTGAGACTTTCGGCCTTGATACTTAGGTAAATATTAGCAAGTTTATTGAATTTAATTTATTAAATTTCATTTTTGAAATACAAGATTAACTAATTTAAATTGATGATTTTAATAAAATTTCAGGGTCATAGCGTTGATGCAGTTTTCAGTGGTTCTCCACCTACATTTTTCACTAGATCATCTACTATCGAGGTATGTAACTAGTAAACAATTATAAATATTACATGTGAATAGCATGGTTATATGAATGGTATTCTAATTTCTAATTTTGGATGTTGAATAGGTTAACACTGTAGATTTCATGGCAACACCTGCCAGCGGTGGTGGACTTCAAAGCTTTACGGAGGTAATAAAATAAATAGTTTAATGAATGAATTGTACTTACTAAATTTTTGTATGTGATTTGTGTGTTTTATTGTATGTACTTCCATGTTTAGATGAACGTGTGTGTATGTTAGGAGCCATGATTTGCATCACTATTATAGTTTTTGTAATTGAATAATGTTGTTTTATTTCCAGATGATGCAGGCTGCGGATACACCTCCCCATGTTCATAGGGCAATGGAGTAGGGTGTGGCCTCTACAATTCATAGCTCTATGGCATTGACAGGGGTACGAGGCAGATTAGTAAATTTCAATTTACATTCATTGTTATAGTTGTCTATTTTTGAAAAATCAAAAGATTATTGATTTGAAGTTTAATTTCTATTTGGATGGTTTCTATAGGACATGACATCACCAGGGCCTATTCCTGCTACTGAGGCAAGTGAGGAGACAGATTATATGTTAGCGGTAAGTGATTATTTTGTTAAATGTTTCATTTTTTTATAACATGTAATTTCTATATATTAATGTCTATACTTTTTTTGTAACAGGTAAAGGTACAGGAAAAACTAAATAGGAGGAGTAGCCCTCGGGTTCGTAGTAGACCACCCACATGCATGTCTCCATCCCCTAGAAGATCAAAGGCTGCTCGTGATTTATTCTCTTCACCAGCCAGAGGGGAATGACTTTTTATTGTGTTCCTCTGTTGTATGCCTATATGGCATTTGTGGACATATATTTTGTATTGTACATAGTTGACATTGTATGCCTATATGGCATTCTTGTAAGCCTATATGGCTATTTTGTATATATGTTATACTTATATCGACAGATATTGATGTATGCCTATATGGATGTTTGGTTAATACAAATCTTTTTTATTGATGGCATCCATACTTGCATTATAAATCCACTTTTGAATGGATATTTGTAGATGGCTACTTCAAATATTTAAAGTCCGATTGTATTACATAGGATGTTTGCATTTTCTTTGATAGGCTTGATAGGCCATGGATTACATGATGGTGTTTGATGGAAAAGTATGGTACTAGAAGACTCTAGTTCATTCTTAATAGGCTTGTGATTGATAATATCTTTGCATGATTGCACTTGATCTTGGATCATGGGCATGTTGTTAGGATTTTGATTGCATTGTGATGTTTGATGGATAGGCATGGTGTAAGTGTAAGATACCCAACTAGTTCTACGAAAATTTTTCCTTACTTAAACACTTTTACTTGCTAATAATTCATCAACTACTTCAATAACATAAAGATATACATCAAGATAACTATTTGAATGAAACAACTACTTTAGGTGCAGTTTTAGGGTTCTTCTAACTGTGGCGCCAGCTGTGGAGGATCTCACCAGGAAGTGCACCTAAATTCTCATCCTTGGAAGATATTGTCTTTGGAAGTGAACTCCTCTGGATCCATACTTAAACATTTGAAGATTTGGAATGTTCAACTCATCACCTCACAAGGTAGGCGCATATTTGAAGGATTTACAGGTTTTTCTGACTTGGGTGCCAAGTTGAGGTGACCTCCTCCTGAAGTTGCACCTTGTCAACATTAGGCGCCAATTAGAGTTTATGGATGCTCTGGATTGTTTCCAAGAGTAGGCGCCAAAACATCATCATTAAGAAAGTGTTTTAAATGCTAGGTGCCCAAATGAGCCCTCTGGAGTCTAGGCGCTCCTTTCATGCGTTCTGTGTTCTAGGCGCCAATTGAAAGGAGTGGAGAACAGGGCAAGTGCCTTCCAAACTAGGTGTTTCCTTAAGGTGACAAGGACTTAGAAAGTGCGCCTAAGGTGAGCGCCTTGAGTGAAAAGGTCTAACAAACATCTTTGAACCCCCTTTCAAGGTTAGGCGCATTCTGGAGGTGGAAACAAGTAGAAGGTGCGCCTTGGCTTCCTTTGTCAATTCTTTCAAGTCTTTGTTGATTAGGAAGGTGGAATGCTTCATTGTAGAATGAGCGCCTATCTTCTAATGTCCAAACTACTTCTTCCAACTCACTCTATGGCTAGGTGTCAGAGCTAAACTGTTCACACAAGGGAGTGCGCCTAGACTCACTTGAAGTTTTCTTACTACTTCAACCCCTAGAAGATGTTCCAAGGTGTTCACTTTTACAAGCACCTGACCTCCCAAGTTCCTTCATGTGCTATTCCTTGAAGGCGCCAAAACTGAGCTCCAGTGCCATGGGATTGTACCTAACATCTTTGAAGAGTTTCTAAGCCTTTTGCAAGTTGATATCCCAAACTCATGCTTCTAGGCGCAATAGGAGCTTTCCAAAGGAGTTTCCAAGTTTTAGACATCGAGCGAGGTCATGGGTGAATGGAACTACACCTTAGGAGATGACTGGATCCTAAGCATCAGTCTGGAGTTACAGTGGAATTGATATGCGCCTCAACTAGCTTAGGCGCCCATTTGAAGTGATTCCTTTAACACTTCTCTGTCAATCTCAACTGCAAGGATGATCTCCTAATCCAATTTTGATCCTCTGGAGATGCAAATAGCTTTTCATTTCACTAGGTGCCATCAATGATGATCATCAACCAAAGCGCATTTCTAAGGTGAGATAGGCAAGTGAGGCGCCAAACTAGTCCTTAAGACTTATCTCCTTCTATCAAGTCAATTTCAACTATGTGAGAGAGTTCTATTCTAGGCGCAAAATGGAAATGTTTCATCAATTGGTGCATCTTACAAAGCTCCCAATTCTAGGCACCAGAGCCAAAGAGTTTTTCCCAACACATGCACCTGGGCTAGGAATTCACCTAAGAGACATCACTTAGCTTTAAAACTTTCAATCTATAGCCATCTAGGCTAGGCACTCCAATGGAGGATCCTTGAACTCATGCATTGGTGCTTTCTAGTTCTAGGCACCCATTTTGGATGATTCATCCTGATACTAGCGCCCAAAGTGACTAGACTCTCTTCATCATCCAATTCACTTAGAAGACTCAAGTTGGAGACTTAGTTGTCTATCCATGTTCTCCAGAAGATTCATTGTACCTCTATGCACTTAGGCACCCTAGTTGATGTGATTAAAGTGCTTCAAAGCTCCATGATTCTTGGTTAGGAACACATTTGACATTGAGCAAGCAAGAAAGTGTGCCTTGACTCTAGGAGTCTTGCCTTAGTCAAGTTTAGCATCCAGACTTAACTAATTTCAAGTTTCTAACTTTGTTCGTGCAAAAAACAAAAGTTAAGTTAGTCAAAAACCAATTCATTCCCTCATTATTTCGAATTAGCATCCGAGAATGAGGAATAGGCTAACTCATTCTTCATTTGATGATCAGGCTGGAAACGGGGACATGACAGTAAGATACCCAACTAGTTCTATGAAAATTTTTCCTTAAACAATTTTACTTGCTATCAATTCATCAACTACTTCAACAACACAAAGATATACATCAAAGATAACTACTTGAATGAATCAACCTTAGAGTTGGGTACTTGTCTAGTTATTTGACTCAATCAACTTGCAATGTCTTATTACATGGATAATGCTTTCAATAGCATGAAGTTACAACTTATTCAATGGAGATACAAAAGAAAGGCCTTGAAGCCTTGATGTTTACAATGGCATCTACACTTGATCAACTCAATCAAACTCAATGATGTCAACTGAATGTCAACACCTCACAATATCACAAGGGAGCATCACCTTGCTTGTTGCATGGATGAACCTCATAGTTGCAAGACTCTTAGGGTTAGGCGCCAACTGAAGGTAGTGGAGACCAGACTAGGCGCCATCCTAAGCTGGGCACTTCCTTGAGGTGGTAGAGACATGGATGAATGTCTGGTGGGGTTTGATGACTCTATATTGACACTCAAATTCACTTAGGTGCAATATTAGTGTTCTTTTAACTAGGCACACAGATAGGAGGATTCTCAGGGGTTTTGGTGCCTAGGTTGCAACTTGTCAATTTCTCAAAGAATCTTTGAAACACTTGACTTCCAAGGATTATCATCTTACCCTCTGATGGAGCGCCTTGTTCCAAAATTGGTCTTGGGGACTTGCATCTCTCTTAGGCACATGTTTGGAGTAATGTCAACTGGTATCAATGCCTATTATCTCAATTCACACTTGACATCAAACTTTTGAAGCTCTTTTACCCTAGCGCCTTTATCTTCTATCAAGCACCTAACATTCTGGAGGTGAATTCCATCTTAATCCAAGTCTTCAAGGTACTTCCAAGTTTAGGTACCAAAACAGGGTTATGGAGGAGCAGAACCACACCTTAGGAGGATGACTGAACCCTAGGCGCCAATTTGAGGTTGCAAGAGCATAGGTATGCGCCAAGTAGAGTTTGATGCTCAAAACATTAACATTATTCAGTGAACTCCTTTTTTGACTCTAGGCGCCATTTGGAGGCTAGAAAGAGGGAAGTTGACACCAACTGCATTAGGCACATTTCTGAGGTGATGGAGACCAATAAGTGTGCCTTGTCCTCTGGCTCTATTCCTTGTTAACTTTACAACTTAGATTATCTGAACAACACTGAGAATGCTTCCCTTCTTCCTGATACAAGTTGAAAGATCCACTGGGTGCCATTTCAAGTGTCTGGAAAGATCATCAACCAAGGGCGCTAATAGAGCCTTTGGCAAATGAAAGAGCGCCTTACTTAGATTTGATTTCTGGATGCCAGAATTGAGGAATTTTGCACCTTGGCTAGGAGTTTCTCATTTCAATCTTGATTATTCATCTAAGTGAATTTCCTTAGCTCCCAAGCCTTCAATCTATCCATTACCCCCTGCTAGGCGCTCAAAATAGAGTGTTAACGCCTTATGAAGGTGAGGTGCATTCTGAGGGTGGGGTAGGCAAGTGAGGGTGCCAGACTAGGCCTTGAGACTTCTCTCCTCATCAAAGGCTTTCAATCCTAGGCGCCAGATCCAAGGAGTTCCAACCAACACATATGCCTAGTGCTGTGAGTTCACCCAAAGGACATCTTTAACTTGAAAACTTTCAATCTTCATCCATCTATGCTAGGCGCTCAATTGGAGGATCCCTAGAAACATGTATAGGCACCTTGAGGTTTTTAGGTGCTTAATTTGGATGATCCTTGTGCTAGGCACTTAGTAAGGAAAACTAAAGTGAAATGGGCGCCTAGGCTCCCAAGCTTCCATACTTAGTCAAATTTTAGGGTTCTGACCTTGTTCCTGCAAAACAAATAGATAGAGTTAATCCGAAACCAATTCATTGCCCTATCATTTAGAATTAGCCTCCGAGAGAGGTTATTGTAGAGGCACTCTATGTGATCGCGTTGCCTCAGATGGAATGTTTCTGAGTGACACAGTTTTCGAGTAACATCTCATCAAAGATTGCTACCTTTTTGCACTTTGGACTCTTCAGGGATATCGTCGGTACAATGTAGCTCCGACTGTTTTGACATATTTGGGTGAAAAATATGACCATACCTAGTGTAAATGTACCCATTCAGATGTGTTGGAATAGTCAGTTTGGTCGCATCAAGAGCAAGACAAAAGTTACACCCCTTTGCAACTTTACACTGCCTCTTTCTGACGCTTTTTGGGGCAGCAGAAAAAATTTCACCACGGGCAAATGCCTCAGAGTTATAAAAAATTGAGAGAGGTTATTGTAGAGGCACTCTACATGATCGCATTGCCTCAAATAGAATATTTCTAAGTGACATGGTTTTCAAGTAACATCTCATCAAAGATTGCTGCCTTTTTGCACTTTGGACTCTTTAGGGATATCGTCGGTACAATGTAGCTCCGACTGTTTTGACATGTTTGGGTGAAAAATAGGACTATGCCTAGCATAAATGTACCCATTCAGATGCGTTGGAATAGTCAGTTTGGTCGCATCAGGAGCAGGACGAAAGTTACACCCCTTTGCAACTTTACACTACCTCCTTCTAATGATTTTTGGGGCAGCAGAAAACCTTTCACCACGGACAAATGCCTCAGAGCTATAAAAAATTGAGAGAGGTTATTGTAGAGGCACTCTACATGATCACGTTGCTTTAGACAGAATATTTCTAAGTGACACAGTTTTCAAGTAACATCTCATGAAAGATTGCTACCTTTTTGCACTTTGGACTCTTCAAGGATATCGTCGGTACAATGTAGCTCTGACTGTTTGGACATGTTTGGGTGAAAAATAGGACCATGCCTAGCGTAAATGTACCCATTCAGATGTGTTGGAATAGTCAGTTTGGTCGCATCAGGAGTAGGATGAAAGTTACACCCCTATGCAACTTTACATTGCCTCCTTCTGATGATTTTTGGGGCAGCAGAAAACCTTTCGCCACGGGCAAATACCTCAGAGCTATAAAAACTGAGAGAGGTTATTGTAGAGGCACTCTACATGATCGCGTTGCCTTAGACGAAATGTTTCTAAGTGACATAGTTTTTGAGCAGTATCTTGTCAAAGATTGCTACCTTTTTGCACTTTGGACTCTTCAGGGAATCGTCGGTACAATGTAGCTCCGACTGTTTTGACATGTTTGGGTGAAAAATATGACCATGCGTAGCGTAAATGTACCCATTTGGATGTGTTGGAATAGTCAGTTTGGTCGCATCAGGAGCAGGATGAAAGTTACACCCCTTTGCAACTTTACACTGCCTCCTTCTGACAATTTTTGAGACAGCAGAAAACCTTTCACCACGGGCAAATGCCTCAGAGCTATAAAAAACTGAGAGAGGTTATTGTAGAGGCACTCTACGTGATCATGTTCCTAGACAGAATGTTTCTATGTGACACAGTTTTCAAGTAACATCTTGTCAAAGATTGCTGCCTTTTTACACTTTGGACTCTTCAAGGATATCGTCGGTACAATGTAGCTCCGATTGTTTCGACATGTTTGGGTGAAAAATAGGACCATGCCTAGCTTAAATGTACCCATTCAGACACATTGGAATAGTCAGTTTGGTCGCATCAGGAGCAGGACGAAAGTTACACCCCTTTGCAACTTTACACTGCTTCCTTCTGACGATTTTTGGGGCAGCAGAAAACCTTTCACCATGGGCAAATGCCTCAGAGCTATAAAAAATTGAGAGAGGTTATTATAGAGGTACTCTACTTGATCATGTTTCTTCAGATGGAATGTTTTTAAGTGACACAGTTTTCAAGCAACATCTTGTCAAATATTGCTATCTTTTTGCACTTTGGACTCTTTAGGGATATCATCGGTACAATGTAGCTCTGACTGTTTCGACATGTTTGGGTGAAAAATAGGACCATGCCTAGCATAAATGTACCCATTCGGACACGTTGGAATAGTCAGTTTGGTTGCATCAGGAGCAGGATGAAAGTTACACCCCTTTGCAACTTTATACTACCTCCTTCTGATGATTTTTGGGGCAGCAGAAAACCTTTCACCACGGGCAAATGCCTCAGAGCTATAAAAAATTGAGAGAGGTTATTGTAGAGGCACTCTACATGATCGTGTTGCCTTAGACGGAATGTTTCTAAGTGACATGGTTTTCAAGCAACATCTCATCAAAGATTGCTGCCTTTTTGCACTTTGGACTCTTCAGGGATATCGTCGGTACAATGTAGCTCCGACTGTTTCGACATGTTTGGGTGAAAAATAGGACCATTCCTAGCGTAAATGTACCCATTCAGATGCATTGGAACAGTTAGTTTGGTTGCATCAGGAGCAAGACGAAAGTTACACCCCTTTGCAACTTTACACTGCCTCATTCTGACGATTTTTGGGGCAGCAGAAAACCTTTCACCACGGGCAAATGCCTCAGAGCTATAAAAATTGAGAGAGGTTATTGTAGAGGCACTATACGTGATAGTGTTGCCTTAGACAAAATGTTTCTAAGTGACATGGTTTTCGAGCAATATCTCGTCAAAGATTGCAGCCTTTTTGCACTTTGGACTCTTTAGGGATATCATCGGTACAATGTAGCTCCGACTGTTTTGACATGTTTGGGTGAAAAATAGGACCATGCCTAGTGTAAATGTACCCATTCAGACGTGTAGGAATAGTCAGTTTGGTCGCATCAGGAGCAGGAAGATCTAAAGGCATGAAAGTGGATTTTTCAACTTGATTTGGCACCCTATATGTGAAGGAAGATCTAAAGGCATGAAAGTGGATGTCATATTGCAAGAGTTTGGATCATCAAAATTGAAAGAAATAAGTCTATTAAGCTTGGGTACCCTTGGTCTTCTTTTCATTCATTATGAGCGCCTTGGGAGAATGGTATATAGGTCATCATCATGATTGGGCGCCCTGGATCCAGAGTGTTGGAGAGATCATCAAATGGTGTCTAGTAGGGTGAGTTATGAGTTTGGTCGCATCAGGAGCAGGACACCAAAAATGCATAACATGATGATGTAAAAATGTGTACATATGTGTAAAAATGTAGGAGGAAATAAAAAAGACAAACCTTACAAATTAATGTGCATACTTACAACTCAATGTAACATAACTTTACAAAATCAATGTGAATACTTACAAATTAATCCAATGAACCATCCGGGTCTGCTCTACTCTTTATTGTGTCAAGTATTGCTTCATGGTCAGACTCACGCACCTTCCACAATATTTTGTTCAAAGGTCTACCCCGATACTTTATCAAATGAACATTGGATGCCACGACAAGGTTCGAGTAATGAAGAATCTTCCGATGCATGTCAAAGTCCTGAAATAGCCAAATATTAACATTCTTATGTGGGTACCTTCTAAGCCATGTTCCAGTAATAACCACTGATCCTGTAGGGTATTCGATGTTTTCTCCATCTGTAACAGGGGCCTCTAATTTCTTTTTGGCCTCAACACAACGACATAAGTAATAATTTGTTCCCTCTTCATTATCTTCATCTGCAATAACTGCATATACGTGCCCTACATTGATATGTGTAGCAAATTAGATGAAATTAGTCAACATTACAAAAACACTACAAAGTAAGATGACATTACCTAGTTGAACTAGATGAAATTAGATGCATATATGTGCCCTATATTACCTGGTTGAACTAAATTTGATATGTGGTCAAAGTCAACTGACGATTCCATCTGTGTTAGTTCCAGTGCTGTTGGGGGTCGATACGTGTCAAGTGGGCTAAGATAACTTAACTACTATTCGTCAACCCACTCCTTTGACTCGCACTCATCCCAGACTTGAATTGTATAGGAAGAACAAAAGCATGACATCTTTCGTGTATGGATACTCCATGAACCTGCAATTGAGCTTTTGAAAGAGTGCATCTCATTTGATCCTGTCAGTGTACAACAATCCTCATATGGTGCAATGTTAGTATCATCTATCAACCAAAAAAATCTACGAACTAAAGACTTACCTTCATTACCTGGACCCATGGAAGCATTACACCACTCAACAATCAATTTTGCATCTGTCAACTTTGCATTGTCTTTATACTTTAACTCTTCTCATGCTATGGCTCTTTTGATACATGCTCCTGCACCATCATGCTCCCCCTTTCCATGCCTGGCCTCACAAAAGTTCCACATATGTTGAATACCTATAAAATTATGCCTCCTACTCAGCCAATAGAAATTTCGTTAGTTCTTGAATTGTGACGCACAATTATCTGACCATATGATATGCTGACTGAACGATATGCCCCTTCTAGCTAAATCATTGTAGAACACCTGAAAGCAACCTCGCACAAACTCCATAGAATGCGTGCGATCATCACTAATATAGAAATTATACTCCCTTATGATCTTTCTGTCATCCTCTATACTATCATTCGCATGAATGAATGCGATGTGCACAAATATAGAAACCTGTGTGGAGTTTTAATATTGTGATTGCACCTCACGCTATGGCTGTAGACTGTAGTTCTTTGCAAAGTCAACGACTGAAACAATGCTACCAACCGGAAATGTGTCCTTGCATAACTTGAATTGCAAGTCCAACCATCGAGCTCTATGGGCATGTCCTGCATACTCATACACTATGCTGTCACAAAATATAGGCATAAACTGATACACTGGAATCTTTTCAATAACTAATTCACACCTCTTTGCTTCTTTACCATCTTTTGTATTGTATGCCACTATTTTATACTTGCCAAACTCTACTAGTTCATTTCCAACCGCATGTGTTATTTCCATATGTTCACATATTGGCAAATGTTGCAAGCCACCGCAACGATGACATGTGCCATCCAAGCATAATTTCTTGTAGAATATTTGACCTTCCTCTCTTTCACATAAATTTCTTGATATGAAGTCTCTTGAAGATGTTGGTGGGGCACATATGGCACAACCCTGCAAATCATTGTTAGTATGCATATCTAAACATATAGACCTATAAGCATCAAAATGGTTAGAAAATTCAATATGTAATCTACAACAACAAGTAGTGCGTGTGTGATTTATCTTAACATAGAAAGATTTTAGCATTTCAAAATATCTTTGACAAATTTTAATTTGAGGATACTTCTCTATAAGTTTACCATAAAACTGTGTTTGAGTCTCATCCAAAAAATGCTTTGGATGTGGCTCGCGGTTCTGACTACCGATTCTCCTTCTTACCACATCCCTTTGATTCGGAGATACCCTTGTGTAATTCTTCCAAAAGTCTTCAATTAGTGATCTCAATGCTTCAAGAATTAGTTTATCTTTTCGTGGTAGTCTCCTCGAGAATGCCCATAATTCATTGGCATTAGTGTCCTCAATTCTTTGGCATCTTCCAATGGCTCTTGATAAAGTTTTCTTGTTAATTCTCAATTCTTGACTTGTCTTTCTAATGAGACGAGCTTTCCTCATTTGACTACTTACTATAGTCAATGTAATCACACGCCGTGTTGCATTACTATCTTTTGTGCGTGAGGTGTTACCCACACTCTCATACGCACTCATTAGATTCTTGACAATAGATTTTTCACTTGAAGCCTCTAATGTTCTCAACCCAAGAATCTTCATGATAGACCTATACTTTATACTTCGCATCATTTCAACGAATAGTTGACATCTTGCAGTCTCATTTAACTTTTCAAAGAACAATCTCCAAATCTTATTAGCATACCTTCTACAAGTGCATTTTGGAATCTTACCTTCCATTGGCTGCAAAATATTCTCATCAATATCAATCAAATACTTTGGCTTTCTATGCAAAATTCTAGGTGGTGTCAAGTTAGGTAAATTCATCTCAACATTAGGAATTTCATCAATATTTAAATGAGATGGGTTAGATGGCATACCTTTGATCGAAGATGGAATAGATGACATACCTTGAGGTTGAGGTGGGAATGATGGCATACCTCCTTCATCACATGTGAGTGATGATGTACTCTCAACTTGAGATGTGGTAGATGGTGTCCCTACATGTTGACTTGCGGTAAAGGATGTGTCTCCAACTATGGTATTCAAATCTCTCATACCACGAAGTTTTTGCATTCATTCTCTTTGTGCTGCCAATACCATATCTCTTTGTGATGGTTTTGGTTCCTCTTCAATTGGTATGTCTTCATTTATTGTGTCCAATTTCCTCTTCTCACGAAGTTCCCTCATAGCCATTGCTTTCTTTGCATTCTTAGCTTCTATCTCTTCCTGTGTTGGTTTAATTCTTGATCATTTCCTCGGCATGACAGAGAATTTGTCTATAGCATGATAAAGAGACCAATATTAGTTCCTAAGAAATGAATACATGATAATAGTGGGATTGTATTTTTTTATGTTGTAAGGATTTATTCTTGTATAGTTTGACATCATGGTATGAACTAAGGTTTGTTTATTACACATAATTATTAAAGAGCCCAAGTGTAGAAAATATACATGGCATCATGTGAGATTGTAGGTTGCTTTCTTGATTGGGAATGTGTCTATTTTAAACATGTATGATAAAGCATGATAAAGTAATTCAATCCAAAATAAGGAAAATGTAAAGAACATGCATGTAAAGAATTGACATACCTAAAAAATGAAGATTTGAATGGAGAGAGTACCCAATTATGTAGTGTTTTTATCTTCTTGCATCAAACTCCTCAACAATTTGAGTTTTTCACCACTTGCTTCCTTTTCAATGTTAAATTCTTAAAATTGAATCACAATTAACATTGTAACACTACAAAAATTGAAACTTTAATAGATATATATCAAACTTGGTGTGAAAACTATGTTATTTCCTCCTTCTCAAGTTGGCAAAGCAGAAAAGGTGGTGGAAAGATCATGGAAAGGTGGTACAATGTGTCAAATGTGCATGTGAACTTCCTAATAGCATGAAAGCACTTCTTTTTTGTCAGAGCATGCGTAGAATCAGTAAGAAAACAGAGCATGTGGGCCTGGATCACGGGGGTAACCACTTTTTTACCATTTCAATAGAAATAAAAAATGCGAGCGCGTTATAATGCGCTCACATTTTATCCTGCTATAGATTCATCACATCCTTTGCATTGATCACATCTTTTTCTTGCAAGGGCTTGCCAGATGCTCCGCCATATGATAGGCATAACAATGAAGGGGCAAGCCCTCATAATCAAGTTCGAGATAGAAAATGCCATGAACCCTCAACGTCAAACCCTAATCCCTAAACCCTCAACTCTGATCCCTCGACCCTCAACCCTCAATGTCAAATCCTAATCCCTCAACCCTCAATGTCAAATCCTAATCCCTCAACCCTATCCCTAAACCCTCAACCCTCAACGTCAAATCCTAATCCCTCAACCCTCAACCCTCAACGTTAAATCCTAATCCCTCAACCCTAATCTGTCATCCCTCAACATCAAATCCTAATCCCTCAACCCTAATCCATCATCCCTCAACTCTAATCCCTCATCCCTAAACCCTAAATGCTATCCCTAATCCTACACCCTCAACAGACTCGATGCTATACCTTAAACTCTAATCCCTTATCTGTAAACCCTCCAATCCTATCCCTAATCCTTACAACCCTCAACCCTAATCCCTCAACCCTTAACTCTGATCCATCAACCCTCAACACTATACCTTAAAACCTAATCCCTTCAACCTCAACCTTATCCCTAAACCCTTGACCCTCGAACCTCAACCCTCAACCCTCGATGTCAAACCCTAATCCCTCAACCCTTAACTCTAACCCCTCATCTCTCAACCCTAACCCTAAACCCTCAACCCTCAACATCAAATCCTAATCCCTCAACCCTTCACTTTAATCCCTCAACCCTAAACCCTAAATGCTATCCCTATTCCTACACACTCAACAGAATTGATACTATACCTTAAATCCTAATCCCTCAACCCTTAACTCTGATCCCTTGACCTTTAACCCTAATCCTAAACCCTAAACCCTCAACGTCAAATTCTAATCCCTCAACCCTTCACTCTAATCCCTCAACCCTAAACCCTATCCCTAAACCCTCAACACTATACCTCAAACCCTAATCCCTCAACCCTAACCCTAAACCTTGTCCCTAAACCCTAATCCCTCAACCCTCAACCCTAATCTGTCATCCGTCATCCCTCAACTCTAATCCCTCATTCCTAAACCCTAAACACTATCCCTATTCCTAGACCCTCAACAGGCTCGATACTATACCTTAAACCCTAATCCCTCTACCCTCGACACTCTTATTTAACCCTAATCCCTTGACCATTAACCCTATCCCTCAACCTCAACCCTCAACCCTCAACCCTCAACCCTCAACTCTCAACATTAAACCCTAATTCATCAACCCTAAACCCTAATCCCTCAAACCTAAACCCTATCCCTAAACCATCAACCCTCAACACTATACCTTAAACCCTAATCCCTCAACCCTCAACCCTAAACCTTATCCCTAACCCCTAATCCCTCAACCCTCAACCCTAATCCCTCATCCCTCAACTCTAATCCCTCATCCCTAAACCCTAAATGCTATCCCTATTCCTAAACCCTCAACAAACTTGATACTATACCTTAAACTCTAATCCCTTATCCCTAAACCATCCAACCCTATCCCTAATCCTTACACCCTCCACACTCTACTTTAACCCTAATCCCTTCAACCTCAACCATATCCCTAAACCCTTGACCCTCGAACCTCAACCCTCAACCCTCGATGTCAAACCCTATTCCCTCAACCCTTAACTCTGATCCCTCATCTCTCAACCCTAACCCTAAACCCTAAACCCTAAACCCTCAACCCTCAACATCAAATCCTAATCCCTCAACCCTAAACCCTATCCCTAAACCCTCAACACTATACCTTAAACCCTAATCCCTCAGCCCTCAACCCTAAACCTTAGCCCTAAACCCTAATCCCTCAACCCTCAACCCTAATCCGTCATCTGTCAACTCTAATCCCTCATCCCTAAACCCTAAATGCTATCCCTATTCCTACACCCTCAACAGAATTGATACTATACCTTAAACCCTAATCCCTTATCCCTAAACCCTCAAACCCTATCCCTAATCCTTATACCCTCCACACTCTACTTTAACCCTAATTCCTCGACCCTCAACCCTATCCCTAAACCCTTGACCCTCGAACCTCAACCCTCAACCCTCAACGTCAAACCCTAATCCCTCAACCCTTAACTCTGATCCCTTAACCCTCAACACTATACCTTAAACCCTAATCCCTATCCCTCAACCCTTAACCCTTAAAACTTAAACCCTATCCCTACACCCTCAACACTTTACACTATATCTTAATCCTTAAACCTTCAACTCTAAACCCTTTCCCTAATCCCTCTACCCTCAACACTCTAACCCTAACCTCGACATTAAATGCTAATCCGTCAACCCTAAACCCTAATCCTAAACCCTCAACCCTCAACCCTCAACACTATACCTTAAACCCTAATCCCTCAACCCTCAACCCTAAACCTTATCCCTAAACCCTAATCCCTCAACCCTCAACCCTAATCCATCATCCCTCAACTATAATCCCTCATCCCTAATCCCTAAATGCTACCCCTATTCCTAAACCCTCAACAGACTCGATACTATACCTTAAACCCTAATCCCTTATCCCTAAACCCTCCAACCCTATCCCTAATCCTTACATCTCCACACTCTACTTTAACCCTAATTTCTCGACCCTAAACCCTATCCCTAAACCCTTGACCCTTGAACCTCAACCATCAACCCTCAATGTCAAACCCTAATCCCTCAACCCTTAACTTTGATCCCTCGACCCTCAACCCTATCCCTAAACCCTAAACGGTAATCTGTCATCCCTCATCCCTAAACCTTAAATGCTATCCCTATTCCTAGACCCTCAACGAGTTCAATACTATACCTTAAATGCTAATCCCTTATCCCTATACCCTCCAACTCTATCCCTCATCCCTTAACCCTCATGATTAATAGCCTTGAACGTAAAAAAATTTGAGTGGGACATAACGCGAGCGCATTATAACGCGCTCGCGTTATGTCAAACATGACAAAAGACAGACATGCGGGAAAGAAAAATGCAAGGCAAAACATAATGCGAGCGCGTTATAACACGCTCGCGTTATTTCTTGCTTTGGGAATCCCAAGCCTTGGGCTTGGGATTTGCTTTGGATTTCCAACCCAAAGGCTTGGAGTGCCTTGTGAACAATCACAGACGTGTTTTTCTATATTCGTCAAAATTTCACATAATTTCGTTCATGCTAACCCTCAGATTTGCATGTGTTTCAAGGTTGAACAAATCAAACACATGGGTAATGCTAGGCTTTCTCTTAGCTATTTGACAATGTGATTTTTTTCACATTTTAACAATGTTAAGCCTTTCATCTTTAATTTCTTTTGTTTGTGTGTCCGTTTTTAGGCAAAAACCACTGTTTGGTCTTTTTTCATTGTAAAATAACTATTCATTCAAATTTCAAAAAAATTACATATTTAGAAACTAGACTCCATTCTACAAATATTAAAAAAATTAAAAAATGATTTCCAATTAGTTTTCAAAATTTATAGGGGTAGTACGGCCAAAATTCTATTTTTTAGGATGTGTCCACTTTAAAAATTAGTAAAAAATCAAATATTCATCAAAAAATTATTAGAAAAATCAGGCATAAACTACATGCTATTCGCTAATTTCTCACTGAAGCGATTTTAAAAATACCAAAAAAAAGTTGACCTTTGGAGGGAGCCACAAAACATGCTATGTTATGTTTTTTTGACAGAAACAACACCAATTTCTGTGGCTCCCTCTTTTGAACCCCTTAATCTATGCCATTTTCAAAACAAAATAGTAGTTTAGAAAGTAGACTCGGAGCACTACGAACATTGTTTTGGTTGCATCTCCAAATTTTGAGTGTAACTATGCTCAATTTCTCATCCAAGACTAGTATTTCCTGATTTCAGGAAAAAAGTAGCCACTTAAGACCCCTTTTTGGCCCCCCCATCTTCTTGCACTTACCCTCTTCGTATGTGGAAAACCATTCCTTATGTGGGGTCATGTGATATGAGCATCCTAAGTCAACCAACCAATGATCATTAGAAACAACATTGTATGAAAAAAGTAAAATATCTTCACCTGCAATCAAGGACTTATCAAAAGTGGACTCCCATTGTTTCTTCGGGTTTCTACACTCCTTTTTCACATGCCCTCTTTTTCTGTAGTTCCTAACACTTGACTCTATTCTTCTTTCTAGGAGTCTTAGATCAGCCCTTAGATTTATCTTTGGCCCGCTTCTGATCTCCTTTCAATCCTCTTTCCTTAGGAGATCTTCCCCTAACATTGAGAGCATCACAGGTGAACTATCTAAACTCTTCTTCCTCAATTCCTATGCCAACAAAACTGCAACAAGAGCATCCAACCGTGCATCCATGAGGTTAGTAGTGACATCCAAAATGAAATTCTCCTATGACTCAGGTAAAGAAAAAAGACGTAAGATACATTTACCTTCCTTAGTTACTTGAACATCTACAGATGCTAGTTGACTCAACAACAAACTAAAAAAATTAAATGCTCTATAATTGATTCACCCTCTTTCATTTTCATAGAAAATAGTTTAATCTATAAGTAAATCATGATTACCATACTTTTGTCTTGGTATATCTCATCCAATCTTGTCCAGAGT
Source organism: Cunninghamia lanceolata (assembly GCA_027924645.1). Classification (NCBI taxonomy): domain Eukaryota; kingdom Viridiplantae; phylum Streptophyta; class Pinopsida; order Cupressales; family Cupressaceae; genus Cunninghamia; species Cunninghamia lanceolata. Next base: position 8,389,109 of record BSBN01001107.1, on the reverse strand, counting down.
TTGTGTGTCGTCTCTTCCTTCAATACATTCAACATGACAGAATCTGCAAGACATAGTTAGATAGTTCCTTGTGCCTTCTTATCCAACATTGCCCATTCATCTAGATTGACATCATTAGGATTCTTCTATTTTTAAATAGATAACCATTGGTTTCTTTTCTCCAACAAATCATCCATTTTCATCTTCCACAACTCATACCCTTTTCCATTAAACTTCTCAATGCCCAATCAAGAGGTAGAAACAACAGTGGATGCGGCCATAATATCTACACAATATCTACAAACACAAATAATCAAATCTCTCACTATAGCTAAACAACCTTCACACTACCACCCAAAAGTCAAATTTGGCCAAGCTTTGATACCAAATGTTAGAAATGAAGGCAACAACCACTCAAATGGAAATCTGATTACAATATGTTAATGATCTCAAATAGTATAATATCAATAAAAATAACATAGGAGAATAACACCATATAGAACATGGAGAAAACCCTTTTAGGTAAAAAACTCCACTAAGAAAAGAGGCTCAAGTTGTATTATCTTCTCTCCAACCTTCACTCCAGAAGAACTTGTGTACAAAAATCTGTCATACTACAACACTTACATGGTAATGAACTTATAGAAGTGTTTTTTCCCAAACTAGGCATGCACTTTCTCTCACCTAAGAATCTCCAACATGCAAACAATAAATGACTTCTTACAAGCTCATGACCCTTGTTAATAGTTGCACATGCAAAGTTAGGCGCCCAAGGCCAAAAATGGTCTCTTAAAACATCTTATGATGCATCATAACCATCATAGATTCCATCAAAAAACATCTTCCAAAGATCGGTGCATAGAGCCAAAGATAACATCTTACAACTATTAATTACATGTCACAAGTTGTTATACTGTCATAGAATATTATGACAACTTGCAGTTGTCATAGATTCTCTTACATGCACCTACCATGTTTATGACATGTTTTGTACATGCTAAAATAGCTAATTCCTCTAAGGTGGTTCCTACCCTCATTCACTCATGATTTTTACAATTGCCAACCATAAATGTTACTCCATAATTACCTCTGATAAATTTGGAATTACCACTACTGGTGAAACAACCTCATTGTCTTATGGGCAATTACAAATAATAAAAGGGAATAAATATAATATTAGGATTTACAAGGTTAATGGCACCTTATCCCAACAATTGGCTAAAAATTTAAAATCAAAATGCAATCAAAACATTGTAAAACTATAAATTTCTTTTCAAATTCACAAAAAACTAACAAACCCTACCTTGTTCAGCTACTACACTCTCTACACCTCATGCACTACATCCTTAGGAGTGGGATTAGGAAGGTGGCATGGTGAATTTCTTAATTCCCCTTTGAAATTGATTAAACGCACTCACGGAATAGAAAAGGTGAAACCTGTGTGCCATATTTTTCAAATGAGGCCATGGGTTCCACTTTTTTTGTTTCATTTTGATGGCCTAAAACATGAGTGCATTATAACACACTCATGTTATTGTTCCTATAGAACCAAAAAGTGGCTGTGGTCACTTTTTGGTTGCCCATCTTTGTGTACATACCCTCCATGACAACTTCAATCGTGTAATCATTTTATTTGATATTGATCTATCTTGTAACCAATCCTAGAAGGTGTGGCAATGGAATTAAGAGATAGGTTGCCCTATAAATGAAGAGTTTTATAATGATCATAGAAAGAACATTCCTTCAATCCCATAATAGTCCTTGTTGCCATTACAATCAATGTATTTTAATAATCATACAAGGATTGCAACCACTTACAAATCCTTAAGATGGTTTCATCACTCATCATTGTCTTATTTATCAAATGATTTTATAAGGTTTCAACTTGTTAGAATAGATTTCTCCAAACTATCTTGGGACCATACATAGTCATGAAGCCGACTTAACATTAACTAGGTCCTTTATGATAGTCTAGGGCTTCTAATTAAAATCAAATACATTGGGAACTCATATGATCTTACCTCTAAGGATTAATACTTCCTCACTTATGGCTCTCTCCAAGGTGAAACAAAGCTTGTCGACAAATGATAATGTTGTTCTAAACTTATAATAGTCATCTAATACTGTATTTTCATTGGGATCTTCTTGATAATAACCAAAAATAGTGAGCATACCCCCATATTGATTGTCCTAAGAACTTATTGAACCTATGATCTTCTTATACTTCCCTGTAGTAGTACCATTGGCAACCAAACCCTAGGTCCTCACTCTCAACCAAGATCATGAAGATATTTTGACCCAAAACCCATCATTTTTATTGTAGCACCTTGAAAACCCTTAGTCCACCTACAAAAATAAGAATATTAGTAACTTTGTTAAGGATTGAAATATTTTCAAGAAATATTAAGGCTATCCAAACCTTAAGAATCAATCACAAAACCTTATTGAATGTAAATGTTTCAAAATATGTAAGATTTTGATTAGGAAAACTTAATTTTGGCTATTATATTATGAAGAATTAGACTTGTACCATTGTAGATTAGAGATATTCCATACAACAATGGATGAAAAGGATGTCTAAAAGTGAAAACAAGAGATATGAAGGATGAAATAATGCAAAAGGTCTTCCTGAAGCTTCAATACCTTATAAAATGAGAAAAAATCCAATCCTAGGTGCCTAAGATATCTAACACCAACTCCTTGATCATACACTCAGATGTGTAAAAGTTATTATATAAGGTATTAGGCATGGAAAATGAGGTGTAATAGTTGTCAAGTTATGAATATAACATAGGAAAAATTATCCTTCTATAATAGAAATTCACCTTTTACAACCTCATTTATCTCCATCAAAAGTTGGTATCCATACATACGAATGTGTAGGGCCTCTTGTAGAGATGTTGGATGTGTTAACTAAGATAAAATAAACTATTGTAAAGTTAGAAAAAAAGGACTAGATGTTATAAGACCTAGATGTTCAAACAAGGGTTTCTCCTTGATAATCTAACAATCAAATGTAAGTTGAAAAGTAATGCTAAAGCATAAAAAATACTTTTCCCCTTCAAATTTGAATTGATTTTTGGTTTACAACCTTATGGAGGTTGATTAAGGTAGATTTAAGGATTTTGAAGTGATTTCAAATGTATTCCAATGTACATGATGACTGGCAAGGTGAACTAGGTGAATTCTATGGTGATCAAAAGACTGAAACACCTTGAAAATAACTTGGAAATACCACAAAATCAATATAATGTCCTCATAAATCAAACCAAACTCACATCCAAACCATTTCCATAGAATTGGAACAAATGTATACAAACAATATCACAAAACCCATATCTCATCATTGAATAACCACACATACCTATCTCATAATGAGAACATGCAACCTCATCAATAAAAAATACCAAGACATAACCATGGAGATACAAACCATACTCAACCATGATGTCATGAATCAATGGAAAGACACTCCTAGGTGCCATGGTTTGAGAGAATGATTAGTCAAAAGTATTGCACCTTTCTTGTCTTACAACTCTTAAGAGACTCTCTTCATCCAATGTAGCTAAAAATAACTAGGAGGCTTGGCAACCAAAAAGATACCTCTCCTCACATTCACCCAACCCCCATACATGTTGGTGCTATCGGTTTGGTCCCAAGAGGTACAAAATGCAAAATTACACTCTGAGCACATTATGTTGAACCAAAATGATGCTTTTTGCAAAAACTCACCCCTTGTTAGCATGATCAAACCATTTTAATTCAGTAGAAACTGAGAAAGGTTATTGTGGAGGGACTCAACATGGAGTATGAATAGGTTCCATGGACTCAGGGAACTCCTCTATCAAAGCTTGACACTTTTTGGCTCTTAGGAAACTTAAGAGACTTTGCCAGAACCCTATAGCTGAGAACGATTGGAACAATTAGGGAATGAAATGATTCATCCCCTAGTATTTTTCAACCCACACTAACATGTTGGCTTGGTCACTTTAGCCCCACGAGGTGTGGAATGTAAAATATGGCTTTTGGTGAAATTATGTTGAACCAAAATGACACATTTTGCAAGAATACATCTATTGTTGGCACCATCAAATCATCTTGAGTTGATAGAAATTAAGAGAGGTTATTATGGAGGGACTGAACATCTAGTTGTAGGTAAAAATGAAACATTTGTAGGTGCTATAGACTTTGAGAACTACTTCATCAAAGTTTGGCACATTTTTTGCCCTTATGTCTCTTAAGAGATTGTCTCCATCCAATGTAGATGAGAATGACTAGGAGGTTTGGCCACCAAAAAAGACACCTCCCCTAGAATTCACATACCCACCCCAATGTGTTGGCATTTTCAGTTTGGTCCCCAAAGGTGTGGAATGCAAAATTACACTCCTAATACATTTCCATTGGATGAAACTGAAGTATTTTGGAACATTGTGTTCCTTGCCACCACAGGTAAACAAAATTTATTTAGAAAACACTAAGGTAGGTTTTTAATAGGTGGACCTAACATCCACCTATACTTGTAAACAAGACATTCCTAGGTTCCATAGTTTGAGAGAACAATCAGTCCAAAGTTTGACACCTTTTTTTGTCTTAGGGCTCTTAAGAGACTATCTTTGTCCATTGTACTTGAGAAAGACTAGGAGGCTTGGCCACTGAAAAGACACCTCCCCTATAATTCAACCACCCAACTGGATGTGTTGGTGCCATCATTTCAGTCCCAAGAGTTGTAGAATGCAAATTTTCATGCTTAGTACCTTTCCATTGGATGAAACTAAAGTATTTTAGAACATTGCATTCCTTTCTACCATAGACAAATAAAATTTATTTATAAAAATCAAGGTAGGTATTTATAGGTGGACCTTACATCCACCTACACATACAAACAAAACAATCTTAGGTGCCACAATTTGAGAGAACAATTGGTCTAAAGTTTGGCACCTTTTTTGTCTTAGGGCTCTTAAGAGATTATCTCCATCCAATGTAGCTAAGAATGACTAGGAGGCTTGGCCACTAGAAATATACCTCCCATAGAATTCTCTTACCCACTCCAATGTGTTGGCACTAGTATCTGTTTGGTCCCAAGAGGTGTGGAATGAAAAAATACACTCCTAACACCTTTCCACTAGATTAAATTGAAGCATTTTGGAACATTGTATTACTTCCCACCATAGGAAAATACAATTGATATAGAAAATCTAAGGTAGGTATTTGTAGGTGGACCTAACATCCACCTATACACACAAACAAGACATTCCCAAGTGCTATAGTTTGAGAGAAAAGTTGGTCCAAAATCTAGTACCTTTTTTGTCTTAGGGCTCTTAAGAGACCATCTTCATCTAATATAGTAGAGAATGACCAAGAGGCTTGGGCACTGAAAAGACACCTACCCTATCATTCACTTACCCAACCCAATGTGTTAGCACTAACGATTTAGTCCTAGGAGGTACAGAATGCAAAATTACACTCCTAGCACTTTTCCAACGAATGAAATTGAAGCATCTTGGAACATTGCGTTCCATGCCACCACACATAAATGAAATTGATTTAGGAAATATTGAGGTAGGTATTTGTATGTGGACATAAAATCCACTTATACATGTAAACAAGAAATTCTTAGGTGCCATGATTTGAGAGAATAGTTAGTCCAAAGTCTGGAACCTTTTTGACCTTAGGGCTATTAAGAGACTGTCTCTATCCAATGTAGCCAAGAACAACTAGGAGGCTTGGACATTAAAATTAAACCTTCCCTATCATTCACTTGCCCACCCTGATTTGTTGGCACTATCAATTTGGTCCTAGGAGGTGTAGAATACAAAAATACACTCCTCGATAGTAACATGCTAGGATAAATGTGTATGATTATAGGAAAGGGGAGAAATCTAAGGTGATGTCTCTCATGACATAATCATAGAGTTTCCCCCATGAAAAACAAAAAGGTAATGAATAAGTGATACAGATAGCATGTTGCTAAATAACAAGTACATAGTAGGAGAATAGGTATGAAGTGTGATAAGAGTGAATAGAATAGATGAAGCTATATAGAGACAAGCACAACACTCAACGTTCTATGCACACTAAGTTAGGAAAATTTAATGGGTGGTTAAGCACCATGATTATGAATAGTATGTCATAATCTAGAATATTCATATATCAACAACATGAGGAATACTGTAGGCACCATGTGAAGGGGAACTTACATCCATAAAGATAATTTTCACATAACCCTATGAGATATATTTATTAGAAGAAGTATTCAAAAATCTATATGTAAAAGAATAGACAAACATACCATTAAGATGACACAAGATATACCTTGGGAAAATCCTCTATGAAGGAAAAATCTAAGCTCCTCCAAAAGCATCCACACCCATTGTATTATCTCATGAATGAAGATTACAATACATAGCCTCCATGAAGATTTTTGAATCATCAAGCTCCCTAATTTCACTCTAGGTTAACAAACAAATGAGAATAATGTAACCACACATCCCAATCCATGCTTCCTCCACTTACATATGCAACCTACAAGAGAATCTCAATACAATGACAACCCACTCAACTTGCCAACTAGCCACCCCAAACCACTAACCATGGGCTTGCTTTTATAGGCTCAAGATCACAAAAATACAAATTGTGGTATTGAGTAAAACCATGTGACTCAAAACCATGAGTTCACAAAACCATTGACCCTTCATTTAGTAAATACTAAATAATTTCCCAATGTTACATACAAATTTACAAGTGGACCCAAATAAATATTTAAAGTGTCTAAACACATCAACAAGGATACACCACAAATAAATATTTATTTTGTTAGGGTTAGCTGGCAGAAGATATAAATTAAATGCAAATAAAGATTAAATAGAGGAATGAAAACACACAGAAATAATAACAGCGAGAGACAAGTTTTAACATGGTTCACCCAAACTTGGGCTACATCCACCAACAGAGAGTCCAATATTATTATCCAGTAAATCAAATTGATTACAACTAGAAATCCCTACAACTCAAAACCATTGCAAATGCTATAATACAATATCCACAGAAACCCTGACCCTTAGCCGCTTTTATCAAGTCTTATGTCAGTTACAAAAATAGGTTTTTTTTCTGTCAGTGAATAGAAAAATAACTCCTGATGCCTTTATAAAATAAAAATAAAATTGTTTGAGGCTTTGGGGGCACTGTCCCTAAGCCCCTTCCCTATATTGTAATAGGGAGTGGGCCTAGGGCGCTACCCCTAGACCCTGAAATGGGCTCTGCCCCTTGACCCCATTAAATAATTTAGGGGGAAACCGTGCAATAAAAGTGGGGTAAATTTAACCTCTAAGTTTGATTAGGATCCATATAACAACAATCTCCCACTCTGAGATTGATCAGACTCCACACCATATCATCTCCCTCTTGGAGACTGATCATAACACCGTTGACCCTGTAGCTCCCATTGGAAATAAGCACCCTAGACTCTATTGTTCTATTTTTGTTGTTTTCAGGCTTGAAGACTAGATGAAGCTGAAGAGGAGCTCAAATTCTCCCTTATCACTACCTTTGTAAAGATATTTGCTAGATTTTCATCTGTATGTATCTTTTCCTATCGTAATTGTCCATCATCAAACATTGATCGAATGAAGTGATACCTCAACTGTATATGTTTGGTCTTTGAATGGAAGGTAGAATTATTAACAAGATGTATGGCACTCTGGCTATCCATAAGCAAATAACTATTAGCCTATGTTTTGCCCAATTCTTCCATGAAAGATTGTAGCCATATCATCTCCTTACTTGCCTCTATTGCAGCTACATTCTCTACCTCTGTGGTGGATAAAGAAACCAACTTTTGCAACCTAGATATCCAACTCCCCATTGTCCCACATATAGTAAAGACATACCCTGTAGTACTCTACGTGGTATCAATATCCCCTGCCAAATCTGAGTCTACATAGCCTGCTAAATTAGTATTAGAGCCCCCAAAATAGAAGTGTTTATTAGATGTACCTCTCAAATATCTAAGAATCCATTTTATCACATTCCAATGCTCCAATCCAGGATGACTCATATACCTTCTTATGACTCCTACAACATGTACAATATCTGGTCTCGTGCATACCATGGCATACATTAAACTTCCTATAGATGAAGCATATGGTACTTTGGACATTTTGTCTTCCTCTTCTTATGTCTTTGGACACATCTCCTTAGTCAATTTTAAATGACTAGGCAAAGGTGTGCTGACAGCTTTTGCATTCTCCATATGGAATCTTTGCAATACCTTTTCAACATAATCAGCCTGAGATAGAGCCAATTTTTTGTTCTTCCTATCTCTACAAAAATTTCATACCAAGGATTTGTTTTATTGCCCTCAAATCTTGTATAGCAAATGATTGTGCTAACTATTGTTTTAACTCTCTTATGTGATCCATGTTAGACCTTGCTACAAGCATGTCATCAACATATAAACATAAAATAATGTAGCTGTCATTATCCAACCTCTTAAAATAAACACAATGGTCAAAATTACCCCGACTGTAGCCTTGCTCAGCCATTAAACTATCAGATTTCAAATACCATTATTGAGGTGCTTATTTCAGGCCATACAAACTCTTCTTCAATTTGCACACTAGTTTCTCCTTAACTTTGACCTCAAATACTTGGGGTTGTTCCATATATATCTCCTCCAAATCACCATGGAGAAAGGTAGTTTTCACATCTATCTATTGTAATGTCAGAAATTGTCCTCCTATATGGAATGGTACAATTTCCCTTAGTTTAGCTCCTCACTCTTGGTGACCTCTCAACCTTTTCTTTTTTCGGCCTACCTGAAACCCTGATTGACTTAGTCTAGGAGTAGTCTATTCACTTTTTGAGGTAACTGATTGATAGAACCTAGAAAGAGATTTGAGAATAGGGTCCTTTGGACCCCCAAAAATGCAGATTTGAGATGAAATTGGGGGCTTGTACTTGGGCGCCCATGCCATAGTCCTCCCCAGTTTCATGGGATTTTGAATTTTGGCAAGGTGGCAGTTCCCACAGAGTGCCTTGGGATTCCATTTTCAAATTCTCAGTTTTCACGTGATATTGAGAGCTTACTTCAAATTTTGAATTCCGTAAAGCTTGATATAAAAATATATTTACAATTCATTTTATCACACACAATTCTTATGCAAGCTTAATGCCAAAACTATTCTGCAATTGCCATTGAAGATTAGTGACTTGTTGAAGCTATTCAAAGTATTCTTTATTTTCTATCTTGGAGACAATGGATGAAGGTTAGGAATCAAGATCTTGAGTCTATCTTGCTCTTCCTAGGGTTTGTACACCTTTTGCATGATCAAGAGAAGGGTTGAAGCCTCCAACAGCAAGCTTGGAGATCCTCCATGGACATTGTTGATTTGTCTTCTTATTCATGCAAGTCTTCATTTGTTTCATCTCCTTGAGGTGAAGTTGTAAGTATTTATTGATGCAAAGCAAGTTGTTGATCTTCCCTTGATTGAGACATCTAGGGTTTGATTTTATGCATAATGTATTGTTAGGTTTGTACACACTTCTACAAATATTTATCTCTGGCTAATGTTGAGGTAGAAATACTTAAGATGGGGCTTGACTGAGGAAAGCTCCTATATAGCTGCAACAATTTACTTTTTTTATATGTGCAGATTGTGTTTCATAGGTTTCAGCAAAAAGAAGCTACAAGAAGGAGGATATTGCAGGTACAATCACGATAGACTTTCAAATTTTTGGATTCTAGGACTTGTAGGACATTGGAGTGGGTGCCCTAGTCCAACCAAGTGTTTCCTCCTAGATCTGGAAGCCATTTTACAGTCTCAGACACCCTATGTGAAAGATTTTCCTATTTGGAAATTTGCAAGACACTGGAGTGGGGGCCCTAGTTGAGGTAGCCCTCAAAATTTAGGTACTATTACTCTGAAACCCCTCCTCTACACTTCTATGATCATTTTTACCAAATACTTCATTTGTTTCTGTATATTGTTAAATTGAGGCATAATTAGGGTTTTACTTGGTTAAAAGTACAACACTTGGCAAAATCTTGATTAGGGCCTTAGGTTTCATAACCACATGAGCATCAAAGGGAGGCAAAGTGACTAGAAGCTTGTTCCAAGCCCGATTCTTGTCTCCCCAATGCTTAGCGGTGAGAAATGGTAGCATTTAACCCAATAAACAAAACTATCATTTTTCACCGTAAACATTTTGGTGAACCCGAGCTTTAAGAATTTGCATCCTTTTAAACTTCAGATTTGAAACAATTTGCTGTTCTAAAGCATAATTGGATTGGAAAAACCCTTTAGTGAAATTTGCATATGTTAGATTGTGATTACATTCTTTATCGTTTCACTAAAAGAGTTGGAAATTATCATTTATTATTGGATATTGTATTTCATTTGCAAAGGCCATCATTGTGCATTTAAATCTTGGTTTAAATAGAGCATGTTAGAATGTTATATTATTTTTTGCAAGATTTTCATGCTTGTGATGAGTCATTTAGTCATGATGACTTTGATATATTAGATGAAGCCCTTGAGGACTTTATCTCGATTGAACATTCCACTACGGCCTCAAAGCCGTCACTCTTTCAAAGATTTGTAAATGTGATTTATGTTTCTGAACATAAAGAAGAGATTGAAAAACTAAAAATTGTGGTCACTCTATGTGCAAATGTGGTTCAACTACCTTCTAAACCTATGCTTGTTGTTAAAGGTCTTTCATCTTCTTCTCAATCTCTTGATCACATTTATGATTACGCAAAACAAATTGTGAAACAAGACTTACAACAAACTAATCATAATGTAGTTTCTCATGTGTATAACACTTGAAATAATAAATAGAGTATACAACAAATGAATGTTCTGATATCTTTACTAGCTTCTCCACCTATGCTTCCTCAAGCACCTTGTTTGACATATAAAGATGGTAAAGACTATGATCTTGTAGAGTAGCTCCATGATACCCTTGTGAAAATATCTCTTTGGGAACTTATATAAGCATCACCTACCTACCATGGAATGCTACAAGAAGCTTTACAAAAGGTGATTGTTCCTCCTGCTATTAAACTAAATGATGTTGTCACTTTACTAGATTGTATGCATGCAACAAAAACAAATATTTTGTTTCAACAACACGAGTTACCATCTCTTGAGGTTTAGAAGTAGTAGGATCCTTTGGTTATCTTTATTATGATCAACAAAACATTGGTTAAGAGAGTTATGATTGATAATGGGTCAGCCCTTAATGTTTGTGGTATTGATTTATTACATAAGGTTGAAGTTGATATATCTACTATCAAACCAGAATCATTAAGTATCCATGGCTTTGATAATGTTGGATGACAATCTGTGGGTACTATAACTTTACCTATACAAGTAGGACCTATGATGGTGCCTACCTTGATTCATGTAATGTCTTGTTCTCTATCTTATAACATTATTCTAGGTAGACCTTGGATACATGCATTAGGAGTGGATCCTTCTACTTTACACCATTCGATTAAGTTTAGATTTAAAGGAAAATTGCATACTATCTGTTCGGATCCTGAACCTAATAATTGTTTGCAAATGGAAGTGCATAAACATGTTGTTGGTCCTAAGATTTTGAACAATCTAAAAGATGAGTTGTCAGCTCCTCTTGCCTCTAAAAATGTTATGTAAGAGTCCAAACATTCGAACGCATTCGTTGGTGATGACTGGGGTTCACTAGATTTTGCATTTTCCTCCACTGGAGAGTATAAACTTAAAAACTGTGTCCCCAAAACATCAAATATTGCATTGATCACATCACAAGTTTTCAATTATAAGTACAAGATCTCTTTGTTGACAAATAAGGATAATACTCTCAGTTATACTATTGATTATGAGACTTATGAAACTTCACCTTCCTCTAAAGAAATGGTCTCTCTTTATGGTAGAGGATTCTGAATCCTTTACAAAAATTGTGACTATGTAGGTAAGGGTTGTGGCATAAATCAACAAAGAATCAAAGTCCCTATAGAATCCACTTCATAACATTGCTCCAGTGGTATTGGATACAATCTTTTTAGGGAATCCAAAGCCTGCAAATGCCCTACTCTGAATGTGAACACCATATCAACACTTAGTTTGATATTCCCTAAGATTATTGACACTAATTGTCCTCCAGGGTCACTTCTGTTAGATATGTTTATGGCAGATGAAGCGATAATGGATTTCTTAGGTGCCTATAATGTTATTCATCATTATCACCATAAATGTGGTCTACCTTATTGTTTGAACAATGATGCATACTTTGGAAAGAGTACTAGCACAATAAGTACTACAGTAGAACATAGTGAAGAACTTAAAGAACAATTACAATCCTATAATCCCCCTAACCATAGTACTCTCCTTAATGGAAAGACTATTTATGTCATTATGGATAAGGATAACCTTAAAAAAGTTATTGCTATTGGTGATTGTTTAAATGCAGAAGAAAAAGTAGAAATGACTAAATTGTTGAATGAATTCTCAGAATTGTTTGCTTGGAATTACTCAGACATGCCTGGTATAGATCCTCATATTGTAACACATAACATCATGTTGAAACTAGATGTTAAAGCTTTCAAACAAAAGATTCACAAGATGAATCCTAAGATTGCTTTGCTTTTTAAAGCTGAAATAGAAAAACTCCTACAAGATGGCTTTATTCAACCTATTGATTACTCTCCATGGATCTCAAATATTGTCACCATTGCTAAACCCGATGGTCATATAAGAATGTGAACAAATTTCTTAGATTTAAATTTGGTATCTTTAAAAGATGATTTTCCACTCCCTAATATCAATATGATTGTTGATTCCATCACCGGACATGAGTTGCTATCTTTCATGGATGGATTTTTGTGATATAATCAAATCCTTATAAATCATCTTGATCAGTATAAAATAGCGTTTATAACACCCTGGGGTACATTTTGTTGGGTAGTCATGCCGTTTGGACTTAAGAATGCAGGAGCTACTTACCAATGTGTAATGACTTATATTTCACGACTACATGCACAATATTTTAGAAGATCATGTTGACGACATCCTAGAGAAGTCTATCCATTGTAAGGATCATGTGACAAATCTTGAACAAATATTTGAGCGAATATGAAACATGCGATTGAATCCTCATAAGTGTGTTTTTGGCATGGACAGTGGAAAGTTACTGGGATTTATCATTTCAAATCAAGGTATAGAAGTTGATATGAAAAAGATAGATGCAATTGTTAATATGCCAATACTTAAGAACATATCTCAACTTCATAGTTTCCAAGGAAAGATACAGGCCATTCGCTAATTTGTTTCACAACTCGCGGATAGGACTCACCCCTTTATGCAACTACTGAAGAAAGATTCTCGCTTTCAATGGAATTCTGAGTGTCAAAAATCTTTCGATGATCTAAACGATTACTTAACTAATCCACCTATTTTGCAACCCGTTGTTTCTGATAAACCATTTCTGTTATACATTTCAGCATCCAACAATGCCCTAGTAGGCTTGTTAGTGTAGCATAATACTAAAGGCAAAGAATGCACTATCTATTACATCAATCATACTTTGCTCAATTTTGAAGTGCGATACACAATCATAGAGAAGCATTGTCTAGCTTTAGTGTTTGCCACTAAAAAGATTAGACATTACCTCTTAAATGCTGAAGTGTACGTGATGGTAAAATTTGACCCTTTGAAACATCTCTTTGCAAGAATAGATCTATCAGGTCGTCTTGCCAAATGGGTTATGCTATTAACAGAATTTGATCTTAAATTCATTTAACAAAAAGTGATTAAAGGGTAAGTGATAGTTGATCAATTAGATGAAGATCCTTTTCCCTTTTCTATACAAAATGTCGATGTTTTTCCTAATGAACAGATTCTAACAATCTCTGTGGATGAAAAGTGGGAGTTATACTTCGATGGATCAAAATGTCAAACTAACTGTGGGGCTGGTGTTATATTAATACCTCCCATTGGTAAGCTGATCCCCTTATCTTACCATTTAGATTTCTTATGCATGAACATTATAGCTGAATACAAATATCTCATTGCTGGACTTCGTGCAACCTTGGCTCTTAACATTAAGAACATTAAAATATATGACAATTCTCAGTTAATTGTCAGACAAATAACAAGATCATATCAAACTAAGCATGATAAGTTATCTCAGTATCGAGAGTTTGCATTATCTCTCTTAAGACAATTCACATCATATTCATTCAATACCATTCCTAGGAAAGATAACTAGCATGTAGATGCAATCATGAGCATAGCTTCCCTTATATCTCCTGATGGTTCTCCTAAGGAATTTACCTTCGTTGTTCATAATCTAAAGACTCCGATAATTGAAAGTCCTATAGTTGCAAATTTGGAACTCTGTGGTAATACATACACTGATGAATGGTTCTCCCACATATTCAACTATTTACACAATGGAACTATTCCAGACTTGACATCTAAGAATGCCCGACTCTGTTTATGTAAAATAGCAGTGTGATACATTATATTATCGAATGTCATGTATCGATGAAGTTATAATGGTGTTTTACTCTAATGTCTAAATAATGAAGAGATTCTGATAGCCTTAGAAGAAGCTCACTCTGGTGCCTGTGGAGGGTATTTTGGTGTAAAATCATTGGTGCAAAAATTGTTACGTATGGGGTACTATTAGAAGCATATGGAAAAAGATTCCTTCGCTTATGTCAAGAGATGCCCGCAATGTCAACAACATAAACACTTAATCCATGCTCCTACTCAAGAGCTTCATGCTCAGGTGTCAGCATGGCCATTTTCTATCTAGGACTTGGATCTTGTTGGTAAGATTTCCCTATCCTCTCTCAAGGACATGTGTTCATAATTACTCCTACTGATTAGTTTACAAAACGGGTCGAAGCAGTCCCTGTATGATCCATGACCACTGAGGTAATCTATCGACTCATACAAGATAACATCATTTCTTGATTTGGAATACCTTCCTCCTTAGTATCAGATAATGGTACGCCATTCAAGAATAATGATGTGAAAAATTTTGTAGAAAAATATCATATACAACATCTCTTCTCTATGCCTTATTATCCTCAATCAAACAACCAAGAGAAGCTTCAAACAAAGTTATTAGACAAATTCTAAGGAAAAATATTAATAAACATAAAAAAGATTGGCATATGCAATTATCCTATGCACTATGGGCTTATAGAACAAGTATTTCAACAACTACGGGTAACACACCATATAATCTTGTCTATGGCACAGATGCGATAATGCCCTTGGAGATAGAAATTCCTTCCCTATGAATTTCCCTAAGAGACATTATGGATGATGACATAGAATGAGAGAAAAGTTTACAAGAACTTGAGATGCTTATGAAAGATGCATTAATGCTCTTGAACATCTAAAGGGTTATCAAAAAGGAATACAATGGGCCTATAATGTGCAAGTCTAACAATGTTCATTTAACATTGAGGACTTGGTTCTTTATGAAAATCAATGCAATATAAATGCATCGCCAAGTGAAAAAGGTAAGTTTAGCCCTAACTGTCTTGGACCATATATCATCATTGAAGCCTTTAGATCTGGAGCATATAAATTAGCTGATGAACAAGGTACGCCTCTTAAAGAACCTATTAATGTAGTGCACCTCAAAAGATTCTATGCTTAAAAGATCTAATGTTAAATGTTCCTAAGATAATTTAGTACATAGATTAGCTTCAGTTTCGACAAGCTATTAATGTGTTTTCTTAATTCATTTTGCATTATATCTTTGTTCAGTTAGTCATTGTTGTATTGTGTTTAAGTAGTAATTGCTTAGATCACTTTTACATTAACTGAATGTAGCATGAAATTTAAAGTTATGTGTAAAATATTTAATCATTGTGTTTGTTACGACATGTTCTTATTAGAATTGTTAGTATATCACAATAGCATTAGTTATAGCATTTAGACATCATCACTAGTTGCATTTTACAAAAACCACATGTGATAGATCAAAAGCCATTACACATAGACCAAAAGCAATAATCATATATATATCTCAATTTCATGTATACATCCGAGTCGAATGTCCCTCAAAACAAAATGGGATGTCATAGTGCCTAATGTCTAGGAATCACATAGCAAAACCTTGATCGCCAGTACCTTCAAGCCCTCGTAGTGTGCGAGTGACAGAAGCCTAGCAAAGTGTGGCTATGGATTGCAAATGACTCCTAGAGACACTTCATGATTGTAACCCCCTGATCTCACCTCTCATCTTTATCATCTATTCAAGTGCCTCCTGGTACATCCTCTAGTACCGGTCTCTCTCAGCCTGAGCACTGTCTCTGTCAACTCTTGCCTGCTGGACCTCCCACCGAAAGAACTCATTGACAGCTAGCTCTACCCCTAATGTAGGAACCGCTACTATCTGCTCTCATTGTGCCCTTAGCTCACCCTCAACGGGTTCAGCTCTCTGTCAAAACTCACGTCTATAGCAGTCCTATATCTAGAGACAGGCATATATATCTCAACATGCCACCCAATGGATGATTGTGGCATATGATCTGCACACACCCGCTGCACTAAAGCATCTATTGGTAATATGTCTCCTATGATGTGACTCACAAAGTCTCACAATGCGTCTATCCCAACTACAAAATAAAGAATGAGATAGATGTTAGACTCCCATATAAAAATCATAAATAATAAACTATACCAAAACATAAAATAATAAATCAAACCTTACCCAGATCTCCATCTCTCCAGGATGGATCATAGATCCCTGATGGTATGATGAGCTGTGTTGTCTGATCTATAGCTGGGGGCATAGGCCCGATACTTTTCCCTCACTCTATCTAACTAGGCCTCACATAGTCTACAGGAGTAGGACCATGAGCCTTAGATTGCAAGCTCCACTTGGTCTCCTTGTTTGTGTCCGCCTCTTGCTAGCTTTGTCATGATCTCACTCTGAAGACGTACTATGATGGGACCTCCTTAGGATCATCCTTATTCTCCTCCTCAAGATCGTAGTATCCCACAAATTCATTGATGTCATCCTCCACCTCTGTGTCACTAGCATGACTGGCCCAAGGTCAGGCATCTCCTGTAAGATGCCCAAGTGGAAAGATAGGTGCAGACTATGCTATGTGCCCCCAGGTCTGATATGCTTGGGTACGCCCGACATCATGTATGCCCAATACTAGCTTTGCATCCTCAGGACCCTTGTCATTACTAAGTGGTGCATCTACTATAGTTAGTTGTTAGACAATATTGACTCTGACTGCACTCTGAGCTGCACATGCATAGCTCAAATGAACTACAGGAACATCCTGTACTTGTCTAAACTGTCATGCCACCTTGTCATAGTACAACCAAGATACAGTATGATCACGGTGACTAGCCATCAGTTCATCCCTCTGCATCTGAGCTAACTACCTTTGCTCACCAGGTCATTTGATGAAGCCACGATACGGTCTCCAGATAATGTCACCAGGTTGCAATCTGTCAAATACTACTCTCTAGTATAATAGGTTGTTGTGCCTCTAACACGTAACTAGTGGGTAGGCATAGAAGCACGGATGTGTGAACACTACCTCTATGGGATAACCCATTGGTCATGTACACATGATGTGCTCAAAGGCCCAAACATGTAATAATGTGCAAACTATCAGACTCTGCATCTCGTAGTGGACATATCACCTTAAGTCATGATATAGGTGTGTAAGCATACTATGCCCCCATGCGTAGACAGTCTAATGCTCCTCCATTGCTCTAATAGTATGAATGAGACCCCCATGAAGGTGAGTGCCTTATCCATCTGGTGCAATGGGTAGTGCGATTGTGACAATAATGATCCTCCATAGTAAGGGAATGTCTTTGCATCCTTGCTTTAGCAATTGGAGCTAAATATGTCCTCGCTTTGCCTGTGACATAGTGTGACCCAACCAGTATAACTAACTCTTGCAAGTATACTCCTTTGAGCGATGTCCAACAACCCTCACTGTCTGTCCTTAGATTAGAATTTGAAGGATCCTAAATATATCCTCCAGCGTGATGGTCATTTGACCAGTTGGTAGATGGAATGTGGAGGTGTCTACATCCCATCTCTCCATCACAGTGGAATCTGATTGTGGGCATCTCAAACACCCACCATAGGCCCACCATCTATAAGTGCTCTCTCTGTGGTAGTCAAAGCGCTAGCGTGCTCTCAGAAAAGTGCCATCAGATGTCCACCTATGTGCTCCCGTATCTCAGGGACATCTTGTAGATTGAAAAGAAGGCAAGAGTATCAGAATCCCTGCTAGAAACCAAAATAAGCTATCAAAGACTAAATAGAATGCCTGTGCCTAGGACCTATGTCCTCTGAGGACCAGGGTGCCCCAGGGAGATACTAGCACCCCTGTGGGACTAGGATGC
Source organism: Cunninghamia lanceolata (assembly GCA_027924645.1). Classification (NCBI taxonomy): domain Eukaryota; kingdom Viridiplantae; phylum Streptophyta; class Pinopsida; order Cupressales; family Cupressaceae; genus Cunninghamia; species Cunninghamia lanceolata. The sequence continues at coordinate 8,370,744 of BSBN01001107.1, read as the reverse complement.
CCCAGAGAGATTCTGGCACCCTAGGTGGACCTAGGTGACCCTATTTGGGAACCCTATCCACCTTCCCCTCTTGGCACAGACATCGATAAATGGAAATCAAAACATGATGAAAGTGATAGAAGGATGGAACCAAGATCCTACCTCAGCCTCAAAACATCTCTCCACTACTCGGGCTCAGAGCATCTCCAATCGTGGTGGATGGTATGGACGTTAGCTCAGTATGGTTGTTCTCCAATTCTCCTCTCTCTCTGTACAATAACAAGAAACAAGAATGAGTTAAGTGGCAAGTGACAACCCCCTTTTACATAAAGTAAGTGAGTGAGAAATCATATCCCTAACTAGGTGCAAAAGTGTGCTCTTTTCTCTTGAGCCCTTTTCTCGAGCTGTCAAACCCCAATTTCAGTGTTGTTTGTCACATTGGAATCTTGGTTCCATTCTCATTCTTACCCAATGTGTTGTGTTGAGCATTGTTCCTTCAAATAACTATCACAACACATTTCCCTTGGAATTGATGCATGGATATCTCCTTGTTTCTACTCTCGGACTAAGCAAACAGAAACAAGGGGGGCATATATCTCCTTGGATTTCCTCCCTCACCATGTTCCATCACTCAACCTTTTTAGCATTTTTGATACTCACTCATTGGTGGTGGCTGCAAGATTGCTTTGATTTATGAATTTCTCTGATAAGTGTTCCTTTGTAGGATGTGGTTCCTACCTTTGTGGTCTTGCAGGATTGCAGAACTGGGGGCTTCTTCCTATTCATCAACAATGCTTTGACTTCCTCTACAGTATCCTTTTGGGTATCCTGTTCATGATTGATGTATTTACTTTCCTTTAGTTGAATATGCACATAGTGTCATATGGCCACTAAATTGGGGGCTACATGTAAAGTTAGAAATTGTCCTCCTATATGGAATGGTACAATTTCCCTCAGTTTAGCTCCTCACTCTTGGTGACCACTCAACCTTTTCTTTTTTTGGCCTGTCCAAAACCCTGATTGACTTAGTCTAGGAGTAGTCTATTCACTTTTTGAGGTAGTTGATTGATAGAACCCTGAAAGGGATTTGAGAATAGGGTCCCTTGGACCCCAAAAAATGTAGATCTGAGCTAAAATTGGGGGCATGGACTTGGGTACCCATGCCCTAGTCCTCCCCAGTTTCACAGGATTTTGAATTTTGGTAGGGTGTCAGTTCCCGCTGAGTGCCTCGAGATTCCATTTTCAACTTCTTAGTTTTTGTGTGATATCGAGATGTTACTTCAAAATTTGAATTCCCTAAATCTTGATATAAAAAAACATTTGCAGTTTATTTTATCACACACAATTCTTATGCAAGCTTGATACCAAAACTCTACTGCAATTGCCACTGAAGATTAGTGACTTGTTGAAGCTATTCAAAGTATTCTTTATTTCGTATCTTGGAGACAATGGATGAAGGTTAGGAATCAAGATCTTGAGTCTATCTTTCTCTTCCTAGGGGTGGTACACCTTTTGTGTGATCAAGAGAAGGGTTGAAGTCTCCAACAACAAGCTTGGAGATCCTCTATAGACATTGCTGATTCGCCTTCTTGTTCATGCAAGTCTTCATTTGTTTCATCTCCTTGAGGTGAAGTTGTACGTATTTATTGATGCAAAGCAAGTTGTTGATCTTCCCTTGATTGAGACATCTAGGGTTTGATTTTATGCATAACACATTGTTAGGTTTGCACACACTTCTACAAATTTGTATCTTTGGCTATTGTTGAGGTAGAAATATGAAAGACGGGGCTTGACTAAGGCAAGCTCCTATAGAACCACAATAATTTCCTTATTTTGTATGTGAAGATCATGTTTTGCAAGTTCTGGTGAAAAGAAACTATAGGAAGAAGGATATTACAGGTATAGTCACCATAGACTTTCAAATTTTTAGATTTTGGGACTTGCGAGATAGTCCAACCAGTTGTTTCCTCTGAGATCTAGAAGCTATTTTATAGTCTTAGACACCCTGTGCGGAAGATTTTCCTATTTGGAAATTTGTAGGACACTGGATCGAGCGCCCTAGTCTAGGTAGCCCTCAAAATCTAGGTACTGTGTCTCTGAAACCCCTCCTCTGCACTTCTGTGATCAGTTTTACCAGATACTTCATCAGTTTCTGTATATTGTTAAATTGAGGCATAATGAGGGTTTTACTTGGCTAAAAGGACAACACTGGGCAAAATCCTAATTAGGGCCTTAGGTTTCATATCCATGTGAGCATCAAAGGAAGGAAAAGTGACTAGAAGCTTGTTCCAAGCCCAATTCTTGTCTTCCCAATGCTTAGAGGTGAGAAATGGTAGCATTTAACCTAGTAAACAAAACTATCATTTTTCACCCTAAACAACTATTCAAAATGCAAATATTCAATAGCCACAATACTTAAAATAGTAGGAATAGAAGTCATCTTAACAACCAGAGAAAAAATATCATCAAACTCAATACCCTTTTTCTATTCAAATTCTTTTACAACTAACATGGATTTAAATCTTTTCTTACATCCATCTCCCTCTTTTAGCCCATAAACCCATTTATTTGGTAAACCCTTTTTTTCTTGAAGGTAACTTACATAATTCCCAAGTCTGATTTTTTAGCAAGGAGTCCATTTCTCCTTTCATTGCAAGATCCCACTTAACCTTTGTATCCACCTCCATAGTTTCATCATACCCTTCTGGTTCACTAGCATTTGTTAACAAAATATAATACAAAGATGGAGAAAACCTTTCAAGAGGTCTACTTAGCCTTGTTGACCATCTAACATTCACTGGAGTTTGTGGTATTTTTTGTTGCTATTGTAGAGCAAGAGGAACCACTAGAACATCACTATTTGGAGTATCATCCAGCATCACATAATCCTTTTCTTTCATCTCATGCTGCTGCAACTGATCTTTGTAGAACACCTTCTCATTGAATACAACATCCTTGCTTCTCACAATTTTTTGATTTTGAAAATCCCAAAGCCTATAACCAAATTCATCAATGCCATATCCAATGAAGGTACACTTTTTTGATTTTGCATCCATCTTGGTTCTATTTTTAGAATCTACATGTGCAAATGCTTCACATCCGAAGGATTTGAGAAAAGAATAACTCACCTTCTTTCCTATCCATGCTTCCTCTAGAATACCACAACCCAAAGGAACTGAAGGACCTGTATTAATTAAATATACAATGGTATTGATAGCCTCTGAGCACATGTTTAAAGGTAGACCAACATACAATCTCATGGTCCTTGCACACTCCATTATTGTCCTATTCATCCGTTCAGCCACTCCATTTTGTTGTGGAATCCCTGGAACTATTTTTTGCCTATGAATTCTATTAAAGGAACAATAATTCTTAAATTCTTTGCTACAATACTTACCACCATTATCAGATCTGAGACATTTTATTCTCTTACTCGTCTCATTCTCAACCAAGCTTCTCTATTTCTTAAATGTTTCAAATACATCAAATTTTTGCCTGAGAAAATAAATCCAAACCTTCCTAGTTGCATCATCAATGAATGTAACATAATGCTGAGAGCCACCGAGAGAAGAGACCTGAACTAGTCCCCATACATATGTATACACAAGCTCCAACTTTTCATCTTTCTTTTGCTTCCCATCCTTGAGAAAACTGACTCTCTTTTGTTTGCCATACACACAACTTTCACAAAAATCCATATTAATATATTTTAGACCTGGTAAAACTTTTTAGAATGAAGTAGCTTCATACATTTTTCACTCATATGCCCAAGTCTGTTATGCCATAGTGTTGTCTCAGAACCTACAGCAAGTGTTTTAGTCTCTTCCGGCGAACCTGCAACAATTGTTCCTAAACCTGTTTTATTTTTTTCTACAACTAAAGTAGAAGGAACAGTATGACCTGTACAAATATATAAGGTACCTACTTTCACACCTTTTTCTACTATTAAGGCACCTCTTGAAACCTTCCAATTTTTATCACTAAAAGTAACTATGCAACCTTCATCATCTAGTTGCTCTACTGAAATTAAATTTCTACTCAGTCTTGGAATGTGCCTTACCTCTTGTAGTAGCCAATGATTCCCATTCTACAACTTAATCTTGATTCTTCCCTTTCCAACAATCTGACAAGGTCCATTATCTCCCAAATAAACCAGCCCAAAATCCCCTTGGACATAATCAAGAAAAAAACTTCTATGATGCATAGCATGAAATGAGGCCCCTAAATCTAAAACCCATGTATCATCAACATTATCTAGGGAAAGAATAAAAGAATCATCTTTAGATTTATTACTTACCACATTTGCCTCCTTATCGCCTTCTTGTTTGTCTCCTTCTTTATTCTTCTGAGACTAGCAATCTTTCTTCAAATGACCTAGTTTCCCACAGTACTAGCAATCCTTCTGTCCTATGGATTGGGACATGTTGTCCTTCAATTTTCCTTGTGACTTCCCATGACCTCCAAAACTTTTTCCTCTCTCCTTTGATCTGCCCCTACTTTCTGCATTTAAAACACTACCTGATGTGGACCCTCCTGAGTTTTTCCATCGCATTTTCTTGCTAAGGATAACACCAACAACATCATCAATTTTCAAAGTATTTGAACTACAGACAGAGTTACTTACAACCATTACCAAGCTATTCCAGTTTTCTTGCAAAGAACATAAAATCAAGAAAGCCCTCACCTCTTCATCAAATTTTACTTTTACAGAAGTTAACTGACTAGTAATCATATTAAACTTATTTAAATGATCTTTCACAAATCGACCTTCAATCATTTTTAGATTAAACAAATGCTTCACAAGAAATAGCTTATTTGAGGTTGAGGGTTTTTCATACAATTTAGCCAAATCTTTCATCAGTTCACTTGTTGTCTTCACTTATGTTATATTGTATGCCATATATGGTGCCAGACACAACTGAATAGTTCCTAGTGCCTTTCTATCCAAAAGTTCTCAATCCTCATCAGTCATTGTTGCCAGTTTCTTGGCTATTCCTTCCAACAGCCTCCATAAATCCTTCTAATAGAGATAATCCTCCATCTGCATCTTCCATAATTGATAGTTCTACCCATTGAATTTATCTACCTTCAATTTACCTTTGTCCTCCATTGCTCCCACTTAACCGTGAGACTCCCACTCAGCTGTGAGACCTTCTTACAAACAATAATCAAAAGTAACTCTCTCTAATACCACATGTTAGGGTTAGCCGGCATAAGATATCAATTAAATGTAAATAAAGATTAAATAGAGGAATGAAAATACACAGAAATAATAACAATGAGAGACAAGTTTTAATGTGGTTCACCCAAACTCATGCTACATCCACCAATAGAGAGTCCAATATTATTATCGAGTAAATCAAACTGATTACAACCAGCAATCCCTACAACTCAATACCACTACAAATGCTACAATACAATATCCACAGAAACCCTAACCCTTAGCCACTTTTATCAAGCCTTATGTCGGTTACAAAAATAAAGTTTTTTTTATGTCAGTGAATAGAAAAATAACTCCTGATGCCCTTATAAAATAATAAAATAAAAACCATTTGAGGTTTCAGGGGGCGCCGCCTCCAAGTCCCTGCGAGGGTATTACCACTCTACCCACTTGATATTGCAATAGGGAGCGTGCTAGGAGCACTGCCCCTAGACACTAGAAGGGACACTACCTCTTGACCCCCTCTTAGGGGCACAACCTCCAAACCACCGCAAGAAGCACTGCCCCTTGACCCCATTAAATAATTTGGGGGGAAACTACGCTGATAAAAGTGGGGTAAATTTAACCTCTAATTCTGATTAGGCTCCATATAACAACATATTTTAAATAATTGAAATATTCAGTATTATGGAAGGTGTACAACACACCTATTCCCTAACACCATGATTATGAATGTCATAATATTATGGAAGAGGATTATAGAAGGGAAATTTAGTAAACGTGTCTTGGAAGAGAGATCATGCATAGAATCACAATGAAGTGGATCCATGTATAAATGGGACAACTTAATATAGGAGTAAAAAAATAAGATTAAGGAGAATTATTAATATTAATATCATAATGTAACTCATCTAATATAACATCTAGAAAGCATGCAACCTAATGATCATGTGTAATAGGTTCCTCAAGAATAATTATGTCATCATTAGAAGTAAGAGAGGTCTTATAAAATAAAGCAAGAGGTACAACATGGTGGTAAGTAGGAGAGATGAGGGTCAAATGGAGATTAATCATCATAAGGAACATGGAATTATCATGCTATCATGACCTATAGTGCAGGAATTATCATACAAGGTGGAGGAGAGGGTTTGGAAGGAATAGTGAGACAAATGTCATCATTTAAATCAAGGACTATAATAAGTGTAATAGAGGCCTAGAGGAGAAGGTAGAGGGGAGATAGTGGTAGAGAAAGCGACATGAAAGGGCATGAGAGTCTATAATTCATAAGGATATAAATGCCAAGGAAACAAGTTAAAGTAGGATATAAGAAAGAATCTAGCCAAGATGTGATCAACTTAAAGCTGAGATATGTCTAAGTTTAGGATGACTAGTTCAATGCACAAGACAACTGAGAGGAGGGATGAATCAGTTGTTAGCTTAAAATTTGAAAACTCACACACATTCAAATCCACATTAATCCAAATAACCTTTAAAATGTTATGATAATTAAGCATGAAAAGCAAATAATAGAAACTGAATCACAACAACACCATACACAAGAGAATGTCAAATTTATGTGAAAAACCCAAGAAGGGAAAAACCATGGTGAGGATTAGCTCATAATATAAAGTAGTAACAACATTGAATTACGAAAGGCTTACTACCAAAGGGCTCACTGGCCAGAAATAAAGAGATAGAAGAGGTGGTTCACTGCCAATATTTGAGCTATTATAATTGCATCTAACACATGCATGGAGTACGATTCCAATAAAGCTCAATATTCACAACATCACCTTCACATCATGACTAAAGAATAGTGGACACCTTCTGTTCACTACATCTAGTGATCTAACACACGACATCTTGTATTGCACCACACATTCAATCACTCTATTATTCACATCATATTCAACATTCACACTCTAATCACAATCCCTTGAAACTTATTTATACTGTCTTCAACCTTCAGAGCATTCTCCAAGGTCAGCTAATCACCTCAACCTAGAAGATTCAAATTAGGTCTGGACCTAAACATTCCTATAGTGAAAAGGAATGGAGGTGGACTACAACACATCTTATCTTAGACCTAAATTCATCCAAGAATGCTACTCCACACTTTCACAATCACCAAAGCAACTCCACAATTAGTGTAAACACCCAAGGTTAGCCAAACCTATGTTAACACAATGAACTTCTAAGTACACACTTCCTCAAACCCAAAGACAACTTCTAGATGCCATGCAAGGTTTTGACACAATCTAGAGTATTCCATGAACATCCTAAAACATATTGCAAACCAACAAATTCCTTTGCAACAACTTTCACCTACCACACAACCTTATCCTATTCATTGAGTATGCTTAACTATCTCTGTCATACACTGTATGTCTAGAGATTAACTTCTGAAGCATTTAACCATGAGCAACTTCAATAGAAGAAAGATATAAACCTTATGAACACAATTATAGAACCACAAGACCTGAAACTATTTGTAAGTCCATGCATCATTTTATTTTCTTTTCTCTCTTTTGGAGAGGAGTTTTCTCCCACAAGGTGTTTCTCCTTTTCTCTAATTATGAGAGATTGCATTACATTTTGCATTGTAATTGGGTACCTAACATGGTTGTGTAGTCGGTACCCATATTGCATCTAAGTGATATTGCATAATAATCTACTTAAGTTGCACTTAAGGGAGTTATTGGTGTAAATAGGGTTTTACCTATTTATGTTTGCTTAAGTTTACTTAGGCAACCAGTAATTAATTTTTAATAGTTAGGTAGTTTTCTGTTCAGGTAAGTCTTACCTAGCTACTCTAGAAAACTTATATATTCTACATTTGTAAATAATTTTTGTATCTTTAGACATGATTGTATCAGTTTGGTGTCTATTTTGTTATCTATGATATTTTGGAGGTTTTAGACATGATTGTATTAGTTTGGTGTCTATTTTGCTTGCTTTTGGTGCATTTGTTGTCATGGCTACTCCTGATTCATTTGAGATATTAACTCCTCATAACTATCATACCTAGAAGATTAAAATATGTAGGTTGCTCCAGTCTAAGTGTTTGTGGTCCACATTGCATGATAAGCAGCCCACTCTTACTAAGGAGTATGAGATATTTTCTCATAGGAAAAAGTGTGATGAAGCTATGGGTTTGATGGCTTTGCATGTTTTTGACAATTTACTTTTCCACATTAAGGAGTGTCATACACCCAAGGAGGTATGGGATAAGTCCAATAACTTGTTTGGTCATATTAGTGAGTTTCATGCTTCACAATTAGAGGCAGAATTGACTTCTCTTTCCCTAGATAAATTTCCTTTCATTGATGATTATCTAGTCAAGTTCAAATTTGTGATGTCACAATTGGAAAGATGTGGGAAGGATAAATCTAATAACAAGTCTATTTTCTTGATTCTATCTAAGGTAAGAGGTCCATTTGTCATTTTCTCTTCTACTTTTTACTCCAGCATGGATGCTTTGGGTAATGCTTCCAAAATGCCTTCTTTTGAGACTTTTTGTGATCATTTGACTAGGGAGCAAGCCAAGCTTGCTTATTTAGATGGGGTCTCTAAGAGTCATGCATTATTTGTACAAGCATCTCAAATAAAAGAGAAGAAAAAACCTAAGGATAAGACAGAGTCTAATGAGTCATCCACCTCTTCAAAAGATGATAAACCTAAGAAAGAGAAGTTTAGTTATGTGTATTGCAAGGTCATGATGAACACCATTGTTATACTAAGAAGATTGAAGATCTTTCACAACTTCTTTAGAAAAAAAGGATAGGGAGAAAAACCCATGTGATGTGATGCTCCTAAATCCAAAAACCATCTATCACAACTAGAATAAACTATAGAAGTAACCAATGCATGTCCTTTGATCTTGTCTTCTTTACCTTTCATCCCATTTCCAAATCCTACATTCCCTGACTATGTGGGTTTAGATGTGGATAAAGGTGCTATAAATGGAGAAGTTGTAGAAGAAGGATCATAGATGAGGGCAACTGGATGTTGTTTTTCTGAAGAAGATATGAAAGTTCATCAATCTTCTTAGTATAACAATGGTGTTCATCACAAGCTTTCTTCTTGCAATACACACAACTAAACTTCTCTTTCTTAGGTATCCTCTTTTGAAGAGGTGGAGGACTCGTTAGACTCTATCTTAGCCTATGTTTCTTCTGTTGGAAAGAGACACTATATGGATTCATGGTTTTTGTCATTGATGGAAACAAAGGTCATCCCACATATCCACAAGTCATGGTGTGTCTCTACCGGAAGTCAGAATGAAGACTATTGTGGTCCGGTGAACAAGAATAGAGCATGTGGCAAGGTCTGACAGATTGGTCCGGATCTCTCAGAGGAAGTGTCTTGGTGTAGTGTGGATTTGGGGAAGTCAAAAGGACTACCTTGAGTAGTATATTCCAAGGATTTAGCCTCCGGTGATGGACAAGAAAGAAGATATGAATAGTTGAGTACCGGATTCCTAAAAGACAGTGAGAACAGAGGAAGAACTGACTAACAAAGTATCAAACTATTTTCTAGATGTGTTACTGTTGATGGTAAAGGTTGTGAAGGCATGAATCATGTTTGGCCGACATGATTAATGATATCTACAAGTATATGCTTGATCCGCATTACTTGATATGCAAGGATTCAGCCGACAGAACAAAGTTTGTGAGAAGATAGACTATTCTGGGTGCCAACTAGAAAGATAATGAAATCACTAGTGTGGATATAAATAGAGGATGGATTTTGTTGTGAGAAGTGTATTTAAGTTATGGGGTATGCGAATAAGTGCAGAGCAGAGCAGAAGTAATAAGAAAAATCTGGTATGTGAAAGAAAAGTAGAAAAAGAGCAGAGGAAAGATGAAGTGCAGCAGATCAGTATACTGAGCCTAACCGGAACTGAACTCTAGCATATGTAGATGCTTCCAATCAGTTCAAGTATTGTATAAACATTCTTTTGTAGACAGTGTGTCTCCTTGTAGGCAGTGTGCCTCTTTGTGAGCAGTGTGCTCAGGCAATGAGCCCTAATTGGTAAGTGCCATTTTGTAATTCCTTATTCTTCTAACAGAGAATAATCTTTGGGTTAATCACCCCGTGGTTTTCTCCCTTAACCGGGTTTCCACGTCAAAAATACTATGTCATGTGTTTCTCATTTCATGGTAATGTTTATTTGTTTGATTCAATGCTGCTTTGATTAATAAGAAAGTTCAAAAGAAGAAATAATTAGGATAACTGATTCACCCCCCCTCTCAGTTATCAACATCTTCTTCCCTTTGCTCTGAGACATGCTTGTCCAACTTATGTATGACTCTTAGAGACTGCATCTAACTAAGCAAGTTTGGCTTTCTCCCTAGTCAAACGATCACATAAAGTCTCAAAAGAAGGCATTTTGAAAGCATTGCCCAAAGCATCCATGGTGGAGTAAAAAGCAGAAGAGAAAATGGAAAATGGACCTCTTAGATTAAACAAAATCATGAAAATAGACTCCTTATTAGTTTTATCCTTCCCACATCCTACCAATTGTGACCTCACAAATTTGAACTTGACTAGATAAGCATCAATGAAAGGAAATGCATCTGGGGAAAGAGAAGTCAATTCTACCTCTAATTGCATAGCACGAAACTCGCTGATCTGACCAAACAAGTTATTGAACTTATCCCAGACCTCCTTGGCTCTATTACACTCCTCAATGTGGAAAAGAAAACTGTCAGAAACATGTAAAGCCATCAAACCCATAGATTCATCACACTTTTTCCTGTGAGCAAATATCTCATACTCCTTAGTAAGAGTGGGTTGTTTATCATGCAATGTAGACCACAAACCCTTAGATTGGAGAAACCTACATATTTTAATATTCTAGGTATGATAGTTATGAGTTAAAAGCTCAAATGTATCAGGAGTAGCCATGACAAAAAATGCACCAAAAGCAAGAAAAATGGACACCAAACTAATACAATTAGATTTGAAACCTCCAAGATATCACAGATAACAACAAATGAAGCCTCTCAAAATTGATTTTACCTTTCCAAGACTCTAATAAAGATAAAGATGCAAAAAAATGTACCTAAGGAAAAGTGCACGGAGGCAAAAAAATAAACCCCTGAGGGGCAATTGGTGGTGGCCTCCCACGCCACAAGTTTCCACCAAATTTGAATGAAAAATCATGAAGGCAGCCAAACATACAGGTGACCAAGTCAGGCTGAGAGAAAGACAAAACAAGCTTCACAAGCCTTTGTTCACACTTTGTTGAGAGAGTGACTGGCTATATATATAACCAAAAACCATAAACACCAACAATGTGGGATTATGATCCCTTTACAACTTTCAAACAACACTGTGTGGGCCTACCTCACATGTTGCCCTAATAAATATTTGATCAAGACTTTACAAATATTAAAGTCTAAAGTCAAGAATAATATATATCAACTAATGAGATACTTGCAAGGTTTTATTTTTCATGCTTCTCCATGGTGGTAATATTTCTAGATGCTCAAAGGAGCGATGGTTCTATGTGCAAGTTTGGTGTTCTTTCTCCTTTCCTTCTATTTGGGGTGAAAAAAGAAACCTTCTACAACAAATGGATTCCTTTAGTGAAAACAACACTTAGTTACTGTGATTGCACACTGAAGTAAAACACAAACTTGTTGTCCAATAGACTCTAGTGCATATTCAATCCAAAAAGTTTTGAATGCGTTCCATGAAACTCAGAGTACATGTACACGATCCCGTATAGAGGAAATTTTCACAGCTTCAAGGAAAGATGTTTAGCCAAGTGAGCCAAAGACTACAAATTGCTGTGAATAACACCAGAAAAATCTCAATCTACATTCCTTCCACATGCGCTAGGTATAGGTATTGATGCACTATGATTCGGACTGGAAAGCCTCTTCTTTCCTCACAAATTATGAGATAGTTTGTGAGCCTTCAACAAGGATCCATGCCAAAGCATTCAATTAGCCTATATAGCAATGCACCCTTCCATAGAGAGAATTGTTGTATTCATAGGGGTTGCCCAGCATGGAGGAGGCACTTGAAGAAACAAATCAAATATCAAACAAGATCTCAAACCTCTGATGAAAACTCTTAACGAAAGGAGGCACAGGTTGAAGGCTCTGGTACCATGTTGGTATCATCCACCTCCCAAGAGGAAAACCTATAGAAAAATCCTCCACAATATGAGAGGAGGCAAATCTATTTCACTAGAGGATGAAAAATATATTGAGATGCAAAAAATGTTTACAAATGTACAATATATAGGTGTTTAGGAGCAGGTAGGTAAGAACTACCCACACAGAAAACTACCTAACTATTAAAAGTTAATTATTGGTTGCCTAAGTAAACTTAAGAAAATCTAAATAGGTAAAACCCTATTTACTCCAATAGAAACCACACTATGGAGAAATGTAGAGAAATGATATTTCTCCCAAACACCTCTGTATAACTTAGAAATACAATCCATACATTGGCGAACATAACTTTCTCTACACAACAAATCAGAGCACCAAGTTTCAAATATAATAATTCTTTACACCCCTTAACAACATATCCATACTGCAAAGATAGATCTTCAACATAGAGGAAATGCAGAGCAAAAACATTACTCTACTCTATAAGCCAAATGCCACTACAACACATTTTTTCCTTTATTAATAAAATTTTCTCAAACCCACTTGGAAACCAACCAACAAAAACATATTCCTAATATCTTTAGCACCTCTTCAAAGCACCCACATTATTTTTAGTGAAGTAACTCAACCAAATAGCTCACACCATTGCAACCATTGCAATAATGTCATCTCTGGGGTAGTATCCACTCAACACTAACTACACCACATTATCTTCAATAGAGTAACTCAACCAAATAGCTCACATCATTATAACAACCTCATCTTAGAGACAGTATCTACTCATACTCTTCTACCAAAATCAACTCACACAAATGACACAATTGACACCAATGAAACCACAAGCTTGTTGACATTAATGACAATACCATTTACACATACTTGCAACAATCTCCCCCTTTGTCATTGATGACAACACATAATGTGAAAAACCATCAAGATACAACTCTGCACCAAACATCTATTCTTTTTTACTCTCCCCCTTTCTTTCTTTCTTTTACAATTCATACTCTCTTCTTTGATCACTAACTCTTTTCTTTTTCACATTTCTTTCTCTCTCCTCCTTTGACATCAATGGAAAAGGGATACACATATCACTTTCAATATTACTTTTGGACAACTTCTCAAACTTGTACCTACTTACTACTACTTTGCAACATCATTTATTTTACTACTATACATGCTCCTCCTTAGAAGCAATCAACATTAGAACTTACTACCCTGACTATAACAACCATCAAAACCACTACCTACTCACCCTAAGAAGTAGCCTCCAACATCAGTCTAGAATAAGAAATGAGACTTGAACTCCACTAGGCTGATGTATCTCCTTATGCATCTAGTTAAAAGAAGGGGCAATAACCCCTAACTTCTCCCGGAGATACTCAAGTGTGTCTTCAGGAAGAGCCTTGGTGAATATGTCAACAATTTGGTCCTTTGTAGGGACATACTCAAGTTTCACTTCATTCTCTACAACCTTCTCCCTTAGAAAGTGATATCAGATTGAGATATGTTTTGTCCTTGAGTGCATCACCAGATTGTTTGAAATGTTAATAGCACTAGTATTATCACAGAAGATAGGAATTGACTCATCATTTACAATGTTGATACCCTTCAAAGTTTGCTTTATCTATAACACTTGTGTGTAACAAGATGCTACTATAATGTATTCTTCCTTTGTAGTAGATAAAGATACTAAATCTTGCTTCTTACTTAGCCAAGACACCACTCTATCTCCAAGAAAGAATGTATTGCCACTTGTTCTTTTTTTGTCATCAACACAACCAACACAATCTACATTTGTGTAAGCACTTAGAGTAAAGTCATTATCCTTTGGATACCACAAGCCATGATCCAGAGTGCTCTTTAAATATCTAAATATTCTCTTCACTGCTGCAACATGTGACTCTCTAGGATCTTCTTGAAATCTAGCTACAAGATAGACTACACGCATAATATATGATCTAGTAGCAGTTAGGTAAAACAATTCAAAAGTCAAATACATCCTGATGGCCACCATTCTTACCACTAGAGCATAAGTTTCCTCAGAGTCTATTCCTTCTACTTTTGAGCAACATTTACACACAATCCTTACCTTGTTTCTTACCACTTCTTCATTCTCATACAGTTTATTTCAGAAAGCCCACTTGCTTCGAATCACATTCTTGTTTGTTGGCCTTGGGACAAATTCCCAAGTCTGATTCTTTTTAATATGCATTGGTTCTTCTTCCATAGCCTTGATCCAATACTCATCCATGCATACTTCAATCACTGACTTAGATTTAACTTTAGAACGTGAACATAGATTTACATATCCTTCAATAGGTTTCCTTCCTATCAGCACACCTTTGTTCTTGTCACTAATGAATTGATCTCTAGAATGATGCTTCTACACATACTTGGGAGATGTAGGAGTCTCTTCTAGAGCTTCTTCTTCTTCAGTCTATACATCCTTTGCATTAGAATTTTCTTCTTCTCTGTAAGAGAACTCATTTGAATCATATCCATTGACTTCAAAACTTCTTCTTGCTTTCTTTCCAATCTAACATTCCTCATAGAATGCATTGATGGGCTTTGTAATTTTTGGCAGATCTCTCACAGCTTCAACTAAACTTATCCTTACCAAGCTATCAAAATTGATGTGACACAATATTCTATGCCATAGCCAACTTTCACAGATCTGAGTCATGAAGCAATAACCATCACCACATTTGAGTTGATAAATATTTCCTTCTGTCCTCTTTCTAGTAGCTATCATAGTTCTAGAATCTTCTCTAATTTCACAACCTCTATCCTAAAACACAAGATTGTATCTTTTGCTATACAATTTTCCAACACTCAAGAGGTTATTATTTAAGCACTTAACATAAAGGACATCATCGGTATTATGCTTACCATCAAAACTAATTGAGCCTCTTCCACATATCTTAGCAACTCTATCATCACCAAATCTAACTAGCCCCCCATCATATTTTTCAAGTTTGACAAACTTACTTTTATCACTAGTCATATGATTTGAGCATCCATTATAAATAACCCAATGGTTCTTTTCTTGTCTAGTATGAAAAGAAGATATCAAAGTACCTCTAGTATTAGGACCTACGTTCGAAGCCTTTTCTTTCACATATTTTCTAGAGTTAGTAGAAATAGTATGATCTCTTAAAGATATGAACAAACATTCATTATACTCTTCATTTTCATAATTGGATTCATCATCAGATATACCTATGTCCTCTCTAACATAGTAGCTTTTCTTAGGCACTCTACTTTTGTTCTCCCTATTCTTGCTCCTCAAAATTTTTTCTAGACATCTTGAAGCATAATGACCTATCTTACTTCAATTAAAACACTTGAAATTTAACTTACCACTTTACTTACCAGTACCCAATTTCATTCTTCTTACAAAATTAGCTTCCAAATCATCTATATCCTCATGATCTGATTCCACAGACTTCTCAGATTTTCCAGCCATGAAAGCAATCTCAACCTTTGCACTACTTATACCGAATTCTCTTATTTCAAAAAAGATAAGATGCCAAGCAACTAATCTTTGGTAAACTGATCTAGATTTTGTAATTTTTTTATGAATGTAAGTTTTAGTAAGAGTTCTGAGTACCTTCAATATCACTTCTTTTTCATCCATTTATCCACCAATAGCTTTGATGCCATTGACAACTTCATCCATCCTCTATAAGTAGCTTGTAATTTTTTCATCTTCAAACATTCACATGGTTTCAAACATGAGCTTTAAATTCTACATTTTAGCTTGCTTGACCTTATCATTTCCTTCAAGAATACTTTCTAACTTTTTCCAAATTTAATTAGTAGTTTTTAGATTCATGACTTTCACCAATTTAGAATTAGAGAGACCACTTAAAAGAGCATGCCTTGCTTTGCCATTGATTTCATAGGCCCTGACCTCATCTGTAGTATTAAGACCATTTTCAAGTATTGTATATTGATTCATTGCAGGTATCCAAATGTCATATCCAAGAGAAATCAAATAACCTTCAATCCTTATTTTTCAAAAAGCATAGTTAGATCTATCAAATAAGAGAACATTCTTCCTGTGTTCCATCCCAGATCTACCTCAAGCAATTAAGATCTCTTTCAAGGAACCTTTCTCTAATATCAATTATTGAATACACAAGAGAACTGAGAGGGGGGGTGAATTAGTTGTAGCTTAAAATTCCAAAATCTTCATAGACATTCAAATCTACATTAATCTAATTAACCCTTAAACTATTTTGATGATTAAGCATGAAAAGAAAATAATAGAAACTAAATCATTGACAACACCATACACAAGAGAACACTAGATTTACATGGAAAACCCAAGAAGGGAAAAACCATGATGAGGATTATCTCACAATAGAAAGTAGTAACAATACTTAATTACAAAAGGCTCACTATGAAAGGCTCACTGCCAAAGGGATCACTACCCAAAAAGAAAGAAATAGAAGAGGTGGCTCACTACCGAGATTTGAACTGTTATTGTCATCAGGGCAAAAATCAGGTCTAAAACTAAAACAACAAGATATCAAACCCTAACTAGAACAATAGAGTACAAATTAGCATGAAAATCAAAAGAAGAAAGAAAAGCAAACCGATCTCCAAGCTAGATTTGATATATCTCCATTGCTCTTCTCAACCTCGCATAGGCATGCAAGATTTTGAAGGTTGAATATGGGAGGAATGTTGGTTGCTCATTCCAACAGCATAATAGTACTTGAAAGTTCAACATCATGCAAATGGCTTGTGAGAGGTCTAATTTATAGAAAGGATTGATTTGAATGAAAGGTTGAGATTGAAAGTTGGTTTCAATGATGTGGATGGCTAGGATCAATTAGGTTTTCCTACTCCATGAGGAGTTGTAGTCATGTGACAAGTGTTGCAATGTGATGAAAGGTGAGGAAATAATTCAGATATTTTATTTGAATTATTTGGGACATGTGAAAGGGCAATTAATTAAATAAATGAGATTTATTTAAATAATTGTCTAAGTGATTAAGATGGGATTAGAAGTGGGATTAGGACAAAATGCTACAAGATGTCCCTAGTAATGTGTCAACTAGGTAATGCAAGACATGGACAAATTTAAGTGTCTATAGTTATAACTGCATCTGACACATGTATGGAGTATAGTTCCAATGAAGCTCAATATTCACCACAACACCTCCACAACATCTCTAAATAATAGTAGACATGTTCTACTCACTACGTCTAGTAGTCTAAAACATGACAACTTGTACTACACCACACATTCAGCTACTCTACTATTCACATTATATTCAATACTCATACTCTAATCATGATTCATTGAAACTTATTTATATTGTCTTCAACCTTGAGAAAATTCTCCAAGGTTGGAAAATCACCTTGACCTAGAAGATTCAAATTAGGTCTAGGCCTAAACACTCTCATGATAGAAAGAAATTAAGGTGGACCACAACACATCTTATCTTGGACCTAAATTCATCCAAGCACACTACTCCACACTTTAACAATCACCAAAGTAATTGCTCAATTAGTGTAAACACCCAAGGTCGGCTAAACATGTGTTAACACAATGAAATTGTAAGTTTGTACTTCCTCAAACCCAAAGATGACTTTCAAACAACATGCAAGGATTAAACACAATCTAAATTATTCCATGAACATCCTAAAACATCCTATAAACCAGAAAATTCCTCTGCAACAACTTTCACCTACCATACAACCTTATCTTTTTCATCTAGTATGCTTAACTATCTCTATCATACATTGTATGTCTAGAGATTGACTTCCAGAGCACCAAACCATGAACAACTTCAATAGCAGAAATATATAAACATTATGATCATAATTCTAGAATCATAAGACCTGAAGCCACATTGTAAAGAAATGTAGAGCAAGGACATTTATTTGACACACCTTTGTACAACTTAGAACACAATCCATATGCTAGTGAACACAACTTTCTCTATGCAGCAAACCAGAGCACCAAATCTGGAATATAACAATTCTCAACACCTTTGAACAACATATCCAAACCACAAAGATAGATCTTCAACATAGAGGAAATGCGGAGCAAAACTAGAACACTACTCTATAAGCCAAAATGCCACTACAACACATTGTTTCCTTTATTAATTAAATTTTCTCAAAAGCACTTCGAAACCAACCAATAGAAACATATTCCTATGATCTTCAACATCTCTTCAAAGTACCCACATTATCTTCAACAAAGTAACTCAACCAAATAGCTCACACCATTGCAACCATTGCAAAAACCTCATCTTAGGGACAATATCCACTCAACACTAACTACACCACATTGTCTTCAACATAGTAATTAAACCAAATACCTCAAACCATTGTAATAACCTCATCTCAGAGACAATATCTACTCATACTCTTGCACCAAAAACAACTCACACAAATGACACAATAGACACCAATGACAACACAAGCTTGTTGATATCAATGACAACATTGATTACACATACTTGCAACAAGACTAAGATTTTATCAAGATCAAGGACAAGGGGATGGGTAGAAAACTACTGATAACAAAAGTAAGAAACAAGTATGCAAGAAGGGAGGTAAAGGAAATGGGAGAATACATGGGATAGAATAAGGAAATTTAAGGATGGGATGGAAGGAAAGGTGAAGGAAAGGAAAACTAACAATGAACTTAGAGTAGGTGTTGGTAAAGTTAGGCTAAGTTTTAGGAATTCTAAGGTAGGTGTTGTGAAGATATGAAAGAGAAGGAAGTGTGTAGGGAAGGTGAAAATAGGTTTTGGTGTATTAAATCCAACATCATGATCTCTCTCATCCTCTCTTCCTCACTTTCGCTCTTTGCCTAACAAACACACACACACACACACTCTCTTTTAGTTCCACTATCCCTGAGTCTCTCTCTCGCTCTCTCTCTCCCTCAGTTTCTCTCATACTCTCTTCCTCACTTCCTATCTTTCCCAAACTTTCTTTGTCTCTCTCCCCAACTAAACATATAATGTCAAACATATAGAATGTGAAACTAAGGTAAGCAGAAATGCCAAACATATAGAAGGTGAAATATTAATCATGTCAAACATGTCTCTCTCGTCCTCTCTCCTTGAGTCTCTCTCTAGCCTTATGGATATGGTAGACCCATAAAAGATTAAGTGAGGATAGTCAAATCATGTCAAACATGTAGAAGTTGAAATGAGGATAGCCAAATCATGTCACATGTAGAAGCTGAAATGAGGGTATGTAAAGCATCTCTCTATCTCTCTATCTCTCTCTCTGATCTAAGCATGTCATTTGAGCCATAAAAAATAATATTTTTGAAGGCTCACCAAAATAATGGGTCTAGTTGTGCTACAACTTTACTTGTCTTTGTCACTAGTATTATGATGAAAATGGGCTATGAGAGATTAAGCACTAGAAATTGTGTCATTGTTACTTCCTACATTGTTGCTACAAATTTACTTCTCTCTCTCACTCTAGGGATTTTCTAGACCCTAGAAGATAACATGAGGATAAGCAAGTTGTGTCAAACATGTAGAAGCTGAAATGAGGATAACAAAATCATGCTAAATATGCCTCTCACCCCTTGTCTCTCTCTTCCTCTCGCCCTGAGTTTCTCTCCCCCCTAGTCTCTCTCTCATCCTCACTTATTCTCTTTCTATAACTCTTTGTCTCTCTCTATCTCTCTCTCCCCCAAATAAACATATAAAGTCAAATATATAGAAGGTGAAATTAAGGTACTAATAAATGTAAAAAATATAGAAGGTGAAATGGGGATATACTAGTTTATTGTTAATTTTTAAATCTTATTTTTTCTTCAAGAATATAAAATTCTCTACTAATTGTACCGGCTTATTGCATATGGGTTTTCATTAATGTCAATAGTGGTATGGAGTGCTATAGTATGGAAGAGTGTAAACGATGTCAAAGGGAGATTATGGTAGTATGGTGATCAATGAAGACATTATAGAATAAGTGATTAGAAACATTGTGAAGCAAAGAGAAGAGGGATGAATATATGCTTTATAGCCAAAGGAGCATATCAAGAAAGAAGGACAAAAGGAGATGGATAAATATCATCTATACAGAAGGAGATGGATCAATATCATCTATACATGATCATACCATATCTTCTAAAGTTCATGTGTAAGTTCACAAACCTTGATATAATTATGTTTGAAGTTTATGTTGATTAGAGTTGGGGTCCTACTAAATGATTATGATATGAAATCATGATATTTACTACATGATAAAGAAAGTTGTAAAAAATTGAAGGAAATTGTCTAAGTATAGCACAAGTCAAGTAAACGGTCACAAACTTACAAGAAGGTGCCGTATTCTACCAAAAATGAAGGTAAGGGTCTATGGATTGAACTAATGGTTGGATATCACACTCAAGTACCTATGTTTTAGGTTTGAGTTCATGAATCTTACCACAAGATGTTTTGGAGACAGAAGTGTGAAGATAGTGTTGAAACAAGGTAAGTGTAGTCATAGGGAGACATGAGACTGCTCCATACTTCTCCACAAATGAAGATATGATGATGTATCTTGAAGGATAGGTAGACATGAGTCAAAGGTATGTGTGTTTCAAGTTTCAAGTGATAGTATGTAGTGCAATTGCCTCTCTGGAATCATTTGTGTGAAGACATGCCTTGGTTCTAACTAAAGTAAGAAGAGAAAGATAGTTGAGGCCACCATAATTCACCACACAATGGTAATTGGACTTGTTGATTTCTCATGATAAGCTCAAAAGGTTTGTTGGTATGTCCTGTTCAAGTTTCAAACAATTATGTTCACTGTAAGTATGGTTTTCAATGTTTTATCTTAAGAATTTGTAAGTGGAGGTTGTTAAGGACACTGGCATCAGAGATCAAGTGTTTGCATCAGCATTATACATCTTGAGATAACAAAATAAGTATATATAAGTGTTTTGGAAGTCATATAATATTCACTATGTGGTTCACATGATGTAATTTTTTCTTCTCCTGTATGACTTTGGGTCTAGAGCCAAATACAAGGAAGGATAAGTGTTGCAGAGCTGACTTGGTGTATAATGAATATTTTTCCATGTGTGTGGAGTGTGCACTAGCTTGGAAGAGTGTGATAAGGTAAATTAGGACATGATTATTCTTTATTTTTGTATTGCACTTGATTTCTACTTATCGCATATGTTTTAGTGTCAATTATTGTGGCCACTACATGTTTCATGCTACACGTTTCATGTTGGATGACCAAGAAGAAAGTTTTTGAACTTGTAGAGGATACATATGAAGAATAAAAGTTGTTGAGGGTTGATGGGTTGAGAATTAGTAGATAGAATTGATATTGTGTGAATATACTTACAACAAAAACAAATCTCATGATGAAATGCAAAGAAGACCAGTTTATGTAAAATGATATTGCTATGGAGGCAATTGTTGGTAATATGATGATGGAGAAGAGTTTCTAAAGTTGTTTTATTGTGGTAGAGGTTGATATTGAAAGTGTGCAGAAGTGAGATAGTTGTATAGAGGCTGAAGTGATCCACATTCATATTGTATGAAGAACATTGAGTAAGCTAAGTTTTGTAAATGTTGCAACTGTTTAAGAAGTTGCAACTTCCTTTGGGTTGTATCCCATAAACAATATTATAATATTGTTTTATTTGTGAAGATGGATTTGGAGAGTAGATCCAAGCAACTTTTTCACCATGGTTTTTCCCTTCTAGGGTTTTCCACGTAAATCTAGTGTTATGGGTTTATGCTTCTGTGTTCTTATGATTTTTATGTTCTAAATATTTATTGTAGTTAGAATATAGTTAAAAGAATAGAATTTGAATAAGTACTAATTCACCCCCCCTCTCAATACTTTTGTGTGTTCAACACAACCTGAGAAGGTATAAGGTTATTTGGCACCATTAATCTACATTAATAACACTACTAGACATAAACACATAAAAAGAAAAGAAAATTGTAATAAAATCATGAATCTTAAGATTGTGTCATTCCACTAATTCAATACAATGAACTATATGGATTCACTCTACTCTTTATGGTGTCAAGTATTGCTTCATGGTTAGACTTGCAAATTTTCCACTTATTCAATGATCTATCCCCATATTTATTAATTGAACATTTAATGCCACAACAAGGTTAGAATAATGAAAAATTTCCTTATGTTTGTTAAAGTCCTTAAACAACCACATATCATACTTGTTCATTGGATACATTATAATCCATGTTCTAATAAGAACCAACAATCCTATAGGATACTCAATATTTTCTCCATCTATAACAAGGGCTGTTAATTTCTTTTCTACCTGAACACAATGACATAAATAATAATTCATTCCTTCATCATTATCTTCATCCACAATAATTGCATAAACATGCCCTACATTAAATTGCAAAAAAAGATGAATTCATTAAATGATACAAATATACTACATCACAATCTAAAATATATTAATTTTCATTAAGTAATGTGTCTATAATACCTTGTCCAACTAGATCTAAAATATGGTCAAATTCAATTGATGATTCCATCTACACAAGTTGTAGTTCTCTTGGAAGTCAATATGTCTCAAGTGAGCTTAATTTTCTAGCACACCATTCATTGACCCATTCTTTTGACTCACACTCATTCCAAGAAAAATCTATACATGAGGAACAGAAGCACCTTCTACCTCAAATGAACAATCCATGATGTTGCATTTGAGTGTCTAAAATAGTGGAACTCACTCAATCCTATCAGTGTACAACAATATTCATATTTTGTAATGTTAGCAAAAAAATTTATGAACTATAAGCTTACATTCCCATTATAAAGTTACACCATTCGATGATTGATGTTGCATCTATCAACTTTGCACTATATTTGTACTTCAACTCTTCACTTGCTAAGGATCTTTTAATACATGCTCTAGAACCATCATTCTTTCCTTTTCCATACTCAACCTCAAATAAATTCCATATATGTTGAACAAAACTCATTATGTGAATCTAATCAACCAGTACAACATCCTTGAATTCTTAAATTATGATGCACAATTATTTGAAAATATGATATGCTGACCAAACATGATGTTCCTACTACTCAAATTACCATAGAACATCTAAAAGAAGCCTTGCACAAACTATGTAGAATGTGTGCAATCATCACTAATATAAAAATGATACTCCCTTAATATATTTTTATCTTCCTCTATACTATTAGGTTCGTGAATGATGCTATATGCATAAATATAGCAACCTAAGTGGAGTTATAGTACTTTGCCTAAACCTCATATTGTGGTTGTAGTGTATAATTATTTGCAAAGTATACAATTGGCATGACTGTATGAAGTGGAAATGTGCCCTTTCTAAACTTGAATTGCAACTCCAACCATCGAGCTCTATGTGTATGCCTTGCATACTCATACACTATCTTTTTGTGAGAAATAAGCATAAATATAGATACTAGTATTTCTTCACTCACCCATTCACACCTTTTGTCTCTTTACTATCTTTTAGAGTATATGCCACAAACTTATTTTTTTCAAAAGGTACTAGTTCATTTCCAATTGCATGTGTATTCTTCATGTGTACACAAGTTTTCAAATGTTGAAAACCACAACAACTATCACATGTTCCATCCAACCATGATTTCTTATAAAAGAACTATCCATCTACTCTATAATAAAAAATGCTTGAAATGAAATCTATTGCTGATTTAGGTGGATTTCCTATCATACACTCTTCCAAAATATCATTAGTATGCAAAGATACACATATTTGTCAAGAAACATCATAATGCATAGAAAATTCCATGTGAATTATACAACAACAAGTTGTGTGTGTGACTTATTTTGACATAAAAAATGTTTTTCCATTTCAAAATACATTTTACTAATTTGAATTTGAGGATAACTCTCTACAAATTTGGAGAAAAGTTGTGTCTGAGTCATATCCAAAAAATGCTTTTAATGTGGCTCATAGTTTTGACAACAAAGTTGATTTTTTTACAACATCCATTTGATTATGAGATACTCTTGTGTTATTTATCCAAAATTCATCAATTAGAGATTTTAATGGTTCAACTATGACTTTATCTTGTTGTGGGGTTCTACCAAAAAATGCCTATAATTCATTGCTAGTTGGGTCCTCAACTCTTTCACACCTCCAAATGGCCTTCATCAATGTTTGTATACTTATCTTTAGTCCTTGACTTGTTTTTCTTATCAATTGAGATTTCTTTGTTTTATTGCTCACTATAGTTGATGTAATGACACGTAATGTAGCATTACTATAGTTTGTGTGCGAGGTGGAACCAATGCTTTAATATGCATTGATTAGATTTTTTTTCTATTGCTATTTGATGTCTGTTGATGCTTAGAATTGCGTTGTTTCCAACACCAACATGGGAAGTTTCAAGAATGTGGGACTTGCGACCTAAAACGACCTCTAGATTTTAAAGAAGCTAGCTCTTCTTTATCTCAAATGTATTTTGGGAAAAAGGGGTAGAAATAAAATGGAATGACAATTGCAACGAAAGAAAATTAAACTATGGCGATGCGCCTGAATGTGATTCTTTCCTTAACACTAAGCACAGTGAAGCTATTTTTAAGATTCAGTTACATTAAAGAGCAAACAATGCATGATCAATGTAAAAGATGGAGAACAAATAGAATCAAAGGCTCACAACTTCGAAGATTTTTGCAGTAACACAGAAAATATCAGCAAAGGCACAAGACTCAGTCTTCTTATTAATTTTCCAGTCACATAAAAGGCACTGATACATGCACAGTTATACAAACTTTCTAAATCAAGAAAATAGAACAAAGGCAAATGATATTACTGGCCACAGCAAAAGGTCTTCAAACTTCTCTTAAATCTCTGATAATAATCTGTATGCATAAAATTCTCTATCTCTCTATATCTTTGTCTATATCTATCTCTATGATCTTGACCCATATTTATAGCAGAGGACTGGCTCAAGATTGCCCGCATGATCAAATCCCAATGGCCTAACTGAACTGAAACTTAACTGGAAGTGTCTGACAGAAGATATCTTTTAGATCTGAAATGGTTAGCCTCTCTGCAAGTTCATTGGCTGAAAAAGATACATGTAGCACTCCCCACTGTGAAACAGGCGAGGACACTTGGCAGCCTCCGCAGGTCTTTATGACTATAAACACTTGAAATAGTTGGCACACATACGTGCCCCTCACTTGAAACTCCTTCATCTTTCTGGAACAAACAGGAAACTAGCACATGGCAACCTTCACTATATTTGAGAAACAAAAATCATGAGACAGATGGCGATATCCGTGAGCCTTACTTGAAACTCCTCATTATTCACGGGGGCACCAAAAAATGACACATAGAAGCGTCTGCGGCACTTGCAAAAGATACGTGGCGGCTTCCGCTATATTTAGAGTCTTTATTGTGTGTTTATATTAGGAGTGTTCCGGCTTTGACATATGTCACGGTTCGCTACCTCGAACCTTAATCATTTACCAAAAATGGAACCCACCACACTTCTCACCCAAGCAGTCTCAAAAAGAAATAGGGACAGGTGGTGCTTTCCGCTGCATTAGCAAGTGATACGTGGTGGCTTCCACATATCCTTGTGAAACTTTAGAAACTTTTTATAAGTCCCGCGGAAGATGACACATGGCGGTCTCTGCTTTACTTGAAACTTAATTAGAAACTTTAACAAAACCTCCATGGACATTACCACTTGGTGCCTTCCGCGCTCACTGAAACTTCAAAATAGGGACCCACCATACTCCAAGAAACATTAAAGGGGCTTTTGGAACTTATAAGAAACTGCACCTTGGATGTTGACACTTGGTGTGTTCCGCTTCTATTAAAAAGAGATGTGTCGCTCCATCTGCGAAACTTAAAGAAACTTTTAGAAACCTTTCGCATCTGCCGCTTGGCTCCTTCTGAGCAACTTTGAGACTTGGGCAGGGCAAAAGTAGGCAAATGAAAACCTGCACCCTTACTCTGCATCAAAACCCTCACTGCCAAAACTGAAATGCGCAGAGACAAAAATGGAACTTGCGTAACTAAAACTGATAACAAAATGTAGAGTATTTTACTCTACAATTCTTGGCAACCCCGAGGACTTTTGAGCTTGCTCAAAAAGAATCCAAAAAAATGTATCTGTATATAGAAAAAATTTATAGATTCTATAAGGCCGTCTAATAAACAGACCACTCAGCATTAGATAGTCCCTGTTTGTTTTGCAAATCTTGGAAGGCTAAATCAAGGTTAATGATATCCTTGTGTGAAAAACTTTGCAAAACATGAACTGTAGCCTTCAATTGGAAATCAAGCTGAGCCATGGGTATCAAGATAGCTTCCACTTCTAGCACTAATGAGGCATCTGTTAAACCCTGGAAGACTGACTGATCATTTTGTCTGGCCAATAGCAAAGGCTTGATCTCATCAACCATCAACACAGTGTTGCTATTAGGAAAAGGGGAGGGAAGACCCAATTGCACCAGGTCCTCAATATGTTTCTTCATGTCTTTCACTCCCTCCTTAACCACATCCAGGAGCTCTTGGCAAGTAATTGCAGCAGAGTTGCAACTGAGAACTTCGTTCACCCATTTTACAGCAATCATTCTGTCACTGATCCCTGCTGCTGATAATGTTTCATTAGATGTGTCATATAGTTTCTTTAGCAGCAGTTGAGAATCTGAAACCCTCAAGGAAACAGTGGACATAGTGGCTTGAACTGAAGTCTCAACCTTCTCACACAATTGCTATGCATGTAGTAAGAAAGTTAAAGAAGGTTTGAGCTAAATAATCTCCTCAGAGATTCTTTTCCACACTGATGCATATAGCTCCTTAACTAGGTTCAACACTCCTGCATTCTATGGCCTATTTGCCAACTCAAGGGTCAACTGTTTTGCTATTTGTTGCTCAGCCTAAAGTTGGGCCTGCATGGCAGCAACATTGTTTTGTTCCTTCAAAAGCTGCTATTGGAACTGTGTGGCTTGTTGCTGGTTCTCCTGACATCTCTTCTACAATGTGTCCTTTTCCTACCTCAGGGTAGTCACTACAGACTTCACCTAGATTAGCTCTTCTTTCAAAGAAGCATTTTGGCTCTGTGTAGCCTAAGGAATCTAACATGAAACAATATTTTGCAACTGTTTGGTGAAATCTTCCACTTCATCATTTTTTGATTTAAGTTCTGCAGTCAAGGTGCCAGAATGTGTCTTTTCCTGAGCTAGATCGGCCTCCACCTTCTGTAGTTTCCTTGATAATTTAAAATAGTCTATGGCTACAGCAGATGTGGTTTCATTTAGTAGCTCTATCCTGTGTTGTGGCCTAAAAAGTGACATGTCCATAGCCATTGCACTCACTGTATAATCTTGGGGTTGCATCTGCTCATTTGGCCTAGTTACATTGGGTGACAAATGAGTCACAGTTAGCTACTGCTGGATGGGGTCAAATAGTGACCTCATGTGTGGGACAGCCTGGGCTTTATTGTCCTTCTTCCTCTTTTTATCCATCTAGGCTTCCCTAGCCTTCTTGGCAATGTCTGCTTGAGCTTGGAAGGTAGGGGGAGAGGCAATATACCCACCGCAAAAGGATGGCCCTGTGGCAAGCCATAGGGAATAGCCAAATGTTGGCTAGGTGGAAACTGGGAAGGTATTCTCTTTGGAACAGAGGGGGAAAAGGGAGGCAATGATGCGGCCTATGATGACATGGCCTGAGTAGTAACAAGTGGGGAAAACTAAGAAATTGGCACAACAGAGGTGGCAGGGGATAATATTTGGCCAGTTGGGATTGCTACCCCTATAGAAGAAAGAGACTAAGAAGGAGAAGGAGAAGGAGCACGTACCTAAGGGGCAATAGATATACTTGGTGGTTGCTATTGTAAAGGCTCTGCTTCCTCATCTAAATATAGCTGAAGTTTCAGCTTCTTATGTCTCCTTGGCCTCTCTTCTTCTTGCTATGTTTCTTTCTCCTCAACATTTACCACTGTTGCTAGTGGTGTTTGCACAAAACTGGAAGCCCCAATCATTGAAACTGATGAAGTCCCTCTAGGTGGTGATGATACCACACTCTTTTGCTTCTCTACGGTACTGAGGGATTGGGGCCAGACAGTTGCAGTAGCTGAAGATGAGGCTTGTCCTAGGGCCTACACTATGTGAGTAGACTCAGGTTCTCCCTCTGACTCTCCAACCTGCCTATGGATTCTGCTTGTATTAGGGCTAGAAACTGGAGAGGGATGCCATTCATCCCAAATGGACTCCCATTTCTCATCTATATCAACTTTGCCAAAAGAATGAGTTGTCTCAGATATTTCTTGTCTATATTTCCAATAGGCTTCTATTTTCTCAGGTTTCCATTCTCTGCCCCTCACTAAATTTTTCTTCAATCCAGTGCCTATTTTGAGCTTAGGGTCAAAAACCTTTTTCTTATTATAAAATATTTCCCATGGCCTGGGCCCCTGAAAAGGCAAATCTATCAATTCTACATATAAATCGGGGATATCCTCCTTAGGGTTTCTTCTGTCCTCCCAAAAGGGATGGCCCTCATGCACAATGTTAGCACCGACATTGTTATTCTTGACCCATAAGGTTATGAAACTACTTGGGTCATATCTCCATTTTTCTTCAACCAGAAAGAAACCCAGGACAGCTAACTTCCTCAGCAACAAGTGCTGAGCATCTCTGACCTCTAGGGCCATGTTTTTCTTTACCCACGAAATGTCATACATTTTCTTTTTCTTCTTCCCAGTGCCATAATCATTATCAACCACAGACATTTCTCGGGCGACCTCTAAAAAGGCTAACCTAGGAGTCAAAATCTTGGGTAGCAACACTGGCTCTCCATTAAAACCATGGACCCTAATGATAGTATGGTGAGCCCCAAAGAAATAATCACAGGGAATGGGGGAATTTGCCTTGAGGCCTCTGATACTTAATGTTAACCTATTCTCAACAGGCTCTGGGCTCAGATGGCAAAAAAGAAGGGGCGATAAAAAGCTCCCAAAATTCATAGGGGTCAGATGATTTGGATAAGACATGTGTCCATGCGGACACGGGAATGGTCCGATTGGGAGCGAAACTTGGGTCATACATATTCAGATGCATATATTGGGAAAAGATGGCATGGTTCTAATATAACATGAGGTGAAACAAATAAGAAGAATACCTGAAAACCCTTATTGATTTGAAATGGGTGAGTAGGTCATCCATTGAGTAGGCAATCTACTCTGAGAAATCCACCTGAAACTCCTGAGACTTGTCCACAGTCTTCATTCTGAACAAAATGGTGATCTGCCAATCATAGACAGTGATGTCCTCCTTCATTCCAAAGATAAATGCCATCATGGATAGTGCTTCTTGACTGGCCTGTGCAAATTGTGCCCTTCCTGTTGGTAGTACTGACATTTGGGTGTTTTCATCTCCCAGCTGCATCTCTGAATTAAGAAACCTCAACTGATGATTGATGTTCGCCCATGTTTTCTACATCTTGGCAATGGTGGTAAATGTGGCTATCTTGTCATGGAATAGGGCCAACATGTCCCTGATAGCCTTTGGTGTAATTTGCACCATGAAGGGTCCCTTTTGAATGGTGCTTGAGGGTGCATGAAACAATTCTGCGCATATCTCAATCAGGTCGAGGCATAGATGCACACTTGGGACAATAAATTTTGCCAATTGAGAGGTCCATATTCTCATTTTGAATGTTTCAGATTGCTTAGCCTTGGCCTTCTGGATACATCTTTGGTGTGCCCCTTCTCACTGAGCTTTGCCAGGCTTTTGAAGGTTTGGGTCTGCAATACCGTCTGCGAAATCCTTCACTTTAGCTAAGTCAACTGCATAACCAACCTCTGGGACTCTGGTCCTTGTATATGTCCTTAGGGGTTGTGCAGGGGCCAAAGCATATGATTTTCTAGAGAGAAGCTTGTCAATGGACTCATAAATCCCTAGCCCCTACTGTGAAGAATGTGCCTCCACCATCTCTGTGTTTGCACTGGGCAATGGTAAACTTATGTAACAAGTATGGAAGCTTTGCAATAGGGAAGACACGCTTATGAAGCAGGTTTTGCTATGAATTGAAAATGCAGGTAAAGGGAATTTTCTTAGCAGTCGTAGGAACAAATGAGACATAGTTAGGCCTTAACTCTTGTTATTAGGGCATTTTAATGACACATCAGTCTCATAAATGGCATTAAAATTGGAAAACTGTTAGGAAATCTTATGAAATCTACG
Source organism: Cunninghamia lanceolata (assembly GCA_027924645.1). Classification (NCBI taxonomy): domain Eukaryota; kingdom Viridiplantae; phylum Streptophyta; class Pinopsida; order Cupressales; family Cupressaceae; genus Cunninghamia; species Cunninghamia lanceolata. The sequence goes on along the minus strand of BSBN01001107.1, from coordinate 8,340,281 downwards.
TGGGACAGTGTGTCAGACACGTCATAAAAGTGGCCATATATGGTGGTACCTTAGGGAATTTTGGGGATTGGTGAGAAACCTAGTGAATGCGAGAGTTTCAAAACTTGAAGAGACTTTAGCTATGGCCACGTGTTCAGAGAACACTTATTTAAAAGAACGAGCAGGAAAACAAAGCAGGAAAACAAAGCAACACTGAAAGGGAAACTAACTAACTATGATACACAGGAGAGACTGTCTAATTGAAATGCTTCAAGTAGATCCCATTTACAGGAATCTCCACAGGTTCACCCTCCATCGTTTCAAGCTCAAATGAATTCTACTGTTTACAAGAATGAATCTTATAGGGGCCAGTCCATAATGACTCAAATTTACTATGATGGCCCAGTTTGGTAGCTCTCTCATCCCACTTCAAAATAATTGATCCTACTTCAAAATGGGGATTTGAAGTCTTCTTATCGAAACAGTCTTTGATTATCTTTTGATGTTTCATTAATGATTCATGTGCTATATCCCTCTTTTCTTGAACTTCCAGGAGCTCAGCAAGTCTGACCTGCATGGGACCATTTTCCTCTATCTCAATCTACTTTAATAGCTGGAGAGCAGGAATCTCCAAGCTCAGGGGCATTTCAGTAGGTTTACCGTAGACCAATTCATATGGGGACATCTTTGTCACTTGTTTAGGCGTAATTCTATCAGCCCACAATGCTATATTAAGCACTTTATACCACTCTTTGTGATGATCAACCCCTATTCTCTTAATAAGTCTAATTAGATTCTTGTTAGTTGACTCTACCAAACCATTACCCTGAGGGTAATAATTTGAGGAAGTTTTTAGATAGATTCCATATTTTAGTGCAAAGTCAGATATTTTTGCCCCTAAAAATGCCTTAGCATTATCTAAAATTATGGTACGATGAGGGCCAAAGCGAGTAGTGATACCCTCCAGAAAGTCTAGGATCACCTTCTCTGTTGCTTCTTTGAGTGGTACTGCCTCACTCCATCTGGTAAAATAATCTGTGGTAGTTAGAATCCATTTATGACCCATACTCGACACTGAATTGATCATTCCAATGAAGTCTAGACCCCATTGGGTGAAGGGTTCATCAACAATTATAGGACTAAGGGACATTGCTGCATTCCTCCTTTTCCCCACATAATACTGACAAGATTGGCACTCTTTGACCAACTGATAATAGTCTGTAAATAGAGTGGGCTAGAAGTAGCCTACCTGACTTATCTTTATAGCTGTGGTTCTTGCAAAAAAGTGTCCACCTGAGACTCCATGGTGCATTTTGTGTAGTATCCTTTGAGCCTCACCTTTCTCTATACATCTTAGGAGTATACCATCAGTATTTCTTCTGAAAAGAACTTGGTCAACTAAGACAAAATGGACCCCTTGCTGCCTATAGTATCTCTTCTTGTCCTAAGAGAGCTCTTTTGGGAGAATCCCATGTTTCATAAACTAAATCCTATTTGTGAACCAAGAATTCTGATTAATCTCTTGAATTCTCAACACATTCTCATTTTTTGCTTCAGCAGTCACCATTCCCTCCATGTCTTGGGCCATGTATTGGCACAAGCCCTTGCCTCTAACAAGTTTAGTTGGTTAGACCTCCACATCATATTATAGAATCTTTGTTATCCAGTTTGCACTTTTCTCAGTAATCTTTCCTTCCATAATATATTCTCTGACACTCGGATGAGCTACTAGTATCAAAATCTTATTTCCTGTGACCATGTGTCTGAATTTCTTAAGGGCTTTTACCATAGCATATGCCTGTTTCTCTATAATGTTATACCTGGCTTCATACTCCCTAAGAGTCCTTGAGAAAAATGTTATTGGATGCTCTCCCTCTTGTTGATCATCTTTCTGCATTAGGACAGCAGCAACACTGAACTCTCCTCCATAGACATACATTATAAAAGACTTAGAGAAGTCTGGATTCCTCAATACTGGGGCTATTGAAATTGCTTTCTTGACCTCTTCAAAATCCTGTCTCCCTTTTGTAGTCCATTTGAAAACCAGGTCTTTCTTTAGTATTAGTGTCATTGGTCTTATTAGGCCTGCAAAGTCTGATATGAACCTACTGACAAAATTAACCTTTCCTAAAAAAGACTGAACTGCTTTCTTATTAACTGGCAAAGATAGGTTCATTATAATAGTGACCCTCTCTGGATCTATAGAAACTCCTTCTTTAGACACTATATGCCCTAATAGTTTACCTTGAGGTACTACAAAATGTATTTCTTAGGATTTAGGGATATTCCAAACTCTTGGCATTTCTTAAAAACAACTTCTAGATGGTTAAAATGATCTACAACACTTTTAGAGAAAATAGTAAGGTCATCTAGGTAAATTAGAATGATTTTATTGATAAGCTCTCCAAATGCTACATCCATTGCCCTCTGAAATGTAGCCCCAGCATTTGTAAGGCCAAAAGGCATCTTTGCATTGGCAAATGTTTCCCATTTTGTGGTGAAAGCAGTCTTATGCTGATCTTCATTAGCCAACCAAATTTGATTGTATCTAAAGAAAACATCCAACAAGGAGAATCTCTTTGATCTAGCAACAGTCTATAAAATTTATTCCATAGAGGGCAAGGGGTAGTGATCCTTCAAGGATGCTCTATTTAGGTCTCTGAAATCCACACAGAGCCTTATGTCCCCATTCTTTTTTCTGACTGGTACTAGGTTGGATACCCAAGTTGAGTGTTTAATTGGGAAAATGATCCTTGATTCTAATAGTTTCTACAACTCATCCACCATCAGAGGTTCAATCCTAGGATTCACTGGCCTCTACTTCTGCCTGACCGGTTTAGATCCTTCAGTCAGCTCTATAGTGTGTTGAATGATATTTCTATCATAACCATGGAGATCTTCATAGGTCTAGGCTATGACCCTATCATATTTTTCACATAAATCAATTAACCTTTTTCTTTCCTATTGAGTGGCAGAAATCCCAACCTTCAATTTTCTCCCCTCACTAACCAGAATCTTAGAATAGTCCTCTTTGTTTTCTTGAAATCTCTTCTTTTCTAGGCTGGCATCTTCTGGGTCAAACAAGTTTTCCAGGGTAATTAGTCCTTTAGAGAGCTTGTTTGACTTCAGTTGAATAATCTGATCACCATATGCCTCTTCAATTTTAGGTTGTAATCGATCAGCAAACTCTCCTAACTGTTGCAAAAATGAAAGTACTTGAAAATCATTTTCAAAGACTTGCCAATTTTCATCATTGTCTGGGATAGTTGGGCTCACAATAACTTTGACTGACTCATGATTTACCATTAGATCAGTTATTGGATCAAATTGTGAACCAGTTTGTGCCATCCTATCTGCCTCATAATTTTGGGTTCTAGGAACTACTTCTATATTGAAGGCTTCAAAATCATTTATTAAGTCCCAAATTCTGTGTCTATAGGATCTCATCCTTACATTTTTGGCTACTGCCTTCTCTCTTATTTGTTTGACCACTAGTTCTAAATCTCCTCTGACTATCAGATTCTTTACTCCCCTTTTCTTGGCTAACATGAGCCCATGCACTAAAGATTCATACTCAGCATCATTATTAGTACAGGCAAATTGGAAATGAATAGCTCTTAAAATTTTCTCACCATCAGGGGCAGTAAGACAAATTTCTGCTCCAGCTCCATTTTTACTTCTAGCCCCATCAAAATTTAGGGTCCAGATTCCTGAATTATTTATGGATTCTTGGGTCTGAGAGGGCTCATTTCTTAAGACATTAGGGATCTCCTGGTCCTCTTCAAATATAACATAAGTGCCTAGCCCTGTGGAGTCATAGTTTCCAAAGGGGTCACTCTGCATCATGGTTAACAACTGGTTATCTTCTTCTTGCTGATCATGTTCAGTCCAATCCCCTATTTCTTCAACAAAAACTCTTTCCTCTTTATTTAGCATGGCACGAGCTACTTCTAACTTTGGGGTTGGTTCATTTGTGATATGGTCCTTTGACAATGGTTCAGACAGTACCTTCATTTTAGTCCCATAGTTGGTTCTCAAGATGAGATGTGACCAATCAAGTGACATATATCCTCCTATCTTGGCTGTAAAATCTCTGGATAAACACAAGCCAAATACAGGGGGAATATCTATGACTACAACATCTTGATTTATGATTATATTGGGACAGGTATACAGCTGTAGTGGAAGTTGTTTAATTTTCCCTATTGTTTGCACAGGCTTTCCATCTAACTGCATAACTCCTTTTGTAAGTGGCTCATATTTTATCTTCAAAGCATCTGCTATTTGCTTTGGCATTACTATGGTACTAGCCCCAGAGTCTATCATTGCATTGTGCAACAGTTTCTTCCCAACTATTAAAGTTAAATAAAAGGGATCTGGCTTAGATCTACCTACCTCAGGTGTGTTATTCAAAAGGGCCATTGTCTGTAGAGGAATAGGGTCCTTGAGCTTTTCTTTATCAGCAGGTCCTCCTTTGGTACCAGTATGTTTAGGCATTGCTTGGCCCTGTAGAGCTTCTTGTAACAAAGTCTTTTGCTCAGGAATAGCTAACATGTCCCATATTGATATGTGGACTAGAGTCCTCTTTAGCTGATCCACCACAATCACAGGTCCTAGTGTTTGAGTTCTTGGATAATATGGGTACCTTGTTTTTTCTTGAACTTGTCCAGAAGCTACTTGGTTTTGCACTGGCTGAGGTATTTCTTGTCTAGCAGCTGTATTTTGATGATCTTGAAATGGAGGAATCCCCATAATTTCATTATTTGTAACTCTAGGTTGTTCCATCATCTTTCTCTTGGCTCTAGTGTAGTAATCTGATTGTACCAATGGCTTCTTGGAAGTGGAAGCTTCATTCAGGAATACTAACTCTTCATTTTCAATCCATGAAAACAAAGCATGCTCAGGGGCTATTTCTTCTTCTTGTTGTAAGGACATCCCTTGCATCTAAGCCACCAAGACTGAATTTTGCATACCAGGGGATTGATAGGGTTGAGTGTCAGAAGTATTTGCAAATTGTCCATCTACTCTTCTTTGCTCTACTATATTTTGCTATAGATTACCCCTGGGACAATCTCTGGGCATATGAGCATTATTACAAGGGAAACACCAAGCATTGGTGCCATCTACATAATTATTTTGCCCTAGGACAATCTCTCTGTTTGGATGAGGAGGAACAGTCTGCAAAGGTGTAGGAACTGTAACTAATTGATTTGATGGCTGAGGGTTAGTTTGCCTTTGGGGACCCTGATACTAATTTGGCTGTGGCGGAGGTCTATTCCCTTGGTATCCTTGATATTGGGGTCTAGGATAAGGATTCTGTTGTCTTTTTAGGTTAATTATTTCATTAGAAAATGTCCTTAAGATGTTCTTGACATCATCCATCTCAGAGGACTGGGTAGGGACAACAGCTTTAGCAGGTTGTTGGGGAAACATATACATAGACACAGGCGGGGTTATGGGGTTAGGGGCTTCTTGAGGCAATGGTAAGGTAATCTCTAGAAACATGGGCATAGGGGGCCTTGGGGGCAACTTTCCAGCGTCTATCAAATTATTTTCAGCTCTGACTGCATAGTCATAGGCTTCTGGCAGAGTCTGACCTCCAAGTGATTGAATCATTACTGCTATATCTGAATTTATGGCTTTAAGATAAAATACTATAGCCATACTTGGTAATGGTCTTACTGTAGTAGGAATCCTTTCCCAAGTCTTTTGAAATCTTGAATTGAAGTCAGTCATTGCCTCTTGTGGTGCCCTTTTGATGGTAATCAATTGTTGTAACAAAGAAGATTTATCACCCTTCTCTTTAAATCTTGCAAAGAAAGCATCTCCAAGCTGATCCCATGTAGATATTGAATTTGGGGTCAAAAATCTGTACCAGTGCAGAGCCTTCCCCTTAAAAGAAGCTGCTAACAGTCTTATAGCCACATTTTGCTGTGTGATCACATGTATTGCACAGACATCAGACATATCTTGTAGATGCTCTTCAGGTGTTTTGAAATCCTCCCCACTAAATTTGGGTAGAGCCTTCAGGGCAGTTGCTGTAATAGGATCCCAAGTGGCTAGTGGTACTGGGAGAATCAGAGCACTGCCAGTGTTCTAATTCACATAATTCCTTGGGGCTATAGGTGCTCCCATGTTTGCACTTAGTGTTGCTGTAAACTGATTGACCCTTCCCCTTGGATTAGTTATCAATGGTGGTAAAAGAATACCTGGGTTCATAGCGGAATGAGCTCTTGTTACAGGTCCACAACTTTGACTCCTTCTAGCTCTCTGGTTCATACAGTCTTGAAAGAAACTTCAAGAATGGTCCCACCGGGTGTGCCAAAAATTGTTGATGCTTAGAATTGCACTGTTTCCAACACCAACATGGGAAGTTTTAGGAATGTGGGACTTGCGACCTGAAACGACCTCCAGATTTTAAAGAAGATGGCTCTTCTTTATCTCAAATGTATTTTGGGAAAAAGGGGTAGAAATAAAATGGAATGACAATTGCAATGAAAGAAAATTAAACTATGGCGATGTGCCTGAATGTGATTCTTTCCTTAACACTAAGCACAGTGAAGCTATTTTTAAGATTTAGTTACATTAAACAGCAAACAATGCATTATCAATGTAAAAGATGGAGAACAAATAGAATCAAAGGCTCACAACTTGGAAGATTTTTACAATAACACAGAAAATATCAGCAAAGGCACAGGACTCAGTCTTCTTATTAATTTTCCAGTCACATAAAAGGCACCGATACATGCATAGTTATTCAAACTTTCTGAATCAAGAAAATAGAACAAAAGCAAATGATATTACTGGCCACAGTAAAAGGTCTTCAAACTTCTCTTAAATCTCTAATAACAATCTGTATGCAGAAAATTCTCTATCTCTCTATATCTCTGTCTATATCTATATCTATGATCTAGACCCATATTTATAGCAGAGGACTGGCTCAAGATTGCCCACACGATCAAATCCCAACGGCCTAACCGAACTGAAACTTAACTGGAAGTGTCTGGCAGAAGATATCTTTTGGATTTGAAATGGTTAGCCTCTCTGCAAGTTCATTAGCTGAAAAAGATACATGTAGCACTCCCCACTATGAAATAGGCGAGGACACTTGGCAGCCTCCATAGGTCTTTGTGACTATAAACCCTTGAAATAGTTGGCACGCATACACGCCCCTCACTTGAAACTCCTTCATCTTTCTGGAACAAATAGGAAACTAGCACGTGGCAACCTCCACTGTATTTGAGAAACAAAAATCATGAGACAGATGGCAATATCCATGAGCCTTACTTGAAACTCCTTCTCATTATTCAGGGGGGCACCGAAAAATGACACATGGCAGTGTCTACAGTACTTGCAAAAGATACGTGGCAGCTTCCGCTATATTTAGAGTCTTTACTGTGTCTTTATATTAGGAGTGTTCCAGCTTTGACATCTGTCACAGTCCACTGCCCTGAACCTTAATCATTTACCAAAAATGGGACCCACCACACTTCTCGCCTGAGCAGTGTCAAAAGGGAACAGGGACAGGTGGCACTTTCCGCTGCATTAGCAAGTGATACGTGGTGACTTCCGCATATCCTTGTGAAACTTTAGAAACTTTTTATAAGTCCCGCAGAAGATGACACATGGCGGTCTCCGCTTTACTTGAAACTTAATTAGAAACTTTAACAAAACCTTTGTGGACATTGCCACTTGGCACCTTCTGCACTCACTGAAACTTCAAAATAGGGACCCACCATACTCTGAGAAACATTAAGGGGGCCTTTGGAACTTACAAGAAACTACACCTTGGATGCCGACACTTGGTACGTTCCGCTTCTATTAAAAAGGGACGCGTGGCTCCATCCGTGAAACTTAAAGAAACTTTTAGAAACCTTTTGCATCTTCCACTTGGCACCTTTTGAGCAACTTTGAGACTTGGGCAGGGCAAAAGTAGGCAAATGAAAACCCGCACCCTTACTTTGCATCAAAACCCTCACTGCCAAAACTGAAATGCACAGAGAACAAAATGGAACTTGCGCAACTGAAACTGATAACAAAATGTAGAGTATTTTACTCTACAATGTCTTTAGACCAAGAATATTCATTATTGATCTAAACTTAAGACTTTTCATCATTTCAACAAGCAATTGGCATCTTTAACTTTCACTTATGTTTTAGAGAAACATGTTCTATATCTTATTCACATTTCTTCTACAAGTAGATTCAAGAATGTTATCAAGCATTGGGTTTAGCATATTCTCATCAATTTAAATAAAAACATTATGCTTTTTATGCAAAGTTCTAGGAGGTGATCTCAATGGAAACCTCAAATCATTAGATAAATTTTGCTTATTCAACAATTCATCAATCAGTGTGGCATCTATATTCACATTTAAAAATGCATACCATTTTCAATCGATGATTGAATACTTTCTGTAATGTCAGAAAATGTGCCCTTGGGGGATTTTCCCTCATAAGGTTTAGCTCTTGGGTCTTTAGTATGCATTTAGGTCATCTTAGCTCATATTTTGGCATCCTGATGGAATGAGACCTAGGTTCCATGGTAAATTGGACCTAGGTGGACCCCTTGAATTGTACCCTACCCAAAATAGGGGGGAGGACTTGGGCACCCGAGCCCTAGTCCTACCCTATTTTGGGGTAGCCCTAATTTCTGGGTGTTGGTTTATGACCATTAGTTGGGTCCTTTGCCAACACAGTAAGTTTGAATTATGAAAATCTTGGTGGGAGTGTTTGTAGTTGCATATATAAGGATGCTTAGGCATTCATTTAGAAACTAGATGGCAATTGTGATGTTCAAGTGTTCTCAAGGTGATTCAAGGCTTCTATTGTGTTGCATGAGTAGACTTGTGTGTTTTATGTGTTGATATTTCTATATTTGAGCATCAATTTCCTCATGGAATGAAGATCATCTCCCTCCCATGAGAGCTTCACTACAAGGTGACATAATATTGTGTTTTCATCATTGATTCCTTTGGTTTTTACCTCTGCCTCACAAGGGCACACACTCTTTATCTGACAATGGTGTTCATAGACTTAAGTGTCCTTCGAGGCTTGACCGAGCCAAGCCTCTAAACACCACAACCCCAAACCCAAGTCTTGTGATTGTAAGTTACAGGTGTTGCATTTGGGAAAAGTGGAGTTGCAGGAAGGATTGGCAGGCATCCAAGATTCAAGATCTGAAGACAAGCAGGACACATGAGCACTTCTAGGATGTGGGCACTCACTCTAGTTTCCTCAGCATCTGAGTTTTAGAAAACAAAAGTTACTTGGCTGATAAGTTTCAAAAGGAGGTTCGGATCCCGCAAAGAAACCAGTACCTTGGACTTGGGCGCCTGCCCTAGTGTCCCTAACTATTCTGCTTTGGAACCCCAAAAACATGTATTCTGTGATTTGATATTTTACTCCTATCTACAAGAGCTTTTTCCATCATTCATCAATTTGTTTTCATATTTGCATAATTAGGGTTTTAATGGTTAATTGGTCATAAGAGAAGGAAAATTAATAATTAAATTCCCTAATCCAAGTTTCCCTACATTTGTAAGTGACCTAGGGTATGATAGTGCTAGCCACTTGACCCTAGATCCTTGAATGTATAGCGAAGAGGTGGATTTAAACATCTAAACATTAGAACATTAACAAATCCAATTTTCCTCTAAACATTTTGGTGAACCCGTGTTTTTGGACTTAAATTGCAACTTGCTGAGTGTGTGTCTTCAGATTTGGATTGATTTCATTCATTCATATAGTCATTCATTTTATTGCATTAAGAAAATTCAATTTTTTTTGGAAAATTCAAAAAAATTGTATTGTTTGGCTTACTAAATTGCATTTTCATCATTTAATTGCCAGGGTTTTATGGAAATTTTGACAATTTTATATAACCTAGTAATTCCAAAATCTAGGGTTAGTAGGAAAAATCTTTTCTCAAAATTTTCTACTAGTTTTAGAGGCTCATTAAAATTAAAATTTGGATGTAGTCTTGCATTTTAGTGTGAATTTGCATTTAGATTTAAAGTATTTGCATTTTTGCATAGAAAATTTCAACAAAAACTAACAATTTTGATGCATTTTCATTAAATTTGCATGGGCATTTTGCATGTTCAAGCTTGAAAATCATTTGGAGATATGAGAATATTTAATTTTCATCATAATCAGACTTCAAAACATTTGCATAGTATTTTGTCCCAATATCTCAAACCTAGGGCTTTGTAAACAATGATTTTCACTAAATTTGGCCTTATTGACTCTATAAACTTGCACCATAGGCATGTTGTGAAAGGTATTTTAGAATTAATTTCCTATTATTAGGGTAATAATTTTCTTTACCTCATAAAAATCTTCACAACACCCTTTTATCGGGCTCTTGTAGTGAAAATTTGGTGAAAAACTACACATTTTAACTATTTTTGCCGTAGGGTTTGACCTAGTTTTCACTCCAAACATGTTGTGATCAATTTTAAGGATTGAGGTGACTGATATTATTGATATTATTTGTTTTACCTCCTGAAATTATTTACAACACCCCTTTTGCTAGGTCTTCAAGTTGAAAAATCGTGAAAAATTACACATTTTGCTATATTTTCACTAGGGTTTTACCTTAAGTGGCACTAAAAGAAAGTTGTGCTGGGTATTTTGACACCAATTGGCTGTTATTACTAATATTATTTTCTTTTGATCATCATTTTCCTCACAACACCATTTGTTATGCTCTTTTACATTGAATTTTGGTGAAAAAAGTGCCTATTTTGACATATTTTCACTATATTTTGACATGGCATTATCTTGAATTTGGATCAAGAGTGTGTTGAGAGTGATTATATTTCTGTTTTGGACTGATATCAGACATATAACTTTCATCCCTTGACTGAAATCCTTACAACATCCTTTGTTTCATTCATTGGCATTGAAAAAGTACAAAAACCAAGCATTTTTAGGCCATTTTTGCATACAGTTTTGTATTTGTCTTTGACATACTTTTGAAAAAATTCTAAAATATGATTTTGCATCTCATCATGGCATCTTCATGTTATTCATTTCTAAAATCTTTGCATGAGTATATTCTAGATTTTGAAAATTTCTCTAATTTCAGTAATGAGAATCCTTATGTTCTAGAACACATAGCTTCTGCAAGTGGTATTCATGGTTCTATATGTTCTACATAGAGCTGCAATTACTTTGTTATACACATGATTTTAATAGATTCACACTATTCATAGCAGCATATCCTTCGATATTAGAAGATTTAACTAAATTCATCAATAGGAATACTCATGAGAAAGATAGTTTTAGTAATTCCACTATTCTCCTGGGCCAAGATGAAGCATTAGTGAATGAAGAGCTCCCTTTAACAAAGGACATTCCTATTAGGGTTAGTTGACAGAAGATATCAATTAAATGTAAATAAAGATTAAATAGAGGAATGGAAATACATAGAAATAATAACAGCGAGAGACAAGTTTTAACGTGGTTCACCCAAACTCGGGCTACATCCACCAAACAAAGAGTCCAAATTATTATCCAGTAAATCAAACTGATTACAACCAACAATCCCTGCAACAATATAGATGCAAATGCTACAATACAATATCAATCAAAACCCTAACCCTTAGCCACTTTTTATCAAGCTTTTTGTCGGTTACAAAATACGGTTTTTTTATGTCAGTCAATGAAAAAATAACTCCTGATGCCTTTATAAAATAATAAAAAACCATGTGATTTTTCGGGTGTGCTGCCCCCAATCCCCCACAAGGGCATTACCCCTCAACCCCACCCTGTATTGTGATAGGGAATGTGCTAGGGGTGCTTCCCCTTGACCCCGTCTTGGGGACGCTGCCCCCAAACCCCCGCAAGAGGTGCTGCCCCTTGACCCTGTAGGAATTTGGGGGGAAACCACGCCGATAAAAGTGAGGAAAAATTAACCTCTAAATATGATTAGGCTCCATATAACAACAATTCCATGGGTTGACAATGAGCATTTATTTAACAATAATCAAAATCCTATCCTAGTGCGTGAAACCTCTATGGATCATCTTATCAACCTTCTTCCTTTAGTTGATTGTTCACACACCTTGGATTTCACTAAAGAAGAGAAGACCTTTAATGTCCCTCCTTTGTTTGAGTATTCATGTCATTTGGACATCACTAAGGATGTAGCACTAGTGGATTAGGAGAAGTCTCTCACATTAAATCCCTCAAGGATGGATGTTGAGATCATTCAAAATAATTTGCTTCTCCCACCACCTAAGAGGATTGTGAATAAGTATACCAATGAAATCCAACAAGAGCACATTCCACCTAACATTGAATCAAACCAAGAAGCATTTAAGAATGAACAAAAAAATAATGACAAAAACTTGGCAATGATACCTTACATGCCTTTTCTCTATAACATTTAAAATTGGAAAGAAGATGATTTGATTGTTGATGACTCCTAGAATGGGGCTTTCTACCAGTAAGTATCTCTAACCCTTTATCTCTCTCATGATGTGCTTCCCCCATGATATGTTATATGTTGTTTAGGACTCTTGAGATGACCTCAGATTCTTCCGTAGGGTCTGGGATACCAAGAGACCGCCTCTATTGTGACCTTCTTCTATTTGTATCATCATTCTTCTATATTACCTCTCTCTAATTTCATTGTTGTGTGTTGTGTCTTGCAGACATAGCATTAAAGTTGATGACTTGGGGCCACCCTCTTATGTGACTATCCCTAAGACACTTGTTTCTCCTCTCTTATTTATTGTTTCCATTCCTCTAGTGTTTCCACCTAGCTGGCGGATGATGACAAACATTTATACTGATGCGAACCTAGTGTCCCTTTCGAGAGAAATAAAAAAATGGACTTAGTTCCTAATATGATGATGGCGTTGTATACTTATCTGACATTTGGCTAGTGGAAGCACTCATGCTTTCCATGTAGTGAATTTGATGATGTTTCTATCACATTTAAAAACCTTAATAATACTGATGCTCTATGCACCTTTGTTTACCTTTGAATCTGCCCTTGGTGTACTCGATTTAGAGAGCTTCGTGATATAGCCCTACGATTATCCTTGAACTCTGAATTCATTGTATAACCTCACCTCTTTATGTGGTTAATAATATACATTGATTTTGTTGTTTATCATGATGTTGTAGACACTAACATGTTTCTTGCATGGATGTGTTTGTGGGAACATTTTGGCAATCATAAAGCACATGTCACCTCCAGGGGGCATGGGCTTTGCGAAAGTCAGTGTTCCCTTGTGTGTGTTATTCCTACCTTAACATGCCTGATATCGATACCTAATATCAACCACCTTAAGGTGGGGGCTTATATAAGGTAAGTTGTCTATTATAGATGTTAGCAATGTGTTTGACCTCATGTTTAAAGACCTACGTGATGAGTGCATCATGCATCCTAAGTGTGTTTGCAATCAATCAATCAATCATGTAAGCCCTTTGTGAAGGAGAGATATTACATATATCCTTTTTATCTTAAGCCCTATGTGTAGACGAGGATGGTGTATTTCTCAGAGAAGATTGCATCATCTTGTCATTTTCAAAAGTCCTCTACGGAGGTGAAGAGTAGTTCTATGACTAACTCAACCCTTAAGCGTGTGTGCCTGTAATTTGCTTGAGATGGTGTTGGACCTACATATAGGTACACTCCATCACTTGTCTGTCATGTTTCTCTGTGTCTTTAAGTGTGTGTGTTTTGGTGTACTTGCTTTGATTGGCATGTTTGTTGCCCCATATGCAGTCTAAAGACTTGCTCGATGAGTGCATCTTGCATTTTGGGAGGTTTTGCATGTCTTACGTGTGTGTTGTCCCATATATACAGTATAAAGACTTTTTCGATGAGTGCATCCTATATTATGGGAGGTTTATTTAATTTCCAGTACTTGCATTTGCATTTTATATATATGAGAAAAAGAAAAGAAAAGATATCATTTCTGTCTTCCATGCATTAATGTGTCTTCTATGCATTGACTATCTTCTCTATGTTCTACGTGACTATAACTATCTTCTCTGTGTTTTGTGTGCCTATTACTATTTCCTATGTGATTGATATGTCTTCTCTGTGCTTGATGTGTTTGTTGTGTTTGTGACCTTACTTTAATGCATGTATTAGCGTCACGTTTATACATACATTAAAGTGGGGGCTAAATGTAACATCAGAAAATGTCCCCTTGGGGGCTTTTCCCTCATAAGGTTTAGCTCCCGAGTACTTAGTATGCATTCAGGACATCTTAGATCATATTTTGGCATCCCGATGGAATGAGACCTAGGTTCCATGGCAATTTGGACCTAGGTGGACCCCTTGAGTTTTACCCTGCCTAAAATAGGGAGGATGACTTGAGCACCTGCGCCCTAGTCTTGCCCTATTTTAGGGAAGCCCTAATTTATGGGTGGTGGTTTATGACCATTAGTTGGGTCCTTTGCTGACACGGTAAGTTTCAATTATGAAAATCTTGGCAAGAGTGTTTGTAGCTGCATATATAAGCATGCTTAGGCATTCATTTATAAACTAGATGGCGATTGTGATGTTCAAGTGTTCTCGATGTGATTCAAGGCTTCTATTGTGTTGCAAGAGAAGACTTGTGTGTTTTATGTGTTGATATTTCTAGATTTGAGCATCAAATTCCTCATGGCATGAAGAGCAACTTCCTCCCATGAGAGCTTCACTACAAGGTGACATAATATTGTGTTTTCATCATTGATTCCTTTAGTTTTTGCCTCTACCTCACAAGGGCATGCACTCTTTATCTTAAAATGATGTTTAGAGACTTAAGTGTTCTCTGTGGCTTGACTGAGGAAAGCCTCTAAACACCACAACACCCAAACTAAGTCTTGTGGTTGCAGGTTATAGGGGTCACATTTGGGAAAAGTAGAGTTGCAGGAAGGATTGGCAAGCATCCAGGATTTGGGATATGAAGAAAAGCAGGACATAGGAGCACTTCCAAGACTTTGGCACTTGCTCTAGTATCCTTTGCATCTAAGTTTTGGAAAAGAGAAGTTACATGGTCAATCAGTGTCAGAAGGAGGTCCAGATCCCACAAAGAAACTAGTACCTTGGACTTGGGTGCTCGCTCCGGTGTCCTCGACTGTTCCACTTCAAAGCCCTAAAAATAGGTATTCTGTGATGTGATATTTTACTCCTATCTGCAGGAGCTTTTTCTGTCATTCATCAATTTGTTGCTGTATTTGCATAATTAGGATTTTAATAGTTAATTGGGCATAAGAGAAGGAAAACTAATAATTAAATTCCCTAATCCAAGTTTCCCTACATGTGCAAGTGACCTAGGTTATGATAGTGCTCACCACTCAACCCTAGATTCTTGAATGTATAGTGGAGAGGCAGATTTAAACATCTAAACATTAGAACATTAACACATCCAATTTTCCTCTAAACACTTTCTACAATATCAAATTGAGATGGCAATGATGACATACCTTCAACTCTTGCATTCAATTTCTTACTTGCATGGAGTTTTTTGAATTCATTTCTTTGTTTCTCCAAATCCTTCTCTCTTAGATGCTTCATGATCCAATTCATTTGGCAAAGATAGTTGATCTTCATTTATGGAGTTTAATTTCTTATTTTCACGAAGTTGTCTCATTCGTTCTCTTTTCTTTGTATTCACATCTTTATGCTCCTCTTGTGTTTGAATTTTTTGGTCATTTCCTTGGCATGATGTTCAATTCTATATCAATCTAAAACCAATGGTAAAAAAGCACAAACAATAATTGACAATTTATCAAATTCAATTACAAAACACGCAATTAGAATGTTTTTTGTCAATGTAAATAAAAAACCTACTTAATTTTGTCAATCAAGTATTCCAATTCTTCAAAACATGAAAACAATGATTTAAATTTGATTTTAAAACATGAAATTGGTCTGAGTGAACTAGCCACCAATGAATGAGCTTTGCTAGGGTTTCCTATGTCTATGGTCCTCCTTGGCCCCTCTTATGGCATACCGTACCTTAGCCATGGGATTTTTCATTTACTCTATGTTGTATGATTGCATTTACTATCATTTTTGTGGTTTTCATTATGCCTAGAATTGACTCTAACCTAGCAGTTCTTGTTAGTGTTGGAGGTTTGATAGCTTTGCTCAATGGCTCCTCCCCCAAACAAGTATTCCTAGAATTTTTTTCTAAAAGTATTCCATGAGGTAAGTATTTTGATTCTCTAGGTAATGTGGTGTTACCCATCCAAGATTTTTATTTTGCATGTCAATGGTTAGAGAAACATACTCTTGTTGATTATTTTGTTGGGGGGACTCCCCCTGAAAGTGTGCTTAAAGAATGGGTTTAGAAGGCCTAGGTCCCTCATGGGGTCTGTCTTGATATGGTTTAAAATTTGACCAAGGACTTTTTTTCTTTTTCATTTTGTGGAGGTCAGTCATGTTCAGGAAATCCTAAATCATTGTCCTTGGTATGTCTGATCCTCTTTGCTAGTATTATTGGCTTGGACTTGGGACTTCGCTATCTTAGATGACACCAAGTTACAAGTTCTAGTCTAGATTGAGTTTTCTAGTCTTCCATTTCCTTGCTTGCATTTTTTTACAGAATATTGCTTCTGTTGGAAAGAAGGCAAATAACTAAGAGGGGGTGAATCAGTTATCTTAAATATCTTAACTTTCTTTCCCTCTTTAATATTAATACAACATCAAAACATAAGAGCATACATAATCATGAGAACAAAAATAAAATCAACACACATAGTACAAGGATTTTTACATGGAAAACCTTGTTAATGGAAAAACCACGGGGTGACTAATCCAAGATTGTATTCTCTGTTAAAAGAATAAGAAGTACAAAATTATTCTTGCCAATTAGGGCTCACTACCTGAGCACACTGCTCACAAGAGGCACGTTGCTTACAAGAGACTCCCTGTCTACAAGGTATATAGAAAGTAACCAAGTGTTTGAACTGAGAGGCATCCACATATGCTGAGGTTTAGTTCTGGTTAGGCTCAATATATTGATCTAATGCACTTCATTCTTCCTCTTCTCTAATGTTGTTGTTATGTCACATACCAGACTTGTATTGCTTCTTCCACACTTCTCTCTACCTCTCCTCGCACACTTCTACACACACAACACCACACTTCATACCAAAATCTATTTGGTATATATATCCACATCAAGGATTTCAACATCTTCCCAGTCAGCAACTAAAATACTAAAGATATTTCCAAGACACTAATCTATTGGCTGAATCCATGGTTAATGTGTGATGTGTATTAAGGACATAGACATAGAAGTTAGAATTCATGTTGGCCAACCATGTATGATCTCTTAAATAGCTTGACCACCATCAATTTCTCATCTAGATTAAAGTCTGATGCTGTGTCAGTCAGTTCTTTCTCAGTCTACTCTACCTGTTAGGAACCCAACACTTAGGTGCTCATATCTTTTCACTATTTCATCATGGAAGGCTCAATCTCTAGAATGTAGTAGTCATGATACTCCTGTTGACTTGTCCAAGTCTACAACTTTCTGAGTTACACCATCTGAGATATCTGGACCTAATTATCAGACCTTGCTGTATGCTCTATTCTTGTTCACCAGACCAAAACACTCTTCAATCTATCTTCCGGTATAGGCATACTATGTGCTGTGGATGTGTAGGATAGACTTTGTTGCCATCAATGACAACAATAATGAAGCCACATAGTGTCTCTTTCCAACAATTTCCCCCTTTGGCATTGATGGCAACACTTAGTGAAAAATGACAAAGTGTCGTAGAAAACTCCCCCTTGGCTGATGCTCTATCTTGTGCACTGTTCTACCAGAGCTCCCTCTTAGCTAGATTCCACATTTTTCAATATTATTCACTCCCCCTTTGACATCAATGGCAAAGGGTGGAATCCATACACCAAAATTTGCAAAAATTATCTTATACATAGTCGCATAAGTATTTATACATGTTATACTTACATATACTTAAGTATATCTGCAAAGGTAGTCTTCAACTATTCAACTTCTGTCACCCAGCTCTGCTTCATCTTGTCCAAAATTGAAATGTGGCCACTCAACAAAAATACAAAAGCTTCTCCCCTTCTTAAGTCTATCAGATCACTGGTCTGGGATGTGGTCTGACCATCAGTTAAGGCCTCATCCATGGCCTCTAACTTGGGGATAATTATCCCTCTTAGTTCACTCATCCTATTTATTATATTCTTCCTCTCTTTTTCAAGCCTCTTTATTTCATTTATAATGGCAATGGCCTGCCACTCTTGATTATTTAAAGATGTGGTGAGGGGATCAAAATTTTGAGATAAACTTGACAGTTTATCTTCTTGTTCTTTTACCTTCTTTTCAATATCCCCTGTCACTTTAGACCAGGATAGACAAAATTTATATATTTCTCCACCATCTTGAAGAGCATTTTCTAGGCTCTTTATGCCAATATCCAGGGTTCTTCTATCATTAGTTATGAGTCATTACACTTTAGTTAATCTCTTTCCCAAAAATTGTTTTCGGACTTTCTCTTCTCTCGATTTCTCCAAAGAATCAAAATGGGTGCTAATAGAGTTAACTAGAGATTTCAAGTTACGAGATGAAGAGGCCGAAAGATCCTTTTGGAAGGATGGCATGATCTTCTCTAGTACACTGGATGCAATCTCTATCAGCTCACAGTCTTCCATGCGAGACTTCAGAAGATTTTCTTTTACTTTAGCTTGAGCAAAAGATGCTACCTTCATTGTCTCGACCGGAGAGAGGGAGTCAAAATTGAGTGGTCCTTGAAATAGTTCTGGTTCATCTATTTCCATCATCTCTTTGGTTAAGAAGTTTTTCACTACTTCTGCAGTGTCTCTTTCTAGAGATAGAGTCTTCTTTCCTTTTGCATCCTCAGAATTGTCATCAGATATCTTCTCTGTGTTCTTCTTCTCTTCCCTTTTCCTCCTCTACTTGACTCAATTTCTCCTCTTTTCTTCCTTCTCCTTCAGTTCTAGATTCTGCAGGGGGATCCAGAAGAGAGATGTTTACATCTTCATGGACTTCCTCTTCTAGAACAGAGGAATCCAAGTCCTTAGTCCTCTCCTCACCTATCTCCTTTGACTCTTCTACAACTTTCTTAGTAGATTCTTCTTTTGATGCACTTAATCCTTTGACATCCATGGCAGAAGGTTCTTCATCTATTTCCTCTATGATATGAAGATTGAATCTTTTGAAGGCATTTCATTGGATGTCTTTTATTTCTTGTCACCTGATCAGTCTCTCCAAGCATAAGTTTCTTCATTCTGGCTTTGCTCCGAAACTCATCCTTGCAGTCCTTAAAGGTCTTGGTCATTTGTTTTGGAGTAATGGAAGGATAGAGTTGAATTGCAATCTCTTCACAAATCTCTAAATCCTTTTCCTTGGCATTCTCTTTTCTGAGTTCAAGTACCTTCTCTAGACTTTTGGGAATTAGAGAAATGATTTCAATGAATGCTTTATTATAAATGTTAAGGTACTTAATTATAGCTTCCTCCAAAATTCTTTTGTTAGTATCACTGTAATCATCATAAAATTCAATGATTGGTTGTAGGTTCTCATCCACTATGACTGCCTTGATGATATCATCAATAGAAAGAGTGGGCCTTTCTAAAAATTCTTCTACCTCTTCTTTTTTTTGCTAGTAGAGGATTCCTTGAAAGTTTTCTTTTTCTTCTTCATTTTCTTAACCTCTTCATTAGTCTCTATTTCTTCATCATCCTTTTGTCTTATGTATGACCTTTTCACCTTTGTTTTTGTTCTCTTCTCTCCCTTTCTGGATGTCTTGGCTTTCAGTTTTGAGGCTTTTGGGCTCTTAGAGGTGGTATGTGTAGAGCTCTTTGAGGATCTAGTCCGGGAGGAGGCTTGTACTGAAATACTTTCCTTTTCTGCTTCTTGTTTCTCTTTCTTAGCTCTTTCTATTTTCTCTCTATTTGCATCAATTGCCTCTTTTGAAATGCCATATTTTTTGGCAACTTGCTCTACTTCCTTTCTCACTTTTCTTTTCATCTCTGGTTGTCTCAGTTCAACATATATTTTTACACTCAATTCTTGAAAGGTTCCAAACCTTTCTACCTCAGGGTCCTTAGGCTGACTTAGCAAGTGTTGGACATGCAACTCTAGGATTTTCTCATCTACCTGATAGCCCATTGGCATAATCTAGACTATTTTGGGCTCAATTGCTTCCATTAGGCATTGATCAGTGTCTACCATGAAACACACTATATCTTTGTATTTTTCAACTATTGTTTGGGGAATTCTTTCTCTAGCCTGCATCAAACTTTGGAAGTTTTTGAAGTATCCCCAGAGTACTGTAATTTGAGCCTTGGCATCACCAAGCCCATACATATAATCTCTGATTTGTATGGCAACTAGTCTGGCATTTCGCCATACCCAACCACTTGATCTGAGTAGCTCATTCATATAGTGAAAGAATAAACACAGTATTAAACCACCATACTTGAATGAGTTCTTCTTGTCCTTGATCTTTTGCAAGTTTTCTAATAGTTGGCTCAAGAGAAGATCACATAGATCATAGTCTGCATTTTCCCTTAGCATCTGATATGTAGTATAAATTGCAGTTTCAGACACAGAGTTCTCTCTACTGGAATGATATATTTTATAGCTAATTATCATAGAGGAAAATTTGATATCCAGATCTATGATATCTTCTATTATCATTACTCTTTTGTCAAACTTTGATCCGGTAGCCTCACTTACTATTTGGTTCTTGACCGATTTGAGAGTAGGCAACCCACTAGATGAGTGCCAACTAGTTACTGCCCTAATTGCATCCTTTGTTATCTTGAAGGGCTTCAACAACCACATGAAGTTGTCATGTTTTCTACTAAGAATATACCGGACCCATTCATCTTTTGCAAAATAGGGAAAGTGGATACAATGTCTAAAATGCTTATCCTGGATGGCCTTGTATTGAGGTTTGAGTTCAAAGGTTTCATCTATTAGTTGTTTATGGTAGATATCCATTATCTCTGATTCTCCAAATTCCTCAATATTTACATGGATGTATACCCTAACATCTTCTACATGCAGAACCCCATGCGGAATACTAGAAAAGGTGCCTAAGGGATCAACTTCTAGGGATTTGTAGGGGTGTTTTGGGCATGGCCTATTAGTGATTTTAACAACCATAGGAGTAGCCATCTTTGCAAAAGATTTAGAGAGAGATATTCAGAAATCAAAATACCTTTCTACGCTTCTAGGGTTCACAATATGCACCAAAAGAGATCGTTGGTTGAATCAAATTCTGTGGTTTGATCTTTGAGAAGGATGTAACAATCTTGATGCAGAGCTCTTCCTTTCTTTTTCTTGAATGCAATTATGCAAATGATGAATATAAGAACCCTTTTATCTCTTCGCAAACCCTAATTTCCTATTGTAATAAATGCACAACTTAAGTTATTCTGGTTGCCTTGTTCTGAGAGAGATCTTTTCAAATCACTGAGATGCACTTAGAATTATTTTTAGTGATAATTGACAATGTATCTCCTTTCCTCCAATCACACCATTTATCCGTAGATCAAGATATTTCAATTTTGAATCATACCAGATCTAACTGTGAAAATCTTACTTTTACCAGATGGTTGTCAAACCAGATCAATCTTGACTGATCAAACTCTTCAAAACTCCTTGTGGATCTTTCATATTTTTACTGAGGGTTATTTGGACATTTCTCTAAGATCTCTTTAATCCGCAACATTCCATGTGCCAAATTTAGGCACCAAATGACTGGCTGGGGGAATTTATTTTCCTTTGTGACTCCCCTTAAACCAGAGCTCATCTGTTTAGTTTCTGGAAGGAATATCTGCACCAGATTTTGGTGTGGATCCATCCCCAACATTTTATGTACTTCTCTTCACCCAAATTTTATTCATCTCCCTTTGAACTTCATCCGCATTCACTTTTCATTTTCCTTTGTCTTGATTTTGATTATGATGCACTGAACCCTCTTTATCATGATTCTTACTTCTATAGAATTTGGTAATATGACCAGATCTATTGCAATTGTAGAAAACAACATTTATTTTCATATGTGATTGATATCCTCTAGATCTGCATTGATTAGCCATATGTCCCATTCTATTGTATGCAAAGCATCTACCATTGAATGAATTGTTTATTTGCATATTTATGCATTCATGAGATCTGTGACCATACCTTTTGCAGTTGAAACACTGTCTAGAGAAGGATGAATTAGTCTAATTCATTCTTCTTCTACGCTGAGTTGCTTTATGACTGAAATTGTTGCAATTGTAGCATTATCCATTGAAGGATGGATATCTCTGAGCATTTGGTTGCCTTATTAGAGGTCTTCTAGGTATGTTCCTTGGATTTCTTGATCTAGAGTTTTTCTGACCGGATCCAGAGTTTTCACCTTTCTCATATCCCAAGCCATGCTTGTCATCTACCCTCTTTTGGATTTCAAGAAGAACTTCAAGTTGAGCAGAGCTTATCTTGAATTTCTCTTTGTATTCATTTTCTATTTGAAGATCCCTCTTAAGAGTGTCTATCTGATTCTCAAGTTGTTCTTCATTATCTCTAGCTTCTTCAAGATCACATTCTAGATGCCTGATTATTCTATCCATTTTGTGACAGTCCTCTAAATTCTCCTTGAGAGATTACTTTAGATTATCTTCAATTTTCCTTTTCTCTTCAATTTCTTGGGTGAATCTCATAACCCCTGATTCCATTTCATGTCTAACCATAATGACCTCTTTTGATAGCTTCTCACATAGCTTGTTTTTCTCATTCAAATCTTCATTAGTATCATTGGCTTCACTTTGACTTACTAATTGTTGAAGTAGTTCCTTTCTCTTTTTCATAGAGATACTCTATTTTTCTTTTAGCTCATTTGTGAAATCATTATCTTGTTTGAGTCTTTCTCTCAAGTTGTTGACTTCAAAGTGAGATTGCTCAAGATCATCTAAGGTAGATTGAAGTTGTTCCTTCATACCATACATATCTATTGAGATTCCCAGATTTTTCTCAAGTTGTTAGGCTCTATTTAGAGGAACTTAGATTTGATACCAATTGTTGGAAACAAGATAGATAATTGAGAGGGGGGATGAATAAGTTATCTTAAATATCTTAACTTTCTTTTCTTCTTTAATATTAATGCAGCATCAAAACATAAGTGCATACATAATCATGAGAGTAGAAATAAAATCAACACACATAACACAAGGATTTTTATGTGGAAAACCCTGTTAAGGGAAAAACTACAGGGTGACTAACCCAAGATTATATTCTCTATTAAAAGAATAAAAAGTACAAAATGGCACTTGCCAATTAGGGCTCACTACCTGAGCACACTTCTCACAAGAGGAACACTGCCTACAATAGACTCACTGTCTACAAGGTATATAGAAAGTAACCAGGTCTTTGAACTGAGAGGTATCCACATATGCTAAGGTTCAATTCTAGTTAGGCTCAATATACTGATCTAATGCACTTCATTCTTCCTCTGGTCTAATGTTGTTATTATGTCACATACCAGACTTATATTGCTGCTTCCACACTTCTCTCCGCCTCTCCTCACACACTTTCAAACACACAACACCACACTTCATATCGAAATCCATTTGGTATATATATCTGCATCAAGGATTTCAACATCTTCCCAGTCAGCAATTAGAATACTAAAGATATTTCCAAGACACTGATCTGTCGACTAAATCCATGCTTAATATGTGATGTGTATCAAGGACATAGACATAGAAGTCATCATTCATGTCATCCAACCATGTATAATCTCTTAAATAGCTTGACCACCATCAATTTCTCATTCGGATTAAAGTCTAATGCTCCGCGAGTCAGTTCTTTCTCAGTATACTCTGCCTGTCAGGAACCCAACACTTAGGTGCTCATATCTTTTCACTCTTTCATCACTGGAGGCTCAATCTCTAGAATGTAGTAGTCATGGTACTCCTCTTGACTTGTGCGAGTCTGTAACTTTTTGAATTACACCATCTGAGAGATCTAGACCTGATTATCAGACCTTGTTGCATGCTATGTTCTTGTTCACCAGACCAAAACACTCTTCAATCTATCTTCCGGTATAGGCATACTATGTGCTATAGATTTGTGGGATAGACTTTGTTGCCATCAGTGACAACAATAATGAAGCCAAACAGTGTCTCTTGGCAACAACTTCCTCCCTGGGGAGAGTTATTTGTGTTGAACTAGATAGGTTCTTTCAAGCTCACCCTCAAAACTGAGTCTGTGTTAAAGTGGACCTTTCACAAGTTTTGAAAGAGTCTATTGATATTAAAATTGGCACTTTTTAGCAAACCTAGAAGGTCACTTATTTTAATTTGTCAAACACTTGCTATTAGTGTTAGTCCATTGATGATAAGATTAAGGATTGCCCTCTTGCAGTCCCCCATACTCAATCTCTACCATGAGAAGATGACAAACCCTATTAGGTGAAAGGTACTGTTGCCAAACTAGAGGACAAATGGACAATGGTTACCAACTTGAAAAATAAGTCCACTAGCTCTAGGGTGGTTACAAAAATCGTTGAGTCAATAAAAGAAGTTTCAAACCTTTTTGTGAAGAGGAAGGAAAGCCAAACAGTTTCTAATAGCATTCTAGCTTAGCCAAGGCCCTTAGCTATGCCCTAGCCTTCCTTAGTAATGATAACTTAGCTGATTGAGTCTCCTCCCATATCAGGAATCCATAGGAGATCTCGTAGTCCTTCTCGACCTCTTGAAGAAGGAGAATGTGTTTAGGAAAAATGGAGGCATTCATCTCCCACCATTCAGATTGGGTCAGTGCCACTAGAACCTTTGTGCATAATTGCTATTCCTCTTTGGAAGAGTCTAATTCTAATCAAACGGTGGAGTTTCTAAGATGAATTTTCATTCCTGGAATGTTTGAGGTCTAATAGACCTCTCTAAGAAGTACTCTGTTAGGGATACTCTTCAGAAGTATGTTGGTATTGATGTTTTGTGTCTTTAGGAAGTGAAAGTTGCTAGTTTTTTTCTCTCTTCAACTTGCCACTCTATTTGGCCAGCTAGTAAAATGTTTTACAGTAATCATGAGGCTAGACGTGGTAGTGCGGTCACCCTTTTGTCCTCATGGTGGCATGCTTGTGTGGTTGATCATGGATCTAACCCCACACATAGACTCATCTAGATTATTTTGAACATTCATAATCATTCCTTTGTGATTATTAATGTTTATGCCTTGAATGATGTTGTTGAAAGATCTCTTGTTTGGTGATGTATTGCTGACTCATTACCAGTTCTACCTAGTTGCTTTGTGGAGATTTCAATATGGTTGAGATGGTGTACAAGAAGGATGGTACTCTACCATTTCGAGAGGGAGTTAGCAAAAGAGAGGCATAGTTTTACTTGCATAATAAATTGGGTCTTTTTGACCCAATATTGGTCACCACCACTCTCATTCTCTCTAGCACATTTGGTGTAATTTTTGAGCTGGATATGAAAGGATATTTAAATGCCTTGATCATGCTATGATCTCAGCTCAATCTTTTTTCTCTTTTTCTAGCTCTTCCCCACTTCCGATTAAGTTGTTAATGGATGTGACATTGTCAGATCATTTTCCCATTTTGTTTTGCATTTAATGGCAAGTAAGGTAGCCCCATGCCAGGAGGACCCAATTTTTTTCT
Organism: Cunninghamia lanceolata; assembly: GCA_027924645.1. Lineage (NCBI taxonomy): Eukaryota > Viridiplantae > Streptophyta > Pinopsida > Cupressales > Cupressaceae > Cunninghamia > Cunninghamia lanceolata. Next base: position 8,314,673 of record BSBN01001107.1, on the reverse strand, counting down.
GAATACCTCTCTACTGAGTCACTAGCTCATGCTAGTCCACATTAGCACAATCTAAATCTTGAATGTAGACTACCCCACTCAATTGGCTGGATCAAGTGGTGGAATGATGCTATCACCTAAACTGCAAGTTTTCTTCGCATTTATGGGTGCCATCTGGCTATTTTTCACAGATGGTCTTATGAAGAGACAATGTCTGACCTCTGTACCAACACTAAGGCTTTGGTGGCTAACCACTTGTCCCCTTCTCTGCAAGTCAGGGTTGTGGAGTTAAGACATCAAAATCAAGTTACTGATAATTATGCAGCCAGAGGGGTGCAACTCAAGTCTAGATTATATTGGCTCAAGATTAGGGACCGTACCTCAAAAAAAAATTTTCTAGCTCTTCCAGCTAGACATTCATCACCTAGCATCAAGTGAATCAAAGAGGGTAATAATGTGCTTTCAAAACTAGCTGATATTCTCCAAGAATTTATTAAGCATTATTAGAAAGTTTTCACAACCCAAGATTATACTCCTGTGTAGAATAATGCACTCCAAGATTGCCTTGTTGTTGTACCGAATAGGCTTTCCTCAACCCAAAAATATTTCTATGAGCAATTCCTCACAATTGAAGACCTCAAAGAAGTTGTCTGTACTATGGCCAATGATAAAGCTCTAAGAATTCATGGGTTCCCATGTGAGTTTTACAAGGTTCTTTGGGATTGTGTGGGGAAGGATCTACATAAAGTTTACCTTGAAGCTTTCCATTCTAATTCCCTAGGTTATCTTATCAACAAAGGGAATATAAAATTCATACCTAAAAATGGTGATCTCGAGGATATCTATAACTATTGGCCCATCACCCTCCTCAATGTTTCCTACAAAATAATTGCCAAAGCCCTTGCTTTAAAAATTTACCATCTTTTTCCTCAGATTGTGCACCCTAAACATACTAGTTTTATTAAATCTAGGTTCATCTTGGAAAACATAATTATTGTTTGAGAAGGCATGGAGTAGGTGAGACACTCTAATCAAAAGGCAATTTATCTCAAAATTGATTTTTCCAAAGCTTATGACTGCATAGAATGGCCCTTCGTTTTAGCTATGCTTTCTGTACAAATTTCATTTAGTCTATGAAAATGTTGTTGTCTAAAGTTTTAGCTTGCATCACCAGTAATGGTCACAAGTCCCAATCCTTTGGTCCATTCTGTTCTATTCATCAAGGTTACCCACTTGCCCCCTCACTTTATGTGCTAGTTGTTGAGGGATTTGGCTATCTTCTTTCTCATTATATCTCCTAGGGGCTTGTTCGAGGGATCTCCTTACCTAATTTTCTAGCTCAGTTGGTCAATGGCCACTTTGCCAATGATTCCTTCCTTACCTTGCTAGAAGAAGAAAATATTATCAAAGCTACTCTTGGCTGTCTACAAACCTTTTGCTTGGCCCCTAGTTTTGGCATTCAGTGGCACAAAACCTTGCATTATAGACAATATGTTCTTCCCAGTCCTCTTTGAATTTAGCAATATGCATGGAAGTGGATTGTTCTCGGTGAAATCTTTCAATTTCTTGGCATCCTCTTCACCTTTCAGGCCACTTTTGCTGATCTCTAGCAAGCAGTTCTATCTCAAGTTGAGTAGACATTAGCTTTCTAGGTTACCAAGCCCCTCTCTCTGGGTGGTAAATTTCAAGTATGCTCCAAAATATTAGCAGCAGCTCATGTGTATTACTCCTCATGTTGGGCCCCTTCCAAGGCCTCTTATACTAAGTTGGAAAAATTGCTCAGAGATTTTCTTTGGGCCTCTTCTGAGACTCAATAGGGCTTTCACCGTGTTGCCTAGGAGCTTTTTTGGGCCCAAAGATTTTGGTGGGCTTAGCCTTCTTTCCACTCAATGACAAGGGATTGCTCTTTGTGTCAAATAGATTATCTGATCTCTTACTAATAATGAAGCCTGGAAAATCTTCCTTTGGCATTGTATTGAAGTGGGTTATCCTTCCCACAAACATTCTTGGAAGGGAATTGGCTTTCAAACCCTTCTTGTTATGAGGAAGCAAGTTTAGATTTTGGGTACCTTTATTGCCAAAGCAATTTGGCATGCCTCGAAGGCGGTCAAGCCTTGGCTCTGCTGGACTCAGACTTGATTTCATGATGGGCTTTTGTTCAATTAGTACAATATTTGGTGGTCTCCTATTTTTTCTAGTGTAGGTCAGTCATTGGCCAAGCTTCCTTGGCTTAGGGCCCTCAAATTCCACATGAAGGGTATCCAAACCTTCAAGATTTATTTCAAACACCCACCATGAGTATTTTGTTATTGGAAGCTTTTCATGACTAGTTTGGTTTTCAAAACCATGGCTGTGAAACTTACGACAGCCTAGTGAGTGCCATTCCAGTTGTAGGGATAACTTTAAGGAACCCCCACAAAAAAAAAATATTGGTGAATCCTAACAAAGTGTCATAATTTTCTTGGTGAATCTTCCCTTTTTATGTAAAAAATAATTTTCTTGGTGAATATATGCACATAATTAGAATTTTTTTAAAAATCATGGTGAATCATAGAAAATCATAGACAAAAAACTAATTATAATGGCAAATCCATCCTTTAAAATTTTACATAGTGGGTCGGCACAGTCCCCCCATATATTCTTTTATTTTTTATAATTATAGAACAGTGGCTTGGGGGTGATAGCCACTGACGAGGTTAAGGGGTAGTGCCCTTTGTAGGGGTCAAGGTGGTAGAACTCCCTCACGAGGTTTGAGGATAGCATCCCGATGGGGTCGAGGGGTAGAGCCCCTCACTGCCATGCACAAATTTATTATTTAGAAGGCATTGGAACACATAAAAAATTAAATATTTTTTAAAATCCCAAAAATAAATTCCACAAATCTAATCCCATAACCCAAAAGACATTTTGGGCTTAGCATGCCTTTAAGAAGCCACATGCTTAAAGAAGCCCAAAATTTCTTTTGGGTTGTGGGATTAGGATCTAATCCCATGGCTCAAAAGTCATTTTGGGCTTAACATGCCTTTAAAATAGCACATGCTGAAATGATCCATGGAATTTAATTACAAACATTAGATTAAAATGGAAATCACTGGATATAAACAAAATATAGACCCCTATTACATAATATAAGCAGGAATGTAATACACTAATGGTAAAATTTGTCCTCATACATTGTGAACAGTTTAATGCTATTGGCGAATATGTAGGTGAATTAAAACATGCCTTCGAAATTTCAAGCAAATCACTATTAAAACCACATAGAATACTATGGCAAAAATAATAATTATAAATGCCTCATAAATAAATTGGTGGTGAATTGAAATGCATTTAACCAAAAAATTGAAAAATCTGGGTGAATTGGTATGCCACTAGTTGCAATGTATTCACCAAATCACAATTTGAAAATATAAACTATTCATCAATTGGTAGAGATTCTCCACTAAAAAATCCTTATCTGGTTGATATGCTTAATAAGGTGGGTATTCATTCCACTAAGCCCTAGTGGAAAGATTAGAAATGGTATCCAGACAGCCCTTTCAGAAATTACAAGCCTTCACTTGGTTATCAATGGTTTTCACCTCATTTTCCCATGATCGACAACTTGAACTAGAGATGGCACCTCCAGTCCTTAGTGTCTATTTGATGCAAAAGATTTCTTGCTACATGGTACGTAATTGTTGAGACAAAGCTCACCCACTTTGCTTGGTGTATTCTTTTCCAAGGCTTACTAGTGGGGTCTCAACTTTCTCACTTGGGGGTCCAAGACCCTCATTTCCCTTTTTGTGGGCATGCCGAGTCGTTTAAGCATCTCTTCTGGTTCTATACCAGAGCTCAGCAACTGTCAAATTGGATTCATGACTTCTTTCAGCCATTTCAGCCAAAGTGCTTCTCCCGGCATATGGTTTTGCCAGGGGACTCTCCCAAGCTCCCCGCAAAGTATACTCAGATTTAGCACACTTTCAGGGTGGAAATCCTCTTCAGTATTTGGAAAGATAGAAATGCCTAGATATTTTTCTCACATCCAGATTGATAAATTGTTTCTTTATAATGTAAAGTTATTATTTTCTCTAATGTTCTTCTATGGATTCAAGTGCAAGCAAACAAAGTTGTGCTTGAATTTTCTCACCTTTAGGAGCTTCTGGACCACTAGGGCAATGCCCCTTGAACTATAGCTCATGTCCCTCCCTCTCCCACTTCCTCTCAGGGCTAGTCGCCTTCACAGGACTAGTGGTGAAGAGGCTCTACCAAGGATTTTTGGTCCTTTTCTTAGGCTCCTCCTCGTCACAACTCTCACCCTCATAGGCAATTACCCTCTCCTCCTCCATGGGCTAACCTAGGGTGACCTTCTAGAGGAGTAGTGGGGGGTGGGAGTAGAGATTTTAGGTGACCTTCTAGTGACACTCTTGGAGGCAGTTCTAGCTAGCCTACTGATATTTCTAAGTGGGTCTCGCATTTGGACTTGGCAATTTCACCTCGTCGTGAAGATAAAGATAAAGAAATTGAGAAAGATGATGATGGTTGGGCTCCTCCTGACATCACTTCAAACCCCATTTTTGTATGAGGAAACTAGATAATAGGGACCCGCCATCTACTAGCTCTACTTTGGCCACTTAATGGCCTTTTTATTTGTTATTTTTGTAATGCTTCCTAATTTCTAGGTGCAACCCAAGACTCTTTGATTTTCTAGGCTCTACCCATATGACTCTCGAGGTGTGCCTTCTTACCACCCACTTTTTTTGTGAATATGTGTATTTTTATCTTTCATTAATATAGATAGAGATGACTATTCATCAAGAAAAACATGTAATTGTAATCTTCTACATCGATACAAGAACAAAAAATGTAATAATTTTGTCAACCAATCATTCTAGATCCTCAAAAGCATCAAGAGTGCATTTCTCTGTTATAAAAAGCACATAGAGGGGGAATAAAAATAGAACATGGGTCCAAAATAGTGTGATACATGTCTTTTTGTAAAATGTTGGTCAGCATTTTAAGCACTCTAAAATGCAAGCATGTTATAACATGCTAGCGTTATAACACAAGCACATTTTTTATTACTTTGGGAAATTTTAACCCTAACGGTTGGATTTTCCTTGGGCATCCAACCCAAAGGGTTGGACCTACCTTTTGGATGCCAAATATGTGTTTTCAACAAAACATAGAAAACCAACTAAATCCCAAGAATGCCCTCCATCTAGTTTACCCATTTTTCAATATTAATACAAAACAATACTAGGATGACTTCAAGTTTTTTATTAGCTTTCTAACCATGTAATTTTTTCTAAAATCTAATAATAGTAAGGCATCCATCTACAATTTCTTTTGCTAATGTGTTCCTTTTTGCATAAAACCTGTGTAGTATTTTTGGTGTCATTTTTTAGGCGTTCATTGAAATTTGAAACAAATTACATTTTTAGATTCTATACTTTATTCTATACAGATTGAACAAAATGATTTTCAATTAGTTTTCAAAAAATTAGGAGGGAGCACACTCAAATTTTTATTTTTCAAAATGTGTCCACTTTGAAGATTCATAAACAATCATATATTCATTATTTAAAAATTAACAAAAAAATCAAGCATAAACTATGTGATGTTATCTAATTTTCCACTAAAGCAATTTGTGAAATACTTAAAAGACATCAACATTTTAGGGGGTACACACCAGACACTATGCTATATTTTTTTAACAAAAATAGGAGCACTTTGTGTGCCTCCACTATTTGAACCTCTTAATCTCCACCATTTTTAGAACAAAATAGTAATTTAGAAATCAAATTCTAATCACTACAAATCTTGTTGTTATCACATCTTCTAATTTTGAGCATGGCCATCTTTAATTTCTCATCCCAGATCTAGTTTTACCAATTTTAGAAAAGAGGTGGCCACTTTTGATAGCCTTTTGACCCCCCATTTCCATATACATACCCAAATAACTTACAAAAAAACTATATATAAATTTTTAGACTACAAATAGCCCTAACGGCATAGGAGAGTAGTCATATCAACATTTTAGTCCATAAGAAACCCTTTGTACGTAGGTGACTTGAGTAGCACACAATGGTGGAGTAGAATGAACATGAAGAAGAGACAAGATCCTTAGATTTACATAGGAGTACTTAGGGTAAGGGAGAATGTCATTAATCAATTGAACAAGTAAATACAAATAGAAAATAGGCCTAGAAGAGTGTAGATTTTTTCCTTAAGCAATAAATTCTATCCCCATGGCTTTTCTAGTAACCTATAGTAGGAGTAGACACCATCGTCAAGCTCATAAACAAGAACAAGGTTATCCATAAGCATTCATAGTCACAAGTGCAAGTGTATCCACCTATGTCAAGTCAACAACAAGATCTAAAAAGGTACTTATGGCAATAAGATAACCCTATAATAATGAAAGTTAATTTCACATTGTCCCAAAGCATGAGCCTTAGCCTTTAAGCACAAGAAAATATCTTACCAGCATGAAAAATAATGTATCTTATATAAGATCAATCTTATGAAAGAAAGATTTAGCATGAGATGGTAGGCATGGAGATAAGAGGTTTCTTGCATAAGGATAGCCAAAGGCTATTACACAATCTAAATTCTAAAGAACATTATTTAGGGCATGGCCTTATAGAGCTCCCAAGCAAAATAAAAGGTTACAAATGACCTCAATAGGTAATAGTAGAGTCCAATGGTCACAACAGATCATCTTGAGTCAACATGGTCTAATTGTACCCTCCATGAGACCATTGTATCACTGTAAAAGTGAAGGAACCAATAGCCATTTCATTTATATGTTTAAATATAATGAGGGTAAGTCATGACATTATCACATTTAAATTTTGAGTGTAATAGATGACTGTAATGATGTTCGAGAGAAGACCCATAAGTCAACAACATGGGATAATCTATGTACCAATAGAATAGAATGAAAACAATGCATTGAAAGGTCAAGAGTAGTCATGAAGAGTACCAAGCCCCACTAGGAAGATACATGGAAACAAGGGATTTGTCTATGATGGAGCTATCAAGGCCACCACTACTGAAGGTGATGCATTGCAAGTGTTCATTTTTCATAGAACCTACCTAAGTCATCATAGAGAAATGCGCACCCACAAACAAAGATGGATCCCACCAGCATAATGTCACCATGCAAACATGTGACACTCATGTATAGGTCCACTTGTTACTATAGGGGCAACGTGACAACATAGTGAATGTGTGGCCAAATTGTAAGAAGCCATGTGGGCATAAATTCCATGCAAGCACTAAGTGGAATAGTCAAGTTTATTGAAGTCAATGGTCAAGAATATGGTGGTAGATCCAATGGTAGTGTGGAAAGGGAAATGATGTAAGGGGTTACTGCATAGCGTAATGATGAGTTATGCACTTATAAGAAATGCTCACTAAGGAAAGTTTATGCACTACCAACTGGCTAATACCATGTATCCCCATTAACATTACCCATGAAAAAAAGACACCATTGAGAAGTAGGCCCCGCCACATGGCAAAAACCATGTGTACCTACCAAATGGTCTAGTGTTGTAGGGAAAGCAATACCAAGTAGACAAAAGGATGGGTCTAACAATGGTAGAGAACTAATCATAGTAGATGAGATCACACAATGCCAATAGAGCAATACCTTAAAGTAACATTTGGCATTTAGTAGTAAATTCATGCATAGGTTAGGTAAATCATGGAGAAAGTTGTCAACAAATCACATATAACTTAGACCTCATAACCCTGCTCAACGAAAGAACACAAACATTGCCAAGTCTAAAAAGAGATTAGACTTGAAACTCTAAAATAGGCATATGAGAGGCTGAATACAACATAACTTTCCATTGAGTTGAATTCCAAAGTAGAACATAAAAATCGTGCATTCTATGCAGGGATGACACATGAAATAAGTTGAGGATGCCACATGTTGGCTACTGAAGTAAACCTTGAACATAGCATGGCCCCACAAATTTGAAATTACCACTCGACCAAGGAGCATATGATATTTCAAGTCTAGAGGTCTTGTGGGCTTGTAACATTTTGCAAGCATGAACATGATAAGTTAGATAGAAATTGGTTTAATACAAGCTTGGTTTTGGATATAAAGTAGAACTAACAAGGAAAAAATATAGGGAAGAATGAGATTGATGTCGAGACCAAGGGATCACAACAACGAGAAAGTAAGAGGTAATGCATACTAACTAGGACAATAAAGATAAAGACAATGAAATATGGCGTGTGTTCTTAGTTGTAGGTAGATAGGATACTAATTTAGTCAACTACAAAATAGAAATAAAGGTCACCTAGGAGACTTGACTGGGCTTAAAATATGAATTTTATTGCTCAAGGGGAAGATGAATTTGGCTTAGGGGTGCCTAGTTCTACCAAGGGTTTCAACACCTAGGGTTTAGGTTTGGGCATGTAGACTTGTATGAAAGCTAGATGAATCAATAACTAAGAGCATGAAGAGATACTACAAGAGACAAATCCAAGACACAAAACAATTTGAGGCTATGATCAAGACCAAATTCCTAGACCCACAACTACACCTTGAACTGAAGCCTTCTATAATTGCCAATAAATATAGGACTGGCCAACTAGGGCATGGAGAGATGAAAACTTTATGAAAATAAGGGGGTGCCAACACATACACACAAATATACATACATACATACATACATAGATATATGTATGTATGTATTTATTTATGTATGTATGCATGTATGCATGTATGTATGTACGTGTGTGTTTGTGTGTGGTGAAATTTGCATACCCATGTTGATTCCCAGTTATTTTTTGGGCTCATTTTGAGGTAATCCCTTAACACAATTACATAACAACATGTGACACACTTTTCTGCTAAGAAAGCTTTTTTATCATTATCCATCCCAAATTAATCAAAATTCTATAAATTTGACCATATCCTATCCATATTAGAATTTACTCCTACACATTCCTTACACTTAAGCATAGAGTAAAGATAATAATGAATGGGATTGTAAGAGTCTCCACTATGCTAGATTAGAACCACATGTTAGAGATTAGATTCACACTACCTAGAATTGACCTAGAGTCATGAAATTGACTAGTAGAGAATTTTAAACCTATTTTACAATCCAAAGTAGTGAGCATATCAAAGTCATTTATTTCTAATACCATAATGTCCAAAGTAGTGAACATATTAAGGTAATCTATTTTTAGAATTGAGATGATTAGATCTACATCAAATTATTCATCATAAATTTATTTCTGTCAAATTTTACTTAAATCTATTTTATCTACAACTGACATTATTTATTTTATCTTTTTAAGAACTATGGTATTTATCTATTTTAACTTAAAAGACAATTTCTTTATTCAAACATGTAAATTATTTTGATTAGAGGGTAAAGATGGATTTTTGAAAGGGCCCAAACCCTTTTACATCTATGGACTACTATAGATATAATGATAAAGCCCAACATGCAACATAAAACTAAAATTAGGAACTAAAAAGAGAGTCCATCCACATAAAAATTGTTAACCAATAACAAAAGACACTTAGCTATTAGCAAAAAGACAAGATGATAACCATAATTAAGATTCTAAGACAAGACCCCAAATAGACAGCTTGACACTACTAAGACCAAAAGTGCAGTGACAGTTAGCATCTAAATCTTTTGATATTTCCTTGGTGTGAATTTCCTTCTTATTTGATCTCCCTCTCTTTGAAACCATCCTTAGCTAAATAGTTCTCTTAGATCTTTGAGTTGAGCACATAGATTTGTTTAGATAGACCAAAGGGGAGGGCACAAGAGACTCCACTAAAAGGTCAAGAGAACAAGGGAATAATTCCACCTCATCTAGAACTATAAATTATTAGAAACTTCCCTTTATGAGTTACCAACTTTAGAATTTGATTCCAGTATTTTTGCTGAAATTCTTCTAGTATAAAGAGGGTTGACAAGAAGCATGGCCTTACCATTAGGGTTGAAAAAATGTTCATATAGAGCAAGACTTATAAAAGTTTTACTTGTAGTACCTCATTTAGTACTAGTTATCCTGCTTTCACTTATTGTGATAACCTTTTGACCATGGAACTCAAGGGCTTGCCTAAAGCTTCTACCAACCCCTTCTCTTGACCAAACCTTTGTTTCTCCTTCTTTAGTACCAACTACCACATCTAGTTAATTATTTCCCAAACAATTAGAAACCTCCTTTAATGCATCCTTCAAAATATTATCATTCTGACCCTTTTTCCTACATACCATTTGATAATGCTTTTTGGTTTAGAAAAAATGGCAATGTGACCAGCTTTGTGGCATATTTGACAAACAGAGGAGTTTCATATTGAGTATTTTTAATCCAACTACCACACTTTGAATATAAGATGATAGAGGACAATGGTTCCTTGCCAACATTACCATTACCATAGAATCAAACATATATTAGTCACCTTCTGGATTTAGTAATAGTGTCAAAAGTTATGAGTTGTCTAATTGATTTCACTATATCCATCAATACCTTGTTTTCTCAATATTCTAATGGTAGTCTTGGATTCCTAAGCCAAATAGGCACTGAGTTAATATTCTCATTCGTATTGTCAAAACCTTATTTCCATTTTCTTAAAAGAGTAACCTTGTTCTACCCAGAAAACATGGGCCATCAAGAAGGGCATGAAAATAGTCCTCATCCTTAGAAAAGAAAAATAATAGGAAAGCTTTTCTCATTACAAAGATTTTGACCTAACCTTTGGGTTTCTTTTTCCGTAGTGCCCAACTTCTAACTAAGTAGTGCTGGCAATGTGACTAGTTTTATGGAATATCTGAAAAACAAAGGAGTTTTGATATCCAATATTTTGAACTCAATTATTCCCAAATGGGGACATACTAGCTCTAGAACCCCCAACAAAACCTAGACCTAAAGCACCATTCCCCTAAAGAACATTCTTTCTAATATTTAGATTGATGCCACTACACTGCGGGAGCATTCTCTTTGTACACTCCTAAGTCAAGCTCTGACTCTTTACCAACAATGCCAAGTGGCTTACAAGGTAGAAGGAAGCCTTGATTCAAGCCCTTCCCTAACTTCTTATTAGAAGCCCCCACATTAGGATCCTTCCCCAACTTAATCTTAGCTTCCTTGACAATGCCAAGTTTAACCCCTAACGCCGGAAGATCTTGTTCTTTCTTTTCACCAGTAGAAGCAAAAATATTCAACAAAAGTTCATCTTCTATGTCACCCATAATATCATCTTTTGAGACACTTAGAAAAACATCACTACCTCTCAATTTTCATCTCCTTCTATCTACTCAAACCAAATCACACCCTTTCTAATTATTGGTTTTCTTGCTTCTTCTCATGCTTGACTTCATTTCTCTTACAAACATGTAAATTTTAACTTCTACTAAAGAACTTATTTTAGACATTATTTACTTTATATTATATTGAAGAGTTATTTTATTTTTAATAGCAGTGCAATAAATCATAGAAATTATACACAAATTTTTAATAAACTTAAATTGAAAACAAAAAAATTACTTTAATTTTTATTTGAAGAGCTATTTTATTTTTCTATTTGAATCTCACATTTTAATATGTTTATTAATAAATATTAATTTGATTTGTAAATGACCCTCACATTTAAGTTAAGGGGTTTTTGTGAACACATTCACCTCAATACATTTCATCCTTTCTCAATTATAATTATACCTCTTAGCTTAATTAATTTTAATCATGAAAATCTCAATTAAAATGTTAAATAGAAATTCGTTATATTTAGAGATGATTTACTCATAATTATCAAGAACACTCATAGAAAAATATCTTTTTATTGAATGAAATTTTTCAAATTTACTAACCAAAATTATAAGAATTAAAAAACACCTTTAAGAAACAATTAAAAATTAATCATCAAGATATTGATGAAAGTGTTAAATATAGATTACTTATCTTTAAGCTAAATTTAGATATACCAAACATTATCAAGAACACATTTTTAAAAAATCTTATTTTTACAAAAAATTATAAGAATTTATTGGCCAGGCTATTTGTATATATATCTTGGCATTCATGCAGAGTGGGTATTCAGCAGTTGGATTTGAGAGAGAATATTAAGTCCTGTAACTGATATGGAGTTGGGCTATAAACATTTGGTGTCGTTTGTGTTGATGATGATGATAGGGCTGTCTACTGTTTCTGTGCATACAGAGGCCAAGTGTGAGTTGACAGACATTAAAACTACATGGGTATACTATAGGGACACAGAAAATTATATACTGGAATTAAAGAATGATTGTAAGTGTGATGCCAAGGATGTTTATATCGAATTGATGGAAGGTGTCTTTGATAGACCTGGACGGAAGACCGAGACCTACAAAGTAAAGAGGGGAGACATTATTAAAGCAGGTGAAGTTATAAAAGGAACTATTAATGATCCATTTCCTGGGGGTATTATCCATTTTGAAGTGAGGACAGCATATGCCATTTTCTTAAACTGCAATTGAAGGAAATCAATCACTCTTCTTCTTCCTTCTCCTCCTCACTCTCTTCCTTTCACATTGTATGTAATTCCAATAACAGAAACGTGAGTCTTAATAAAGATTTCTTTTCCTTATGAGTTCAGCATTCGGTTTAATTTTTTTTTAACCTAATGAAGAAGCCTAAAATCTATCATACTATTAATTTGTATTTTTGATCCTATCCAATAATAACTAATTTATATTATTGTTATTATTATGAATCAAAATAATATTAGGGGAGAGGATCCAATAGCTGCTCACCCTAACTTCACCTATATCAGATCTGGACTTTGCCTATATCAGATGTAGACGATTTTTTTAGAGTTTATTTGTATGTGACTTAAGAGCTTAAACCTATTGTTTGGAGTTGGGAAACATGCACCAAGACACCTATTACTAATGGCCTTACTATTACATTATTATTACCTTATGTGTCACCATATGATTGATTGTTTCTTTGATGTGACATGTGAAATATATTATTAAACATGTATATGCCCACATATAGTATTTTCTTTATATATATATATATACACACAGGTTACTTATAAATTTTTTTTTGTAATATCTACATATATTGATTATTTTCATGAGAGTAAGATGAGCTGCAGCTAATACATGAACAGCTAATAGGGTGAATTTAAGCACTCAAAATTTAATTAAAAAAAACTGCAAATATTAAATTCTGGTATGTGCCCTATTGTCCCCAAAGTACGCGCGTGAATTAAATTATCCCTTAGGCTAACAGAATTTATATTTGGCTAACGGAATTGATAGCAGAGGATTACAAGGAACACAGGTCGCGGGTTCGAGTAGGTAGAACTGCCAGTGAACTTTATTTAGAATAACCTAAAGTTCCGCAAATTTCAGAAAAATTATACGGAACGGTGTACATACACTCCGAGCTCTATGGAATGCACTCGCTCTCTGGATTGAATCTGCAGCTTTCCCCTTTGGAAATTTGCACAACTTCAGTGAGGCCAATTTGGAATGGGAGCTGGGACTCTTATAGTGTAGCTTGATTGCATTGTGCATCATATAAAAAACATAGTTAGATTTAGATACTATGTCACAAACAATTTAGAAACTAAGGGCATGCAAATATAATACATTTATATTTTAAAAAATATATCTAAAGTATGCCCAAAATATCTTCTCAACTCTATGTATTTTTTGTGATTTTTTTCCAACCTTTTCCATTTTTATTTTTTTTTCTAATAGTTTTTGTTTTTTATTTTTTCAATTTATTTTTTTGGTGATTTTCTCCATTTTTTTTTCCTTTTCCAATTTCTTTTTTGTTTTTGTTTTTTATTTTTTATTTTTTGCTATTTTTTAATTTTATTTTTCTATAAATTTAGTGCTCTCATCCCCACCCCAATATGACTCTAAATGCCTCTCGCCATAATAACATAGTGATTATAGTAACATTGTATTCTTGGTGGGAGCATATAATGAATTTAATACTATTTCAGAAACAATTTAGAAATTAAGGGCATGCAAATATTATCTAAATGATATATAACATATAGCATAGTGATAACAGTAATATTGTATTGTTGGTGAGAGTATATAATGGTTTTTATACAGTATTAGGGTGTATTGTTGGTGGGAGTATATAACGGATTCATGTACTATTTTAAAAACAATTTAGAAAGTAGGGGGCATGCAAACATAATCTAGAATGACATATAACATAGTGATTGCAGTAATATTGTATTGTTGGTAGGGTATAATAGCATACCTATATTTTAAAAATATATCTAAAATACGCCTCATTAAAACCTTGACTTTAGATATATTTTTTAAATATAGGTATGCTAGTAGCGGTGGAGGGACAAACCCAATTCTAACTATATTATATAATTCTAAGAATTATTACCTATTAAAATATAGGATAGAGTAAATTGAAATAATTCTAACCTTAATATGGGTTAGATATATAATATATTATTATATCTTATAATATAGGTTAGATATATTACTATAATATATTATTATATCTTATAATATAGGTTAGATATATTATTATAATATATTATATAATAATTCTAACCTATATTATAATGTTCAAATTAAGTTGTTTATTTACATGGTTCAACATTAAGGGTCATTGATAACATTTCAATAATTAAGCCATAGGGTTTAACCTTTAGGGGTTAGGGTTGTGTTTAAAGTATAGACTTTAGGTTTGAAGGTTTAATGTTTTGGGTTCTTTGTTCAAATTTTAATGTTCAAATTTAAGGCTTAATGTTTAGGCTTCAAATTTTTTCCATTCACTACCCTTCATTCATATTTGGCTTCTCTCCTCGGAGTTTAGCAAACATCATTGGTACTCTATGTGTCTATGCTTCCATTTGCAAATATGAGGGGCTTTCTTTCAAATACCCAAGAAATAGAGTCACTTGGGAACAATTTATGGATGTAACTGATGCTAAATTCATTGCAGAGCAAGAAATATAAGCTGCTATGGAACCTTACAGGAAGAACCATGTCTTCAATTATTGTAATGGAGATGTATTTAAATGGAAAAAACTGTGGAAACGAATTGTAGAGAATTTTGAGCTAGAAATGTTACCGTATGAAGGTGAATGGTTTAGTCTGGTTGAAGCAAAAAAAGACAAAAGTCATGTCTGGGAGGCAATTGTGAAAGAAAATAAATTATGCCCCACCAAAATTGAGGAAGATGGAAATTGGTGGTTTGCAGACATTATACTAAATTATCCATTTGAGTGTGTCTACAACATGAACAAAAGTAAGGGGTTAAAATTCTAACTATGATTTTAATGCTAACCCTAACCTGAATTGTAACCCTAACTATAGCCCTAGCCCTAACCCTAACAGTAACTCTAATGCTTACCCTAATTTAGTAAACCTAATTCTATTTCTAACCCTAACCCTAACCCAAACCCTAATTTTAACCCTAATCAAATCTAACCCTAACCCTAACCTTGATTCTAATCATAACCCTAAATATCACCATAACCCTAACCCTTATCATAACTCTAACTGTAGTTTTGACCCTAATACTCATTCTATTTGTCACCCTTCTTTAGGGTTAGGTTTAGAGTTAGGATTTGAATGAAGGTAAGGTTCAAAATTAGGGTTTTGTTTAAGGATTGATTTAGGATTAGGCTTATATACTATTATTAATAATATTATATATAATTTTAATTATCATATATCATTATTATTATGTACCTTCTTTTGATCTTTAGAAAAATATTGCATTATATAATTTGGCTATATGTTATTCTATTTAAATTATTTATGCCTTAAGTGAGGAAGTTATTTGATCTCTTTGCAATAGTTGGGAGTAGGTGAAATATTAGATGCTTAGGTGAAATTTAATATCAAGATTCAATAATCTAAAACCAAAAATTCTTTTATAAATAATTAATGAAGATTTCTCTTATAAAAAACCTAATTCAAAATAGAGACAAAATGATCAAGCCTTCATGAACTGAGTAACAATCTTTGAATAGTGAGCGACTGCATGCCTTGCAGGCTCCTTAGGAAAACAAACCCTCACAATTGTTTGAATCTCTCATATGTTGATGATATTCTTTTTTTTGTGGCGAACAAAATTGTCTTCCTTGGTCACAATTTTCTCAAACATCTTATTGATAAACTTGTTGATAATTACCATATCTTTGCTTGAAATATTGATAGTTGGGTGCACTTGCTTGAGAGTTTTAAACAAGTAGATCTTAAAGATTCGCTTGTTCTTTTTATTTATGTTTTTACATTTCTTATTTTGACTTCTTTTGAACCTTACAAACCTTCTCTTTTTCTATAGATTTTTCACTCATGACATCCTTTTCCTCCACAATGGGCCTCTTCTCTATTCTTTTTGCCATGATAAGCACTACAAAAATCATATCATCAAATTAGAAATTAAATCACAACACATGTTAACTCACAACAATAAAATAAAATTAAATCAATAAAATTAAAAAAATACCTCAATTAATAAATTTTAATAGAGTTATATACTATGATTACACTTCATAAATTTAATAAGCATGATTATAATTTTAAAAGAAATAATAAAACAAAGAAATAAATAATGCAATAATTTCCTTTGTTTATATTTATTCGACATCTAATATAATTGAATAATTTTATCTCATTAACTAATTATTATAAATAAATAATTTAAATACAAGGCCACTAAAACAATCCTCTAAATGAGGATTAGGTCAGCCAAATTTTAGGCAAATGTGTGAGCACAACTCAATAAAATAAATAATTATAGTTTTATTCTCACCCAAAAAAAGCATATAAAGCTTTATGCATTTCCCCTAATCTCTTCATTTGGTTTTCAATTTTTTCCATGTAAGTTTGAAGAGGGTTGTGATGAAGACATTTTAGAAACACAGGGAGAATCTTCTTCAGATCCTTGCTCCAATTTGCTTTCTACACCCATTTTTTTTAATATTCTATCCTAGGTTTTATATTGTTTGATTTGTAGATCAGAGTTTCTTGAGTTGCATGTCTCTTTCCTCAATTGCATGTCTCCTAGTATAGATCGAAACTCCACTATACTTTCACTATGATCTTCTACAATAAAAAACACATGAATCCACAAGAAGATGAAATATATGCTAATATGTTATTTGTTTAGTTAGTTTGCAATGTAGGGAAGAGGAAATATATGTTAATATGTTATTTGTTTAGCTAGTTTGCAATGCAGGAAGCTAGGGAGAAATATGTTATCCAAAAAATATTTAAAACTCCACATATAAAGGTGTAACCATGTTGCCAAAATACTAATTATAGGGTTTTAGTTTGCTTCAATATACTCTTTTTGTTAAATAAATCAATACTATTTTTAATTGCTCTTGTTCCATTGCAAGTGGAGAGGGGAGAAATTCCTATAACCCACAATTTTGTTTTTTGATGGCAAAGAAGAGGATATAATAATAAATTTATTTACTTATTCATTTTTTTTCTTCTTGTGTGAGATCCATGAAAAAATTTATATAAGGGAATGAAGAATTTTATAAATTTATTTCCTTATTCCGTTGCTAAAGGAACTAACCCTAGTTGGCTACAAATAAGGAACATATCATGTAGTGACTTAAGCAATAATTAATTTTTTTCTATTTTTGAAACTTCTAATTATTTAAGTCATATAAAACATTTCATTCACAAGAAAAGTTTCATTTGCTTATTTTTTATGGTAAATTTGAGAGGGAGACTCTGTGGAAGAAGTTGGAGGAACTCCATAGCTAGGAATTATTATTTTTTTATTTGATTCTATTTGCTTTACAATCTTATTTTATTTTCCTCTGCATTCTTTTCAAACACTAACTATTTTTTTTCCAAGCTTAGGTTTTCTGATTTAAAAAGTT
Source organism: Cunninghamia lanceolata (assembly GCA_027924645.1). Classification (NCBI taxonomy): domain Eukaryota; kingdom Viridiplantae; phylum Streptophyta; class Pinopsida; order Cupressales; family Cupressaceae; genus Cunninghamia; species Cunninghamia lanceolata. The sequence continues at coordinate 8,296,846 of BSBN01001107.1, read as the reverse complement.
GCATTAATTATTCTATATTTAATTCAATTTTTGTGCTACACATAAACACCAAAGCGTAACCAAAAAATAATAATTATATTTATAATAAAAAAATGAATGTAATACTACTTAAGTGTAATAATAATTTTATGTGCCTCTTCTATTTGTTCAAAAGATGACAAGGAATTTTAATTTAATGTCAAAGTTTGGTAGACAATTGGCAGAAGCAAACACAATCTTGGATTAGAGATGAGGAGTTACCTTAAATTCACATGCATAAATGGAACTAGCTGAGAGTGGCAATTGCTTGTAGCATTGGTAAACTGGATAGCAGGAAGCTATGAACAACCATCTCTCTAAAAATCTACTTTAAAAAGAAATATGAAAAATGCATAAGAAAATAATAATATACAATAGGGCATAATGACCATATGTATTGCAAAAGATTTTTTCTAAACATGAAAATAAAAAACTATGCAAAAGTTGCATTTATGATAAAGAACTACAAAAAAAAACATCATTGCACCTGTCCAAAGTATGTCTTGATTATTCCACAATAGGAATTGTGTACATGATGACATTGTTTTAGTTGAATGCAAATCACTCTTTTGCAATGCAACCTCTATCAAAGAGACACCCTCAATATTGAAGAAAGTAAAATTAAAGGCAAGCCTGTTCAAATTGCTATCATTTAATAATGCTTGTTACAAAATAAAACTAATTGCTTAGCAAAGCCCTGCTAATTTGTTTTTATGTTAACTACATTGATTAAAGGAAAACATGAGCTTGTGTCTCTGAGGCCACAACAAATTAGAGATCATAGCCACATGAGCTTTTTAACATCATTTGTAAATCACTTCTTATGCCAGGTGTTAGGTGCTAGCATGGCAGGGTCTAAATTAACTACAATAATGAAAAAAAATCAACATGATGTTGCCAAACAAGTTTTTTATTTTATTTTAGAATAATTATTATTAGATGATAGCAATTTGACAAAAGACAATATATATTTAGCTTGCATCAATATTAAGGGTGTTTCTACCATGCATCCAACATTTGTTACATATCACCCACTTGTTTTTGAGGGAACATGCAAACAAATATAGTGGTCATGAATAAAAAAATAGAATCCCAAAACAATTCAAACAATAATTGAGTATCCAATTTGACCTAGACTCCAACTACAATCTATGGTATGGAACTCTTATAATTTGTCTAGCCTTTTACTTTCTAAAGAACTATTGGGATTCAAGGGAAAACTATGGCAAACAAACATATTGGTAGCATAACAAATTAAATATCATGTAAAGTAATTTAAAGATAATAAATCTTTCACTGCAACATATTATGTACTTTTTAAAGCTCTACAAACAAACATGCAAGCTAGGGAATGGATTCCCTATGCCCTAGTCAAGAAATACACAAACACCATCACATTTATGATGGATAAAAACTACTCCTACATGGAGGCATTTGAACCAAGAACATTCTAGATCCCAAAGATACCATATGAGGTGTTTCCATAAGAAATAGAGGCCTATGCCAAAAAATTTCCAAGTAAGCCTAAAGATACTACCACAGAGAGGTTTGGAACATACCATAAGGTAATGGAGAAGCAACACAAGAAGAATACAAAGGAACAACTAGAGAAAAACAAAGAAAAATTACATAAGAAATGGGGAATACCACATGAAACCAGTACTTCTTCCCAAAACCCCACCACATTAGCTTCACAACCCAGTGTAGTAGCCCCTCAACCATCTATATTAGGTCAAAAGTAAACACTACTAGACATACCCCAAGAAGGTCAGAGAGAAAATCCACCACAACATCTAGTACTTGGACTATAGCACAACTAAAGTCATTAGGACAAATGTTATCCATAGGGCAGAAGGAAGCATAAGAGACCCTAGTGGAATTAAGTGCAAAGAAAAAGGGTGCAAGACAATAACAATGTGCAAAAAATACTATGGTATAGATGTCTACAAAGGAAATTGAAGAAGGGGAGGTAGTATAGAAATTGAAAAGGAAAAAGAAAGAAAAAATCTCCCTTGTAGCAACTGAGGAACAAGAGAAGCCAGAACAAGAAAAGGAACAATTAGACCTATATGTAATAGTGAATGCTTTTAGATATCATGGATTGGTGTGGAACATAGTGAACCTATACCCTAAGGTATCACAAGGAAACAAAATAATAATACAAAAAGTAGTAATTAGTTATATGCATGGATCAAATCAAACACTTAATGAATTAGTGGATAAGTTTCCAGAGGAGTTGGTAGCTACTCTAAGGAAGAAAAGAGAAAAAGCAGTGGAGTTAGAGGAGAAGCTAAGGCAAGAGGCCATCAAGAAGATAGATCCAACTATCTCTAAGGAAAAGAGATAAATTGGCCCAAATACAAGCCACTAAGCTTAGAACAAAGCAAAGGGTAGACACCCTTATGAGTATGGCACAAGAGGACATGGAAAAGATACAAAGGGAAATAGAGAGGTGGCAAAGAAATCATATGATACATTAAGGGAAATAGATACAAATACACAAAATCAAGAGGTTAACTCCCCTCCACATATGCAACATGAGGAGCAATAGTTTTCCCCTCCATATAACACAAACATAAGCTAAGAAGAAGGCATAGGGCATGTAGACCCCTGCTAGTTTGGGAGATGCAAAGAACACCCATATAGAGTTGGAAGGCGAAATACAGTTGCTGTAAATGTCAAAAAAAAATGGGGTACAACTCTAGCATAGCTTAGAGTAATTTATAAGAACATCCTACCTTCAAGTTGAACAAGAGCATGTCTTGAGAACAAGACATATTTGTAAAAGGGGGAATGATGTTGGTGGAAGATAGGGCAAGCAATAGATCTTACTGTAGGAGGTATGTGAAGAATAGAGTTGCCACATAAAGTGGGATTTTGGGAAAAGGCACATCCCTATGTAATATATAGATAGGATATAATATGTACATGCAAAGTAAGAGAGAGTGTGAGTAAGTGTAAGAGTTTGTAAAAGGATGAGACTTAGACCTACCAATATGTATAACTGATTTCAATTGAATATATAAGGAGGTATAAGGATTCTACTATGTCTATGTGTATTTTGTGATAACTCATATGTTACATACATATATCACATGTTATTATTCCCTAGTGTTTCTATAGGATTCTCTCACTATATGACTGGGGTATAAACTAACTTTAGAGATCTGACTGAGGACTAGATCTCCAGACTGGTTCTTCGCATTTCTTGCCAACTAGAGGTGTAAAGTAGGCAATCCAAAACTATAATCACTGAAGTAAATAAATAACCTCATTCTCATTAATAGAAAATAGATAAAATGTACATCTTCCCTATATGTAGAAATATCAATTACATCTTACAAATACATGTTCCAAATTTAGGTGTTAGCACAATAATATATTATACAATGATACATCTTTAGCTCTCATGCCATATAGTCAACTCATTACAATAAATAAGTACAATATCATAATTATACAAATAATGAATCAAATCACTATAACTGGTCACCACTAACCTTCATGGTCATCCCCAAGCTAAGAGATGAGAAAATGGCCTAGGTGCTTTTCCACCCAACCATGAAACATTTACTCTTCCTCAAAATCCTTCCTAACATGAAGGATGTACTCAACCATGCAAGAGGTGCTTAGCAACCTGGAAATAAAAGGTAGGAGAGATGACCTGATGCATCCTAATGTCTAGATGCATATCTTTCTAATAGAATGTGCAATATCTCACAAATAGGATGTGGTAGAGAAACATATAAATATAATTTTGCTAGACACAATCATTCATCTATTTCAATGAAAACATGGCTTTGGCCAAAACACTTTAAAAGTTATGATCAAAATCTTGAAAAGAGGATGAGCCTTCTCTATTTATCCACATTTGACACCCTATCCTAGAAGGTAAACCCAACATGCACACATAAATTAAACTAACTCCATTATAAAATCAATCTAAGGTAAACCCAACATGCACACATAAATTAAACTAACTCCATTGTAAAATCAATCTAAGGTAACACATGTAATTTTCCACATAGCAGTTATTACTTACTTTCTTGCAAAATGAGCATGAATACACCTTTTCAAGCAAGTACAAGTTCTATAATGATGTATGCATACCCTACTTTAACAATGAGCTTTCATGCATGATTATTTTGAATAGCAATACTATCTTTACTCAAGTTTACTATCTATTTCTTGATTCATGCAATAGAGTTAAGAAATTTTAATTATATAGTAATAAATGCCAATATTGTTTAAGATGGTACTTACATAGATATCTATATAGTAAATATGCTCAATTATTTCAAGGTTTAAGATATATCTATGATTTCATATCTACAAGCAATATCAGATTTATAATATTGTTATGATTAAATTCATAATAAGGAATTAAAAGAATCATACCTCCTATCAATTTCAGATTTTATATTTGCTAAGTAAATTTAGACATAAATACTATTAAGTAGAAGATTCATTCCCTAAAATTTGATCAAAACATAGCAAGTAGAATAAACTTTAAGTCATAATCATTGAAGTCATAAACCAATAGAACATACTAATTTGTTCATATATATATATATATTCCTAGATCTGAAAACATAAAAGACAAGTTTGGTACTGTATTTAATTAGTTAAGCATCTGAAGGTTACAAGGTAAGATTGTTGTAATAGTCATATAGGCGATCATGAAATAGCTATGAGAATCTAGAGAAGCCACTACAAGAATATAGTCTGCTATAGGAGACAATATGCTACAGGAGACTGTCTACTACAAGAATAAGTTGTGATAGGAAATAAGATACGACAGGAAATAAGCTATGATAGGAAATAAAATGACCAATTTGAAGGAGACATACATAGGCTGATGTAAACATAAAAATGTAGGTCACAGAGAAAGAAATAATATATAGGCTACTAAGTTAATATACATGCCAAACTAATAATATCTAGTTTTGAGAGAAATAAAAGTACACCAATTCATTAACAAGATGTCGATAGAAAAGATCTTTAGGTGAATTGAACAATAAAGGATAATGAATATCTAACATAGGCTGACATACATATATATATATATATATAACACTGGCAGTTACCATTAATCAAGTCGTACAAGCATAAAAGCTAATGGTCTTTCAACAAGTAGAGATCTAGATAACATAGGTGTTTAATCTCATTAAATAGGTGACAGGAATTAAAACAATTACTTCGATATATCTCAGGCCATCACGAGGAGAATGGGATGCCAACAGAGTTTTAAAATATAATTATTTAATTCAAGTAAAGTACATGTTTGTCCATGATCTTCTCAATAGGTTGATTTCTACCTCCTTTCACTGATTATTGATGGTCACAGTCCTCTTTTTCTCCTTCTATTGTTGGAAAAAAACCTTCTTGTTGTTGATGGTATTCTTCTATCATTGTTGTGTCAATACCCAACTTCCCTCTGCTTGCTTCCTTGCTAATGAATAAAATCTCTACTCTAATAATGGCATCACATACTTAGGTTGAGTTTTTTCATTGTTTGAAACTCTAGTTATCCCATACTTTGCATGGTACTTTGTGCTGAAAACTTCCCAGATCAAGATTGTAATTTTTTTTAACTCCCTTAACATTGTCATAACATATTGCATGCCAAAGATTATATTTTATTATATTTAGATTTAGTTTAGCTTTAGTTAATATATTCTTGAATTTAAATATTTATATCCATAATAATATATCTTTATTTTAAGTCTATCAAAGATATTGTTTTCAAGCAAGAGTATAATATGCCTATATATATTTATTAATTAGTTTATTTAAATAAAGATAAACACTTATCTATTTATTAATAAATAAAAAGGAAACCAACTTATACAATTCTAATATATCTAAGTCAAAAAGAATATATAAATTCATGGCTAGCTATGCAATTCAAAAGATCATACAGTAGCAACAAAATCAAATTTTTATCTAATCATCATACATCAATCACATCCGTTAACCACATAAATGCCCAAGCAAGACTACGCAACCACATAATGATGGATAATAAAGCCACTCACTGAAGAAATATGAATGATGCAAAATGTTATGAAACTAAGTGAGTGTGTGCATGAATTGGGTTTATCTATCATGCAAACTCTTTCAGATAGCTAGGACACTTCTACCTCAACAATGTTCCTGTCTTTGATATTTTTCCTTCACTCAGTCACACTTAGATTTCCATCAATAGGTTAGTGCTTATAATCATAGCCAAATAAAGACAAGATATATATCTATAATCATACCAATAATAATCAATTATTAAATCGACTTTCAAAATTATAGCTTTTAAAATAATGACACTTTTACCTTTATGCATGTGAAATCTCCCAGTAGTAAAATAATCATATTTAAATGTTCAATAATCTATATTATAAATTAAGTCCAAAAAAAACCAAGATGTGACATCCTTCCCCACTAGGAAGAGACATCATTCCAATGTCTTATTACACACATACTAAAGCAAAAAGAGTATCTCTCTAATACAATCAAGTATCACACTGAGCAAACAAAGCATCACAACTATGAAAATAAAAGAATCTCAGATGAGTCCTCAAATGAGAAAAAGAATGATCGATCTCCTTTGCATTCTCCCATGTGGCACTATTCACAAAATGTTAGTCCCATCAAACATTACACTGAGAAATATCTCTATTACACACTTAACATTGCATCTATCAAGAAAATTTGAGTATATAATCAACCAATACAATTAATACACATGGCACTACTACTAATACAATGTATATAACCAATACATGGTACTACTACCACCCAATTGCATTCATGTAACATATGGTACACTTTCCAAAGAATATCCAAATGTCAGCATTTCACTCTAGAATAAGGATAATAATCACATCTTTAATGCACTCCAAACGAGGCATAATCTTTGCCCATCATAGACACATACAAGCATGAATCAAGCATCACAATGCACATGCAATCACATGGTAAACAAAACATAACTCAAAAAGATCAGTCCTCCTAATCTACACTAGGTCAAGGTCTCAAAAATAACAAAACACATATCCAAAGGTTTACCAACTAGGTCAAAACTAACCATCGTGAATATAACTCCTTTGAGACTACACTACTCCACCCTCCAACTGCTACTGCAATGAGAACTGGCTCTAGCCAAAAGGTGCAACAAACTAAAAGTAAGTCAGGTCCATAAAACTCAAGACCACAACTATGTTGAGATAACCTCTCAAGCTCTTAACTAAGTTTAAGGAACTCACAAGGCTAACATATCCATTCTCAAGGAGAATTACAAACAAAAGGTTACTACTCTCTCAATAGTCCTTTCTTAGGCACTACCTACAACAAAAGAACTTAAGGATCATGAAAAGCTAACTCAAAAAGGTTATAGGCACCACTATCACACCTTCATCTTGATCAAAAGCATGCCTCAACTCTAGACATAGTTTTCCTACATGAGGTACTTCCTTACGTTTCACTCCTAAAAGAGAGGGTTTCTCTAACACTCTAGCTCTATACTACCAAAAAAATAGGATCAACCAAATAGGTTCTTAGAGGGAAGAATATAACCACACCTTGTAATAGTGTAAGCACTTTCATCAAGCAAGGCTTGGCAACCTGTTACTCACTAGGATCACATCTAAGGTGGCCACAACACACTAATAAGTTGCAAGACTAATCAAAACACCAATTCAACTCTTAACTAAGATAGACTAAAAAATGTCAACAACACAACACGATCACAAGTTCATGATTGACTAGGCAACATAGGGCTTCCTTGTGGCCTATCACCAGGTATCCAAAAAAATGGAATACAACTTGGACAACAACTTCCTCACACAAGACTTGCATCCCTTCTAGCATCAAGCTAGGAAACCTTCAAATACTATGGAGAAAATCCTAAAACAACCAAAATCCCAAGGTTGGAAACTCAACAAGAGTAAGGAGACAACTATAATATCCCTAATATATATTATGTGCTCATGCACTAACTAAGGTTTCATCTCACCCTATGGTATGTCAAAACATGAGCACCATTATGAAACTCTCATACAAAGGACACACCAACACAACACTCACCAAAAGAAAGATTCAATCCAAATAAGTTCTCTACATATCTCATTTACATAGACAACATTTAATCTCATACAAAATTTAATTCACATCAAGTGGTCCAAAGTGACACAAAAACCATTTTAGAACATCCTCAACACTTCAAACAATATTCATTGCATCTAACAACAATCAATGAATTCAATCTACCAAAGCTCTAGTAACATGCACACCAAGAGCTAGTATATTCTCCGCATTCTACTCCCTTACACAATCCATCACAGGCCCATCATTGACATGATACAGAACATAACATGATACATGACCAATAATTTAAAATATTTAAGCATAGTGACCAATAATAAATGAATAAAATACCAACATGGAAGTAAAGTCAATTCAAACAATAAGGCATAAAATGAGCTAAATTTCAATAGTAAATCAAACATGACCATAAAGGTCACAAGATAAATAAATATCAAACTTCGATGGCTCTACTTATTCATAAATAAGAATAAAAAAATTCAATGCTAGTCCTCACAATGTTTAGTCAAAGTCAAATAAGAAAGTATCAAAGTTTAAAATTTTCTCATTACATGAACTATGTGACTAATTTTAGCTACAATGCTACACTACACCTAGATTCCAAACTAGGGTGAGTAAGAGAATATACTCAATCACAACAAAAAATGAGTCTTCTAAGTCTCCAATCACATCTATATAAGATCATTTCTACTAAACCAAACAAACATCAGTTAGGATGCCTAGAAACAAGGGTTGCATCACATTTAAGGGAAACACAATCACCATGTAAAGACACACAAAGTCATTCACTAGAAAACATCTAACAACCAAGATTATGCTAGGACAAAATCAAGTTCACAAACCAAGATAAATTTAAACACATCAATCTCTCCAACAAGCAGTGGTTAACATTTCTACCCAAACAAGGATTCACCAATCATATGGATAATGCATTAATGAAATATTCACATGAGACCAACTTTCTTCACAACTTAATGACAAGCATACTAAATACACACTAAGCAATGGGGAAATCACAACTCAAAGTCATAAGATACAGGGTTTGCTAATTCACTCATGATTCTAACACCTCAAACATCACTAAGACTATGCAAATGACCCTTTTACCAACCCATTTTTCTCTTTAACTAAATAATGCAATGCAATAATTACACCCTTGTTCCCACATGAATCATAGGGAAGAATGCAATCTAGGGACATAAGCCATTACCCAAATGATCTATTCTAGCAATGCAATGCAACACTATCTTTCTTATAACTGCATAATTAATCCACACACAAGGACATGCTCTCAATAAGACAATGCAATATGTATTTCAAGAAAGCATTACCAGTCACCATGCAGAGGCAAATATTAAACAAGCACTTCGAGGGTATGCTGCTCTTGCAACAAACATACACACAACAAGGTGCACAATGCAAGGTACATTTAAACTAGCATTACCACAACAATATTCTTCACATATCAAGCATATGATCAAACATCTTCTTTCACATACTAATGCATAATTCTTAAAAGGAGTAAACTAAGTTTAGTCATACTCAAGAACATAATATTTCCTTTCACACAAAGGTTCCCATAACTCCACTAGATCAAAAGGTGGTCTTACAACATGAGCATGACCCTGAAAAGTTCACTCAAGCACTCACACACACTTCAAGGGTTCTTGCTAAGCATTTAGGACATCTAGAAGGAAAACACACACACAAGAAACTTCTCGACAACCACTAGTTGTCTACCTAACCCAAAAACAATGTATTCCTCACCACACACATGCAAGGAAGACACAACAAAAAGAAGGCACATACTAATTGCAACATGCAAACACACAAGGACCCACACATGCTTGAACAAACTAAGTAACACAAACACCCTAGAGCTCCCAATGCTAGAACTTGGCTCTGATACCAAATGTTAAGTACACAACCCAAAACTATAGTCATCGACGTAGATAAATCACCTCCTTCTCATTAATAGAAAATAGATAAAATACATCTTCCATATATGTATAAATATCAACTACATCTTACAAATACATGTACCAAATCTAGGTGTTAGCACAATAATATATTATACAATGATACATCTTTGGCTGTCATGCCATATAGTCAACTTAGTACAATAAATAAGTACAATATTAGAATTATACAAGTAATGAATAATGAATCAAATCACTGTCACTAGCCTCCACTAACCCACATGGTCATCTGCAATCTGAGAGACAAGAACATGGTGCAGACACTTTTCCGCCCAACCACGAAGAATTTACACTTCCCTGGAATCCTTCCTAACATGAAGGATACCTGACTCTACACAAATTGTCTAGAAACCTAGAAACAAAAGGTAGGAGGGACAACCTAGTGCAACATGATGTCTAAATGCATATCTTTTTAATAGAATGTACAATATCTCAAAAATAGAATGTGGTAGAGAAACATATAAATATAATTTTGCTAGACAAAATCATTAATCTATTTCAATAAAAACATGGCTCTGGCCAAAGCACTTAAAAAGTTATGGTCAAAATCCTGAAAAGAGGATCAACCTTGTCTATTAATCTAGATTCGACACCCTATCCCAGAAGGTAAGCCCAACATGCACACATAAATTAAACTAATTCCATTACAAAATCAATCTAAGGTAACACATGGAGTTTTGCATATAACAATTATTAGTTACTTTCTTGCAAAATTAATGTGAATACACCTTTCCAAGGAAGTACAAGTTCTATAATGATGTATGCATACCCTAGTTTTAACAACGAGCTTTCATGCATGATTATTTCGAATATCAATACTATCTTTACTCAAGTTTACTATCTATTTCTTGATTCATGCAAGAGAGATAAGAAATTTCAATTAAATAGTAATAGATGCAAATATTTTTTAAGATGGTACTTACATAGATATCTTTATGGTAAATATGCTCAATTATTTTAAGGTTAAAGTTAGATCTATGATTTCATATCTGCAAGTAATATCAAATTTATAATATCATTATGATTAAATTCACAATAAGGAATTAAAAGAATCATACATCCTATCAATTTCATATTTTATATTTGTTAAGTAAATTTAGACATAAACAATATTAAGTAGGAGATTCATTCCCTAAGATTTGATCAAAACTTAACAACTAGAATAAACTTTAAGTCATAATCGTTGAAGTCATTTAAGCCAATAGAATATACTAATTTATTCATATATATATATTCCCAGATCTGAAAACATAAAAGGCAAGTTTGGTACTATATTTAATCAGTTAAGCATCTAAAGGTTGCAAGGTAAGATTGATGTAATAGTCATACAGGAATCTAGAGAAGTAGCTACAAGAATATAATCTGCTATAGGAGATAGTATGCTACAGGAGATAGTCTACTACATGAATAAGCTGCAATAAGAAATAAAATGAGTAATTAGAAGGAGACATACACAAGCTGATGGAAACATAAAAATGTAGGCCATAGAGAAAGAAATAATAAATAGGCCGCTAAGTCAATATATAGGCCAAACTAATAATATCTAGTTTTGAGAGAAATAAAAGCAAGCTAATTCATTAACAAGAGGCTGATAAAAAAGATCTTTAGGAAAATTAAATAATAAAGGACAATGAATATCTGACATAGATCGATATATATAATAAACCTTGGTAGTTACCATTATATTGAGGCCTTAACAATAATAATAAAGGCAGATTCAGTATGTTTTAAGACTTCCTCTTCCTACACGCCATATAAAACTAGCAAAAGGTCGATACAGATTTAAGCAGACCAATCATTTTGTTGATAGGAAGGAATACTGAGACCTAGGGGGTGAATCGGTATTCCACAAAACCAATTTTTAATAAGTTTATTAATCCAATTTGCAAAATTAATAATATGAAAGTAGAATAGGCATAGGAACAGCAACCATAATGACATAACACATGAACACTAGGTTTTTTATGTGGAAAACCCAAAAAGGGAAAAATCATGGTGAGTGTTAGCTCACAATATATTAATATAGAACAATACTAGATTACAATAAGGCTCACTACCTTAGGGCTCATTGCCCTGAGAAATACTCACTACAAGAAAGGCTCACTACCGAAAACAAGCTCACTGCCTAGAGAAAGAAAGAAGAAGGAAAAATGACTCACTGACAAGTTAAGCTGCTCAGATTGCATCTATAAATGCATAGTTACAGCTTTAATGATGCACAGAAAAACTAATTCAACACTCTTCATCTCTATCTACCCTATTTCACTGCTCTGCTCTTATTCTGGGATAAGATCTCTCTTCTTCTACTCCTTATTACTTCCACAACATCACCTTTCTCTGTATGTCACACGCACACACACACACACAGATATATATATATATATATATATATATATATATATATATATATATATATATATATATTCCACATTCACACCACCCCCAAACACTAAATTTGATCCCTTATATATATATGTCCGCAACACCTAAAATCTTCATATTAGGTCGGCCTAGTAAAGTGAAGCATGCATTTATATCTTAAGTAGCTTGTCGACCAAATTCATTTACCAAGACTTTGAATGGACTTCAACAACACTTGAATTGTATTCACATGTGTCGGCCTTAACTATTTAACCATTTAAAATTAAGTTCTAAACAATATAACTTACTGCATTCAATTCAAACTTATCATGTCGGCCTCTAACTCAGACTGCCACTAATTTAGTTCATCTGTTAGACTACATTCTTTTACCGCGGACCATGGGACTTGCTCAAAATTATGTCAAAGACTCATTAGACATCAAATATCATGCCTTCAGAACCACAAAGCAAAATATCCTCTAGCGGCAAAATGTGGACCATCAAAACTTAGACTCTATCATAGTCAAACTCTGTCAAATAGTGTAGCGATACTCAACAGCTTGCAACTATCTTTTCGATTGACTTCAAAACTTACAACTCTAGATTTATACACTTCATATAAGTTTTTACAACACCTCAAAACCACATGTCAAGATATGCAACACAGGAGGAATGCAAACCAAAACAACTAGGTGTACTACTTTGAATAGCACTATGTTTTGTTCTACTAGACTTAGGCCATTAGAAGATACACTTTCAGAACTGATCAAGAGATGAAACCTCAGATATATGATCATATAAGAGTTAGAAACATCATACAAAAACTGTAAACCTTGTTCTTCAACTATGGAGCAATGCCATCCCAAACATTGTTCTTCTGTCTATGCCTATGTACAATACCTATACTTAGCTAGTATAAATGAGTCTTCTTTACTAGACCACAATCTCTATTCCAAACTTGTTCCTCTTCTTGTTGCCATCAATGACAACACTCAATTTCCCAACATAGCAGTGTCTCTTGCCAACAATCTCCCCCTTTGGCACTGATGGCAACACTCGGTGAAAAATGCTTGTATTTCTCCTCCTTACTCTGTACACTCTATTTTTCTATTTTCCTTTGGACATCTGCTTATAATTCATTGGATTTTCTCTCTCCCTTTGACATCAATGGCAAAGGTGAGTGAGCAAGCAAGATTGTGTCAAAAATTCTTCAAAACTATCATATTCTACTGCATATATATACAAGCACACATTTCTATCTTAATTTATAGTTGAAGGTAGAATATCATTATAGATAGCCTTTATTAGATCAATCTCTCCATTCCAACTATTCCTTGCTGTCTCCAAAATATGAATGTGGCTATTTATCAAAAAAACTAGCTTTTCTACCTTCTGTACATTTTGATGGTGTATCAACTAATGCTTGTTATTTCAAGGCTTCATCTGCCAGATTGGTCATGGAATCAATTTTTGGACTTATCAACCCCATTAGCTAGCACAACCTATATTTGATTTCTTCCCTTTTCTTCATCAAAATGTTTAAATCATTGTGAATATTTACAACCTATGTCTCTTTGGCACTTATTGTCTCAACTGTTAGATTATATGTCTTAGAAATATTGAGCAGTTTGAGCTCCATGTCCTTGATTTTATTTTCTAATTCCTTTGTAACCTCTGGCCAAGATAAACAAAATTTGTACAAGTCATAGGCTTCTTTTATGGCACTTTGTATACCTCTTATTCCTTGGTCTAAAGAGATTTTATAATTGATCAACATGGTTTTTAACTCGGTTAATATTTTCTCATCAAATTCTTTTCTGACCTTTGTTTCTACAGTTTTTTCAAAGGATTCTAAATGATTGTTGATTGATCTTATCATACCTTTTAGTTGATCTATAGATGATATTAGTGTATCTTTCTGGTATTCATGCATCAACTTTCCCAGTACATCAGATACTGTTGTAATGAGCTTATTGACTTGCATGTGAGTTTTCATCAATTCTTCTTGTTCCTTTTCTTGGGAAAATGATACTAATTCAAATTTCTATTCTAGAGATGAGGAATTTAGATTTATTGGTTCTTGAAGAAACTTGGGTAGATTTGGGATTTGTGCACTTTGTATCTTTTCCAAGGGTTTAGCAAGAATGTCTCTTGCCACTTTTTCTTCACAAAATGGATCTTTCTTTCTCTTATTTTATTCAGTTGTGTCATCTATTATAGATGAGGTCCTTATTCTTTTTTTTGGGACTAGATGCTGGTCTCTCTTCTTCAAATCTCTTATCTTTCCTTTCTAGAGAACTTGATGTCTATTCTATTGGAGCACTTATGGACTTTGAGTCCTCTAATCTAATTGTTGCCTTAATTGTTTGTCTAATGTTTTCTCTGACTGCTTAGGTTCCATCAACATTCTGGAAGATAATTCTAAGAATGTCCCAAATTTGTCCTCTTTGGGATCAATAGGTTTACTTAGTAGTGCATTAGCTAATTCAGTTAAGGCATCTTCTGCAACTTCATAACCTAGTGTAGGGACTCATAAAGTTCTTGGTTCCATAGCTTCCATGAAGCATTTGTCTTTATCCACCATGAATACAATGTTATTTTCATACTTTTTCACTATATTTTCAGGTATCCGGACCCTACTTGACATTTTCTTTTGAAAGTCTTTGAAATAAATCCATAAGATTTCATTCTGCTTATCTGCATTGCCCAAACTCTGTAAGTGATTTCTTATTTGAGAGGCTATAGGTATGTGATCAAGCAGACAATTTTTCCTAAACCAGGTAGCTCTCCCATAAAGTAAAAGAGTAAACATGTAATCAATGTTCCATATTTGAAAGAATGATTAGTTTCCTTTGATCTTTTCAAGTTCTCCAAAAGTTCACTCTGGAGAAATTCACAGAGGTCATAACCCATATTGTTCTTGATCATGTCATATGCTATGTATATGGTTGATGTAAACACAGAGTTTTCCTTGTTGGAAAAGTATATCTTGTATACAATGATCATTGATGCAAATATGACAGTAGGATCCTTAATATCATTTACCCTAAGAGCATTCTTATCAAGTTTGGCTCCTGTCAGCTGCATTACCACATTAATTTTCATTTTCTTTGAGCCTGGGACCCTTTCAAAGGAACTCATACTGGTTACAGCCTTGATGGCTTCTTTGGTTATCATATAGCGTTCATCAAGCCATAGAGATTCATCATGAATTATGCTTAAAATGAGCTTGACCCACGTATCATTCAGAATTGCGGGAAAATCCAAGTAGGAGTCAAATTTATTTTCTCCTAAAGCTTTATATTCATCTTTCAACATAATATCCACAGTAGTCAGTTTGTCTAAATACAGTTTTCATAACTTCATGTGATCATATTCTTCTAAACTGATATGAATGTAGGTTTTGACATCCTCCATGTACATAACCCCATGTGGTGTAATTGAGAATGCCCCTAATAGATCATTATTCAGTGATTTGAAGAATTGTTTCTTAAACTTTGGGCGAGGCATTTTCCTTATCTTGATTACATGAGGAGTAAACATTTTCACATAAAATTTAATTTTCACAGTAGGGTTTTCAAGTTGTAAATACCTTTTTCACTGGATTAGGGTTTCCTTGATCTTGTCTTGATTTGTTTGGAGAACACTATAGTTTCTTTGAATTTTTCTTTTAGTTTTCCTTAGACAATTAAGAGCTTAGAAAAATGATTTTTTCTTTTGGATACAACTCCTTTTAACCCTCACATGTTGAAACCTAAGTGTCATTAATTTCATCTTTCAAAAGGTTGTCAAGTACTTTCTTGATCATTACAGATAATTTAGATTACTCTGTAAATATTCACAACTGATCCTTTTCTTCTAGGACTTCCTTCAAAAGATTTGTCATATGATTGTTTACATCATTATCTTCATGTTGGATTCTAGCACAAACTATCTGGCTGGGGGTTTTAGATTTTCAACACTACTCCCCCTAAGACAAAACTCCCAAGTTACTTCCCAAAGGAAGTATCTACACCAGATGATGGTGCAGATGCATCCTTGACTTCAATCACATCATTCTTGATCCAAATCTTACTCATTTATTTCTTGGTTTCAACCAGATCAACCTTTTCTTTTCCTTTGTCATTCCTTTGCTCTGTTTTCCTATTTTTAGTATGGTAGTTTCTTTTCACATTTTTGCTCATGCAAACTCTTGCAATATGTCCATACTTGTTGCAATTATAGCACACCACATTCCTTTGACTTTGATTAATTCTATTGATTGGATTTGATCTGCATTGATTAGCCATATATCCAAATCTATTGCATGCAAAACACTTTCCATTAAATGATTGACTATTCCTTGCATTGTAGGAACCATTCCTTACTAGGTTTCTGTATTCATTTGATTTGTGACCAATTTTCTTGCAATTGAAACATTGACTAGAAAAGGATGGAAAATTTTGATTCTAGTTTATTCTATTCATGCACTGATTAGCTTTATGACCAAACTTATAGCAATTAAAATGGTAGCCATTAAAAGATGGATACCATTAAGCATTTGGTTGTCTAACCAGAGGTCTTCTAGGTCTTCTTTGTTTATTTATGAACTAGTTTCCTTTGTTTTGTTTGGACTTAGAGTTTTCTTGTCCAGATTTTGAACTTTCTCCTTTCTCAAATCCCAAACCTTGCTTATCTTTGACATTCTTTTGACTAGCAATCATCTTATCAAGATTTGTAAAACTTAACTTGAAATTTTCTTCATAGCTCTTGGCTGCTTCCAGATCATATTTTAGAAGTAGTACTTCTTTGCCCAAATTTTCAAATTCCTCTGGTTTATCATTAACAACTTGATTCAAATGCCTTTCAATTTCTTCCTTCATTTCAACTTCCAGTGTCAAACTTTTTAGGATTTCATGTGCTTCATCTAATTGATCATTTATCTCCTTTCTTTTCTCTTTGAACATCCTAACTTTCTCTCTTAGCTTTAGGATTCATTCATCAGCTTCTTGAATATTAGCTTTTAGATCCCTAATTTTAGCCTTAGATTTTTCAAGATCAATAAGGGTTGCTTCTAGTTCCTTATGGCTTTTATAAAATCTTCTGGCTACCATGATTACACTACCCCAGATCTTCCTTAAGTTGTTAGGCCTTTTCCAAGGAACCTTTCTCTAATATGAATTGTTGATAACAAGGAATACTGAGAGAGGGGTGAATCGGTATTCCACAAAACCACTTCTTAATAAGTTTATTAATCCAATTTGCAAAATTAATAATATGAAAGCAGAATAGGCATAGGAACAAGCAACCACAAAAACATAACACATGAACACCAGGATTTTTAAGTGGAAAACCCAAAAATGGAAAAAACACGGTGAGTGTTAGCTCACAATATATTAATATAGCACAATACCAGATTACAATAAGGCTCACTGCCTTGAGAAATGCTCACTGTAGGAAAGGTTCACTACCAAAAATAGGCTCACTACCCTGAGAAATAAAGAAGGAAGAATAACTCACTGCCAAGTTAAGCTACTCAGATTGCATCTATACATTCATAGTTACAGCTTCAATGATGCACAAAAAATTAATTCAACACTCTTCATCTATCTCTCCCTATTTCACTGCTCTGCTCTTATTCTGGGATAAGATCTCACTTCTTCTTCTCTTTATTACTTCCACAATATCACCTTTCTCTATATGTCATGCACATATATATATTCCACATTCGCACCACCCCCAAACACTGAATTCAATCCCTTATATATATATCCGCAACACCTAAAATCTTCATATTAGGTTGGCCCAGTAAAGTGAAGCATGCATTTATATCTTATACTTAACTTGTCAGCCAAATTGATTTTCCAAGACTCTAAGTGGACTTAAAGAACACTTGAATTGTATTCACATGTGTTGGCATTATCTATTTAACCATTTAAGATTAAGTTCTAAACAATAGAACTTACCGCATTCAATTCAAACTTATCATGTAAGCCTCTAACTCAGACTGCCACTGATTTAGGTCATCAGTCACACTAAATCTTTTATTGTGGACCACAAGACTTGCTCAAAATCATGTCAAAGACTCCTTAGACATCACAGATCATACCTTTAGAACAACAAAGAAAAATATCCTCTAGCGACAAAATACGGACCATCAAAACTTAGACTCTGTCATATTAAAACTATGTCAAACAATGTAGCAATACTCAATAGCTTATAACTATCTTTCTAGTGGACTTTAGAACTTACAACTCTAGATTCAGACACTTGATATAAGTTTTTACAACACCTCAAAATTGCATATCAAGATATGAAACACCAGAGGAATGTTGACCAAAATAACTAGGTGTACTACTCTGAGTAGCACTATGTTCTATTCTACCAAACTTAGGCCATTTAAAGATACACTTCCAGAACTGATCAAGAGCTAAAACCTCATATATAAGATCATCAAAGAGTTAGGAACATCATATTATTCAACTGTGGGTCAATGCCAATCCAAACATTGTTCTTCTATCTCTTCCTCTGTACAATACCAATACTTATCCAGTATAACTAAGACTTCTTTACCAGACCACAATCTCTATTCCAACCTTGTTCCTTTTCTTGTTGCCATTAATGAAAACACTCAATTTTCCAACATAGAATTGTCTCTTACCAACACATTTAATAGGTTGAAAATATAAGAGAAGTTGATAAATAATAATTGAACAGTATGATTTAAATCAGGCTACACAAGTATAGAAGCTAACGCTCTTTCAACAAGTAGAGATCTAGATAACATGTGTTTAATCTCATTAAATAGGAAACAAGAATTAAACAAATTATTATGATATATCCTAGGCCAACACAAGGAGAATGGGATGTAGAGAGGGTTTTAAAATCTAATTGTTTAATTCAAGTAAAGTACCTATTTATCCACACTCTTCTCAATAGTTCAATTTCTGCCTCCTTTCATCAATTCCTGATGGTCACGATCCTCTTTTTCTCTTTCTATTGCTCAAAAACATCCTTTTTGTTGTTTTTGGTATTCTTCTGTCGCTGTTGTGTCGATGCCCAGCTTCCCTCTACTTTCTCCCTTTTTAATGAATAAAATCTTTGCTCTAATAATGGTATCATATACTTAGGTTGAGCTTTCTTTATTGTTTGAAACTCTAGTTATCCTCTACTTTGCATGGCACTTGGTGTTGAAAACTTACCAGCCCAAGATTGTAATTTTTTAGCTCCCTTAACACTGTTGTACCATATTGCATGCTAAATATTATATTATATTATATTATATTTAGTTAGACTTAGTAAATATATTCTTAAATTTATATATTTATATCCTTAATAATATATATTTATTTTAATCTATCAAAGATATTGTTTTCAAGCAAGAGTATAATATGCCTATATATATTTATTAATCAGTTTATTTAAATAAAGATAAACACTTATCTATTTATTAATAAATAAAAAGGAAACCAACTTATATAATTCTAATATATCTAAGTTGAAAAGAACATATAAATTCATGGCTGACTATGCAATTCAAAAGATCATACAGTAGCAATGAAATCACTTTTTTATCTAATCATCATACATCAATCACATCTATTAATCACATAAATGTCCAAACAAGACTATGCAACCACATAATGATGCATAATAAAGCCACTCAATGAAGAAATATGAATGATGCAAAATATCATGAAACTAAGTGAGTGTGTCCATGCATTGGGTTTATCGATCATCCCAACTCTTTCAGTTGGAGAGGACACTTGTACCTAAACCATGTTCCCATCTTTGACATTTTTCCTGCACTCAATCGCACTTAGATTTCCATCAATAGGTTAGTCCTTATAATCATTGCTAAAGCAAAACAAGATATATATTCATAATCATACCAATAATAAACAATTATTAAATCAACTTTTAGAATTATTCTTTTCAAAATAACAAGACTTTTACCTTTATTCACATGAAATCACTTAATAGTAAAACAATCATATTTAAATGTCCAATAATTTGTATTATAAATTGATGTAGGGGCATCCAAGTATGTTTTGAAAATTATTGTTGACAATGGATTTTGGTTTGAATGAGTGGAAGAAGCTTGAGGAAGAGAGCTCCAATCACCAAGGCGACAGGAACAATAATGTTTAATTATTATATTCTAGAGAAAATGGAATAAGTAGTGAAGAGGTGAACATTGATAAATTGGTTATTCTAAGGAAGATGATAGTAGGAAGGATCGCTAGCTATGATGAGGTGATGCTAGCCATGTTGATAAAGAAGATGATTAATAAAATATGACAAAAAGAAAAAAAAGAGACTAAAGATAGACAAAGCCCAGATAGGTCACATGCATGAAGGGAAAGGCCAATGACTAAGAATGGGTAGTATACCAACTCGTGGAAATAACTGAGCAGAATGGACATAAGTGGTAGCATGTGGTAGTGTAGATCGTGACTAAGGCAGAGAAATAATGGGCAAATGAAGAATAAATGATGGTAGCTGGAGATAGGCCAAGTACAATGTAGAGGAAGGATGGGTGAGAGTTAGAAAGCTGTCATGGAAAGGTTGACATATTTAGAAAGGCTGACTAATGTAAGAAGGGATAGTCATTAAAGAAAGAGAAGGCTATATTAAGAGGATGACATGGTAAGAGGTGGCAGTAATGAATGCAGAGCCATCGATGGTGAGAAGCAGGCATTAATAGAGAAGGTCGATATAAGAGTAAGATGATGTAATATAGTGGAGGATAGGCAATTAGATTGAGGTCTACTAGAAATGAAGAGGATGGCCAAAATAGTCGAGGACGGTCAAATGTGGAAGACCGATGTGTAGTGGGTGGCAGGAATTAATTAAGGAGGCCACAGATATATGGGATGGTAGGCCGATAGAGAAATAGGGGGGCCAATGAATGGAGGGCCGTGTATCTAAGAAGCAGAGGTGACAAACAAAAGAAGAAGGCTGCACGATTTGCAGAGAGGCTGATTTATAACCTAGAAGCAAAGATGAGAAGGCAGGCCCGATCGGTGAGGAAAAGAGGCTAGAATACATGAAGGCCGATACATATTAGAGGGGACCAAAATGTATGAGAGCAGGCCGCATGTAGAAAGAGAGAGTGGAGAGGAATAGGGAAGGCCGAACCAGGCCGATAATCAGAAAGAAAAAGACCACAAGTATAGAAAAGACAGCATAATATAAAGCAAGCGGTATGTATGGAAGAGGACGCATCGAGGCCATGGGAGATAGAAGAGGTAGCGACATATGAAGGAGGCTGCATATAGTGGATGAGCAAGCCGATGCATATGAATAGGCCGCATAGAGATTGAGGGAGAGAATGGTTAATAGGCCAAGGATAAGAGGCGAAGAAATATAAATAAAGGCTGAGAAGTATATTGAAGAGGTTGATTGGAAGGATGGTGGATAGTGATAGGAGGAGAATGGGAGATCAAGGAAGAATGGACCAGTTTGCTAGAGAGGAGATCGAATGTGGCCATAGGCCAAATAGATTAAATTGTTAATGTAGAATTTTGTATTGTAATAAAGAAGCTGATTTGGCTGTGTTGAATAAAAGTCTAGTCATTTTAACCTATAGTAAGTCAGGAATAGAGTATGATCATGTTAATGAATATTTCTTAATCTCCTATTGCATTGCTTGAATGTTTTCTAAATCTTTATATTGCTGCCTTGTTCCTGTCCTTTTGTTGATAAAAGTTATATGACAACCCTTATAGATGGGCATATACTTGTTTCTCATTTGTAGATTGAGGGGTATATGTGCATGCTTTGAGGATGCATGCTATCAGATTGGTATTAGAGTCTAAGGTTGGTCTTGAGTGCTAAGTAGATTGCTGAAGTGAGGCAACTTAGCCAGGACAAGAAAGGAGACTGTAAGTGTTGCAGTGTGTAGCACCAACAGACTAGGTAGAGTGAGAAAGAAATAAGCCTAGGTGAGGTGCCTGAAGATGAAAGAAGAAAGAAAGATGCAGAAGCAGATGAAGATAGAGAGTCTCACAAAAAGAGACAAGAGGAAAGAAGACAGAAGGATGATGGATGAAGAATTCCATAGAGAATTGGCAGCATTGAGGAGAGATTTGATGATGGTAAAGAAATGGTATGAAGAACAAGACCAAGGATATTATTGGGTATGGCCAATGGATAAGAAAGTGAAATGGTCATTGAAAAATATTGTTGAGAAAAGAAAGAGGCAAAAGATGAATGCCTTGAGAAAAGAAGATAAGAAGAATAGAGGGTTGCCGAAAAGATGGGACAACAGAGAGTTTCCATTGGAGCAACATGGACTAGAAGAGGTCAAGAGAGTTCTCATTGAAGAGAACATGAGAAAAGAGAAGAAAAGAAGTGAAGAAGGAAGAATGTCCATCAAGAGGGCATTGAAAGAGACATTGTGGTCTCTCATTTTGTTGGCTAATGTTATGTTTGCAAATTTGTATGCAGGTATGAGGAATGTGTGGAAGAAGGTTGAAAATGAGACCTTGAAGATGATGAAAGATGGGGCAAGAATAGCTCCTGAAGAAAGAGTGGAAGATGTGAATGAGGAGAGATTGATGGTAGTAGAATGCCAAGAAGAGTTTGCAGTAGAGGTGCATTGCAGAGTGCCTAAAAAAGAAGAGAAGATGGATGCTAAGGATGTTTAGATTGATGATGGAGATGAAGAGGAAACCTTAGAGTTTCATGATGTGTGTGAAGAGATTGCAGTAGAAGCACAAGATGCTTGTGAGGAAGAGAAGATGAAAAGCCAAGAAGCTAAAGGTGGAAACAAATTGGGACAACAGATCCTTGCACAAAAAGATGAAGGTAAAATTGTTATTTTTGATCATGTATGTAGAAATATGAAGATGAATAGGCAAGTTGAGAAGAAAAAGAAATGGGAAAATAAAAATGTGATTAAGGATCATGGGTATGTAGTGCCATGTTGGCAAAGGAAGAAGATTGATAAGAAGCAACCATTGAGTTGTAAAGAAGTTAAAGCTTTTGATTATGTTTATGCTAACAAGAAAGTGCAGAGAAAGAGGAATGTGAAGATGAATAGATGGCAGTATGATGCAAGGAGTTGACTAGCAAAGAGGCCTAGAGAAAATGATTGGAGGACGAAGGTAGAGCAAGTGAAGAAAAGCTCGAGAGGACATCAGTCCAATGCTAGAGTGTGGGTGGTAAAGCAAGCAGCAACAAACCAATATGTTGTAGAAAAGACGAAGAGTTGGAAGCGGGTAGAAGAGAACAAACCTCAAGAAATTGGAAGCATGAGGAATCTAGTAGAGGATGGCAAGAAAGAGAAGAAGTCTATAGTGAAGTGGCAACAAGAGAAGCCAAGTGCGTGGAAGGTAAAAGAAAAGAAATCTAATTTTTATGTTGATAAATTTTTGTATAATGAAGAAGAGAATATGAGAAGATTGTTAGAAGAGAAAGCTATAAGGATGAATAGATATTTGAGTAGGCAAGAATGCAGGAAAAGGCAAAATGATAAATGTAGGTATGTCAGAAGAGAGGACAAGTGGAATAGAAGAATGGTATGGAAAAAGAAGGGACCAAGGGTATGTGCCAAAGATGCTAATTTGAATGTGAGAGCGGAGGATGAAAGTGGAACAACCATAGTTCCAAAGGAAGAGGACAAGCAAAAGAAGAATGAAGGCAAGTAAGAAGATGGAGCAGCAAGGGAAGATGCTAAAAACAATTTATGGAGGCATTTAGCAGCCATAGAGAAAGAGTGGAATGAGAAGATTGAAGGTGTGAGCATGAGTAGGGCAGCAGTAGTTGCAGAAATGAAGATCAAAGATTTGGAGGAAAAGATGATAAAGAATGAAACTAAAAATGTTACGGTGTTGCAGAAGTTGGCCATGAAGGAAGAATGGTTTGAAGACATGACAGCTGAACTTGATGATGAAGGTATGATAAGTGTTGAGGATGCATTGGATGTTTTTATTATTTTTCCATTTGATTATGATTTGTTTGATGAAAGAAGACTTGGAGATTGGAGTTGGATTATAAGTGGTGTAGACAACCACAAGAGAGTAGCCTATAGTGCTAAACAGAGATGTTGGAAGAATGAAGCATGTGGAAAAGATAAGTTATGGAAAAGGAGGAAGAAAGGTTGGATGAAGTTTGCAAAGGAACACATGTGCCAGAGCACATGATCTTTGTCACTGGGGAGTTTGATGCAGGGGAATCTGAATAAGTTTCAAAAATTGTTGTTGACATTGGATTTTGGTTTGAATGAGTGGAAGAAGCTTGAGGAAGAGAGCTCCTATCACAAAGGCAACAGAAACAATAATGTTTAATTATTATATTCTAGAGAAAATGGAATAAGTAGTGAAGAGGGTGAACATTGATAAAATTGATTATTCTAAGGAAGAAGACGTTAGGAAGGATCGCTGGCTATGATGAGGTGGTACCAACCATGTTGATAACTAAGATGATTAGTAAAAGATGACAAAAAGCACAAAAGAGACTAAACATAGACAAAGCCAAGACAGGTCGCATGCATGAAGGGAAAGACTGGTGACTAAGAATGGGTAGTATACCAGCTCATGGCAGTAACCAAGTAGAATGGACATAAGTGGTAGCATTTGGTAGTGTAGATCGTGATTGAGGTAAAGAAATAACAGGCAAATGAAGAATAAATGATGGCAGCCAGAGATAGGCTAAGTATAATGTAGAGGAAGAATGGGTGAGAGTTAGAAAGTTGTCATGGAGAGGCCAACATATTCAAAAAGGCTGACTAATGTAAGAAGGGATAGTCATTAAAGAAAGAGAAGGCTATATTCAGAGGATGGCATGGTAAGAGATGGTAGTATCGATTACGGAGTCGTCGATTGTGAGAAGCAGGCATTAATAGAGAAGGTTGATACAAGAGTAAGCTGATAATAATATAGCAGAGGATAGGCGGTCAAATTGAGGTCTGCTAGAAATGAAGAGGATGACCAAAATAGTTAAGGAAGGTCGAATGTGGAAGACCGATGTGTAGTGGGCAGTAGGAATTAATTAAGGAGGCCACAGATATATGGGATGGTAGGCCGATAGAGAAACAGGGGGGATGATGAATGGAGGGCCATGTATCTAAGAAGCGGAGGCAGCAGATAGAAGAAGGCTACATGATTTGTAGAGAGGCTGCTTTATAATCTAGAAGCTGAGATGAGAAGGCAGGCTCGATCAGTGAGGAAGAGAGGCCAGAATACATGAAGGCTAATACATATTAGAGGGGACCGAAATATATGAGAGCAGGCCGCACATAGAAAGAGAGAGTGGAGAGGAATAGGGAAGGCTGAACCAGGCTGATAATCAGAAAGAAAAAGGCCACAAGTATAGAAAAGGTAGCGTAATATAAAGCAAGCGGTATGTATGGAGGAGGCCGCATAGAGCCCATGCGAGATAGAAGAGGCAGCGGCATATGAAGGATGTTATATAGAGTGGATGAGTAGAACAATGCATATGAATAGGCTGCATAGAGATTGCGCAAGAGAACAATCGATAGGCCAAGGATAAGAGGCTAAGAAATATAAATAAAGACTGAGGAGTATATTGAAGAGGTCGATTGGAAGGATGGTGGATAGAGATAGGAGGAGAATGGGAGATCAAGGAATAATGGACCAGTTTGTTGCAGAGGAGATCGAATGTGGCCATAGGCCAAATAGATTAAAGTGTTAATGCAGAATTTTGTATTGTAATAAAGATGATGATTTGGTTATGTTGAATAAAAGTCTAGTCATGTTAACCTGTAGTAAGTCAGGAATAGAGTATGATCATGTTAATAAATATTTCTTAATCTCCTGTCATATTGTTTGAATGTTTTGTGAATCTTTATATTGCTACCTTGTTCTTGTCATTTTGTTGACATAAGTTACATGACAACCCTTATAGATGGGCAAAGACTTGTTTCTAAATTGTAGATTGAGGGGTGTATGCTTTGAGGATGCATGCTATCATAAATAAAGTCCAAAAAAAAAAGAGATGTACCAATAGGGAAATGGGAACACTATGAAACTAATTTTTTGTTTACTAGTAGCCCAAGTCATTCTAGAGAGAGAGAAAGAGAATATACTTAATGATTATTTTCTAGTTTAATAAAGGAATGATTATTAACTCTGAGATTTGAAAGGGTGTTGTAGTAAGGATCTTACAAGGTGGCTAGGATCTATGCAAATATCTATGGAAGTTATGTGACTATATTAAGCTTGAATTTCTATTTTATATATATATGTATATAGCCCGTAAAAATAGAAAGATCATCATAGTTTTTAATAGATCATGATGATATTACCACCATCATTTTATGAAAACTTTTCTTGGAAATAGTAACTTTTATACCCCACTCTACTAGCTAAATGATTAATTATGCATGTCACCCTTGCATATCATCATAATGAGATGACTAGGTTTGGTTGACTTTCTGTACGTATAATCTTTTGGTGTTCTATAAGCCATGATCCATTAAATTTCCCTATTATCATATTGACACTACATGATAAGGTTGCTATATACATTTTGGCTAATATTTAGTCATGTTAACCACTTACATTATTCACTATAAATCTAGAAATTACGGGTCTATAATCAAGTGTACTTTATATTATTGATGTGCAAACATTGGACAAATGATTATTTTTGTAGTTGAGCAGTGTAATCCTTATGGGCTAAAGCAAGATGAATCTTAGATAAATTATAGGGAGTGTGTTTAGGATTCAATTATTTCATTCTAAACTTGTATATAGAATGATGATTCATCTTTGGGAAACATGATAATAGTTTGTTGACCTTATTATTGATACTCTGTGTTTTCATGTTGTACTAGCTACTAGATATTTCCTATCTAGCCATAGACAATAGTCTATTACTTCATTTATATCAACCCACTTGTATGTGGACTATTTTATTTTATTGAAGACATGGCATTTCCTCATCATCTACTTATGGTGGTTGTAGGTTGATAGCCTAGCTATCTAAGAATATCAAGGCTTGGCTAAAATACACAAGGTTTGGTCTAACAAGGTTGTATCTGTCACTAACTTGTATGATTTAGATAGTAAACTATCTTAATAAAATGGTATGGTAATAATGTTATTTTTAGATGCCAAGGATTTACCTTTCTATCCCTATTCTAAGGTGGAAGGGTTCATTAATTGTCAGCAAGGTATAGTTGATTGTAAAACAAATATTCAATGGAGGTCACTACTTTTGCATGATGTTGTAATACTAAAACTTGTTCTAACTTATTTTCTTGGATTCTCCATTCATGAGGTTAAATAACATTCTATGAATGCTATCATAACATATAGCAATTGTGATGGTTGTTATCACTAGATCTCACTAAAGTATGGCATTATTTGAGTATATTTCATAGTGATGGTAAGAATTTTTGTGATATGTGCAAATCTAACTTGAATAAAGGGGAAAATACATAATGATATTTTGAGAAGAATGGATGGAGGACTGATTCCTTAACCTTGAGAAATTTTGAATGGTTATGGATTTTAGTGTTAGAGTATGTGAGACTAATAAACATTTCACAAATGGGAAATTATTAGAAAGAATCATACAAGTCAACTAATCAGGAGAAATTAGATATTTATGTGTCCTTAAGGCTAATATACCCTTGATTACTATTATGTGTTAAAAATTAGACATATCTAATTGATACTTGATCCTTTAGTGAAATTGGGAATTCTTTCTTAATTTTGAGAAAATGTAATTGAGAGACTATTATGAGGAGTGCTACATGAGAGTTTGATCATGTTTAGAAGTGGGTATGTAGGCAATTCTTGGGTGATGGATTCCCTTGGACCCAATTCTATAGGGGGGGTTTAGGGAATTACTCAAAGATTGGGGGTGTTCCTAAACTCAAGATCAACCTTCCTTTTTAAGTATCTTTTAGCTTGGGGCTGAAATTTAAACTCACTTTTCATGTAATATGTCTCCACTATATAGGTTTGATCCAATGAAAGGAAACCCATCATCATAAAGCTTATCTACTATAAGGCTTGTTTAGTTTGTCTTTCCAAAGTATACTCTAGTCTTGGGTAAATTCTTGGAGATATTGTCTTCATGGTTTGTCTCTAATGTGACTATATGAGAAAGCCTCTAGACTTAACTAAACTAAACTAATCAAAGTTTTGTGTGTTGAACATTATGGCATATTGACTTATCTCAATGATAAGTATGGGAAGATATAGATTAGCCTCAAGACACTAGTGAGGTCTATGCTTCCAAGAAATAAATGCATGATAAACTTGACCAAGACATGGCTATGTATGAGTTAAGAGAACCTGCTAACTTTACATTTGATGATGATTCTAAATTAAGATATTATGATTTGATGGTGTGAATAACTCTTAACCTTCCATAAGGATCAACCTACTCTAAATATATATCTGAATTTGTATTAAGTTTGCGATAGAGTTTTGTA
Source organism: Cunninghamia lanceolata (assembly GCA_027924645.1). Lineage (NCBI taxonomy): Eukaryota > Viridiplantae > Streptophyta > Pinopsida > Cupressales > Cupressaceae > Cunninghamia > Cunninghamia lanceolata. The sequence continues at coordinate 8,267,998 of BSBN01001107.1, read as the reverse complement.
TGACTATCTTTACCAACAATGGGTAATTAATGGCAAGTATTACCAATTATAGTATGGTGTTTAACTTTATATCTATTTGGTAGGTAATTCTATGTTAAGATTTATGATTGGTAATATTTAAATTTTATGTACTCATAAGTAGAAAATGTTGTATAATAATACTAATGTGGGTTTGAATTTTTCTCTAATAAATATTGTGTTTTCAAGTAACAATGGAATGATGTGAATGGCCTTTGAGATTACTTAGAATTGTTTCTGTTATGTATATGTGACCCAACGGATGTGGGTTCAACTTGTTCCTTGAATGTTGTTTATTTGACCCCAAGATCTATATGACCATGTGTATGGGTTAATGGATACCTCTAAGTGATAATTATAACCGGATTAACTAGTCTAAGATATAAACTCTTAGGACAATATGTTTTAGATCAATGTTCTTATATCTTTTAAATATTTTAATGTTCAACTGAGATCAATACAAGAGCTGACTTATTGGCATCACAACTGTGGTTTAGTAAGGGACTCCATGAGGGTATAGCTAAAGAATAATTATTTCTCTTAACAGAGCTTGTCCCACTCATCCTGGCGTGATAACCGAATATGTAAAACCTATGGCCCACTCGTAGACAATCTTATCACTGCTCTAGCTTGACAAGAGTCAAGGAGTGTTCTCTGCCTAAAGAAGTATATGTTTTTATCATAGGATTAGTATGCTTTCACTAGTATTTATTTGTGTATGACAAATGCTAGGAGTTGCCCAATTTCATAGGGTTTAGATAGGATTTCAATGTGATCAATGTCAAGACTAGTATGGCTTTCTCCAATGGTATGCAAGTGATGGATGCAAATATCTACCCATCTCAAGAGTTTAGTATTAGAATTGGGATATTAGAAGCAATTTTTGTTCTTCTTATGTTCTGTCTTTATTGACATATGTTTTCAAGGTTTCAATTGTTAAATCAATTTAGTGATTGATAGTACAAGCACTAGTATTAGGTGAGGTAAAAACTTAAGACATATTGATTATGTTTATCCAAGTATTTAAGATGATTCAAATGCTTAGTGGGCTATGGAAATCTTATTAGTAGTTGTATGTGTTCTATGTTCTTAAACTTACACCTTTGTCATTGATGACAACAAGTAGTATGTGATGCTTTATTGTCATCATAGTTGGCAGTGAGTCAATAAAAAGGATGGGACCTATATTGCTGCATAGGATGCATCGACATTCCTTTTTTTAGCTAGATGGACTTAAGCACTTATGTGTTATGTATTGCCCCTCATTTTGGCTTTCTGACAATTTGTTAGTGTTTCCTTTATATTTAGACATTTTGACACAAGTGGATGATGGATTACTCATTTCTGCTCATTGTGATGACATTGTTGATGTTATGAATAGTATATGATGCTTTGATATGATTAGTTAATGGTTAATTGATTACGTAGATTAGTGTCATTATGCTTTATGTGATCATTTGATGATATGGTATCTGATTGTTTAGTTAGTGATGTATTTGTTATGGATATCCGTGATGTATATTGTGAAGGGACAGTGTAGTATTACTCATTCTAAGCACCCTACTATGCTACGATTCCCTGTCATAGTGTGTTTGATTATATATATATATATGTTCGTAAACAACACATTGGTTTGATGTAGGTTTCAGGTACCAGGCATCGACTCCACCTGAATTAGCAGGTCTAAGCATGCCTTTATACTAATGGATACTGTGGAAGGGAGTTAACATAAGGTTTCCTCTGTCAGTTAAATTCCCTTAGTTTGTAAACATCCATGTATTCTCAGTCGTAGGTGTAGTTGTTGATCAGTTGGAGCATGTCATTGAGATTCGGTCATCATTTGGTATGTTGTTGTCATTATCTGTTGGATATGTAGTCTTGAGTTGGTTCATCCTATAGAAATTAGTAATCTATGTGTAAGGTAGTTTTGATATTTGGTTTTTTTTTGGCTAAATAATTAATGTGTATATGTAAAATATTAATTAATTGATTAAAGTAATAATAATAATAATAATAATAATAATCATAGTAATAATAATTGTAGAAAATAAATTATGAGTGTCAAATATTATTTGAGGTGAATAAAATATTTATTTTGATTAAATGATATTATTTTTATCATTTATTAATTTGTGTGAGTGGGTTGTCAATAAGTTTTTATATATAAGAATCTCCTATAGATGGAGAATTAATTTTCTTAGTGGGGTTCTCTGTAATGGTATGGTTGTAGAGGGAATTTATTACTCTATCTATTTTTGTGCTGAGAGGATTATTTGAAGGGGGAAAATTTTTGGGGATAGACATAGAAAGAGATTGAGAGAAATTTTAGAAGAAGATTTGGGGAAACTACGGGAAGACGATTTAGGAGTTCAAAATCTCATTTAGAGTATGTTAATAAACAAATTGTTTTGTTGCAAATAGTATCTCTGTATATGATGAAATTCCTATATGTGTGTTTGTCTATGCATTTTCTTGATTTGTTATAAATCTAGTTGAAATCTTATTTCTCTATGACATTCTCCAGACAATATTAAACCTTTCACAATTTGTTCTTATCTACAATCAAATGTAAACAAATGATATTTCATTGTTCTATTACCTTTTAATATTCTCTCTAAACATCTTTCTGCAACTGTAATTGATTTATCTAGGTGAAGATGTATTTGGGGTAGTAGTCCATCCTCTCTCATTCTACAAGCAAGTCTTATGCAATCCTTAAAATCATTTTGTGATCATTCAACAATACTCTCTTTAATCGAGTGTCCTATATCAAATCATTCCTATGCAATTATTCTCAATTTCTTTCATTTCGTCAAATAAGTATTCTTTGCCTACCCTGTCTTCACATGCATTCTACGATCACCAATTTGTTCAATCAAGGTTTTTTCGTTTCAATAAAACTTATTTAACCCTGCTGTTGAGAATGACATTGTGTAGTGTGAACCTTTAATCCTACTGGTGAACTGTCCATGAGTCCAATCTTGCACCTAAACCTTTTTACTCTATGGAATGGTCGGTTCCTCTATGTATTCATTTGCCATTCTTTAGCTCTTATTTACCTATGTAATTCTTTCCACTCTGAGCCAATCTCCATAGACCAATTTTCTTAGAATCCCTTATTTCATCAAAATGGGATCTCTGCAGCTTGCATGCTTTGAACCCCAAATTAATTTTCCTTTCTCAATATCAATTTAATTTTGTAGGATAAAAGAGTCCTACTAGTGTTAAATTAAGCCATTAGATTAAATGAGAGGCTGATTCTCTTAAACATATGACCTTTTAAAAAAAACAAAAACAAAGAAAGAGGTTACCGTCCAAGGTGATCCTTTGGCTTTCAGTTTGAAGTCTTTTGTGCATATAAAGCATAGATCACAATAAAACCATAGAACACAATAAGACCCTCGACCTTGTCATCTAATGCCTGTGCCAAAATTAATGATTTTTGTTGTCCATAGTTTGATCCCTACATTTGCCAGTTAGTGGATCTAAATTGATTTCCTAGGATGATTTCACTAAGTATTCATGAAGAAAATAAATCATCATTTTATTTACTTTTTTTGTGGCGGATTCCAGAGACGCCAACCTCTAGCTAAGATAAATGATTTCCTCTATCAATGGATGACCTCTGTTTTTGCCAGTAATTTAGATTTATAATCGACTCTAGGGAATAACATCGACTATTGCATTAGGAAGGAGATAATCATCATTGCATTGAATGCCAAATTCTCCAAAGAATTTCAATTTTCTACCTTGCTCACCATTCGTAGATCGGCCCTTTTGATCTGCTGGGTGACACCTCTTAAATGAAGCCCTCTTGTTTTAAAAGCCATCGAATGGAATATATAGGGAATAGTTAATAATAGAAGCTTGCTTATCATTTCCATGATTTGGGGTATCTTTCAAATGCTCTAATTCACTTGTTTCTATTTCTTTTAGATTTAGTCAATTTTTAGTTTTTTTTTTAGTTTTTTAGTTTTTTTATGTTTCTTTTATGAAAACAAATCCAACGACTATCTATCATCCTTATCTTAATTTATTTAGACATAAGAATTTCGTTGGTAATTCCTAGTATACCTAGTCTTGATGTAAGCATTAGATGCTTAATTTTGTTAGAATCTAGATATGAGGTTATAATAATTCCTATGTTGTATGCTCAGTAGTATGTAGAAGATTATGTATTTACCATTATCTAATCAAGAATATTGTAGTTTAGTTCAATTTTAGTAAACAAGAGATTAGTGGTAGCACCAATATTATTAGATGTATGATAACATTTTGATGACCATGAAAACCTTTATGTTGGAATAGTCATTCTACAGGGATTGTTAGCTAAGATAAGTAGATTAGAAAGATAAGTGTTAAATCATCATATTATATCTGTTGAATCTAGAGAAGTTTTAAAAGTAATATAACAAATGTCATTAGAATCATAGGTATTACATAGCCAACTTAGTATATTGACTTAAGTTAGTAATATTGTTATACCAATTAACTTATTAGCCTTATGAAGCGAAAATGATTTAGAATGCTTTAGACAAATTTAATTAAGATGTTGAATTACTATATTGTTAATGAAATTAATCTAGTAAGTTAGTAGCGAGGGTAGAAATGACACTGTATTTTTGAGTTGTATGTATTTAATGTTATTTTCAATTCTGGTAATCTTATTTTATTTATGTCTAGTTATAAAGTGTTGTTGTATTTAAGTATAATAATTGTAGTGTCAATTGAATGTTTATTTGATTATAGAGGCATAGATGCTCTCGTATTGTATTTATAGTTATGTCATTTATCCTCAGTATTTGATATTTTAGAACTAATTTAATTTGGATTGTTAGCATTGTTGGCCCCAGAGGCTTAATTGGTGTGGTCTTGGGTTATCCTGTAATTAAAAAGTGTCCTTGTTGCATCTGAGGTTAAGTTTGCTCACATGAATAATTGTTTGAACACTGGACTTTGTATAGTGATTCTGAGTTGATATTGATATGCAAGAGGAGTAGATGCCTTGCTTTACTAGTGTATGTATGTCAATGGGGAGAATTCCTGTCTGGTTGTAGGGTTACTAGTTGCATGTAAGAGGGTGGCTTTCATAGAGGGGCCGGTGCCCAAAGTGGCTACCTGGATAACCCTATGGAAGTTGTAATTAAGTGAAAACATAATAATTTATATAGGAGGGATTGGGTAGTTAAATCATTTAATAAGATAATTTGAGAGCCTCACCCATGCCTATAGCACTCTCTCAAGCTAAGGATGGGATGAGAAGGCCTGGTTGGTATGATCGGCTTCCTTGTCTTCACAAAAGGACAATCGATTCCTAATGGGTCACCCTATGGGGCCAGTGCCTAGAGAGACGCTGCTAGGATAACCATAGATGTGTGCCGGTGTCTAGCGAAAGATAGCTAAGATAACCCATGATAGGACCATGTAATGACACTCTTCCTACTACAGTATAGTTATCCCTATTATGTTTATACTTGTTGATCATGTTGCCTCTGGGAGTATTCAAGTCATTGTTTTATTCTTGAGTAAGTGTGTACATTGTTGGTCATTGTATCTATGTATCTGTGCCATCTTGACCTTTGTCTTGAGGGACCTCATGGTTGTCTCCTAGCTTGGGGGGTAGACCTCAGGGTTCCACATGGTCAGGTGGATGAGCTATAATCCATTGGTCTTTTGGCACCATGGTTTGTGTTTTGGGCAGATGTGTCTCTCTAGTTTGTAGTACTGTATCCACATCAGAAGACCTATATTGTATCTTAAGGATCCATATTTGTGTATCTATATTATTCATTTTGTAATTTTGATGTAAACAAACATGAAAGCCTTGTATCTATATAATTATGTATCATGATCTCTTTACTTGTAAACATTATGGTAGAAGAATGATGTAAGTTTCTGTAACATAACAAATGATGTTAGTGAATTCTATGACCATTCAAGATGAGTTATGTTTGTTATTAACCTTTGGTTAATTTCCTTAATGCAATTATGTTTCCCTAGAGATGTTAGTTTTGATAGATAGTTAATTTATTGTAACTAGTTGATATTATATCTGGTGATCATTACTTTTACTGGTTAAATAAATAAAAAAATCTATATTTTATTGCATAGTTAAACCTAACTCTCTAGGGTTGCATGATGGAGCATTACATTTGGTATCAAAGAAAGGTTTAAGCACTAGGTACTCTGGTTATAATTGAGCCCATTATGTGACCTAGTGCTTAAACTCTGTAGATTACATTATTTTCCATTTGAAGTCTTCCTTGTCTTATGTTTTGAAGTTGTTCTTTGGTGGTATATGTGTGTAGGAAGATGCCTAGGGGTTGAGGTAGAGGTCGAGGTAGAGGTTGAGGTAGAGGATGTGGGAGAGGTTATGGTGGTACACCTCCTCCTAATTCCCCTAATGAGATTTCTCAAGAAGATAGGGGTCAAAATATGGAAAATTAGGGTCAGCCGAAGGGAGCTCAGTTACGTCAGTTGCTTAAGGAGGCCCTTTCCTATCTAGGTCCTAGACAGGAGGTAGAATAGCTAGGAGGGGGACATGAAGTAGATTAGCCAAAGGCTAGGGGGAGAGAGAGATCACCTTAAAGGAGATAAATGACAGCTTAACAGGAGGCCACCTTAGCCAATCATATGAGAGATCTTTTGAGGGAACACCCTCCCACTTTTGATGGATCTAGTAGTGGTTTGGAGGTAGAGACCTAGTTACTGGATTTAGGTAGGTGTTTTTCCATGCATTCGTATGGTAGCAACACCAAGGCTAGATGTGCCATCTTGCATCTCACATGTTTTGCTTTGACTTGGTGGTGTTTAGAGGAACATAAGTTGCACTTGGACAATGATATTGTTTCTTGGGAGTTGTTCTTAGAGAGGTTCACTACATGTTTTATGTTAGATCACTGGAAATAGCGCCATGCAGATGAGTTCCATGAGTTGTGACAGATGGCCATGACAGTAGAGCAGTATGAGCGTAGATTTTATGAGCTCAAGTAGTATGTGGGCATTGGTAATGACGAGGATATGTTAGTGTAGCATTTTATCATGGGTTTAAATGCCCAAATCAGTGGAGGAGTTTGAGTTTTTGAACCTAAGACTATGGAGGTAGTAGTTGAGAAAGCCCATTTGGTGGAGGAGAATTTGGCTATGGCTCTTGGAGGTCATACAGGTGTGCACATTGTTAGTGCATCGTCTATAAGCTTTGGTTCTTGTGATGGTCACTCTCAGGTAGTAGGTTCTCATAGAGGTTATCATCCACCCAAAAAGGGTGGTCAGCAGCAGTAGTATTCTCAGGCCAAACCAAAGAATTCTCAGCCTCAGCAGGTTAATAGATTTCAGAACAAGAAGAATCAGAGTTGGTAGCAAGCTAGATGTGATCGTGTAGATCAACCAGCTCAGAGCACGCAGTCTACAGTGAGCAAAGGGAGTTATCAGTCATCTAATGCTTTTTAGGGAGCATTTGGTAGAGGTACCAGGTGTTTTTCTTGTGGCCAATAGGGCCACATAGCTCAACAGTGTCCTCAGAAGAATGCTTAAGGTTTTTGATAGAGCACGGTAGCTTCAGAGCCAACCATAGGGGATGTAGGCAGGTCACACAGTTTTTGCAGTGGTTGATAACTTCTAGGTAGAGCATTAGGGCACCGTTATGGAGTCTTCTGGAGTGATGTGAGGTATTGATTTTTCCTTTCTTTTTGATTTAGGTGCTTCTAATTCATTCATTTCTCCTTGTCTTGTGGAGCATTGTGGATTGGTGGTAGCAAAGCAAGATGTTATGTGGTAGGTTGAATTAGCATCTGGGGCTAAGGTCGCAGTAGAGTCTATAGTACATGGTAGTGAGTTGAGGATTGGTCCTCTATCTACCACAGTAGACCTTTGCATTATACCCCTTAGTTTATATGATATAGTATTGGGTATGGATTGCTTAGATGGCCACCAAGCAGTGATAGATTGTCTGCATAAGTTAGTGAAGTGTGTGGATGATGTTGGTAGAGAGGTTGAGGTAGTTGGTATCCAGAGACCTATTTCCTTGTGTATGATCTCTTCTATGCAGTTGAAGAGATATATGCATCAGGGATGTCAGTTGTTTGTAGTGACAGTTAATGACTTGGAGATGGAGGAGAGTCAAGAGACATCTCTTGATGATCACCCACCTCTTAGAGGGTATGCTGATGTTTTTCCTAGTAAGATTCTTGGAATGCCACCTAAGCATGACATTGACTTCAGGTTTGATCTTATTCTCGATGCAAATCCTATTTCACAAGCTCTATATCAGATGACCACTTAGGAGCTTAAGGATCTTTGATTGTAGTTGGAGGAGTTGTTAGCTAGGGGATTCATGTGACCTAGTGTTTCTCCATGGGGAGCACCTGTGATCTTTGTGAAGAAGAAGGATGGATCGTTGTGGCTATGTATAGACTATTGATAGCTCAATAAGGTGGCTGTGAAGAATAGAAACCCCTTGCCATGGATTGATGATCTTTTTGACCACATTAAGGAGGCTAAGGTGTTTCTAAAAATTGACCTTAAGTTGCAAATATTTGAGGCAGATATTCACAAAATAGCATTTTGCACCCGTTATGGACATTATGAGTTTATTGTTGTACCATTCGGGTTAACGAATGCACCTTATGTATTCATGAGCCTGATGAATGGTATGTTTTGCACCTATCTCGATAGATTTTTCCTTCTGTTTCTAGATGATATATTGATTTATTCAAGGACTATGGAGGAGCATGAAGAGCATTTGCATCAGGTGTTGCAGTGTCTAAGAGAAAATCAGCTATATGCTAATTTCGTGAAATATGAATTCTTACAGTCTGAGGTTAAATATTTGGGTCATGTCATTTTTGGAGAGGGTATTGCGATGGATCCTTGAAAGATCCAAGCCATTATAGATTGGTCTGCACCTACTAATGTCTCTGAGGTTCATATTTTTATGGGTTTGGTAGGCTACTACTACCGGTTTGTTTAGGGTTTTTCCAGGATAGCTCACCCCATTATTTCTTGTTAGAGGAAAGGGAAGAAGTTTGTTTGGTCAGAACAGTGTCAGATAGCCTTTCAGACCATTAAGGAGCGGTTGACTAGTGCACCTATTCTGGCAGTTCCTGATCCTACTAGGGACTTTGTTGTGTGTACTGATGCTTCTTTAGAGGGTTTAGTTGTAGTTCTGATGCAGGATGGTCACGTGATTCCCTATGAGTCTCACAAACTCAAGGATCATGAGTTGAACTATCCCACACATGATCTAGAGTTGGCAGTAGTTGTGCATGCCTTGGTGAGGTTGAGCCATTTTCTTTTAAGGAATTAGTTTGAGCTGCATAGCAACCATCACAGTTTGTAGTATATTTTCACATAGTCAAACCTTAATGCAAGGCAGAGACGATGGATGGAGTCCTTGTGTGAGTAAGATTTTGAGGTGAAATATATTCAGGGAAAGGAGAATGTAGTAGCTGATGCTCTTAGTCATCAGAGGCATGAGATTTCAGTAGTCTCTCTTGCAGTTGATTTGAGAGGTCAGGTTCTTGCAGCACTTCCTACTGATAGCCGGTATTAGGAAGTGAAGGCCAAGGTTGAGTCAGGTAGATCTTTTGAGGGTAGATTTGTTAAGTATTCTCTTGAGTCAGATGGTTTTTTGTGACACTTGGGTTGTATCTATATTCCTAGTTTTAGGGGTCTTTGGACCCTAATCTTATCTGATGCACATTGGGCACCCTATTCTGCTCATCCAGGAGTTAAGAAGATGCACATAGATCTTTGTTAGCTATATTTTTGGAGTGGCATGAAGTGGGATATTGTAGATTTTGTGTTGAGGTGTCTTGAGTGTCAGAGGGTGAAGGTATAGTACTAGCATCCTGCAAGTCTTTTGTAGCCACATCTAGTCCCAAAATGGAAATGGGACATCATTTCTTTGGACTTTACAGTTGTGTTGCTTGTTTCCTCCCATTGTCATGATGTTATTATGGTCACTGTGGACAGGTTGACAAAGGTAGCTCATTTCTCTCCTGTTTGATCATCATATAATGCTTCTTCTATGGCCAGAGTATTCATGGAGGACATAGTCAGATTACATGGGATTCCTCACAGGATCATTTCTGATAGGAATCTGGTGTTTACTTTAGCTCTTTAGACTTCTTTACAGCACACTTTGGGGACACAGATGAACTTTAGTTTGGCATACCATCTGGAGACTGATGGTCTGACCAAGAGGGTTAATAAGGTCCTTAAGGATATGCTTAGGGTGTATGTTATGGATTAGGAGAGCCATTGGGAGGACTATTTATATCTGCTGGAGTTTGCATACAATAATGGATATCACAGCTCTATCAGAATGTCTCCATTTTAGGTGTTGTATGGCCGTCCTTGTCAAACCCCACTGAGTTGGGATCACCTTGAGGATAGAGTTCTTCTATGACTGGATATGATTAGAGAGATGGGGTAGTAGGTTGAGTAGATTAGAGAGCATTTGGTGGCAGCGTAGGATAGATAGAAGAAGTATGCAGATGCTCATAGGGTTGATCATCAGTTTTTAGTTGGGGATCAAGTGTTCTTGTGTGTGCGACCACATAAGAGTCTGATCCATTACGAAAAAGGTTCTAAGCTCGTACCACACTTTGTTGGGCCGTTTGAGGTGTTGGAGAGGATTGGTCCTATCACTTATCATCTTCCTTTGCCTCCAATTTTATCACGCACCCATGATGTGTTTCATGTTTCTGTACTTAGACCATATTATCTAGATATTGCTCATGTTCTTGATTGGAATGCTCTATAAGTAGAGGACAGGCAGCTGGCTTTGGAGCCCATAGGCATTTTACAACACAAGAGATTCATACTCAGGGGCAGAGACATGGAGCAGGTCAGGGTCCAGTGGGATCCTAATGATGACACATCTACTACCTAGGAGGATGCATCTGGGATGTGGGAGTTATATCCCTATTTATTTGTAGGCTTCCAGGAGTAAGCCTGATTCTAGGGGGGAGGATGTAGTACCCCTCATTTTGGCTTTCTGACAATTTGTTAGTGTTTCCTTTATATTTAGACATTTTGACATAGGTCGATGATGGATTACTCATTTATGCTCATTATGATGACATTGTTGATGTTATGAATAGCATATGATGCTTTGATATGATCAGTTAATGGTTAATTGATTATGTAGATTAGTGTTATTATGCTTTATGTGATCATTAGATGATATGGTATCTAATTGTCTAGTTAGTGACGTATTTGTTATGGATATCTGTGATGTGTCTTGTGAAGGGACAGTGTAGTATTACTCTCTGAGCACCCTACTACATTGTGATTCCTTGTCATAGTGTGTTGGATTATGTGTGTGTGTGTGTATTTGTAAACAACACATTGGTTAGATGTAGGTTGTAGGTACCAGGCATCGACTCCACCTGAATTAGCAAGTTTGAGCGTGCCTTTATACCAATGGATACTATGGAAGGGAATTAACATAAGGTTCCCTCTGTTAGTCAAATTCCCTCAGTTTGTCAACATCTATGTATTTTCATTCATGGGTGTAGTTGTTGATTAGTTGGAGCTTCTCATTGAGATTTAGTCATCCTTTGTTATGTTGTTGTCATTATCTGTTGGATATGTAGTCTTGAGTTGGTTCATCCTATAGAAATTAGTAATCTATGTGTATGGTAGTTTTGATATTTGGTTATTTCTTTGGCTAAATAATTAATGTGTATATGTAAAATATTAATTAATTGATTAAAGTACTAATAATAATAATAATAATAATAATAATAATAATAATAATCATAATAATAATAATTGTAGAAAATAAATTATGAGTGTCAAATATTATTTGAGGTGAATAAAATATTTATATTGATTAAATGATATTATTCTTTATCGTTTATTAATTTGTGTGAGTGGATTGTCGGTAAGTTTTTAGATATGAGAATCTCCTATAGATGGAGAATTAATTTTCTTAGTGGGGTTGTCTATAATGGTATGGTTGTAGTGGGAATTTATTACTCTAAATATTTTTGTGTTGAGAGGATTGTTTGAAGGGGGAAAAATTTTGGGGATAGACACAGAAAAAAGATTGAGAGAAATTTTAGAAGAAGAAGATTTGGGGAAACTACAGGACGAGGATTCATGAGTTTGAAATCTCATTCTGGGTATGTTAATAAACAAATTGTTCTGTTGTAGTTAGTATCCCTGTATATAATGAAATTCCTGTATGTGGGTTGGTCTGTATATTTTCTTGATTTGTTATAAATCTAGTTGAAGTCTTGTTTCTCTGTGATATTCTCCAAACAATATTAAACCTTTCAAAATTTGTTCTTATCTACAATCAAATGTAAATAAATGATATTTCATTGTTCTATTTCCTTTTAATATTCTCTCTAAACCTCTTTCTGCAACTGTAATTGATTTATGGGTGAAGATGTATCCTGGGTAGTAGTCCATCCTCTCTCATTCAATAAGCAAATCTTATGCAATCCTTAAAATCATTATGTGATCATTCAACAATACTCTCTTTAATCAAGTGTCCTATATCAAATCATTCATGTGTAATTATTCTCAATTTCTTTCATTTCTTCAAATAAGTATCTTTTCCTACCTTGTCTTCACATGCATTCTACAATCACCAATCTATTCAATCGAGGTTTCTCCTTTTCAATAAACTTCTTTAACCCGCTTTTTGAGAATGACATTATGTAGCATGAACCTTTAATCCTACTGGCAAACCATCCACGAGTCCAATCTTGCACCTAAACCTTTTTACTCTATGGAATGGTTGGTTCCTTTGTGTATTCATTTGGCATTCTTTAGCTCTTATTTACCTATGTAATTCATTCCATTCTGAGGCAATCTCCATATAACAAATTTCTTAGAATCCCTTATTTCATAAAAATGGGATCTCTACAAATTGCATGCTTTGAACCCCAAATTAATTTTCCTTTCTCCATATCAATTTAATTTTGTAGGATAAAAAAGTCCTGCTAGTCTTAAATTAAGCCATTAGATTAAATGAGAGGTCGATTCTCTTAAACATATGACCTTTAAAAAAAAAAAAAAGAAAGTGGATACTGTCCAAGGTGATGCTCTGGGTTTCAGTTTGAAGCATTTATGTGCATATAAACTAGAGATCACAATAAAACCAAAGAACTTAATAAGACCCTCAACTTTGTCGTCTAACCCCTGTGCTGAAATTAACGATTTTTGCTATCCACAGTTTGACCCCTGCATTCACCAGTTAGTGGATCTAAATTAATTTCCTAGAACGATTTCACTAATTATTCATGAAGAAAATAAATCATCATTTTTTTTTTTTTTTTTGTGGTGGATTTCAGAGAAGCCAACCTCTAGCTGAGATAAATGATTTCCTCTACTAATGGATGACCTCCATTTTCACCAATAATTTAAATTTATAATCGACTCCAGGGAATATCATTGACTATTGCATCAAGAAAGAAGATAATCATCATTGCATTGAACTCTAAATTCTCCAAAGAATTTCTATTTTCTACCCTGCTTGTTGTTCGTACATCGGCCTTTTTGGTCTGCTGGGTGAGGCCTCTTAAAATGAAGCCCTTTTGTTTTAAAAGCCATCGAATGCAATATATTAGGGAATAGTTAATAATAGAAACTTGCTTCTCCATCATTTCCATGATTTGGGGTATCCTTCAAATGTTATAATTCACTTGTTTCTATTTCTATTAGACGTACTTGATTTTTAGTTTTTTTTTTAATTTTTAGTTTTTTTTAATGTTTCTTTTATGAAAACAAATCCAATGACATAAGAATTTTGTTGGTAATTCTTAGTATACCTAGTCTTGATGTAAACATTAGATGGTTAATTTTGTTAGAATCTAGATATGAGGTTATAATAATTCCTAGGTTGTACGCTCAGTAGTATGTAGAAGATTATTTATTTACCATTATCTAATCGAGAATATTGTAGTTTAGTTCAATTTTAGTAAACAAGAGATTAGTGGTAGCACCACTATTATTAGATGTATGATAACATTTTGATGACCATGAAAACCTTTATGTTGGAATAGTAGTCCTATAGGGATTGTTAGTTAAGATATGTAGATTAGCGAGATGAGCATTTAATCTTCATATTATATTTGTTGAATCTAGAGAAGTTTTGAAAGTAATATAATCAATGCCATTAGAATTATAGGTATTACATAGTCAACTTAGTATATTGATTTAAGTTAGTAATATTGTTATACCAATTGACATATTAGCCTTATGAAGCGAAAATGATTTAGAATGCTTTAGCCAAATTTAATTAAGATATTGAATTACTATATTATTAATGAAATTAATCTAGTAAGTTAGTAGCTAGGGTAGAAATGACACTGTGCTTTTGAGTTGTATGCATTTAATGTTATTTTTTATTCTTGTAGTCTTATTTTATTTAGGTCTAGTTATAAAGTGTTGTTGTATGTAAGTGTAATAATTGTAGTGTCAATTGAATGTTTATTTGATTATAGAGGCATAGATGCTCTCTTATTGTATTTGTAGTTATGTCATTTACCCTCGGTATTTGATCTTTTAGAACTAATTTAATTTGGATTATTAGCATTGCTAGCCCCAGAGGCTTAATTGGTATGTTATGGGGTTGTCCTGTAATTGAGAAGTCTCCTTGTTGCATCTGAGGTTAAATTTGCTCACATGTTTGAACCCTGGACTTTATATAGTGATTTTGAGTTGATATTGATATGCAAGAGGAGTAGATGGCTTGCTTTATCAATGTATGTATGTCAATGGGGAAATTCATGTCTGGTTGTAGGGTTACTAGTTGCATGTAGGAGGGTGGTTTTCATAGAGAGGCTGGTGCCCAAAGTGGCTACCTGGATAACCCTATGAAAGTTATAATTAAGTGAAAACATAATAATTTATCTAGGAGGGATTAGGTAGTTAGATCATTTAATAAGGTAATTTGAGAGCCTCACCCATGCTTGTAGCACTCTCTTAGGCTAAGGATGGGACGAGAAGGCCTGGTTGGCATGATCGGCTTCCTTGTCTTCATGGAAGGATAGTTGATTCTGCATGGGTCACCCTATGGGGTCGGTGCCTAGAGAGAGGCTGCCAAGATAACCATAGATGTGGGCCAGCATCTAGTGAAAGATAGCTAGGATAACCCATGATAGGACCATGCAATGGCACTCTTCCTATTGTAGCATAGTTATCCCTCTTATGTTTATACTTGTTGATCATGTTACCTCTGGGAGTATTCAAGTCATTGTTTTATTCTTGATTTAGTGTGTACATTATTGGTCATTGTATTTATGTATCTGTGCCATCTTGACCTTTGTCTTGAGGGACCTCATTGTTGTCTCCTAGCTCGGGGGGTGGTCCTCAGGGTTCCAAATGGTCGAGTGGATGAGGTATAATCCATTGGTCTTTTGGCACCATGGTTCATGTTTTGGGTAGATGTGTCTCTCTAGTTTCTAATAGTGTATCCACATCTGAAGACCTATATTATATCTTAAGGATCTAGATTTGTGTATCTATATTATTCATTGTGTAATTTTGATGTAAACAGACATGAAAGCCTTGTATCTATATAATTATGTATCATGATCTCCTCTTTAGTTGTAAACATTATGGTAGAAGAATGATGTAAGTTTCTGTAATGTAACAAATGATGTTAGTGAATTCTATGACCATTCAAGATGAGTTATGTTTGTTATTGACCTTTGTTTAATTTCCTTAATGCAGTTATGTTTCCCTAGATATGTTAGTTTTGATAGATAGTTAGTTTATTGTAACTAGTTGATATTATATCTGGTGATCATTAGTTTTACTAGTTAAAAAAAATCCACATTTTATTGCATAGTTAAACCTAACTCTCTAGGGTTGCATGACAGGGCATTACATGTTAGTGAACCAAGTAAAGGGGAAGATGCTTGCAATAATGTAATGCCCCGTCATGTAACCCTAGAGAGTTAGGTTAAACTAAGCAATAAAAAGCAGATTTTTTTTTTAAACAAGTAAATGCATTAATCACTAGAGAAAGTAACAACTAACTACATCATTTAAACCATTCAATCAACTAACATCTCTAGGGAACATAATTGCATTAAGAAATTTTTAAACATAGATCATTAACAACATAATACATCATAAATGTCTATTAGCAATTTTGTTACATCATAGGAATATTACATCTTTTCATTTACAAAATGTGTACAAATACAAATAAGATCACATACATGATTACAGAATTACAAGATTTCTTGACTGATTACATCAAATTACAATATAAGTCATGGCTATACAATTCTGGAAGCATATTACAAATCTTCAAATGCAAATGCAAAACTGGAATAGAAATGACACATCTACCACGAACACAAACCATGATGCCAAGGAAAAAACCAATGGATTAAGCTCTTCCACCTGACCATGTGGAACCATGAGGTTCACCCCCCGAGCTAGGAGATAAAAATGAGGTCCCCTGATAGAAGCAAGAACAAAAGGACTAACTGAAAGTAGGAATACCTCATGTTTCACATGTGGACATAACTAAACACAACAATCAACATCCAGAGGCATGAGAACAGGGCAAGCTAGAGTGCAGTAGGTTGGAGTGTCATCGCATGGTTCTACATGGGTTACCCTGACTGTCTCTCTCTAGATGCTGAACCCCATCTATGGTTACCTTGAGAGCCTCTCTAGGCATCAGCTCCATAGGTCACACATGTGGAACAAAACTCTCTCTCATCCCACCCTTAGCCTATACTAGCACTACAGGTGTGGGAGAGAAATCTATTTATCTTGTTTAATGTGAAAATCTACCCTTTCCCCCTAGGTTGATTATTAGGTTTTCACTTGTTTAACACTTCCAATGGGTTACCCAGACAACCACTTTGGGCATCGGCCCCACATTGGAAGCCACTCCCCTACTTGCGCCTAGTTCACCCATCCCAATCAAGTACTATACACAAGGACACACATGAGATACCTCCAACTCTCATCACAAGCCAATATTATAACATGAGGTATGCAAAAGTCCAAAACTTAATGAACAAAATTCAATTCTCTTTCTCTCCTCGTTGTAGAGTGATAGAAACAAACAACAATTCTCATGGTACCTTCACCCATTTACAAGAGCCATAAAGTGAAACCTCTGGATAAATGACATAAGTCAATGAAACCCATGAAATCAAAGACCAAAATAACCCTTGACCCAAACTCAATACTAATAACAATTATTCGCAATCACACAAATAGAGCTAAAATTAAAATTAATCATAAATTTAAATTCACAAAATATAGATTTTTTGTTGTTCTAAAAATACTATTCCTCTATTTAGTTTAACACATACAACTGATTTGGATTAATATAATAATTTACATTAACATAATAAAATTCTATAATATAACCCAATATTATCTTTCATCCTCAATTCAATCTATTTATAAGAAGTTATCCAACTTAAAAGGTTATATAAACTAGTTATATTCTTTACCAACTACCATCCTATTACCTCCAAGTAATCATTTCAGTAACTACAATCTGTACCTCTTGCAATTATTATTGAACCTATTTTATTACTTTTCCTATAACTACTAATCCCAAAAGAGAGTTTGAATAAAAATACACTGATATCAAAACATAATTATAATGATAATGTTGAAGCAATTAAATTTACAGTTCACACCTAATGACCTCTATCAACCATGGAATCAGTTTACTAGGTTTTAATGTTATGAAACTAATATAAGATATTATGACAAGTTAGATTTATTAAATCTATATTAAGACATACTATTATTAAACTACATATGTAATTACATACATAACTAAATATTGATCAAAATAAAAGACTTGTGAATTTGAAATAAGAAACTCTTATACACTGCCAAATACTTGAAAAAAAACCGCAGCCTATCCAACAACTTCAAGCAGTTTATAGAATGATTCTAATATGATGTTATAGAAATTGACTTGGGAATGATAGAAAGAATAGGGTTTCTATTATAATTTTCCGATATCAAAATGTTATGAGGCCTAGGTTGAGCCAGTCGTACAACAACATTCCTTATGAAGCTTTAGGTTTTAACAAAAATAGGTGAATGATTTAAGTTGGCCAAGGATAAGGGACATAATAGATCAAAACAATCGTTCCATTCTAAGAGGAATTGAGAAAAACATGTTTAACTTATATCACATTGATCACAGGTTAGAGAAGAATAAGGTTTGATATATGATCCAAGTGTCATATCTTGTCTCTGCTAAGCCATATGGCATTCACCAACCCATGGATATAGAGGTAAGTGAAATAAATCTCAAAATGCAAAGAGAGTCTGCTAAAAGAGTCCGCTAAGGGCATAGTTTGGTAGTGGCTGTGAATTGGATAGAAGAAGGAGAACATCAGGTAAGTTTCCTTTTACTCAATATCTCTCCCAACAATGAAAAAAAATATTAGATTTCAAAATCTTGTATTAATTAAGATATGCAGGGAAGAACATATGTTGGCTGGGGTATCAAAAAAAGTGCAGGATCAAAAGTTTTATATGAGAGAAAAGTCTTGAGCGAAATTGAATCGATTTATGGAGGTCAAAAGAATGCAACAAGGCTAACAAAATAAATTTGTCCCCTATAACATCATCAACAGATTTTATGGAGTTGAATGCTACCAAAAAAAAAATAAAGGGGGAGAACTTGGTGTTGCCAGACACAAGCAAGCCAAGCCCAAGGCTCAACAAGAGAACTATAGGAAGTCGCTTTTCTAAAATTTTGATCCATACTCAAAAATTGAATATTATTATTTTTTATTTTATTTGATTGAAATGTCATCCTAGATGTACCAACATGGGTTCCACATGGTGGCCCAATCACATATAGGTATTCACAACAACATAGTGATTTTAGAGAGTGTCTGATTACAATCAAAATTTCTTGGCAAATAGCTCAACTATGACAAGAGGGTAAAAAAAGAAATTGAGGAATGATTTGAGCAATACTAATGATCCAAGATATGAAGGAAAATAACCTTATGATAGATAAAGAAGTTTTATATGCTCGAGTAATTATTCATGCATAATGTGATCATAGAAAAAGACCAAGGGAGCCTCGTTTCTAAGGCTAAAGTTCAAAGATAGAAAAAACAATAGACACAACTACAAAGACAATCCACCTTATCGAGAAATTGAATAATTACATACAGAAGCATTCAGACCTATGGATAAATCTAGACCACAACAACATCGAAGAAAACATACCTGATATTTCCAAGCTCCTTTTTACTGAAACTTTCTGAAATCTCCCCTTTCTCCTCTTCCTCTGCCAATTCCTCCTCTTTTCCCAAATTTCTCTATATCTTTTCTAAGAACTCTCCCCTCAAAAATATTCTTCCCATAACCAAAAATAGACCATGATAATAAATTCCTAAATCCCTCAAACTCACGTTACTGACATCCACTAACCAAAATTTAAATGCATTTCTACCACCACTATCTGGAATATTTTCAAATCTCCAACAACCCACTCCAACAATAAATTAATGGCAAAATAAAATAAAATCACACATGTCAGATAAAATCAACAAAGTACTAAATATTAACAATATTATTATTATTGCTAGCTTTCAAAGCTACTAATTTAATATTCTCAATTTTCTATATTAATTAAATAACTAATATTGATGCATATATATAAACTTATTATTATTATTATTACTATAACAGTTAATAAATCTCCAACAAATGCACATTGACTATATAACTAAAATGATCAAACATCAACACATCTATACACATAGAACACTTATTCTATAAAATGATCCAAACGACTATAATCAACAACTTAATACCTTGGTCACTAAGTTCAATATAATGAACCTTAAACTACAATAAACAAACAATAACAACCACATACCAAAAGATGACCAACACTCAAGGACAAGTACCAACTGAGTGACAAATACACCCATGATTGGAAGTACATGGATGATGACAACTTGAAGACATTGGCTAATAGAGGGAACACCATGGTAACTCCCATCCACATTATCCATTGGTGTAAAGGCATGCTCAGACTTGCTAGTTCAGGTGGAGTCGATGTTGTTGGAAAGAGACATTGTGTGGCTTCATGAGTGTTGTCATTGATGGAAGCAAAGTCCATGCCACTCATCCACAGTACATAATATGTCTATACCGGAAGTCAGATTGAATAGTGTTTTGGTTCATTGAACAAGAATAGAGCATGCATCAAGGTCCAACGATCAGGTCTGGATCTCATAGAGAATGTATCTTAGAAAAATGTAGACTTTGGAAAGTCAAGAGGAGTACCATGACTGCCACATTCTAGAGATTGAGACTCCGGTGATGAAAGAGTGAAAAGATATGAGCATCTAAGTGTTGGGTTTTTGACAGGCAGGGCAGACTAAGGAAGAACTGACCAGTAGAGCATCAAATTCTAATCCAAATGAGAAATTGATGGTGGTCAAGATATTTAAGAGATCATACATTGTTGGCCAACATGAATGATGACTTCTATGTCTATGAATTTGATACGCATCACATATTAAGCATGGATTCAGCTGACAAATCAATGTTTTGTAAATATCTTAAGTGTTTCATTTTCTGACTAGAAAGATGTTGAAATCCTTGGTGCGGATATATATACCAGATTTTGGTATGAAGGTGTGTGTGTGCTATGATAGTGTCTGAAGAAAGGTAGAGATATGTGTGGAAGCAGTAATACAAGTCCGGTATGTGACAGAATAGCAGCACTAAAGCAGAGGAAAAATGAATTGTAGTAGATCAGTATATTAAGCCTAATTGGAACTAAACCTCAGCATATGTGGATGCCTCTAATCAGTTCAAACACCTAGTTACTTTCTATATACCTTGTAGATAGTGAGTCTCTTGTAGGCATTGAGCCTCTTGTAAGCAGTGTCCTCGGGCAGTGAACCCTATTGACAAGTGCCATTTTGTACTTCTATTCTTTTAACAAAGAATACAATCTTGGGTTAGTCACCCCGTCGTTTTTCCCTTAATAGGGTTTTCCACATAAAAATCCTTATGTTATGTGTTTTGATTTCTTTTCTGCTCTCATGTTCATGTATGCTTATATGTTTTGATACTGCACTAATTGTTAAAGAGGAAAAGAAAGTTAAATAATTAAGATAACTGATTCATCCCCCCTCTTAGTTATCTAGCTTGTTTCCAACAATTGGTATTAGAGCTAAGTTCCTCCAAACAGAGCCTAACAACTTGAGGAAGATTTGAGAATCTCAATGGATATGTATGGTATGAGGGAACAACTTCAGTTTGCCCTAGATGATCTTGAGCAATCTCACTCTGATGTCAATAACTTGAGGGAAAGGCTCAAACAAGCTAATGATTTCATAGATGACCTCAAAGAAAAACTGAGTATCTCTATAAAAAAGAGAAAGGAACGACTTCAACAATTAGCAAGTAAAAGTGAAGCTAATGATACTAATGAAGATCTGAATGAGAAAAACAAGTTATGTGAGAAGCTATCAAAAGAGGTCATTATGGTAGGACATGAAATGGAATCAGGGGTTATGAAATTCACCCAAGAAATTGAAGAGAAAAGAAAAATTGAAGATAATCTAAAACAATCTCTCAAGGAGAAGTCAGAAGACTACCACAAAATGGATAGAATAATCAGGCATCTAGAATTTGATCTTGAAGAAGCTAGAGATAATGAAGAACAACTTGAGAATCAGATAGACACTCTTAAAAGGGATCTTCAAACAACAAATGAATACAAAGAGAAATTCAAGATAAGCTCTGCTCAACTTGAAGTTCTTCTTGAAAGCTAAAAGAGGGTAGATGACAAGCATGGCTTGGAGTATGAGAAAGGTGAAAGTTCTGGATCTGGTCAAAAGAACTTTGGATCAGGAAATCCAAGGAATAGGCCTAGAAGACCTCCGGTAAGGCAACCAAATGCTCAAAGATATCCATCCTTCAATGGATACTTCTACAATTGTAATAACTTCGGTCATAAAGGAAATCAGTGCAGAAGAAGAATGAATCAGTCTAATTCATCCTTTTTTGGACAGTATTTTAACTACAAAAGGTATGCTCACAAATCTCATGAATGTAGAAATATGCAAATAAACAATTCATTGAATGGTAGATGCTTTGCATGCAATAGAATGGGACATATGGCTAACCAATGCAGATCAAGAGGATATTAGCCAAATATGCAAAGAAATGTTATTTGCTACAATTGCAATAGATCCGGTCATATTACCAAATTTTGTAGAAGTAAGAATCAGGATAAAAAGGGTCTGGTGCATCATAATAAAGACAAAGGAAAAGAAAAAGTGAATGCGGATGAAGTTCAAAGGGAGATGAACAAGATTTGGGTGAAGAGAAGTACATAAAATGTTGGGGATGGATCTGCACTAGAATCTGGTGTTGATACTCCTTCCGGAAACTAAATAAGATGAGCTCTGGTTAAGGGGGAGTCACAAAGGAAAATAAAATTCCCCCAGCCAGTCAATTGGTGCCTGAAATTGGCACATGGAAAGTTGCAAATTAAAGGGTTCTTAGAGAAATATCTAAATAACCCTTGGTAAAATTATGAAAGATCTGTAAGAAGTTTGAAGAGGTTAATCATCCAAGATTTATCTGGTTTGACAGTCATCTGGTAAAAGCAAGATTTTTAGAGTTAGATCTGGTAGATTCAAAATTGAAATATCTTGATTTGCGAATAAATACAATGATTAGAGAAAGGGAGATAGATTGTCAATTATCACCAAGAATAATTCTAATTGCATCTCAGTGATTAGGAAGGATCTCTCTCAGAACAAGGTTAGAACAACGGAACCGGAATGACTTAAGGTGTGCATTTATTGCAAGATGAAATTAGGGTTTGCGTAGAAATATAAGGGTTCTTTTGTTCATCATTTTGCACATTTGCATTCGAGAAGAAGAAAGAAAGAGCTCTGCAACAAGATTGCTTCAACCCTCTCAAGAATCAACTATAGAATCTGATTCAACCAGCGATCATTTCCGGCTCATATCGTGAACTCTAGAAGCGTAAAAAGGTATTTCCGTTCTTGAACATCTCTCTGAATCTTTTGCAAGATGGCTACTCCAAATGTTGTTAAGATCACTGATAGGCCGTGCCCTAAGTTCAAGAAACATCCTTACAAATCCCTAGAAGTTGATCACTTAGGCACTTTCTCTAGTATTCTGCATGGAGTTCTGCACGTAGAAGATGTTAGGGTATACATACATGCAAATATTGAGGAATTTGGGGAATCCAAGTTGATGTATATCTATCACAAGTAGTTAATAGATGAAGCCTTTGAACTCCAACCTGAATACAAGGCCATCCAGGATAAGCATTTTGGACATTGCATCCACTTCCTATGTTTTGTAGAAGATGAATGGGTCCAGTATGTTCTTAGTAGAATACATGATAACTTCATGTGGTTGTTGAAGCCCTTCAATATAACAAAGGATGCAATTAGGTTAGTAACTCGCTTACACTCATCTAGTGGGTTTCTTTCTCTTAAATCTATCAAGAACCAAATAGTAAGTGAGGCTACCAGATCAAAATTTGACAAAAGAGCAATGACAATAGAGGATATCATAGATCCCAATATCAAATTTGCTTCTATGATAATTGGTTATAAAATATATCACTTCAATAGGGGGAATTTTGTGTTCGGAATAGCCATATACACTGCTTATCAGATGCTAAAGGAAAATGCTAATTAAGATCTTTGTGAGCTTCTCTTGAACCAACTATTAGAGAATTTGCAGAAAATGAAGAAGGATGAGAAGAACTCATTTAAGTACGATGGCTTGATACTATGTCTATTCTTTTACTATATGAATGAGCTACCCGGATCCAATGGTTGGGTATGGCAAAATTACAGACCGGTTGCCATATAAATCAGAGATTATATGTATGGGATTGGTGATGCCAAGGCTCAAAGTATAGCACTCTAGGGTTACTTCAAAAACTTCCAAATTATGATGCAGGCTAGAGAAAGAATTCCACAAACAATAGTTGAAAAATACAAAGAAACAGTGTGTTTCATGGTAGACACTGGTCAATGCCTAATGGAGGCAGTGGAGCCTAGGATAGTCTGGATTATGTTAATGGGCTATGAGGTAGATGAGAAAATCTTGGAGATGCATATCCAACACCTGCTAAGTCAGCCTAAGGACCCTGAGGCATAAAGGTTTGGAACCTTTCAAGAATTGAGTGTAAAAATTCATGTTGAACAAAGACAACTAGAGATGAAAAGAAAAGTGAGAAGGGAAGTAGAGGAAGTTGCCAAAAGATATGGCATTTCAAAAGAGGCAGTTGATGCAAATAGAGAAAAATTAGAAAAAGTTGAGAAGGAGAGACAAGAAGTAGAAAAAGAAAGTAATCTGGTACAAGCCCCCTTTCAGACTAGATCCTCCAAGAGCTCTGTACCTGCCACCTCTAAGAGCCCAAAAGCCTCAAAACTGGAAGCCAAGACATTTGGAAAGGGAGAGAAGAGAATGAAGACAATGGCCACAAGGTCATACATAAGACAAAAGGATGATGAAGAAACAAAATCTGATGAAGAAGTTGAGAAAATAAGGAAGAAGAAGAAAACATCTGGGGAATCCTCTACTGGTGAAAACAAGGAAGAAGAGGCAAAAGAATTTGTTGAAAGGCCTACTGTCTCCATTGATGATGTCATCAAATCAGTCACTGTGGATGGGAATCTACAACGAATGACTAAATTTTATGATGAATATAGTGAGGCTGACTAGAAGATCTTGCAAGATGCTACAGTCAGGTATCTAAACATCTATAATAAAGCATTCATTGAAATCATCTCTCTAACCCCCAAAAGTCTAGAAAAGGAACTTGAACTAAGAAAGGAGAATGCTAAAGATAAGGACTTAGAGATCCAAGAGTAGATTGCTATCCATCTCTATCCTTCCATTACTGCAAAACAAATGTACATGATCTTTAAGGACTGTAAGGATGAGTTCTGGAGCAAAGCAAGAATGAACAAACTTATGCTCAGAGAGACAGATCAAGTTGCCAAAGAAACAAAGGACATCCTCTGGAACACATTTAAAAGATTTAATCTTCCTGTTATAGAGGATATAGATGATGAAGCTTCTGCCATGGATGACGAAGGACGAAGTTTATCAAAAGAAGAATCTACTGAGAAAAATGAAGCAGAGCCAAAGGAGATAAGTGAGGAGAAGACTAAGGACCTGGACTCCTCTATTCTAGAAGAGGAAGTCCCTAAAGAAGTAAACATCTTTCTTCCGGATCCCCCTGCTGACTTTGGAACTGAAGGAGAAGAAAGAACAGAAGAGAAAATTAGTCAAGAAGAAGAGGCAAAGGGAAGAGAAGAAGATCAAATAGAGAAGATCCCAGATGATAGCTCTGAAGTGGGAAAAGGAAAGAAGACTTTGTCTCTGGCAAGAGACACTACTGTGGCAGTAAAGAGCTTCTTGAACAAAGAAATGTTAGAGATAGATGAACCGGAATTATTTCAAGGACCACGCAATTTTGACTCCCTCTCCGGTCCAGACAATGAAGGTAGCATCTTTTGCTCAAGCTAATGCAAAAGAAAAGATTTTGAAGTCTCACATGGAAGACTATGAGCTGATAGAAATTGTATCCAGTGTGCTAGAGAAAATCATCCCATCCTTCCAAAAGGATCTTTTGGCCTCTTCATCTAGTAGTCTGAAATCTCTTGTTAATTCTATTAGAACACATTTTGATTCTTTGGAGAAATTAGCAGAAGAGAAAGTCTGAAAAGAGTTTTTGGGTACGAGATTCTCTGAAGTATAGGAACTCATATCAAATGATAGGAGAAATCTAGATATTAGGATAAAGAGCCTAGAAAATGCTCTTAAAGATGGCAAAGAATTATACAAATTTTGTTTATCTTGGTCCATAGTGACAACAGACATTGTAAAGAAGGTGGAAGAACAAGAGAGTAAACTGTCAAGTTTATCTCATTATTTTGATCCTCTCACCTCATCCATAATGAATCAAGAGTGCCAGGCTATTGCCACTATAAATAAGATAAAGAGGCTTGAGAAGGAAAAGAAGAATAGAATAAGTAGAATGAGTGAACTAAGAGGGATACTTATCCCTAAGTTAGAGGCAATGCATGAGGCCCTAACTGATGCTCAGACTACAACCCGAACTAGTGATCCGATAAACTTAAAGAGGGCAGAAGCTTTTGCATTTTTGTTAAGTGGTCACATCTCAATTTTGGACAAGATGAAGCAGAGTTGGGCAACATAATTTGTCCAGTTGAAAACCACTTTTGCGGATATACTTAAGTTTATGTAAGTATAACTTGTATATATTTTTATGTGGCTATGTATAGGTTACTTTTTGCAAATTTTGGTGTACAGATTCCACCCTTTGTCATTGATGTCAAAGGGGGAGTGAGGAGTAGTGAAAAATGTGGAATCCAGCTAAGGGGGAGCTCTGGTAAAAAGTGTACATAAGATAGAGCATCATCCAAGGGGGAGTTTGTTATAACACTTAGTCAGTGTTGCCATCAATGCCAAAGGGGGAGATTGTTGGCAAGAGACACTGTGTGGCTTCATGCGTGTTGTCATTGATGGCAACAAAGTCCATCCCACTCATCTACAGCACATAATATGTCTATACTAGAAGTCAGATTGAAGAGTGTTTTGGTCTGGTGAACAAGAACAAAGCATGCAGCAAGGTCTGACAATCAGGTCTAGAGAGGATGTATCTCAGAAAAGTGTAGACTTTGGGAAGTCAAGAGGAGTACCATGACTACCACATTCCAGAGATTGAGCCTCCAATGATGAAAGAGTGAAAAGATATGAGCATCTAAGTGTTGGGTTTTTGATAGGCAGAGCAGACAAAGGAAGAACTGACTAGTAGAGCATCAGATTCTAATCCGGATGAGAAATTGATGGTGGTCAAGCTATTTGAGAGATCATACATTGTTGGCCGACATGAATGATGACTTCTATGTCTATGAATTTGATAGACATCACATATTAAGCATGGATTCAGTGAACATATCAGTGTTTTGTAAATATCTTAAGTATTTCATTTGCTGACTAGAAAGATGTTGAAATCCTTGGTATAGATATATATACCAGATGGATTTTGGTATGAAGGTGTGTTTGTGGTGTGATAGTGTGTAAAGAAAGGTAGACATAAGTGTGGAAGCAGTAATACAAGTCCGGTATGTGACAGAACAATAGCACTAAAGAAGAGGAAGAATGAAGTGCAGTTGATCAATATATTGAGCCTAGCTAGAACTGAACCTCAGCATATGTGGATGCCTCTAATAAGTTCAAACACCTGGTTACCTTCTATATATCTTGTAGATAGTGAGTCTCTTGTAGGCAGTGAGCCTCTTGTGAGTAGTGTGCTTGGGAAGTGAGCCCTAATTAGCAACTGCCATTTTGTACTTCTATTCTTTTAATAGAGAATACAATCTTGGGTTAGTCTCCCCGTGGTTTTTCCCTTAATAGGGTTTTCCACATAAAAATCCTTGTGTTATGTGTGTTGATTTCTTTTCTGCTCTCATGTTCATGTATGCTTATATGTTTTGATACTGCACTTATTGTTAAAGAGGAAAAGAAAGTTAAATAATTAAGATAACTGATTCACCCCCCCTCTTAGTTATCCACCTTGTTTCCAACAGATGCCTGGTACCTACAACCTACATCAAAACAAAGTGTTGCATATGAGAAAATACATATATAACAAACACACTATGATAGGGAGTCACAGCGTAGTAGGGTGCTCATAATGAGTAGTACTACACCATCCATTCACCGAAAGCATGACATATAACATGAACATCTCTAACTAACAATCAGGTATCAACCAATCACATAAAGCATGATAACTCTACTCTGTATAATCATCTAACCTTTAACTGATCATGTCAAAACACATCATATACTATAATATCATCAATGTCATCAAAGTGATCATAACAAAATATCAATAACTACATCAGTAATTCATAATCCATGATGAGAATAACTAAGCATAATTAATAAGTCTATCATCCACATGTCTCAAAAATGTCTAAGTGTAAATGAAATACTATCAACTGTCAGAAAACCAAAATGAGGGGTACTACATCCTCCCCCCCAGAATCAAGCTTACTCTTGGAAGCCTGCAAATAAGTAGGGATATAACTCCTGCATCCTAGATGCATCTTCTCAGGTAGAAGAAGTCTCATCATTAGGATGCCACTGGGCCTTGACCTGCTCCACGTCTCTACTCATGAGTCCAAGCCTCTTGTGTTGTAGAATGCCTACAGGCTCCAAATCTAGTTGCCTGTCCTCTACCTATAGGGCATTCCAATCAAGAACATGAGAAATATCTAGATAATAGGGTCTAAGTATAGAAACATGAAACACATCATGGATGCGTGAAAGACTGGGCAGCAAAGCAAGACAATAAGTGACAGGACCGATCATCTAAAACACCTTAAATGGTCTAACAAAGAGGGGTGTGAGCTTAGAGCCTTTTCCATAATGGATCAGACTCTTTTGTGGTCGCACATGCAAGAACACTCAATCCCCAATTGAAAACTATTGATCGACCCTATGAGCATCTGCATACTTCTTTTATCTATCCTACACTACCACCAAATGCTCTCTAATACACTCAACTTGCTGCTTCATCTCTCTAAGCATATCTAGTCCTAGAAGAACTCTATCCTCAATATGATCACAACCTAGTGGGGTCTGACAAGGATGACCATATAGAGCCTAAAATGGAGACATGTTGATAGAGCTGTGATATCCATTATTATTTGTAAACTCCACTAGGTACAAATAGTCCTCCCAATGGCTCTATTGATCCATCACATACATCCTAATAATATCCTCAAGGACCTAATTAATGCTCTTAGTCTGACCATCAATCTCTGGATGGTAAGCTAAACTAAAGTTCAGCTGTGTCCTCAAGGCATGCTATGGAGAAGTCTAAAGGGCTAAGGTAAACACTGGATCCCTATAAAAAATGATCCTATGAGGAATCCCATGTAGTCTGACTATGTCTTCCATTAGTACTCTAGCCATAGAAGAGGCATTATATGATGAATGAATAGGAGAGAAGTGAGCTACCTTCGTCAACCTATCCACAATGACCAAAATAGCATCATGACAATGGGAAGAAATAGGTAAACCAACTATAAAGTCCAAAGAAATGATGTCCCATTTCCATTATGGGACAAGGTGGGGCTATAAAAGACCTGCAGGGTGCTCATACTCTACCTTAACCCTCTGACACTCAAGACATCTCGACACAAAATCTGCAATATCCCTCTTCATACTACTCCAAAAGTATAGCTAACGAAGGTCTGCATGCATCTTCTTAACACTCAGATGAGAGAAATAGGGTGCCTGATGTGCCTCTAACATAATTAGGGTATGAAGACCCTCTGAACTAGGAACATAAATATGACCCATATGTCACAAAAGACCATCTAACTCTAGAGAGTACCTAGCAAACCTATCCTCCAAAGATCTACCTAACTGAACCTCAGACTTCACCTCCTGATACCAACTATTGGCAAGAATTACAACAAGAATCTAACCTCTCAAATCACCTGTGAGAGTGACTGTTGAGATCTCATGCCTTCGTTGACTAAGAGCATCTACTACTACATTCTCCGTTCCTTGGATGTACTTTACCTCAAAGTCATACTCGCACAAAAACTCCATCCATTGCCTCTGCCTCGCATTCAGGTTTGGTTGCGTAAAAATATACTATAAACTATGATGATCACTGTGTAGCTCAAACTGATGTCCCAAAAGAAAATGCCTCCACCTCACCAAGGCATGCACAACTATGGCCAACTCTAGATCATGTGTGGAATAGTTCAACTCATGATCCTTGAGTTTGCAAGACTCATAGGCAATCATGCAACCATCCTGCATCAACACTACTCCCAAACCCTCCAAAGAAGCATCTGTACACACAAAAAATCCCTGGTAGGATCAGGAACTGCCAGAATAGGTGCACTAGTCAACCACTCCTTAAGGGTCTAAAAAGTTGCCTAACATTGCTCTAACCAAAAAAACTTATTCCCTTTCCTCTGAAGAGAAGTAATAGGGTGGGCTATCCTTGAAACACCCTAAACAAAATGACAGTAGTAGCCTGACAAAACCATAAAATTGTGAACCTTAGAGACATTAGTAGGTGCAGGCCAATCCATAATAGCTTGGATCTTTGAAGGATGCACCACAATACCCTCTCCAGAAATAACATGACCCAAATACTTCACCTCTGTCTAAAAGAATTCACATTTCGCCAAATTAGCATAAAGCTGATTTTCTCTTAGACACTACAATACCTTACACAAATGCTCCTCATGCTCCTCCATAGTCCTGAAATAAATCAATATATCATCCAGAAATACAAGGACAAACCTGTCGAGATAGGTGCAAAATACACCATTTATTAGGCTTATGAATACAGAAGGTGCATTCATCAGTCTGAATGGTACAACTGTAAACTCATAATGTCCATAACGGGTGCAACATGTTGTCTTACGAATATCTGCCTCAAAGATCCACAACTAATGGTATCCCAATTTAAGGTCAATTTTTGAAAATACCTTAGCTCCTTTAATCTGATCAAACAAATCATCAATCCAAGGTAAGGGGTACCTATTCTTCACTATCACCTTATTAAGCTGTCGATAATCTATACATAGCCGTAAGGATCCATCCTTCTTCACAAAGATTAGTGGTGCTCTCCAAGGAGAAACACTAGGTTGAATGAATCCCTTGGCTAACAATTCCTCCAACTGCAATCGAAGCTCCTTAAGCTCTTGAGTGGTCATTTGATATGGAGCTCATGAGATAGGCTCTGCATCGAGAACAAGATCAATCCTGAAGTCAATGTCATGCTTAGGTGGCATCCCCAGGATCTCACTAGGAAAAACATCAGCATACTCTTTAAGAAGTGGGTGATCATCAAAAGATGTCTCTCAACTCTCCTCCATCTCTAAATTATTAACTATCACTGCAAATAGCTAACATCCCTAATGCATACACCTCTTAAGCTGCATAGTAGAGACATATGTAGGGAAACAGGTCTCTGGATACCAACTACCTCCACCTCTCTACCAGAATCATCCACACACCTTACTGACTTATGTCGACAATCTATTATCACCTAGTGAGCATCTAACCAATCCATACCCAGTACTATATCATATGAACCAAGGGGTAGGATGCGTAGATAAATAGTGGTAGATAGAGGGCCAATCCTCAACTCATAACCATGCACTAAATACTCAACTGCGACCTTAGCCCCAGATTCTAACTCAACTTGCCACTTAATATCCTGCTTTGCTGCCACTAAGCCACAACGCTTCACAAGAGAAGAAGAAAGGAATGAATCAGAAGCACTGGAATAAAAAAGAACAGAAAAACCAATACCTCGCATAAATCCAGAAGTCTCCACCATAGTACCTTGATGCTCTACCTGGTGGTTATCAACCACTGCAAAAACTCTGTGAGATCTGTCAACAGCTCCTATAGTCAGCTCTAAAGCTGTCGGCCTATGTCCAAATCCTAAAGCATTCTTTTGAGGACATTGTCTAGCTATGTGGCCCTATTGGCCGCAAGAGAAACAACATGTGCCTCTACCCAATCCTCTACCACACTAAAATGCATTAGACTACTAATAACTCCCTTTTCTCACTATGGACTGCGTACTCTGAGCTAGCTGATCAAAATGGTTATGACTGTTCTGCTCCCAAGACCGATCTTTCCTATTCTAAAATCTATTACCCTGCTGAGACTAAGTATTCTTCAGTTTGGCCTAAGAATGCTGCTACTACTATTGTCCACCCTTTGAGGGATTAAGAAAACTTCTATGAGAACCTAATGCCTAAGTGTGACCACCACGAGACCCAAAGCCTACATAAGGTGCACTACCAATATGCACACTTGTATGTCCTCTAAGTGCCATCGCCAAATTCTCCTCTGCTAACTAGGATTTCTCCACTGCTATCTCCATGGTCTTGTATTTGAAGACACGAACCCCTCCACTGATTCAGGCATTCAGGCCCATGATAAAATGCTGTACTAACATAGACTCATCATCTTCGATGCCTACATATTGCTTGAACTCATAAAATCTATGCTCATACTGCTCTACTGACATGGCCATCTACCTCAGCTCAGGGAACTCATCTGCATGGTACTGTGTCCAATGATCTGATAGGAAGCAAACTTTGAATCTCTCTAAGAACAAATCCCAAGAAATAGTACTAATGTCCAAGTGCAACTTCTACTCCTCTAAACGCCACCAAGTCAAAGAAAAACCTTTGAGATGCAAGATAACACACCTAGCCTTGGTGTTACTACCATACGGATGCATGAAAAAACACCTACCCAAATCCTGTAACTAGGTCTTTGACTCCAAGCTACTACTAGAACCATCAAAGGTGGGAGGGCGTGCCCTCAAAAGATCTCTCATGTGGCTGGCTAAGGTGGCCTCTTGTTCAGCTGTCAATTCTCTCATCCTAGGTGATCTCTCTCTCTTTCCCTAGGTTCTGGTTGATCTACTTCCTACCCGCCTCCTGGATGCTCTACTTCATGTCTAGGACCTAGACGGGCAAAGGCCTCCTCAAGTAACTGACACAACTGAGCTCCCTTCGGCTGACCCTAATTTTCCATATTTTGACCCCCACCTTCCTGAGCACTCTCATAGGGGGAACTGGGAGGAGGTGTACCACCATCACCTCTCCCACATCCTGTACCCCGACCTTGATCTCGACCTCTACCTCGACCTCTAGGCATCTACCTACACATGTGCACAACACCAAAGGACAATTCAATACACACAACAAGGGAGAATAGAGGGATAGAATTTAATCTACAGAGTTTAAGCACTAGGTTACATAATGGGCTCAATATTTACTAGAGTACCCAGTGTTTGAACCTAGCTCTGATACCAAAATGTAATGCCCCATCATGCAACCCTAGAGAGTTAGGTTAAACTAAGCAATAAAATGCAGATTAAAAAAAAAAAAAGTAAATACATTAATGACTAGAGAAAGTAACAACTAATTACATCATTTAAACTACTCAATCAACTAACATCTCTAGGGAACATAACTGCATTAAGAAATTTTTAAACATAGATCATTAACAACATAATACATCATAAATGTCCATTAGCAATTTTGTTACATCATAGGAAGATTACATCTTTTCATTTACAAAATGTGTACAAATACAAATAAGATCACATACATGATTACATAATTACAAAACTTCTTGATTGATTACATCAAATTACAATATAAGTCATGGCTATACCATTCTAGAAGCATATTACAAATCTTCAAATGCAAATACAGAACTAGAATAGAAGAGACACATCTGCCACGAACATGAACCATGATGCCAAGGAAAAAACCAATGGATTAAGCTTGTCCACCTAACCATGTGGAACCCTGAGATCCACCCCCCAAGCTAGGAGATAACAATGAGGTCCCCTGACAAAAGCAAGAACAAAAGGACTAACTCAAAGTAGGAATTCCTTAGGTTTCACATGCGGACATAACTGAACTCAACTATCAACATCCAAAGGCACGAGAACAGGGAAAGCTAGAGTGTAGTATCTTGGAGTGTCATTGCATGGTTCTACATGGGTTACCCTGATTGTCTCTCTCTAGACGTCGGTCCCCATCTATGGTTACCCTGACAACCTCTCTCTAGACATCATCTCTATAGGTCACACATGCGGAACAAAACTCTTTCTCATCCCACCCTTAGCCTATACTAGCACTATAGGTGTGGGAGAGAAATCAATTTATCTTGTTTAATGTGAAAATCTACCCTTTCCCCCTAGGTTGATTATTAGGTTTTCATTTGTTTAAAACTTCCAATGGGTTACCTAGATAGCCACTTTGGGCGTCAGCCCCACATTAGAAGCCACTCCCCTACCTGCACCTAGTTGACCCATCCCAATCAAGTACTATACACAAGGACACACGTGACATACCTCCAACTCTCATGACAAGCCAATATTATAACACGAGGTATGCAAAAGTCCAAAACATAATGAACAAAATTCAATTCTCTTTCTCTCCTCATTACAAAGTGACAGAAACAAACAACAATTCTCATGGTAACTTCACCTATTTACAAGAGCCATAAAACAAAACCTCTAGATAAATGACAAGTCAATAAAACCCACAAAATGAAAGACCAAAATAACCCTTGACCCGAACTCAACACCAATAACTATTATTCGCAATCACACAAGTAGACCTAAAATTAAACTTAATCATAAATTTAAATTCACAAAATATAGATTTTTTTTGTTCTAAAAATACTATTCCTCTATTTTGATTAACGTATACAACCGATTTGGATTAATATAATAAGTTACATGAACATAATAAAATTCTACAATATAACTCAATATTATCTTCCATCCCCAATTCAATCTATTTATAAGAAGTTATCCAACTTAAAAGGTTATCTAAACTAGGTATATTCTTTACCAACTACCATCCTATTACCTCTAAGTAATCATTTCAGTAACTACAATTTGTACCTCTTACAATTATTATTAAATCTATTTTATTATGTTTCCTATAACTACTAATCCCAAAACAGAATTTGAATAAAAATACACTGATATCAAAATAGAATTATAATGATAATGCTGAAGCAATTAAATTTACAATTCACACCTAATGACCTCTACCAACCATGGAATCAGTTTACTAGGTTTTAATGTTTGAGACTAATATAAGATATTATGACAAGTTAGCTTTATTATATCTATATTAAGACATACTATTATTAAACTACATATGTAATTACATGCATAACTAACTATCGATGAAAAAAAAGACTTGTGAATTCGAAATAAGAAAATCTTATACACTGCTAGAGACTTGAAAAATGCCATAGCCTATCCAACAGCTTCAAGCAGTTTATAGAATGATTCTAATATGATGTTATAGAAATCAATTTGGCAATGATTGAAAGAATAGGGTTGCTGTTATAATTTTCTGATATCAAAATTTTATGAGGCCTGGGTTGAGCCAACTGTATAGTAGCATTCCTTATGAAGCTTCAGGTTTTAACAAAAAGAGTTGAATGATTTAAGTCAGCCAAGGATAAGGGACATAATAGATCAAAACAATTGCCCCAGTCTGAGAGGAAGTGAGAAAAACATGTTTAACTTATATCACATTGATCATAGGTTAGAAAAGAATAAGGTTCGATATATGATCCAAGTGTCATATCTTGTCTCTGCTAAGCCATATGGGATTCACCAACCCATGGATACAGAGGTAAGTAATATAAATCTCAAAATGCAAAGAGAAACTTGCTAAAAGAGTCTGCTGAGGGCAAGGTTTGGTAGGGCCTGTGAATTGGATAGAAGAAGGAGAACATCTAGTAAATTTCCTTTTACTGAGCATCTCTCCCAATAGCGAAAAAAAAATGTTAAATTTCAAAATCTTGTATTAATTAAGATATGCAGGGAAGAATATACATTGGCTGGGGTGTCAAAGAAAGTGGAGGATCTAAAGTTTTATACAGGAGAAAAGTCTTAAGCAGAATTGAATCAATATATGGAGGTCAAAAGAATGTAGCAAGGATAACAAAATAAATTTGTCCCCTATAACATCATCAATAGATTTTATGGAGTTGAACGCTACCGAAGAAAAATAAATGGGGAGAACATGGTGCTACCAGGCACAAGCAAGCTGAACCCAAGGCTCAATGAGAGAACTATAGGAAGCAACTTTTCTAGAATATTGAGCCATACTTAGAAATTGAATATTTATTTTATTTTATTTTATTGAAATGTCATCCTAGATGTACCAACATGGGTTCTACTTGGTGGCCCAATCACATACAGGTTCTCACAACAACACAGTGATTTCATAGAGTGTTTGATTACAATCAAAATTTCTTGGCAGATAGTTCAACTATGACAAGAGGGTAAGAAAAGAAATTGAGGAATGATTTGGGCAATATTGATGATCCAAGATATGAAGGAAAATAACATTATGATAGATAAAGAAGTTGTATATTCTCCAGTAATTATTCATGCATAATGTGATCATAGAAAAAGACCAAAGGAGCCTTGTTTCTAAGGCTAAAGTTCAGAGATAGAAAAAACAATAGACACAACTACACAGATGATCCACCTTATCAAGAAATTGAATAATTACATACAGAAGCATTCAGACCTATGGAGAAATCTAGACCACAACAACATACGAAGAGAAATCGAAGAAAACATACCTGATATTTCCAAGCTCCTTTTTACCGAAACTTTCTAAAAGCTCCCCTTTCTCCTCTTCCTCTACCAATTCCTCGTCTTTTTCCCAAATTTCTCTATATCTTTTCTAAGAACTCTCCCCTCAAAAATATTCTTCCCGTAACAAAAAATAGACTAGGATAATAAATTCCTAAATCCCTCAAACTCACGTTACTGACATCCACTAACCAAAATTTAAATGCATTTCTACCATCACTATCTAGAATATTTTCAAATATCTGACAACCCACTCCAACAATATATTAATGGAAAAATAAAATAAAATCTCACATGTCAGATAAAATCAACAAAGTACTAAATATTAACAATATTATTATTATTGCTAGCTTTCAAAGCTACTAATTTAATATTCTCAATTTTCTACATTAATTAAATAACTAATATTGATGCATATATATAAACTTATTATTATTATTATTATTATTATTATTATTATTATTATTACTATAACAATTAGTAAATCTCCAACAAATACACATTGACTATATAACCAAAATGATCAAACATCAACACATCTATACACATAGAACACTTATTTTATAAAATGATCCAAACGACTATAATCAACAACTTAATACCTTGATCACTAAGTTCAATAGAACGAACCTTAAACTACAATAAACAAACAATAACAACCACATACCAAAGGATGACCAACACTCAAGGACAAGTACCAACTGAGTGACAACTACACCCATGATTGGCAATGCATGGATGACGACAAACTAAAGACATTGGCTGATAGAGGGAACCCCATGTTATCTCCCATCCACATTATCCATTAGTGTAAAGTTATGCTCAGACTTGCTAGTTTAGATGGAGTCGATGCCTGGTACCTGCAACCTACATCAAAACAAAGTGTTGCATATGAGAAAATACATATATAAAAACACACTATGATAGGGAGTCGCAGTGTAGTAGGGTGCTCATAATGAGTAGTACTACATCGTCCCTTCATAGAAAGTATGACATATAACATGAACATCTCTAACTAACAATCAGGTACCAACCAATCGCATAAAGTATGATAACTCTACTCTGTATAATCATCTAACCATTAACTGATCATGTCAAAACACATCATATACTATAATATCAACAATGTCATCAAAGTGATCATAAAAAAAAATCAACAACTACATCAGTAATCCATAATCCATGATGAGCATAACTAAGAATAAGTAAGAAGTCTATCATCCACATGTCTCAAAAATTTCTAAGTGTAAATGAAATACTATCAACTGTCAGAAAGTGAAAATGAGGGGCACTACAAATAACGTTACAACCATTTCCCTTTTGCTAACTACTCACAATGTACCTATGATGTGCATATGAGATAGTCACATTGTGTAGGTGTGGTGCATGTGTGAGTTAGTTGTATTATGTATATGTGATGTGTATGTGAATTAGTCACATTGTGTACATGTGGCACCTAAATAAGATAATCACATTATTTATATGTGATGCATGTGTAAACTAATTATATTGTGTATGTATTAGATGGAAAAGGGAGACTTAACCTAAAAGCTTAAACTAGGTCAAACCATCTTCTATCGACATTAGGACACAAACCGAGATTAGATTCTACCTTGTGAGGAGAGCCAAAATATAGGGGTTTTGTCCCTTTTTTGTATAAAAGAGTATCAACCAAATTCAACCAAGAAAACTAGGGTAAAACCTAAAACACAAATTGAGCAAGATTAACCAATAAATGACTATCAAAAACAAATACATGAAATATTAAATGGTAGCAAAGATCAAGAGACAGAGAAAAATTAGAACCTGGGTTCAGGAGTAGAGAAGTACCAGGGCACTAACCATTCTAGACCCAAATTAGGGTTTTGTAGAATGTCAAGACTTAAGTATCTTCCTTTATCAGTCTTCTTCCTTCCTCTAGCTTGTTGTATCCTGATTCCTCTAGATGTGACTTGCACATAAACAAGAAGGGAAAAAGTTGTGCTATGTTTAGGGGTTTGCTTTAGCCAAACCCCATGTTGGTGTTTCGACATCCACTACAACAATTATTAGAGATCCAAGAGTGCATGCCCTAGGAGGGCAAGGGCAAGATCTATAATAAATGATGAAAGAATGAATGTAAATGATAAAGATTACCACAAGATGTGAAATCCTAGTTGAAGTATGTGACTCAAGACCATGCACCAATAAGGAGATAGATTATGGAGGCTTGAACTTCCTTCAAGACTTGGAAACAAGCATCATAATATCCACACAAAGAGATATTCTAACCATGAAGAGCACTTTCAAGCATAGGAGATCAATTCATCAAAGCATAAGGTAAGCAATTCCAATCTTCTCTTAACAAGCTAGGATTCTCTAGGTATAAAATGAATGGTAAAACTCCTTATTATATGCATTAATGCTCACTAGCAATGAATAAAACTAAATGGAGCTAAAATTTATAAGCCAAGGAGGTGTTCTAGGCTAACACCATAAAATAGGACCAAATCCATCATATGGGTCAAGGGTGCTAGGTGCCCTGGTTCTTTAGCCCCACAAACTCTAGGGAGTGTTAATTTAGGTGGGCTTAGACCAGTCCTATGTTTATTTTGTTCAGTTTATTCATTAGGATCGAGATTTAATCATTTATTATTCAAAAAGGTGTCAAACCAGGTCTTAATTAGCAAGGGTAAACATTTTACTCCATAACATTTAGCCCGCAGTTTAGCATAAGTATGAACTTATGTTCAAACTCACATTAAAGTAAGGAGAAGACAAATTTCCAATATGAAAACATAGAAGCCAAAGAATTTTGCCAAGTTGTGGACCATAGTAGCCCCCAAGCTTAGGATTCAAAGGTTGCAAACATATAGGCAAATAAATTTCAAACACGCAAAGACATTTTAACATAATTCACTCATGCATGGACTAATATAGTCATATATAGGAATACATGTAAGAGAGATGAAATAAAAAAAGGTAATACATGCCATACATGATGCATACACACTTAATACGATGCTTACACACAAGGCACAATGTATACATGGAATA
This sequence comes from Cunninghamia lanceolata, assembly GCA_027924645.1. Lineage (NCBI taxonomy): Eukaryota > Viridiplantae > Streptophyta > Pinopsida > Cupressales > Cupressaceae > Cunninghamia > Cunninghamia lanceolata. The sequence continues at coordinate 8,228,703 of BSBN01001107.1, read as the reverse complement.
AACATGGAAAACATATTGAATACATATGGAAAGCATGATAAAGACACATAAAACATATTGAATCATCAAGAGAATACAAGTTCAAAAAATACATCACACAAACAAAAATGAAAGAAACACACAAGAAACATGACACTAATACTAGTTTGCTTTGTTGCTAGGGGTCATGTGAAGAGAAGTGCTCTTATGGATCACATACTAGTAAGGACCACCGAATTACTAGGTGTCCATAAAGAATCACACGGGATAGAAAACTTCATTGTGCTAGGTGTCTCATGGTCCAACAACAAGATGGAAACATCACAGGCTAGTGAGTACCAGTAAATCATTAGGTGAGTTCCATGTCAATCATAATCAGCAAGTGTGTAATCAAAAGAGCATAGCGCGATGTATGCTCCACCTTAAAGTGATTGCTTACTTCCTCTAAGAGAAATTGTTTTAAGGTAGAATAAAATACAAGATAGGCATGAGAGATTTTTGAAAGCACATGCCCACATGATATGTGTTCCTAAAAGATACATTGCAACAAGGGGTTGCCCCAAAAAAGGAAAATCGAAGTGATGCTACAAGCATGATACATAATGTCTTGTGTAGTCATGGTATGATGCTGAGCATAGCAATAAGGTGCCACATAAATCAACTCATACAAGTAATAACAAGTATAAAGTAACAACACAAAGGGATATACCCAATTAGCGCTAGTATATGAATGGTTGTATAAAAGGAGATATATCGTGATTATAAATATTTGGAATTGTCATCATCCACCAGTCAGTAGAACTATAGAGACAAAGGAGGAAATATCACATAAAATATAAACTTTGGGTCAATAAGTAAGGATACTAAATTATCCTACACCTTGCATCATCCCCAAAGGAAACAACAATGATAAAATACAACTTACAACATATAGAGGAATGATGATACAAATAGAGAGAATGCCACAATAGCTTTTGGTCCCTTTGTATCATTATACCTGCAAGCATATCAAGGGTCACCCAAAGAGAGCTTAACAAACACATATAATGTATCAAGCAACACAATACGAGGGAAACAATCACATGTACTCATGACACAAAAGAGAGGGGCTACACTTGCGAGTAGTCATAAAGTAAATAATCCTCCTCCCGATCTTGCTCATCACCATTTTGGGATGGTGGATAAGATGCAAGAAGAACTACATCAAGTGTAGTGCAAGGAATGAGAGCCATACCTGTATCAATATTACCTTCAGGGTTCACTGTTGAAATATAGCACAATAGATTCCATAGCAGGTTGTGAAGCACTTTGTTTCACTAGAGGAGATGAAGTACTAGTAGGTTTCTCCTTTGCATTTGTCTGTGACTGATACTTGCAAAGAGGGAGATTCTCTTCTCCTACAACAATGCAAGCCATAGCATGATGGTGCTTCTTTCATTCTCTTGCAATTTGATTTTTCTTAGTTTTGTTTGTGATGTTTGTTAGGGGAACCATAGTATCTCCCAACATGGGGTCCTTTTCTTCCTTTGCTTCAGGAACATAAGAAGATATGAGACAAACCACCACAGGTTGGGAGACCATAGAGGGAGGGTTCCTCAATGCAGGCTTCTCTTCCCTCTCCACTTGTGAAATAGGTGGAGGTACTTGAACATCCACAAGCAATTGAGAAACCTCAGGAAACATTTCACACACAATTGATTTCTTTTCACTAGTCTCCATAGAGGTAGGTGGGACAAAAGTAATATTGTGATTACGGGAAGGTCTACTTTGTGCTTTATGGTTGCTTCATTGTCCTTTATGTGATGGTGAAGGGGGAACCTCAACATATCTACTAGATGCTCAGGTACAAGGAGGAACCTTTGATTTTGGCTTAACTTCATTTTCCACCTATGGGACATGGAGAACTACTGTTGTATCCTTAGAAGATTGAGAGATTCCAGAGACATCACAAGGATGTATGTTACTAAGAAACAATTCAACAATTTTATGTGCCTTATATTTTTCTAGTTCAAGCAACTCCAACTAGTTTTGGCTAGAAGTAGTCAAGTGTAAAGTGTCCATGAAAAGATACAGACTAGCACTGACTATGATGTACAACATGCACACATCTCTCAAATGAAAACTTTAAGCACTTATGAACCATAGACGGGAATGTCTTCATGGAGCGGAGCCATGGGCAACCCAACTTCACATGAAATAAGTCCATTATTCAAATGATAATAAAAGTTACATCCAAGGTTCTTGGCGCAACCTTGACTTCTAGGGTCAAGGAACCAAGATTTGGAAGAATAGACCCATTGTCTACTCTAATCGTGATTTCTGATATATCATAGTTATCATAGTGTAAACCATTCATGTAGAGAAACTATTTAGTTAGTACATTTACCATGCAAACATGACCAATCGTTGCATCTCTCATGGGTTTATCGTTGATTCGAATGGTGATGTATAAAGGTCCATCAAGAGCTTCAATGGTAGCATCATGAGGAGTGAAAGATATAGCTAGTTCATGCTCTCCTTTCTCTTTATGAGGGTGAGAAACCACCATGCAAATATCTCCCTCATAATCTTGTTCTTGATGATTATAAGTATGTATCATCTCTTCAGATGGATCCATAATGTTACATTCATGATGAGGTAATAGATTTGTATATATTTGAATTTTTATTAGGTGGAGCCACAATTTTTTTTCCTTTGTCACTCACTTCAGCAACCTAGATGATATTCGAATTGATGAGGTCTTGGACTTCATGTTTAAGATGCATACATATTTTATTGTCATGACCGGTGGTGCGGTGAAGTTGAGAAAAGGTCTTTGAATCAAAAAAAGATACTTGCATCTTATTTGGATTGAGAGGTTGAATGGGTGGAAGCTTAATGAGATTGTTGTTTAAAAGTTGCATCATTATGGAATAAAGAGATTTTGATAATGGTGTGAAATCTCTTGTCTTTGGTTTTAGTTTATATGGGGCAGGAGCAGAAGATGCTACAACCACTAAATGTTTTTGAATGCAATTTGATGATATTGCATTAATTTTGATGATCTTTTTATTTTTTATTTTGAATGAATGAGTGTGTGGGGCTTCGGATTGACCAACAAAAGTCAATGAGTAATTATTCTCATAGTGACTAACTGCCAGTCGGTAATCATGGAGAGTCATACAAGGATTAGTGAAAGAATCATAACGCATCAACAAGACATTCTTGCGGATGTGAGGTTGTAAGTTTCCAATGCATATTCTTTGTACATCACCATCTGGAATAGAATATTGAATTTGTAAAAAGAGGGCTTGATAACACCCCATGAAATAGTTACTTTTTCCTTTATTCCTTGTTTGCAATGGACCAAATCAATCAAAGGGACTTGAGGTCCAATGTTTTCTTGAAAGTTTTGAAGAAATTTATTGATTAAATGTGAGAAAGAAGTGATTGAATTAGGAGGCAATGAGAAAAACCAATCCAAGGTCATGCCTTTGAGTGACCAAGGAAAGAGTTTAGCCAATATTGCATCTTTGAAGAAGAAATCACTACACATAGTTGTAAAGGCCGCCACATGGTTGTTAGGGTCTCCCTTCCCATTATATTTCCCAAAGCGAGGGGTTTCAAACTTCTCAGGCATTTGATCTCTTAAGATTGGGTAAGATAAAGGGTTGCAAATATAATGTGATGTCATAGTAGGTTTTGATGGGCTTTGATTTATGCTTGTTAACTGTTGTTAGATGGAAGTCATATTTTACAAAATTTGGTTAATGATAAGGTTAGAAGATGAACTAGGTTGAGATTAGTATGATTGAATAGGAATAACCATTGATTATGTCATTGAATGATTGGATTTTTTGAAAGTGATAGAAGGTTCAGATGTAGGTGGAATAACATTAGATGTAGAACTTTGATAATTAAATGGAATGACACTATAATGATGAATGAAATTCCCAATCGACAACGCAACACATGTGGTAGCACTATTACTTGGTTGTATAGTTGTGTTGAGAATAGAAGAAGTGTACATGTAGGAATAGGGGGTGTCAATATGGGTGTCAACACTTAAGTCCCTATTAGATTCAAAGAAGTGACATTAGTGATGATTTTCACACAACTAGTTGCCGACATAATGTTATTGTGAACTATGTGAGCTACACCACACAAAATTTCTACTCCTTCTTGTCCTTCAAGCAATAAATTTCTTAGAATCTTGACAATAGGATGGCCTCCTTAGTTAAATGTTATGAGCTTATAATATGCTAAAATTTAGCCAACTCAGTTTCTAATCTTTGAATTTGAGCTTTTAGAACATGAGCCACAAGGGCATCTATGTCAATGGATTCATGAAAATTTGATGCTTTCGGGATATGTGAAGTAGGAATGTCATATAGATGTATGATTGAATTCATAAATCCGAGTTCTAATCTATCAATATCAGTGCTATTAAAAGCATTAGAACCCATAATTCTACAACTTCTTCACACAAAGGTGTTAGAATTGAGGCATCAGGTCACAAAACTCATATAGTGTTTTCAAGCTCTAGTGATGCACAAGATGCATAAGTAGAATAAATTAATGATGTGACAAAAGAAGATGTTTCTAACCTTTTGTTTTAATGAATCAATGTTTTTGCTCTTTTGACATCAAATATAAACAACTATAATGAACTCTTTATCAAATTCAACTCCTATTCAAGCACAATTAGACTTAACCAATGCTAATATTCAAAATCAAAACCCTAAATATAATGCTTTTTCACTAACTCAACATATAACAATTTGATAATGCTTTTTACTTTCAAATTTCAAACAAAAGATGATGTTTATGATATGCTAATGCAATGTAAAATCAGATTTGATAAGCTACTAACATCAACAAAATTTGAAACAAGACATTAAACACAAACCATGGGCTTCAACACTAGCTAGGTTTTCTTTAAAATGCAAGGGTTTTGTAAACCCTAACAATGAAACCATGCTAAAGTAAGCTATACAAACTATATGTTAAATGATAAATGAATTCAAACCTAATCATATCTAGGGCAGGAAACAACTCATATCTGAAGCAACAAGGATGAAAGAGTGCAGGACACATAGGGTTCACCAAAATGTTAGATGGAAAAAGGAGACTTAGCCTAAAAGGTTGAACTAGGTCAAACCCTCTTATATGAACATTAGGACACAAATCGAGCTTAGCTTCTACCTTATGAGGAGACCCAAACTATAGGTATTTTGTCCCTTTATTATCTAAAGGAGAATCAACCAAATTCAACCAAGAACCCTAATGTAAAACCTAAAACCCTAATTGAGCAAGATTAATCAATAAATGACTATCAAAAATAGATACACGTAATCTAAAATAGTACCAGAGACTAAGAGATGGAGGAAAATTAGAACCTAAGTTTGGGAGCAGAGACGTACCAGGGCACTGAGCACCCTAGACCCAGATTAAGGTTTTGCAGAATGTTGGGACCTAAATATCTTCCTCTGTTAGTCTTCTTCCTTCTTGTAGCTTGCTGTAACTTGATTCCTCTAGATGTGATCTACACACAAACAAGAAGGGAAAATATTGTCTTGTGTTTAGGGGCTTGCCTTATTCAAACCCTGTGTTGGTGTTTCCACCACTACTACAATGATTAGAGATCCAAGAGTGCATGTCCTAGGAGGATAGAGGCAAGATTTGCAATAAATGATGATAGAATGAATATAAATGATAAAGATTACCATAAGATGTGAAACCCTAGTTGGAGTAGGTGACTCAAGAACATGCATCAATAAGGAGATAGATAATGTAGGCTTGAACATCCTTCAAGAGCTACAAACAAGGATCATAACATCCACACAAAGAGATATTTCAACCATGAAGAGCACTTGAGCATAAGAGATCAATTCATCAAAGCATAAGGTAGGCAATTCCAATCTTCTCTTAACAAGCTAGGATTCTCTAGGTGTAAAATGAATAGTAAGACTCATTCTTATATGCATTCCCTCTCACCAACAATGAATAAAACCAAATGTGGTCAGCATGTATAAGCCAAGGAGGTGTTCTAGGCTGACACCAGAAAAATAGGGCCAAAGTTATCGTCAGGGCCCAAGACGCTAGGCACCCTAGTTCTTTAGGCACACAAACTCCAGGGAGTGTTAATTGAGGTGGACTTAAACCAATCCTATGTTTATTTTGTTGGGTTTATTCATTAGGATCAAGATTTAATCATTTATTGTTCAAAAAGGTGTCAAAATAGGCCCTGATTAGCAAGGGTAAATATTTTACTCCATAACAATAATTTTGTTGCATCCATGAGCTAGTCACACTATGTATATGTGATATATGTTTGAGCTAATGACTAGGTGTGAACATGTGATGTTTATGTGATTATGCTAAGAGGCGTAACTACAGTGGCAGCACTGGGTGAAATGGCATGAGTGTGTTAACAAAAACAACTTTAAAAATATTTAAAAAAATTAATAGCTGAGAAATGCAACATTAATAATTAAAACATATATAAAACATAAATGTTTGAAAGTCTAAAAAAAAACCAAAAATAAAATCACTAATTACAAAGGTAGAAGCAGAAAATAAAACTAAGAAGTGGCAAAATTAAGAATCAATGAAAATCATTTCATGATTTGCTGGAATAATGGTGTTAATTGTGTATGCATAAAAAATATTTACTTTGCTGGAATAATAAACATTATTTACCATAAATTTATGGCACTATAGTTTATTAGGTTTAGAATTCTTGAATTAAATTTATGAAGTCATTAATTTATAACATAAAATTACAAGTAATTTTGAACCCTAAATTTTATTGGCTACATTTATAGAGGTTATTTTATATTATTGGTGAGTGGAATGTTATTTTATATGTAATAAAATGAAACCCTAATAAAATATAATGTTATAAAATCTAGTGAAAAAGAAGTAAATTAAATTTTATTATGTAGAAAATTAAATTAAATTAAATTTATGCCTCCATAGTAAAATCTATAAAATATAACTTCTCCCATTGTTGAATATAATTTGCTCCTTTTTATTTATACGATAAAACCCTAATAAAATAACATATTAATTGATTGTGCTGAAAACAAAATGAAACCAAATAAAATATAGTGATAGTTTATTTTTATAAATAAATTAAATTTAAAATAAATTTTATTAAACTATATTTTATTAGGTTTTATCACGTGAAATAAAAAGGAGAAAAGTATATTCAACAATCTTATTCCAATGGTAAATGCATTATATTTTATAGATTTTACTATAGAGTCATCAATTTAATTATTTTTTGGCATAATAAATTTAATATATTTATTTTTAAAAAACTATCTATATTTAAAAAATATATCTAAAATACGCCTAGAGATATCCTTTTCGAGGTGCCTATTTTTTAATCAATTTACCACACATAGGTGAAATAGGCAAGAAGGATATCTCTCGGAGCATTTTAGATAAATTTTTTAAATATAGATATACTAGTCTATTCCCTATGTCATTTTGTGTGTGTTCGTACACCAATGTTGGCATTAGATTTTAACTTTGATTGGAATACATTTACTATCATACTATTATGTATGGATTGTATTGGAAGCATAAGATTAACTAATGGTGATTTAAAAGTGAGCTTAGAGACCTCGTATCAAAGTAGAGGATGAAGCCTTTCTATTATATGGTATGAATTATGGAGCCTTTGATTCTAGGAAGGGATAAGCAGGTAGGCTCATTATGAATGAACCCTCAAGGTTTAGGTTTGCATCTAGGAACAACACTAATATTGAGAGCTTACCATATTTTTGTGTGAGTAAATGAGTTGCGGCATAAAATTGTTGCCACGACTATGGTTGGTACGGCTATGAACCTGACACTTCTAAATTGGATAAACGTTGCTTGACGGACTATGATAGACTTCAGGTGTTTTGTGTTAAAAATAAATAAAATTCGTAGTAACTCACTCTACTTAAATATCATTGGCTTCGATGGTCAAATAGTCAATAGCAACTTTACATCTCATTCACAACAAAAAGTAGTAAATATTTGTCCTATAATTTTTATTGGTTGAAATTGACCTTTGATTGTTAAGTGGGCGATATTTAAGAATAGCCCTAGTAACTAGGGTGGTTATTACACTATCATCCCCCTCTAATTGAATAGGGCTGAGGGATAAAAGGATTTGTGTAAGCACACTCACAACATTACAATCCAACCCTTGCTCCAACTGTAATTATGTCTCTTGACATAATTAAAATTAATTATAAAAATATCAATTAAAATGTTAAACATAGATTACTTATCTCTTTATGTTAAATATAGATTGATTCTAGATGTAGCCAATATTACCGTGATCATAGCCAAAATTACTGTAATCAAATCTTATCGTTAAACAAAGATTATAGGAATTTATTGGCCAAACTATAAAAACTGAAAAACACTCTTTAAATTATTGTGCTGCCCGTTATTTTCTGATCTTTCCTGATTTTTACTATAATTTAGTATACCAAATAAATAATTAGGTTGACTTATCCAGCATGAATTGGTTTTTAGGGGCTATTCGTATATATATCTTGGCATTCATGCACTGTGGGTATTCAACCATTCGATTTGAAGGAGAATATTAAGTCTTGTAGTGGAGTTGCCGCGTACCCAACAGATGATAGGGTTCTCTGCTGTTTCTGTGCATGCAGCCTTCCCGTGTGAGTTGTCAGACATGAAATTTAATTGGACATACTATCATGGCGTTAAAAAAGTTGATCTGGAATTAGACAGTGATTGTAGTTGTGATGCCGAGAATGTACATATCAGATTCTTGGACAGACCTGCAGGGATGACCAGGTACTTCATAATAAGGGGAGGAGGAACTGTTAAATCAGGGGAGGTTATCAAAGGCCAAATTGATGATCCATTTCCTGGGGGTGATTACCTTTTTGATGTGTAGACAGTATCTGCCGAATTTTTCAACTGCAAGTGTGGGCTCAGAGAGCTTAAAGCTAATTGGACATACTTTCCTGCCAATCATAGTTATGCTTTTGATTTACACAATCATTGTAATTGTGATGCCAAGAAAGTTTATGGCGATATGTTCGAACCTTCCAGAGAAAGAATTACTAAGCCCTTCGCAGCAGGAATAACTATTTTCACAGGCGACACACTGAGAACCATAATTCCTGATCCATTTCCTGGGGGTAGTATCTTTTTGGAAACGAACATAACATCTGCCGAATTTTTCAACTGCAAGTGAAGGAAATCCATCACTGTTCCTCTTCTTGTTCCTCACTCACATTGTCAACTTATCTAATCAATCAATCATTCTTCTCCTTCTTCCTCAATCTCCTCTCACATTGTCAACTTATATGTCTTTCTTATTTGATGCAGTTCCAATAAAACAAATGTGAATCACAAATAAAGACTTTTTATCTTGAAAGGTCAGCATTTGGTTTAATATTTTTTAACTTAATGAAAGAAACCTAAAATCTATAGTACTGTTAATGTGTGCTTTGAGAATAATGTTGAGCTACGGATATGACCAGTTAGGACTCCAATCTAAGACCTTCCATTTGATGATGGAGTAATACCAATTGTTGAGCTACAGCTCATATAGACCAACTAGAACTCAGACCTAGGACCTTCCATTTGCTTCTACCAATAGAGCTAGCCCCTTGTGGCCAGCCCATTGTTGGGGGTGTGGCTTACTTCCAACAAATATTCCATTTTTGTTTAGTGTTTTTTTAGTTTAATCCATAATTTAATATTATTGTGAATCAAAATAATACTAATATATTCATATAAAATTTCTTTTGATAAGACTCTTATACATGGCTTAAATTTAATGGATGTATGATCATATTTACCTATTTTTGTTATAAAATATTAATAATTTTTTAGGAAGATTGTATTATATGAAAGAAATTTTAAAAAGATCCAAAATATATATAAAATTATAGTAAAATATATATATCTAATAAATGATATATTTTTAAAAAAATAAAATATAAATTTTATTTTAATATTTAAAAGATAATTAAATTATATATTTGATTTATGGTATAGTAAAATATATATCGGATCTATCATATTTTAATATTTAAATGTCAAAACGTTGAACTAAGATCTATACATGAGCCAACTTTTTGGCATCACAATTAGGGTTGAGTAAGGGACTCTACCAAGGCATAAGTAGAGAATAATTATCTCTTAAAGTAGCTTGTCTCACTCATCCTGAGGTGATCACTAAATTTGTAAACCTATGACCTACTTACAAATAAGCTTACCACTGTTAGAGTTTGATAGGAGTCAAGGAGTATGCTCTACATAGGGAAGTGACTAGCTATATCATAGGGTTAGCATGTAGGCAATAGGTACTAGGAATTGTTCGATTTCATAGGGTTTAGATAGGGTTTTTCTAGTGGCATGCAGGTGATAGATGTTAGGACTAGTATGGATTTCTCTAGTTGTAAACATGTGATGGATGCCAATATCTACATGTGTTAGGAGTTCAATTTTGGCATTGGGGTATTAGAAGAAATGTTTGTGCTTCTTTTGTTTTGTCTTTCTTGAGGTATAGTTTCAAGGTTCCAATTGTTAAATCAATTCAGTGATTGATAGTATAGGAAATAGTCTTAGGTGAGGTAAGACCTTAAGACATAACGATCATGTTTACATCCAGTCATAAAATGATTCACATTCGTAGTGGGCTATGGAAATCTTATTAATAGTTTTATGTGTTGTATGTTGTTACAGTTACACGTGTTGTTGATGACACTGAGTAGTATGGGATGCTTGATTATCATCAAAGTTGGTAGTGAATCAATAAAAAGAATGGGACCCACATTGTAGAACGAGATGCGTTGACATTCTTTTTTTTTTGGCTAGATAGACTTTAGAGTTTATGTGATATTGAACCAAGTAAAGGAGAAGATGCTTGTAATAAGGTTACAACCATTTTTTGTTTGCTAGCTAATCACTATGTGTACCTATGATGTGTGTATGAGTCAGTCATACTATGTAGGTGTGGCACATGCAAGAGTTAGTTGCATTGTATATATGTGATATGCATTTGAATTAATCACATTGTGTATATGTGATATATGTGTAAACTAATTATATTGTGTATGTATGTTGCATGCATAAGCTAGTCACATTGTGTATATCTAAGACATGCGTAAGTTATTCACATTGTGTATTTGATCTAATGATTAGGTGTAAACATGTGATGTTTATATGATCTACTCCCTATTTCATTTTGTGTGGGTTTGTACATTGGAGTTGGCATTCTAACATTGATTGGAATGCATGTAATAGCATACTATTATGTATGGATTGTATTGGAAGCATAAGATTAACTAGTGGTTGTGATTTAAAAGTGAGATCAAACATCTCATAAGTAGCGGACAAAGCCTCTCTATTATATGGTACAAACTATAGAGCCTTTGATTCTAGGAAGGGATATGTAGGTATAGTCATTATGAATGAACCCTGAATGTTTAGGTTTGGGTCTAGGAATGACCCTAATATTAAGAGCTTACCATATATTAGTGAGTAAATGATTCTAGGAAGGGACATGTAGGTAGGGTCATTATGAATGAACACTCAATGTTTATGTTTGGGTCTAGGAATGACCCTAATATTAAGAGCTTACCATATTTTTGTGTGTAAATGAGTTATGGGACAAAATTAGATAAACGTTGCTTGGCCCACTAGGATAAACTTGATATTGTGTTGAAATAAATAAAATTAGTAGTAACTCACTTTACTTAAGTATCATCCACTTCAATGGTCAAACAATAATAGCAATTTTACACCTCATTCACAACAACAAGTGGTAAATATTTGTCCTATTTCTATTGGTTAAAATTGACCTTTGACTATTGAAGTGGACGATATTTAAGAATAGCCGTAGTAAACTAGTGTGGTTATTACACCATCATCCGCTAGAATTGAATAGGGCCAACCAGTTAAAAGTTTTGTTATGTCGAGAGGCATTTGTACATTCACAGCACGGATGGGAGGTGAAAGATTCCACAATTTCTATGTAAATTATAAGATTCCTAGAATATTTATTTAAAAATCCAAATAGTATGCTGAGACATATCTTCTAGAGGTTATGTACTTGCTATATGTGCTTTCTGTACCTTTTATAATTTTCTCCACTTTTTTTCATTTGTTTACAATTTTTTTTTCTTATTATTTTATTTTTTATTTGTTCCAATTTCTTTTCTCCACCTTTCTATCTTCATGTTTTTTATTTTTTATTTTCTCCAATTTCTTTTTTAGTTTTTATTTTTCATTTTATTTTATTTTTTATATATTTATATTTAAAAAAATATATCGCCGCGAGCTATTTTTTTTCCATTGTCTCACTTTTTTTCCTTTTTTGTTTTTGTTTTATAATATTTCCAATTTCTTTTTTGGTTTTTCTTTTTTCTTTTTATTTTTTATTTTTTCCAATTTCTCTTTTTGTTCCATTTGTTTTTGGTGATTTTCTCCACCTTTCTATCCTAGTTTTTATAGTTTATTTTATCCAATTTCTTTTTGGGTTTTTATTTTTTATTTTTTCTAATTTCCTTTTTTTAATTTATTTTTTACTTTCTCCAATTTCTTTTTTGGTTTTAAGTATTTCCAATTTCTTTTTTATTTTTTATTTTTTTATTTTTTATTTTCTATAAAAGGGTTTGTGTAAACACACAGTACACTCACAACATTACCATCCACCTCTTGCTCCAACTGTAATTATGTCTCTTGACATAATTAAAATTAATTATTGAAAATCAATTAATATGTTAAACATAGATTACTTATCTCTTTATGTTAAATATTGATTAATTCTAGATGTAGCCAAAATTACCATGACCACGTCTTATTGTTAAACAAAATTTGTAGGAATTTATTGGCCAAAATTATAGAAACTAAAAAACACTCTTTAAATTATTGTGCTACCTGTTATTTTCTCAACTTTCCTATTTTTACTATAATTTAGTATACGGAGTAAATAATGAGGTTGAATTATCCAACATGAATTGGTTTTTTAGGGGCTATTTGTATATATATCTTGGCATTCAGGAACTGTCGGTATTCAGCCATTCAATTTGAAGGAGAATATTAAGTCTTGTAGTGGAGTTGCATCTGACATGGAGTTGGGCAGTAATCATCTCGTGCGGTTTGTGGTGATGATGATGACGACGATGATGATGGTGATGGTGATGATGATGATGATGATGATGATGATGATGATGATGATGATGTAGATGCAAGAAACAAAACAGCAGAACCAAAATAGGGTTGCAGCAATTAAAAGAAGAATACTCAGAATGAAAAGATCATAAAGACAACATACACAGAGAAGAGAAAGCAATTAACATGGTTCACCATTTTAATGGCTACATCCACAAAGAAGGGGGTTCCATTCATATTACAGATGATATATCTCTCTCTATGTTTCTACACATACATATCTATCTTCTGAACAAAAACAATTCACACCACATTTTTATCTACAGATCTTCCTCATACATTTTATCCACCATCAAGCCATTTGTAAAGGTTTGACCTCATGCCAAAGAAATGGCAGTTGCATAAAGAATGGTTATAGAGGAATATTTTTTAGTCTATGGAGGAAGAAAGATCGGTTACATTGGGCTTCACAGTTGCCATGTGCCCAACAATCTCCCACTTGAAGACCAATGGGATCGGTAATGAAGCTGCTCTGAGAGAGATCCCCTTCTTGAAAATTAGTGTCACAATGGAACAAGACTAAGAGAAGCTCGACAAAACTCAAACTTCTCTCGAGGAACAACCTTGTTTAATGCATCCGCCGAATTGACCTTCATGTCAATCTTTGTGACCTGCAACTTGCCTTCATTAATAACATGACACATAAAGTGGTATCGAAGGTCAATATGCTTGGTTCGGTTGTGGAAAGATGAACTCCTAGCTAAGAGAATAGCACTATTATTATCACAATACAATGGAAAAACTAATTTCAGATAGCCCAGTTCAGTAATCAAACGCTCAAGCCATATCATTTCTTTTGCTCCTTCTGTGACTGCAATGTATTTGGCCTCTATGGATGACAGAGCTACAACTTGTTGCAACCAAGAAACCCAACTAATGGTTGCCCTGGCAAATGTAAATGCATAACCAATGGTAGACCGATGTTTATCTAAATCTCTGGCCATATCTGAATCAACATAACCATGAAGCTAAATGTCAGTACCTCCAAAACATAAACAATAATGTGATGTACCTTTCAAGTACCGTAGAGTCCATTAAACTACCTACCAGTGTAATTTGCCCAAATGACTCATGAATCTGCTCACAACTACAACTGCTTGAGCAATGTCTGGATGAGTACATACCATTGCATACATTATACTACCAACCGCAGATGTATATGGAATAGACCTCATTTGTTCTTCCTCTTCCTAATTTTTTAGAGATATAGTTGAAGATAAGCAGAAATGATTAGCCAAAGGAGTAGATACTTGTTTGGCATTAGACATATTAAATATGTCCAACACTTTGGCAATGCAGTTTGCTTGGGACAACCTAAGTTCTCTTTTATTTCTGTTTATAAATATTTGCATCCCAAGGATTCTTTTGGCTGGTCCGAGGTCTTTCATGGCAAAACAAAGAGCCAATTATTGCTTTAGCTAAGCAATAATCTTAACACTTGCACCAACAACTAACATATCATCCACATAGAGAAAAAGAATGACAAACTCACTAGTATTTAGCCTCTTGTAGTAAACACAAGGATCTATTTGGCATCAAATAAAGTTGTTATTAGTCATGAAGTGGTCAAATTTTAAATACCCTTGTCTTCGAGCATTCTTTAGCCCATACAAACTCCGCTTCAACTTGCAAAATAGATGCTCCTGACCTGGTTGAGCAAATCCTTCAGGCTGCTTCATGTATAAATTCTCATCAATGTCTCCATGCAGGAACGTTGTTTTCACATCGAGTTGCTCAAGTTCTAAATCCCAAACAGCTACCAAACCCAACACAACACGAATTGTATCCATTTTGATAGCTAGGGAAATTTTTTTAGTAAAATCAATACCTTTTTGCTGATCAAATCCCTTGACGACTAGTCTGGCCCTATACCTTTTACTCCCTCTGTCTTTGTCTTTCAAATGATAAACCCATTTGTTTTTTAGAGCCTTTCGATTTGGCATAAGAGGAACCTAATCCCAAGTGTTATTGACTCTCAATGGCTCCATTTCTTCATTCATGGCTGCCATCTAATTGTGTGCATTTGCATGCTTGCAGGCTTGTTTATATGTTGCCAGCTCTACATAATCAAAGAGCAATAACTCATAGTCTTCATATTTCAAAGGTCTCCTCTTCTCACAAGTAGACCTCCTAAATTTCAGACCTTGCTCTGGCTATAAATTTGAATCCAGATTTAGTCTCTATAGTAAATTTTGAACATCATCAATCTTAGTTTGTAGATGACCCTGTGGAAAGCTCCCCTATCTCTGCACCTTGCTTTGTGCAGTTGTAGAGCTTTGCTGAGTCACACTACTCTATCCTGCAGCTCCTAGCTATGTTAATGATTGACCTCTAAATTGATTTGAAGACTCACCATGAATAGGCGTTGAAACTTCACTCCTCTACTGCATTGGAGTTTGAAAAAGCTCTGAATGTGTTAGAGTAGGTTACATACTAGTCAAAAGCTACATGGGACATAAAATAGACTTATTGATATGCATTGGAATTTGTGCTTCCATAAGCTGTGATTCACGTAGAGAAGACTGGGTATTATGCATTGGAGGCAGAGTTGAAATGTGAGAAGGCTGTGTAGGTAACGTGCATCCAACTAAAGGAAGAGTAGTGGTAGAAATATGGACAGCTGCGGTATAATAATGAGCAGATGTAACTAGTGGCTAAGAGAAAGTAATGGTAGGTTGCTTTACCATTCCATTATCAAACAAGTCCACATCAACATATTCTTTCAGAAGTGAATTGAGAGGTTGTAAACCTGGAAAATTCTTCTCATTGAAAATAACATTTTGACAACAAATTATATTCTTTGCAAGTGGATCCCAAAGATGAAAGCCAAATTGATCTTCACCATAGCTGAGAAAAATACACCTTTTTGACTTGAAATCTAACTTAGTTCTCTTCCCTTTCAGAATGTGAACAAAAGCTTCATAGCCAAACACCTGTAAATGATGATAGGAAATTCATTTTCCAAGCCATCTCTCCTTAGGAATGTCAAAATCCAGCCTGGACGATGGAGCTCAATTGATTAGATACACTGCAATATTACATGCCTCTGCCCAAAACTCTTTTACCAATCTGGCATTAGAGGGCATGCATCTAGATCTCTCAAGTATCATGCGATTGAGCCTCTTAGCTACACCGTTCTCCTGAGGTGTATAAGGGAAAATCATTATCTATCAAATACCAAGGTCTGCAAAAAATGAATCAAACTCCAAAGAGCAATATTCTCCACCATTGTCTGTTAGTAGACATTTAATTTTATGCCCAATCTGATTTTCAATAGAAGCCTTAAAAATCTTAAATTTTGAAAAAACCTCAAATTTTCTATTCAACATATAAATCCATATTTTTTTAGTGCAGTCATCAAGAAAGGTTACAAAATAATTAGCTCCACTGAAAGAAGTTACCTCAGTCGGACCAAATACGTCAGAATGAACAAGTTCCAATGGAGTAGTTTTCTTGTCATGCGCCGTTCTCAAGAAGTTGGTCCAGCACTATTTGCCATAAAGGCAATGTGCACATAATTCTAAATCAACAGAGGTGAGGCCTGGATGTTGATTGCACTAAAGCATAACTTGAAGTCCTTTTTGGCTCATATGACTGAGTCTTTTGTGCCATATTTAAGACCCACTATCCATAGCTGGCAAGGCAGCTCCCACTTCACCAAAACATTCCAAAATATAGAGATTACCTTGCTTCTTTCCTCTTGCCATTACTAGAATCCCCTTTGTAATTTTCCATGAATCGAGAGAAAATTTAACATTCCAGCCATGTGCTATAAGCTGACTAATTGAAATTAAATTCCTTTTTAACATGGGTACATATCTAACATCCATCAATGTTAATTTGTCTCCATTTTTCAAATTCAATATTATATCACCTTTGCTTGAGATGTCACATTCTTTATTGTCATCACAAAACACATTACCGAATGTGCCTTCATGAAAATTTGTGAAAGCTTTACGGCATGAAGTGGCATGAAATGAGGCACCAGAATCAAGGACCCACAAATCAACATTTGTGTCACTAGCTGATAAGACCAAAGCATCATCACATGCAGTGTTTGCTTCATTATTTGTTCTCACTTTTCCTTGAGCTTTCTTGTAGTTCCAGCAGTTCTTCTTAGTGTGTCCGGGTTTTCCACAAAACCAACACGCACTAGTTCTGCCCCTAGACTTTGATCGTGGACTAGATTGTTGCCTTCTCTGGTTGTTGTATCTACCTCTTTCCTAGATTCTTCCCCTATTTCTTGTACGTATAGCTATTAGAGCATCGCCTAAAGAGGGTTCCTAATTTTTTCTTCTCATTTCTTTGCTAAGAAGATTGGCTGCAATGTCATCAAAAACTAATGTGCTTTTGGCTACAACAGAAGTGCTCACATCCATCACAACATCTTCCTAGCTATTTGGTAAGGAACACAAGAGCAAAATTGCTTTAATCTCAGGATCTAACTTTATACCCACCGAAGTCAATTAGGTAACTAAGGTGTTAAATTTGTTCAGATGATTTGACATAACTCCACCTTCTTTCATTTTCAAGTTATATAATTTATTCATAATAAATACCTCATTCAAAGCTGAAGCAATTGCATACATGCTCGAGAGCTTTTCCCAAAGCTCTTTCATAGTATTCTCAGCTAAGACATTAAATAATACATTGCTAGACAATGAGAAAAATATAGTTGCCCTCGCTTTCATATCCATTTTGTCCCAGTCTTCATCTTTCATAGAGCCTTGTCCTTTGGCTTTCCCCAGTAAGGCAAGTGATAAGTCCTATTTGATAAGAACGGACTCCATTTGCACTTTCCAAAGACCAAAGTTTTGGCCTATAAATTTCTCTATTTTTGATTTTCCTGTATCATCCATTTTGATTTCTTTATAGGTTCCAAAAGTCCTCATAGGCTATCTCCTGGACTGAGTTTCACATAGAGCTTTGATACCAATTGTAGATGCAAGAAACAAAATAGCAGAACCAAAACAGGGTTGCAACAATTAAAAGAAGAATACTCAGAATGAAAAGATCATAAAGACAACACACACAGAGAGAAGAGAAAGCAATTAACGTGGTTTACCATTTTAATGGCTACATCCACAAAGAAGGAGATTCCATTCATATTATAGATAATACATCTCTCTGTGTGTTTTTACACATACATATCTATCTTCTGAATAGCAACAATTCACACCACATTTTTCTCTACAGATCTTCCTCATACATTTTATCCACCGTCAGGCCATTTGCAAAGATTTGACCTCATGCCAAAGAAATGACAGTTACATAAAGAACAGTTATAGAGGAATATTTCTGAGTCTAAAGAGGAAGATAGATTGGTTACATTGGGCTTCACAGTTGCCACGTGCCCAATAGATGATAGGGATCTCTGCTATTTCTGTGCATACAACATCCTTGTGTGAGTTGTCAGACATGAAAATTAATTGGACATACTATCATAGCATTAAAAAAGTTGATCTGGAATTATACAATGATTGTAGTTGTGATGCCAAGAATGTCCATATCAGATTCTTGGACAGACCTATAGGGATGACCAGGGACTTCATAATAAGGGGAGGATGAACTATTAAATCAGGGGAGGTTATCAAATGCCAAATTGATGCTCCATTTCCTGGGGGTGATCACCTTTTTGATGTGCAGACAGTATCTACCAAATTTTTCAACTGCAAGTGTGGGCTAAGAGAGCTTAAATCTAATTGGACATACTTTCCTCCCAATCATACTTATGCTTTTGATTTATGCAATGATTGTAATTGTGATGCCAAGAAAGTTTATGGCGATATGTTTGAAGGTTCTAGAGAAAGACCTGGACAAATTACCAAGCCCTTCACAGTAGGAATAACTATTTTTGCAGGCGACACACTCAGAGCCATAATTCCTAATCCATTTCCTGGGGGTAGTATTTTTTTGGAAACGAATATAACATCTGCCAAATTTATCAACTGCAAGTGAAGGAAATCCATCAATGTTCCTCTTCTTCCTCAATCACATTGTCAACTTATCTAATCAACCAATCATTCTTCTTCTTCTTCCTCCTCAATCTCTTCCCACATTGTCAATCAACTTGTCTTTGTTATTCGATGTAGTTCCAATAAAACAAATGTAAATCACAAATAAAGAGTTTTTATCCTGTGTTAATTTGTGTTTTGACCCTATGTTGAGTTACACCTCTCATATGGACCAACTAGGACTCCATTTGCTGTAGGAGTGATACCAATTGTTCAGCTATAGCTCATATGGACCATTAGGACTCCAACCTAGGACCTTCCATTTGTTGTTGGAGTGCTCTACTAACTAAGCTAAGTGTAGCTTATTTCCAACAAATAATCCATTTTTATTTAGTGTTTTTTTAGTTTAATCCATAACATTAGTATTATTGTGAATTAGAATAATACTAATATACTCCTATAAAATTTATTTTGATAAGACTCTCATTAACTATTTTTGTTATAAAGTATAAATAAACTTTTAGGAAGATTGTATTATATGAAAGAAGGAAATTTTAAAAAATCAAAAGTTATATGAGTGAGCGTGTGTGTGTGTGTGTGTGTGTGTGTGTGTGTGTGTGTGTGTGTGTGTGTGTGTGTGTGTGTGTGTGTGTGTGTGTGTGTGTGTGTGAATTAATGATCTATGATGTATGTTTTAAAATAAAAGTTAAAAGATAATTAAATATATAATTGATCTATGATATAGTAAAATATATATCTGATCTAAAACATTTAAATACTTAAATGTCAAAATGCTAAACTAAGATCAATACATGAGCTAGCTTCATGGTATCACAACTAGGGTTGAGTAAAGGGCTCTACCAAGGCATAGGTAGAGAATAATTATTTCTCTCAAGGTATATTGTCTCACTAAATAGATCACTAAATTTGTAAAACCTATGACCTGCTTACAAATAAGCTTATCACTATTCTAGCTTGATAGGAGTAAAGGAGTATTCTCTACCTAGAGAAGTGTTTGGCTATGTCATAGGGTTAGCATGTAGGTAACAGGTGCTAGGAGTTGCCTGATTTCATAGGGTTTAGATAGGGTTTTGCCGGTGATAGATATTAGGACTAGTCTGACTTTTTCCAATTACAAGCAGGTGATGGATGCTAGCATCTACTTGTATTAGGAGTTCAATTATGGCATTGGGGTATTAGAAGGACTGTTTGTGCTTCCTTTGTTGTGTCTTTGTTGAAGTATCGTTTTAAGGTTCTATTTGTTAAATCAATTTAGTGATTGATAGTATAGGCACTAGTCTTAGGTGAGGTAAAATCTTAAGACATATTGATCATGTTTACATTGAGTCATAAAATGATTCAAATTCTTAATGGGCTATGGAAATATTATTAATAGTTGTATGTTGTTACACTTACACATGTTGTTGATGACAACGAGTAGTATGGGATGCTTGATTATCATCAAAGTTGGTAGTGAATTAGTAAAAAGAATGGGACCCACATTGTAGCATGAGATACGTCGACATTCTTTTTTTTGGCTAGATGGACTTAAGAGTTTATGTGTTAGCGATCCGGGTAAAGGAGAAGATGCTTCTAATAAGGTTACAACCATTTGCCTTTTGCTAGCTAATCAATGTGTACCTATCATATGTGTATGAGTCAGTCACACTATGTAGGTGTGGCACAAGCATGAGTTAGTTGCATTGTGTATATGTGATATGTGTGTGAATTAGTCAAATTGTGTATATGTGACACTTGAATGGGCTATTCAAATTATGTATATGTGATATATGTGTAAACTAATTATATTATGTATTTATGTTGCATGCATGAGCTAGTCACATTGTGTATATGCGAGACATGCCTAAGTTATTCACATTGTGTATTTGAGCTAATGTCCGAGGTTGAACATGTGATTTTTATATGATCTATTCCCTATTTCATTTTGTGTGTGTTTGTACACCGATGTTGGCATTGGACTATCATTGATTGGAATGCATTTTGTAGCATACTATTATGTATGGATTGTATTGGAAGCATAAGATTAAGAAATGGTTGTGATTTAAAAGTGAGATCAAACATCTCATATCAAAGTAGAGGACAAAGCCTCCATATTATATGGTATGAACTAGAGAGCCTATGATTCTAGGAAGGGATACTTAGGTAGGATCATTATGAATGAACCCTCAAGTTTTAGGTTTGGGTCTAGGGGCAACCCTAATAGTAAGAGCTTACCATTTTTTAGTGAGTAAATGAGTTATGGCACAAAATTGGATAAAGGTTGCTTGGCGGACTGTGATAAACTTCACATTTCATTATAAATAAATAAAATCAGTAGTAACTCGCTCTACTTAAATATCATTCACTTCAATGGACAAACAATCAATAGCAATTTTACATCTCATTCACAATAAAAAGTGGTAAATATTTCTCCTATTTTTATTGGTCAAAATTGACCTTTAACTATTGAAGTGGATGATATTTAAGAATAGCCACAGTAAACTATGGTGGTTATTACACCATCATCCCCCTAGAATTGAATAGGGCCAACCCATTAAAAGGTTTGTGTAAACACACTCACCTCATGTTACAATCCACCACTTACTCCAACTATAATTATATCTCTTGACATAATTAAAATTAATTATCAAAATATCAATTAAAATGTTAAATATAGATCAATTCTAGGTGTACCCAACATTTTCATGAACACATCTTATCGTTAGCAAAATAAATGATATGAATTTATTGGCCAAAATTATACAAATTGAAAAACAATCTTTAAATTATTGTGATGCCAAGAATATTCATGGTGAATTGTTGTAATTTTCTAGTGGACGAGTTATCAAGCCCTTCTTAAGAGGCTAACTATTGATGCAGGCACTATTTACGTAGCCCCAATTTATAATCCATTTCCTAGGGGTGGTCTCTCTTTGCAAACTCTAGATATTGCTAGGCTGAAGCTTATCAAATACAACTCTCCAGTATAGAAGATCATTATGTCTCCAACATCTGACCAATGGATAAGCATGAACACGTGGATGGGTGAATGCTTGCTCTATAGGGAATCCTGTGACTCGCGTGCACCTAATATGCTCAAAGGCCCAGACCTGTAGTAAAGTGCAGATAATTAGGTTGTGTGTCACATAATGGATGTATCATCCCAAATTATGGTAGAGGTGTGCAAGCATATTGTGCCCCCATGTGTATACAGTCCAATGCTTCTCCATCGCTCTAATGGTGTGAATGAGACCCTTGTGAAGGTGAGTGCCTCATCCATCCGATGCAATGGCTAGTTCGATAGTGACCATCATGATCCTTTGAACTAAAGGGATGTTAGCACATCTCTACTCTAGCTGACAGAGCTGAATGTGTCCTTGCTCCACATGAGTAATTGTATGACCCAAACAATATAGCTAACTCTCCTGAGTATACTCCATTGAATGCTGCTCCATGATCCTCACTGTCTCACCTTTGACAGGTAGTTACAGGATCTTGTAAACATCCTCTAGCATGATAGTCATCTTGCCTATGGGTAAATGGAATGTGGATGTATCTGCATCCCATCTCTCCATCAGGGCCATCAACATGCTGCAATGAAATCTGATCGCGGGCATGTCAAACACCCACCATAAACCTACTATCTGCAAGTGACTCCTCTCTACATTAGTCATAGTACTGATATGGTCTTGAAGTAACACCATCAGACAACTGCTTGTGTGCTCTAACATCTCTAGGACATCTTGCAGGTCAAATAGTAAGAAATTGCATGAGCTTTCATCATCAAATCATCAAACAATACCTACACTAGCAAAATTTGCCTGAGCCTTAGAGCCCTTATCCTCTCTGGACTTGGGTGTCCTAGGAGGACTTGGGTGCCCTGGAGGGACACTAGTGCCCTAAGGATACTAGGTTGTCCTGATAGGACACTAGCACCCTAGAAGGACATGGGCGCCCCTATCAGGGACCTCTGTCTGTTGAGACCTTGTTAGCATGAAAAATGAGGAAAATAACTAAAATGAAAGCATAAAGATGACAGAAGGGTACAATTAGAACCCTACCTTAGCCTTGAAATGTCTGTATGCTACTTGGGCTTGGAGCATCTCCATTTGCGGGGGCTGATATGAATGTCGGCTCGGCATGGTTGTTCTCTCCTGCTCCTTTCCTCTTCACAATGATAACTAACAATGAATAGTGAGAAGTGAAAAATCCCTTTATTTATAGTAAATGGATGAGAATTCATATCACTATCTATGATGCAAGAGCATCCCTAGTTCAAGATCAATCTTGCATCAACAAAAACATTTACATTTACATTCTAGTTTCTTTACATTTCAGTTCTTTCATTTTCTAATTTAGTTTAGGCATTTCAGTAAGAAGCAGCTCAACTTGTGGTCTGGTTTCAGCATTTCTCACCTTGCAGATTTGGACTTAGCATCTCAATTCATTCATCCACATCACATCAAGAATTCAAAGTATTTGGATCAGTTACAGAAAGTTATCACTATCAGAAGATCCTCTGTTTCTCAGTGCAGAGTTCTTTGACAGTCATGAGTAATTAACTAAAGGAGAAGGATTGGGAGTATTGGATGATTTGTAGATCCTTGTGATTCATCCTACAATGTTCCTTGGCTCATGGATGACCTTCCTCATAGGTCCACACTTCATTGTATCCATTGGAGAAGGATTTTCAAGCTGATAGGTCTGACATATCCAAGAACACATGTTACACCTGTTCATTGGGATTTTGGATCTCTTGTGGCCAACGCGGAGGAATCTATTGGTCCAGAAATGATATATAATGATGTAAGAGATCCTTAGAAAATTAGTTCAGAAATAGCTATTCACATTAGAAAGACACATAGTTTAGTTTTGTGTGAAAGAGCTTCAAATCTTTATCTTGTACATGTATGTAGTCAGGCCTATGAGCCCAAGTTGTAAGCCCGCATGTTGCCAGCTAGAGTGTACTTGAATTCTTTGATATGCTAAATGACTAAATCTACATTTGTTCTATATTCTTATGTTGTTTCCATTGTGTTTACTCTTGCTGCATGGTTTGGATAGTTCATTCTGTGAACCCTCCTACCGTGACTGCACCAAGTGGTATCAGAGCATAAGTTTGATTCTTTGGAGTGAATTGGTGAAGGGGATTCCATAAGATCTTGATGTAAGCAGATTGCCGATCTGAGGTAAGTTACTAGTGCACAACTGATCACTGACTACGAGGCAGTTGTTGCTTGCAGCCCAATTGCTGACCTGAGGTAGTTTGCACTTGATCCTAGGAAGATGCTGCTATGAAGAGTTCCTCCTGTTGGTACAATGGCTAATAGAATGGATGAGATGATAGAATTGATAAGAACCATGCAAATTTGTTTGGATGCTATTGAAGAAGATAGGCAAAGAGGATTGACACCTAGACCTAATATTGAAAGTGATGATGAAGAAGAATTTTAATCTATTGAACAAAGTGGCGATACCCTAGAAGGTCATGAAGAAGAAGAATCAGATCAAGTAAATATGTTGCAAGCTATTTCAAAGATTGGGAAAAGACCTAGAGTGGATGTGCCGAACTACACTGGTAATTTGAATCTAGAAGAGTTGACTGATTGGATAAATGACATGGAAGAATACTTTGAATATGAGGAAATTGAAGATCCAAAGAAGATGAAATTTGCAAAGACAAAGTTGAAAGGACTTGCTGGTATTTGGTGGAAAGAAGTTCAGTTGGAAAGAAATAGGAGAGGAAAGGAAAAGATTACAAAGTGGGACCGGATCATGATAAAGTTGAAGAATCAATTCATACCTGTTGACTATGAGTTGGAGTTGTTGAAGAGATTGCAAAACTTGAGACAAAAGGAGAAATCTGTGAAAGAATACACTGAAGAATTTCATAAAATGATCATCAAAATAGGACATAGTGAAGCAAGCAAGGAGAAGATACACCAATGGACTGAGATTGAATATTCAAGAAGAACTAAACCTGATAAGGATGACATCTTTGGAAGAAGCATATCAGTTTGCACTTAAAGTTGAAGAGAAGTTGAATAAGAAACATGATCAGAGACAGAGAGGTAGAGGAGGTAAATTTCTGAGAGGTAGGATATTTTCTAGAGGAGATAGATCTTATTCAGAGCAAAACAAGTTTGGCAGCCCATTAAGGAATGATGATATAGATAATAATGCTTACTGGAGAGATGACATATTTTTTTACCGGAAAGGAAACCCTAGTGCATACCGAAATGAAGGATACAGAAGAGAAGGAAGAGGATTTGATAAGAGAACATTTAAAGGTAGTTTTCTTAAGTGTGGTGGTAAAGGACATAAAGCATTTGAATGCAATAATGGTAGTACAAACAAGAAGACAAAAAATAGTGGAAGAGCAGCTTGTGTTGAAGAAGAACCTGTTGAATCACCTAGTTTAGTTGGCAATTCGAAGAAAGGAGAATCATTGGTAATGAGGAGAGCACTATTTCAAATAGAGATAAGTGAAGAACTATAACACCCAAATCTAAATTCACTCTAAAAACTAAGTTTTAACCAAAGGTAATATTTTTTTTAAAAATTTAAAACAGAAAAGTAATTTGTTTCCAATTCTTATAACCAAGAAGATCATCTATCGACAAAAACAATAATCATGAACATATATTCTTAAAGCAAAAGGATATAATCATCCATAACATTTAAACAACATGTTAAAAATTTCTTAGAAAAAATCCAAAATAGGAACTTACCAATGTCACTGCATCTTGATTGTCGACCATCCAAATTCAAGTCTTGGCATTCCTCAAGAATTAAGAAGAGAAAGTATCTTCAAGGAGCTTAACCTCAAACCTGAACTCCTTCCTAACTAGAAGTGGCCCTACCCTACTCAAAAGGATAGACTTAGGATAACCAATGGTGTTTTCCATCTGAGCTCTGGTGTTGTGACCTACGTGACTTGTTATCATGCAATCCCCTAGATACCCTCTAGTCATGCATGACCACTCCACAAGATACACCATCCAGTCACAGTGAACATTCAATGCACTTGAAGATCATGCATTACCTTGGCCAAAGGATTTCAATTTAATTAGCATTGTATCAACGCATGAATTAAGTTCACCCACCACACTTGATTTTAATTAATCACAATCATGTAGTTACCTATTTATAAGTTCTATATAACAACCTCGATGAACTCAAAGTGTTTGCATTTCATCATGCATTAACGCATGGCATTGTGATTTACTCTTTCTCTAAGCTCATGGAAACCTCTCTGTCTTCATGATATAAGAATGGTTTCCTAGCACATTGATTATTCAGATAATGTTTTACATTGTCACAATGATCTCTAAGTTAGCCCATTGTTTAAATAATCCACTCTTGAGTAAACACTAAACTCAACTCTGATGTTTTGGAAAGAGATTACTATAAACCAATTTATAGAACATAAATATTCTAAGGAATCTTCTTCGACTGTCGATTCTTTGACATAAATTTATCTTTGTCATTTTGGAAGGGTTTCTTTAAAAGACAATTAAAGAATACAATGTTCGAAAACCCTACGTTAAAATTTAACATTCACAATGTACTACTTCGACATGTAGAAATCTTCGACATAACATAATCTTGTCGAACTATTCATTGGAAAACCTTTTCATAATGTTTCTTCTAACAAATTAGATTGCATGTAAGTTTAAACTTGAGACTTGACAAAATACTCATTACTTGTTTGTAAAAACTTCATAATAATGATTGGTAAAACAATAAGTTCTTGTCTTAGAAAAACAATAGTTTATATACTTCAATAGAAAAAGTATTACCTTCAAAAGCATATAATCAAAATCTTATTATTATTCACAGCTAGTTAACAACTTTGCCATGGTCAACTGACTAGTTTAAACTTAGAAAAAGAGGACTGTGAAGTCTTGTAAGTTTCAGTTTACACTTCTTAATAAAGATATTCTTCTGTCATTGGTTGTTACTAACAAATCTTTTACTCTAGACTAGATGACCTTTAAAGCTTGATAGAATCAAATAAAGGTATTCAGCTGTCCACACGAGTATTCATTCTACGTTGACAAAGGTTTGACACCGTGATCTGTGTTAACTGTGAACTTCTTTCGACCAAAAACTTAATCTAAATTGCACTCTACACCAAAGAAAAACCAGCTAAAGTTGAATCACGACTTCACAGAAATCTTGACCTTTGCATAGCAAACCAATAGGCTTTGAGATTCACTATTGTGGTGCAGTGCAGTGCTGTGTAGAAGATGTAACATTGCACCATTTAATAATGTTCAAAACTCACAACTACAGTTATCAACAATTAACACCTTGCGCCTTTAAGCAAACTAATTTCTTTTAAAATGCAAGAAAGACATTACTTAGAACAATACAATAGAAATCTAAGTCTGTGTAGCAAAAAGAGGAAGAGAACCTGAAAATGGTCTCTAGAGTTTGCTTGCAAACTGGTCCTCAACACTTGTTAATTTCTCAGCCATTCCTCTTGAAGCACTTTGCTCAGTCCTATTTTTCTTCTCCTCTATGATCTGTCACTACAAAAATGACTCAAAACTACTCTATATCCCCACTCACTATGAAAGAGTAACTGACTCTCCATTGCCGACCATGCCTATCAAGAAGGGAATCTCAACCAACATGCAAGAACATCTCCCACCTTATGCGACCACTCTCCAAGATGGAGCTCCACGAAGGTGAGGTGGTGATTGGCAAACTTAACAACCCATCCACTACTCAAGAATAAAGGCTTCATTTCCCACTTAATTCGCATCTACACATAAAAGTGGAGTTTAATCTCTTGCGGGGTGGTAGTTTTAGTTGAATAAGATATTCCACTACTCATAACCGTTCATGAGTATAAAACAAATGCATAATTAAAAGAAATGGATAAGCCAACAACCCACTCATAAGGGTTTAAGCTTAAAAGGAAATAAGTTGTTTCAAAATACAAGACATCATAAATAAAGACTTGAGTGAACTCCATGAACTATTACTCGATTAGTAACATCGTAAAAGAATAAAGAAGTACCTCAAATGACTATTTAAATATAACTTATATAATTTAGTATATTCCTTTATAATACGACCAAAGTTATTACACACCATGGTCTCTAGAACAATTCAACATCTGTCAAATTTCGCAAAGAGGTGATTACGACATACGCTTGAAGCATTTTACAATGATAACGATGAATTGGGCGCAAACGCAGAACAAGACTTGAGATCGACTTACACACAATTTTGACTTTTGCACCGAACAGATAACAAGACACGACTTACAACTTGACCATAAGCATAAACATATATTTACATATAAACAATATATCAATCATTCATATTTGACGACATGATTCAGAGTATTACGACACTGATCTTGATTTCCAATACTCTAAATGATGACTTACGAAAGGAGAAAGACCTTTTCTAATAGACGTCAATATCTCGACTAAATTGACTTAGCCCGTATTCAAAGCATCTAGGTTTGTCTACCTGATTTCCGTCTTTAGTGGCAAGCACCCATGGGTTATTCCAGAGTCTATCTTCTCTTTCTCAAAGATACTTTCTCTTCTTCTTTCTTTAGGGTGAACATGTTCCATCGATTCCTACATTGACAATCTCACATACAATTTTGTGGCCAAAGCACCAATATTCTAATCAAAACACATTTATATCAAATCATTTCATTTTCATATCAAAGAGACATTCCAATTCATAACATCATATTGATCATAATCAAATAGATTCCATAATTTCATAAAATTAAACTTCTCTATTTATATCATCAGTTCCTATGATGCTAAAAACATATCTACATAACTGTACTATTTGGGAAAAAGTAAATAGTAATACTGAATCCAAAAAGGGGATGTAACAAGAACCATCACAGAGGAAAAGTCTGTTCAAAACAAGATGCAAATCCAGAGGTAAGTGTTGTAAGGTTGTGATTGATAGTGTTAGTTTTGATAACCTAGTTTTTGAGGAGATGGTGACTAAGATGAAGTTGGAAAGATTGAAACACCCTAAGCCCTACCAGATAGCATGGATTCAGGATGATCATAAGGTACTGGTGAGTGAACAATGTTTGGTGAAATTTCATATTGGATCTTATCATGATGAAGTCTTGTGTGATATTATGCGTATGGATGTTTTCCATATCTTGTTGGGTAGACCTTGGCAATATGATAGAAAATAAATGCATGATTGGAGAAAGAATACATATACCATAACAGCAAATGGAAAGAGAATTACCTTGATTCCTTTGGAGAATGATCCTAAGAGTAAAGTATGTGGAAATACTAGAATCTATTTGGTACATGGAAGGAAATTTTTTTATGGTTTGAGACATGAGAATATGTGTTGTTCCTTGATTCCTAAGAAGCCTGAAGAATTGAAGAAAGAGATAGAAAAATAGTTGGAGGAGATAAGAGAGTTGTTGAAAGAGTATGAAGACATCATATCAGATAATGTGCCTGAAGGATTACTACCTATAAGGAGTATCAGCCATCCAATGGATCTTATATTAGGAGCAAGTTTGCCTAATAAAGCAGCACACCAGATGACACCAGCAGATAATGAAGAATTGAATAGTTAGATACAAGAGTTGCTAAGGAAAGGTTTGATCAGAGAAAGCTTGAGTCCTTGTGCAGTACCTGCAGTTTTGGCACCAAAGAAAGATGGAGAATGGAGAATGTGTACTGATTCTAAAACAATAAACAAGATCATAGTTAAGTATAGATTTCTTTTACCTAGGATGGATGATATCATGGACTATTTGAGTGGAGCAAGATATTTCACAAAGATAGACTTGAAGAGTGGATACCATCAGATCAAAATCAGAGAAGGTGATGAATGGAAGACTGCTTCAAAAACAAAATGAAGGATTGTATGAGTGGGTAGTGATGCCTTTTGGATTGACAAATGCATCGAGTACTTTAATGAGGTTGATTAACGAAGTTCTAATGAAATTCTTGGGTAAGTTTGTGATTGTGTATTTGGATGATATTCTTATTTTTAGTAAGACAAAGGAAGAACATTTGTGGCATATTAGAAAAGTTTTTTAGAGGTTGAGAGAAGAGAAATTGTTGATAAACATTTAAGAAATGTAGTTTCATGAAAAAATAGTTGGTATATTTGGGATTTGTAATTTCTGTGGAAGGATTGAAGATGGACCCTGAGAAAGTGAAAGCAATTGTTGAATGGCCTACACCAGAGAGCATTGGAGAGGTTAGATCATTTCATAGTTTAGCTAGCTTCTACCATAAGTTCATCAAAAATTTTAGTTTAGTTTGTAACCCGATGACAGAGACAATGAGAGGTTATAGAAAAGATTTCAAGTGGACATCTGGAGTAGATAAAAGTTTTGAGTTATTGAAGCAGAAGGTGACAGAGCAACCTATTTTGGCATTACCATATTTTAATAAGGTATTTCAAGTTGATTTTAATGCTATTGGGAATACAAATGGTGTAGTATTAATTCAAGAGGCTAGACCAGTAGCACATTTCAGTGAGAACTTGAATGATGTGAGGAGAAGATATTCAGTTTATGATCAAGAGTTCTATGATATAATTCAAGCCCTAAAGAAGTGGAGACATTATTTGTTGCCTAAGGAGTTTGTGTTGTACATAGATCATCAAGCCTTGTGTTAGGTCTCAAAAATGCAAGTTGCTACTCCTAAGAGGATGCCAGGCTCTATGTTTGGATTTGCAACGTTTTTGAACTAACTTGACGAAATCAACCTTCAAGGTTTGATGATTTCCTACACTTTAGGTCCTACTACACCTAGGTGTGAACCTTGAAATATTAAAGCAGTCTAAGTGTGGATGAGTGGACTAACTAGATCTATCTACAATGGCATAGGATGTAAGATAGATGAAAAAGCTGACTAATTAATTTTATGTATAATGTTTAATAAATGATTGGCAGAAATTGTATAAGCAATATCAAGGTTTTAAATAATGAGTTGAATGAGACTAGTGCCTTGTTGGGTAACAGAGTCAATTTGAAGGACCTAGACCAGTAGTTTCTTAATGGTAATAATTCTAATTGCTTGGCACAGTTTTGGTTTATAGCTTGTATAAACGTGCAAGAAAGTGATTGACAAACTCTTCTTAGCAATCCAACCAATATAATCAATTATCTTATAATTCACTAGAAGGTATTTTAATCCTTACTTGAAGGAACCAAATGAAATGAATGGGCAAGATTAACAGATAATATTTTACTGGAGACAGAATGTTAATCCTAATTATATGGCTCTACTTAGTAATCCCAACTTACTACTTCCAGGCTACTGCGACTAAATTAGAAGGGTTTAATTCCTCAGATGGACACCAACCAAATTAATCACACAGATACAGCAAGTGTGTAATGACAGATTAACTATATACTTGATATCTTAATCTGAATAACAAGGAAATGCAGAAATGGAGACAGCCACAAAATTGAATATTTTCAACAAACAACTGATACCAAAATAGAAACACTGAATCAGAGAACTTCAAACTTCTTCTTCAAATAAAATATGCAACATAGTCACTTCAAGACATTGTATATTATGTATATATGAATATCTTCTACTGCTAATGATCATTTCAGCATCGATTGTTTGAACTTATATAGATATTTCTATGAAGAGATACAACTCTTCAATAAGTCTCTTGGGAACTTAACAAGTATTAACAATAATTACATAAGCGTAATTAGGCTCTATTCAGCCATAAATAAACTTTAGCCAAATGATCTAGATACTCTTGATCATGGTGAGAATCAGTAAGCTCAATAGCGCTTCTGGTAATTACATCAAGAGTAACCATCTCCTCCAATTGTTTGCAAGCTTCTTTAGATGCAGAGGCTTTAACTTTCAGAGCTCCTGTGGCTTTGTGCAATATAACCTGAAAATCAACAGTCCATTCTTCTTTGCTCTTTGCCTCTCTGTTATCTTTGAATATCTAGGGTACTCCTGCGCCTGAGGCATCAGTCCCTTCCTTAGCATCAGCTTTAAGTTTGTCATAATAATTCTGGTGCTGTTTGAGCAATGCTCTTGCATCAGAGATATCTGTACCATCAGTGGCACTTCTATTTTGTAACTCAATCAATTTTTCTTGTATCCTCTTTTCAAGTCATTCATGCTCTTTGATTGCTTTGTGATTTTCTGAGTAATTATCCCAAAACTGATTCAACCACCACACCATGTTTGCATACCTGCTCTTGAGTTATCCTTTTTGTGGACTGGCCAAAAGTGCTCTTAACAGCATCCTTCAAGTAATCATTTTCTTTTGTCAATCTCTCATAGTTCAATTTATAAGCATCTCTTTCTTTGATCAACATTTGAGCCTATGCTTTATTCAACTTTGCAACATTGATACCAATGTCTGCAGTAATTATAGGGTCAGTTTCACCTGCTCTGAAAGTCATAACATGGCCAAAAGTTTTTTCAGTGTCTATGATGGCTGTCTTCTTATGGGGAGGATACAACGCCCATATCATCAAAGAATTTTCATCATTATTGTATCTAGTCCCCATATATACTTCATTAACTCCTTCTGGAGTAAGCTTATACTTGTCATTAGCATTATTCAAAAAACTATCAAAAACCAAAGCAGAATTTAAATCCAAACCAGGAAAAATCATAACCCCTGCATCATTGAGCAACTGTCTACCCTTGCTAGGTGTCATGTCTTGCATTTCTTTATCCACTGTTTCCTTCAACATATCTAATAACTGTTTTTCATTATCAGCAGAAACATCATCTACTGACTCTCTAATTTCTTTTCCTTTGTGTTTATACAGGAATGATTTAAATTCCTTTGACTGATTGAATGTATCATCTGAAATGAAAGAATCATAAGCCTTTTGGCGTGGATCTTCATCAGCAGACCCCTCCTCATCATGTAGCACAACTAGAGGTTGATATTGTTGCATTTTTCTTTTAGACATTTCTATTGTTTTATCTTGTGGCTGCTCTTGTTCAGTCAATTCTTCATAAACAATAGGGACAGTGCACAAATCATCTAAATCATACACCTCACAAATAGCATTTTTTGACAGGTGTACAATTGGTTCTCCTTGAGGGTTGCAGCTAGCTTTCAGGTTTGTATTATAACATCTGGCAAGCAGTTGAAGGAGTTCCACATTCAGGAATACATTGGGCACAACCAGTTTTCCCAAATTCAAATGCCATGGGTTTGACACAGGGGCATTTCTAAACCTTCTGTTGTAGTGGAACCTGAAGAGCTCATACCCCCTAATTGGGGTCCAGATATCTCCCAGGCGTTTATGTTTATCTTCCAATTTTTCTACTTCTGCCCTGAGTTGGGTAGATCTCCTGGCCTTGGGAGTTGACCCAGGTAATTGATCAATTAGGTCCTGATTTAATTTTCTATCTTTCACTTTCTCTTCAGGGGTTTGATCAGTTTTTTGTTTTTAGGCTTACTGGTTTCCCCTTGTGACTTTCTTCCTTTTCCCTTTCCCGATGTTTCCATTTTAAAACTTTGGCAGAAATTCAAATACAGGCAATATAATGGTCTGTGTAGGTGTACCTGTCATTCGGTGGCTGGAATTGGAAGCCTCTGCTTTTGCTCTAAGAATTCCTCTGTATTCTCCTCTCAGACAGTTTTTTGCAATTATAATGATCGTATGAATTTCGTAGCCGTTTGTATTAATCACCTGATCAATTCAATGTTCATCGCTCTGAAGTGTCACATCGCCATAACTCTTCTTATCGGCGTGATTTTTGAAATGTCTGGGCGACCTCAACATTTTTTATGGCGCGAACAGTCAATCGGCATGACCCCTCAATTATATTCCTGATGCTATGTAATGTCATATTTTAAGTGGACACGGCCATCGGCATGACTTCTCTCATCGCCAAGTATTTTAGATCTCTCTGTGATATAGCAAGTCCCACCGATATGATTTGCTTATCGGGATGATTAATACTATCAGGATAATAAAATTATGTTCTCCCGATCTCTATTGTCTCGCCGATAGTCATCTTCATATATGGACTTTATCTTTATCGGAATGACATACACTATCGGGATAGCTAAATCAAGATATCCCGATCCAAATCATCTCCTCGATGGCCCTTTTCATATCCTTCATCGAACAGAGTATGTTAAAGTGTTACCGATGCCTTTTGATCGCCATGACTTGTGAATCGGCGAGACCTAATTCCCTTATCCCGATATGCTGAGTTATCCTGATAGATGTGTATCGCTGTGAGTCTCGTCGAAAGCTTTCTTATCGCTAAGACTCTAATCATCAGAAGCTTACTTGTTTGCTATCCTGATAGTTTATTTCTCGCCGATGACTATTTGCTTCGTTACTCCCATAGGATGTTCGGTGAAACTCTTGCCGAAATGCTTCATCGGTATGATATATACCGTCGGGGCAACTTTTAAAAAGTCATCCGATAGATATCTGTCATACCGATCGGTATGACCACTTGCCTTTCTTACCGATGTAATGTCATCGGCATTACTTACTCCATTGGTGAATTCCATAATTCTTCTTCCGATCTCTATTTTCACGCCGATGGTTGTTTTCAAACGATTCCTTATGTATCGGTGTAAGCAACACATCCTCTTGCCGATGGATTGATTTTGATGAAATTTGGCATTGCTCATCCATAGACACCTTGTGAGATAAATTTTTTTTATTATGGTCTTTTTGGGATATTCTTCAAGATTTATTCAAATATGATGGGGTAAGGAGATAGTAAAAATTTCAAATTTTTACTGTGCTAACAGTGGCTCTGTCTAGGATGTATACTCCCTGTGAGTATAACAAGGATCCAGATCTCCTAGGGAAGTAGACCATGTATTTTATTATTTTGGGGTGAGGTTTTATGAAACTGGGAAAAGGAAAGGAACAAATGATGGGGAGCGGGAATGATGCCTAGACTACTGTGCATGGAATAAGATATTTTGAGAATTATTTGAATGTTGTCCATGCACTAGCAACACTCAATTCTCTTTGTACATGTTTATGAAAAGAACTGTTTCAAGTATTGCCCATGTACAGGCAATTCCTGCTCCTCTCCTGACATATTCTGTACATAGTAAGAATCATCACCTCCTTTGCCAGTGATAACAAAAGGACCCAACCACAGGGCTTCAAATTTTCCATGTTTTCCTTTGTCCTGACATCTTGCATTCCACATCAGTACCATATCATTTATTTCAAATTTCCTGTCTTTGGCCTTCTTGTCAAAGAGATATTTTACCTGTGATTGTAGTTTAACATTCTATCTCTGAGCTATTCTTCTTGTTTCATCAAGCTCTGCCAGTTGTTCCAACCTTTCCTCCATTGGTTCAGGGATATTCAAGTCTTCCTGGAGGATAAATTTGTATATTGGTATAAGATTTTCCAATGTTAATCTTGCTTGTGTTCCATATACCAATTCATAAGGGGATCTCCCAATTGCCCTTTTTATAGTAATCCTGTCAGCCCATACTGCCATTCTTAATTTTGAATCCCAAGCCTTCTTATTTTTATCCAACATTCTTTTTATGATTTTCAACAGGCTCTTATTACTTGATTCAGCTTGTCCATTGGCCTGTGGATGGTATGGAGCAGCATAAGAAACAGTGATACCATGTGTACTACAAAAACCTTTGAATTCATCAGATCTAAAACACATCCCATTATCTGTAATCAATCTTACAGGAGTACCAAATCTGCATATAATGTTATCCATTAGAAAATTAATCACAACTTTACTTGTAGCCTGTTTGGTTGGGATTGCTTCCACCCATTTTGTAAAGTAATCAGTAGCCACTAAAATCCATCGGTGCCCCCCACTCGATTTCTTTGAAATTTCACCTATAAAATCAATACCCCACTGATAAAATGGAGCCTCAACCTGCATAGGTTTTAAGGGTAGTGCTCCCTGATACTTTAACTTCCCTAAGAACTTTTGGCATGCTTCACACTTTCTAGTGTACTGGTATGAATCATTAAAGACTTTAGGCCAATAGTACCCTGTCCTCAAGATCTTGTATGCTGTGGTCTTTGCTGAGAAATGACCTCCGCACATGCCTTCATGCAACTCCTTCATAATATGTTTTGATTGATATTCGTCCAAGCATAATAGTAGAACCCCATCTCTGTTTTTCTAATAGAGATCCCCACCAATGAGTACATGTTTTGAAGCTTGTAGTTTGAGTGTCCTTCTTTTGTTATCATCATATCCTTCAGGACACTTCATATGTTTTAGATAATATACTATATCAGTATACCATGGAGTGTGTTCAATGCTGGTACTTGTATCAACATTACATATCTGGGAAGCTTCTAGATTACTTTCAGCCATCAATTTGGCAAGACCCTGTCCTCTTACTAATTTAGTGATTTGGATTTCAATGTTGAATTCCTGAATCCTATTGATCCACCTACATCTCCTACCGGTGACCTCAGTTTGGATCAGTACATCCTTCACTACAGCATTAGGAACATATGCTATGATTTTAGCCCCTACCAAATATGGTCTAAAATTTTTTACCACTTTTACCAATGCATATGCCTATTTTTCAATAATGTCATACTTCAACTCTGCATTCTGAATGGACTTGCTAAAGAAAGAGATAGGCTGTTCATGTCCATCATTGTTTTTCTGTAACAACACTGCTGCTATTGTATGATAGGAAGCAAATGAGAAAAGTTGGAAAGGTTTACCGAAGTCAGGGGATATTAATACTGGAGCTTGCTTGATGGCCTCCTTAATGTTACCAAATGCTTCCACTGTTTCTGTTGTCCACTTCATTTCTGAGTTCTTCTTCAGCATTCTCGATATAGGACAAACAATCTCTGCGAAATTTGGTATAAATCTTCTGACAAAATTTATCTGACCAAAGAATGATTGTATAGCTTTTATATTTTTTGGAATAGGGACTTGATCAATTGCTTTTACCCTTTCAGGATCTATTTTAACTCCTTCCTTCGAGACTATATGGCCAAGCAATTTTCCTTCTGTTACTGCAAAATGGCATTTTTTAGGGTTCAATGATATTCCATATTCTAGGGCTTTGACAAATATCTGTTCTAGATGTGTGCAATGATCTTCGGCCCTTTTTGAATATGCTGTTAAGTCGTCTTGATATACTATCATAATCTTATTGATCAATTCAGCAAAAGCTACATCCATCGCTCTTTGAAATGTTGCTCCAGCATTAGTTAATCCGAATGGCATTCTCAAGTATACATATGTTCCCCACGGAGTGGTGAATGCTGTCTTAAATTGTTTAGACTCCTTAACTTTTACCTGATTGTAGCCAGAGAAACCATCCATCATGGATAGAAATTCACACCCAGTAAGTTTTTGCAATATTGCCTCCATATTGGGAAGAGGATAATTATCTTTGAGGGAAGATTTATTCAAGTTTCTGAAATCCACACATAGTCTAATGTCACCATTCTTTTTCCTGACAGGTACTAAGTTTGAAACCCAGGAAGAGTGTCTAATAGGTTTGATTATAGCTCCATCCCTTAACTTTGTAAGTTCCTCTAGCATTTTAGAAGCCAATGTAGGATTAATTGGCCTCTGTTTCTGTCTGAATGGTTTTGCATCTGGCTTTAGCGGTATCTCATGTTGAAATAGATCCTCTCTATATGCCTTTAGATCATCATATGACCAAGCAAACACATGCTTGTACTTCCTAAGTAGATTGATGATTCTGCTTCTGATTTTCTGATCAAGATTTCTTCCAATATATACATTCTTTGGGGTTGTCTGAGTCCCCAAATTGATTTCCTCAAGGTTCTTAGGTATCGCTGGTGTATCTTTCTTTTTATATCTATCATGGATATCAAATGTCTTTTCTAATGCAATAAGTCCTTTGGGTATCTTATTTGTCTTCAGTTGGACCACTTCTTGGCCAAAAAGGGTTTCCTTCCCATCGTGTTCCTCCACAAATGCACTGAAATCAATTTCTTGATTTTCATAATAATCAGCACAATGTAAGAAATTGATTATATCAGCATCGCTATCAAACACTTGCCAATTCTGTATATTATCAGGGATGGTAGGTCTAGTCTTAAATTCTACTTCTATGATCCCTCCTAATGTAACATCATCTCTCTTTAATGCAATGTTTGCTAAAAAGTCTGCCATAATGTTTTTAGACCTATCAACCCAGCTGATTGAAAAGGCATCAAATAATTCAACACTATCCCAAACTGCGTTTCTGTACTGCCTTAATCTTTTACTTTTAGATAAATATTTTTCTCTTACTTGGGAGATGACCAGTTCAGAATCACCAAAGACAGCCAACTTTTTTATTTTGTGTTTGGTGGCTATGTTTAGGCCAATGAGCAGGGCTTCATATTCAGCTACATTATTGGTGCATTCAAATGTTAATAGGAAAGAGTATTTGAATGTTTTACCTCCTGGCGAGATAAAAATTACTCCGGCCCCATTTCCTATCTTGCTGTATGCACCATCAAAATACATTTTCCACAAATCATTCTCTCCTTTCATAGATTCAGTGTGTATTGGGTCAGTGTTATGCAATTTTGGGGTAGTTTCTCCAACTTTGAAAACTCCTAAATCTGTGTCACAAAAGAAATTCACCTGATGTCGGTCCATTCTTTCTATAATATTGTCATACCTTGGTTCTCTGCATAATTTGATTTCCTTGTCACCTACTGGTATGGTGGCATATGATAGATCTAATTGAACATTGCCTCCTGCCATTGCAGCCCACTGCCTTGATAGCAGCATTCCATAGTACGGTGGGATATCAACCACAGTGATGTCAATGTTATATGTTGCTTCAGGATGTGAAGCAAGTTTTATCTCTACATCTTTCATAATACCGACCACTGGAATAGATCTGTTATCCATTGCATAACACTGGCCATAAGTAGTATCAACCCACATCCCTAATTCTTTCATCACTGCTATAGGCATGATATTCATTGCAGCACCTGAATCAATCATACAATTCCTGACTATTCTGTTCTTGATTACTAGTGTAGTATAGAATGGATCTACCTGTGAGGGATTTTTTGTAAGTGTGTCACCAAGGTATACCTCAGGCATCTTAAAATTTTCCTGATGCACACTATTTGTTGTTTTTTCAAACCCTTTATGTTTTGGATTTGGTGTATCAGAAATCATTTTAACAACTGTACTCCTATATTTATCTATTTTCATCATCTCTAGGAGTGGGACTGATATCTTCACCTGAGACACTGCTTGTGCAATGTCAAAAGAAGGGGTTATGATCTGGTCATTCTTTTCTATTTTTGTGTTTTCTTTTTCTTGATTTTCTTTCATTTTATTTTTATCCCCCTTTTCTGGTTCTTTAGGTGATGATTTTGTATTATTCTCTTTGTTATTCTAGTCTTTTATAAATACACTTCCAGGAGTTCCTTACCCAACATTTGTTGTTCTATTCCTTAAGTTATAAGTGTTTCGAGCTTGAGCCACTGCAGCCACTGTGAGAACTTCTGTTTCATCCTCAGTAGGTTTTCTCCATTGACCATATGACTTGTTGTTACAACTATCTTCCTGGTCTGAGAATACCTGCTGTTCTCCCATGTTAATATGATACTTTTGGTTCCCTACATCATACTCATACCCTTCTTCTTCTTCTGAAGAATAATCTTCTGTTACCACACATGGTGTATCCTGCATCATATTGATGGTGTGATTATCCCTATTATAGTTGTATAGCATTTCCTCTTGCTGTATTGATTTAGCTACCTCACAGTATTCAGGTGAATGTGGTAAGTTACATACAAAACACCAAGGTTTATTTTCTGCCATATGTGCCATGTTTCTCTTCAAGGGATCAGGAGTATCCTTTCCATATGGCTGCTTTCTGTTGTTGTCAATAGGTCTTCCATCCTTCCAATTTGTATTGTAAGGCATATCATGTAACCTAGGTCTATCATGCCTATGCTGACCCTCTGGTTTAATCTGTTGAGCATTTGGATTCTGAAGATTTCTATGATTGTCCCTTTTACTGACCATTCTTGCAGCCTTCTTATTATTTTCAATAGTTATGGCTACTTTCTGTGCTTCAGCCAATGTTGCAGGACACTTGTTTCTGAGTTCATATCCTGTTTTGGGGTCAAATGCTTTCATATAGATACTCAGTGCTGCCTGGTCAGATAACTTGGCTCCATGTGGTACCTTATTATGTAACTTGGAAAACTTCAGGTTGAAATCAAACACTGATTCGTTTTGATACTTCTGTATACTTATTAGTTCATGTAGTGCAAACTCAGGAGCGTATTGGTTACCATACTGATCCTTAAACTGGTTCTGGAAATCAGTTATTGAATTGATTGATACATCGGGCAAGCTATCAAACCAATCTCTGGCATCTTCAATGAGGGACATCATAAATAACCTCATTCTAATGTCTTCCCAATCCATACCTATATCTTGTACAAAAGCATTAAAACTTCTGATATGATCTTCCGCAGATACTGCATTATTTCTAGTAAACTTGGGAACCATGTTTCTCCAAGTACTATCCATAGGATATGGATATAACTGATATCCAGTTAAATCAAATTGACTGCATATATTAGTGAGGTTTTGGGGAGGGAAATTCAGAGGTGGTGGATTGGGATAGTAAATATATCCACCTGGTGGCTGATGATATGCATATTGTTGATGTTGGTTCATATGGGGATTTATGTGTTGATTTTGTGGCCTATAATATTGTTGACCAGGGGGTGGGTAATTATTTGCCATATGTTGAGATGCATTACGTATGGGAGGTGGTCTAGGGTTTTAGGGAATAGTGTTCTGATGACTTCCAAAAGCATGTGAATTTTGAACACCACCTGTATTTTGCTGTGTATTTCTTGAAATATTCCCTCTATGCGGAGGTACATATTTTGGGGGAGTTGTTTTGGCTTTATTTTTTCTCTGTTGAATTTCTTGCTGCAACAACTCCTTTTCCTCTTGTATCTTGTACCTTTCAAGTTCTTTTCAGAGCATGAGTATTTCCTGTTGTTCTTCACTCATGTCTTGATTATTTATTTCCTGATGTTCTGGATTGTCATTCATTCCCTGATTTGACAATTCATATCCTATCTCTTCTCCCTGATATAATGACATCTTGAAGTCATGTTTAGCTTGGTTCCTATCAATATCCCTCATGACCTTTGCATCATGATCACGTTGTTCTTGAGGGGTGGGTCTGTACCTTGCCAAAATATCATCAGTTGCTCCACTAAGGTTCTCATTTGAATCATGTAGAGGTTTGAATTTGTTGTGAATTAAAATATTTTGTCCTGAATCATTCTCTTGGATGTCCAGATTATTATCTTGGTGTAAATGCTTTGAATTCACATTTCTTTTGGAAATGTTTCTGAGGGCTGGAGATGACTGCAAATTTTTACCTTCCATCTTGGATCTCCTACCATCCATTTGAAATTTTTGTTATAATTGTAACTAGAGTCGCCACCTATTTACTAAATAGGAAAAGTTTATATTTTATCTGTAGGGTTCTTGTCACCAGTAGAGTTACCAAATTTTTGAAATGACTCTATGAAAGAAAGGATTAATTTCTAAGGTCTTTTACTAATCCCCAGCAGAGTCACCAATTTGTTAGGTCTCAAAAATGCAGGTTGCTAATCCTAAGAGGATGTCAGGCTCTATGTTTGGATTTGCAACGTTTTTGAACTAACTTGACGAAATCAACCTTCAAGGTTTGATGATTTCCTACACTTCAGGTCCTGCTACACCTAGGTGGGTGAAACTTGAAATATTAAAGCAGTCTGAGTGTGGATGAGTGGACTAACTAGATCTATCTACAATGGCATAGGATGTAAGATAGATGAAAAAGTTGACTAATTAATTTTATGTATAATGTTTAATAAATGATTGGCAGAAATTGTATAAGCAATATCAAGGTTTTAAATAATGAGTTGAATGAGACTAGTGCCTTGTCGGGTAACAGAGTCAATTTGAAGGACCTAGACCAGTAGTTTCTTAATGGTAATAATTCTAATTGCTTGGCACAATTTTGGTTTATAGCTTGTATAAACGTGCAAGAAAGTGATTGACAAACTCTTCTTAGCAATCCAACCAATATAATCAATTATCTTATAATTCACCAGAAGGTATTTTAATCCTTACTTGAAGGAACCAAATGAAATGAATGGGCAAGATTAACAGATAATATTTTACTGGAGACAGAATGGTAATCCTAATTATATGGCTGTACTTAGTAATCCCAACTTACTACTTCCAGGCTACTGCGACTAAATTAGAAGGGTTTAATTCCTTAGATGGACACCAACCAAATTAATCACACAGATATAGCAAGTGTGTAATGACAGATTAACTATATACTTGATATCTTAATCTGAATAACAAGGAAATGCAGAAAAGGAGACATCCACACAATTGAATATTTTCAACAAACAACTGATACCAAAATAGAAACACTGAATCAGAGAACTTCAAACTTCTTCTTCAAATAAAATATGCAACATAGTCACTTTGAGACATTGCATATTATGTATATATGAATATCTTCTACTACTGATGATCATTTCAGCATCGATTGTTTGAACTTATATAGATATTTCTATGAAGAGATACAACTCTTCAATAAGTCTCTTGGGAACTTAACAAGTATTAACAATAATTACATAAGCATAATTGGGCTCTATTCAGCCATAAATAAACTTTAGCCAGATGATCTAGATACTCTTGATCATGGTGAGAATCAGTAAGCTCAATAGCGCTTCTGGTAATTACATCAAGAGTAACCATCTACACCAATTGTTTGCAAGCTTCTTTAGATGCAGAGGCTTTATCTTTCGGAGCTCCTGTGGCTTTGTGCAATATAACCTGACAATCAACAATCCATTCTTCTTTGCTCTTTGCCTCTCCGTTATCTTTGAATATCCAGGGCACTCCTACGCCTGAGGCATCAGTCCCTTCCTTAGCATCAGCTTTAAGTTTGTCATAATAATTCTGGTGCTGTTTGAGCAATGCTCTTACATCAGAGATATCTGTACCATCAGTGGCACTTCTGTTTTGTAACTCAATCAATTTTTCTTGTATCCTCTTTTCAAGTCGTTCATGCTCTTTGATTGCTTTGTGATTTTCTGAGTAATTATCCCAAAACTGATTCAACCACCGCACCATGTTTGCATACCTGCTCTTGAGTTATCCTTTTTGTGGACTGGCCAAAAGTGCTCTTAACAGCATCCTTCAAGTAATCATTTTCTTTTGTCAATCTCTCACAGTTCAATTTATAAGCATCTCTTTCTTTGATCAACATTTGAGCCTGTGCTTTATTCAACTTTGCAACATTGATACCAATGTCTGCAGTAATTATAGGGTCAATTTCACCTGCTCTGAAAGTCATAACATGGCCAAAAGTTTTTTCAGTGTCTATGATGGTCGTCTTCTTATGGGGAAGATACAACGCCCATATCATCAAAGAATTTTCATCATTATTGTATCTAGTCCCCATATATACTTCATTAACTCCTTCTGGAGTAAGCTTATACTTGTCATTAGCATTATTCAAAAAACTATCAAAAACCAAAGCAGAATTTAAATCCAAACTAGGAAAAATCATAACCCCTGCATCCTTGAGCAACTGTCTACCCTTGCTAGGTGTCATGTCTTGCATTTCTTTATCCACTGTTTCCTTCAACATATCTAATAACTGTTTTTCATTATCAGCAGAAACATCATCTACTGACTCTCTAATTTCTTTTCCTTTGTGTTTATACAGGAATGATTTAAATTCCTTTGACTGAATGAATGTATCATCTGAAATGAAAGAATCATAAGCCTTTTGGCATTGATCTTCATCAGCAGACCCCTCCTCATCATGTAGCACAACTGGAGGCTGATATTGTTGCATTTTTCTTTTAGACATTTCTATTGTTTTATCTTGTGGCTGCTCTTGTTCAGTCAATTCTTCATAAACAATAGGGACAGTGCACAAATCATCTAAATCTTACACCTCACAAATAGCATTTTTTGACAGGTGTACAATTGGTTCTCCTTGAGGGTTGCAGATAGCTTTCAGGTTTGTATTATAACATCTGGCAAGCAGTTGGAGGAGTTCCACATTCAGGAATACATTGGGCACAAGCAGTTTTCCCAAATTCAAATGCCATGGGTTTGACACAGGGGCATTTCTAAACCTTCTGTTGTAGTGGAATCTGAAGAGCTCATACCCCCTAATTAGGGTCCAGATATCTCCCAGGCGTTTATGTTTATCTTCCAATTTTTCTACTTCTACCCTGAGTTGGGCAGACCTCCTGGCCTTGGGAGTTGACCCAGGCAATTGATCAATTAGGTCCTGATTTAATTTTCTTTCACTTTCTCTTCAGGGGTTTGATCAGTTTTTTGTTTTTTAGGCTTACTAGTTTCCCCTTGTGACTTTCTTCCTTTTCCCTTTCCCGGAGTTTCCATTTTAAAACTTTGGCAGGAAATTCAAATACAGGCAATATAATGGTTTGTGTAGGTGTACCTGTCGTTCGGTGGCTGGAATTGGAAGCCTCTGCTTTTGCCCTAAGAATTCCTCTGTATTCTCCTCTCAGACAGTTTTTTGCAATTATAATGATCGTATGAATTTCGTAGCCATTTGTATTAATCACCTGATCAATTCAATGTTCATCGCTGTGAA
Organism: Cunninghamia lanceolata; assembly: GCA_027924645.1. Lineage (NCBI taxonomy): Eukaryota > Viridiplantae > Streptophyta > Pinopsida > Cupressales > Cupressaceae > Cunninghamia > Cunninghamia lanceolata. The sequence goes on along the minus strand of BSBN01001107.1, from coordinate 8,183,941 downwards.
GTGTCACATCACCATAACTCTTCTTATCGGCGTGATTTTTGAAATGTCTGGGCGACCTCAACATTTTTTATGGCGCGAACAGTCAATCGGCGTGACCCCTCAATTGTATTCCTGATGCTATGTAATGTCATATTTTAAGTGGGCGCGGCCATCGGCATGACTTCTCTCATCGCCAAGTATTTTAGATCTCTCTGCGATATAGCAAGTCCCACTGATATGATTTGCTTATCGGGATGATTAATACTATCGGGATAATAAAATTATGTTCTCCCGATCTTTATTGTCTCACCGATAGTCATCTTCATATATGGACTTTATCTTTATCGGAATGACATACACTATCGGGATAGCTAAATCAAGATATCCCAATCCAAATCATCTCCCCGATGGCCCTTTTCATATCCTTCATCGGATAGAGTATGTTAAAGTGTTATTGATGCCTTTTGATCGCCGTGACTTGTGAATCGGCGAGACCTAATTCCCTTATCCCGATATGCTGAGTTATCCCGATAGATGTGTATCGCTGTGAGTCTCACCGAAAGCTTTCTTATCGCTAAGACTCTAATCATCGGAAGCTTACTTGTTTGCTATCCCGATAGTTTATTTCTCGCCAATGACTATTTGCTTCGTTACTCCCACAGGATGTTCGGTGAAACTCTTGCCGAAATGCTTCATCGGTATGATATATACCGTCGGGGCAACTTTTAAAAAGTCATCCGATAGATATCTGTCATACCGATCGGTATGACCACTTGCCTTTCTTGCCAATGTAATGTCATCGGCATTACTTACTCCATCAGTGACTTCCATAATTCTTCTTCCGATCTCTATTTTCACGCCGATGGTTGTTTTCAAACGATTCCTTATGTATCGGTGTAAGCAACACATCCTCTTGCCGATGGATTGATTTTGATGAAATCTGGCACTGCTCATCCATAGACACCTTGTGAGATAAATTTTTTTTTTATTATGGTCTTTTTGGGATATTCTTCAGGATTTATTCAAATATGATGGGGTAAGGAGATAGTAAAAATTTCAAATTTTTACTGTGCTAACACCTTGCAATATCTAAATAGGCAAGGTAAGTTGAATCAGAGACATGTGAGATGGGTAGAGTTTATTCAGAGTTATACATTTGTGTTGAAGCATAGGGGTGGAAAATCAAATAAAGTTGATGATGCCTTGAGTAGAAGAAGAAATTTGTTAGCAGAAATGAGAGTTGAAGTGTTGGGTTTTTATGAATTGAAGAACATGTATGAGGGAGACACTAATTTTGTAGAACCTTAGAAAGCATGTAAGGAACCTATTGTGGCAAATAGAAGTAAATGGCTAGATTATTTCATTGAAGAAGATATGTGGTTCAAAGGAAGTTAGTTATGCGTACCTAGAAATTCAATGAGAGACAACCTGATCAAGGAGAAGCATAGTGGTTGATTGGTAGGACACTTTGGCATTAATAAGACGGTGGCTTTGGTAAATGAAAATTACTTTCGGCCTTAGATTCATAAGGATGTTTAGAGATTTGTGTAGATTTGTAGAGTTTGTCAAGTTGCAAAAGGGAATAGTCAGAACACTGGATTGTATAAACCTTTAATAGTACCAGAGAGACCTTGGGAAGACATAAGCATATATTTTGTAATGGGATTACCTAAGACACAGAGAGGACATGATTTAATATTTGTAGTGGTTGAGAGATTTTCAAAGATGGCTCATTTCATACCTTGCAAAAACACACCTGATGCAATGCATATGGCTGATCTATTTTTCAAGGAGATTGTGAGATTGCATGGATTACCTAGGAGTATAGCTTCAGACAGAGATATAAAGTTTGTTGGATACTTTTGGAGGACACTTTGGAAGAAGATGAAGATAGATTTGAAGTTTAGTTCAGCTTTTCATCCACAGACAGATGGACAGACAGAGGTAGTGAATAGGACTTTGAGAAATTTGTTGAGATGTTTGGTTGGGGACAAAGCCAGAAGTTGGGATTTGATTCTTTCACAAGAAGAAGTTGCATACAATAATTTAGTCAACAGAAGTACCAGAAGAAAACCTTTTGAGATCGTTACCAGAGTAAATCCTAGAGGAGTTGCAGAATTGAGAGACATCAGTACAGAGGAAAAGAGAAGTGCAAAAGTAAAAGAATTTGTAGATAATATGAAAATAGTGCATAATCAGGTGAAAAAGCATTTGGAGAACATGAATAGTAAGTACAAAAAGAAGGCAGATGAGAAGAGAAGACACAAAGAATTTGAAGAAGGAGATGAAGTAATGGTCTATTTGTGAAAAGAAAGATTTCCAGTTGGGACATATCACAAGTTGAAGATGAAGAAGTTTGGACCTTGTAATATACTCAGGAAATTTGATTCATGAAATGTATATGAAGTGGAATTACCGGAGACATTGGGTATTTCACCTATTTTCAACATTGCAAGCCTCTATCACTATCATGAAGAAGAGTTCAATAATAGCATGGAAGGAGACTTGAAGAAATAGTTACCACAGCAAGCACCAGAACAAATTGAAGGCATTTTGGATAGCAAAGTTGGATGCAGCACCAGAGGAAGACAATACAAAGAATATCTTGTGAAGTGGAAAGGTAGACCGGAAGAGGATTCAACATGGATTTCTCAGGCTGAGGTGGACTGTCTTGGTTCTCCCCTAGCCCCAGCAAAGTGAGGGACTCACTTTTTTAATAACCCTAGATGTATGATGCAAGAGCATCCCTAGTTCAAGAGCAATCTTGCATCAACCAAAAGATTTGCATTTGTGTTCTAGTTTGTTTGCATTTTAGTTCTTTCATTTTCTAGTTCAGATCAGGTATTTAAGTCAGAAGTAGCTCAGCTTGTGGTCCATTTTTAGCATTTCTCACCTTGCCGATTTGGACTTAGCATCTCATATCAAGAATTTAGAGTATTTGGATAAGTTACCAGAAAGTTATCACTATCAGAAGATCCTCTATTTCTCAGTGCATAGTTCTCTGACAATCATGAGTAATCAGCTAAAGGAGAAGGATTGGGAGCATTGGCCGATTTGCAGATCCTTGTGATTCATCCTACAATGTTCCTTGGCTCATGGCTGACCTTCCTTATAGGTCTGCACTTCATTGTATCCATTGGAGAAGGATTTTCAAGCTGATAGGTCGGACCTATCCAAGAACACACATTACACCTCTTAATCGGGATTCAAGATCTCTTGTGGCCGATGCAGAGGAATCGATTAGTCCGCAAATGATATGTAATGATGTAATAGATCCTTAAGAAATTAGTTTAGAAATAACTATTCACATTAGAAAGACATATAGTTTAGTTTTGTACGAAGGAGCTTCAAATATTTATCTTGTGCATGTATGTTGTCAGGCCTATGAGCCCAAGTTGTAAGCCCGCATGTTGCTGACCAGAGTGTATTTGAATTCTTTGATATGCTAAATGAGTGAATCTATATTTGTTCTATATTCTTGTGTTGTTTCCGTTGTGTTTACTCTTGCTACACGGTTCAGATAATTCATTCTGTGAACCCTCCTACCATGACTGCACCAATCAAGGTACAAAATTGAATAGTGCTATTCTTAAGCCTCTATCTTGAGCTGTTGAACTTGGATTTTCATGCCATTTGTTGTGTTAGAATCTTGGTTCCTCTCTCCAACCTACCCAATATGTTGTGCTTAGGCATTGTTTGTCAAAACAACCCTCACAACACATTTCTCATCAAGTTTCCTTGAAGTCGACATGTGCAAATATCTCCTTGTTTCTTATTTTTAGAGTAAGCAAGCATAAACAAGGGGGGGCATATATCTCCCTTGATTTCCTCCCTCATCATGTTTGATCACTCAACCCCTTAGTGTTTATGGACTGAATTATTGGTGGTGGTTGACTTGATTTTGATTTCATTTTCAAATTTTTAGTTTTCGCGTGATGTCGAGACGTTATTTTGAAATTTGAAATTCTTAAGGTTAGATATTTAAAGACATTTCAACACACACAATCTACATGCAAGCTTTATGTCAAAACTCTTCCAAAATTGCTATTCAAGATCAGTGATTTATTGAAGCTCTTGAAGTTATTTAAATTTTCTATCATGGAGACAATGGATGGATATTAGGAATCAAGATCTTGAGACTATTTTTCTCTTGCGAGGGTTTGTACACCTTTTGCATGATCGGGAAAAGGGTTGAAGCCTCCAACATCAAGATTGTGAATCCTCCATGGATACGGCTGCCTCACCTTCTTGTTCATGCAAGTCTTCATTGCTTTCTCTCCTTCAGGTGAAGTTATGTTTGTTCATTGAGTGAAGCAAATTGTTGATCTTTCCTTGATGCTTGAGTCATCTAGGGTTTTATATTTATGCATACGCATTTGTTAGATGAGCACACACTTTTGTAGATCTTTAGCTCTAGCTATTGTTGAGGTAGGAATACCGAAAATGGAGCTTAATTGAGGCAAGCTCATATATAGTCACAAACATCTTTCTCCTCCTTTTGTAGGTGTAGATCATGTTTGACAAGATACGGCAAAAAGGAGTGATGGGAAGAAGGATATCATGGATATAGTCGTCATAGAGTTTCAGATTTCTAGATTGCGATGCGGGTGCCCTAGTCCACCTAGGAATATTCTTCAGGATCTGGGAGCTACTGGAGATTGTTAGACACCTGATACAAAAGATTTTTAGAGATAGAAAGTTGTGGAACTAATGAGTGGGTGCCCTAGTGTCACATCCATCAAATCATATTAAATGCCATTTAATGTTTTGTTGGGTTTTCCTTCTGGGGACTGAATGTTCACAGCATGACAGGGGGCAAAAGTCTTTTATTAAGGTAAGGCAGGTAAAAAAATTAAATCAGAATTACTCCATACCATACCCCCTCCAACTGTTCCCACGTGCCTTAGCTTAGTCCACATCCTTTGCATTACGGCATAATTAAATAAGGTCTTTTCTTGCACGATAAGGAAGGGAGGTCTGCTATTTTTTTGGGTGGGGGAGGAAACTGAATTCAATGGAAAGGAGCTGAAGTCTGAATTAAAAGGGGTCAGTATATACGTTGTCCCTATCCATAGCTTTCATAGAATCCCCTGTTGGGAGGAGGGAAATATGCTAGAAAACAGAGGGTAGCCCTAGATGTTACCCCAACTCTGGGAATATTTTTGAAAAGGAAAATCGCACAGGGAGGAGGACAGGAATAGGGCCACAAGGATGGGGGAGCAAACAGAAGGAACACATCCCCGAGAAGCATAGAAAAGAAGAAGAAATAGAGCTCACTCCTGTCTAGAAATTTCAGCCAAGAAAATTGGGAGGGAATCATAGCATTCCAGGAGTAAGCAATAATTCTGCCGCAATCACCCAATCATCTCCACCTGGTACTCAAAAATCTTGGCAATCAAATATCAAAACTTAATGTGAGGCTCCATTGTCACAGGTATGGTGCCAAAATTTCTAACAATTTCCTTATTTCTTTGTGCACTAGCCAGTGCTTGGGTAGAAGGTTCATTGTTTTACCTCTGGGATTTGACATAAATGGTGGATCCTTTAAGTTGTAAGTGTGGTTGGCAATCTATATTTGAGGACAAACAACATTCATAATCTAAGGGTTTGGGTCTTTATGTGAACTGATAATTTTCATAGCATGAGATCATGATGCATTCTTTTGTACGTTGTGTTAACATTTGCTTTGTATGTTCTAATAACATGTTGTAGTTGTCTATATTTAAACTAAAAGTTAATCCTAAGGTCTGTAGTAGTAGAGTTAACGTCTTTCCTAAATTAAAGTTTATTGTGTTTTGTTTTTGAGTGCTTTTTAATCATAATTAAAAAATAGCATCCTCTTCTCTTGGTGGAATTTGACTTTTCATCTGCCAATCGTAGCCACTTGAATTTTCTAAGGCCTTTTCAACAAATCCATTTTGTGCATAACCTGCGATCATTGCAGTCCCGGAGACCACATTTCTTTGCAGGATTTTGTCAAACAATTCATATGCCTTGTCGACGATTCCACATTTTGCATACATGTCTACCGGAACATTCGAACTATAAGATCTGACAAAGATTCCCCTAGCCTTTATGCTTTGATGGGTGTCCATAGTCTGCCCAAAAGCTCCCATTTTCGGACTGTGCAGGAAGGATGCTGGCAAAGGTTGAAGAGTCTGATTTTAGACCTGTCACTTGCATTTTGCTTTAGGGTTTCTAGGTGCTTTTTAACAAAGTCATTTTGAATATATCCTACAATCGTGGCATGAAAGAAACCATATTTGTTTTAGGCATTATGTGAAAACCACTTGCCTTGTCTAGGGTCCCACGTGTTGCCATACACGTCTACTAGGGCACTTACAACTACTACGTCTGACAAAAAATTTCCCTGTCGTTATGCTTTGATGAATGATCTTTCATTTTCATTGGAGATCTGATCGGTGCACATTATTATAGTGAAAACCTATTTTTTAGATTGCTCATTTAGTATCGTCAATGATCTCCAGAAGGAATTGTCCCTATTTAAAATGATGGAAACGCTTCACATCTCTCACATCAACACCTCTTGCAGCAATCTTGGAGATAAGTTTTGTTGCAGTGTGGCAATCAGCACGTACTGGAAGGTTCTTAACAAATCTAATAATGGTTCCTTGGGCATGTCACCAAACAATGATAAAATGAACAGTTCCACCGAATCATCTTCTAAGATTCCATAATTATCACATAACCCAAGATCATTGCACAAACAATATTATCTCCCAACAATACGCATCAATAAAACAGTGAACTGTAAACAATGGTTTAGCAACAATTCTATAACTTTGTCTGCAATAGCAGGAGCTAAGCTAGGTTGAGCTATTGGATTCCTAGGAATGAGGGTGCATTGAAATGAACTTACACTTTGGCTAATGTGACAATGTTAAGTTTCATTGTATTTATCAATGGGGAGTTTTTTATGAAAATGTTAAGTTTCACTTTAATTATCATCAGGGAAAACTTTATGAAAATGTTAAAGTTGAAACCAAACATAGGATAGTTGTGAGAATAATTGTAGTGAAATAAAGGGGCTTGACTACTCTCCCTTTACTATGTTTTAGTCTTGATGGGATTTGAGGAGCAGTCTGAGATGATTATTGGATACAAGTTTTAGCTAACCAAATATTCTCTCATTTTTGTTATTTGAAAATGAATTTGTTATTTGAAAATGAATAAATGTTTCTTGCAGATTGATATTCTAAGAAGTTTAGAGCTTCGAAATAATTATTTTCCTTAAACCTTCAATTAAGGTGATGATGGACAAATGGTGAAAAGTATTGACAAGAACGATTATTAGATGATGAATGCTACAAAAATAAATCTAATTAGTATAACTGTGGCAAAAGATCTAGACTTTATAGGATATAAATTAGTATTAGTTTTACTTACTACTCCTAAAATGTTTATAAATTATAAACCTTAAGATGTTTTGAATAGCCATGGTATTAGTTAGATGTTACTGATCCAAACTTTACCTTGTATTTTTTATCTTTGTTACAAAATTTAGAATATATAGGATATAAATTGCTTTCATTAACTTGCAATTTTTGTTGAATAATTTCTAAATTTAATGATGTTTTGAATATCCATAGCATTAACAATGCAATGGAAATCTCACTTTTATTGATTAGTGTTCCATTCTTTCTTTATTATTGTTCCTGAGATTTACAGATGTTAAATATTTAACAAACCAAATGCAATTGCCATGGTGGTAGAGAAATAATTATTTTTCATCCTATTATGCCACAACATTATTTAAATACCTTAAATCTAGAAAATACCTTGTTGCCTTCATCTTCCAAGCCAATTTCTCCATCTTTTTATAGATCTCTTTCATCTACATATGTGATCTGCCTATTACACAAAAGCATGTTCCATTTTATGCCCTTACAGCCAAGGATCTTTTTAATCCTTTTATCTTTCATTAATATCTTTTCCTTTATGTTTTTGTGTATTCTTATCTTAACTTTTAATAGATTTCATAAATTTAAAGTGTGGGGCATATCTTAGGTTAGCAATTAAATCTATCATGTACTTATACAGACTAAGATTATAGTAGTATAAACTTTGTGATAAAATATGAATCCTTCCCTAGGAGTAATTGAAACTACCAAAAACATCTAGCAAATTACTACAATGTTTCACTAAGTTCTATGTATTGTTGCCACCCCTTTTTCTTCGAAAATGTGTTCATGTCCATTCTTGTTTTTTTTGCCTCCGTCCTATGTTCGTCATTTCCTTAGTTCTTTCCTCGAATCAATTTTTACTTAGTCATTTTTTGAATTGTCAGTGATCCTTCACATTTTTTAACCAAAGTCAGTGGGTTCATGAGTTCTTGAACCACTTGACTTTCTAACTTGTCTTAAGGTCCCATGTATTGATCATCCCTTTACATCTTGATATTGAGATCTTCCTTTGTTGCCATGAGGTTGGGAGTTCTTTGAAGTTGCAAACCTCTGACTCCTAGTTCAAGATTTCAACTCCTGTCCAACTTGCTGACTTTGAACAACATGCTCTTTCATACAGCATTTTTGTTGTACTGGAGTAAAGTACGAAGGAATGACACTTGTCACTTTGCATTTAATTAGAAGTACGTGAGAACACAGTGGCACAATTTTTTTAGGGAAACTCAAGGCATGTATTAATGAGTTTTAAATACAAATTTGCCGCCAGCATTTAATATCCCTCTACAACAAATTTATGAGAAATCAATTTGATAAGTTCTTAATCTAGCCTAAGGTGATATTATTTTACAAGGAAATGCATTGCAGAATGTTAAATGTCTAGTTTGCTACGTGCGATATATAAGCACTAGTCCATTCTCACAAGTGAGCATAACTAGTAGCTCCCTCTCTTTCTTGTTATAAAAGCATCACATTCTTTCTCAGGAGTTAGAAATTTTCATTCCCATGTATCTATATAAGGAATTTCCTGTTAGTGTTTTGTATCACATGGTCTTGTCTGCATATATCTTAGAGTCTCTGGTATTCTAGTTCCTTAAGTATATGAAGATGAAGTTCAAATTCCAAGGGATTCCCATGGCCTCTATAGTGGAGAATGGCATGTTTGAAGTAAGGGACACTAATTTAGGCCACGTTGATTTGAGTGACTTATGGAGGAGAATATAGTCTAAAAATTGAACTCCCCTGGTAGGGAAGATTACCAGTAGCAGTTTAGATAAGGCTAGTCACTTTCCATCTACGGTGCATTGTCTTGAGTTGATAGTTGTGTGCGCCAATGGGTATTTTCCAGAATCCCAAGAGATAAGTACCTCCAATGTTGTTGTGGCAAAAACTGACTCTGAATCGGTCACCCTGGCTATGAATTTGGAAGAGTACAAAGACAATTCTGATGTTTCTGTGTCTTCAGCCTAGACCTACTATAATGAAAGGAAAGATTGGTGTCATACCTGTGTTGCTAAGAGTTGGCTAGAAATTGAGAGGACTGGTGAATTTTGACTTCTCAGCAATTTAAAAAGGAGCTATTTTAGGGAGGAGATTTCAGACATGATAACTTTGTTGAACAGAGTGGTTGGGAAACTTGAGTTGGATGTTTTTGAATTTTGGATTTGTAGATTCATTCTACTGATTTGTGGAGACCACTACATCAACTGGAAAAAGATTATCAATGACTACCTGCATGAACAACTATTGAATTTTGCAAGAAATGTGAGCTTCCACATGTGTTCCTAGCTGGTCTATATATTGGCTCGAAGAGAGGCTGCTTGGCCTAGTTTGAGGATTTAAGGGAGTCCTACGGTAGGTAGACTTTTGTATAATGTATTCCCCTAGTTGCAGAAAAGTGAAGGTATGAAAGATTTTAAGCATATTAATGATGCTTTTTCCATGATGTTGGCCAAAAAGATTGATTGCTCGATAGAGCAAATATTTTTAGTTGAAGCATTTGCCCTGGTCATGAATTTTTGTAGTTTTTATATACAATTTGACTACTTCTCCTATTTGAGAATCAGGGGTTTTGAAAATGCCCCATTGAAACTGCTGCGGTACCTGTCTGATTATTTGGTGTTGTTGAAGTTGTGCCACCAAATGGTGATTGTGAATGTGAAATACCAGGCCATGAAGAAGAAAGGGTACTCTTTCCCTATGACTTTGTCTTTTTATTCTTGTAAAAATAATGATGGGGCAAGGAATGTTGACAAATTATTGTCAGAATTCAGTCTCCATAGTTTGTCCCCTCACATGGCTTTTGATAGTAAGAAGTTTATAAAGGAAAACATGCATGGGGTTGGTTCTTATTTACACTAGCCTTAGTTGGAGGATTTTTGGGAAAACTGTGTTGATGAAAGGGAGGTTCAGGGAGGAAAATGGATGAGACTAACTGTGGATCAAGTTTGAGCCTTCCAGCTGAATCTTCAAGTTCCTAATATCACTTATGACTTTTCAAATATAATAGATGAAGTCTATCACACCATGTCAATGGAACCCTTGCTCCCTATGAAATGGTCTAAAAAGGAGGTCACTGATATTATGTTTCTTTCTCTGCATGTGTTAAGAAGAATAGAAAAATGGATGAAAGGAAAAGTCAAAGAGTGTGTTGGCTCCTCTACACCAAAGTATTCGACCTCTCAGAACCAAGCCAGGTCTCAATCTACTCACTCACATAGAAAATCATCTAGTTTGGACCTGATTCTCCAAAGAGTCGGCTCACAATCAAACATGTTACATCCCCTTTTTTGATTCAATATTACTATTTACTTTTTCCTGAATAGTACAGTTATGTGGATATGTTATTAACATCATAGGAATTGATGATGTAGATAGAGAAAGTTAATTTTATGAAATTATGGAATCTATTTGATTTTGATCAATATGATGTTATGAATTTGAATGTCTTTTTGTTATGAAAATGAAAAGATTTGATATAATGTGTATTGATCAGAATATTGGTGCTTTGACCACAAAATTGTTTGTGAGATTGTCATTTGTAGGAATAGATGGATTATGTTCGCCAGGAAGAAAGAAGAAGAGAAAGTATCTTTGAGAAAGAGAGAATAGACTTTGGAATTAACCATGGGTGCTTGCCACTGAAAATGCATATCAGGTAGATAAACCTTGATGCCTTGAATTAAGCCTTGTATATGGGCTAAGTCAATTTTAGTCAAGATATCGACATTTGAAGTATAGCTCTTTCTCCTTTCGTAAGTCATCATTTAGAGTATGGGAAATTGACATTAGTGTCCTAATACTCTAAAATGTGTCGTCTAATAAGAATAACTGATATAATGATTATATGTAAATATATGTATTTACTTATGATTGAGTTGTAAGTCACGTCTTGTTGTTGATCGGTGCCAGAGTCAAATTTGTGCGTAAGTCGATCTCAAGTCTTGTTCTGCATTTGCGCCCAATCCGTCATTATTGTTGTATAACACTTCAACCGAATGTCGTAAACTCTTTTTTGTGAAATTTGACGAATGTTGAATTGTTCTTTGTTGTGCTATTGTCAATTTCTATAGGGTTTGAATAATGTTTTATAATCTGGAGATCATGGCATGCAGTACCCTTGGTCATAAAGGTATTGGAATATGTAATATTTTGGTTAGTTATAATTTGAGCGTCGCTTTGAGATAATTCTTTTATTTTTTAATGATATCAGTAATCAAGTTGAATCTCAAAGAGGGACACATTTAAGTTCTTTTTATGATGTCTTTCTTTTTGAATAAGTCTTTTTGCCTTCTACTTTAAGACCACAAGATAGTCATCGGTCTAACTTTTATTATAATGTTTGCATTTGTTAATTTTGATAAACGGTTCTGAGTAGTGGGTTGAATGGTTTTATCTAGTAGCCACCACCTCACTAAATTTAGAACTCCATGATGGAGAATAACTATAGACTGAGTGGAGGTGAAACTGTATTTTCTTGTAGTGGTCATTTTTGGAGGAGGATGTGATGCATGTGTGGGCAGTGATTCTTATGTTTAGGCATGGTTGTTGTGAGGGAGGGAGTTGATTAACCTTCGCAGTAAGATGTATGGGAGACAGTTGTGGGAGTTAATTCTTCAGGGGAAAGAGACCAAGTTTGGAATGAAGAAGAGCGGCCAAGGCAGAACGTTTTCATTGGTCAGTTTTAAAGAGACGTGGAGAATACCGTCAGGTTTTCTTCATCCATTTCTCTATGCGAACATGATTTTCTAATAAGATTATAGTAGTAATATTTCTGCTTATAGTACGTTGGGACTCATTATCTATTTTAAAGATGTGGAGTATGTGATGATAACCATTGTAACCCTGTTTGCTTCCATCACCCTTCATCCAGAAGAGATGTTTGTCTCCTGCACCGCAATGTAATTGAAAAGCTTGCAATGATAATTTGACGTGTATAGGTGCAACCTCGAAGGTTGAATATCACTGTATTGTTTTATGTTTATCTTATGAGATATAAAAATAAATAAATGTTAAGTGCATGGAAGATCGAGTGAAATTGGTCAAAAATTAGCTCATTGTTATCATTAGTCCGTGGTGGTTAAAGCCTTTGACAACTAAGTTTAAGTGCCTTTTTGACAGTCAAAAACCAACATTTGGTTTTGTCTAAGAATAACTGACAGCTAGTTTAAAGGTGAAAACAAAAAAAAAAACTTTATTTGAAATCCATTGACATATGGGAAACAAGGGTACGAAGTATATGCCAAATCCTACAAGACTTCTTAGTCATTTTTATTTTTGCTAAGTTTTAAATGGGTCGACCGTGGTGAGAATAATAACCATCTTTAGACCTTTTGTTTTTGCAAATAACTCTTTCGTTATGGAAGTATTAAAACCATTGTGTTTCTGAGAGAAGATTTACAATTAAACAAGTTAATAAGACGAAGGTTTAGAGCAATATAATGAGTCTTTAATCAAGTCTCAAGCTTAGACTTACATGTAATCTAATATATTAGAAGAAGACAAATGGCAAGGTTTTTCCAATGTTTTAATCGACAAGATTATGCTATGTTGAAGATTTCGACACGTCGAAATAGTACGTTGTGAGTCTTAACGTAGGGTTTCGAACACTATATTCTTGAATTAACTTATAGAGAAACCCTTCCTAAATCACAAAGTTGAAACTACGTCGAAGAATCGACAGTCAAAGAAGATTCCTTAGAATGTTTAATTTTAAACTTAGGGACTTTGAATATTTACATTCTTTAATTAGTTTATAGTAATCTCTTTCCAAAATAACAAAGTTGGGTTTATTGTCCGCTCAAGAATGGATGAAATAGACAATGGGTTAATTTTGAGATTGTTATAACAACGTATAGCATTATTTGAAACATTGATATGCTAGGTAGTCATTCATTTATCATGTAGACGGAGAGGATTCCATGAGCTTAGAGAAAGAGTAAACCTAAATGCCAAGCGCTAATGCATGATGAAATTCAAAACACCTTGAGGTCATTGAGGTTGATATTTAGAACTTATAAATAGGAAACTGTAGGATTGTGATTAATTCGAGTTGAGAGGGGTGGATGAACTTAATTCATGCATTGATACAATGCTAATTAAATTCAAATCCTTTGGCCAAGGTAATGCATGATCCTCAAGTGCATTGAAGGTTCACTGTGATTGGATGGCATAGCTTGTGGAGAGGTCATGCATGACTAGAGGGTATCTAGGGGATTGCATGATAACAAGTCACGTAGATCACAACACCAGAGCTCAGATGGAAAACACCATTGGTTATCCTATGTCTATCCTCTTGAGTAGGGTAGGGCCACTTTCGGTTAGGAAGGAGTGTGGGAGACTGATGGTCTGTGGTTGGAGGTTAAGCTCCTCGAACATACTTTCTCTTCTTAATTCTTGAGGAATGCCAAGACTTGAATTTAGATGGTCAACAATCGAGATGCAGTGACATTGGTAAGTTCCTATTTTGGATTTGATTTAAGTAATTTTTAACAACATATTGTTTAAATGTTTTGGATGATTATTTCCTTTTTCTTTACGAATATATATTCATGATTATTGTTAAGTCGATGGATGAATTACTTGTTTAGAGTAATTACTTTTCTATTTTAAATTTTTTAAAAAAAAATTACTTTTGGTAAAAACTTAGTTTTTTTAGAGTAAAATCAGAACTGGGTGTTATAGAACGGTGATGATGACAGACCACCTGAAGAGACAAGAAAGGTGAAGACAACTTGTGAGTAGAACATCCAACAATGAAAAGAAATACCAGATTGGTTGCTTCGTCATCCAAAGTAGACCATGTGCCCCCACCTAGTAACCATGTAATCGACTCTGATTCTTTTATTTTCTCTCAAATTGGAGAAGATAATTTGTTACTCTTTGCTCAGGCTGCCAAGTTCCCCACATCAAAAAAAATTACAAGGACATAATTCCCACCTTGTACCATTAGTTGCTACTTCTAATGCTACAGATGTACTATCTCCATCTCCCAATTGGTTGAAAAAAGTGGTTCAAAAGAAGAGATATACACCTCCTACTAATGAGGGTATTGATATTGTGGCTAGTTTATTGCAGATTGATCCTAAGCCCAAACGTGCAAAAAGAATGTCAAGAATAGTGACTGATTCCATCTCAAGAAACTAGTTTCTGGAGATTGCAGACCCACTGACAGATAAGAACTAAGATGAAGTGACATAAGCTGACTTCAAAATGAGTCAAGTGGATCTGGGACTATCAACTAATGAGGGAGATTTGTATCTCTTTAGGGTAAAATTTGATTTGTTGATCTTTTGTGACTTAGATGTTAAAATCCTCCTTTCACCCTAACATTGAACAATCTAGGGTCAAGTGGCAAGCACTATCATACCCTAGGTCACTTGTAACTGAGGGGAGCTTGGATTAGGGAATTAGTTATCAATTTTTCCTTCTCCTATGCCCAATTGACCATTAAAACCCTAATTATGCAAATATGACAACAAATAAATGAATTATGGAAAAAGCTCTTGGAGACAGGATTAAAATGCCAAATTATAGAATACATGTTTTCAGGGTTCCAAAGCAGAATAGTCGGGGACACTGGAGCAGGCACCCAAGTCCAAGACACCCACTTTTTCAAGGAATCTAGACCTCCTTTGGACATTGATCAGCCCTGTAACTTCTATTTTCTAGAATCTATCTGCGGAGGACACTGGAGCGAGCACCCTAGTCCCAGAAGTGCTCCTTTATATGTCTTTCCTTCAGATCGTCAATACTTGATGTCTGCCAAGCCTTCCTGCAACTCCACTTTTCCCAAATGTGATACCTCGAACTTGTAATCACAAGACTTGGTTTGGGGGTTGTGGTCTTTAGAGGTTTGCCTCAGTCAAACCTCAGAGGACACTTAAGTCTCTGAATACCATTCTCAAACAACAAGGGTCTGCCCTTGTGAGGCAGAGGCCAAAACCAAAGGAAACAATAATAAAAACACAATATTATGTCACCTTGTAGTGAAGCTCTCATGGAGGAAGATTCTCTTCATGCCATGAGGAGATTGAAGCTCAAATCTATGAATATCAACACACAAAACATACAAGTCTACTCTTGCCACACAATAGAAAGCCTTGAATCACCTTGAAAATGCCTAGAGTTCACAATGATCCTCTAATTGAAATCTAATTTACAAATGAATGCCTATATATGTTTATATATGCATCTACAAGAACTCTTGCCAAGATATTTGAAATTCAAACTTACTGTGTCGGCAAAGGGACTTAATAACGGTCACTAACCGACACCTAAAAATTGAGGCTACCCTAAAATAGGGCAGGACTAGGGCACGGGTACCCATGTCCTCCCCCCATTTTAGGTAGGGTATTGATCAAGGGGTCCACCTAGGTCCTATTTGCCAAGGAACCTAGGTCTCATTCCATTGGGGTGTTAAAATATGAACTAAAATGTCCTAAATGCATGCTAAAGACCCAGGAGCTAAACCTTATGAGGGAAAATCCCCCAAGGGAACATTTTGCAATGTTACATTTAGCCCCCACTTTAATGTATGTATAAATGTGAGCCCAATACATGCATTAAAGGAAGGTCACAAACACAGTAAAACACACCAAGCATGGAGAAGGCACGCTGATCACATAGAAGATAGTAACAGGCACACAAAATATGGAGAAGACAGTTACAGTCATGCAGAACATAGAGAAGACAGTTAATGCATGGAAGACACATTAATGCATGGAAGACAGAAATGATAACTTTTCTTTTCTTTTTCTCATATATATGAAATGCAAATGCAAATAATGGAAAGTAAACAAACCTCCCAAAATGTAGGAAGCACTACTCGACGGCATTGGTCTCTGCATATCAGGCAACATGTGTAATACACGCAAAACCTCCCAAAATGCGTGAAGCACTAGTCAAGGTGCTAGTCTATGCATATGGGGCAACAAACACGCCAAAAAACACACACTTGAAGACATGAAGAAAACATGGCAGACAAGCAATGGTGTGTACCTATTTCTAAGTCCAACACCATCTCAGACATATTACAGTCACACACTAATGATTGGGCTTTGCCGCAACAATCACCGAAAACACACTTAAGGGTTGTGCTAGTCATAGAATCGCTCCCTGCCTCTGCAGAGGACTTTTGAAAATGACAAGATGATGTAATATGCTCCAAGAAATACACCATCCCCACCTCTACAGAGGGCTTAAGAAAAAGGATATGTTGGATATCCTGCCTCTGCAAAGGGCTTATAGGATTGATTGATTGATTTCAAACAAACTTAGGATGTATGATACACTACTCTGGCACAAGTCTATGCATCTGAGGTCAAACACATTGCTAACATATATAATAGACATCTTACCTTATATGCCCCCACCTTAAGGTGGTTGATATTAGTTATCAATATCAAGAATGCTAAGGTAGGAAGAAAACACACAAGGGAACACTGACTTTCGCAAAGCCCATGGCCCCTAGAGGTGACATGTACTTTACTACTGCCAAATGTTCCCACAAACGCATCCCTTCAAGAAACATGTTAGTATCTACAACATCATGATAAATAACAACATCAATGCATACAATGAATTTGGAGTTTGAGGATAACCAGGGGCTATATCACGAAGCTCTCCGAATTGAGTACTGCCAAGGCTAGATTCAAAGGGAAACAAAGGTGCACAGAGCATCAATATTGTTAAGGTTTGTAAATGCGATAGAAACATCATAAAATTTACTACGCGAAAAGCATGAGTACTTCCACTAGCCAAGCATCAGATAAAATATACAACCCCATCGTCATATTAGGAACTAAGTCCATTTTTTGATTGCTCTCGAAAGGGACACTAGGTCCACATCAGTATAAATGTTTGTTGTCATCCACTCGCTAGATGGAAACACTAGAGGAAGAGAAAAAATAAATAAGAGAGGAGAAACAAGTGTCTTAGGGGTAGTCACATAGGAGGGTGCCCCTAGGTCACCAACCACAACGCTATGTCTGTAAGACACAACACTCAACAATGAAATTAGAGAGAGCAATTTAGAAGAATAATGATACAAATAGAAGAAGGTCACAATAGAGGCGGTCTCCTAGTATCCTAAACCTTACAGGAGAATCTGAGGTCATCCTAGGAGGCCTAGACAACACATAAGACATAATAGGCGAAGCACATTATGATAGAAATAAAAATTTATAGATACTTACTTGTAGGGTCTTCATTTTATATCTTGGAGCTCTTGAACCTCTTGGAGAGGTACTCGATCATGTCTAAAGAAAAATTTGAGTGGTTCTTATGAGAGTCTTGTTTGTTATCATATGATCCTTGTTTAAATGAGGTTTTTTGTTACTTATGAGGGGGAGAACCACTATTATTTCTGACTATTGATTGTTGTCTTGCTCTTTTCTGATTTTTGGCAAGTTTTCATTGGTAAATCTTTCTAGAATAGTAAGGGTAATCATCTTGCACCATCTTCCTCATTTGTATCAGTTGTTGTTTTTTCTTTTCAAAGGTATTTTTATTGTCTCCTGATCCATATAAGGGTAACAGAGGAGGAACCTTAGCGTAAGTTCCATTTCTTCGTGGACGAGGTGGGTTATCCACTTGTTTCTTATCGACTTCAATCATTCCCACGATACTATGATACTCCAAGTAATCATCCTCATCTACTTCTACTAGATCTTGTTCCACCATATTATTTTTGGTATGCTTAGAAAAGAATTAGTGAAGATTTGTAAATTCTGATTCGGCAGAGCCACTGACTTATTTCCATTATCATTCACACCTGATACTTGGATGACATTTGAATCAATAAGGTCTTGTATCTCATGTTTAAGATGCATACATCATTTAGTGTCATGTCCTTGTGTCTGATGATAATGACAAAAGGCATTAGCATCAAAGTAAGGTCTTTATTTATTAGGATCAACAAGCTTGATAAGGGATAGCTTCAGAATGTTATTACTCATAGATTGATTCATGATAGAATGATAGGACTCAGATATCAGAGTAAACTTCCTTGGTTGATATGATTATTTCTTTGGATTGTTTATAGAAGACACATTTGTATTTGGTTCATTGATCTTGATGAAACCCCTATTATTGTTCCTTTTAAAGTTGTTTTGTGATGATCCACCCATGGATTGTCCAACTTGAGTCGATGAGTTTTGGTTTTCATACTGACTAGACAAAAATTGATAATCATGAAGGGCACTGCATATATGTTGAAAGGAGTTGTACTTCATCAAGAGAATCTTATCACGAATATTAGGTTTTATATTTGTAATTAATATCTTATGAACATCCTCATCTTTCATCTAATATTGAATCTAAGCATACAGGCCTTGATACTGACTAATGAATTTAGTCAATTTTTCTTTCAGACCTTGTTTGCATTGAACCAAGTAAATAAGAGTGACTTGGAGTCAGATATTTGCTTGAAAATGTTGTAAAAATTTATCAATCAACTGCAAAAATGAGTGAATTGAAATCAGAGGCAATGAGAAAAACCATTCTACAGTAGTATCTTTGAGAGATCATGGGAAAAGTTTTGCTAACAAATTCTCTTCAAAATAGAAATCACTACACATAGCTGTGAATGTTGCCACATGGATATTAGGATCTCCTTTTCGACCATATTTTTCAAAGTGAGGAGTCTAAAACCTCTTAGGAATAGGGGTTCTCAATATTGCATATGATAACAGATTATGGGCATGGTATCTCGGTAGACTAGTTTACGAAGAATTTGTCAAGTTTGTTACCTTTTGTTGCAAAATAGTCATGCACTGTAAAAGTTGGTTTAGGATGGCATTGTTTGGAGATGCAGTTTGTTGTGAGGAATTGGAAGCAAAGTAAGGAGGTGAATGAGCTTGAGACACAATATATCAAGGTTGAGCATACAACACACACTACACAAACCAAGAGAACAAATCCTAGGAGAAGGATATGATTGACAACCAAAATGCATGGGTTTTTGTACTCTTTTCAATGTAAATGAATGAAACAAAGGATGCTATGAGGATTTAAGTCAAGGGAAGAAATTTATATGTCTGATATAAATCCAAAATAGAAATATAATCACTCTCAACACACTCTTGATGCAAATCCAAGATAATGCCAAGTAAAAATATAGTGAAAATATGTCAAAATAGGTACTTTTTTCACCAAAATTCAATGTAAGAAAGCATAACAAAGAGTGTTGTGAGGAAAATGATGATGGATAGTGAATAATATCAGAAATAATAGCCACTTGGTTCCAAAATACCCAACACAACATGATTTTAACGCCACTTAAGGCAAAACCCTAGTGAAAATATAGCAAAATATGCAAATTTTTTCACGATTTTTCAACTCCAAGACCTGGCAAAAGGGGTGTTGTAAGGAATTTTAGGAGGTAAAGTGAATAATATCAGTAATATTAGTGACCTAATTCCATAAAATTGATCACAACACGCTTGGAGGGCAATCTAGGTGAAACCCTAGGGCAAAAATAGCCAAAATATGTAGTTTTTCACCAAATTTTCACTACAAGAGCCCGTTAAAAGAGTGTCGTGAAGCTTTTTATGAGGGAAATAAAATTATTACCCTGATAATGAAAAATTAATGCAAAAATATCCTTCACAACACACTTACAGTGCAAGTTTGGAGAGTCCATAAGGCTAATTTTAGCAAAAATTGTTGTTTTCAAAGCCCTAGGTTTGAGATTTTGGAACAAAATGCTATGTGAATGGTTTGAAGTTTGATTTTGATGGAAATTACATACTCTCATATCTAAAAATGATTCTTAAACTTAATCATGCAAAACTCCCATGCAAATTTAATGAAAATGCACCAAAATTGCTAGTTTTTGTTAAAATTTTCAATGCAAAAATGCAAAATAATTTAAATTTAAATGCAAATTCACACTAAAATGCAAGACTACAGAAAAATGAAAATTTGAATGAGCCTCTAAAATCAGTAGAAAAATCTCATAAAAGATTTTTCCTACAAACCCTAGATTTTGGAATTAGTAGGTTATCTAAAAATTATCAAAATTTCCACAAAACCCTAGCAATTAAATGATGAAAATGCAAAGAAAGATTTTGAATTTTTGTATTTTTCTGTAGTTTATATCAGATCTAATGTAAAAATAATGAATTAGGAAAAATTAGAAAGAATTAACACAATTTAGTAAGCCCAACAATGCAATTTTTTGTATTTTTCCAATTTTTCAATTTTTTTGAAATTTTCTCAATGCAATAAATTAAATGACCAATGAATGAATGAAATCACACCAAATATATAGAAATACACTCAACAAGTTGCAATTCAAGTTTACATACATGGGTTCACCAAAATGTTTATGGTAAAATTAGATTTGTTGATCTTTTGTGGCGTAGATGTTAAAATCCTCCTTTCACCCTAACATTGAAGGATCTAAGGTTGAGTGGCGGGCACTATCATACCCTAGGTCACTTGTAAATGAAGGAAAACTTGGATTAGGGAATTATTTATCAAATTTTCCTTATCTTATGCCCAATTGACCATTAAAACCCTAATTATGTAAATATGACAATAAATTAATGAATTACCGAAAAACCTCTTGCAGACGGGAGTAAAATGCCAAGTTACAGAATACCTGCTTTTAGGGTTTTGAAGCAGAATAGTTGGGGACACTGGAACGGGTGCCCAAGTCTAAGGAACCTACTTTTTCAAGGAATCTAGACTTGCTTCGGACACTAATCAGCCCTGTAACTTCTATTTTCTGGAATCTGTCTGCCAAGGACACTGGAGTGAGCACCCTTGTCTTGGAAGTGTTCCTTTGTCCGTCTTTCCTTCAGATCATGTATCCCTGATGTCTGCCAAGCCTTCTTACACTCCACTTTTCCCAAATACGACACCTATAACCTGTAATCATAAGACTTGGTTTAGGGTTGTGGTGTTTAGAGGTTTGCCTCAATCAAACCCTAGAGGACACTTAAGTCTCCAAACACCATTGTCAAACAAAGAAGGTGTGCCCTTGTGACATAGAGGCCAAAACCAAAGGAAACAATAATAAAAACACAATATTATGTCACCTTGTAGTAAAGCTCTCATGGAGGAAGATTCTCTTCATGCCATGAGGAGATTGAAGCTCAAATCTACAAATATCAACACACAAAACATACAAGTCTACTCTTGCCACACAATAGAAAGCCTTGAATGACCTTGAGAATGCCTAGAGTTCACAATGATCCTCTAATTGAAATCTAGTTTACAAATGAATACCTACATATGTTTATATATGCATCTACAAGCAGTCCTGCCAAGATATTTGAAATTCAAACTTACCGTGTCGGCAAAGGGACCTAATAATAGTCACTAACCGACACCTAGAAATTGAGGCTACCCTAAAATAGGGCAGGACTAGGGCACAAATGCCCAAGTACTCCCCTCTATTTTAGGCAGGGTATAGCTCAAGGGGTCCACCTAGGTCCTATTTGCCAAGGAACCTAGGTCTCATTCCATTGGGCTGTTGAAATATGAACTAAAATGTCCTAAATGCATGCTAAAGACCCAGGAGCTAAACCTTATGAGGGAAAATCCCCCAAGGGGACATTTTTCAATGTTACAGTATCATGTCAAATATTCAGTTAATAACATATCAAAGAGGGTTGAAGGGCTGCAGGAGGAAAATTCAAAACTGCTGGCACATGTAACTTCATTGTCTTCTTTTGTTGTTTTAGTTGCTAAAATAATAACACCCTCAACTAAGGCCCTCTAAAATATCGACCTCCGTATCTTTGATTCAAATTTGCTCCAACAAGTCAAAACTTCTCTATCTCTGAAGAAAGCTATGGATCAATGGGTCAAAAAGATTATTTTTGATGTTCTCATTTTTATTGAGGAGACGATGAAACTGTTTGATTCCATACATGCTAAGAGGGAGGTTTTGATAGTAGAGTTTGAGGAAGCCATAAGTGATCACCATAGTTTGTCCATAGCCTTTAAGGAGATATAAGAGATAGCCAACATGGATCCTAGTATCTTGATGGTTGAAGAACTTATAGCTAATCCTGGAAAGCTAGACACTCTTGTATGGTCTGACGAAGTGGAATGGAAACTCTGTATCATAAAAGCACTAGAAGAGGAAATGGGAAAAGCAATTATAGTCTACTACAAGGAAATGGTGAGAATCAAAAAGTATTTCTCTGCCCTAGAGGTGGAAACTAATGGGTCTGATGATGAGAAACAATTGGATGTCAAAGTAATAAAACAAAATTACAAGAGGGTGATAACTGAAGAAATAGTAAATTATGATGCAATCATAGGGGATTCATTAGGGAGACTCTAAAATGGTAGCCTATATCTACAATTGTAGAAATGGTTTTGATGAGGTACATCATAAGGTGGTAGACTCTGATAGGGCAATCATTAAGAGGAAGTGTTGTATTAGTATGACAAGAACTCTACCTACCATGTCATTGACACCTATCATCAACAAACATAGGTCATCTAAAGCAAGGTTACTGTCACAGGTACCTCAAGTGACACAAAGTGGCGTGGTCGAAGGTGAGAAGTCGAAGGAAGAGGAAGAGATGGACGAGGTGGATGATGGCGATGTGGATTTAGAAATCCTCAATTAGTTCCAAACTTCATGTTTAGTTATTTCATATTTTCTATGAAACTATTAGCTCTAGAGGGCCCCTTTTATTATAGTTATTGTTTAAACATCTTTGAATCAACTATTTCAAGAAGTCGTTATGGTTTTAAAGACAATTATAATTTGTCTCAGATATAAATTCTAGATAGCTAGTTGAATTATGGATCTTTTGATAAACTTTATTTTGCAAGGGTGATAATTAATTTTGTTTTCAACTACTTTGATATATGCAATGCAAGTTAATACAGTGGAGATTTGGACAATTATAGACTTTGTGTTGTGATTATTTGAGTTCATGTTCTGCTTATGTTTAATGTGCTGCTGCTAGTGTTAATGATATCCATGTGTCTGGGTGGTTGGATATTCATAAATTTTGCTCATTGCTGAGAATTGTTTATCTGGTGATATATCAATTGAAGTGGTGAATATATATATGTGTGTGTGTGTGTGTGTGTTTGTGTACATGTGGTGTGTTGTCAATTTATCGTTATGTGGTTGGAAGTCTTTGAACTCCTAGTAATCAGGTTGTAATTCCACCTTTATTGCTTTTTGGTTAAAATCTCTACCTTTGTTTTTGCTTTCTGGTTGAAAGCAATCTTGGGTTTTCCTATTCATTAGAAGATCTATCCAAGGTAGTTGCCCCTTGTTAAATAAGCAGAGAGCCTGTGTAAAATACAAATATATTAGGATCAACTGTTGATTACATTTGTCACTTGTCTAGGCATGAGTATATAGAGTTAGGTGACAAATCTATTAACCAACAGATTTTTAGTGACTCTACTGGAGAGTATTGCTATATCTAGTTCATACATTTATACCTTGTGAGTTGCTTGGTTGAATTTTATGGTTCTTCGTGGAAGACATACGCCAATTTTGCAACCTAATGTTGATTAGATGATAGGAGATCAGGAAGATATTATTACTATCCTTAGACTTGTTGCCTGACATACTAGAAGAACAAACTAGCAGTATTACCAAGTTGACGAGATATTAGAGGAAGAAGAACTTGGTGAAATTATAGAAGAAAACACACATCGTTTTGCTAACACTCAGGAGATAATTTGTATTGAAGGAGTTGTTCATTTGCCAAGGAGAGAAAGGCCTTTGCAAATCCAAGAAGTTCCTGACAATAGGCCAAGAAACCCCACTACCAGACTAGGGAATCAGATTCCTAGAAGACCAGCTCTCCCCTAGAATAACCAGTAAGTGGTTTGGCGACTACACTTAATTGCTTTATTTATATACCTTTAGAAGTGGGCTATGAAAAGATACACCTGAGGGGATAGACAAAAGGCTATAACTGATATTGACTTTGATTTACTTCAATCTTTAAATTTCACTCCCTTCCCTCCCACAAGAAGAGTCAAATCTTTATTTAGACCATCCTCTCCTCCACCTACAAGAGGTGCCGCTAGTTCATCTTGTCAAAGCTTGACTCTGCATGGTATTGTCTTACCCATACAAGTATATTTTCCTCCTTTTAATATGGGTCATCCACAACCTCCACCCATCACATGGGGTGCTACTATTGGACTTCTTAAGCTTGGTGTGAACCTACATGACCTACCTAGGGGATCAAGTAAAATCCTACCAAAGTTTAGGGGTGATGGTAAGGTTACTCCTGAAGAGCACATTAATGATTTCTTTGTCGCTTACTCTATCCTAGGATTCCAACATGAACATGTGTCTGTCAGTCTATTTGTTGAATCACTTGTTGACATAGTTGTTGAATGGTTTTATCACCTTCCTAAAGCTTCTATTAGAGATTGGGCTTCCATGAGGCAACAATTTGAAGATAGATTCAAAACTACTGATAATGAACACACGTTGGTAGCCCAACTTTCTTCAATGAAGAAAGAGATTCATGAGCAAATGAGGGAATATGTAGCCAAGTTTAACAGACTTGCAAACAGAATTCTTGCGAATGGCAGACCTGGAGATGGATTATTGATGTGTTTCTTTATCAATTCATTGCCACCTGATGTCAGTTTTGCTATTAAAAACAAGGAGTGCCTAACCTAGTTGATAACCATTCACTGGCTATTACTGTGGAAGATGATCTAATAACTATGGGAAAGTGAAAAAGAGAGTTACAAATAGGCAAATCCTCAGTAGCTAGCTCCACCGACCCTATCATTCAGAGGTTGGCAAATGACATTATTACTCTAAAATGTTAGATGCCTAAAGGTCTTGAATAATCTCTATAAGGAGGTTACAATAGAATGTTGTAACTACCTAGTCCTACCCAATGGTTAGCTATTGAAGGAGTACCCTCAACTAGCAAAAGCAATCATATCGTATGCAACTTTCATCTTACTTTTGACCATGATGGAGCGTCTTTCCCTAAGATGGTGAGATTCATGCAAATGCTTTCTATGAACAAGCATGTAGAGGAGCCTCATGTGGAAGAACCCCTTACACCTAGTGATGCCAGTGTTGGTTTCTTCGAGTATGAATCGGATGATGGAAGTGGAGAAGATGTATAGACTGAAGTTGACAATTCCAATTGTGTGGTGTTTACTAGGGGTCAACAGACATAAAGAGGGAAAAACTCTCAGAGCCATCCTAGTAATCCATCCTCTACTCCTAAATATATCTTGATGAGGTAGAACAATACCAAGAAAATGGAAAATGCGATGCCCAAAGTTGTAGCTACTGAGGTACCATCTACTTCATCTTCCAAAAATCTTGTCTCAAGTCCATTTAATATTGTAGAATCATGTAAAAAACAAAGATTGAAATTTCCCAAGCTGGTACTGGAGACTTAATCCATCCGAACTTGATAGGCTAGTTAGATATGTCATGTAAGAACCATCTCCTTCAAATTGTAATCCTCAAGTGTCTAGTGATAACAAAGTGCTTACTAAGAGTCAAAATTGTTCAAACACCTGCTCTCAAGATCCTAACTTTTAGAAGTCTTTTGATAAACCAGAACCTTTTTATATCTCTCTATTTATTGTTGGTTATAAGCTTAGTAATTATGTCATTGATTGTAAAGCCTCAGAGAATGTAATGCCTGCTGAAGTTTCTAAAGCTCTAGGCTTATCCTATACACCCTCCCATGGCAAATTCTTTTCAACAGATGGTTCCCTGGTACCTATCTTGGGTCAGATTAAATATGCTCAAGTTGCCCTAGCTACTTTTCCAAGGAAAATATTGAAGCTAACCATTCTAGTGGCGGACATACCTGCAAGTTATGGGATGCTCTTAAGTCATAGTTTTTGCAAAGACTTGGGTGGGGAAATTCAAATGGATTGGTCACATGCCCTAATACCTGTAGACGGGAAGAAAAATCACCTTAATCTAAAACTCAAGGTCAAATGTATTGTGCTTAAATCTAGAGACCCTAGAGCAAACATTCTATTTGTAGAAACCAGACTGGGCACATACATGTGCACATCGACAGATGATGGAGATATAAATCTAATTAGTCCTGACCTGGTTGATGAGTTGTGGACTTTCAAATTTGATGGGAGTTGTTCTACTGTAGGGTCTAGGGCAGGGATTGTTTTGATTTCACCTGATGGTTATGCCTTTCCTTTTTTTTTCAAACTCAAATTTGAAAATAGAAACAATATAGCTGAATATGAGGCCTTGTTACTAGGATTAGAACTGGCTAGGGAAAAAGGTGTCAAGTAGCTTAAGGTCAAAGGTGATGCCGAGTTGATTGTTAAACAGATTATAAGAAAAGTATACACAATCAAAAATGGCAAATTAAGGCATTACCAGAATAGGGTGGGACTACATTGAAGACTTTGATGCTTTTTCCATAGAGGCAATACCTAGAGAACAGAATACTAGGGATGATTCATTAGCCATTTCTACATCCCTCCTCTTACCACATCCAGATTTCAAAGAAAAGCCACATAGGATTGAGGTGGTATAATGGCTTAGTGTTCTTGACAACACCAATCATTGGCAAGTTTTTAACTATGATCAACAAATTATTTCATTTCTTGAAAAGGATGAATCTTTTAGCAATATGTTCTTTGAGGGTAGTAGTGATTAAAGCAATGATGTTTGGAAAGAGAAATAAAGTCCTCTGATGACCCAAGCTCAGGGATTGTTCAGTTGAAAGGGAATAAAATTCCTAAAGGATTAGTCTCTCTTGATGATCTTTTCAATCGACATGACCAATACCTTAAGAAGAAGAATAAAGTTTCCATCACAACTTTGGTTGATTATGATAAGATCAACATTGGTATTGAAGATGGTCCGAAGATTGTGTGTATTGGCAAATATTGTTCTTAGGAAGAGAAGAAGCATTTGATTTCTTTGCTTATTAGGTATAAGGATGTCTTTGCATGGTGTTATGCTGACCTAAAGAAATTTAGGAATGGGGAAATATAGCATCATATTCCACTAAAGCTTGGCACAATACCCTTTATGCAAAAGCAAAGAACTTATAATGGAAAGGTAGCTGAAGCTATCTTCAATGGAATCAACAAAATGCTTAAGGCTAAAATTATTGACCCCATTGACCATTCTACTTGGGTGCCATATATTATACCCATTAGGAAAAAAAATGGGGAGATCCAGATTTGTGTTGATTTCAGGAATCTAAATCAAGCTTCTCTGAAAGATAACTATCCCTTGCTAGTGATGGATCATATTTTATAAACTATGTCTAGTTCAGAGATGATGTCTATGCTTGATGGATTTCCAGGGTACAATCAAATTGAGGTGGCCTAAGAGGACCAGCACAAGACAACTTTCACTACCCCAATTGGTGTCTTTGCATATAATAGAATGCCTTTCAGTCTTATTAATTCTCGAGCCGTGCATTTCAGAGACCAATGGATCTGACTTTTGGTGACTTAAAGAACATAATCATAGTGGTTTACCTTGATGACTTAACAATCTTCTCTAAAAAGTGAGTGGATCATTTACATGATTTGGAAATACTTCTGCAGCATTCTAGAGAACATGATATCTCTTTAAACCCCAAGAAATCAATCTTTGTAGTTATTGAAGGAAAGATATTATGCCACATTGTTTCAAAGGATGGAATAAAAATTTATTCAGAAAGGGTCAGGGTGATTCATTAGTTGAGTTTACCCATGACCAAGAGCAACATGGGATCTTTTTTCGGTCAGGTAAATTTTCTAATAAGGTTCGTCCCTAACTTTGCTGAGTTAACTAGACATATTGTTGAAATGATGAAGAACCATCCTATCTTTAAGTGGAGTGCTAAATGAAAGAAGGCATTTGAAGACCTTAAAAGAGCCTTTGCTAATCCACCCAATCTTGTGCATCCTGATTTTCAAAAAGACTTTATCATTTATTACTATGCTTCTAAACATACTCTATCAACTATTTTTCTACAGAAGAATGAATAAGGAATAGAAGCTCCCATTGCCTTCATGAGTGTGTCATTAAAGAAATATGAGCTTAAATACTCTTTTTTGGAGAAGCATGCATATGATGTGGTGAAAGCCTTAAAAAGCTTTAGATTTTATATCTTGCATTCACATGCTGTTGTTTATGTCCTAGAAATGGTTGTAAAAATTATTCTCACTCAGTGGGGGATTGGATGCAATAGTAGAGGAGCTTGGATAGCTAAAGTTTAGGAGTATGATAATGAGATCAAGCCTACCAATTTGGTTAGAGGCAAAGGGTTGTGCAAAATGATTGCTGAAAGAAAGGTCGATGAAGGTGAAGAATTACCCTTGGTTCTTTTTAGTATTAATATTGATGACTGGTTCTCTGATGTTTCTTATTTCTTAACTTATGGTGATTGCCCTTCTACGTCATCTAGGGAGGTAACCTATAAAAAAGGGGAGTATATGGAACTTTTCTAAGATGTGTAGATAAGTAACAAAAAAAGAAGTTGCTAGAGACTTTCCATGATGAAGCCTATGGAGGACACTTCTCTGCATCAATAACAGCCTTCAAAATACCAAGGCAATGTTTTCACTGGCCTAGTATGTTCAAATATGCCTATGAGTGGGTCTCAAAGTGTGAGAAATGTTCAAAGTTCACAGGTAGACCTCAATTAGCTGCCTTACCTTTAAGACCAGTTGTTGTAGATGAACCATTTCAGCAATGGGGATTAGACTTGATTGGACTGATTAATCCTAATTTTAGTGTTGGACATACTCATATCCTGACAATGACCAATTATTTTACCGAGTGGGTAGAAGCTATCCCAATGAAAAGTACTACTTCTGAGGTAGTTTGCACCTTTCTTAAAGAAAACATTTTGGTCAGGTTTGGTGTACCTAGGAAGCTGGTGACTAATAATGCTTCAAGTTTTTCCTCTACCAAGTTTACTCTTTTCTATTATAATTTTGGTATCAACCTTGCCTATTCATCTAATTATTACCCACAAGGCAACAGGCAAGTAGAACCAAGTAACAAAAATCTCATCTATATTGTCAAAAAGATGGTGGAAGAAAACTAAAGGGGATGGCAAAAGAATCTGTATGATGCTCTTTGGGCTGATAGGATAACATTTAAAAGGGCCATTGGTATGTCTTCTTTCCATTTGGTTTATGGTATTGATAGTGCAATCCCTATTCCCTTAGAGTTGTCTGCATTGAATTTGCAAAAGGCAATTGAAGATGAATAGTTTCAATCAACACTGGAGACAAGGATATTGTATTTGAGCCATTTAGAAGAGTAGTGAGAGGTCACTGCAGACAAAATTACCAAGCATCAATAGAATGTTAAAGAGATCTTTGATAAAAGGGATAAACAAAGGAACTTTGTTATAGGAGATTCCATGCTTTTATGCGATACCTGAGGAAAGAACCAAAAGGTGCCCATAATAAATTTGATTCTTTGTGGAAAGGGCCTTTAAAGATTAGAGAAGTTGTAGGAGAGAATGCATTTTTATTGGCTTACCTTGATGGAACATCACTACCTCTTGCCTACTATGGGCAAGTCCTGAAATTGTGCAACTGGTAATGTTTCTCAAGTCCTGTTCTGTACCATATTTTCTTTCCCTGTTTTTCTATTTTTGTGTTGTCACATTTTTGGTGTGACTCTATTCCCCCTAGAATAAGGCTTGTTCACCATGGTTTGTCTGGATTCTCTGCATCCTCTTGAGTCCTTGTCCCTAGTTAGAGCCAGTTGTCGCCCTCCTTTTTTCTTTGAAAATGTGTTCATGTTCATTCTTTTTTTTTTCCTCCGTCCTATGTTCATCATTTCCTTAGTTCTCTCCTCGAATCAATTTTTACTTAGAAATTTTCTAATTCATCAGCGATCCTTCACATTTTTGAACCAAAGTCGATGGGTTCATAAACTCTTGAACTACTTGACTTTCTGACTTGTCTTAAGGTCCCATGCCTTGATCATCCCCTTGGGTCTTGATATTGGGATCTTCCTTTGTTGTCGAGAGGTCGGGAGTTCTTTAAAGTTGTAAACCTCTAATTCCTAGTTTAAGATTTCAACTCCTTCCTGACTTACTGACTTTGAACAACACGCTCTTTCATACGACATTTTTGCTGGGTTGGCATACAGTACAAAGGAATGACACTTGTCACTTTGCATTTAATTATAAGTACGTGAGAACACCATGGCATAATTTTTAGTAGGAAACTCGAGGCACATATGAATGAGTTTTAAAGATAAATTCACCGCCAGCATTTAATATCCATCTACAGTGAATTTATGAGAAATAAGTTTGATAATTTCTTAATCTTGCCTAAGGTGATATTATTTTACAATGGAATGCATTGCAGAATGTTAAATGGCTAGTTTTCTATGTGTGAGATATCAGCACCATTCCATTCTCATAGGTTAGCATACCTAGCAGCTCCCTCTCTTTCTTATTATAAAAGCATCACATTCTTTCTCAGGAGTTAGAAATTTTCATTCCCATGTATATGCATATGGAATTTCCTGTTAGTGTTTTGTATCACCTGGCATTGTCTGTATATATTTTGGAGTCTTTGGTATTCTGGTTCCTTAAGTATATGAAGATGAAGTTCAAATTCCAAGGGATTCCTGTGGCCTTTATAGTGGAGAATTGCATGTCTAAAGTAAAGGACACTAATTTAGGCCACGTTGATTTGGGTGACTTCTAGAGGAGAATGCAGTCTAAAAATTGAACTCCACTAGTGGGGAAGATTTCTAGTAGTGATTTAGATAAGGCTAGTGGCTTTCCATCTTCTATGCATTGTCCCGAGTTAATAGTTGCATGCGCCAATGGGTATTTTATGAAATCCCAAGAGATAAGGACCTCCAGTGGTGTTGTTGTGGCAAAAATTGACTTTGAATCGATCACCCTAGCTATGAATTTGGAAGAGTATGAAGACAACATTGATGTTTCTGTGTCTTCATCCTAGAACTGTTACAATGAAAGGAAAGATTGGTGCCATACCTATGTTGCTAAGAGTTGGCTAGAAATTGAGAAGACTGGTAAATCTCAGCTTCTTTCCAATTTAAAAAGGAGCCATTTTAAGGGGATTTCAGACATGATAACTTTGTTGAATAGAGTGGTTGGGAACCTCGAGTCAGATGTTTTTGAATTTTGGTTGTGTAGATTCATTCTACTAATTGATGGAGACCACCGCATCAACTGGCCAAAGATTATCAATCAGTGCGCGTATGAACAACTGATGAATTTTGCAAGAAATGTGAGCTTCCACATGTGTTTCCAGCTGGTCTATACATTGGCTTGAAGAGAGGTTGCTTGGCCTAGTTTGAGGATTTAAGGGAGTCCTGCAATAGGTAGGCATGTGTATCAAGTTTTTCCCCAGTTGCAGAAAAGTGAAGGTATGAAAGATTTTAGGCATATTAATGATGCTAAATTTCCATGATGTTGGCCAAAAAGATTGATGGCTCTATAGAACGGAGATTTTTAGTTAAAGCATCTATCTTGGTCATGAATTTTAGTAGTTTTTATATACAATTTGATCGCTTCTCCTATTTGAGAATCAGGGGTTTTGAAAATGCCCCGGTACCCGTCTGATTATTTGGTGTTGTTGGAGTTGTGCGACCAAATGGCAATTGTGAATGTGAAATACTAGGCCATGAAGAAGAAAGGGAACTTTTTCTCTTTGACTTTATCTTTTTATTCTTGTAAAAATAATAATGGGGCTAGGAATGTTGACAAATTATTATCGGAATTTAGTCTCCATAGTTTGTCCCCTCACATGGCTTTTGATAGTAAGAATTTTATAAAGGAAAACATGCACGGGGGTGGTTCTTATTTACACCAGCCTCAGTTGGAGGATTTTTGGGAAGACTATGTTGATGAAAGGAAGGTCTAGAGAAGAAAATGAATGAGACTTACTCTGGATCAAGTTCGAGCCTTCTAGCTGAATCTTTAAGTTCCTAATATCACTAATGACTTTTCAAATATAATAGATGAAGGCTATCACACCATGTCAATGGAACCCCTTGCCTTTGTGAAATGGTCTGAAAAGGAGGTCACTGATGTTATGTTGCTTTCTCTATATGTGTTAAGAAGAATAGAAAAATGGCTAAAACAAAAAGTCAGAGAGTGTGTTGGCTCCTCAACACTAAAGGATTCGACCTCTTAGAACCAAGCCAAGTCTTAGTCTGCTCATTCGCTTAGAAGATCATCTAGTTTGGACCTAATTCTCCAAAGAGTTGGCTCACAATTGAGTGGTGATGATTATAGGCCACCTAAAGAGATAGGAAAGGTGAAAATAACTTGTTAGAAGAACATCCAAATAGTGAAAAGAAATACTAGATTGGCTACTTCGTCATCCAAAGTAGACCATGTGCCCCACCTAGTAACCATGTAAGTGACTTGGATTCTTTTATTTTCTCTCAAATTGGAGAATATAATTTGTTACACTCTTTGCTCAGCTCGTCGAGTTCCCCACATCAAAAAGAATTACAAGGACAAAATTCCCACCATGTGCCTTTAGTTGCTACTTTTGATGCTATCGGTGTAGCAGCTCCATCTCCCAATTGGTTGAAAAAAGTAGTTCAAAAGAAGAAGAGATATATGCCTCCTACTAATGAGGGTATCAATATCCTGGCTAGTTTATTACAAATTTCTCCTAAGCCCAAACATACAAAATGAATGTCAAGAATAGTAACTGATTCCACCTTAGGAAACTAGTTTCTAGAGATTTCAAACCCACTGACAGATAAGAACAAAGATGAAGTGACAGAAGTCAACTTTAGAATGAGTCGAGTGGATCTAGGATTGTTAACTATTGAGGGAGATTTGTATCATGTCAAATATTTAGTTAATAATATATTAAAGAGGGTTGAAGGGTTGCTGGAGGAAAATTCAAAACTGCTGACACATGTAAGTTCCTTGTCTTCTTTTGTTGATTCAATTTCTAAAATAATAACACCCTCAATTGAGGCCCCCTTAAATATTGGCCTCCATATCTTTGATCCAAATTTTCTCCAACAAGTCAAAGCTTCTCTATCTATGAGGAAAGCTATGGATCAATGGGTTAAAAATATTGTTTTAGATGGTCTCATTTTTATTGAGGAGGTGGTGAAATTGTTCGATTCCATACATGCTAAGAGGGAGGTTTTGATAGTAGAGTTTGAGAAAGCTAGAAGTGATCACCATAGTTTGTCCATAGCCTTTAAGGAGATATAAGAGATAGCCAACATGGATCCTGGTATCTTGATGGCTGAAGAAGTTATAGCTAATCCTGGAGAGCTAGATACCCCTGTGTGGTCTGATGCAGTGGAATGGAAACTCTGTATCATAACAACAGTAGAAGAGGAAATGGGAAAAGTAATTGCAATCTACTACGAGAAAATGATGAGAATCAAAAAGGAATTTCTTGCACTGGAGGTGGGAGCTAATGGGTCCGATGATGAGGAACTCCTAGATAACAAAGCAATAAAACAAAATTTCAAGAGGGTGATAACTGAAGAACTAGTAAATTATGATGCAATCATAGGGGATTCATTGGGGAGACTCTCTAAAAAGCCAGCCTATATCAACAATCGAAGAAATGGTTTTGATGAGGTGCATCGTAAGGTGGTAGACTCCGATAGGGAAATCATGAAGAGGAAATGTCGTATTACCATGACAGGAACTCCACTGGCATGTCATTGATGCCTATCATCAACAAATGCAGGGCATATAAAGCTAGTTTATGGGCACAGGTACTTCAAGCAGCACAAAGTGTCATAGGAGAAGGTGAGAAGTCAAAGGAAGAGGAAGAGATGGACAAGGTGGATGATAGTGATGTGGATTTAGAAATCCTCAATTAGTTCCAAATTTCATATTTAGTTATTTCATATTTGCTCTAAAACAATTGGCTCTGGAGGGCCCCTTTTATTATAATTATTGTTTAAACATCTTTTAATTGGCTATTTCAAGAAGCCATTATGGTTTTAAAGACATTTATAATTTGGCTTAGCTATAAATTCTGGATAGCTAGTCGAATTATGGATCTTTTTACAAACATTGTTTTGCAAGGGTGATAGTTAATTTTAAAAGCAATCTTGGGTTTTCCTATTCATTAGAATATCTAAGGTAGTTGCGCCTTATTAAATAAGTAGAGAGCATGTGTAAAATACCAATATAGTAGGTTCAACTATTGATTACATTTGTCACTTGTCCCAGCATGAGTATATAGAGTTAGGTGACAAATCTATTAACCAACATATATTAAACACCAAGTTGAAGTATGTTGCATGGACATAAGTAGTACTACCAGTTAACTGTGTGATACTTTTCTCATTATTGAATGTAAGTAGATATTGATTTTGGGTTAGAGTTAGATTTGTGTAGGATGATTTATCTTTCCATTCATTTAAGAAATTTGTATAATTTGACTAAGTGCCTACATTATTCAAAGTCTATTATACGTGACAATTATTAGGCTTGAACCATACTAAGTAGTTCCTTATTTAGTTGCATGAAGAAATAATACACTATGTAATTCTAAATTTATGATCATTGTTATTTGAGCTATATATCTTATTTTGGTTAAGTGAAACCTATACGAGAAACCCTAAGAAATTGTTGGGATAGTCTAACCTTAAACTTTTATATAAAGGGAAACTAAGGATCTGTTACTTGATTGGGAAGGTGTCATATTATGTGATTCTCTTATATATACTTCATCATTATCATATAAAAAGAATTGAATGGAGCTAATGCACACCTAGAGCCATATTATATGAACCTTAAGTTCATCTTCCACTCTTAGATATGCTAGTGTTGATATGTTTCTCTACTTGAGACTGCCTTGGTAATTTCACTTCCATTTTGAACAATGCATCAAATTTAGTTACTTTACATTCTTATCATGTGCCAATGATATAATGATTCTCACTTGATTTGATACAAGAAGGATCTTACAATAATAATGGTGCTTGGTGTACCAAAATAAAGTTTTTATATACTTTTTACTTGAATAGAACATTGTGTTAGAACTAATAAAAGTTATGTTTTCTCCTTGGGGAAATAAACATTTATAACCTAGAGTCTCATTAGGTGATAGTGTTAACCTTGGAGACCTTTATTCCCCCCCATCGAGTTGACTAAATGGAATTATAGACATAGCTATGTTATATTCATTGAAATTTAAAGACAATCGATCTTCTTCTCTTTAGTAATTCATTTATTTCTT
This sequence comes from Cunninghamia lanceolata, assembly GCA_027924645.1. Classification (NCBI taxonomy): domain Eukaryota; kingdom Viridiplantae; phylum Streptophyta; class Pinopsida; order Cupressales; family Cupressaceae; genus Cunninghamia; species Cunninghamia lanceolata. The sequence continues at coordinate 8,148,398 of BSBN01001107.1, read as the reverse complement.
AACCCTTGTGGTTGAAGCTCATTGAATTTAGAAATCATAGAGTATTTGCTATGTGCTTAGAATTTCAATGTGACTTTAGGATATTGAATTATAGTTTGATCTTACAAGTATTATTCCAAATAAGATTAGGGATATCATGAATAGATCTATTAGTAAACCTTGTGATGTAAAGATAGTACATGAACTTGGAGATAAAATTGCCTTAGGAAAACTTAATTCCTTGAGTGGACACCTGATAGGGATTCATTAACACTAGGGTTGCACAACAAACACCCCTTTTAGGTGGTTGTGATTGTGGATTTAATTACCTCCCTATTTTACCTGAGTGTGTGGCAGCTGACGAAGAACTGTCTGGGGCTGGGAATCACCCTAGAGAGGGCTGCATACCCACTCACAGTTGCATCAAACATAGTGCAAGATAGAACTACATATTCGCATACCCCAGTGTCAGTCACATCCAAAGGGGGCCTTGATCCTGTGGATACAGGGTATGTAGGTAGTCTGGATGGCGAAGGATGCCCCCAATACTCAGGTCCCCCAGATATAGGGTGTTCATTTATAATCAGCATCAAGATCTTAACTTTTCGTGCAGTGATTTCTGAGTCGTACTAATATGAGATTGTCTAGCTAGTTTTCGTGCATATGATAAGGAAACAAGTCACTGGAGAAAACGAAAGCTACCTAAAGTGAATACAGGATGTAATGAATGACTTAAGGTATGTGTTGATCCGTTGTTCCTGCATGTTATCTTGTGTAGTGTACTTTCTCTCTTTACTACATTAAGGGTGGTGAACTCTTTGGAACTTGATGATTTTAGAAAACTAAACTCTGGGTGTATAACGACTATAACATTCATTGAACACTTCTTATAGATTTAATAGTAAAATTTTCATAAATCTGCATTTCCTGTATCTGTTAGATCAAATATTTTGTTTCCTTGGTATTTTTCAAATTTAAAGTCAGTATTATTTTGTTATTAAGGAGTCAGTCCTTACACCTAGTCCAATTGGTCCTCATTTTTCAGGTGCATGTTCTCTGTACCTTATTCTCTACATTTTGTAATTTGGTCATTTGGACTTGTCTCTGAATTCAGTAGATTATAGTCACATGGTGTAATTAGGGTTTTATGATTAGTGAGTGAAACAAACTTGTAAAATCCTATTCTAAACACTTGATTCAGACTTAGTTAGCATAAAGGAATGTAGAAGAAATCTGTAGCTTGACCTCAAGCTTGATTCTTATCTTACTAATGTTTAGTTGGTGAAAGAATTACACTTAGTTTAGTTTTAAGGAAACCTACTTTTTTTTCAGAGTAAACAAAAATAATAAATGTAAATGATAAAGATTACAACAAGATGTGAAACCCTAGTTGGAGTAGGTGACTAAAGAACATGCATCAATAAGGAGATAGATCATGGAGGCTTGAACTTCCTTCAAGACCTACAAACAAGCATCATAATATCGACACAAAGAGATATTCAAACCATGAAGAACACTTGAGAATAGGAGATCAATTCATAAAAGCATAAGGTAAGCAATTCCAATCTTCTCTTAACAAGCTAAGATTCTCCATGTGTAAAATGAATAGTAAGACTCATTCTTATATGCATTCCTGCTCACCAACAATGAATAAAACCAATTTTGGTCAACATGTATAAGCCAAGCAAGTGTTCTAGGCTGACACCACAAAATAGGACCAAAGCCATCATCTGGGCCCAGGATGCTAGGCACCCTAGTTCTTTAGCCCCACAAACTCTAGGGCGTGTTAATTGAGGTGGATTTAGACCGGTCCTATGTTTATTTTATTGGGTTTATTCATCAGGATTGAGATTTAATCGTTTATTGTTTGAAAAGGTGTCAAAATAGGTCTTGATTAGCAAGGGTAAACATTTTACTCCATAACAATATGTATGTTGCATGCATGAGCTAGTCACACTATGTATATGTGGTGCAAGCCTAAGTTTTTCATATTTTGTATATGTGATGTATGTTTGAGCTAATGACTGGTTGTGAACATGTGATGTTTATGTGATCTATTCCCTATGTCATTTTGTGCGCGTTTGTACACCAATGTTGGCATTGGACTAATATTGATTGGAATACATTTACTATCATACTATTATGTATGGATTGTATTGGAAGCATAAGATTAACTAATGGTGATTTAAAAGTGAGCTTAGAGACCTCATGTCAAAGTAGAGGACGGAGCCTCTCTATTATATAGTATGAACTACAGAGCCTTTGATTCTAGGAAGAGATATGTAGGTAGGGTCATTATGAATGAACCCTCAAGGTTCAGGTTTGGGTCTAGGGACAACCCTAATATTAAGATCTTACCATATTGTAGTGTGAGTAAATGAGTTATGGCACAAAATTGTTGCCACAACTATAGTTGGTAAGGCTATGAGCTTGACACTTCTAAAATGGATAAAGGTTGCTTGGCCGAGTATGATAGACTTGAGGTGTTTTGTGTTAAAAATAAATATAATTTGTAGTAACTCACTCTACTTAAATATCATTGGCTTTAATGGTCACATAGTGAATAGCAATTTTACATCTCATTCAAGACAAAAAGTAGTAAATATTTGTCCTATAATTTTTATTGGTCAAAATTGACCTTTGATTGTTAAGTGGGCGATATTTAAGAATAGCCCTAGTAACTAGGGTGGTTATTACACTATCATCCCCCTAAAATTGAATAGGGTCTAGGGGTAAAAGGGTTTGTATAAACACACTCACAACATTACAATCCACCTCTTGCTCCAATTGTAATTACATCTCTTGACATAACTAAAATCAAGAGCTGTAAAGCAGCCAAGTTTCTGCCAAAATGTTCATGAATAGTCTTGTTTTGTTTTAATTTGTTGTGTTTATTTAGTTTTAGCAACAATGTTGATAATATAATAACTTTATAATAATCTTAAAATTTGTGAATTTTTTGGTTTAAGTTAGAGTTGACAGTTTTGTAATATTTACAATGAATGTTGAAAATTGATGACCTTTGAGATTCTACATTTAATAATTAGATTGCATAAAATGGAAGTTGCAAAGTACGTGATTTTTATTATACCTGAAGATTTATGATTATACTTCAAGTGAACTTGACAAAATGGATTATTTGATTGATACAGCCTCTAAGGCTAGAAATGGGCACCCTGACAATTAAAACTTGGTTCTTGATGGTCTGACAAGAGGCAAATATAGAAGGCGATAAATGCACTAGCCTTCAATAGTTTGCACTTAAGCTGCAATACAAAAGTTGTTAGTGCTATAAAAATCACTTAACATCATGAATACAAAGAGTTGTTAGTGCTATAAAAATCACTTAACATCATTATTTTAAAGATTTGAAGTTATAGCTTATAGTGAGGGACAAGTGAAACCCCAGAATTAGTTCTACCATATAACTAGCACTTGCACCAATAAGAGGATCATGGAATTCCTTAATTTTAATTTTTATTTACAGAGGAAATATTTAATTAATTAATTAAAATTAATTAAATCTTATGATTAAAGGTAGATTAGGGATTAAGGGAAATTTAATTAATTAATTATAATTAATTAAATTTCATGTGAAGGCAGGACTTATAGAATTGATCACTGGTCAATTTTTCCTATATATGCGTTAATATATATTTTAAAATTTTGATGTATTAGTCTATTATTATCATAGATTAAGGATATTATCTATGTAAATGATATATTATTATTATTAATTATTAAAGACATATATATAAATTTGGGATAAACTTATAAATTATATTTGTATTTAAATTCCTATTAGTATTAATATTGATTAGTAATAGGAATCTTATATAGTTATATAAGATTCCTATTACTAATCAATATTAATATTAATAGGAATTTAAATACATGTTTCTTAATATTTTTATTTTTATTTTTATTTTAGTTATAATATATTTAAATTGGTTAATAGGTGAGATGCTAAAAAAAATTTACTGCCTAATATTTTACCCATAAAGTCTCAAACTAGAAACTTAATAGTTTTAAGTATTAGTATATTATTATCATAGATTAAGGATATTATCTATCACAGAACTTTATAATATAAACCTTGATGATCCGCAATAATCGCCCTTATCGGGTGAAAGTTTTCTGCCAATTAGATTGAAGAAAAATCATTTTTCAAATATGTTTTGTTAAAATATTTGCATCTATACAATAGCAATAGCTAAATATTTTTTAAATAGAAAAACTATTTCAGTTCTCATTGGTTGCAAAAAGAATTATTAATAACTAGTTAACAACAAGCCTCGCCTATACTAACAAGAGACGCAATGCGTCATGTTCCTGCCTTTATGCGTTTAATGTTGGTGTAGTATATTGTGAGAAAGGAAAACTTGATGGGATGAGAATAGCTCATGCGAGTAATGATTTCATATGTCGAATTTAGTCTGCAGACCATCAAATAGAAGATTGAGAACAGAGGAAAAAGCATTAGATGAAAAATGTGCAATGAAATCTTAGATACAAGATAGTCTGAACAGATTATTTCATTATGTATTAAGGACCATAGTTCTTTTTTCTAAATACTTCGTGTGTACAGACTGTGTTGAGAATTAAAGCAAAAGAAATTGTTTGGGATTGCTATAGCAGTACTACTGATTATTGTAATTTCAATCTTCAACTGTGAGCCATAAATCATTCATCCTTGGTGTAAAAATCATGTTTGGCATCTACAGTTAAATATTTATTATTTGGAGATTAAAATAGCCACAATTGGTTCCTAAATTTGCGTCATAAAAGAGCAAATATTAATGCTTGCAATAAACTGCACAAGGAAATCTAACCTAAAGAGAACTTAGTGAGCCGGCAAAACTGTGAACTGTTGAATTGATTGAACCAATGAACCGGTTCAATGAAGCGGCTCAACTGTCGGCAGAACTTAGTGAGGCGGCGAAAGTGTGAACTGTTGAACCGATTGAACCAATGAACCGGTTCAATGAAGCGGTTCAATTGACCGGTTCAATGAAGCGGTTCAATAGACAGGTTCAATGAAGTGGCTCAACTGTCGGCAGAACTTAGCGAGGCAGCGAAAATGTGAACTGTTGAACCGATTGAACCAATGAACCGGTTCAACCGACCGGTTCAATGAAGCGGCTCATCTGTCGGCAAAACCTAGTGAGGCGGCGAAAGTGTGAACTGTTGAACCGATTGAACCAATGAACTGGTTCAACGGACAGGTTCAATGGAGCGGTTCAACTGTCGGTAGAACTTTGTGAGAGGGTGAAAGTCTGAACTGTTGAACAGATTGAACCAATGAACTGGTTCAACTGAGTGGTTCAATGAAGCAGTTCGACTATCGGTAGAAGTTAGTGAGGTGGCGAAACTGTGAACTGTTGAACCGATTGAACCAATGAACCGGTTCAATGAAGTAGTTCAACCGAGCAGTTCAATCAAGCGGTTCGACTGTCGGTAGAAGTCAGTGAGGCGGTGAAAGTGTGAACTGTTGAACCGATTGAACCAATGAACCGGTTCAATGAAGTGGTTCAACTGAGTGGTTCAATGAAGCGGTTTGACTGTCGGTTGAAGTTAGTGAGCCGCCGAAAGTGTGAACTGTTGAACCGATTGAACCAATGAACCGGTTCAATGAACCGGTTCAACCGAGCGGTTCAATGAAGCGGTTCAACTGTCGGCAGAACTTAGTGAGGCGGGGAAACTATGAAATGTTGAACTGATTGAACCAATGAACCGGTTCAATAGAGTGGTTCAATGAAGCGGTTCAACTATCGGCAAAAATTACTGAGGTGGTGAAACTATGAACTGTTGAACTGATTGAACCAATGAACTGGTTCAATGAACCGGTTCAACCGAGCGGTTCAATGAAGCGGTTCAACTGTCAGCAGAACTTAGTGAGGCGGTGAAACTGTGAAATGTTGAACCGATTAAACCAATGAACCGGTTCAATGAACCAGTTCAACGGAGTGGTTCAATGAAGCGGTTCAATTGTCGGCAGAACTTAGTGAGCCGCCGAAAGTGTGAACTGTTGAATTGATTGAACCAATGAACTGATTCAATGGAGTGGTTCAATGAAGCGGTTCAACTGTCGGCAGAACTTAGTGAGCCGCCGAAAGTGTGAACTGTTGAACTGGTTCAATGGAGTGGTTCAACGAAGCGGTTCGACTGTCAGCAGAAGTTAGTGAGGCGGTGAAACTATGAACTGTTGAACCGATTGAACCAATGAACTGGTTCAATGAACTGGTTCAACCGAGTGGTTCGATGAAGCGGTTCAACTGTCGGCAGAACTTAGTGAGGTGGTGAAACTGTGAAATGTTGAACCGATTAAACCAATGAACTGGTTCAATGAAGCGGTTCAACTGAGTGGTTCAATGAAGCGGTTCAATTGTTGGCAGAACTTAGTGAGCCGCCGAAAGTGTGAACTGTTGAACTGATTGAACCAATGAACCGGTTCAACCGAGCGGTTCAATGAAGCGGTTCTACTATCGGCAGAACTTAGTGAGGCGGTGAAACTGTGAAATGTTGAACCGGTTCAACAGACCAGTTCAATGAAGAGGTTCAACTGTCGGTAGAACTTAGTGAGCCTGCGAAACTGTGAACTGTTGAACCGATTGAACCAATGAACTGGTTCAATGAAGCGATTCAATCGAGTGGTTCAATGAAGTGGTTCAACAGTCGGTCAAACTTAGTGAGGCGGCGAAAGTGTGAACTGTTGAACTGATTGAACCAATGAGCTAATTCGTAGGGTGGCCTAAGACCTGAGGTCCACAAAAATAGATTTCCACAATCTCTTTGGAACTAATAAAAGTGATTACAAACCGTATTTTTTGTTGACTAACTTGGTAATTGCACATGAAATACATGACTTTATGTATTTTCTAATGTCTAACCTAAGGTGTGGCCAAAATAAGTGCTTATACAACACTACAAGGGTCATTTCTACTCTAAATATCCTACAACCTTGCTAAAATGAGCCTCCCAAAGCAATTTCTATCTCTCTACCTCATGTAGAATGCACAAGTGCCCAATGTTGTAGGGAAGTCCATCCTATAAGTAGAAATCTTGAATTGGATTACAACAAAGCAAATTTTGATATATCTCAACAAAATCCTTGTTAGAAAGATAAAATTATAATCATGCATTGACTTTATGTTCAAAGGTGTAGAGAATAAAAAGGATAGATTGAAATGGTAAATGACTTAGATAATCTACAATTAGATTAGCACTTTCCTTCTTACACTTGATGTTTAGGTGGAATTGTTGAAGATAAGAAGATATTTTTTATGCTACTCATTATTGTAAATTATGTTTTATTTGTAAGAATTTAAGTGGCTTGTGATATATGCAGATAACTATCTCCTTTTCCAAATTATAATGCTTCCAATGTTTACATTCCTACACAATCACATAAAGGTCATGATTATATGTTGGGCATTTTATAACTAGTGTAATGAATATATCACTATGGTATTCAACCAAATGATCATGATGAGTTGGGACAACTCTAAGTGCATATTGTAATTCATTAGTATCAATCATAAATGGTTGCTAAAGATCTAATAATAAAAGTACTAATGCAAAATAAAGTCTATATTTATTTTAATTCTTTCTATTATGTAGTTATCTAGACGAACCTTGCTTTGGTGCAATATTTGGTAACCTAGTTTAGCAATTTTAAGTTGCATGCAAAAATCCAAGTAGAAACCTCCTATATAAATTTGTCAATCCTAAGAATCTATAGATCTATGTGAGATTCTTTGGTTGTGGCGCACTCATCATTTTACCTAGATGAATTGAATCTTGGTTGGGTCCATATGCAATTTCTATGCATCTACAATGTGTCCCAAATACCATGCCTCCTCCTTAGTAATTGAACACTTCTCCATGTTTGCATACAACTTATGTTTTTTGTAAATTGTTAAGCACTTTCTCAGTATGGTCCACAAATGTTAATTCTATTGGGACCCAACCTAAAAATGCAAAAAAAAATCCTAAGTCTATTGCCCCTTTGTTGCATTGACCCTTTTATGCCCGTCATATATAATTGATTTGAGAAATCTTTCAATGGGGTTTCCCTTCAAGGTCAATTTTAGTCTTGGAGTTGTGCATTGCCTTTCCCATGTTCCTATCATATGTTGGAGTGTCCAATACATAAAAGTTGGAGGGAAAAGAGATATAGCAATAAAGAGTTAAGTAGTGATAGATATTCACATGCACCTTGTATAAAGCTATGGAATAGATTGTTAAATGTAAATGATGATTCAAATGCAATGGAACATGTTTTGTACCAAATTATTTGTGTTGAATGATGATTTGGTGCACTGTTGTGATAAATGTTTCACTAAGCCAATGTGTTTTTAAAAGTATAGATAGTTTTGTGCAAATTACTAACTTCTACTAAACAATTCATCCATGTGACACCACCACAACCGGCTTTTTTTTTTGTTTTCTTTGCCGTGGAAAATTTCATGCTAGAAAATTTTCTTAACTTGTCAGTTGTTAAAGCTAGTGGAATGCAAAGTGTCCACACCAGTGCATACCACATAAACCACTATAATTATCCATGCGTCTCTCTGTACTGTGTCCACCGCATGCTTAGCCTATGATTTGACAAATACAACATTGGCAGGCTTTAAAATTACATAATTTTGAAATACATAATCTCGCCACAGTGAAGCAAAAAATTCTTTCAAAATTATATAGATTGAATGGCTCTGTATTCTTATTTAATATCTTGAACAAATTTCCCATTGATTTTAAGTTAAAGGCAAGCAATCTATTGCATGGTATGGTGATGCAATGGGTCGTTTTAGGGTTTGTAGCAGTAGCAGAGGCAATTATATTAGTGGTTTTAACAATTGCTAGAATTAGCATGCATTGTTAACTGTGGTACCTTTCAGCCTGTTTTTGCTGCTGAATATCTATTAGAAATACGAGGTGAGTCCAGCCTATTTTTTGTTTATTACAAGCATTGCATATACTTGTCAACCATGGGATAGAGAAGAGAGCTCTTTGAATTTTTTTGCTTCATGTTTGATAGAGATTTTTGGTGTTCTGTACAGTGCTTTTCACATCTAATGTTTTAAGAAAAGTTCAAGTTGCTATCAGTATTGTATGTACTTTCAAAAAACTCAAAGTAAGGCTATTATGCAAACAAGTTTCTCCTAATGTCATTGAGCTCAATATTAAGGCTATTATGCAAACAAGTGTCTCCTAATACCATTAAGCTCAATATTTGTTTTCATTTATTATTCATATGGTGCTTGACCTTGTAGTGTTTCCATAAATAATGAACATGGCTTGGTTTAGAGAGTTCTTTTTTATAATTACAGTGCTGCTTGTTTTTCGTTAAGTGTTTCTACTGTAATTCACCTTGGTGCTTCGCCTTTGTAGTGTTTTCTTTGTATAATTCACATCAATGCTTGATATTTGTATTAGAATAGTTCTTAAGAATTTTGTTTGTCATGATGTTTAGGCATGATGTGCCTTAGGTCTCTTTTATTGTTATAGAATAAGAACAGCGACTAATTTAATAAAAACTTAAAGTTATTAGAAGTTACTACGATAATAATATAGCTATTTTTTAAAACAAACATTTTGTGCGCTAGATGCAAAAGGTTAAGAAGGGTAACCATTATTGTGGCATGCAATCAAACATGCAAATAAATGACTGCACATAACTATAGATAATATGTATTTTCCTATGTTGCATCAGTAATTCAAAATTCGTATTTAGAAATTTTTGAATTACAAGGATTGGAAGTTGGGATGGATAAGTCAGGAAACAACACAAAATTTGGGGTATACTCCTTAAGTCAATCAACATAAAACAATATCAAAAAAGGCATAAGCATTTTGTAACTCCAACAATCACTGTCATAAACTTCCAGATATTACTAAAAACTTCCAAAAAGAAATTCAGGAATATGAAATCAAGTCATGGTTTCTTCTGGGAAACTTCTAAATTGGAGCCATAAACTCAAGAAACCAATTTTCAATCCCTTTGTGATTTCCACAGGTAAACATTTTGAGATATACATCAGGAATCAACCATGTCTTCCAACATTTCGGGTCAAACTTAAAGAATCCTCTTCGAGGGTTTAGATCTTATTGATATTCTAACAATTTCCAGGTCAAGAAAACATCCAGAATCATCAAAATGGATTTCCAGGTTGTTGAGCCATTTTCATTTTTGTATTGCCATTCCATGGGAATTAAATTTACTTGTTCAAAGAGGAAGCAAAAAAGAGAAAATGGGAATCAAACTACTGTAACTGAAATAACTGAGAAATACAATATGTTTTTTAGAAGATCTTGGGTGACTATATGCTTGCTCTTCATGGTTTATAACTTAACAATAGAGACACCATAGCAGAACTAAAAGCTGCCACATAGAATCCTTATAAGACCTGGTCCTCTGCAAGCATCATAAGCTCCATTTGTTTCATATTTTCTTCATTTTATCTGTATAGATACTTGTGTGATAGTTGAAGAACCACCAATAGCTGGATATCTTCTATATATGTATTTTATGACCTATTCAAGATGCACTCGACTCAGTTGCCTAAATCTGTGAAATCCCTGAAGTGAATTTGAAGTTTTGTAAATTAGTATAATCATCTTGTAATCCCTGAAAATAGATTAAAAATATTTATTCATTTTTAAAATAACCCTAACTTGCTCTTCTCAAACTAATTGTTATCAAAAGCTTCAATGGTGTAAACGATCCTCAATGCTCCTATGTAATGAAGTCCTAATACTGTTTGTAACAGAGTCAAGGTTGGTCCAAAGCGTTGGGTTGTGAGTCTAAAAAGATGATTGTATAATGAATTAATGTTTAAAGATTTGTTAGTTGTTGTGGAAACTAATATTTGTAGCAATTTGTCTTTGTCCAAATATTTTTTAAGATATTTTCATGAGTGAGATTATTTGATATTGAGTGCCTTAAGGAAAAAAGCTCATCTGGCACACTCCTAGTAGCTTTGTATTTGACATATGTCTCTTTGAATCTATGCCTTCAAAGGCCGTTCTTTGTTATATGGTACACTATTTCCTATAGCCTGGTATCACAAATTGTTTAGACTGAGCCTTGAATTGAGTTGTGGCTTTGACCTGCCAGAATGACAGCGTCTTGGCAGTATCTCCTTCCCTATGGTGCGTCGCTGATGAAAGGTGGAGTCTTCAAATTTATATGTTGAGACTTTCTTTTGAAGATAGTGCCTTCATCTTGAATACACTGCAACTTCCTTTTGCTTTTGGAGGCCCTTGGTCTCTTATTGAATGCTGGTTTCAACTCTTGGTATAGAGGCATTTCAAATAAACCAGCGTAACCCTAAGCAAAGGCGCTCGGCCTATTCGAAGCATTGCAACTCGTTCAGAGCATCAATGTTATAATATTGCAGGACTCGGCCTAAGAATTTCAACACTGACATTTTACAATGAGCATGCTACAATGGAATCAAAAGTTCCAATGGCACGAGTCACAACTTTGAATCATGGCACTGGTTTTATAAAGAAGAATGGCTATCAAAATACAGGTGCATACAAATCTTTTCACATGTATGGCCCACCCTATCTCGGCCTCTATAAAGTTTCAATATTCCTAACCATTTGAAGATCAAACACAAAGGTGTTGTTATAGGAATGCATATCCATTTATATTGATGGTGCAGCTGTTTTGAGTCAAAATGGGAAATGCTACCATTGTGCAAACAAGCTCCAGCTATCAATAAGGCACGGCTTTTGAAGGACCATAGTAAACACACAAAAGAAACAATATATATATATATATATATATATATATATATATATATATATGGAAAAAAACCTAAATTATATTTTGAAACCATACATAAAACATCAATAAGAACCTCTACAATTTCAAAGAATCTTAATTAATATAACAAAAATTATGACTATTCTTAAAACATTTTCCATTCAATAGTCAAAGGTTAAATTTTAACCAATAAAAATAAGAAAAAATATTTGCCAATTTTTATTATAGGTGAAGTGTAAAACTACTATAAACTATTTAACCACATAATAGTGTTTAAGTAGACTGAAAATATATATAATCAGTAACAACATCTAACACTTTGTATCCCTAAACAGAGAATCATAAACTCTAAACAATAAACAATAAATCAATTAACATTTTCAGATTAACTGTTCATTAAAGACTGGACTGTTTTAAATGAATTTCTGGGAAGACTGGACTGTGATAAGCGAAGACGAAATGACTTATAGACTTGTTTGCGGGTCATTAACGTTCTCACTCCATACTGGCCGATATTCCCATCATTGCCGGTCGTGAACTAGTGTAAAAACTAGTGTATTTCAACCTCATAAATATATTGATCCAACTCATAAAATGACATATTTCTTTCTCTTAATAAATTCTAAAATCAATAAGGCAGATTACTATATTCCACTAGCAATGATGTTTTGGAAACTTTCCAAAAAGAATAAATAAAAAAATAAATATTCCCATGCCTGTCGTGAACACTACTTTAACATCAAAAGCAAGAAATCGTGCCAGCAAATTTCTAGGGTGCGCACCTTATCGCACATATTATTCGTTTCAGATTTCTGAAATTTCAAATTTCGTTTCAGATTTCCAACCATAGTAGGTTCAAGGAATATGGTGATAGGAACAACCGACGAGTTTATAAAACTTTACGGCATGAATTTTTCTACGGCGTGAGACAATTCCGAGCACTATGATGCTCACATATAAAAGCCTATGGGCTAATTATACAGAATTAGCATTATATATATCCATTTCTTATTAGATAAGAAGGTCCCTGTATTATTATATTCCCTATCAAAACATAATGTATTTCTCCAAGGCAAACCAAATAATTATTTGTCAACCATACAGGCAACGTCACAGGTTTTAAATTAACTTTCTTTTGGTAAACGTGAAAGCCATCACAGATTACATCAAATCCCAAGGCTATAGAGGCCAAGTGCCAACGCTGCAGAAGCCAACCCTAAACCTTAATGCCAAGTGCCAACGCTGCAGAAGCCAACCCTAAACCCTAATGCCAAGTGCCATGACTGCATTTATTTAAAAAGTGGTTCGTTATAAGGACGACACCAAAGACCTATGACAAATTATTGTTGAGCCGACTAGGACTCATAAATAAGATATTAAGCCTGCTTATGCCTCACTCTCACTAGGGTTAGAAATTTAACCAGAGGATAGCTCTATCTTCATGTGAAACAGCCTTCAAGTCTTTTTTATTATTCTGGTGGAGAGCATGTTGATTTGCAGAGCTTAAAATGGCTTGTATGTCGAGCTGTACAGAAATAGGAATTCCCACGAAGCTTAATGCTCCGAACCTCACTTCTTCCCATTGTAAGTCACTGAAATTTTAACACATTAATTTCAATGACATGAGTTGATTTTTTCAAAATATGTTTTATTAATTTGTCCAGCTAATAATATCTTCTCTTTTTCGACTTTCAGCTCTACACGTGAGTATATTTTGCTTCCCTCTACAACAGATACACAATGAATATGTGTAAAACCTTAAAAAAAAATTAATATATATACAGAGTATATGAAACCATTGTAGATACACAATGAATATATGCAAAACCTAAAAACATACAATATATAAACATTGAGTATGTGAAACCAGTTGTAGATACACAATGAATATATGCAAAACCTAAAAAAATTCAAATATATATATTGAGTATATAAAAACATTTTGAGATGAAACAGGGGATACACGACAGAGATTGCTCCAGCCATCCAAACGACATCAACCACGCAGTGTTGATCATGGGGTGTTCATCCAAAGAGGGCAAGGACTACTGGATTCTGTAGCAGCACCGTGAGCTCAATTTTCCAGAAAGTTGGCGAGGGTTTGCATGGCCTCAACCTGCATCTTGAGCGCCGTTATGTAATCCGCCATTTTCTCTAGAAGAAGCGGTGTGTCCAGGCCAAGGCTTCCTTGTAAAAGTGCCCTTAGGGTTTCTAACCTTCACACCATGCTTTGCTCTTCCTTGCTAGGGTTTCTGTGCCTCACAGGGCTTGCCTTACAAGAAAAAGAACTCAATTTGCACTGGTTGGCAGCTGATTTTGTTAAGCAGAATGAAGATCCAAGAAGATTGGTGGTAGATTTCATGCCCCAATGCAGATGGAACTTTGCCCAGTCTTGTCCTCCTCCTCCGCGGCCACCTACAAACAAAGTCTCTAAACTTTAGGGTTTTAAGCATAAGAGTCTATTGTCAATTGTTGAATTTCAAATGATATGTAATTAAGGTTGAAGATTGTAATTGGGATTTGTAATTAAATTATAGATTCGATGACGCAAGAGTTGTGTTTGTTTTGGATGGTCATCTCACCGTCCGTTTGTTTTCATTGTAAAGGACGTCCGTTGATTATTATCTGTGTGTATGTAATCTGATTCGCTGGAAATTTGTTAACCATGGATCCACTCAGCTTTAAAATCATAATAAATGATCTATTAAATGCATATAAAAGGTTTTTTGGCATCTTTGAAAATTCAATAAATTTTAAAATCATTATTTCATTTTTTAGACTTACTGTTCACAACATAGACCAATCAGAAAACAGATAAATGGTATTTTTTAAATGATTAAATAAAAATAATAATAATGAACTATAGCATTGTGGTTGCAAATTTTTAGTTCTTTAACATGATTGGACGAATAGTTTGGGAAATTGCATCTAGCCGATGCATTAGTATACCTGCCGAAGGCAGGAACTAATAATTATGAAAATATTAACTAAAATGTTAAACATAGATTACTAATCTCGTTGTGTTAAATATAGATTAATTCTAGATGTAGCCAACATTAGCATGATCACATCTTATCGTTAAAAAAAATTATAGGAATCTATTGGCCAAAATTGTAGAAACTGAAAAACACTCTTTAATTTATTGTGCTGCCCGTTATTTTCTGAACTTTCCTGATTTTTAGTATAATTTAGTATACGGAGTAAATGACGAGGTTGAATTATCCAGCATGAATTGCTTTTTTAGGGGCTATTTGTATATATATCTTGGCATTCATGTACTGTGGGTATTCAGCCATTCGATTTGAAGGAGAATATTAAGTCTTGTAGTGGAGTTGCATCTGACATGGAGTTGGGCAGTAATCATCTGGTGCGGTTTGTGGTGATGATGATGACGGTGATGATGATAATGATGATAGGGCTCTCTGCTGTTTCTGTGCATGCAGTCTCCATGTGTGAGTTGTCAGACATAAAATTTAATTGGACATACTATCCTGGCGTTAATAAATTTGAACTGGAATTATACAGTAATTGTACTTGTGATGCCAAGAATGTCTATATCAGACTCTTGGACAGACCTGGAGGGATGACCAGGAACTTCCTACTAGGAACTGTTAATTCAGGTAAGGTTGTAAAAGGCCAAATTGATAATCCATTTCCTGGGGGTGATCCCCATTTTGATACGCAGACAGTATCTGCCGAATTTTTCAACTGCAAGTGTGGGCTCGGAGACATTAGAACTCATTGGGTATACGATCCTCCCAAAGATGCTTATGAGATTTATCTACACAATCGTTGTAATTGTGATGCCAAGAATATTTATGGCGAATTGTTGGAAGTTTCCAGTGGACGAGTTATTAAGCCCTTCTGAGCAGGACTAACTATTAATGCGGACAATATTTTCCTAGTCCCAATTTATAATCCATTTCCTGGGGCTGGTCACTCTTTGCAAATAAAGATAACAGCTGCCGAATTTTACAACTGCAAGTGAAGGAAATCCATCACTGTTCCTCTTCTTCTTCACAAATAAAGTCTTTTTTTTCCCTCAAAGTTCAACATTTAGTTTAATTTTTTTAACCTAATGAAGAAGCCTAGAATCTATCATACTGTTAAATTGTGTTTTTGACCCTATTCAATAATAATAATCCATTTTTGTTTAGTATTTAGTTTAATTCATACTATTAGCATTATTGTGAATCAGAATAATGTTAATATATCCCTATCACTCTACTTAAATATCATCCATTTCAATGGTTAAACAGTCAATAGTAATTTTTTTTTGTATTTTGACCATATTCAATAATAATAATCATTTTTTGTTTAGTATTTAGTTTAATCCATACTATTAGCATTATTGTGAATCAGAATAATGTTAATATATTCCTCTCACTCTACTTAAATATCATCCATTTCAATGGTTAAATAGTCAATAGTAAATTTTTCTTATGAAGGTCATCTACATATTTGCTGAGAGTTAAGGACTGAGGGGTGAGGGGTATCCATTCTCCCAAATTTGTTGGGGCCTTGTACCAGTACCAAGGGCCCTTTGACGTCAATAGTAATTTTACACATTATCCATAACAAAAAGTGGTAAATATTTATCCTTTATTTATTAGTCAAAATTGACCTCTAATGGTTGAAGTGGATGATGTTCAAGAATAACCTACTCAGAACTTAAATTAATGACTGTATGATCATATTTAACTATTTTATTATAAAATGTAATTAAATTTTTAAGAAGATTATATAATTTGAAAGAGGAAATTTTAAACAGATCAAAAATTATATAAAATTATAGTAAAATATATATCTGATTTATTATATATTTTTAAAATAAAATATATTTTCATATTTAAAAGATAATTAAAAGACAGTTCTGAATTAATAACTGTCCAAAACAATGGCCTAGGAGGCAGGGTCTACCGTTAAATTTAGGCCCTGCAAATCCTACATATCTTATTGAAATCTATTTTTAACAAATAATCAGTATGCTGATTTTTAACTGAGATTTACAAATATCCATGTGCTTATTTCAGTTTTTATTAAATTTGACAGAGAAAGAAATCAATGTTACATACAGCTAAAATTCCTGAAATATTGGAGAATTGAATGTTCTTTCCAAATAGATCAATGTTGTTGGTATTTTGAGCACCATAAAAATATGGTGTTGTATTGGCGAGTCGGCGACCACTATATGTGTTTCTAACCTGACTATATTTTTAATATTGAGATGACTATGTATATCCAAGGCAAGAATAACAAGTAATCAATCTTTGTATGGGCACTGATAAGATTATATTAAAATTGAGAGATGATGTTCAACATACCATGTAAAGAATTTGAATCTCAATACCATTTGTCTCTGTTTGAGAGGCACCCTATATGCTCTTTCTAAGTTCTTCCCCTCCTTTCTTCCATTCTAGCCTGTTCAATTTTAAAACTTTTCTAACATCATCATGCATTGATCAATGATCTCTCAAAAACAATGCTCAATACTTAAACATATCTTTTGTTTGCAAGACATATACCTAGAATTGAATGTCCCATTTCTCTTAAGAAAGAATCGTGGGAAACATGTCATTGCTTTGAAGATTATATCGTTATTTGTTTAAAATAAAATATTTAACTGCAGGTTTCTTTTCATTGCTGTTAGTCAATCCATATTAACATAGAGTCATGTGAAGAGCTTCAACAACAATAGTGTTGGCTTTGTTCAATAGGTCGTGCATGTTGTTAGGTAGGATTGCATGTGACTTTTTAACTTTGTAGTTTTAGTTTTTTTTTGTTTTTTTTGTTTTTGGATTGTAGGTTACTAGTTGATCCACATGAGTCTCTAGGTCCCTCTAACCACTCTTTCAAACACTCCATGCTTGGTTTCCATGTTAATCATTCCATGCAAGAAGCTAATGTAGTGGATATTCTTGGAGGTCTAGTTCAATGACAATAATTTTCTTAGAAAACAAGTGCCACGTAGCTTCGTAGTGTTGTAATTGTATTATGTGTTTTAGTTCTAATTTTTTTGTTAGATTAAATATTTGAATACAATATCTTGGAAAGACTGAAATTACATTGTAATTAGCTACATTAAGTAGTTGAATACAATAAATTGGAAAAACTAATTAGAATGGCCATGACAATGCATTGTGAAATGTATTGTTCCCTATTCTGGTATGTGTTGTACTAGGGTTGATGTGTATGTTAGATGGATCTACCTTGTAGTTCAGCAAAATTATAAAATTCGTAACTATGGCTTGACTTTTATTTATCGGTAAATCCATAGTTTCAAGAACTTTTTCTTGATTTAGGGTTCAATTGGCAAATCTTACAAAATCAGAACTTTAGCCTTATCTGGGATACGTATATCAGCAAAATTCTAAAATTCATAATTTTAGTCTGATAGGCGAGCTTAGGCTTTGTCGGCTAGAATCTGTGATTTTGAGCTTACTCTTATCTTAGCATTTATCGACAATAATTAAATAGCACAAATGATTGTAAAAGAAAACAAAAAAAAGAAATTAAAATAACAAGCAAAAGTGGTGGATTAAGAACTTTCCTCATAGTCATTTATCGGTGAAAGTGCAGAGATGTGAACTATGCCTTGTTATTGGTAGGTCAGGGGATTTGAAAACCTATGAACTAGTTCTAAAATCTTAGGTTCTTTTGATGGAAGTTTTCCCAATAAGGCTTTGTGTTATAAAAAATTTAACATTTTGTTTGAAACACATGTTATAGAATGATTATCGACTATTGCTTATATATTTGAACTTTATTTTTGGTTCCTAATTTCATAAGTTCCACGATTTACCGATTAGCTGATTATACGATAGGAAGTGACTATATACTTATTCTCGCAGTGTGGCATGAATTAGTTCATAAGTTGACAAGAATGCCAAAATGTCGATTTCCTGGCACAATATAGCTAATTTGCTCTTTATTGGCAAATGTTGCAATTTGTGAACTTTATCCACGATCTATGCTTATCAGCAAAAGTGGCAGATTTAGAACTTCCTCATAGTCATTTATTAGTGAAAGTGCAGAGATACAAACTTGCCTTGTTATCAACAAGTCAGGAGATTTCAAAACCTATGAACTAGTTATAAAACCTTAGGTTCTTCTGATGGGAGTTTTGTCGGTAGGGCTTTGCCTTAGAAAAAAATTAAAATTTTGTTTGAAACATACTATGCCTTATTATCAACAAGTCAAGAGATTTGAAAACCTAAGAACTCATTCTCAAACCTTAGGTTCTTTCGATGGGAGGTTTCCTGATAAGGGTTTGTGTTAGAAAGAAATTAACATTTTTGTTTAAAACACATGTTACAGAATGCTTATCAGCTTTTGCTTATATATTCAAACTTTGTTTTTGGTTCCTAATTTCATAAGTTCCATGGGTTACCAATTAGTCAGTTATATGACAAAAAGTGATAATATACTGATTCTTGCATCGTGGCATGAATTAGTTCATAAGTTGTGGTGCAGGAGCACCTAGTTGATTGCATGCATATATGAAGCAATTTTGTCATTTTTAATTTTTGTTTTCTGTAATAAGGTCATTTTGACCATGTGTCATGTGTGTTTGAGTCCTTGTTAGGTTGCTAGGTATTTTGTGGGACCTAATTGTTCAGTTTTGTAAATGTTGTCTTTATTGCAAAAATGCAAAATCAAGGAATGTGAAGAGTCATAGGTTCAAAATGAGAAGTTGAATGGTTGGAAAATTGAAAAGATAGTTAGTATCACTTGTTTTGGGTTATAAATAGTTTGAATAATCCTTGGAAAGTCGAGCCAAGTTTGGGGTTGAAGTTTTAGACAAAAATCAATAAAGAAGCTTTGTTTTTTGCATTTTCTAAACATTAAATTGTTGTTTTAGAGCTTGGTACGGATCAGTACGTCATTTCTATGGCCTTCATGTGGTATGGTTGGAAATATAATTGAAGCTACTTTCTACTAGTTTTCGTTGAACTCAATTTCATTGTGTTTTGAGCAATTATGTCCATTTTACTAAAACAAGTCTAAAACCCTAGTAAGCCTAATTTGAGGGAAAATAGCCCAAATTTGAAGGTTTTCGTACAAAATAACCTACCCTAATTTTTAGATATGTTAAAAAAGCATGAAATGGGTATTTGAAGAAAGTTTTCTTTCTTGGACATCAGTTCTGGTTTAAAAATTATGGCCAAAAAACTTTATTTGTTACACCACTTTAAGCCTAATCAAGAGCAGGATAGTCAAGATTTGACCTCTATGTTCCAAATCAACCCAACCTAAAAATTGGATATGTTGTCAAAGGGCATAAAGGGTATCTAAATCTACCCTTTTGTTTTTGTTTCAATATCTTTCTGGAAAGTTATGGTGGAAATTTCCTATTTCAAGTACTACTAGGGGAATAAGAGAGTTTGTGAATAAACCATCAAGATAGGGTTTCAAGATAACAAAGGTTGGTTGATTGTGATTGGGATAATAACCTCCCACCCTACTCTACATCAAATTGGTATCAGAGCTTGAAGATCTGGGCAAGATAAGTTCTTGGAGTTTCTGTATTGTCTTTTTGCATGTTGAAAGAAGAACCTAGATGCCAAGAGACCAGGCCAGGAAAAAGAAAGAGGCCTGAGGTGAGGTATCACAAAGAGAAGAAGAAGCAACATGAAAGAGACTTTATTGAGAAAGAAGAATGGAAATGTTGATAAGATTAGTCCGTGGACACTTGCAGAGTAAGGAGGTACCAAGTAAGAAACCAGTGATGAGAAAAGAGAAAAGTGAGATAAAGAAGAAAAATGAGAAGGAAGAATAGATGAATGTCTAGCAAGAGATAATAGAGTTGTGGCACACCTTAGAAGAAATAGAAAAAAGAATGGAGGCATTCCTTGAGATGTAGTATTTGCTTGAGAGAGCAAACTAGGAGAATGGTTGACATTTACCAATAAGAAAGAAGGTAAAGTGGCCTATCAAGAAGATCATTTAGAGGAGAAGAAGACAAGAGAGGATAGCAACACCAGACTTTGGAGAGTCTTTGTTGATAATGGAAGAACCTATGCCATCTAAGGAGGTGGAGAAAGTAGATATTGACACAATAATCAGACCTAGGACAGTCATAATAGCAATACACATTGATGAGTTTCCTTGGGACATACAAGACATGTTGAAGGATAGTATAGACGTTGTTGTTAATGAACCTACTAATTCATTACCTCCAATAAGAAGGATCAGTTATCATTTAAGGATGTTAGAGGATAAGGTTGAAGTGGAGTATATGGTGCAAGGAGACAAGGAGGAGACCTCAAAGTCTCAATATTTTATTTCGAATCTTTCATTGGACTATGTATGTGTAGGTTTGTTAGACAAGGAGATCAAAGTCATTGAGAAGTAGGCTCTTGAAAGAGATTAGATTTAGAGGAGGATACCAAAAAAAGAATACCTTACAAGGATGAAAGAAGACAAGGAGCTATGAAGACAACCAAGTGCAAGCAAGTTGAAGAAACAAATGCAAAGTCTAGAAGACATCAAGGCAATAGTACAGATGAATTAGAAGACCAGAAAGAAATAGCAGACTTGCACTCAAGTGGAGTTAAGTTTTTCTTTCCCTTGGGAGTATGGTGTAGGACCACATACATGATTTCATGCCTATATGAAGCAATTTTATCATTTTATCATTTTGTTTTGTGTAATAATGTCATTTTGACCATGTGTCATGTGTTTGAGTCCTTGTTAGGTTGCTAGGTAATTTGTGGGACCTAATTGTTCAATTTTGTAAATGTTGTCTTTATTGCAAAAATCCAAAATCAGGGAATGTGAAGAGTCATAGGTTGAAAATGAGAAGTTGAATGGTTATAAAACTAAAAAGGTAGTTAGAAACAATTATTTTTGGTTCTAAATAGTTTGAATAAGCCTTGGGAAGTTGAGCCAAGGTTGGGGGTTAAGGTTTTACACACAAAATCAATAAAGAAGCTTTGTTTTCTACATTTTCTGAACATTAAATTTTTGTTTCAGAGCTTGGTACAGATCAATATGGTATTTGTATGACCTACATGTGGTATAGTTGGAAATATAATTGAACCTACCTTCTACTACTTTTTTTTGCACTTAATTTCATTGTGTTCTGAGCAAGTTATGCCTATTTTACTAAAACAGGTCTGAAACCCTAGTAGGCCTAATTTGAGGGAAAATAATCCAAATTTGAGGGTTTCTGTACAAAACAACCTACCCTAATTTTGAGATATTTTAAATAAGGGCCAAATAGGTATTTGAATCAAGTTTGTTTTCTTGGAGATCAGTTTTGGTTTGAAAATTATGGCAGAAAAACCCTACTTGTTGCACCACATTAAGCCTAATCAAGAGTAGGACAATCAAGATTTGACCTCTCTGTTCCAAAACAACCCCACCTAAAAATTGGATATGTTGTCAAAGGGAATAAAGGGTATCTGAAACTACCCTTCTATTTTTGTTTCAAAATCTTCTTGGAAAGTTATGGTGGAAAAACCCTGTTTCAAGTACTACCAAGGGAATAGGAGAGTTTGTGAATAAACCATCAAGCTAGGGTTTCAAGATAACAAAGGTTGGTTGATTGTGATTAGGATGATAACCTCCCACCATGCTCTACATTAGTTGACAAGAATGCCAAATTATCGATTTCCCGACACAATATAGGTATTTTTCTCTTTACTGGCAAATGATGCAATTTGTGAACTTTGTCCATGATCTATGCTTATCAGAAAAAGTGCAAGATTTAGAACTTCCCTCATAACCATTTATTAGAAAAAGAGAAGAGATGCGAACTGTGCCTTATTTTGGGAAGTTGGCAGTTTTCAAAACCTATGAACTAGTTCTAAAACCTGAGGTTCTTCCGATGGGAGTTTTGCCGATAAGGCTTTGCCTTAGAAAAATATTAAGATTTTTTTTTGGAATAGAATATGTCTTGTTATTAGCAAGTCAGGATATTTGAAAACATATGAACTATTTCTAAAACCTTAGGTTCTTCTGATAGGAGTTTTCCTGATAAGGCTTTGGTTATAAAAAATTGAATATTTTTTTTCAAACACGTTATAGAATGCTTATCAGCTTTTGCTTATATATTCAAAATTTGTTGTTGGTTCCTAATTTCATAAGTTCCATGATTTACCGATTAGCCATTTCTACCACAAAAAGTTATTATATACTAATTCTTGCATCGTAGCATGAATTAGTTCATAAGTTGACAAGAATGCCAAATCACCGATTTCTTGGCACAATATAGCTATTTTGCTATTTATTGGCAAATGTTACAATTTGTGAACTTTGTCTTTTGCAAATATGTGTCTATCTGGTGTTGTCATTGATGTCAACATATCCTTGTTGCCATTGGTGTCAACTGTATTCTATTTTGTTGCCTATTTGGAAGACTGGAATGTTGAGGATATTGAGAAAATTAATGAAGATCAATGTATGCAGACCATATGTCTGTGTAGAGGATTGTCTGAAGAAGCTCCAGTCAAGATTTGAGAGATCCACATGAATATTTGAAGAAGCTATGGCTATCTAAGTAGAACTAGGTTTTGCTATGTTCAGAAGAGACAGAGTGACAGTAAACTGATTTGGATTACTCCGCATTGACATACTATGATCTGCGGATCTAGAGACATGTTTGGAAAGTCAGTGTGTTTCATCAACTCAAGTGGTTCGTGGTCTGGAGGTCCGCAAGCAATCTCTCTAGTGTGACAATCATGGCAGATAGTGTTCCTGAGGTTCCAGATGAATATGCAAGTGTTTCTAATGATTTGGAGTGTGGATGTTTTTTGTTGAAATTCAATGTGCTCGTGGAGGTCTCTAGATCGGGTGACTACTATGTTGGAGGTCTACATTGAAGTTTGAGCTCATTGGTGAAGATTTCCCTCATGGTGTTGTTGTTCTTCCCAGTTTTGGCCGATTAGATGTTTCAAGCATGTTGTGGATGATCCAAGAGCAAT
Organism: Cunninghamia lanceolata; assembly: GCA_027924645.1. Taxonomy (NCBI): domain Eukaryota; kingdom Viridiplantae; phylum Streptophyta; class Pinopsida; order Cupressales; family Cupressaceae; genus Cunninghamia; species Cunninghamia lanceolata. The sequence continues at coordinate 8,124,716 of BSBN01001107.1, read as the reverse complement.
TCTTTGGAGCGTGGTGTGTTGTTGGAAGAAGATTCAAGTCTCAGCTATGTTTGGTTGACAATATAGTGATTCGCATTAAGTCAAGCCAACCTTGATGTTCAATCCAAGGTTAATGAAGCGTATAAATAATTGTTGATGAGTTGTGGAAAGGTGTCCTTGGGCAAAAATGAGAAAATCCTAAGAAAGGTACAAAGGCAGAGCAGAGAAGAGGAGGAGTAGACAAACAAGAGAAGTAAGGTATGAAGAGGTGGTGAAGAAGTGTTTGGGGCATAGTAGAAGTTTCATGAGCTTTCAAAGGGACTAAACCAGGCATAAAGAAGATGCTATTTCTCAGTTCATTCTTCTTGTATTAAACATAAATTCTTGTAGGTAGTGAACTCTGGGCAGTGTGCCCTAAGGAAAGTGTCTTTTCATTTCTTTCAAGTACTTTTAACATGGTACAAATCTTGTGAGTTAACCCCCACCATGATTTTCCCTTAACCAAGTTTCCACATAAAAAATCTAGTGTTATGTGTATTCAATTTGTTTTTACTCTTGTGTTGTTGATTCATGGTTCAATGTTTACATCATTAATTTGATTAAAAGTTCATAAAGAAGATCAAAGAAAGAAAAAGGTTAAATTTTTGAGACAACTAATTCACCCCCCCTGAGTTGTCCTGACTAATTCCAACAATTGGAATCACAGCTAGTTCCTCTAAAAGAAGCTTAACCACTTGAGGAGATCAAAGATGTCAACTTACAAGAAGGAAAGTCTAAGATTTGATGGAACAAATTACTCCCTCTAGAAGGTACGCATGCAGTGTTATTTAGAATGTATGCGATGCCTTTTGGTTGATAACTAAGAAAGAATATAAGATTCCAAAGAATGGCCCTACAACTCTAGATGAACTCAGGGAAGCTGAATGCAATATTTGAGCTAAATAAGCATTATTGAGTGCCCTAACAGATATAGAATTGGCAAATATCCTAAATTTGAAAACTGCCCATGTAATCTCGAAAAAGTTGGAAAATCTGTTTGAAGGTGACAAATATGTCAAATGTGCCAAGCTACAAAGCCTGTAGGGTAAATATGAAAGATTGTAATGACTGAAGATGAAAACATTACTTCCTACATGTAGAAAGTGAATGTACTTGTGATTGGTATCAGAAATGCTAGTGGAGTTTTGGAAGAATAAGATATTGTTGCCAAAGTACTTAGATCCTTACCTGCAACATACAAGCATAAAGTTGTTGCCATTGAAGAGATCAGCACAGTGACAACTGTTACAAGGGATTGGTTAGTTGGTAAGCTTTCAACATTTGAAATGAGTGAGTTTGGTGATTCTCTTCCTAAGTCTGAATCTGCATTTAAGGCCAGTCTATATGGAAAACAAAGATATGATCTAGGTGAAAGCTCTTAAGGAAGATCAAATAGATTTGCTAAGGCAAGGAAAGATCGTGAAGATGATGAAATTGAGTCTGCAGAACTTGAAGCTCTTATTGCCAAAAGAATGCCAAGAGGATCCAGTAAGTATGAAGGAAAGTTGCCATTCAAATGTTTTGTTTGTAATAAGATTGGTCATTTTGCTTCAAGATGTTCAGAGAAATTTTCAAAGCCTAACCCTAACAGATATAAAGGTCAGAAGAAATGTTACTATGTCCAAGAAGCTGGAGAAGGAGTCATAGATGATGAATCTAATCATGGAGGTTCCACTGAAGGTGATTGGGTGTTCATTTCTATCAAAGAAGAAGATCTGGTGTCTACTAAATCTGCTATCTCTGCAAATGTGGAAAGCACCTTTGCTGCTTAGGTTGTTGAAAAAGATGAATGGGTGATTGATAGTGGATGTTCTCATCATATGACTAGTGATAAAAGTAAGTTTGTAAGATTTGAAAAATATGAAGGTGGAATTGTGAAATTTGGAGACAACTTAGCTGGTAGAATCTATGGCAGAGGATCCATCTCTTTTGATGGTAAAAATAACACTAATGATGTTCCCTATGTGGAAGGACTGAAGCATAATCTTCTTAGTGTTGGACAGTTGGTGGACAAGGGTTATGACCTCCGATTCAAGGATGGAAAATGTAGAATCTTGGAAAGCTCTAGAACTGAAATTGCATCTGGTACTAAGACTAGAGGTAACATCTTTCACTTAAGTAGTTTTGGTAAGAGTTGCTTCATTGCTTAGATTGATCAGAGTTGGTTTTGACATAGAAGTATGTGTCATGTGAATTTTGATAAAATTCTCAAAATAAGTTCTACTCAGGTTGTGAGAGATCTTTTTAAAAAAAAAAAAAAGGTTGTGAGAGATCTTCCAAAACTTGTAAAACTTGATAGCATGTGTAGAGAATGTCAATTAGGTAAATAAAATAGAACTTCATTCAAGAGTACCAAACAATTTTCAAGTGGATTATTGGAACTTGTGCATACTAATCTTTGTGGCCTTGCCAGAATTAGGAGCGTGCAAGGAGACATATTTTGTGTTGTTGATTGATGATTACTCCCAGATGATTTGGGTAACCTTCCTAAAAGAAAAATTAGAAGCTCTTGACAAATTCAAGGTGTTCAAAGTTATGGTGGAGAATGCGATTGGTGTGAAAATTAAGTGTCTAAGATCTGACAGAGGTGGAGACTGTTTGATTCATTATGTGAAAAGCACGGAATAAAAAGACACTTATCTACTCCTAGAACTCATCAACAGAATGGAGTTGAAAGAAAGAACCAGACCATTCAAGTAGCTACTAGGACCATGATGATGGAAGCAAATGTTCCACAAGTCTATTGGAGAGAGGCTGTAAATACTATTGTCTACACTCTTAACTAGGTGTAGATCAAAGGCAATTATGGTAAGACACCTTATGAAATATCATTTGGTCATCCTCCTACTATGAGATATTTCAGAGTTTTTGGTAGTAAATGCTATATCAAAAGAGATGAGGATCTAGGTAAGTTTGATACAAGAAGTGATGAAGGAATATTTTTGGGTTACTCTACTCAAAGTAAGGCATACTGGTGCCTTAACAAGAGATTGAAAAAGATTGTTGAAAGTGCAAATGTTAGATTTGATGAAAGAAAAGAAGGTCATTCCAAGTCTTGCATATATGACTTAGATGATCAAAATGAAAGTCAAAGTCAAGGAAGGCAAGTTCAAACCTAGAATCAGATCCAGATTGATCTGAAAAATCCAATGACTCAAGAAGATAATGCAGAAGTTGAGAAACAAATTAAAGAAATAGAAGTTTAAGCAAATCCCAAAACTCCCAAGTATGTAAGGATGAATCATCCTAAAGATCAGATCATAGGAGATAGAAATAAAGGTGTTTGAACTAGGAGAAGAATTATTGAAGACCAAGAAGAGATTTGTTTGATTTCAAAGATTAACCCAAAATCAGTAAGTGAAGCTTGTAATGATGAAAATTGGGTAAAAGCAATGGAAGAAGAATTAATGCAAATTAAGAAGAATCACACTTGGGATCTTGTTTCTAGACTAGAGGACAAAAAAGTGACTGGAACTAAATGGGTCTTCCGGAATAAACTAAATGAAGATGGTGAAGTTATAAGAAACAAAGAAAGGATGGTATGCAAAGGGTATTCTCAAGTGGAAGTAATTGATTTTGAAGAAACTTTTGCTCTGGTAGCAAGAATAGAAGTAGTCAGATTATTTCTTGCATTTGCTTCTTTTAAAGATTTTAAAGTATACCAGATGGATGTCAAGTCAACATTCATAAATGGAGAGCTAGAAGAAGTCTACATTGAGCAACCTGAAGGATTCCAATCGTCTGATCAAGAAGATATTTTCTATAGATTGAGAAAAGCTTTGTATGGACTTAAACAAGCCCCAAGAGCCTGGTATGCAAGATTGGATAAGTATTTGCTAAAGATAGGATTTAGCAAAGGCACTGCTGACAGTAATCTTTATTTCAAGATTGATCATGAGCACATATTAATTGTTGAGGTATTTGTTGATGATATCACTTTTGGTGGAAATGGAAGCATGTGTAAGAAATTTGTTGATCAGATGCAAAGTGAATTCGAAATGTCCATTTTTGGTGAGATGACTTTCTTCTTAGGTCTACAAATCACTCAGTTAGATAAAGGCATCTTCATATCTCAGTCTAAATATGTGAAAGAATTGTTGAAAAACTTTGGAATGGAGGACTCAAAACTAGTAAGTACTCCTATGGTAACTGGATGCAAGTTGAGTAAAGATGATAATTCACCTAAGGCAGATCAAAAAAGGTATAAATCAGTGATTGGGGGACTACTTTATTTGACTCAAACTAGACCTGATATCATGAATGTAGTTGTACTTGTTGGATAGATTTCAAGATGATCGTAGAGAATCCTATGTTGTAGTAGTCAAGAGAATTTTTAGATATCTCAAAGGGACACTTGATTATGGCTTATGGTATCTGAAGGATAATGACTTCACTCTTCATGCATATAGAGATGTTGATTGGGTAGCAGATGTGGATGACAGAGAAAGCACTAGTGGTGGTGCATTCTTTTTGGGAAAAAGATTGGTTTCTTGGATGAGCAAAAAGCAGGAGGCAATATCTCTGTCTACTATAGAAGCAAAGTATATCTAGCAACAATAAGCAATTGTACTCAAGTCTTGAGGATGAAGCAAATGTTGAAGGATATCAAAATTATGTTTGAAAAGCGTGTTACAATATTCTGTGATAATTCAAGTGCAATACATATCTCAAAGAATTCAGTATTGCATTCCAAGACAAAATACATATCCATCAAGTTTCATTTCTTGAGAGAGAAAGTAAGTGAGAACGAAGTCAAATTGGAGTTTGTTTCTGCAAAGGATCATATTGTAGATATATTCACCAAGCCTCTTTTCCCTAGGATACTTTTGAGTATCTTTGAGAGAAGTTAGGGGTTATTGCCCCTCATGTTCAGAACTAAGATGCAGTAGGGTGCATCAGTCCAATGGAATTCACAGTCATAACTTTTGATTCATATTGGTGTTAAGGAGATACTACTTAGAACGAGTAGTTAGTATGCTAATTTTGGAGATCAGTCTAAAACAAAAAGGGGGAGAAATGATTTCAAATATGTGCACCTTGTCATTGATGTCAAAATGAGAGAGAAGTCATGTGAAAAACTAGTTGCTGATAAAAGGGGGAGCAGTGAAGAAAGTAGTTGTAAAAGTTATAAGAGAAAGGGGAAGAGGTTTTTGTTTTGATGGTTGAATCAATTTTTCATATCATATGTTGCCATCAATAATAGAGGGGGACACTATTGCAAATATGTGTCTATCTAGTGTTGTCATTGATGTCAACATATCCTTCTTGCCATTGGTGTCAACTCTATTCCATCTTGTTGCCTATTTAGAAGACTAGAATGTTGAGTATATTGAGAAAATTAATGAAGATCAATGTATGTGGACCATATGTCTATGTAGAGGATTGTCTGAAGAAGCTCTAGTCATGATTTGAGAGGTCCACATGATGATTTGAAGAAGCTCTGGCCATCTGAGTAGAACTAGGTTTTGTTGTGTTTAGAAGAGACAGAGTGACAGTAAATTGGTCTGGATTGCTCCAAATTGAAATACTATGATCTGTAGATCTAGAGACATGTTTGGGAAGTTAGTGTGTTTCATCAACTCAAGTGGTTTGTGGTCTGGAGGTCTGCAAGCAATCTTTCTAGTGTGATAGTGATGGCGAACAGTGTTCTAGAGGTTCCAGATGAATATACAAGTGTTTCTGATGATTTGGAGGAGTGCAGATGTTTTTGTTGAAATTCAATGTCATTGTGGAGGTCTCTATATCAGGTGACTACTATGTTGGAGGTCTGCATTGAAGTTTAAGCTTGTTGGTGAAGATTTTCATCTTGGTGTTGTTGTTCTTCCCTGTTTTGGCTGACCAAATGTTTCAAGTGTGTTGCAGATGATCTAAATGCAATTCTTTGGAGCATGGTGTGTTGTTGGAAGAAGATTCAAGTCTCAGCTATGTTTGGCCGATAGTATAGCGATCTACGTTAAGTCAAGACAACCTTGATGTTCATTCCAAGGTTGATGAAGTGTATAAATAATTGTTGATGAGTTGTTGAAAGGTGTCCTTGTGCAAAAATGAAAAAATCGTAGGAAAGGTATAGAGGTAGAGTAGAGAAGAGGAGGAGCTGAGGAACAAGAGCAGTAGGGTATGAAGAGATGGTGAAGAAGTGTTTGGGGCAGAGCAGAAGTTTCATGAGCTTTCAAAGGGACTAAACTAGGCATAAAGAAGATGTTATTTCTTAGTTCATTCTTCTTGTATTAAACATAAATTCTTGTAGGTAGTGAGCCTCCTGTAGGTAATGACCCTCCTGTAGGCAATGAGCCTCATGTAGGTAGTGAGCCTCTTTGAGCAGTGAGCTCTGGGTAGTGCACCCTAATGCAAGTGCCTTTTCATTTATTTCAAGTAGTTTTAATAGGGTACAAAGCTTGTGGGTTAACCCCCACCATTGTTTTCCCTTAATCGGGTTTCCACATAAAAGTTTTGGTGTTATGTGTGTTCAATTTGTTTCTGCTCTTGTGTTGTTGATTCATGGTTCAATGTTTACATCATTAATTTGATTGAAAGTTGATAAAGAAGATTAAAGGAAGAAAAAGGTTAAATTTTTGAGACAATTGATTCACCCCTCCTCTCTTAGTTGTTTTAACTAATTCCAACATGTATGTGTTCTATGCTTATTGACAAAAGTGGCAGATTTAGAACTTCCATCATAGCCATTTATTGGTGAAAGTGCAGAGATGCAAGCTATGCTTTGTTATTGGCAAGTCAGGAGATTTCAACAACTATGAACTAGTTCTAAAACTTTAGGTTCTTCCAATGGGAGTTTTGCCAATAAGGCATTACCTTATAAAAAATGTAAGATTTTGTTTTAAATAAACTATGCCTTGTTATCGACAATATTGGTAAAATGGGGAAGTGTCATAAAAGTTTTATTTTTTTGAGAGCACATGATTGAAAGTTCTCTGAAGGGATATTTCACTGATAAAGGGGTTTTTATTGAAAATAAGAAGTTTTAAGTGAAGAATATGTTGTTCAGGTAAGTTGAAATGTGTGCATTAAATGCAAGGGCTATTAAATGACCTCACTTTACCTATTTTCTTTATAAAGCCAATATCTGAATCATAAAATTGTTTGCTAAACTTTACGTGAAGAAGAAATCCTAGAGCTTAACAAAGCCACATGTCTTCATCGTATCGTTGAAGTGTCACCATCGAGGTAAGCATAGCCACCTGCCTTGAGTTTGAAGATTATTGATAGGCTACATCAAATACTGTGGGGTGGGGTAAAAATTGAGTTTCTAAGCATTATTGTTCATATGATTTGAGGCCCTAATTTCAATCATTGAGCCATGTTGTATGTCATTTTACTAGTTGAAATTATCATCCATTATCGACGCCCCAATTCCTTTACATTGGTCCCTTGACAATTGTCAAGATGAAGTATAAATACAAGCAATTGGATATCTCTTTCATAGTTGGGAATGATTTATTTGGGGTAAGAGACATAGATTTTGGGCATGTAAATCTATGTGAATTTTGGCAAAGAATGAGTAGCAATCCTAGACCAAGAATTACATAGAAAGTATTTGACAGTGGATTAGCACATACTGGAGGCTTCCCGCCAGCTATAAAATGCCTAACTTAATAATGGCCTATATACAAAATTATAATTCCAAAACCAGAGAAATTCAAATTATCAGTAGGCATATAATTCTGTCACTGAATACTGATTCTATCATTGATAGATTGGGCTTATCCACTCATGATGTTTATGCAGAAGTATCTGTAGAGAAAGCCTCTAATTTTTTTATTGATGGTAAAAAAAAGTGCAAAGACATGATAGCCATGACCTAGCTCAAGAGCCCTAAGAAGGGAGGGTCTAACTTACCTCAGAATTTGGTTAGTGGGCATTTACAAGATGAGATATCTGATATCATAACTCTGTTGCATAGAGTTAGTGGTAGTCAAGAGTGTGATAGTTTTGAAAACTGGATGTGCCAATATGTTATGATATTTTGTACAGGAAAACAATTTATTGGCTGGTCTCAACTAACAAGTGATCGATTACATGAACAATTGACAAATTTTCAGCTTAAAAGCAAGTTTGACATGTGTTCATATCTTATTTATTTATTCGCCACTACTCAGTCCAAATGACCACATCTATAGGTGTCAGGTCCTTTGATAGCTGAAACAAAGGTACATATGATTGTTTTCCTCAATTAAGGGAAGAAAATGGGAACAAAGTGTACAACAAGTTAATGATGCATTCTTAATGCTCATGTTTAGAATAATATGGAAAAACTCTGAGGTCAGGATTTCAATAGAAGTTGCCAATTGGGCTATGAATTTTAGTAGTTATTTCATACAATATGATAAATTTACATACATCAAAATTTGGTATTTTGAGTATCCTCCATTGGAATTACCTAGATATGCTTCAAATTATGTGGTGTTTTTGGAATTATGCAGACAAGCTTATTTGGCAGGACAAAGGTATTATACTGCAAAGAAGAAAGGGTACCCATTTCCCTTAAAGTTAACACATTACACTTGTGCCAAACCTGAAGATGCCAAGAATATGGATAGAACACTGAATCATTTTCATTTCAAAACACTTGGATCTAGAAGTTATTTTGACAACAAATATTTTGTTAAAAACAATTTTTATGCCTCTATGTGAAGGAGACATGTAGCCCATCTTGAGGATTTCTAGGTTGATTGTATCGATGAATATGAAGTAAGAAGGAGAGAATGGTCCAAGTTGACTTTAGATCAAATAAATATGTAGAAACTTGGATTGAAAATACCTGATATTGTTGATGACTATGTGGATATTGTTGATCCTTCTTTTGTAGTAGAAAATGATAAACCTTTGCCTGACTCAATTGGGATTTGGGTGAAACTGATGATCTTAAAACTAGATCTTGCTATGTCTTAGATGGGAGTCTAGCAAGGTTAAATTTTAAGATTTGTAACAATGATGCAGGTCCTTCTATACATCAAAAGCAAGCTATGAAGGCCTTTGGAGATGCTATGGCTAATCCTAATCTAGACAGCTTTGTGCAAACTAGAAATGATGCCAAGTCTCCCCAGAAAGATATGCAAAAAGACAGGAGCAGTGATATAGTCTTAGATACTAGGCCTATCAAAACTCCTCCTTTGTCTCCTCCACTAGATTCCTTAAGAACTCCAGATCACTCTAAGGTGCAATCAGGAGGCAATAGCCTAAAAAAGGATAAAATGTCTCATGGAACTAGTAATAATATTTCTATGACTAGTACACCTGCCTGGTTGAAGACAATGGTTAGTAACAAAAGGAGGTATTCATAGATTATAGACACAGAGTTTAATGTAGTGGCAAGATTACTAAAATTAGACTCAACCCCTAAAAAGGCAAAGAAAATGTCTGTTGATGACTGTTTTGATGCAATCATAACAATAAGTTAAAATTCACATATAATGAACTGAAACTATACTTGAAAGACAAGAAGGAATCATTTGAGATTCAACTAATCCCAAGTCTACAATGGTTCGGTTGGTCAACTTCAGTTGGTCAATGTGACGCTGTAATGTTCAAGGGGCCTTACGTAGTTTAGGTTTGTTTGATGGTTTACTGGACTAAGAATATGCAAAAAAAGGTCATGAGATATGTCAATACTTTTCATTCCTTTGCATAAAGGTGTTACTGTGCTGCAAGTTTTAGATGGTTTTCTTGAATTTTTGCAGCTTTCTTCTTCATCTATTTATGAAAACTGTCTACTTATAGTTCTATTATGCATGCTTCTTCAAATTTGAGACAATTTCCTTTAGACTTCTACGTTTTCAGCTAAATATTTCAGATGGGTTGGGAAAAGTTAGAAAGATCTAATCTATACCTCATTTAATCTATCGAAGGATCTAATTGTTTCTGTTATGCACTATGTAAATATCACAGTAATTTGATCAAATCCACAGTAAAAACCCTAAATGTAAGTTCTGAGCATTTTCACAAACATACATTTAAAATTGCAAGCTCTCAAAGAAGATATTTCAAAACACAAAGAAGAGCAGGAGAACACTCAGAAGATAGATGCAGAACTCCAGATTCTATTGTATTAGAAACGAATAGTCATACATGATTTATAATGTAGGAATGACTCTTAGTTTCATTGATGATACTACAGAGAACTTACAAGCTTTACAGATACAATAAGGCAGCCAGACATTCCACGCGCACCTTACTGCAGACAAACAGGCGACCTCCTTCTTCTACTTCTAAACTATGCTAAGCTAACTTGCTGTGTTTTCCTAGAATCCCTGTTGTTTTCCTAAAATCCCTGTTGTTTTCCTAAAATCCCTGTTGTAAAGTATTACAGTGTAGAGAGGCACAATATAAAGACATTCTGATTGTCCTCACTACAGCAAAAACCTAACTGAACCCCTGGTTCAAACCCCTGGTTACAGCAATAAATACAGGTGAACCAGTTCTTCAAAAATATCTCTGAGCAATGTCAAATCTGGGCGAAATATTGCCCCTTCTGAGAAGTTCCGGCAGCTGGGTAATAACTTCTGTTTGTCTGTTGCAGTAATACCTTCAGCTACAACTCTGTCCTTCACTTCAATGGCCTTGACTTTTCCGCACTTCATCCTTATCTTCCTGCTCTTGAGATCGGATTTCCTTCCTCCATGAGGTCACTGTGTTGACTTTCCAGCTGCTTCCTCAACTGCAAGCCTACAAGAAAAGACAAGCAATAAGTATTTCATTTATCACATAAACAGCATGAAATTAAAATAACCGTTTAAACCTAGGTGACTGCGCAAGATTGTGGAAATCAAATCCAGAATACTCTCAAAACGCGTCCAGAATGCGTTCAGACTGCTCAAAATTCATCGGGTCAACCATTGCTGACCGGGAAAATGCCACAGGCGCCAAAAAAACACTTTAAAATTCCACCGCCTCATTTCCCGCCCATCGGCATGACTATCGCTATCGGCGCGTCAAAAAAAACATGTTGGTCGATATTCACTTCATCATCATGATATTCTGGAAATATGATGCTCTCCCTTCCGAAGGTCCAGATGACGTCATCAGGATGTTTCGCTTCTGTGTATTGGAGAAAAGAACAACATCATCATCATCTTCATGTTGAAGGAAAATAGGAGGATGTGAAATATGATCCTGCTGTTGAGGAAAGGAATATGATGGTGACGTCATCGTCATACTCGGGCTTCATAAAAATGCAAAAAATGATGTCATCATCATGTTCAGTTAAGATCAGGGGATAATTGTGATATAGGGTCACCTAAGGAGCATGATCAGGATGATGAATGTAATATGATCCTTTTTGCGGCCAAGGTAACCCTCTCGAAAGATCAGGATGATGATGATCATCAGGATATTAGCTTCTGTCGAACTTAGAATAAGACGTCATCATCATATTCGGGAACTGGATTGTGCTTTGGAAAATATCCTGCTGAAGGGAAATGTGATGATGATGATCATCAGGATATTTGCTTCTTCGTTTATCAGATCGGGATGACGTCATCATGATATCCGGGGCCTTTGTTAAACTTAGAACATGACGTCATCAGGATGTTTCGCTAACCGGATCATGTTTTAGAAAATATCCTGCCGAAGGGAAAATGTGATGATGATGATCATCAGGATATTTTCAAAAGGTCTTACTTCATCGGCAGGAGGACTTTACGAAATATCAGGTGAACAAACAAGATCATGATGATCTTGACAACAGGATAGGATAAAAAACATGATGATCCTCCTCATCGAATTATCATGATGACGTCATCATGATATTCGACTTCGGAGCATAAGGATGAGTTGAGGTCATCATCAGGTTAGCGCTAGGGTGATATTCAAAATATGATCATGCTGTTGAGGAATGGAATATCACCTTCTTCTTAATAGATAGGGTGATCATCATGATCATGCAAAAGGAGATCAGGAGGATATGACTATGATGATGCTCTTGATCGAATATCATGATGATGTCTCCATCACTTAGCGAATTTCAGCGAATGACCCTCGTGAAAGATCAGGATGATGATCATGATTATGCAAAAGGAGATCAGGAGGATATGAAGTCGTCATCATCATCTTAGCGAACTTCAGCAAATATTAGGATGATGACCTTCCGATAGGATTTGAACATGCGCATGCAAATATGCCGAAGGTGGATTTTCTAAGTCAGGGTGATCTTATAATATCATCATGATATTATAAGATCAGGCGATGCAAAAATATCATGATGATGCTCGCGATACAAAGACCGCTCGACGGGGAAACTTACCGTGACTTAAAGTTGACGTCATCATGATATTTGGACCTCAGGATATTATCGGGGGGGGGGGGCTTTTCAAATATGATGATGATGCACCTGATGCGCATAAGGCCTTTTGACGGGTAAAGGGCACTACCACCTAAGATTGACGTCTGGATATTGCGACTGCATGATTTTTATCGGGTGATAGACCAAGATCTTGATGACCTTGACAACATGACTGAGGAGAAAAATATGATTATCACTTGCGATTATCAGGTTTGACCAAAACTTTGACTGTGCATAACTTCCACATATGGACGAATTTTCAAGTGAAGTAAAAGGCAAACCTGCATGGAATTTCAAGCTCTTTCTAAATATGAGGTCACAGAAACAAAATATGAACTTTGACAAACTAACCTCATGATGATGACCAACCTCATCCAATATCATGATGATGATGCACCTGACCTTCATTTTTACCAAACCGCCAGAAAGCAGACAAACACAAGCAGAAGCCAAAAGCAAAACATCAACAGGGGTCCCCATTTTGCTAAGGAGCATAATGGGGCATGTTGTGAACATCACAACAACTAGCAACCAAAACAAAACAATTAAATTCAGAGTGTTCAAGGAAACTAGATGAAATGAACTCATAACTTCCAACTATCTTTCCTGCAAATTACTATTCAGCTTGAGACTCAAAGTATTCAATAAAGATGCATGAATTTCCATTTTCAGTTTAGTTGTGTGCATGTGATTAATTATCCTCATCTTGAAGATCGGTTGAACAAACCAGTGACTGACATTAGCCTACGTAGGTGAGGATATTCCCTCATAGCCGACCAGATAGAGCCTTGCTGCCAGCGAGCGTCTATAGCCCTGGCAAGGTTATCGTTACAATTCTCCTAAGTAGAGCCCCACTGCCAGCAAGCGTCCATAGCCCCGGTAGAGTTACTTAGATGGCTTAATCTAGATTTTCAGTATAATCTGCTTTATTCATTTATTTATTTATTTTTTTGTTTTCTAATTTTGAAAGATTTCATAAGGTATAGCAATTTGTAACTTCATGATGCAAGGAGTGGGCACTTGCTGAAATTAAGCTGAGAATTGTAATGGTAGCAAGGGTGACCTCTGATTTTTCACCTAATATCTACACTGGTAGGTTCAACAAACCCAAGGATTTTAGGTGTGTCATCATGAGAAACCTGCTTTGAATTCTCAATCTCATTTATTGAATACAAAACTTCAGAAGATGAACAACTCTCTACATTCATGACAGTGACAGGTTATGTGTAAATTGCAAATGGTTAACCTGAATATCCTAAATTATATACTGTTTTGAATGGTTGCTAGTTTTGCTCCTTAATACTCTACAGTAAAATAAAGATCCTTGCTGAGGAGACAACAAACAAACCAAACAAATAGGCTGTACAAACAACACAACAAAAGAAAAAACTGTACAAACAGAAAGAAACAAAAAGCAAAAACAAACAGAAGACAAACTATACAAACAACTAACCTAAAAAGAAAACAGCAAAAGAAGAACACAAAAAACAAAAACAACTACCCTACCAGACTATATACAAGCCTCCACAAGGCAATTAGAAACCCAGGAAAAAGACCCAAAAATACCCCTACTTGCATATTTCTTTAGGTTGTGCAGGAGTAACAGGGTACTAGTTATGGTCCTCATCATCATAATCTGACATACAGAAATTAATCTTTTCTAAATCACTTGAGAGTAAAGGTGGGACGACATCCTTTGATTGACAGGAGTACTCCCCTGTTTTATTTTCAACATGGCATGGGGGTGATGTCTGATTATGTACAGCAGCTCTATGATCCTCTATATCTTCTTCTTTCAAGAATTGTTCATCAGATGACTCACATTTGTCATTTAGTGAAGAGTCTAATCTTATTGACCTGCAACAACCTTGATTTTGATCATTTAGTTTAAAGAAGTCAGGTGTAACACTAGGATTTTCTTTCTTTTCTATGACTTCATTAGCTTCTATAGTAGGGATCTCATCAGTTTTAGTGCATTTTAATTTTGCCAATGCTTGTTTACATTTCTTTGCCAAATCATGTTCGTTAAAACTTTTCAGGTCAGACCCAGAGGCTTCTTCTTAACAAATATTCCTTAGTAGTTCTATATATTTATCAAATGTATCAAGATGAACCTCACTTTCCTTTTCTTTTTCATTAAATCCTTTTTGCTTATTATCTAGAAAAGGGACATGAGCTGTGATTTCTTCTCTGCATTTTTTAGGATATTTATACTTTTCACTAACTTTAATTACAGCCGGATCCTGACGAAAAGACAGATTTTTTTTCTTACCATCACATGATTCCTGCCAAGAGATCTTATTATCCTTTATTCCTAGCATTGGTTCCATCTTTGCATCCTCTGCACATTTAATGACCGTTGATGCTGCATCCTTCTGTCGCTCAATAATCTCCTCATTTCCCTGCCAACTTTCAGCCTTATACACATCTGAGAGAGAGATTAGTCCTTTCAAATATAAATCTAATCTTGTGAGAAAAGCTATACAATTAAGCTCACCATGCTCTACGGACTCATGTATCCTACACCTTCCAAATAAACCATAGCTATATAAATTTTTAGGATAAAGGTGGTTATTCAAAGCTTTCTGAAATGAAGGAATGTCAACTTGAAAACTGTCCCTATATGAGTCCATTAAAAAAGGGACCTTCTTTCAACTTTTTAGGCCTTTGAAATTTTATGAGATCTAACATATCTCAGAATATAACATTTAAAACTCAGAATTTTAATTTTAACCCTAAACCAAATCAGGCCCTCCTTCTAGCGCCAGAAAACTGTTGATGACTGTTTTGATGCAATCATAACAATAAGTTAAAATTCACATATAATGAACTGAAACTATACTTGAAAGATAAGAAGGAATCATTTGAGATTCAACTAATCCCAAGTCTACAATGGTTCGGTTGGTCAAGTTCAGTTGGTCAATGTGAAGCTGTAATGTTCAAGGGGCCTTACGTAGTTTAGGTTTGTTTGGTGGCTTACTGGACTAAGAATATGCAAAGAGGTCATAGATTTCAACAAGTATTCTTTTCATTTACATAAAAGTGATACTGTGCTGCAAGTTTCAGAGGGTTTTCTTGAATTATTGCAGCTTTCTTCTTTATCTGTTTATGAAAACTGTCTACTTATAGCTCTCTTATACATGCTTCTTCAAATTTGAGACAATTTCCTCTAGATTTCTACGTTTTAAGCTAAATATTTCAGATGGGTTGGGAAAAGTTAGAAAGATCTAATCTATACCTCATTTAATCTACCGAAGGATCTAATTGTTTCTGTTATGCACTATGTAAATACCACAGTAATTTGATCAACTCCACAGTAAAAACCCTAAATGTAAGTTCTGAGCATTTTCACAAACATACATTTAAAATTGCAAGCTCTCAAAGAAAATATTTCAAAACACAAAGAAGAGCAGGAGAACACTCAGAAGATAGATGCAGAACTCCAGATTCTATTGTATTAGAAACGAATAGTCATACATGATTTATAATGTAGGAATGACTCTTAGTTTCATTGATCATACTACAGAGAACTTACAAGCTTTACAGATACAGTAAGGCAGCCAGACATTCCACGCGCACCTTACTGCAGACAAACAGGCGACCTCCTTCTTCTACTTCTAAACTATGCTAAGCTAACTTGCTGTGTTTTCCTAGAATCCCTGTTGTTTTCCTAAAATCCCTGTTGTTTTCCTAAAATCCATGTTGTAAAGTATTACAGTGTAGAGAGGCACAATATAAAGACATTCTGATTCTCCTCACTATAGCAAAAACCTAACTGAACCCCTGGTTCAAACCCCTGGTTATAGCAATAAATACAGGTGAACCGGTTCTTCAAAAATATCTCTGAGCAATGTCAAATCTGGGCAAAATATTGCCCCTTCTGAGAAGTTCCGGCAGCTGGGTAATAACTTCTATTTGTCTGTTGCAGTAATACCTTCAGCTGCAACTCTGTCCTTCACTTGAATGGCCTTGACTTTTTCGCACTTCATCCTTATCTTCCTGCTCCTGAGATCGGATTTCCTTTCTCCATGAGGTCACTGTGTTGACTTTCCAGCTGCTTCCTCAACTGCAAGCCTGCAAGACAAGACAAGCAATACGTATTTCATTTATCACATAAACAGCATGAAATTAAAATAACCGTTTAAACCCAGGTGACTGCACAAGATTGTGGAAATTGGATCCAGAATACTCTCAAAACATGTCCAAAATGCGTTCAGACTGCTCAAAATTCATCGGGTCAACCATCGCTGACCGGGAAAATGCCACAGGCGCCAAAAAAATACTTTAAAATTCCACCGCCTCATTTCCCGCCCATCGGCATGACTATTGCTATCGGCGCGTCAAAAAAAACATGTTGGTCGATATTCACTTCATCATCATGATATTCTGGAAATATGATGCTCTCCCTTCCGAAGGTCCAGATGACGTCATCAGGATGTTTCGCTTCTGTGTATTGGAGAAAAGAACAACATCATCATCATCTTCATGTTGAAGGAAAATAGGAGGATGTGAAATATGATCCTGCTGTTGAGGAAAGGAATATGATGGTGACGTCATCGTCATACTCGGGCTTCATAAAAATGCAAAAAATGACGTCATCATCATGTTTAGTTAAGATCAGGGGATAATTGTGATATCGGGTCACCTAAGGAGCATGATCAGGATGATGAATGTAATATGATCCTTTTTGCGGCCAAGGTAACCCTCTCGAAAGATCAAGATGATGATGATCATCAGGATATTAGCTTCTGTCGAACTTAGAATAAGACGTCATCATCATATTCAGGAACTGGATCGTGCTTTGGAAAATATCCTGCTGAAGGGAAATGTGATGATGATGACCATCAGGATATTTGCTTCTTCGTTTATCAGATCAGGATGACGTCATCATGATATCCGGGGCCTTTGTTAAACTTAGAACATGACGTCATCAGGATGTTTCGCTAACCGGATCATGTTTTAGAAAATATCCTGCCGAAGGGAAAATGTGATGATGATGATCATCAGGATATTTTCAAAAGGTCTTACTTCATCGGCAGGAGGACTTTACGAAATATCAAGTGAACAAACAAGATCATGATGATCTTGACAACAGGATAGGATAAAAAACATGATGATCCTCCTCATCGAATTATCATGATGACGTCATCATGATATTCGACTTCGGAGCATAAGGATGAGTTGAGGTCATCATCAGGTTAGCGCTAGGGTGATATTCAAAATATGATCATGCTGTTGAGGAATGGAATATCACCTTCTTCTTAATAGATAGGGTGATCATCATGATCATGCAAAAGGAGATCAGGAGGATATGACTATGATGATGCTCTTGATCGAATATCATGATGATGTCTCCATCACTTAGCGAATTTCAGCGAATGACCCTCGTGAAAGATCAGGATGATGATCATGATTATGCAAAAGGAGATCAGGAGGATATGAAGTCGTCATCATCATCTTAGCGAACTTCAGCAAATATTAGGATGATGACCTTCCGATAGGATTTGAACATGCGCATGCAAATATGCCGAAGGTGGATTTTCTAAGTCAGGGTGATCTTATAATATCATCATGATATTATAAGATCAGGCGATGCAAAAATATCATGATGATGCTCGCGATACAAAGACCGCTCGACGGGGAAACTTACTGTGACTTAAAGTTGACATCATCATGATATTTGGACCTCAGGATATTATCGGGGGGGGGGGGGGGGGGGGGGGGGGGGGCTTTTCAAATATGATGATGATGCACCTGATGCGCATAAGGCCTTTTGACGGGTAAAGGGCACTACCACCGAAGATTGACGTCCGGATATTGCGACTGCATGATTTTTATCGGGTGATAGACCAAGATCATGATGACCTTGACAACATGACTGAGGAGAAAAATATGATGATCACTTGCGATTATCAGGTTTGACCAAAACTTTGACTGTGCATAACTTCCACATATGGACGAATTTTCAAGTGAAGTAAAAGGCAAACCTACATGGAATTTCAAGCTCTTTCTAAATATGAGGTCACAAAAACAAAATATGAACTTTGACAAACTAACCTCATGATGATGACCAACCTCATCCAATATCATGATGATGATGCACCTGACCTTCATTTTTACCAAACCGCCAGAAAGCAGACAAACACAAGCAGAAGCCAAAAGCAAAACATCAGCAGGGGTCCCCATTTTGCTAAGGAGCATAATGGGGCGTGTTGTGAACATCACAACAATGTCTAGACTAATGGTTGACCCAATTTGTAAACATGAGTATGTGGAGATTGCTAAACTAATGGTGGATAAGGAAATAAAGAATATATCAGTGGATGACCCAAGTTAGTCTTGTGAACTCAGGACCTCCATCTATTTAGGGGGGCATTCATAATGCCAAACTATCTGTTGATTTACTGGCTAGCTGGGTTGAAGAGAAAGAAAGAGAAATTGTGGTCTTAGAAGGCCAAGTGCAAATTATTACTTTGTATATGAAGTCTATTGTAGATATAGATTCTCAACCTTTAAGTGTTATGTCTGAATCCCCTAAAGGTGTCAGTACTGAGGTTTTAGACCAAATCAATAGATACAAATATTTTGGAAGTACAGTTTTCTTCATGATGATTATAATATTTATGGTAAGTTTTCTGAAAAATAGACAGAAATTGTAAATTATATAAAAGCAATTACAAATGAGTAGACTATGCTTAGTGTTGCTAAGAATAATTTTGAAGCCAAGGCCAATATGGATTCTAGTGCTCTCTTGGCAGAAAAGGTTATAGAGAAGTTAGACAAAAATGAGTCAGCCAGTTGGATAGCTGCTGTTGATTAGAAAATTTGTATGGAATTATAATGTACCAATGACTTGAAAAGCCTGCCTAAGATCAATAAGTCTTATGTGTTTGATATCTATAGTGCTTTTGTTTCCTTTGGGGTTCACTTGTTAGATTAGACTAAAACTAGTTTGGTAGATTTGGATAGCATAAAGAAAACTTTCAAGGAAATGATGAATCAAGAACTAAAGATTAACAAAGATATGAATGGAAATTTGATGGAAAGACTTAGTTATGTCACAGCTTGCCTATCCAATTTTAAGAAAGTCCTTCTTGAAATGGAATGGAAACTCAATGAAGCAAGCCATGTGTTACAAAAATGGAAGACAAGACTTGGCATTACTATAGTTCCCAATATCAAAGGAGTGCTTGCTATTGTGGGGAGGTTTAAAGCTATGTAAGCAAAATTGAATACTACTCAGAAGAAGGGAGATGCACTAGACAAGGAAACATATGATACACCTAAAAAGTTGAATGCAACAAACAAGGAGGCTGAGAACACAATTCTATAATCATTTTTAATCTATCAGATGCTTGTTGAACTTCTTTATTGTTTCTCTATGTAAAGTCTGTATTGTAATGATATGTCAGTTATTGTAACTACATATGAGAAGAACAATCACAATGTATTTTTCTATATATTTGAAATGTATGGGGGAAAGGCATCTTGCCTTTTTTCCTGGAAGAGAATTTTATTCTAGTGGACTAATTTATTTGTCTTAATTTTGAAGAAAATGGGATACTTTGATAATATTTTGTGGTGATATCAAATTCTTTTCTGGTTGAGTATTGGTTATGAGTCAATTGCTTTAGTATCGATTATTTGTTCTTCGTATGTTGAATGCTTTATCTATGAATCATGAGGACCATTCAAAGTTACTTGAAATATTCATAGCATGTTTCTTGTTTGAGATATAATGAGCTAAAGTGTCAATATTTGTATGTTGAGATTTGATGCTGATGTAGTGTTAATGTTTGAAAAGTTGCAAATTATTTTCTTTTCATTCTTATGTCTATAATATATATTTGTGGCTATGTTTTGGGAGATGACGAATCTTAGAGGGGAAGAAAAGATGTCCTCTTGTGTTATAGTGACTACCCTACCAAGGTATTCATAAACAATGTCAATCCACAAATATGAGCAATCACATAAGAAATCAACACACATAAATTCATAGGTAGATGAAAAATTTGTCTGCAATACCAATATTCTAGATTAAATTTTTTTCTAAGTTCACCTATTTGTTTTTAAACTTTCATATTTTATTACTTGTGATAAAATATGAAACTGCCACATTTAATTTTAATTGTGAAAAAATATAATAATCCGCAACACTTATTAATTACTCTAGACTCTACTTGTGTGTATGGAAGTAAGGAAATTTCATTTTCGTTGACAATAATATAGTCAAATCCTTCAACATGGTTTTCAGTGTCTTTCGATTGCAATGTGTTACAAGTATATGCCTAATCAGTGTTGTCATTGATGTCAACATATCTATTTTGTCATTGGTGTCAACTGTGCTCTTGCTTTGTTGAGGATATTGAGAAAATTAGTCCCTCCAATGTTAACAATGTGTTGTAGTAGAAACAGTGCATTACATGCAGAAGAACAGTCCAAAGGAATTTTCCACATTTCTTGTAGAATAAATATCTTTACCTACGGATTGGAAGTTATTTAGAAGCATGTTTGAATATCTTATATTCTAAGTTTAAGCCTCTGATATGAGGAATTGAGTGAGTTATGTTCACCAGAGTGAAAACAACTTTTTTTGTGTGTTTGGTGGTGACAGGGAGAAAGTGTTTTTCTCTGCATTCCTCCTCATTGAAGTATTTTAGTTTGCAGATCTAGAAGTAAGTATGTGATGATGTTAAATTGATTCAAGTGTAATGGTTTGTGATTTGGTGGTTTGCAAGCTATCTTTTACTCGTGACAGTGGCTAACAATATTGTTTTCGTGCTTCGGTTTGAAGAATCTTATTGATTAAGTTGTTAGAGATCATGCAGTTCTTCCTAATGATTACAATGTGCTTTTGGATGTCTCCTAATCATGCTCCTACATTCAAATTGATCTACAAGGTGGAATTCAAATCTTGCATGAAGCATGTTCTTGAGAATACTTGTGTTAACATCAGTCTTGGCTGACCTGGTTAAATTCATCATCTATGTAGATGCATTGAAGATTGTAATAGCATGTTTTAGCATGGAAGATTGTGTTTGAGTCCTAGCTAAGGTGTGGCATGATCCACATACATTCTTACATCTTTTCCTTGGCCAAATTTGTATTAGGTCTAGACTTATTTTATGTATGTTTATAATGCTAACCTTGGAGATTGTTCCAACAGTTGATGATTATGATGCTGACCTTGATGATCATTCCAAGGTTGATCTAGTGTATAAATACTTGTAATTAATTCATGAAAATGTATTTTCAAGTGTGAAGATAAAGTGAAGTAAGGTAGCAGAGCAGAGAAAAGATATTTTGTGCTTCAATGGAACTGAACCTTGGCATGAAGTAGATGTTGTTATCTCAGTTTGAAATATTTTGGTAGTCAGCCATCTTTTGGCAATGAGCCACCCTTAGGCAGTGAGCCTTCCTTTGTAGTGAGCCCTATAGGCAGTGAGCCATGTAGGTAGTGAGCCTCTATTTTTTGGTATTGATATAACGTATATATTTCTATGGGCTAACACCCACCGTGGTTTTTCCCTTTTAGGGTTTTCCACATAAGAATCTGGTGTCTCCTATGTTGTTTATACTTTTGTGTTGAGTTTCTCATTTGATTCTCTCATGGTTATATCTAAATATAAGTAATTGATAAGTTGATGATTGTATTTGGTTAAAAGTTTTAGGACAACTGATTCACACCCCCCATCTCAGTTGTCTGGTGCAATTCAACAATTGGTATCAGATCCAAGTTCCTTTGAAGAAAGCCTAATAGCTTGAGGAAAATCTAGGATGTGTTATAAGAAGGAAGCTCCATAGTTTGATGGGTCAAATTATGCTCTTTGGAAGGTATGAATAAAAACCCATCTCCTCTGTCTTGGTTATAAAGTATGGCTAGCTACACAATCACAACTTGTCATGCCTAAAGGTGGTTTGACAACTAAAGGTGGCTAGATACTAGTGAGGTCTATGCTTCCAAGAAATACGGGCATGATAAACGTGGCCAAGACATGGCTATGTATGAGTTATGGGAACCTGCTAACTTTACATTTAATGATGAATCTAAATTAAGCTATTATGATTTGATGGTGTTAATAACTCTTAACCTCCCATAAGGATCTACCTACTCTAAATATGTACTTGAATTTGTATTAAGTTTGGGATAGAGTTTTGTATGACTGTCTTTACCAGCAATTGGTAATTAATGGTAAGTACTACCAAATATAGTATGGTGTTTAACTTTATATGTATTTGTTAGGTAATTATATGTTAAGCTTTATGATTACTAATATGTAAATTTTATGTACTCATAAGTAGAAAATGTTGTACATAATAATACCAATGTGGGTTTGGAATTTTGTCTAATAAATATTGTCTTTTCAAGTAACACTAGAATGATGTGAATGACCTTTGAGAATACTCTGAATTGTTGTTGTTATGTATATGTGACCTAGCTCATGCGGATTCAACTTGTTCCTTGCATGTTGGTAATTTGACCCCAAGATCTATAGGACCATTTGTATGGGTTAATAGATACCTCTAAGTGGTAATTGTAACTGGATTAACTAGTCTAAGATATAAACTCTTAGGACAATATGTTATAGATCAATGTTCTTATATATTTTAAATATTTTAATGTTGAACTGAGATCAATACAAGAGCTGACTTATTGGCATCACAACTATGGTTGAGTAGGCAACTCCATGAGGGTATGACTAAAGAACAATTATTTCTCTTAACATAGCTTGTCCCACTCATCTTGGGGTGATCACCGAATATGTAAAAACTATGACCCACTCATAGATAATCTTATCACTACTCTAGCTTGACAAAAGTCAAGGAGTGTGCTCTACCTAAAGAAATATATGTTTGTATCATAGGATTAGTAGGCTTTCAATAGTATTTATTTGTATATGATAGATGCTAGGAGTTGCCCAATTTCATAGGGTTTAGATAGGATTTCAATGTGATCAATGTCAAGACTAGTGTGGCTTTCTCCAATGGTGTACAAGTGATGGATGCAAATATCTACCCATATCAAGAGTTTAGTATTGGAATTGGGATATTATAAGAAAATTTTGTGCTTCCTATGTTCTATCTTTGTCAAGATATGTTTTAAAGGTTTCAATTGTTAAATCAACTTAGTGATTGATAGTACAAGCACTAGTATTAGGTGAGGTAAGACTTTAAGACATATTGATTATGTTTATCCAAGTATTTAAGATGATTCAAATGCTTAGTGGGTTATGGAAATCTTATTAGTAGTTGTATGTGTTCTATGTTCTTAAACTTACACATTTGTCATTGATGACAACAAGTAGTAAGGGATGCTTGATTGTCATCATAGTTGGTGGTGAATCAATAAAAAGGATGGGACCTATGTTCTAGCATAGGATGCATTGACATTCCTTTGAACTAGCTAGATGGACTTAAGCACTTATGTGTTAGTGAACCAAGTAAAGGGGAAGATACTTGCAATAAGGATACAACCATTTCCCTTTTTCCAACTAGTCATGATGTACCTATGATGTGCATATGAGCTAGTCACATTGTGTAGGTGTGGCGCATGTGTGAGTTAGTTGTATTTTTTATATGTGATGTGTGTGTGAATTAGTCACATTGTGTTCATGTGACACCTAAATGAGATAATCACATTATTTATATGTAATGCATGTGTAAACTAATTATATTGTGTATGTGTTAGATAGAAAATGGAGACTTAGCCTAAAAGGTTAAATGAGGTCAAACCCTCTTCTATCAACATTAGGACACAAACCAAGATCAGCTTCTACCTTGTGAGGAGAGCCAAAATATAGGGGTTTTGTCACTTTGTTTTATAAATGAGTATCAACCAAATTCAACCAAGAAAACTAGGGTAAAACCTAAAACTCTAATTGAACAAGATTAACCAATAAATGACTGTCAGAAACAAATACATGAAATCTTAAATGGTACCAGAGATCAAGAGATAGAGGAAAATCAAAACCTGAGTTTGCGAGTTGATAAGTTCTAGGGCATTAAGAACCCTAGACCCAGATTAGGGTTTTGTAGAATGCCAGGACCCGAGTATCTTCCTTTGTCAGTCTTCTTCCTTCATCTAGCTTGTTATATCTTGATTCCTCCAGATGCAACCTGCACACAAACAAGAAGGGAAAAGTTTGTGCTATGTTTAGAGGCTTGCCTTAGTCAAACCCTATGTTGGTGTTTCTACATCCACTACAATAATTATTAGAGATCCAAGAGTGCAGGCCCTAGGAGGGCAAAGGCAAGATCTACACTAAATGATGAAAGAATGAATGTAAATAATAAATATTACCACAAGATGTGAAACCCTAGTTGGAGTATGTGACTCAAGACCATGCACCAACAAGGACATAGATAATGGAGGCTTGAACTTTTTTCAAGACCTACAAACAAGTGTCATAATATCACACAAAAAGATATTCTAACCATGAAGAGCACTTTCAAGCATAGGAGATCAATTCATCAAAGCATAAGGTAACCAATTCTAATCTTCTCTTAATAAGCTAGGATTATCTAGGTGTAAAATGAATAGTAAAACTCCTTATTATATGCATTGCCACTCACCAATAATGAATAAAACTAAATGGGATTGACATGTATAAGCCAAGGAGGTGTTCTAGGATGACACCACAAAATAGGACCAAAGCCATCATATGGGCCCAGGGTGCTAGGTGCCTTGGTTATTTAGCCCCATAAAATCTAGGGAGTGTTAATTAAGGTGGGCTTAGACCAGTCCTATGTTTATTTTGTTGGGTTTATTCATTAGGATCGAGATTTAATCATTTATTGTTCAAAAAGGTGTCAAAATAGGTCATGATTATCAAGGTTAAACATTTTACTCCATAACATTTAGCCCCCACGTTAGCATGGGTATGAAATTATGTTCAAACTCAAACTAAAGTAAGGAGAAGACAAATTTCCAACATGAAAACATAGAAGCCAAAGAATTCCACCAAGTTGTGGACCATAGTAGCCACCAAGCTTAGGATTCTAAGGTTGCAAACACATAGGCAAAGAAATTTCAAACACACAAGAAATTTGTACATAATTCACTCATGCATGGACTAATACAATCATGTATATGAATACATGCAAGAGAGATGGAATAAACAAAGGCAATACATGCCATACATCATGCATACACGCTTGATACAACGCATACACACAAGGCACAAAGTATACATGGAATACACATGGAAAGCATGATGAAGACACATAAAACATATGGAATCATTAAGATAATACAATTTCAATAAAATACATCACACAAACAAAAATGGAAAGAAATACACAAGAAACATGACACTAACACTAGTTTTTTCTATCGCTAGGGGTCATGTGAAGAGAAGTGTTCTCATGGATCACATACTAGTATGGACCATCAAATTACTAGGTGACCATGAAAAATCACATGAAGCACACGAGCTAGCAAACTTCATTGTGCTAGATGGCTCATGGACCAACAACAAGATCAAAACATCACAGGCTAGTGAGGACCACCAAATCACTAGGTGAGTTCCATGTTAATCATAATCAACAAGTCTATAATCAAAAGAGCACAGTGTGATGTATTCCCCCACCTTAAAGCACAAGATAGGCATGAGATCTTTCCGAAAGCACATGCCCATATGATACGTGTTCCCAAAAGCTACATTGCAATAAGGGGTTGGCCCCAAAGAAGGAAAATCAAGGCAATATTACAAGCACGATACACAATGGCTTGTGTAATCATGGGATGATGCCGAGCATACAAACAAGGTGCCACATAAATCAACTCATACAAGTAATAACTAGCACCATCTAGGGAAAAATCTAGGGCAGAAATCCAAATTACATAAATGAAACCCTAACTAGCACCATGAAGCACAACCTAGCTTGAAAATGTAAATCATAAACAAAATGCAAACCAAACATCAAACTAGTATTGATTGACCTCTATGGGTCTTCTTAATCATGCATAGGCACGCAGATTTTGAAGGGTTGATTGTCGAGGGATGTTGGTTTCTTAAGATTTTGGTAGCATAACAATACTTGCAACTTGACTTACGAAAATTACTTGTGACGTGTTTCCTTTGTAGAAAAGGCAAAATCAAATGAATGGATGAGATTCATTAGGGTTTGAATGCTATGGACAATCAAGATTGGTTAGGGTTTTGCCACTCCAAGAGGTTGTAACAATGTGACAAGTGTGTGATGGAGAATAAAGCGAATCTAATTAAAATATTTTATTTGAATTAGTTTTACATGTGAAGGCATATTAAGTGGAATATGAGACATGTGACATGTGTCACAATGTGATGAGAGGTGAGGGAATAATTTAAATATTTAATTTGAATTATGTGAGACATGTGATAAGAGAGATTAATTAAATAAAGTGGGTTTATTTAATTAATTAGGAATGTGATTAAGATGGAATTGTGAGTGGGATGTCCTAGGACCTAGGGCAAAACATTACAAGGTCATGTCAACTAGGGGATGGTAAAGACATGGACAAATTTTAGTGTGTACATTTTGCCCCTCTTTGAGATGATGTTTGAGATGATGCGATTTATGTTGAGTAACATTATTTCAAAGAAGCTAAGGAAATGGATAGAGGAAAAGGATAGGATGATGATGCCCCCTCAAGAGGATAGGTGGGTTGGGCAAACACTGGTAGGCTCTTGAAATGAAAGGAATTAGTCAAGGATGAAAGATGAGGGAATGGATAGAATAAATGGAAGATGCATTATGCTGCAATGAAGGTGAGCAACCATGGTGTTTGATATAGCACTAGACATTATACACCAAGATATAAGGACCAAGGTGATGATGTGTATCATGCCCCAGTGTAATACAACTTTGTCTAGACACAAGATATCAATATTAGCTAGGTTGGATTTAGATTTGAAACAAATGCATGTTGAAAATGATAACACACAAGCAGGCAAGCAAGCATGCACAAATGATACTAAAACAAGCAAGGCGTTGTACCTATCAAGCTATAAACCAATGACTAATTGATTGATACTATGATGATGGTGTCTGGTTTTAGGAATGAACCATTTTTTCTAAGATGCCTAGTCTGGTTTCGATGATGCAACATCCTATCTAAGACAATGAGTGATTGATTGATACTAGTGTTGTTGGCCATGCGAGCAACACTAGGATTTGATTGATTGATTTGGTTTACATCAAGATTAGGCTCAAGACCATTGAATGTGACTAGATAATTTGACAAGATTGATTTACTTGATTGGCACAGATTGATGATTGACTTGAATTTGAGTTTATTGCTTATGAAATTGATTAGAAGAAGTGACAAATTGATGATTTGAAGAAGTGGTTTGATTGGTTGATTGGAAGAATTGATTGGAAGAATTGATGAAGATAGATGATAGAAAAAGATGATGAAAGAAAAAAGAGGAATATTGTCTATGCATGAATCTAAGTACTTCCTTCATATCCTAGATTACCTACATACCCTGTATCCACGAGATCAAGGCACACAACGATGGAGATGAGATGTAGTTATGATAATGTTTTATTGATGGGATGATATGGATTGGATTGATGTGTTGGAATGAATGTTTAGAATGTCACATTGATGTGTTTGCTATAGGGATGACTAGGAGAATCTACTCCCTTTCCTCTTCATTTTGCAACCGTGTCTCTACAAGACTTACGAAGTGTGGGATGCCATGGAGATGTCAATGCAAGGTGATGAGGCCTAGATTATGGTAGAGGCTAATGGATATTAGTCTTTGAAAAGTCTAGCTCTAAGAGGGTACTCTCGTCTACTAATGACCTTGTCAAAGTATAAATTGGATTTATCGAGACCGTGAGGTGTGGATCGAAATGATTCATTAAAGTAAACCCATGAGTTTTAGAATTCACTTGGAAGGGTGGACTTAAACTAATCTTGGAGTATTAAGCCCAAGTCGAAGAAATGATTGATGAAAGTGAACCCATGAGTTTTAGAATTCACTTGGAAGGATGGACTTAAACTAGCCATGGAGTATTAAGCCCAAGTTGGGGTTGATGTGAAAAAGATGTCAAAGTCTCTTGGTCCACAGATTTGTACTTATGATACAGTCAAGCTTCGACAGTTTCTTCCTATGTTTCAACCTTAGGAAGACTAATGTTTAGGGTCCTCTTATATATGTCAAAGGCCAAATGAAATTGAATATGTAGTGGATGAAATTGAATGTTGGGTGAATATAACCAATAAATCTATAATATTTTGACATGGTTATAGACGGATTTGATAGAGAGAGTAGATGCTCCAAGGTTTCCCTATGGTTGTGGTGAATGATTAGGATGAAATTGATTAGATAGGAATGAATGGTTAGGATGTGATTAGAATGTGATCAATTGGATTAGGATGATAATGTGTTGTGAAGAAATTTGAAGATGATTTGATGGTTTGATTGAATTAGAGAAGTGATTTTATTGCTTAGATTTTTGTTGAATATTTGATTTTTTTGTATTTTTTATGATATTTTGATGTTTTTGGAATTTTGAGACTATTTGAATGTTTTTTTGGATTTTCAACATGTTTTGAATTTTTTATATTTTTGGAGATGTTTGTATTATTTTGTTTTTTGTTTTTTTGTCAATTTTGGACATGTTTTGATTTTTTTTGGATTTTTGAGATGTTTTGATTTTTTGTGTTTTTTAAAATGTTTTTTTTTTTTTGGACTTTTGGAATTTTTTTTTGGGATTTTTGGATTTTTTTTAGATTTTTGAATTCTTTTGATTGTTTATTTGGATTTTGACATGTTATGATTTTTTTGGATTTTTGAAATGTTTTAATTTTTTGTGATGTTGGGAATATTTTGGTTTTTAAGATTTTTGACATATTTGATTTTTTGGTGTTTTTTGAAATGTTTTGGGGATGGCATTGGATGACAATTTTGAATAGCCTTTAAGCTAGATACCAATGACAAGGGAGAACCAAGTCTAGGTGCAAGAAGGATAGGTGGATAAAATGATAGGTGATAATGGATGGAATGGATGTATGCGTAAGTGGGCAAGCATGTGATCTCCAAAGGCTATGTCGCATAAGAATAACATGCCCCATTCAAGGTGCAATACTTAGGATTTTTGATGACAATGCTTATGACAAAGGATGGTGATAGGATAATGAAGGATTTTCTTGATTTGGAGGGATAAGGTATGTCAAGAGATATCTAAAACAGTTTTCAACATTGTGCCCCCAATCTTTATCAAGATCAAAAAGGAAGAAGGGTGGATGAACGGATGCAATATGATAGGTATAGATAGATGGGTGCAATGGATAAGTATGGTAAGATAGGATATGTCAATGGTATGATAGGATGGAAAATGAGAGAAGGATAAGACAATGTGCCCCCAAGTGTAAGTCGCATAGAAGATCAACTTTTTTGATTTTTTGAATTAGATAGGGGGATATGGATGAGGACCCAAGTGTCTAGTGCCATGAAGGTGATAGCCCCAAAGGTATGTCACATTGACCATGTCAAATGTCATTATGCTCATCGATGTTGGTAAGTGATGGCATGAAAGTGAGATGGATAAGGTAGATAGTTAATTATTGAGGGAACGATAGTGGATTATGATATGGATTATGTAGGGAATGAAATTGGATTATGATGTGGATTATGTAGGGATCAAAAGTGGATTACGATGTGCATTATGTGGGATTTATGTAAGGATGGATGAAATGTTTATGCCAAAGCATGGACCATAGGGAGATGATAAGGCAAGTATGTAGGGTAATGATTGAATAATGGGGTGATGGTGGTGTGAAAAGGAATCATGACCAATGGTTGCACACACCATGTTAAACATGGAAGCTTGTGTCTGGATGGAGGTGTAGGAAGCAATGATGATGTTTTCTTAGTGGATGGATGATTGAGTAACTTGGGAACCCTCATAGACATAGTGTTTTTATGGGATTTTTTTCATGTGGATTGGAGGGATTTGAAATTTTTGAATGAAATGGATGGAAGAGGATGGTTGGGATATTTGTGAGGTGGATGCCTCATTTGACTTGATTTTTTGTTTAGGGACCCATACCATTTTGGTTTTGGACTTTATTTTTGGAGGTATGGGCTTGGATTGGTTTATGAATGTATTTGACTTTGATTCTTTGCATTTGTGTCCTAATGTATTAGGACCCTTAGGATTTTTCACTTTATGAAAGGAGGCATCCAAATTTTTATTTTTGAATCCCATGTGGTGGATAGAATGAGTGGAAGCTTTATGTTTACATGATGTGTGCATTTGTTGGTCATGATTAGGATATTGAGGTGATTTATGGATGATATGGATGTTAGGTGTTGGAAGAAATGATGGCAAAGTAGATGATGGGAAATTAGGTGTTGGAAGTAGTGGAGGTAAAGTAGATGGTGGATGATGTATGGTTACATGCTTTTGACACTTGTAGGATGATGGAGGTGGAATAGCGACATATGTTTTAGGAATATGATGGGATGTGCGATGGAAAGTGCTTAATTTATGGGGGATGGAGGAATTACCAACATCGTTAGATTGTTGACCTTGGGGTGTGTATCTAAGGCCATATGAGAAAGGGGGGACATTGACATGGATAGTCTCCAAAATACCTTTTTCGTGAAGGCCTAAGCCTTTACCATGGTAATTCATGTTTTGGAGCATGCAATCGATAATGGGACTTCTTGTAGTTTGGACACTAGACTTGAGTTGATTATTGGATAGAGTAGGTGAAGTGTTGGACAAAGGTTGTTGTTGTCCCAAGGAGGAACATTCAAGAATGAAAGAAGATAGACCAAGTGGATATGATGGTGGATTTGCAATGGAGTTTGTGGTGGAAGGATCATTAGGTGCTTGATTATCATTGTGTTCACTAAGATCTAATTTATTTGTTTGATATTCTATGTTTATGTTGTCTTGGGAGGCACATGTTTGATTATGACAAGTGGTAGTGGTTGGATCATGGATGGGTGAGGTGGCAAGCTCTTGACCATGGAATGCATAAAACTAGCTAAGTGGATCATCATGGTCTTCTTGATCATAAGTGGGATCATGATCATAAATGGGAGATTGATCATGATGAGGAATAGGTGTGCTATGAATGGGATCAATAAGAGGTCTTTGATCTTGATACAGATGAGGGGGTAATGTTTCCTCATGCTTAGCATTATGCTCTTGACATAACTTTTGACTTTGAGTGGAAGTGAATGTGGAGGACTCTTCAATAGGGTCGATATGTTGTGGACCACATGATGGGATTGAAGGGATGGAGATGGTATTGGAAGGATCTTTGCTAGGCTCATGAATGGGTGTTTGACATGCAGAGGGTTTATCCCTAGCTAGTAGCCATTGGATCACATCCTTTGCAAGTCCATATGTGGAAGGTGTTGTCTTAGGGTTTTGATTTTGATTGGATGGAGGAAATGGGTTGGTGGGTTTGGACAACTCCACATGTTTGCTTTTGTAATGTTTGATTCTAGGACATGGAGTTGATGTATTGGCAAATGAATTAGAAAATGGTAGGGGTAATGAAGGGTTTGATGGGTTGGAAAATGTAGGGACCATTGGATTAGGACTAGGACATGGTGGCTTTAGGATAGGTCTTTGATTGGATAATGGTATGAGATACTTATAAGGTACATGACCTAGACTAGTGTTCCCCTTGTCAATGGTGGCATCAGGACCCAAAGGAATTTGACCTTGTTATGAAGGTTGACTTATACTCACATGTTTTTGTTGTGGAATGAATTGATTGGTTGGTGTAGAATTTACATGGGAAGAAGTGGATGGATTGGTTGATGTGACATTGACTTGATATGAAGTGGATGTATTAGATTGGTATGAAGTGGAAGGGGTTGACAAATAGGATTGAGATGGAATTTGGTGAGGTTGGTGTTGTGTTGGTTGAATTTGACAAGTGGCGATGAATTGATTATCTTGAGCTAAAAGGCGTTGGATTTGAGGTGATTGGATGTGTTGGAATATTTTGAAGAGGGCTTGAAGTTGTTGTATGGTTTGTTGGTCAAAAGGTTGGGGTATTTACTAAAGTGATTGGATGAGGTTTTGGAGTTGAGGTACTAGGACCGTGTTCTTGAATGTCGACATGGTGTCACACATGTGTCTAAGTCTTGGCATGTCATCTTGTCCCTCAACTTATGACACATTATTTACAAAGCTCTTATAATCATTAGAACTAGGTGGGGCCCCTCGAAGTACAAGTTTAGGTCTTGGATTTATCTCATGAGTAGGACTAGGGAGGGAGCCTCCTTGAATGATGATTTTGGGCTTTGGTTTGTAACATTTTTTGAATTAGAAGGATATCTCCCTTGGACCATCATATTGGGCTTATGATTTCGATTGGGCTTGTTTATGATTAGGGCCATTTTGACTAGTGATGATTAAGACTAGGTTGATGTGGATGTTGAGATGATAAGATTGGATGATTAGGATGCAATTAGAATGATGATTAGAATGGAATTTGGATGATGAAGATATGATTAGAATATGATTAGGAATGATTAGAGTAGAATTGATTGGACAATGTGTAATGATAAGTTTGGGTGACTTGGATTCATCATGATGATGACTATGATGATTGGAATATGATGTAGAATGATAAGGATTAAAATTGATTGGACTAGAATGAAGATGGTTAGGATAATGTTGGTTGGATAATGTGAAATGACAAGGATATGATTAGGATGAAGGTTGAATGATAAAGATATGATTAGAATGTTATTAGGAACAATTAGGATTGATGTTGTTTGGATAAGGATGATAATGTGATTAGGATGATGACTAGGGTGATTAGGGTTTGATTAGGAAGAAGGTGATTTAGAATGATTAAGGTTATGAAGTGGCTAAGAATAGGTGATTAGGATGAAAGTGGTTAGATTTGAATGTGTTGGAAGAATTCTTAGAATGACTTGTCTTTATGTTTTTGGTGTTTAGAGCTCAATTTGGCAATGTTCAATCAAATGACCACACATGTACACACACCAAGACACATAAGCAATTTTGAATTTGAAATTGAAGAATATTATGATTATTAAATAGGCACACATATAAGACACATCAACAAGTCCTAGAATTAGTCAAGTGGGGTATGGTTGATAAGTCTTAAGGTAGGTTTCACAAGGGTTAACTAGGGGTGTCCCCAATATACATGAGGTATGAGGGGCCCAAATCTATGAACACTAGCCCATTGAAGGGATGTGGTATAAGCGCAAGTGAATACAACTTCACCTTGTGTCTGGAATCACCTGGGGCCACAAGGTTGTCCCAATGACTACATAGCTAGATTGGGGTATAGATTTTACTCTCCCCCTTTGATATACCCTGCCAAAACACGTGGTTGAGGTCATCCCTAGGGCTTATGAAATTCTCTAGCAAGCCTCCTAGGAAAGGGTAAACAAAAAGAAAATCAAGTGAGGTGTTTTTGATCTGCAAGGTCACGTTGTGGTGTGAGGAGAGAGCATACACACACACTTGATTCACACTTGCACTTGTAAATTACCCTTAAGAAATCAAAATGTGTGTTGTTAAAATGAAGGGATAAGAGGTGTTTTTGATTCTCAAGATCGCACGAAGTGCATGAGAAGAGCATACACACCCCTAATCACATGTAAATTCACTAAATTGTTCAAGCACTCGTTCTTTTTATGCCCAAGCAAAAATGTGAATGGAAGGTATTGGTTCATTTTAATGCCTAATTTTGATGTGTGATTACAAGCAAGAGTTCATTTTATGAGCCCAAAATTGAAGTGTGAGACCAAATAATGATTAGAGAAATGAGAGATTAGAATATGTACACCTAATTAATCTACTATCCAAGCTATTGTGTATTCTATTGCAAATGTTGTTCCAGCCTCGTATGATCACCTGCATGTCACCAAAACAAAAATGGAACAAGTAAAAGTGCATAGGAGATTGTTATATGAAAAAGAGAAATCTGATACAAATCTGATGAAGATGGTCTGATATAGGAAAATGGATAACATCAGTAGATTCTAAATGAAATTCTATGCACTTTTAAAAAGAAATTTGTGAAAAAATGATGAAAAGCACAAAAGTTATGAGCATTTGAAGTTCATGTGCAAGTCTGACTTTGATTGCAAAAAAACTAGTCAAAATGGAACTTTCACCTAATAATTCCTACACCACTATGAAGTTTAAAAAGACTTCTTTCTGATGAGTGCTCATTTGCACAATTTGGCCTCTTTATGCAAAGGTTATGAGAAAAAGAAAAAAAAATAAACCCTCTATGGCTTGTAGAGGTGCAAGGTAACCCTGACTGTTTAAAGCTAATAGCTATCAGTTAGTGGGAATCTATTCACATGTGCATGGTCAGGGTCTATAGTTAGAATTGGTAGTTAGTGTTATGTGGAGCCCTCGATCTCCCATGTGACCAAGGGTAAGACAAAAGTAAAAATAAAACTGAAAGGGGAGCTAGCCCCCCTCCCTTTTCCCTCTGGTCATAGACATGACCACGACTTGAAATGGACCCAAGGGAGAATGAAAAAGAACCAACAGTAAGGTCAAGTCCAATGGCAACTTCAAATGTATGGTGGCGGGTCCAGTGTTCAATGATGGCGGAGTAATGGAGGTAAGCTGAGAAAGGCAGAGTAGTGGCCAAACGGTGGTCAAGGAAGATTGGTGTTGGTGACTGTTTGAATGATGGTGGTGACCGGTGGTTAGGTGGTGAATATAAAGAGCGGGTTAGGGTTTTAACTAGGGGTGACCAAGGACAAAATGTAAGTAGAACTTAGAGTTAGGGCATGATAGTCAACACGGGAGATGACGGAGTGGCAGTGGTGAGTTTGTCAGTGATGGAGGATATCTATGAGTGGATGGACAATTCCAATGAGTGGAGACTGAGTCACAAGAAGATGGCGATAGGAAAAGGCATGCTCAGCAGAGGGAGTTAGGGGTTTCAACCTGGTTGAACAGTTGTAGGTCGAAAGATGGGTTGAGACTTGGCATTTAACAGGGGTTGAGGGGTCCATAGAGGACTAGTAGAGGTAGATTCATATGGTTGCACCTAAGCAGTGAGCAGTACAAGAGTAGGGAATGGGAGGTGACCTAGTTGTAGCCAACTAGGGTTTATTAGGAGTCGATAGGGGACTGTAGCAGCGAACTAGGGTTGCCCATAGTCGACTGGAGCTTCATTGAACCAACAAATTCAAACCTTCAAACAATCATCCCCTATTATTCTTGTAAAACCAATGAATGTCAAAGAAGAGACTAAAGCACATACTAATATAGGCCGTATAGTGGGTCTATATGGTATAGTGGATCTGTACGGATCCATACTGTATGGCTTGTGGCTCTAAAAAAGTTTCAAAAAAATGCAAAAATATTTTGGAAGGAAACTAGGCAAATTTTATGTCGATTTTTGTTTCTTGGGCCTCCTAGACGCAACCGTGAGGTTTGTTTCATGCCTAAGAGCAACATGTAAAAGTTACATCCCTAAAATTGACAAAAAATGTTAGATTTACATACATTCATGTTGTGTTCACCAAGCATTGTTAAGGCAAAACCTAGGGCAGAAATCAAAATTGTAGAAATGAAATCCTAACTAGCACCATGAAGCACAACCTAGCTTGAAAATTCAAAACATAAACAAAATGCAAACCAAACTTCAAACTATTATTGATTGACCTTGATGGCTCTTCTCAATCATGCATAGGCATGCAGATTTCGAAGGGTTGATTATGGAGGGATGTTGGTTGCTTAAGATTTTGGCAACATAACAATACTTGCAACTTGATGTATGAAAAGGATTGTGAGGTGTTTCCTTTATAGAAAAGGAAAAATTGAATGAATGGATGAGATTGATTAGAGTTTGAATGCTATGGATAGTCAAGATTGGTTAGGGTTTTCCCACTCCAAGAGGTTGTAACAATGTGACAAGTGTGCAATGGAGAATAAAGGTAATCTACTTAAAATATTTTATTTGAATTAGTTTGACATGTGAAGGCATATTAAGTGGAATATGAGACATGTGACATGTGTCACAATATGATGAGAGGTGAGGGAATAATTCAAATTTTAATTTGAATTATGTGAGACATGTGACAAGGGAGATTAATTAAATAAAGTGGGTTTATTTAATTAATTAGGAATGTGATAATTAAGATAGAATTGTGAGTGGGATGTCCTAGGACCTAGGGAAAAACATTACAAGGTCATGTCGACTAGGGGATGGTCAAGACATGGAAAAATTTTAGTGTCTACAAATATAATGTAACAACACAAAGGGATCTACCTAACTGGCACCAGTGTATGAATGGTTGTATAATAGGAGATATCTCATGATTATAAATATTTGAAACTATCATCATCCGCTAGTCCATAGGACTATGAAGACAAATGAGGAAATATCACATAAAAAAAATATAAACTTTGGGTCATCAAGGAAGGATGTTAAATTTTCCTACACCTTACATCATCCCTAAAAGACACAACAATGATAAAATGTAACTTACAACATATAGAGGAATGATGATACAAATATAGAGAATGTCACAATAGATTTTGGCCCCTTTGTATCCTTGTACCAACAAGCGTATCAAGGGTCATCTAAAGATAGATTAAAAAACACAAATAATGTATCAAGCAACACAATACAAGAGAAAATAATCACATGCACTCATGACACAAAAGAGAGGGGCCACACTTGCGAATAGGAATAAAGAAAATTGTCCTCCTCCCAATCTTGCTCGTCACCATTTTGGGATGGTAGATAGCATGCAAGAGGAACTACATCAAGTGTAGTGTAAGGAATGAGATCCATACTTGTACCAATATTACCTTAGGGTTAACTATGAAAATATAGAACAATAGATTCTGCTATAGATTGTGAAGCACTTTCTTTTTCTAGACTGGATGAAGCACTAGTAGATTTATCCTTTACATTTGTCTATGACTGATGCTTGCAAGGAGGGAGATTCTCTTCTCCTACAGTAATGCAAGCCATAGCACAACAGTACTTCTTTCATTCTCATGCAATTTGATATTGCTTAGTTTTGTTTGTGATGTTTATTAAGGGAACCGTAGTATCTCCCAACATGGGTTCCTTTCTTCTTTTACTTTAGGAACATTAGAAGATACGAGAGGAACCACCACAAATTGGGAGACCATGGGGGGAGGGTCCTCAATGCAGGCTTCTCTTCCCTCTCAACTTGTGAAATAGGTGGAGGTACTTAAACATCCACAAGCAGTTGAGAAACCTCTGGAAACATTTCACACACAATCGATTACTTTTCACTAGTCTCCATGGAGGTAGGTGGCACAAAAGTAATATTGTGATTGTGGGGAGGTCTACTTTGTGCTTGATGGTTGCCTCGTTGTCCTTGATGTGATGGAAAAGGGGGAACCTCAACATATCTACTTGACACTCAGGTATTGGGAGGAACCTGTGATTTAGTCTTAACTTCATTTTCCACCTACAAGATAGGGGGAACTATTGTTGTAGCCTCAGAAGATTGAGAGATTCCGGAGACATCACAAGGATGTATGTTACTAAGAAACAATTCAGCAATTTTATGTGCTTTATATTTTTTCTAGTTCAAGCAACTCCAACTAGTTTTGGGTAAAAGTAGTCAAGTGTAAAGTGTCCATGACAAGCTACAGACTGGCACTAACTATGATGTATAACATACACACATCTCTCAAATTGAAACTTTAAGCACTTATGAAACATAGAGGGGAATACCTTCATGGAGCGGAGCCATGGGTGATCTAGTTCTTCACATGAAATATGTCCAATGTTGGAATGATAACAAAAGTAACATCTAAGGTTCTTGGCCCAACCTTGACTTCTAGGGCCAAGGCACCAAGATTTGGAAGAACAAATCCATCGTATACTCTAATCATGATTTCTGATATATTGTAGTTCTCATAGTGTAAACCATGCATATAGAGAAACTCTTTGGTTAGTACATTTACCATGCAAACAAGATCAATCATTGCACCTCTTATGGGTTTATCATTGATTCGAATCGTGATGTATAAAGGTCCATCAGGAGCTTCAATGATAGCATCATGAGGAGTGAAAGATATAGCCGGTTTAGGCTCTCCTTGCTCTTTCTAAGTGTGAGAAATCTCCATGCAAATATCTCCCTCATAATCTTGTTCTTGATGATTATAAGTATGTATCATCTCTTGAGATGGATCCACAATGTTAGATTCATGATGAGGTAATAGATTTGTATATATTTGAAGTTTTGATAGATGGAGCCACTAATTTATTTTCTTTGTCATTCAGTCCCTCAACCTAGATGATATTGGAATTGATGAAGTCTTGAACTTCATGTTTAAGACACATACATCTTTTATTGTCGTGATCGGCAGTGTGGTGAAGTTGAGAAAAGGCCTTCGAATCCAAAGAAGATGCTTGCATCTTATTTGGATCGAGAGGTTGAATGGGTGGAAGCTTAATGAAATTATTGTTTAAAAGTTGCATCATTATGGAATAAAGAGATTCTGATAATGGTGTGAAATGTCTTGTCCTTGGTTTTAGTTTATATGGGGCAGGAGCAGAAGGTACTACAACCACTACATGTTTTTCAATGTGATTTGATGATATTGCATTGACTTTGATGAAGTTTTTATTTTTTATTTTGAATGAATGATTGTGTAGGCCTTCAAATTAACCAACTAAAGTCAGTGAATTATTATTCTCATTCTAACTAACTAATTGTCCATAACCATGGAGATTTGTGCAAGGATTAGTGAAAGAATCATAACGCATCAACAAGATGTTGCGGAT
Organism: Cunninghamia lanceolata; assembly: GCA_027924645.1. Classification (NCBI taxonomy): domain Eukaryota; kingdom Viridiplantae; phylum Streptophyta; class Pinopsida; order Cupressales; family Cupressaceae; genus Cunninghamia; species Cunninghamia lanceolata. The sequence continues at coordinate 8,085,651 of BSBN01001107.1, read as the reverse complement.
GTGAGGTTGTAAGTTTCCAATGAATATTCTTTGTACATTACCATCCATAATAGAATATTGAATTTGTAAAAAGAGGGTTTGATAACACCCCATGAAATTAGTTACTTTCTCCTTTATTCCTTGTTTGCAATGGACCAAATCGATCAAAGAGAATTGAGGTCCAATATTTTCTTGAAAGTGTTGAAGAAATTTATTGATCAAATGTGAGATATAAGTGATTGAATTAGGAGGCAATGAGAGAAAACAATCCAAGGTCATGTCTTTGAGTGATCAAGGAAAGAGTTTAGCCAATATTGCATCATAAAAGAAGAAATCACTACACATAGTTGTAAAGGATGCTACATCGTTGGTAGGGTCTCCCAGTCCTATTATATTTCTCAAAGCGAGGGGTTTCAAACTTCTTAAGAATTTGAGCTCTTAGGATTGGGTAACATAAAGGTTTGCAAATATAATGTGATGTCATAGCAGGTTTTGATGGGCTTTCATTTATGCTTGCTAACTGTTGTTGGATGGAAGTCATATTTTACAAAAGTTGGTTAATGACAAGGTCAGAAGATGAACTAGGTTGAGATAGGTATAATTGAATAGCAATAACCATTGATTGTGTCATTGAATGATTGGGTTTTTGGAAAGTGATAAGAGGTTTAGATGTAGGTGGAGTAACATTAGATGTAGAACTTGGATAATTAAATGGTTGACACTATAATGATGAATGGAATTCCCAGTAGACAACCCAACACATGTGGTAGCACTATTACTTGGTTGTATAGTTGTCCTGAGAATAGAAGAAGTGTACATGTAGGAATAGAGGGTGTTGATATGGGTGTCAACACTTGAGTCCCTATTAGGTTTCAAGAAGTGACATTAGTAATGATTTCCGCACAACTAGTTGCCAACATAATGTTATTGTGAACTATGTGAGCTACACCACACAAAATTTCCACTCCCTCTTGTCATTCAAGCAATAAATTTCTTAGACTCTCTACAACAGGATGGCCTCCTCAACTAAATGTTTTGAGATTACAAATTGCTGAAATTTAGCCAACTCAGTGTCTAATCTTTGAATTTGAGCTTTGAGAACATTAGGTACAAGGGCTTCTATGTCAATAGATTCATGAGAAGTTGATGCTTCTGGGATATGTGAAGTAGGAATGTCATGTAGATGTGTGATTGGATTCATAAATCCAGGTTTTGATGTATCATTATCAGTGCTATTCAAAGCATTAGAACCCATAATTCTACAACATCTTCACACAAATATAATTGGGCCATTAGGTCACAAAACTCAAAGTTTTTTCAAGCTCTAGTGACACACAAGATGCATAAGTAGAATAAATGATTGATGTGAGAAAAGGATGTCATGCCCACATTTCCCATGCGGTTACAATATGCATCACACGTGTCATGTCCACATTTGACATGTGGTCATGACATAAAATATCAAAAATTTTCCCACGCTTCCCTAGAAACCCCCTCACACGCGTAAGCATGCTCGGTGGCATACGCTTAAGGCGTAAACAATATAGTTGTCAGCGGGGTAATACGCACACGTGCGCATACCCAAATGCAAGAAGACCAACAAGGGGGTCATCACAATGCGGTTAACATCGATACAAGGGTTAAACTTACTAAACTACTAAACCCTAAATTCTGGAAAAATCCGGTAGCATAACGCCTCACGGGCGTGAATGGGGTTTATTGCATAACACTAATCTTGATCACAAGGTTTCCTGATAGGGTTAATAAATACCTTACAACTCACTAATTACATTGGGATGCAGTTGATTAAGTTAATGGCACATTTTTCAACAAAGTCCAATCATCTGTTCTCCTTCACGTTTTCTAAAATTTAATATTAATTTTGTTCTTCTGATTTTAGCATTTTCAACAAAGCTTGAACATTTGTTCTCCTTCCCGTTTCTCTAAACTTTAATTTTTTTATTTTACTCTCTTTTCTTTCACGTCCTCTATCAATCAGAGTTATCACTATATCCTTTACATTATTCCTAATTTCTTAGTAGATCAAATCACATAAACAGGGCTTACTAACTTCGTTTGATGAAATCCACTAGGTTTCTGCTCTAGGTTTATTTCAACGTTTGAATTAATTTTGATAATTAATTTTCCCCCAATCAGGTTTAACGGAATGTTCAATCTTAATTAGTACTCTTAACCCTATGCTGGAAGGGTCGTGCATTTTCTCCTCTTTGTTTTCACTTTTATCTTTCTTTCTCTTTTCTCTCATTTTCTCAATTTGACGTTTTCTCAATCTATAGGTTGAGTTTACCATGGCCACATATGAAATGCATATGATAGCTTAATTTTATTTATAAAGATATAAATATCTATAATTTACATTTATATCTCTAGGTTTTCTTTTATTAAAAAATATATGTATATTTTTCTTTTCATTTTCTTGGTATTTCATTTGTGAAAATTATTAAACCCCAAAACACATTTTTTTTTCCTATAGTTAGAATATATATATATATATACACTCTTATTAATTGATTGTTATGAATATATTTTTGTCAAAAATTGAAACCCTACTATTTTTTATTTTTTTTAAAATAGCTTCCCTTTACTAAATTATTAATACATTATATATATATATATATATATATATACATTAATATTTTTATTGTGTTATAATGTATTGGATTTTCTTTATATAACAAATGAAGAATGTTATATTCCCATATTTTATTTGTATCCTCATTGAAAAGCCCTAATTTTTTTCTTTTTTTTGTGATGGTGGTGCAGGGTCAATGGAGGCAACAGCCATGGGGAAAACCACAGGTGGAGACCGTGGGTGGAGGTAGCCGTAGAGGGCATGAGCAGACGGAGGATCAGTGGTAGTGGTCAGAGGGAGGTCACGGGCAGTGGAGATGGTGGTAGAGTTGGGGGATATGGGCAGGCCGTGGCGGGAAGTGTAGCAGAGGCCGCGGGGTACGCAGGGTGGATGCCGCCGAGGGGAAGGTTCCAGATTGCACGGAGGGAATACGGGGCAGCAGTGGATGGGGGTGTGGGGAGGGGGTGGAGCCCCCACCCACATCCCACTTAGTGGGGTGTGGGTGGGGGCTCCACCCCCTCCCCACACCCTTTGTATTGCCCACAGTGGGGGTTCGAACCCCCACCAATTTTGTATAATTTTTTTTATTACATGTAAACTGTGATCTATGTGAACATAGTCACCCCGTATTTTTTTTTAAAACACACCAACTTTCAAATGAAATTTATCAAATATATATATAATATGAATACACAGCAATCACATAATTTTAGTTTATTCAAATTCACAGTTATAGCCTTATAAATATATATATTTATAAGGCTATAACTGTGAATTTGAATAAACTAAAATTATGTGATTGCTGTGTATTCATATTATATATATATATATAATGAGTATATGTCATACAGTCCATTTGTTGGACAGAATTAAGGGAAACAATTAATTTTAAATACATGTAAAATTTACAATTATGCAATTTACCCAAAATAAACAAATTAAATATATATATTTTCAATAATAATTCCCTTTCTAAGCACTCATAGGATTTCTATTTTTTAAACAAATATACAATCTATTTTTCTTTTGATTTCAATTCTTTTTCAAGTCAATAACTCAATTTAAATATAATAAGCATATAATTTATATTTATACATTTTTTTGAAGGGAAGAATTTAAATATATTTGCAAGTAATTACAAGAAAAATTCTAATGCATACTACTTACAACTTTCATTTTGTCATAACAACAATTTCATGACTTATCAAAATTAACATTTCCATTAAGTCATACAAAGAATTAATTTATAACAAACTTCCTTCATTTCATCCTTTTAGAATAATACACAAGTAAACTAAATTTTCTAACTTTCATTTCATATATGGTACCAGTTGCTTAATCAACTAAAACTATCAATACAATGAGAGAGGTTTTCTCACAATCTAAGGAAGACAAAATTTTACAAGAGAGAGAAGTTCTCCTCTTTGAAAACCAACAAGGATGAAATTATTAATCATACCAAGCTCTCCTCAAGAGCCTTAAGAGTAAAAGAAAATAAAATATTTTCCCAAAACAAGAAAACTTCTTCAACTTCACATTATGTTCTAAGAAACCTGCATATCACACAAGGGAAGAAAACACCACACATCCTACTCTCCTTCCTACCGTAGACCCGCAAGAGGGTCACCCCCGAGCTAGGGGGATCAATCACACACCTAGAGAATCCAAATGCACTTCACAACAAGGCAAAACAACATAACAAAACACAAAACACACCCATGGATATTTACACACACACAAACTCAACCAAAGTGATTTTAAGAAGGGGTAGGAGAGTGGACACACTCAACTCTAGAGTGCCACTCCTTCAAATATTTCAACACAATTTTTCTCATGGCCTCAAGCCTAACATGTTAACAAAATTTTCAAAGGAGTTCATATTTTTGCTCTCAAGCCATATAACAATTTACTCAAAATCACATAAAATGCCCTCAAGGCTTTCAACATCCCAAAACAAGGAAATGAACTCAAGGAGGATCACTCCTCCCCTACCCCATACTTGATGAGCATTTTCTTCCAAGTGGGAGAGGCTCTTTCAACACCCTACTGATTATTTTATCACAATAACAAAATACAACATAAGCAAAATACATCTCACACATTCATCACGCAACAAATTAAAATACAAGGGGAAGGCCTTAGCCTTGAAAACCAACCTTTAAAAGCCCTAATATGGAAGAAGTTGATGTAGAGCTCCTCTAAAATCTCCTCCAACATAAGCCACCAAACTCCCTCTATCTTTCTCCCCAAAACAATTTCTAAACAATTAAAATTCCCAAAAAAATTCAACAACCCCTTTCCCTATCCCAAGTGGGATTAAAATAAGCCCAATTCATGAGCTTAGAGGAATGGGGAGGTGACACTTGTCACCTCCTCACACTTCCTCACAACCACTAGCATGCCCCAAGGGATGGGTGTTGACACATGTCACTCACCCATCCCCAAAGTCTCCCTCACCCCATACCACATGTCCTCTCTCCAACACATGGGAGAGAAAAGGGGAGTTAAAGAGGGAAAGAGTGACACATGTCTCCCCTTCCTTTCCTCTTATGAAGGACCACACAACTCCAGGGGTACTCTCACCAATTGTGAGAGAGACTTGAAGTCAAGTCCTCCATAATTGGTGGGTCTTTGAGTCATCTCTTTCCTTGGGAAGAGAAAAGGGATGGATTTGAGTGTTGGTACCACTCATCCTATCCCTCCCATGCCTCCAAATTCGTCACCTTACTTCAGTGTGAAGTTAAGGTGACCATATGGAGGTTTACCAAGGGTTACCCAAGTCAAAAGGGACCCTAGACCCATGGGGTATAACCCAGGGTCAATTTTAGCCAAGTTAGAACACTCAGGGTCAAGTTAAAACACAAGAAAAGGGTCTCTAAAATTTAAAATTTAAAAATAAAATTCAAAGACAATTCTTACAACACATATCATAATTCAAATTAAAAGAGGGTAGACCTAACCCATTTAACCTCATGCAAATTAACATTACAACATTACATCATACACAGAGTTGATCTTGGTTCCTTGTGGAACCAGATCAACTTCACAAGGGATTACAACATAAAGTGTGGGATGATCTCCAGTATTTGTGGTTTGTTAGCAATACCTACGCACTCAATTGCAAAGTTAATTCCATATATAAATAGCATAGCTGAAGCAATTTAAAACATGCATTCCCATAAAATACCAAAAGTTCTGCTAAGCATAAAGGGAATCACATTACACTTTTTATAACTAACATCACCCAATTAGTTTTCCTTTAATATAGAGCATCTATTTAACATCACCCAATTAGCTTTCCTATAATATAAACATCTATCTAACATCACCGAATCTCTTAATACAAGCATCTATCTAACATCACCCAATTAGTTTTGTTTTAATATAAACATCTATCTAACATCACCCAATTAGTTTTCCTATAAAATAAACATCTATCTAATGTCACCCAATTAGTTTTCCTATAAAATAAATATCTATCTAACATCACCCAATTTGTTTTCTCTTAATACAAACATAATAAAGTCTAAAAGTTTAGGAATCTGGGATCAACAGTCCCACAAGTATAAAAGTATTAGCAATAGTAAGGTAATTAGTCACATGAACAGAAATAAAAAATGTAGGCATCACAAAGGAGATGTTTCTGACCTTTTGTTTAAATGAATCAATGTTTTTGCTCTTTTTTCATCAAATGTAAACAACTATAATGAACTCTATATCAAATTCAACTCCTATTCAAGCATAATTAGACTTAACCAATGCTAATATTCTAAATTAGAAACCTAAATATAATGCTTTTTCACTAACTCAACATATAACAATTTAATAATATTTTTTACTTTCAAACATTAACATAAGATGATGTATATGATATGCTAATGCAATGTAAAATCAAATTTGATAAGCTACTAAAATCAGCAAAATTTGAAACAAGACCTTAAACACAAATCCTAGGCTTCAACACTAGCTAGGTTTTCTTTAAAATGCAAGGTTTTTGGAAACCCTAACAATGAAATCATGCTAAAGTAAGCTATACAAGTATGTTAAATGACTAATGAATTCAAAACTAATCATATCTAGGGTAGGAAACAACTTAGATCTGAAGCAAGAAGGATGAAAAAGTGCAGGACACATTGGGTTCACCAAAATCTTCAATGGAAAAAGGAGACTTAGCCTAAAAGGTTAAACTAGGCCAAACCCTCTACTATTAACATTAGGACACAAATCGAGCTTAGCTTATACCTTTTGAGGAGAGCCAAACTACAGGGGTTTTATCCCTTTGTTGTATAAAGGAGAATCAACCAAATTCAACCAAGCAAACTAAGGTAAAACCTAAAACCTTAATTGAGAAAGATTAATCAATAAATGACTATCAAAAATAGATACACAAAATTTGAAATAGTACCAGAGATTAGTAGATGGAGGAAAATTAGAGCTTGAGTTTGGGAGCAGAGAAGTACCAAGGCACCGAGTGCCCTAGACCTAGATTAGGGTTTTGTAGAATGTTAGGACCTGAGTATCGTCCTCTACTAGTCTTCTTCCTTCTTGTATCTTGTTGTAGCTTGATTCCTCTAGATGTGATCTACACACAAACAAGAAGGGAAAATATTGTGTTGTGTTTAGGGGCTTACCTTATTCAAACCCCATGTTGGTGTTTCCACCACTACAATAATGATTAGAGATCCAAGAGTGCATGCCCTAGGAGGGTAGAGGCAAGATTTACAATAAATGATGAAAGAATGAATGTAAATGATAAAAATTACCACAAGATGTGAAACCCTAGTTAGAGTAGGTGACTCAAGAACATGCATCAATAAGGAGATAGGTAATGTAGGCTTGAACTTCCTTCAAGACCTACAAACAAGCATCATAACATCCACACAAAGAGATATTCCAATCATGAAGAGCACTTGAGCATAGGAGATCAATTCATCAAAGCATAAGGTAAGCAATTCCAATCTTCTCTTAATAAGCTAGGACTCTCTAGATATAAAATGAATAGTAAGACTAGATTTCTTATATGCATTCCCTCTCACCAACAATGTATTAAATAAAATGTGGTCAACATGTATAAGCCAAGGTGGTGTTCTATGCTAACACCACAAAATTGTTTGCAAGAGACACATTGGAGCTTCATGATTGTTGTCATTGATTGCAAAAAAGTTCATCCCACACATCCGCAAGACATGGTGTGCCTATACCAGAAGTCAAATTGAAGAGTGTTGTGGTCCAGTAAGCAAGAACAGAGCATGTGGCAAGGTCTGACAGTCAAGTTCGGATCTCTCAGAGGAAGTATCTTTGGAAAGTTCAGACTTGGGGAAGTCAAGAGGAGTACCTTGACTGATAGATTCCAGGAATTGAGCCTCTGGTGATGAAAGAGTAAAGAGATATGAGCATTCAAGTATTGGGGTCCTGTTTGACAGAGTAGACAGAGGAAGAACTGACCGACAGAGCATCAGACATTATTTTGGATGAATTGTTGATGGTGATCAAGATTCTTAAGGTATCATTCAGGATTGGCCGACTTGTTAGATGACTTCTCTAAGTATCTCTTTGATCCGCATCACTTGGTAAGCAAGGATTCAGCCGACAGACTAGAGTTTGGGAAATACTAACTATTCTGAATGTCAACTAGAAAGAGGATGAAATCCTTTGTGCGGATATATATACCAAATGGATTTCGATGAGAAGGTGTGTGTTGTGTAGTGGTGAAGTGTGAAGAAAAGCAAAAGAGCAGTGTGGAAACAGTAACGCAGGTCCGGTATGTGAAAGGATAGTAGCACTAAAGAAGAGAAAGGATGAAGTACAGTAGATCAGTATACTGAGCCTAACCGGAACTGAACTCCAGCATATGTGGATGCTTCTCATCAGTTCAAGTATCTTGTTACTCTCTTTATAACTTGTAGACAGTGAGTCTCTTCTAGGCAGTGTGCCTCTTGTGAGCAGTGTGCTCAGATAGTAAGCCCTAATTGGCATGTGCCATTTTGTACTTCTATTCTTCTAACAGAGAATACATTCTTGGGTTAGTCACCCCATGGTTTTTCCCTTAACAGGGCTTTCCACGTCAAAATCATTGTGTTATGTGCATTGACTTTGTTTCTTCTCTCATGTTTATAAATGTTTATTTGCTTTGATGCTGCACTAGTTGTTAAAGAAGAATAGAAAGTTAAATTAATCAAGATAACTAATTCACCCCCCCTCTCAGTTATCAACAATTGGTATCAGAGCCAAGTTCCTCCAAACAGAACCTAACAACTTCAGGAAGATCTCAGAATTAAAATGGATGTGTATGGTATGAGGGAGCAACTTCAGTCTGCTCAAGATGATCTTGAGCAATCTAATTCTAAAGTCAATGAATTGAAGGAAAGACTCAAATAGGCATATGATTTCATAAATGAACTAAAAGGGAAACTAAGTCTCTCTATGAAAAAGAGAAATGATCTACTTCAGCAATTAGGAAGTCAAAGTGAAGCAAATGATACAAATGGAGATCTGAAGGAGAAAACTAGGTTATGTGAAAAGTTATCAAAAGATCATTATGGTGAGACATGAAATAGAATCAGGAGTTATGAAATTTACCCAAGAAATTGAAGAGAAGAAAAATTGAAGATGATCTAAGACAATCTCTCAAGGAGAAATTAGAACACTGCCACAAGATGGATAGAATAATCAGACATCTTGAATCTGATCTTGAAGATGCTAAAGATAATGAAGAAAAACTTGAGGATCAAATTGTCTCTCTTAAAAGGGATCTTCAAATAGCAAATGAATACAAAGAGAAATTCAAAATAAGTTCTGCTCAACTTGAAGTTCTTCTTAAAATCCAAAAGAGGGTAGATGACAAGTGTGGCTTGGGATATGAGAAAGGTGAAAGCTCCAGATCTGGTCAGAAGAAGTTTGGATCAGAAAATCCAAGGAATAGGCCTAGAAGACCTCCGGTAAGGCAACCTAATGCTCAAAGGCATCCATCCTTCAATGGATACTACCACAACTGCAATAACTTTGGTCATAAAGCTAATTAGTGCAGGAAGAGAATGAATTAGACTAATACATCCTTCTCCAGATAGTGTTTCAACTGCAAAAGGTATGGTCACAAATCTCATGAATGCATAAATATGCAAATGAACAATTCATTCAATGGTAGATGCTTTGCATGCAATAGAATGGGTCATATGGCTAATCAATGCAGTTCAAGAGGATATCAATCAAATATTCAAAGAAATGTTGTTTGCCACAATTGCAATAGATCCGGTCATATTGCCAAATTCTGTAGAAGCAGGAATCAGGACAAAAGGGGTCTGGTACATCATAACCAGAATCAAGATAAAGGAAAAAGAAAAGTGAATGCGGATGAAGTTCAAAGTGAGATGAACAAGATTTGGGTGAAGAGAAGTACAGAAAATGTAGGGGATGGATCCACACCAGAATCTGGTGCTGATATTCCTTTCAGAAATTAAAAAGTGAGCTCTGGCTCAGGGGGAGACACAAGCAAAAACATTCTTCCCCCAGCCAGTTAATTGGTGCTGGAAATGGCACAAGGAGAGTTACGGATTAAAGGGTTCTCAGAGAAAACATATAAATAATCTATGGTTAATATATGGAAGATCTACAAGAAGTTTAAAAAAAGTTAATTTACCGAGATTGATCTGGTTCATCAAGTCATCCGAATAAGGAAAACAAGGCAAACCAGAATGACTTAAGTTGAGCATTTATTGCAACTTGGTATTAGGGTTTGCGGAATAATATAAGGGTTTTCTTATCAAACACTTGTTCATTCTTCATTCAAGAAGAAGCAAAAAGGAGCTCTGCAACAAATCTCCTCAATCCCATCAAAGATCATCTACAGAGGTCAATTCATCTAGCAATCGATCCGGCTCACTCTGTGAAACCTAGAAGCATAAAAGGTATTCTCCGTTCTTGAATATCTCTCTGTAAATCTTTGAAAGATGGCTACTCTGAATGTGGTGAAGATTTTTGATAGGCCATGCCCTAAATTTAAGAAGCACCCATACAAATCTCTAGAAGTGGATCCCTCAGGTGCATTTTCCAGCATTCTGCATGGTATTTTGCATGTAGAAGATGTTAGGGTTTGCATTCATGCGAACATTGAAGATTTTGGGGAATCCAAGATGGCAGATATCTATCACAATCAGTTAATAGATGATACTTTTGAACTCAAACCACAGTACTAGGCCATCTGGGATAAACATTTTGGTCAGTGCATTCATTTCCCCTATTTTGAAGAGGATGAATGGGTCCGGTATGTGTTGAGTAGAGTACATGATAACTTCTTATGGTTGAATAGACCATTTAAGATCACTAAGGATGCAATTAGGGCAGTAACAAGAGTTTGCACTCATCCGAAGGGATACCAGTCCTTAAATCTATCAAAAACCAAACTATGAGTGAGGCTACCAGATCAAAATTTGATAAGAGAGCAATGACCATAGAAGATATCTCTGATCTGGATATCAAGTTTGCATCTATGATAATTGGTTATAAGATATATCACTCTAGTAGGGAGAATTCAGTACCTGGAACTGCTGTGTATACTGCTTATGAAATGTTGAGAAAGAATGTAGATTATGACCTCTGTGAACTCCTTCTAAGCCAACTGATGGAAAACTTACAAAAGATTAAGACGGACAAGAACTCTTTTAAGTATGGTGGACTGATATTGTGTTTGTTTTTCTACTTTATGAATGAGCTACCTGGATCCAGTGGTTGGGTATGGCAGAATGACAGACCTGTTGCCATTCAAATCAGAGACTACCTGCATGGGCTTGGGAATGCTAAGGAAAAAAATATAGCTCTGTGGGGTTATTTCAAGAACTTTCAGAGTATGATGCAAGCAAGGGAGAGAATTCCCAAATCTCTAGTTGAAAAGTATAAGGATATAGTTTGCTTTATGGTAGAAATTGATTAGTGCCTAATGGAAGCTGTGGAGCCAAGGATAGTCTGGATCATGCAAATGGGGTATGAAGTAGATGAGAAAATTGTAGAGCTACATGTTCAACATATGCTTATTCAACCCAAGGATCCCAAGGCAGAAAGGTTTGGAACCTTTTTAGAGTTGAGTGTAAAGATTCATGTGGAACTTAGACAACCAGAGACAAAGAGGAAAGTGAGAAGGGAAGTTGAAGAAGTCGCTAAGAAATTTGGAATATCCAAAGAGGCACTTGATGCAATAGAGAAAAGATGGAAAGGGCAGAGAAAGAGAAGGAAGAAGTGGAGAAGGAAAGTGGTCCAGTAAAAGCCCCCTCCCGGACAAGATCCTCTAAGAGGTCTACATCGACCACTAACAAGAGCTCAAAGACATCAAAACTGGAAGCAAAATCATCTGGTAAAGCAGAGAAAAGAACTAAGACAAAGGCCACAAGGTCTTATGCCAGTCAAAAGGATGATGAAGAGATGGAATCTGATGAAGAGGTAAAGAAAATGAAGGAGAAAAATAAAACATCTGGTGAACCCTCTACTGGTCATGACAAGGAAGAGACGGCAAAAGAATTTGTTGAAAGGCCCACTCTATCCATTAATGATGTAGTCAAATCAATCACTGTGGATGGGAACTTGAAGCCAATGACTAAATTTTATGATGATTATAATAAGGTTGATCAGAAGATCCTACAAGAAGCCACAGTCAGGTATGCTAACATTTATAATAATGCATTCATTGATATTATATCTCTAATTCCAAAGAGCCTAGAGAAGGAACTAGAAATGAGGAAGAACAATGCCAAAGCTAAGGACCTTGAGATTAGGGAATAGATTGTTATTCAGCTCTCTCCTTCAATTACTCTAAAGCAAATGAATATGATCTTCAAAGATTGCAAGGATGAGTTCCAGAGCAAAGCTAGAATGAATCAGCTTATGCTCGGTGAAACTGACAAAATAGCAAAAGAGATAGAAGAGATCCTCTGGAATGCATACAAAAGATTCAACATTCCCATTGTAGAGGACATAAGTGATAAACCCTCTGCCACGGATGGAAAAGAAAAATCCACTAAGATAGTAGTAGAAGAGGCAAATGAGACTAGTGAAGAAAAAGCTAAGGACTTAGATTCCTCTGTTCTAGAAGAGAAAGTCCAACGAGAAGTAAATCCGGATTCTCCAGCAATCTTCGGATCTAAAGGAGAAGAAAGAATAGAGGAGAAAGAAGAAGTGAAGGGAAGAGAAGGTCACACTAAGAAGAACACAAGTGACACTATAGAAGGAAAGAAAACTCCAACAGAGAAGGTCAAAGATGATAGTGGTAAGATTGTAGAAGGGGAGAAAACTCAGTCTCCGACAAGAGACAGAGCAGAAGCAGTCAAAGATTTCTTGACCAAAGAGATGATGGAATTTGATGAACCGGAGTTGCTTCAAGGTCCATTCAATTTTAATTCCCTCTCTCCAGTGCAAACCATGAAGCTAGCATCCTTCACCCAAGCAAAGGCAAAAGAAAAACTTCTGAAGTCTCACATGGAAGACTGTGAGCTCATAGAAGCTACATCTGGTGTTTTAGAGAAGATTATGCCATCCTTCCAAAAAGATTCTTTGGCCTCCACATCTAGTAATCTAAAGTCTCTTGTAAATTTTGTTCATATGCATTTTGATTTCTTAGAGAAGTCAATAGAAGAAAAGGTCTGGAAGGAGTTTTTGGACAAAAGATTCTCTGAAGTACAGGGTCTAATAACAAATGATAGGAGAGTTATGGATATTAGAATAAAGAGCTTGGAAAATGCTCTTAAAGATGGCAGAAGTATCTACAAATTTTGTTTATCCTGGCCTAAAGTAACCAAGGATATTGAGAGGAAAGTAAAAGAGCAAGAGGATAAACTGACAAGTTTATCTCAAAGTTTTAATCCTCTCTCCGCTTCTATAGTAAATCAAGAATGTCAGACTATTGCAGTCATAGCTGAAATAAAGAAGCTTGAGAAGGAGAATAAAAATAGAACAAATAGGTTAAGTGAACTCAAAGGGATCATTATCCCTAAGTTAGAGGCCATTCATGAGGCTCTAACTGATGCTCAGACCATAGCTCGGACTAGTGATCCGACAGATCTCAAGCGGATAGAACCTTTTGCATTCCTGTTGAGTGGTCACATCTCAATTTTGGACAGGATGAAGCAAAGTTGGGCGACAGAAGTTGTACAGTTGAAGACAACTTTTGCAGACATACTATAGTATATGTAAGTATAACCTGTTTATATACTTATGCGGCTAAGTATAGTTGAATTTTTGGAATTTTGGTGTGCGGACCCTACCCTTTGCCATTAATGTCAAAGGGGGAGTGAGGAAAAGTGAAAATGTGGAATCCAGCTAAGGGGGAGCTCCGAAAAAGTGTACATTAGAAGAGAGCATCAACCAAGGGGAGTATAGTATAACACTTAGTCATTTTTCACTAAGTGTTGCCATCAATGCCAAAGGGGGAGATTGTTGGCAAGAGACACATTGGAGCTTCATAATTGTTGTCATTAATGGCAACAAAGTTCATCCCACACATCCGCAGGACATGGTGTACCTATACTGGAAGTCAGACTGAAGAGTGTTGTGGTCCGGTAAGCAAGAATAGAGCATGTGGCAAGGTTGGACAGTCAGGTCTGAATCTCTCAGACGAAGTATCTTTGGAAAGTGCGGACTTGGGGAAGTCAAGAAGAGTACCTTGACTGATAGATTCCATGAATTGAGCCTCCAGTGATGAAAGAGTAAAGAGATATGAGCATTCAAGTATTGGGGTCCTGTTTGACAGAGCAGATAGAGGAAGAACTGATTGGCAGAGCATCAGACATTATTCTAGATGAGATGTTGATGGTGATCAAGATTCTTAAGGTATCATTCAGGATTGGCCGACTTGTTAGATGACTTCTCTAAGTATCTCTTTGATCCGCATCACTTGGTAAGTAAGGATTCAACCGACAGACTAGAGTTTGGGAAATACTAACTATTCCGGATGTCGACTAGAAAGAGGATGAAATCCTTTGTGTGGATATATATACCAAATGGATTTCAATGAGAAGGTGTGTGTTGTGTAGTGGTGAAGTGCGAAGAAAAGAAGAAGAGCAATGTGGAAGCAGTAAGGCAGGTCGGGTATGTGAAAGGACAGTAGGACTAAAGAAGAGGAAGGATGAAGTGCAGTAGATTAGTACACTAAGCCTAACCAGAACTGAACTCCAGCATATGTGGATGCTTCTCATCAATTCAAGTATCTTATTACTCTCTTTATAACTTGTAGACAGTGAGTCTCTTGTAGGTAGTGGGCCTCTTGTGAGCAGTGTGCTCGGGCAGTAAGCCCTAATTGGCAAGTGCCATTTTGTACTTCTATTCTTCTAACAGAGAATACATTCTTGGGTTAGTCACCCCGTGGTTTTTCCCTTAATAGGGCTTTCCACATCAAAATCATTGTGTTATGTGTATTGACTTTGTTTCTGCTCTCATGTTTATAAATGCTTATTTGCTTTGATGCTGTACTAGTTGTTAAAGAAGAACAAAAAGTTAAATTAATCAAGATAACCGATTCACCCCCCCCCCCCACTCTCAGTTATCAACAAAAATATGGCCAAAGCTATCATCTGGGCCTAGGACTCTAGGTGCCCTAGCTCTTTAGCCCCACAAACTCTAGGGAGTGTTAATTGAGGTGGACTTAGACTAGCCCTATGTTTATTTTGTTGGGCTTATTCATCATGATAAGGATTCAATCATTTATAGTTCAAAAAGGTGCCAAAATAGGTCCTGATTAGCAAGGGTAAACATTTTACTCCATAACAGTAAGTATGTTGCATCCATTGACTAGTCACACTATGTATATGTGGTGCAAGCCTAGGTTATTCATATAGTGTATATGTGATGTATGTTTGAGCTAATGACTAGGTGTGAACATGTGATGTTTATGTGATCTATTTCCTATGTCATTTTGTGTGTGTTCATAAACCAATGTTGGCTTTGGACTTTAACATTGATTGGAATACACTTACTATCATACTATTATGTATAGATTGTATTGGAAGCATAAGATTAACTAATGGTGATTTAAAAGTGAGCTTAGAGACCTTGTATCAAAGTAGAGGATGAAGCCTCTCTATTATATGGTATGAACTGAAAAGCCTTTGGTTTTAGGAAGGGATACGTAGGTAGGGTCATTATGAATGAACCCTCAAGGTTTAGGTTTGGGTCTAGGGACAACCCTAATATTAAGAGTTTACCATAATTTAGTGTGAGTAAATGAGTTATGGCACAAAATTGTTGCCATAGCTATGGTTGGTAAGGCTATGAACTCGAGACTTCTAAATTGGATAAAGGATGCTTGGCTGACTATGATAGACTTGAGGTGTTTTGTGTTAAAAATAAATAAAATTCATAGTAACTCACTCTACTTAAATATCATATGCTTCAATGGTCAAACAGTCAATAGCAATTTTACACCTTATTTACAACAAAAAAGTAGTAAATATTTGTCCTATTTTTATTGGTCAAAATTGACCCTTGACTATTGAAGTGGGTGATATTTAAGAATAACCATAGTAACTAGGGTGGTTATTACACTATTATCCACCTAGAGTTGAATAGGGCCGAGTGGTAAAAAGTTTTGTGTAAACACACTCCTAACATTACAATCCACCCCTTACTCCAACTGTAATTATGTCTCTGGACATAATTAAAATTAATTATGAAAATATTGATTACTTATCTCTTTATTTTAAATATGGATTAATTCTAGATGTAGCCAAAATTACCGTGATCACATCTTATCGTTAAACAAAAATTATAGGAATTTATTGGCCAAACTATAAAAACTGAAAAACACTCTTTAAATTATTGTGTTGCCCGTTATTTTCTGATCTTTCCTGATTTTTACTATAATTTAGTATACCAAGTAAATAATGAGGTTGAATTATCCAGCATGAATTGCTTTTTTAGGGGCTATTTGTATATATATCTTGGCATTCATGCACTGTGGGTATTCAGCCATTCGATTTGAAGGAGAATATTAAGTTTCGTAGTGGAGTTGCATCTGACATGGAGTTGGGCGGTAATCATCTGATGATGATGATGATGGCGACGACGACGACGACGATGATGATAGGGCTCTCTGCTGTTTCTGTGCATGCAGCCCCCCTGTGTGAGTTGTCAGACATGAAATTGGACATAATTTTTTTTTTTTTTTAAAAACAAATTTTAATTGGACATACTATCATGGCGTTAAAAAAGTTGATCTGGAATTATACAGTGATTGTAGTTGTGATGCCAAGAATGTCCATATCAGATTCTTGGACAGACCTGCAGGGATGACCAGGGACTTCAAAATAAGGGGAGGAGGAACTGTTAAATCAGGGGAGGTTATCAAAGGCCAAATTGATGATCCATTTCCTGGGAGGTTATCAAAGGAATTATACCGTGATCACCTTTTTGATGTGCAGACAGTATCTGCCGAATTTTTCAACTGCAAGTGTGGGCTCAGAGAGCTTAAAGCTAATTGGACATACTTTCCTCCCAATCATACTTATGCTTTTGATTTACACAATCATTGTAATTGTGATGCCTAGTATGTTTATGGTGATATGTTGGAAGGTTCCAGAGAAAGAACTGGACGAATTACCAAGCCCTTCGCAGCAGGAATAACTATTTTCGCAGGCGATACACTGAGAGCCATAATTCCTGGTGCATTTCCTGGGGGTAGTATCTTTTTGGAAACGAACATAACATCTGCCGAATTTTTCAACTGCAAGTGAAGGAAATCCATCAGTGTTCCTCTTCTTCCTCAATCACATTGTCAACTTATCTAATCAATCAATCAATCATTCTTCTTATTCCTCCTCAATCTCTTCCCACATTGTCAATCAACTTGTCTTTGTTATTCGATGTAGTTCCAATAAAACAAATGTGAATCACAAATAAAGAGTTTTTATCTTGTGTTAATTTGTGTTTTGACCCTATGTTGAGTTACACCTGTCATATGAACCAACTAGGACTCCATTTGTTGGAGGAGTGATATCAACTGTTGAGCTACAGCTCATATGGACCAGTTAGGACTCCAACCTATGACCTTCCATTTGATAAGACTCTCGTTAACTATTTTTGTTATAAAGTATAAATAAACTTTTAGGAAGATTGTATTATATGAAAGAAGAAATTTTAAAAAATCAAAAGTTATATAAAATTATATATATATAGTTGAATCCATAACATTAGTATTATTGTGAATTAGAATAATACTAATATACTCCTATAAAATTTCTTTTGATAGGACTCTCGTTAACTATTTTTGTTATAAAGTATAAATAAACTTTTAGGATGATTGTATTATATGAAAGAAGAAATTTTAAAAAATCAAAAGTTATATAAAATTATATATATATATGAATGATCTATGATGTATTTTTTTAAATAAAAGTTAAAAGATAATTAAATATATATTTGATCTATGATATAGTAAAATATATATCTGATCTAAAACATTTAAATATTTTAATGTCAAAATGCTGAACTAAGATCAATACATGAGTTGGTTTCATGGCATCACAACTAGGGTTGAGTAAGGGACTCTACCAAGGCATAGGTAGAGAATAATTATTTCTCTCAAAGTAGATTGTCTCACTCAAGAGATCACTAAATTTGTAAAACCTATGACCTGCTTACAAATAAGCTTATGACTATTCTAGCTTGATAGGAGTAAAGGAGTATTCTCTACCTAGAGAAGTGTTTGGCTATGTCATAGGGTTAGCATGTAGGTAATAGGTGCTAGGAGCTGCTCGATTTCATAGGGTTTAGATAGGGTTTTGTAGGGGATAGATGTTAGGACTAGTGTAGCCTTTTCCAATTGCAAGCAGGTGATGGATGCTAGCATCTACTTGTGTTAGGAGTTCAATTATTGCATTGGGGTATTAGAAGGAATGTTTGTGCTTCCTTTGTTGTGTCTTTCTTGAAGTATAGTTTCAAGGTTCCAATTGTTAAATCAATTCAGTGATTGATAGTATAGGCACTAGTCCTAGGTGAGGTAAAACCTTAAGACATATTGATCATGTTTACATTGAGTCATAAAATGATTCAAATTCTTAGTGGGCTATGGAAACATTATTAATAGTTGTATGTTGTTACACTTACATGTGTTGTTGATGACGAGTAGTATGGGATGCTTGATTATCATCAAAGTTGGTAGTGAATTAGTAAAAAGAATGGGACCCACATTGTAGCACGAGATACGTCGACATTCTCTTTTTTGGGTAGTTGGACTTAAGAGTTTATGTGTTCGCAATCCAGGTAAAGGAGAAGATGCTTGTAATAAGGTTACAACCATTTGCCTTTTGCTAGCTAATCATTATGTGTACCTATGATATGTGTATGAGTTAGTCACACTATGTAGGTGTGGCACAAGCATGAGTTAGTTGCATTGTGTATATGTGATATGTGTGTGAATTAGTCAAATTGTGTATATGTGACACTTGAATGGGCTATTCAAATTATGTATATGTGATATATGTGAAAACTAATTATATTGTGTATTTATGTTGCATGCATGAGCTAGTCACATTGTGTATATGTGAGACATGCCTAAGTTATTCACATTGTGTATTTGAGCTAATGTCTGAGGGTGAACATGTGATTTTTATATGATCTATTCCCTATTTCATTTTGTGTGTGTTTGTACACCAATGTTGGCATTGGACTATCATTAATTGGAATGCATTTAGTAGCATACTATTATGTATGGATTGTATTGAAAGCATAAGATTAACAAATGGTTGTGATTTAAAAGTGAGATCAAACATCTCATATCAAAGTAGAGGACAAAGCCTCCATATTATATGGTATGAACTAGAGAGCCTATGATTCTAGGAAGGGATACTTAGGTAGGATCATTATGAATGAACCCTC
Organism: Cunninghamia lanceolata; assembly: GCA_027924645.1. NCBI lineage: Eukaryota > Viridiplantae > Streptophyta > Pinopsida > Cupressales > Cupressaceae > Cunninghamia > Cunninghamia lanceolata. Next base: position 8,066,228 of record BSBN01001107.1, on the reverse strand, counting down.
AAGTTTTAGGTTTGGGTCTCACGATGACCCTAATATTAAGAGCTTACCATTTTTTAGTGAGTAAGTGAGTTATCGTACAAAATTGGATAAAGGTTGCTTGGTGGACTGTGATAAACTTGACATTGAATAAAAAATAAATAAAATCAGTAGTAACTCACTCTACTTAAATATCATCCACTTCAATGGTCAAACAATCAATAGCAACTTTACATCTCATTGACAACAAAACATGGTAAATATTTGTCCTATTTTTATTGGTCAAAACTGACCTTTAACTATTGAAGTGGATGATATTTAAGAATAGCCATAGTAAACTAGGGTGGTTATTACACCATCACCCCCCTAGAATTTAATAGGGCCAACCCATTAAAAGGTTTGTGTAAACACACTCACAGCATGTTACAATCCACCACTTACTCCAACTATAATTATATCTCTTGACAGAATTAAAATTAATTATCAAAATATCAATTAAAATGTTAAATATAGATTACTTATCTTTTTATGTTGAATATAGATTAATTCTAGGTGTACCCAACATTTTCATGAACACATCTTATCGTTACCAAAATAAATGATAGGAATTTATTGGCCAAAATTATAAAAATTGAAAAACAATGTTTAAATTATTGTGATGCCAAGAATATTCATGGTGAATTGTTGGAAGTTTCCAGTGGACAAGTTATCAAGCCCTTCTTAAGAGGACTAACTATTAATGTGGACAATATTTATGAAGCCCCAATTTATAATCCATTTCCTGGGGGTGTTCTCTCTTTGTAAACTCTAGATATCGCTAAGCTATAGCCTATCAAATATAGCTCTCTAGTACAACAGATCATCATGTCTCCAACATCTAACCAATGGATAAGCATGAACACGTGGATGGGTGAATGCTAGCTCTATAGGGAATCGTATCGGTCATGTGCACCTGATATGCTCAATGGCCTAGACCTATAGTAAAGTGTAGATAAATAGGTTGTGTGTCACATAATGGATGTATCATTCTAAATTGTGGTAGAGGTGTGCAAGCATATTGTGCCCCCATGTGTATATAGTCCAATGCTCCTCCATCACTCTAATGGTGTGAATAAGACCCCTGTGAAGGTGAGTGCCTCATCCATTGGGTGCGATGGCTAGCATGACAGTGACCATCATGATCCTTTGAACCAAAGGGATGTTAGCACATCCATGCTCTATCTGATGGAGCTAAATGTGTCCTTGCTCCACATGAGTGATTGTACAACCCAAACAATATAGCTAACTCTCCTGAGTATACTCTGTTGAATGCCACTCCATGACCCTCACTATCTCACCTTTGATAGCTAGTTGCAGGATCCTTTAAACATCCTCTAGCATGATAGTCATCTCGCCTCTGGGTAAATGGAATGTGGATGTATCTGTATCTCATCTCTCCATCAGGGCCATCAACATACTGCAATGAAATCTGATCGTGGGCATGTCAAGCACCCACCATAAACCTACTATCTACAAGTGACCCCTCTTTGCATTAGTCATAGTACATATATGGTCTTGAAGTAGCACCATCAGACAGCTGCCTGTGTGCTCTAACATCTCCAGGACATCCTACAAGTCAAACAGTAAGAAATTGTGTCAACGTTCATCATTAAATCATCAAACAATACCTACACTAGCAAAATGTGCCTATGCCTTATAGGGCCCTTGTCCTCTCTGGGCTTGGGTGTCCTAGGAGGACTTGGGTGCCCTAGAGGGACACTAGTGCCCCAAGGAGACTAGGCTGTCCTAATAGGACACTAGCATGCTAGAAGGACATGGGTGCCCTTATCAGCGACCCATGTCTGTTAAGACCCTGCTAGCATGAAAAATGAGAAAAATAACTGAAATGAAAGTATAAAAATGACATAAGAGGAAAATTAGAACCCTACCTCAGCCTCAAAATGTCTCTCTGCTACTTGTGCTAAGAGCATCTCCATTCACGGGGGCTAATATGAATGTTGGCTCATCATGGTTGTTCTCTTCTACTCCTTTCTCTCCTCTTCACAATGAATAATGAGAAGTGAAAAATCCCTTTACATATAGTAAATGGATGAGAATTCCTATCACTATCTATGATGCAAGGGCATCCCTGGTTCAAGAGAAATCTTGCATCAACAAAAACATTTGCATTTGCATTCCAATTTATTTGCATTTTAGTTCTTTCATTTTCTAGTTTAGTTCAAGCATTTCAGTCAGAAGCAGATCAACTTGTGGTCCGGTTTCAACATTTCTCACCTTGTGGATCTGAACTTAGCATCTCAATTCATTCATCCACATCATATCAAGAATTCAGAGCATTTTGATCAGTTACTAGAAAGTTATCACTATCAGAAGATCCTTTGTTTCTCAGTGTAGAGTTCTTTAACAATCATGAGTAATCAGCTGAAGGAGAAGGATTGGGAGCATTGGCCAATTTGCAGATCCTTGTGATTCATCCTACAATGTGCCTTGGCTCATGGCTGACCTTCCTCATAGGTCTATACTTCATTGTATCCATTGAAGAAGGATTTTCAAGCTGATAGGTTTGACCTATCCAAGAACACACATTACACCTCTTCAACAGGATTCTAGATCTCTTGTAGCCAATGTGGAGGAATCTATTGGTCTCGAAATGATATATAATGATGTAATAGATCCTTAGGAAATTAGTTCAGAAATAGCTATTCACATTAGAAAGACACATAGTTTAGTTTTGTGTGAAGGAGCTTCAAAGCTTTATCTTGTGCATGTATGTAGTCAGGCCTATGAGCCCAAGTTGTAAGCCTGCATGTTTTTGGCTAGAGTGTATTTGAATTCTTTGATATTCTAAATGACTAAATCTGCATTTGTTTTATATTCTTATGTTGTTTCGGTTGTGTTTACTCTAGCTACATGGTCCAGATAGTTCATTCTATGAACCGTCCTACTGTGACTACACCAAGTGGTATCAGAGTGAAAGTTTGATTCTTTGGAGTGAACTGGTGAAGGGGATTCCATAAGATCTTGTTGTAAGTAGATCACCAATCTGAGGCAGGTTACTGGTGCCCAACCGATCACTGATTGAGAGGTAGTTGTCGCTTGCAGTTCGATCACCGACCTGAGGCAGTTTGCACTTGATCCTAGGATGATGCTGCCGCGAAGAGTTCCTCCTATTGGTACAATGGCTAGTAGAATGGATGAGATGATGGAATTGATGAGAAGCATGTGAATTTGTTTGGATACTATTGAAGAAGATAGGCGAAGAGGATTGACACCTAGACCTAATATTGAAAGTGATGATGAAGAAGAATTTCAATCTATTGAACAAAGTGGTGAAACCCTAGAAGGTCAAGAAGAAGAAGAATTAGATCAAGTAAAGCTGTTGCGAGCTATTTCAAAGATTGCGAAAAGACCTAGAGTGGATGTACTGACCTACACTGGTAATTTGAATCTGGAAGAGTTGATTGATTGGATAAATGACATGGAAGAATACTTTGAATATGAGGAAATTGAAGATCTGGAGATGGTGAAATTTGCAAAGACAAAGTTGAAAGGACATGCTACTATTTGGTGGAAAGAAGTTCAGTTGGAAAGAAATAGGAGAGGAAAGGAAAAGATTACAATGTGGGACCAGATGGTGACAAATTTGAAGAATCAATTCATACCTGTTGACTATGAGTTGGAGCTGTTGAAGAGATTGCAAAACTTGAGACAAAAGGAGAAATCTGTGAAAGAATACATTGAAAAATTTCATAAAATGATCATCAAAATAGGACATAGCGAAGCAAGCAAGGAGAAAGTGGCCAGATACATCAATGAAATGAGATTGAATATTCAAGAAGAACTAGGCTTGATAAGGATTACATCTTTGGAAGAAGCATATCAGTTTGCACTAAAAGTTGAAGAGAAGTTGAATAAGAAACATGATCAAAGACAAAGAGGTAGAGGAGGTAAATTTCTGAGAGGTAGGACATTTTCTAGAGGAGATAGATCTTATCCGGAGCAAAACAAGTTTGACAGCCCATTGTGGAAGGATGATAGAGATAATAATGGTTACCAGAGAGATGACATAATTTTTTACCAGAAAGGAAACCTTATTGCATACTGAAATGAAGGATACAGAAGAGAAGAAAGAGGATTTGATAAGAGAACATTCAGAGGTAGTTGTTTTAAGTGTGGTGGTGAAGGACATAAAGCATTTGAATGCAATCAGGGTAGTACAAGCAAGAAGACATAAAATAGTGGAAGACTAGCCTATGTTGAAGAAGAACCTATTGAATCACCTAGTTCAGTTGGCAATTCGGAGAAAGGAGAATCATTGGTAATGAGGAGAGCACTATTTCAAACAAAGACAAATGAAGAACCATCAAAGAGGAAAAGTCTGTTCAGAACAAGATGTAAATCTGGAGGTAAGTGTTGTAAGGTTGTGATTGATAGTGGTAGTTCAAATAACCTAGTTTCTGAGGAGATGGTGACTAAGCTAAAGTTGGAAAGATTGAAACACCTTAAGCGCTACCAGATAGCATGCATTCAGGATGATCATAAGGTACTGGTGAGTGAACAATGTTTGGTGAAATTTCATATTGGATCTTATCATGATGAAGTCTTGTATGATATTATACCTATGGATGTTTGTCATATCTTGTTGGATAGACCTTGGCAATATGATAGAAAAGCAATGCATGATGGGAGAAAGAATACATATACCATAACAACAAATGGGAAGAGAATTACCTTGATTCCTTTGGAGGATGATCCTAAGAGTAAAGTATGTGGAAATGCTAGAATCTGTTTGGTAGATGGACATAAATTTTTGGATAGTTTAAGACATGAGAATATGTGTTTTGCCTCGATCTTGTCGAGTAGACCTTGGCAATATGATAGAAAAGCAATGCATGATAGGAGAAAGAATACATATACCATAATAGAAAATGGAAAGAGAATTACCTTGATTCCTGTGGAGGATGATCCTAAGAGTAAAGTATGTGGAAATGCTAGAATCTGTTTGGTAGATGGAAGGAAATTTTTGGATGGTTTGAGACATGAGAATATGTGTTTTGCCTTGATTCCTAAGAAGCATGAACAATTGAAGAAAGAGACAGAAAAATAGCTAGAGGAGATAAGAGAGTTACTGACAGAGTATGAAGACATCATATGAGATAATGTGCCTGAAGGATTACCACCTATAAGGAGTATTAGCCATCACATGGATCTTATACTGGGAGCAAGTTTACTTAATAAAGTAGCACACCAGATGACATTGGTAGATAATGAAGAATTGAATAGACAGATACAAGAGTTGCTAAGGAAAGGTTTGATCAGAGAAAGCTTGAGTCCTTGTGCAGTACCTACATTTTTGGCACCAAAGAAATATGGAGAATGGAGAGTGTGTACTAATTCCAAAGTAATAAACAAGATCATAGTTAAGTATATATTTCCTTTACCTAGGATGGACGATATCATGGACTGTTTGAGTGGAGCAAGATATTTCACAAAGATAGAATTGAAGAGTGGATACCATCAGATCAGAATCAGAGAAGGTGATGAACGGAAGACTTCTTTCAAAACAAATGAAGGATTGTATGAGTGGTTAGTGATGCCTTTTGGATTGACAAATGCACCAAGTACTTTCATGAGGTTGATGAATGAAGTTATGAAGAAATTCTTGGATAAGTTTGTGATTGTGTATTTGGATGATATTCTTATTTTTAGTAACACAAAGGAAGAACATTTGTGGCATATTAGATAAGTTTTTTAGAGGTTGAGAGAAGAGAAATTGTTGATAAACATTAAGAAATGTAGTTTCATGGAAGAAGAGTTGGTATATTTGGGATATGTAATTTCTATAGAAGGATTGAAGATGGACCCTGAGAAAGTGAAAGCAATTGTTGAATGGCCTACACCGAAGAGCATTGGAGAGGTTAGATCATTTCATGGTTTGGCTAGCTTCTACCAGAACTTCATTAGAAATTTTAGTTTCATTTGTAACCTATGACAGAGATAATGAGAGGTGATAGAAAAGATTTCAAGTGGACATCTAGAGCAAATAAAAGTTTTGAGTTATTGAAGCAAAAGGTGACAGAGCAACTTGTTTTGGCATTACCAAATTTTAATAAGTTATTTCAAGTTGATTGTGATGCTAGTGGGAATGCAATTCGTGCAGTATTAAGTCAAGAGGGTAGACCAGTAGCATATTTCAGTGAAAAATTGAATGATGAGAAGAGAAGATATTTAGTTTATGATCAAGAGTTCTATGCCATAATTCAAGCCCTAAAGAAGTGGAGACATTATTTTTTGCCTAAGGAGTTTGTGTTGTACACAGATCATCAAGCCTTGCAATATTTGAATAGTCAAGGTAAGTTGAATCAGAGACATATGAGATGAGTAGAGTTCATGTAGAGTTATAATTTTGTGTTGAAGCATAGGAGTGTAAAATCAAATAAAGTTGTTGATGCCTTGAGTAGAAGAAGAAATTTGGTAATAGAAATGAGAGTTGAAGTGTTGGATTTTGATGAATTGAAGAACATGTATGAGGGAGACACTAATTTTGCAAAACCTTGGAAAGCATGTAAGGAACTTATTGTGGCATATAGAAATAAATAGCTGGATTATTTCATTGAAGAAGATATGTGGTTCAAAGGAAGTCAGTTATGCATACCTAGAAGTTCAATGAGAGACAACATGATCAAGGAGAAGCATAGTGGTGGATTGGCAGGACACTTTGGCATTGATAAGACAATGGCTTTGGCAAGTGAAAATTACTTTTGGCTTCAGATTCATAAGGATGTTTGGAGATTTGTACAGAGTTGTAGAATTTGTCAAGTTGTAAAAGGGAATAGTCAAAACATTGGATTGTATAAACCTTTAACAGTACCAGAGAGACCTTGGAAAGACATAAGCATGGATTTTGTAATGGGATTACCTAAGACACAGAGAGGACATGATTCAATATTTGTAGTGGTTGAGAGATTTTCAAAGATGGCTCATTTCATACCTTGCAAAAATACAACTGATGCAGTGCATATGGCTAATCTATTTTTTAAGGAGATTTTGAGATTGCATGGATTACCTAGGAGTATAGTTTCAGACAGAGATACAAATTTTGTTGGATACTTTTGGAGGACACTTTGGAAGAAGATGAAGATATATTTGAAGTTCAATTCATCTTTTCATCCATAGATAGATGGATAGACAGAGGTAGTGAATAGGAGTTTGGGAAACTTATTGAAATGTTTGGTTGGGGACAAAGCCGGAAGTTGGGATTTGATTCTTTCACAAGAAGAATTTGTATACAATAATTTAGTCAACAGAAGTACCAGAAGAAAACCTCTTGAGATCATTACTAGTGTAAATCCTAGAGGAATTGTAGAATTGAGAGATATCAGTACAGAGGAAAAGAGAAGTGCAAAAGCAGAAAAATTTGTAGATCATATGAAAATAATGCATAACCAGGTGAAGACGCATTTGGAGAACATAAATAGTAAGTACAAAGAGAAGGCATATGAGAAGAGAAGACACAAAGAATTTGAAGGAGATGAAGTAATGGTCTGTTTGCAAAAATAAAGATTTTCAATTGGGACATATCACAAGTTGAAGATGAAGAAGTTTGGACCTTGTAAGACACTAAGGAAATTTGATTTAGGAAATGCATATGAAGTGGAATTACCGGAGACATTGGGTATTTCACCTATTTTTAACATTGTAGACCTTTATCAATATCATGAAGTAGAGTTCAGTGACATCATGGAAGGAGACTTGAAGAAACATTACCACAACAAGCACCAGAACAAATTGAAGGCATTTTGGATAGCAGAGTTGGATGCACCACCAGAGGAAGATAGTACAAAGAATATCTTGTGAAGTAGAAAGGCAGACCGGAAGAAGATTCATGATGGATTTCTCAAGCTGAGGTGGACAATCTTGGTTCTCCCCTAGCCCCAGCAAAGTGAGGGACTCACTTTTTCAATAACCCCGGATGTATGATACAGGAGCATACCTAGTTCAAGAGTAATCTTGCATCAACCAAAATATTTGCATTTTCATTCCAGTTTGTTTGTATTTCAGTTCTTTCATTTTCTAATTTAGTTTAGGCATTTTAGTCGAAAGCAGCTCAACTTGTGGTTCGGTTTCAACATTTCTCACCTTGCGGATCTAGACTTAGCATCTCAATTCATTCATTCGCATCATATCAAGAATTTAGAGCATTTGGATCAGTTACTAGAAAGTTATCACTATCAGAAGATCCTTTGTTTCTTAGTGAAGAGTTCTCTAACAGTCATGAGAAATCAGCTGAAGGAGAAGGATTGGGAGCATTGGATGATTTGTGGATCCTTGTGATTCATCTTACAATGTTCCTTGGCTCATGGCCAAGATTCCTCATAGGTCTGTACTTCATTGTATCCATTGGAGAAGGAGTTTCAAGCCAATAGGTCTGACCTATCCAAGAACACACGTTACACCTCTTCATCAGGATTCTAGATCTCTTGTGGCTGATGCAGAGGAATCTATTGGTCTGGAAATGATACATAATGATGTAATAGATCCTTAGGAAATTAATTTATAAATAGATATTCACATTGGAAAGACATATAGTTTAGTTTTGTGTGGACCTTCAAAGCTTTATCATGCGCATGTATCTAGTCAGGGTTGTGAGCTCAAGTTATAAGCCCACATGTTGCCAACTAGAGTGTATTTGAATTCTTTGATACGCTAAATGACTAAATCTATATTTTTTCTATATTCTTGTGTTGTTTCTGTTATATTTACTCTTGCTGCATGGTCCAGATAGTTTTTTCTGTGAACCCTCCTACTGTGACTGCACCAATCAAGGTGGAAAGTTGAATAGTGCCATTCTTAAGCCTCTGTCTTGAGCTGTTGAACTTGGATTTTCATGCCATTTGTTGCATTAGAATCTTGGTTCCACTCTCCAACCTACCCAATATGTTGTGCTTGGGCATTGTTTGTCAAAACAACCCTCACAACACATTTCTCATCAAGTTTCCTTGAAGTTGACATGTGTAAATGTCTCCTTGTTTCTTCTTTTTAGACTAAGCAAGCATAAACAAGGGGGGGTGTATATCTCCCTTGATTTCCTCCCTCATCATATCTCATCACTCATCCCCTTAGTGTTTATGGATTGAATAATTGGTGGTGGTTGACTTGATTTTTATTTCATTTTCAAATTTTTAGTTTTCACGCGATGTCGAGATGTTATTTTGAAATTTAAAATTTTTAAGGTTAGATTTTTAAAGACATTTCAACACGCACAATCTACATGCAAGCTTTATGTCAAAACTCTTCCAAAATTGCCATTGAAGATCAGTGATTTATTGAAGCTCTTGAAGTTATTTAAATTCTCTATCATGGAGACAATGGATGGAGATTAGGAATCAAGATCTTGAGATTCTCTTGCTCTTGCTATGGTTTGTACACCTTTTGCATGATCGAGAGAAGGGTTGAAACCTCCAACATCAAAATTGCGAATCCTCCATGGATACGGCTGCCTCGCCTTCTTGTTCATACAAGTCTTCATTGCTTTCATCTCCTTGAGGTGAAGTTATGTTTGTTCATTGAGTGAAGCAAATTATTGATCTTTCCTTGATGCTTGAGTCATCTAGGGTTTTATATTTTTGCATACACATTTGTTAGATGAGCAAACACTTTTATAGATCTTTATCTCTAGCTATTGTTGAGGTAGGAATACCAAAATGGAGCTTAATTGAGGCAAGATCCTATATAGTCACAAACATCTTTCTCCTCCTTTTGTAGGTGCAGATCATGTTCAATAGGATACAACGAAAAGGAGTGACAGGTAGACGGATATCATGGATATAGTCGTCACAGAGTTTCAAATTTCTGGATTGCGATGCGGGTGCCCTAGTCCACCTAGAAATATTCTTCAGGATCTAGGAGCTACTGGAGATTGTTAGACAACTGATACAAAAGATTTTTATAGATAGAAAGTTGTGGGACTAATAAGCAGGCGCCCTAGTGTCACAGCCATCAAATCATATTAAATGCCGTTTAATGTTTTGTTGGGTTTTCCTTCTGTGGACTAAACGTTCGTAGCATGAAAAGGGGGTGAAAGTCTTTTATTAAGGTAAGGCAGGTAAAAACATTAAATCAGAATTACTCCATACCATACCCCTTCCAACTGCTCCCACGTGCCTTAGCTCAGTCCACATCCTTTGCATCACGGCATAATTAAATAAGGCCTTTTCTTGCACGAGAAGGAAGGGAGGTCTACCATTTTTTTTGTTGGGGGGGGGGGAGGAAACCGAACTCAATGGAAAGGAGCTGAAGTCTGAATTAAAAGGGGTTGCTATATACTTTGTCCCCATCCATAGCTTTCACAGAATCCCCTGTTGGGAGGAGGGAAATATTCTAGAAAATAGAGGGTAGACCTAGATGTTACCCCAACTCTGGGAATATTTTTGAAAAAGAAAATCGCACAGGGAGGAGGACAGGAATAGGGCCACAAGAATGGGAGAGAAAACAGAAGGAACACGTCCCCGAGAAGCATAGAAAAGAAGAAGAAATAGAGCTCACTCCTGTCTAGAAATTTCAGCCAAGAAATTTGGGAGAGAATCATAGCATTCCAGGAGTAAGCAATAATTCTGCTGCAATCACCCAATCATCTCCACCTGGTACGCAATAATCTTGGAAATAAAATATCAAAACTTACTATAAGGCACCATTGTCATAGGTATGGTGTCAAACTTTCTAACAGTTTCCTTATTTCTTTGTGCACTGGCCAGTGCTTGGGTAGAAGGTTCATTGTTTTACCTCTGGGATTTGACATACATGGTGGATCCCTTAAGTTGTAAGTGTGGTTGGCAATCTATATTTGAGGACAAACAACATTCATAATCTAAGGGTTTCGGTCCTTATGTGAACTGATAATTTTCTTAGCATGAGATCATGATGCATTCTTTTGTTCGTTGTGTTAACATTTTCTTTGTATGTTCTAATAACATGTTGTAGTTGTCTATATTTAAACTAAAAGTTAATCCTAAGGTCTGTAGTAGTAGAGTTAACGTCTTTCCTAAATTAAAGTTTATTGTGTTTTGTTTTTGAGTGCTTTTTAATCATAATTAAAAAATAACATCCTCTTCTCTTGGTGGAATTTGACTTTACATCTGCCAATCATAGCCACTTGAATTTTCTAAGGCCTTTTCAACAAATCCATTTTGTGCATATCCTATGATCATTGCAGTCCCCGAGACCACATTTCTTTGCAGCATTTTGTCAAACAGTTGATATGCCTTGTCGACGATTCCACATTTTGCATACATGTCTACCGAAATATTCGAACTATAACATCTGACAAAGATTCCCCTGACCTTTACGCTTTGATGGGTGTCCATACTCTATCCAAAATCTCCCATTTTGGGACTGTGCATGAAGGATGCTGGCAAAGGTTGAAGAGTCTGATTTTAGACGTGTCACTTGCATTTTGCTTTAGGGTTTCTACGTGCTTTTTAACAAACTCATTTTGAATATATCCTACAATCGTGGCATGATAGAAACCATATTTCTTTTACGCATTATGTGAAAACCACGTGCCTTGTCTAGGGTCCCACGTGTTGCCATACACGTCTACTAAGGCACTTGCAACTGCTACGTCTGACAAAAATTTTCCCTGTCGTTATGCTTTGATGAATGATTTTTCATTTTCACTGGAGATCTGATCGGTGCACATTATTATAGTGAAAACCTATTTTTCAGATTGCTCATTTAGCACTGTCAATAATCTCCACAAGGAATTGTCCCTATTTAAAATGATGGAAACGCTTCACATCTCTCACGTCAACACCTCTTGCAACAATCTTGGAGATAAGTTTTGTTGCAGTGTGGCAATCAGCACGTATTGGAAGGTTCTTAAACAAATCTAATAATGGTTCCTTGGGCATGTCACCCAACAATGATAAAATGAACAGTTCCACCGAATCATCTTCTAAGATTCCATAATTATCACATAACCCAAGATCATTGCACAAACAATATTATCTCCCAACCATATGCATCAATAAAACAGTGAACTGTAAACAATGGTTTAGCAATAATTCTATAACTTTGTCTGCAATAGCAGGAGCTGATCTAGGTTGAGCTATTGGATTCCTAGGAATGAGGGTGCATTCAAATGAACATACACTTTGGCTAATGTGACAATGTTAAGTTTCATTGTATTTATCGTTGGGGAGATTTTTATGAAAATGTTAAGTTTCACTTTAATTATCATCGGGGAAAATTTTATGAAAATGTTAAGTTGAAACCAAACATAGGATAGTTGTGAGAATAATTGTAGTGAAATAAAGGGGCTTGACTACTCTCCCTTTACTGTGTTTTAGTCTTGATGGGCTTTGAGGAGCAGTCTGAGATGATTATTGGATACCAGTTTTAGTTAACCAAATATTCTCTCATAATTGTTATTTGAGAACGAATAAATGTTCTTTGCAGATTGATATTGTAAGAAGTTTAGAGCTTCAAAATAATTATTTTCCTTAAACCTTCGATTAAGGTGATGATGGGCAATTGGTGAAAAGTATTGACGAAAATGATTATTAGATGATGAATGCTACAAATAAATCTAATTAGTATAACCATGGATATAAATTAGTATTAGTTTTACTTACTACTAAAATGTTCATAAATTATAAATCTTAAGATGTTTTGAATAGCCATGGTATTAGTTAGATGTTACTAATCTAAACCCTACCTTCTATTTTTTATCTTTGCTACAAAATTTAGAATATATAGGATATAAATTGCTTCCATTAACTTGCAATTTTTGTTGAATAATTTCTAAATCTAATCATGTTTTGAATATCCATAGCATTAACAATGACATGGAAATCTCACTTTTATTAATTAGTGTTCCATTCTTGCTTTATTATTGTTCCTGAGATTTACAAATGTTAAATATTCAACAAACCAAATGCAATTGTCATGGTGGTAGAGAAATAATTATTTTTCATTCTATTCTGCCACAACATTAAGTAAATACCTTAAATTTGAAAAATACCCTGTTGCCTTCATCTTCCAAGCCAATTTCTCCAACTTTTTATAGATCTTTGTCATCTACAGATGTGATCTGCCTACTACATAAAAGCATGTTCCATTTTATGCCCTTACAGCCAGGGATCTTTTTAATCCTTTTATCTTTCATTAATATCTTTTCCTTTATGTTTTTGTGTATTCTTATCTTAACTTGTAATAGATTTCATAAATTTAAAGTGTGGGGCATATCTTAGGTTAGCAATTAAATCTTTCATGTACTTACATAGTGTAAGCTTATAGTAGTATAAACCTTGTGATAAAATATGAATCCTTCCATAGGAGTAATTGAAACTACCAAAAACATCTAGCAAATTACTACAGTGTTTCACTAAGTTCTATGTATTGTTGCCCTCCCTTTTTCTTTGAAAATGTGTTCATGTCCATTCTTGGTTTTTTTTCCTCCATCCTATGTTTGTCATTTCCTTTGTTCTTTCCTTGAATCAATTTTTACTTAGTCATTTTTCGAGTCATCGGTGATCCTTCACATTTTTTAACCAAAGGCAGTGGGTTCACAAGTTCTTGAACCACCCAACTTTCTGACTTGTCTTAAGGTCCCATGCATTGATCATCCCTTTGCGTCTTGATATTGAGATCTTCATTTGTTTCCAGGAGGTCGGGAGTTCTTTAAAGTTGTGAACCTTTGACTCCTAGTTCAAGATTTCAACTCTTGCCTGACTTGCTGACTTTGAACAACACGCTCTTTCATATGGCATTTTTGTTGCACTCACGTAAAGTACAAAAGAATGACACTTCTCACTTTGCATTTAATTAGAAGTATGTGAGAACAGAGTGGCGCAATTTTTGGAGGGAAACTCAAGGCATATATTAATGAGTTTTAAAGACAAATTTGCCACCAGCATTTAATATCCCTCTACAACAAATTTATGAGAAATCACTTTGATAAGTTCTTAATCTTGCCAAAGGTGATATTATTTTATAGGGGAATGCATTGCAAAATGTTAAATGACTAGTTTGCTACGTGCGATATATAAGCACTAGTCCATTCTCATAGGTGAGCATAACTAGCAGCTCCCTCTCTTTCTTGCTATAAAAGCATCACATTCTTTCTCATGAGTTAGAAATTTTCATTCCCATGTATCTATACAAGGAATTTCTTGTTAGTGTTTTGTATCACCTAGTCTTGTTTGCATATATCTTGGAGTCTCTGGTATTCTAGTTCCTTAAGTGTATGAAGATGAAGTTCAAATTCCAAGGGATTCCCATTGCCTCTATAGTGGAGAATGTCCTGTTTGAAGTAAGGGACACTAATTTAGGCCACGTTGATTTGAGTGATTTCTGGAGGAGAATACAGTCTAAAAATTAAACTCCCTAGTAGGGAAGATTGCCAGTAGAGGTTTAGATAAGTCTTGTCACTTTCCATCCGCTGTGCATTGTCCCGAGTTGATAGTTGTGTAGACCAATGGGTATTTTCCAGAATCCCAAGAGATAAGGACCTCCAATGTTGTTGTGGCAAAAATTGACTCTGAATCGGTCACCTTGGCTATGAATTTGGAAGAGTACAAAGACAATTCTGATGTTGTTATGTCTTCAACCTACAACTATAACAATGAAAGGAAAGATTGATGTCATACTTGTGTTACTAAGAGTTGGCTAGAAATGGAGAAGATTGGTAAGTTTCAACTTCTCGCCAATTTAAAAAGGAGCCATTTTGGGGTGGAGATTTCAGACATGATAACTTTGTTGAACATAGTGGTTGGGAACATTGAGTCGGATGTTTTTGAATTTTGGATTTGTAGATTCATTCTACTAATTTGTGGAGACCACTACATCGACTAGCCAAAGATTATCAGCAAGTACTTGCATGAACAACTATTGAATTTTGCAAGAAATGTGAGCTTCCACATGTGTTCCTCGCTAGTCTATATATTGGCTCGAAGAGAGGATACTTGGCCTAGTTTCAGGATTCAAGGGAGTCCTATGGTAGGTAGGCTTTTGTATAATGTATTCCCCTAGTTGCAGAAAAGTGAAGGTACAAAAGATTTTAAGCATATTAATGATGCTTTTTCCATGATGTTGGGAAAAAAGATTGATTTCTCAATAGAGCAAAGATTTTTAGTTGAAGCATTTTCCCTAGTCATGAATTTTTGTAGTTTTTATATACAATTTGACTGCTTCTCCTATTTGAGAATCGAGGGTTTTGAAAATACCCCATTGAAACTACTGTGGTACCTGTCTAATTATTTGGTGTTGTTGGAGTTGTACCACCAAATGGTGATTGTGAATTTGAAATACTAGGCCATGAAGAAGAAAGGGTACTCTTTCCTTATTACTTTGTCTTTTTATTCTTGTAAAAATAATGATGGGGCCAGGAATGTTGACAAATTATTGTCAGAATTCAATCTCCATAGTTTGTCCCCTCACATGGCTTCTGATAGTAAGAAGTTTATAAAGGAAAACATGCATGGGGGTGGTTCTTATTTACACCAGCCTCAGTTGGAGGATTTTTGGGAAAACTATGTTGATGAATGGGAGGTTTAGAGAAGAAAATGGATGAGACTGATTGTGGATCAAGTTCGATCCTTCTAGCTAAATCTTCAAGTTCCTGATATCACCGATGACTTTTCAAATATAATAGATGAAGGCTATCACACCATGTCAATGGAACCCTTTCTCCCTATCAAATGGTCTAAAAAGGAGGTCACTGATGTTATGTTTCTTTCTCTGTATGTGTTAAGAAGAATAGAAAAATGGCTAAAATGAAAAGTCAAAGAGTGTGCAGGCTCCTCGACACCAAATGATTTGCCCTCTCAGAACCAAGCTAGGTCTTAATCTACTCACTCACATAGAAGATCATCTAGTTTGGACCCAATTCTCTAAAGAGTTGTCTCACAATTGAATGGTGATGATGACAGACCACCTAAAGAGACAGGAAAGATGAAGACAACTTATGAGTAGAACATCCAAACAATGAAAAGAAATACCAAATTGGTTGCTTCGTCATCCAAAGTAGACCATGTGCCCCCACCTAGTAACCATGTAATTGACTCTAATTCTTTTATTTTCTCTCAAATTAGAGAAGATAATTTGTTACACTCTTTTCTCAGCCTGCCATGTTCCCCACATCAAAAAGAATTACAAGGATAAAATTCCCACCCTGTGCCATTAGTTGCTACTTCTGATGTTGCTAATGTACCAGCTTCATCTCCCAATTGGTTGAAAAAAGTAGTTCAAAAGAAGAAGAGATATACACCTCCAGTTGATAAGGGTATTGATATCATGGCTAGTTTATTGCAAATTGATCATAAGCCCAAATATGCAAAAAGAATGTCAAGAATAGTGACTGATTCCACCTCAGGAAACTAGTTTCTAGAGATTACAAACCCACTAATAGATAAGAACTAAGATGAAGTGACATAAGCTAACTTCAAAATGAGTTGAGTGGATTTAGGACTATCAACTACTTAGGGAGATTTGTATCTATTTAGGGTAAAATTGGATTTATTGATCTTTTGTGACTTAGATGTTAAAATCCTCCTTTCACCCTAACATTAAAGGATCTAGGGTCGAGTGGTGGGCATTATCATACCTAGGATCACTTACAAATGAGGGGAAGCTTGGATTAGGGAATTAGTTATCAATTTTTCCTTCTCTTATGCCCAATTGACCATTAAAATCCTAATTATGCAAATATGACAACAAATTAATGAATGACAGAAAAAGCTCTTACAGATGGGAGTAAAATGCCAAATTATAGAATACCTATTTTTAGGGTTCCAAAGAGGAATAGTCAGGGACACTGGAGCAAGTGTCCAAGTCCAAGGTACCTACTTTTTCAGGGAATCTAGACCTCCTTCAGACACTGATCAGCCGTGTAACTTCTATTTTCTGGAGTCTGTATATGGAGGACACTAGAGCAAGCACCCTAGTCCTAGAAGTGCTTGTTTCTCTGTCATTCCTTCAGATCCTGAATCCTTGATGTCTTCCAAGCCTTCTTGCAACTCCACTTTTCCCAAATGTGACACCTATAACCTGCAATCACAAGACTTGGTTTGGGGATTGTGGTCTTTAGAGGTTTGCCTCAGTCAAACCCCAGAGGACACTTAAGTCTCTAAACACCATTGTCAGACAAAGAGGGTTTGCCCTTGTGAGGTAGAGGCCAAAACTAAATGAAACAATAATAAAAATAGAATATTATGTCACCTTGTAGTGAAGCTCTCATGGATGAAGATTCTCTTCATGCCATGAGGAGACTGAAGGTCAAATTTGCAAATATCAACACACAAAACATACAAGTCTGCTCTTGCCACACAATAGAAAGCCTTGAATCACCTTAAGAATGCCTAGAGTTCACAATGATCCTCTAATTGAAATCTAGTTTACAAATGAATACCTACATATGTTTATATATGCATCTACAAGAACTCCCACCAAGATATTTGAAATTCAAACTTACCGTGTCAGAAAAGGGACCTAATAACTGTCACTAACCGACACCCAGAAATTGAGGCTACCCTAAAATAGGGCAGGACTAGGGTGCAAGCACCCAACTCCTCCCCCCTATTTTAGGTAGGGTACAACTCAAGGGGTCCACCTAGGTCCTATTTGCCAAGGAACCTAGGTCTCATTCCATCGGGGTGTGAAAATATGAACTAAAATGTCCTAAATGCATGCTAACAACCCAGGAGCTAAATCTTATGAGCAAAAATCCCCCAAGGAGACATTTTCCAATGTTACATTTAGCCCCCACTTTAATGTATGTATAAACATGAGGCCAATACATGCATTAATGGAAGGTCACAAATATAGTAAAACACACCAGGCATGCAGAAGACACGTCAATCACATAGAAGACAGTAACAATCACACAAAACATGGAGAAGATAGTTACAATCATGCAGAACACAGAGCAGATAGTTAATGCATGGGAGACACATTGATGCATGGAAGGTAGAAATGATATCTTTTCTTTTCTTTTTCTCATCTATATGAAATGCAAATGCAAATGTTGGAAAGTAAACAAACCTCCCAAAATGTAGGAAGCACTACTTGACAGTGTTGGTCTCTGTATATGGGGCAACACACACGCAATACACGTAAAACCTCCCAAAATGCATTAAGCACTACTCAAGGTGTCGGTCTATGCATATGGGGAAACAAACACACCATAAAAAATAAGCACGTGAAAAAACACACACATGAAGACACAGAGAAAACGTGATAGAGGAGCAATGGAGTGTACCTATTTCTAGGTCCAATGCCATCTCAGACACATTACAGACACACACTGATGATTGGGGTTCACCACAAAGCCCACCGAAAACACACTTAAGGGTTGAGTTAGTCACAGAACCGCTCACCGCCTCCACAAAGGACTTTTAAAAATGATAGGATGATGCAATATGCTCTGAGAAATACACCATCCCTACCTCCACAGAGGGCTTAAGAAAAAGGATATACTTGATATCCCGCCTCTGTAGAGGGCTTATATGATTGATTGATTGATTGCAAACAAACTCAGGATGCACGATGCACTACTATGGTGCAAGTCTATGCATCTGAGGTCAAACACATTGCTAACATCTATAACATACATCTTACCTTATATGCCCCCATCCTAAGGTGGTTGATATTAGTTATCAATATCATGCACGTTAAGGTAGGAAGAAAACACACAAGGGAACACCAACTTTCACAAAGCCCATGCCCCCCAGAGGTGACATGTACTTCACAATCTCCAAATGTTCCCACAAACACATCCCTGTAAGAAACATGTTAGTGTCTACAACATCATGATAAACAACAACATCAATGCATACAATGAATTCAAAGTTTGAGGATAACCAGCAGCTATATCTCAAAGCTCTCTGAATCGAGTACCGCTAAGGCTAGATTCAAAGGTAAACAAAGGTGCACAAAGCAGAAATATTGTTAAGGTTTGTAAATGTGATAGAAACATCCTAAAATTTACTACGCAAAAAGAATGAGTGCTTCCACTAGCCAAGATTTGGATAAAATATACAACCCCATCATCATATTAGGAATTAAGTCCATTTTTTTTATTGCTCTCGAAAGGGACACTAGGTCTACATCAGTATAAATGTTTGTTGTCATCCGCTTGCTAGATGGAAACACTAGAGGAAGGGAAACAATAAATAAGAGAGGAGAAACAAGTATCTTAGGGATAGTCATGTAGGAGGGTGTCCCCAGGTCACCAACCACGATGCTATGTTTGTAATACACAACACTCAACAATGAAATCAAAGAGAGAGCAATTTAGAAGAATGATGATACAAATAGAAAAAGGTCACAATAGAGGCAGTCTCCTAGTATCCTGAACCTTACAATAGAATCTAATGTCATCCCAAGAGGCCTAGACAACACATAACACATAACAGGGGAAGCACATTACGATAGAAATAAAAATTTATAGATACTTACTTGTAGGGTCTTCATTTTATATCTTGGAGCTCTCAAACCTCTTGGAGAGGTACTCAATCATGTCTAAAGAAAAATTTGAGTGGTTCTTATGAGAGTCTTGTTTGTTATCATATGATCCTTGTTTAAATGTGGTTTTTTGTTGCTTATGAAGGGGAGAATCACTATTATTTCTAACTATTGATTGTTGTCTTGCTCTTTGCTGATTTTTGGCAAGTTTTCATTGGTAAATCTTTCTAGAATAGTAACGGTAATCATCCCACACCATCTTGCTCATCTATATCAGTTGTTGTTCTTTCTTTTCAAAGGTATTTTGATTATCTCCTGATCCATATAAGGATAACGGAGGAGGAACCTCAGTGTAAGTTCAATTTCTTTGTAGACGAGGTGGATTATCCACTTGTTTCTTAATAGTCTAAGTAATCATCCTCATCTACTTCCACTAGATCTTGTTCCCCCATATTATTTTCGGTATGCTTAGGAAAATTATTAGTGAAGATTTGTAAATTTTGATTCGTCAGAGCAATTGACTTATTTCCATTATCATTCACACCCAATACTTGGATGACATTTGAATCAATAAGGTCCTTTATCTTGTGTTTAAGACGCATACATCATTTAGTGTCATGTCCTTTTGTCTG
Organism: Cunninghamia lanceolata; assembly: GCA_027924645.1. Taxonomy (NCBI): domain Eukaryota; kingdom Viridiplantae; phylum Streptophyta; class Pinopsida; order Cupressales; family Cupressaceae; genus Cunninghamia; species Cunninghamia lanceolata. Next base: position 8,046,159 of record BSBN01001107.1, on the reverse strand, counting down.
ATGATAATGACAAAAGGCATTAGCATCAAAGTAAGGTCCTTATTTATTAGGATCAACATGCTTGATCAGGGGAAGCTTTAGAATGTTATTACTCATAGCTTGATTCATGATAGAATGATAGGACTCAGATATCAAAGTAAACTTCCTTGGTTGATACGATTGTTTCTTTGGATTGTTTATAGCAGACACATTTGTATTTGGTCCATTGATTTTAATGAAACCCCTATTATTGTTCCTTTTAAAGTTGTTTTGTGATGATCCACCCATGGATTGTCCAACTTGAGCCAATGAGTTTTGGTTTTCATACTGACTAGATGAAAGTTGATAATCATGAAGGGCACTGCATAAATGTTGAAAGGAGTTGTACTTCATCAAGAGAATCTTAGCATGAATATTAGGTTGTAGATTTGTAATGAATATCTTCTAAACATCCTCATATTTCATCTAATATTGAATCTAAGCATAAAGGCCTTGATACCGACTAATGAATTCAGCCAATTTTTCTTTCGAACCTTATTTGCATTGAACCAAGTCAATAAGAGTGACTTGGGGTCTGCTATTTGCTTGAAAATGTTGTAAAAATGAGTGAATTGAATTCGAAGGCAATGAGAAAAACCAGAGCAGTATCTTTGAGAGATCATAGGAAAATTTTTGCTAACAAATCCTCTTCAAAACAGAAATCACTACACATAGTTGTGAATGCTGCCACATGGATATTAGGATCTCCTTTTCCACCATATTTTTCAAAGCGAGGAGTGTCAAACCTCTGAGGAATAGGGGTTCTCAAGATTGCATATGATAATGGATTATGGGCATGGTATGTCGGTAGACTAGGTTACAAAGAATTTGTCAAGTTTGTTACCTTTTGTTGCAAAGCAATCATGCCCTATAAAAGTTGGTTTAGGATGGCATTGTTTGGAGATACGGTTTGTTGTGAGGAATTGGAAGTGAAGTGAGTCGGTGAATGAGCTTGAGACACAATATATGGAGGTTGAGTATATGTTAATGGTAGTTGGCCATATTGATATGTGGAGTTAGGTATCTGGAAATGAGTGGAATATGTAGGAGATTAAGAACAATTATTCATAGAAGACATCCCTTTAGGAGTCAAATTCTAATAATTAAATCCCATGACTTTCTAATTAGTTCCATTAGATACTCCAATACTAGTGGTAGCATTACTACAAGCATTCGCATTAGTTGTTAAGATCGTTGATGTGAAGGTAGACATTGCCGTAGTCAGTATAGGTGACGAAACTTGAGTATGAGATGGCGATAAAGCGTTATTTATCATTTGCACACATTCAGTTAATGGCATGATATTGGTTTGTATAATATGTGTCAGACCATGAAGTGTATTTACACAATCGTGTCCCTCTTTTATCAATTCCCTTATATTATGAATTCTAGGGACAACTTTTTTAGCTATTCTCTCATTTTCCATGAATGATTGAAATTCAAAAAACTCTTTATCCCATTTTTCTATTTGCTCATCAGATACATATCCTGTTGCCTCAATAGTATTATCAACATTATGAAAAGTTTTTTCTTCCATTGTGGTTGGAGGATGTATAATATCTTGCATGATTTGAGTTTCTCCCTTTGTAAAGAAGGTGTCCAAAGTACCAACTTCTTCAAGAGCACTAGATCCCATTAATCTTTTACTTCTTCTCAAAGGGATGTTGTTTTTAGGATAGTGTGTCATAAAGTTTATACAAAAACATACAACACACACTGCACAAACCAAGAGAACAAATCCTAGGAGAAGGATATGATTGACAACCAAAATGCGTGGTTTTTTGTACTCTTTTCAATGCAAATGAATGAAACAAAGGATGCTATGCGGATTTAAGTCAAGGTAAGAAAGTTATATGTCTAATATTAGTCCAAAAAATCAATATAATCATTCTCACCACACTCTTGATGCAAATCCAAGATAATTCCAAGTCAAAATATAGTGAAAATATGTCAAAATAGGCACTTTTTTCACCAAAATTCAATGCAAGAGAGCATAACAAAGGGTGTTGTGAGGAAAATGATGAAAGAGAATAATATCAGAAATAATATCCAATTGGTTCCAAAATACCCAACACAACATGATTTTAATGCCACTTAAGGCAAAACCCTAGTGAAAATATAGCAAAATATGCAATTTTTTCATGGTTTTTCAACTCCAATTCCTAGAAAAAGTGGTGTTGTAAGAAATTTTAGGATGAAAAAAGAATAATATGAGTAATATCAGTCACCTCAGTCTATAAAATTGATTACAACACGCTTGGAGTACAATCTAGCCCAAACCCTAGGGCAAAAATAGCCAAAATATGTAGTTTTTCACCAAATTTTCACTATAAGAGCCCATTAAAAGGGTGTTGTGAGGATTTTTATGAGGGAAAAAAAATTATTACATTGATAGAAAATTAGTGTAAAAATATCCTTCACAACACACTTACAGTGCAAGTTTGGAGAGTCGATAAGTTTGATTTTAGCGAAAATTATTGTTTTCAAAGCCCTAGGTTTGAGATTTTGGAACAAAATGCTATGAAAATGGTTTGAAGTCTGATTTTTTATGTAAATTACATACTCTTATATCTGAAAATGATTTTCAAGCTTAATCATGCAAAATTCCCATGCAAATTTAATGAAAATGCACCAAAATTGCTAGTTTTTGTTGAAATTTTCAATGTAAAAATGCAAATTCACACTAAAATGCAAGAATAAATCCAAATGAAAATTTTCATGAGCCTCTAAAATTAGTAGAAGAGTCTAATAAAAGATTTTGGAATTACTAGGTTATCTAAAAATTGTTAAAATGTCTAAAAAACCCTAGCAATTAAATGATAAAAATGCAAAGAAATATTTTGAATTTTTGTATCTTTATGTATTTTATAACATATCTGATGTAATAATCATGAATTAGGAAAAATTAGAAAGAATTGACACAATTTAGTAAGCCTAACAACGTAATTTTTTGTATTTTTTCAAATTTTCAATTTTTTTTGAAATTTTCTCAATGAAATAAATTAAATGACCAAATGAATGAATGAAATCACACCAAATCTATAGAAAAATACTCAGAAAGTTGCAATTTAAGTTCAAACACACGGGTTCACCAAAATGTTTAGGGTAAAATTAGATTTGTTGATCTTTTGTGGCATAGATGTTAAAATCCTCCTTTCACCCTAACATTGAAGGATCTAGGGTCGAGTGGATGGAACTATCATACCCTAGGTCACTTACAAATGAGGGGAAGCTTGGATTAGGGAATTAATTATTAATTTTTCCTTCTCCTATGCCCAATTGACCATTAAAACCCTAATTATGTAAATTTGACAACAAATTAATGAATTATGGAAAAAGCTCTTGCAGACGGGAGTAAAATGCCAAATTATAGAATACCTATTTTTAGGATTTCAAAGAGAAATAGTCAGTGATACTGGAGTAGGCACCCAAGTCCAAGGTACCTGCTATTTTAGAGAATTTGGACTTTCTTCAGACACTGATCAGCCCTGTAACTTCTGTTTTCCAAAATCTATCTGCAGAGGACACTAGAGTGAGCGCCCTTGTCTTGGAAGTACTCCTTTGTCCATCTTTCTTTTAGATCCTGAATCCTTGATGTCTACCAAGCCTTCCTGTAACTCTGTTTTTCCTAAATGTGACACTTGTAACTTGCAATCACAAGACTTGGTTTGGGGGTTGTGGTATTTAGAGGTTTACGTTAGTCAAATCTTGGAGGACACTTATGTGTGCCCTTGTGATGCAGAGGCCAAAACCAAAGGAAACAATAATAAAAACAAAATATTATGTCACCTTGTAGTAAATCTCTCATGGAGGAAGATTCTTTTCATGCCATGAGGAGATTGAAGCTCAAATTTTCAAATATCAACACAAAACATACAAGTCTGCTCTTGCCACATAATAGAAAGCCTTGAATGACCTTGAGAATGCCTAGAGTTCACAATGATCCTCTAATTGAAATCTAGTTTACAAATGAATGCCTACATATGTTTATATATGCATCTATAAGCACTCCCGCCAAGATATTTGAAATTCAAACTTACAGTGTCGGCAAAGGGACCTAATAATGGTCACTAACTGACACTTGGAAATTGAGGCTGCCCTAAAATAGGGTAGGACTAGGGCACGGGTGCCCAAGTCCTCCCCCCTATTTTAGGTAGGGTATAGCTCAAGAGGTCCACCTAGGTCCTATTTGCCAAGGAACCTAGGTCACATTCCATCGGGGTGTTAAGATATGAACTAAAATGTCCTAAATGCGTGCTAAAGACTTGGGAGCTAAACCTTATGAGGTAAAATCCCCCAAGGGGACATTTTCTAATGTTACACTATCATGTCAAATATTTAGTTAATAACATATCAAAGAGGGTTAAAGGGCTGCAGGAGGAAAATTCAAAACTGCTGGCACATGTAAGTTCCTTGTCTTCTTTTGTTGATTCAATTGCTAAAATAATAACACCCTCAACTGAGGCCCCCTCAAATATCAACCTTCATATCTTTGATTCAAATTTGCTCCAACAAGTCAAAACTTCTCTATCTTTGAGAAAAGCTATGGATCAATGGGTCAAAAAAATTGTTTTTAATGGTCTCATTTTTATTGAGACAGTGAAACTGGTTGATTCCATACATGCTAAGAGGGAGGTTTTGATAGTAGATTTTGAGAAAGCTAGAACTCATCACCATAGTTTGTCCATAGCCTTTAAGGAGATAAAAGAGATAGCCAACATGGATCCTGGTACCTTGATGGTTGAAGAACTTATAGCTAATCCTGGAAAGGTAGACACCCTTGTGTGGTCTGACAAAGTGGAATGCAAACTCTGTATCATAAAAGTAGTAGAAGATGAAATGGGAAAAGCAATTGCTGTCTACTACAAGGAAATGATGAGAATAAAAAAAGATTTCTCTACCCTAGAGGTTGAAGCTAATGGGTCCGATGATAAAAAACTCTTGGATGTCAAAGTAATAACACAAAATTACAAGAGGGTGATAACTAAAGAAATAGTAAATTATGATGCAATCATAGGGGATTCATTGGGGAGACTCTAAAATGGTGGCCTCTATCTACAATTGTAGAAATGGTTTTGATGAGGTGCATCATAAGGTGGTAGACTCCGATAGGGCAATCATGAAGAGCAAGCATTGTATTAGCAGACAAGAACTCTACCTACCATGCCATTGACACCTTTCATCAACAAATACAGGGCATATAAAGCAAGATTACTGTCACAGGTACCTCAAGTGACAAAAAGTGTCATAGGATAAGGTGAGCAGTCGAAGGAATAGGAAGAGATGGACGAAGTGGATGATGGCTATGTGGATTTAGAAATCCTCAGTTAGTTTCAAATTTCATGTTTAGTTATTTCATATTTTCTGTGAAACTATTGGCTCTAGAGTGCACCTTTTATTATAATTATTGTTTAAACATCTTTGGATTGGCTATTTCAAGAAGTCGTTATGGTTTTAAAGATAGTTATAATTTGTCTTAGCTATAAATTCTAGATAGCTAGTCAAATTATGGATCTTTTGACAAACTTTGTTTTGCAATGGTGGTAGTTAATTTTGTTTTCAACTACTTTGATCTATGCAATGCAAGTTAATACAGTGGAGATTTGGATGATTATAGACTTTATGTTGTGATTATTTGAATTCATTTTTTGCTTAAGTTTAATGTGTTACTTCTGGTGTTAATGATATCCATGTGTTTGGGTGGTTGGCTATTCATAAATCTTGCTCACTGCTGAGAATTGTTTATCTGTTAATATATCATTTGAAGTGGTGAATATATGTGTGTGTGTGTACATGTGGTGTGTTGTCGATTTATTGTTATGTGGCTAGAAGTCTTTGAACTCCTAGTAATCAGGTTGTAATTCCACTTTTATTGCTTTCTGGTTAAAAGCTCTACCTGTGTTTTTGCTTTCTGGTTAAAAGCAATCTTGGATTTTCCTATTTATTAGAATATCCATCGAAGGTAGTTGCCCCTTGTTAAATAAGAAGAGAGCTTGTGTAAAATACCAATATATTAGGATCAACTATTGATTACATTTGTTGCTTGTCTTGGATGAGTATATAGAGTTAGGTGACAAATCTATTAACAAACAGATTTTTGGTGACTTTACTGGAGAATATTTCTATATCAAGTTCATACACTTATACCTTGTGAGTTGCTTGGTTGAAATTTATGGTTCTTCATGGAAGACATGCCAATTTTGTAGCCTAATGTTGACTAGATGATAGGAGATCAGAAAGATATTATTACTAGCCTTAGACTTGTTGCCTGACAGACCAGAAGAACAAACCAACAGTATCACCAAGTTGATGAGGTATTAGAAGAAGAAGAACTTGGTAGAATTTTAATAGAAAACACGTCATTTTGCCAACACTCAGGAGATAATTTGTATTGAAGGAGTTGTTCATGTGCCAACGAGAGAAAGGCCTTTGCAAATCCAAGCAGTTCCTGACAATAGGCCAAGAAACCCCGCTGCCAGACTAGGGAATCAGATTCCTGCAAGACTAGCTCTCCCCCATAATAACCAGTAAGTGGTTTGGCGACTCTACTTAATTTCTTTTTTTATATACCTTTAGAAGTGGGCTATGAAAAGATACACCTGAGGCAATAGACCAAAGGGTATAATTGATATTGACTTTGATTTACTTCAATCTTTAAATTTTGCTCCCTTCCCTCCCACAAGAAGACTCAAATCTTTAAGTAGACCATCCTCTCCTCCACCTACAAGAGTGTATGCTAGTTCATCTTGTGAAATCTTGACTCTGCATGGTATTGTCTTACACATACAAGTAAATTTTTCTCCTTTTAATATAGCTCACCCACAACCTCCACCCATCACATGGGGTGCTACTATTGGACTACTTAGGCTTGGTGTGAACCTACATGACCTTCCTAGGGGATCAAGTAAAATCCTACCAAAATTTAGGGGTGATGGTAAGGTTACTCCCAAAGAGCACATTAATGCTTTCTTTGTCACTTGCTCTATCCTAGGATTCCAACATGAAGATGTGTCTATCAGTCTATTTGTTAAATCACTTCTTGACATAGCTATTGAATGGTTTTATCACCTTCCTAATGCTTCTATTAGAAATTGGGCTTCCATGAGGCAACAATTTGAAGATAGATTCAAAACTATTGATAATGAACACACGTTGGTAGCCCAACTTTCTTCCATGAAGAAAGAGATTCATGAGCAAATGAGGGAATATGTAGCCAAGTTTAACAGACTTGCAAATAGAATTCCTATAAATGTTAGACCTAGAGATGGATTATTGATGTGTTTCTTTATCAATTCATTACCACCTGATGTCATTTTTTCTATTAAAAACAAGGAGTTCCTAACCTAGTCAAAGCCCAATCACTGGCTATTGCTATGGAAGATGATCTAATAACTGTGGGAAAGTGGAAAAGAGAGTTACAAATAGGCAACTCCTAAGTAGCCATCTCCATCAACCCTATCATTCAGAGGTTGGCAAATGACATTATTACTCTAAAATGTCAGATGCCTAAAGGTCCTCAACAATCTCTACAAGGAGGTTATAATAGAACATTACAACCTCCTGGTCCTACCCAATGGTTAGCTATTGAAGGAGTACCCTCAACAAGCAAATATAATCATATGGTATGCAACTTTCATCTTACTTTTGACCATGATGGAGCATATTTCCCTGAGATGGTGACATTCATGCAACTGTTTTCTATGAATGAGCATTCAGAGGATCCTCATGTGGAAGAACCCCTTACACCTAGTGATGTCGATGTCAATTTCTTCGAGTATGAATCAGATGATGGAAGTGGAGAAGATGTATATACTGAAGTTGACAATTCTAATTATGTGGTGTTTACTAGGGGTCAATAAACACAAAGAGGGAAAAACTCTTAGAGCCATCCCAGTAATCCATCCTATGCTCCTAAATATATCTTGGTGAGGTAGAACAATACCAAGAAAATGGAAAATATGATGCCCAAAGTTGTAGCTGCTGAGGTACCATCTACTTCATCTTCTAAAAATCTTGTGTCAAGTCCATTTAATATTGTAGAATCATATAAAAAACAAAGATTGAAATTTCCCAAGCTGGTACTTGAGATTTAATCCATCCAAACTTGATAGGCTAGTCAGATATGTCATGCAAGAACCATCTCCATCAAATTGTAATCCTCAAGTGTCTAGTGAAAACGAAGTTCTTACTAAGAGTCAAAATTGTTCAAACACCTACTCTCAATATCCTAACTTTTAGAAGTATTTTGATAAACCAAAACCTTTTTATATATCTCTATTTATTATTGGTTATAATCTTAGTAATTATGTCATTGATTCTAAAGCCTCAGAGAATGTAATGCCTGCTCAAGTTTCTAAAGCCCTAGGCTTATCCTATACACCCTCCCATGGAAAATTCTTTTCAACGAATGGTTCCCTGATACCTATCTTGGGTCAGATTAAAGATAGTTAGGTTGCCCTAGCCACTTTTCTGAGGAAAAGATTGAAGCTAACAATTCTAGTGGTAGACATACCTACAAGTTATGGGATGCTCTTGAGTCATAGTTTTTGCAAAGACTTGGGTGGGGAAATTCAAATGGATTGGTCACATGCCCTAATACATGTAGATGGGAAGAAAAATCACTTTAACCCAAAACTCAAGGCCAAATTTACTGTGCTTAAATCTGGAGACCCTAGAGTAGACATTCTATTTGTAGAAACTGAACTAGGCACATAAATGTGTACATCAACAGATGATGGAGATATAAATCTAATCAGTCCTAACCTGGTTGATGAATTATGGACTTTGGAATTTGATGGGAGTTGTTCTACTACAAGGTCTAGGGCAGGGATTATTTTGATTTGACCTGATGGTTATGCCTTTCCTTTTTCTTTCAAACTTGAATTTGAAAATACAAACAATATACCTAAATATGAGGCCTTGTTACTACGATTGGAACTGGCTAGGGAAAAAGGTATCAAGCAACTTAAGGTCAAAGGTGATACCAAGTTGATTGTTAAATAGATTATAAGAAAAGTATACACAGTCAAAAATGGTAGATTAAGGCATTACCAGAATAGGGTGGGACTGCATTGAAGACTTAGATACTTTTTCCATAGAGGAAATACCTAGAGAACAAAATACTAGGGATGATTCCTTAGTCATTTCTACATCCCTCCTCTTACCACATCTAGATTTCAAAGATAAGGCATATAGGATTGAGGTGGTATTGATGGTTGTTTTTACATAGTCATAACAATAGTTAAAATTCACATAAAAATGAACCCATCTGACTTGAAAGATAAGAAGAAATTTATTAAGATTTGCTTAATCCCAAGTTTAATATGGCTAGGTCTTGACCTATTGGACAAATTCAGTAGGTTGATGTGAAGCTATAATGTTCAAGGTGCCTTACATGATTTAGGGTTTCTTAATGGTTTACTGGACTCAAACTATGCAAAAGATCATAAATATCAGCATGTTAATCATTCCTTTTTACATAAACTTGTTACTGTGTTATAAAGATTTAAATGATTTATATTATTGCAAGCTTTCTCCTCTTCAATATAATGAAAACTATCTACTTTCAACTCAGCTATGCATGCTTCTTTCAAATATGAGACAATTTCCTTTAAATTTTCTCGTTTTAAGTTAAGTATTTTTAGTTGGGTTGGGAAAAGTTAGAAAAATCTAAACTAAACTTCATTCAATCTACTACAGGATCTACATGTTCTGTTATACACTTTTTAAATAATGCAGTAATTTGATTAAATCCACAGACTAAACCTTAAATGTAAGTTCTAAGCATTTTTGCAAACATACATCCAAGATTGCAAGCTTTAAGAGATATTGTTTCAAAACACAAACAACAGCTGGAAGACACTTAGAAAATAGATGTAGAATTCCAGATTCTTTTGTATTCAAAACACACAGTCATATCTGATTTACAATGTATGAATGACTCTTAGTTTCATTAATCCAATTACAGAAAACTTACAAAGCTTTATAGATACAGTAAGGAAGTAGGATGTTCCACACGTTCCTTATTGCAGACACAGGTGACCTCCTTCTACTTCTAAACTAAAAGGTCCCTCTATTCTAAATGCTGAGATAAATTACAACTGCTAGCTATCTTCTAAAAATCCCCGTGTCAAATGTTACAGTGTAAAGGGGGCAATATATAGCTATGACCATCCCCAATATAGTTCCAAAACCCTAGTTAATCAACAGACCGTACTTCAAGCTGTAGCATCAACGGTGGAAAAATCCTACCCAAAATATCTCTAAGTAGCGTACATTAAATCTGGGCGTACTATGCCCCTTTGGAAACCCTAATAGTTCAAAGTGTCCTTTGTTGTCTATTGTAATAATGTTTCCATCTGCATTTTGTCTTCATCATTGAAAGCCTTGAGTTCTTGTGCTCCCTCCTTATCTCCTTTTGCTTCCTCTGAGATCCAATTTCCTCTTTCATGATGTCACCGCCATTAAGTTCCTTCTTCTTCATACCCACAAAACCTGCAAAATAGACAAAAAAAGGATTAAAACTATATCAAGTTACTTTGTCAATTATTACTTGGTTAGAATGTTTGATGGGCAGTAGTTGCAGTAATCAATGCACTACCAACTCAATCTTTAGTTGTAGTATTGGCATGTTCAATCTTTCCTCTAATCGACTATGTATATCTTTACCATCGGCATGACCTACTTAGCCAGGTCGATTTAATAAATTTCCTGCCGATTTTACATTTCTGGGCGATGTCCCTTCTATCAGCATTCATTTCACTTTCATCGGTGTGAGTCACGCTAGTTGGAGCGAGTCCATATTTTCACATCAATCACCTTTATTTGGCCGATATAGCCTTATTCAGCTAAGTCTTTTCCCTTTTATGGGCGTAACATACCTCTATTGGAACTCTCCAAAAATTTCCAGCTGATGCCCTTACTTTTCCTTTGCATATTGTTTCATTGTATATCAGGCAATGTATGTTAGCTTAATACATTAAAACACACTTGTATGTACATTCGAACCTATCACCTTTATAGACCGCAATCTATTTGCTTTTGATTCTGTGGAATGCACATAACACAAATGTATCCTCCAACATACATTCGGATGTGATACATCATATTAACCGGCTATTAATTTTTCTCTGAGTTCTGCGCCGGATATCGACAATGTATGCATCGAAACATTCATATAAGGCATAGAATGTACAAGTACTTCACTCCATTTTATAACTTTTCAATTCCACCCAATGTATATTTTCAATGCATATCGGCTTGTATCTTTGGATATACATTGAGTAATGATGCATCCATTTAACCAAATTTAATTCTTCGCTGAGATCCGCTTTGTATGTTTATCGCAATGTATAAATTACCATGTATGTTTCGCTTTGTATCTCAAACATGCATACAAGGTGGAATAATACAACCATTTAATCTCATTTTATAATCCTTCGGTTTCGCATAATGTATATAGCCTGGTATCTTTTGCTTTGTATGTCCCAAAACATACAATCATTCAACCTTATTTAAATAACTCTTCAGGTCAGCGACTTGTATATGGGCGTTGCATGTTTCAAATGTATGTATTAATATACAAGCCTGAAGCATACAACAATTTAACTATGCTTCATAACTTTTCAAGTCCACAGCTTGCATGTAGCGCTTGTATATTTGTCTTGTATGTTTCGACCTGCCAAACATACAATCGTGAGATACATGCAATGGATTTTAAACATTTATCCATTTCAACACTAAACTATTTTAGGTCCACCTTGTATGTATACATAGAACCTTTATTAAAATGCATACAAGGTAGAGGACATACAATCGACTTTGTATATGAAAGCGATATACGAAGGGGATTGTATATGCATCATGCAAGCGACCCAACATGCAAACAACCTTGTATATGAACCCGATTGCAAATGCGACTAAGTATAAAAATGACCCTTGCACATACAAATGACCTTGTATATAGACAACGATATACAAAAGTCTTTGTATACAAGTGAACTCACATACAAACAACCTTGTATATGCAACCCGATATACAAATAGACTTGTATGTGCAAAAAACAAACCCTTCCCTTGTACATTTTACCAAAATGCTCATAACTTGCAAAATATGGCAAATTTTAACATGGTTCAAAAAGCAACCCTAGCTCATTTTTTACAAGGAATCAAACCATACTATGCCCTGGTACTAAAATGTAGTTTTTTCTCTATTTTTCACAAAGTTTGCAAATTTTCACCTTCCTTTTCCCTTTACCACCAAATAGAACAGCACACACAAGCAAAAGCAACAAGCCACAGTAGGGGTCCTCATTTTGCTAAGGAGTAAAATGGGGTGTGTTGTGAACATCACAACAACTAGAAACCAAACAAAAAATTAAATTCAAACCATTAAAGAAAAACAAATGAAATAAATTCATAACTTCCAACTATCTTTTCTATAAATCATTATCTAACTTGAGAGTTAATGTATTCAATAAGGTGCATGAATTTTTCAATTTGAGTTTAAGTGGGTGCACGTGATTAATAATCCTCATCTTGAAGATCAATTGAACAAACCAGTGACTGATATTAGCCTACATATGTGAGGATATTCCCTCATAGCCAACCGGATAGAGCCTTACTGCTAGCAGACATCCATAGCCCCGACAAGGTTATCGTTACAATTCTCCTAAGTAGAGCCCCACTGCCAGCTAGCGTCTATAGCCCTAGTAGAGTTACTTAGATGGCTTAATCTAGATTTTTAGTAAAATCCATTTTATTATTATTATTATTATTTTGTATTTGATAGAGATTTCATAAGATATTGCAGTTGTAACTTCATGATGCAAGGAAAGGTCACTTGCTGAAATTAAGCTGAGAATTGTAATGGTAGCAAGGGTGACCTCTAATTTTTCACCTAATATCTACACTGGTAGGTTCAACAAACCCAAGGATTTTAGGTGTGTCATCGTGAGAAACATTCCTTGAATACCCAACCCCCTATTATTGAATACAAAATTTAACAAGTAAAACAACTTTCTGCATTCATGACAGTCACAACAAGTTATGCATAAATTGCAAATAATTAACCTAAATGTTTTGAATTTCCTACTATTTTCAATGGTTGCTAGTTTTCTCCTTCATACTCCAAAGCAAAACAAACATCCCTGCTGAGGAAACAACAAAGGAAACAAAACAAGAAGACTGTACAAACAACTAACCTACAAAAGGAAACAAAGCAAAAAATAAAAACTGTACACTATTTACACTATGATACACATAATTTGACTACCCTTACCTCAAGCCTGGAAGTAGTGTTTCAAATGTTGGCCATTAACTAGTAGTGGCACATCTTCCCCAGTAAGGTCCTGAGTCTAAATGTGTTGTCTCCTATTATTTCTGAGACTTGTAATGAACCTAACCATAGCTTGTCAAATTTTCCATGATGCCCTTTCTTTTCATGTGCTTTATCCTAGCACAACACTAAGTCTGATATGCTAAATGTTTTGACTCTTTCTCTTTTATCAAACCATCTTTTAACTACTGCTTGATGTTTGGCAAACTTCTTAATGGCTTGATCTCTTTTCTCATCTAGTTGTAACATTTGTACTATCCTAGCTTCTCTATGATTATCAAAGCCTAAATACTCATTGGCAAACTTCCAGATTGGTATTCTCAAATTCACTAAAAGTATGGGATCATTCCCATAAACTAAATGATAAGGTGCATTGCCTAAGGTTGACTTAACTTTAGTTCTATCTACCCACAGTGCATATTTTTAACAATGTGTTCCACTCCCTAGGATTCTTCTCAGTTAGCTTCTTGATTATATCTAATAAAATTTTGTTTGTAGACTCAGCTAATCCGTTGCCTTCAGGATAATAATTTGAAGAAAACTTTAAAACTATCCCATATTCAAATGCCCATTTAGAAAATTTCAAAGAAGAGAAAGCAGGACTATTATCACATACCAATGAATAGGGAGTTCTGAACCTAGTTATTATGTTTTCTTCAAGGAACTTGATAACTACCTCAATCGTAGAGAACTTGCAACATGTGGCTTTAGTCCACCTTGTACAGTAGTTAATCATTGTCAGTATAAACTTGTGTCCTGTAGATGATGGAGGATTTATAACTCCAATGAAATCCAAGCCCCATTATGCAAATGGTCTAGACTCAATCACCGGCTGTAGTGGATTGGCCTGATTTATTCCCTTATCTGATGCAGTTTGACAGGTGTGGCAACTTTTAATGTGACCCTCTGTATCTTTAAACATTATAGGCCAATAATATCCTACCCTCAATATCTTGTGCATTGTGGCTAGATGAGAACCATGGCTAGTTCCGTACTTATCATGCAATTCTATCAACACCTTATCCGCTTCAGCTTTGTTTAAACATCTCAAATAAATTCCTTCATGGTTCTTCCTGAATAGAAGACCTCCTTGTACCATATATTTATGTGCTTTAATATTCAAAGATCTCCTCTTAGAATCTTTCATCTTACTTGGGTATTTCACTGATATTAGAAAAGCATTTAAATCATCATACCAGTGTGATGCGTCACAAGAATTCAACACATACTGCTATTTTATCAACTCTGGGTCTGTGTTCGCTATTGTCTGTACCAACACTTGCCCTTTGACGAGCTTCATTGGAATGATTTCCAAATCAAACTCCTGTAGAGTGGTGATCCATTTGGCCCTTTTCTCTCCAGGCTCATTCTGCATCAGCAACATCTTTACTATTGCGTCTGGTACTATGGCTTTGACCTAGCTGCGTAAGATATAATGTCTAAATTTTTTTATGGCTCTCATCAGTGCAAATGCTTGTCTTTCTGTATCAAGGTATCTCATTTGTGCATCATTCAATGGTGCACTCACAAAATCTATGGGCTTTTCTTCATTGTCTTCACCCTTTTGCGTCAAGGTAGCCGCAACTGAATGAGAGGATGCAAAGGAATATATGTAAAATGGATTTGTGTAATATGGACTTGTTAGCACAGAAGCATCAGAAATGGCCTCCTTAATATCTTCAAATGCAGCTTTAGCCACTGGCTTCCACTCTATCTTTGCATCCTTCTTCAACATGGTGTTCAATGGTTTCACAATTTCTGCAAACCCTCTAATGAACTTCCTGACAAAGTTAATCTTACCAAAAAATGATTTTAATTCATTCTTCCTACTTGGTAATTGCAATTTCTTTATTCCTTATATTCTATCAGGATCAATAGATATTCCATTTTCAGAAATGTCATGTCTTAATAATTTACCCTCTGTTACTCCAAATGAACATTTCTTAGGGTTAAGAGAAATCCCATACCTCTCACATCATTTAAGTATTTTGCTCAGATCCTCAGCATGAGTGGATGCATATTTAGAATACATAGTCAAATCATCCATATAAACAACAATGCACTTACCTGATAATCCATGGAATGCAATGCCCATGGCTCTCTGAAAAGTGGCACTTGCATTGATCAGACCAAAAGGCATTCTCCTATATGCATAATTTCCCCATTTATATTTGAAAGTGGTATTTAATCTATCCTTTCTATGTATTAAGACCTAGTTATATCCTGAGAAACCATCTAAGAAAGACATCATCTTTGCCCCATTCACTACTTGAAGTACTTCGTCTATTGGAGGCAGAGGATAATTATCCTTTTTGGATGCCTTATTTAAATTTCTAAAATCTACACATAACCTGATGTCCCCACTTTTCTTTCTCACAGGTACTAAGTTAGCTACCCAGGCTGAATATCTGACTAGAAAAATTATCTTAGCAGACAACAATTTTCTCACTTCTTCAAAGATTAAAGGCTCTAAAATGGCATTCACGGGCCTCTATTTCTGCCTAAATGGTTTAACCTCTGTTCTCAAACGTATCACATGAGTTATAATGGATGTGTCATATGTTTTTAAATCTCATATGTCCATGCTATGACATGTTTATACTCTTTCACAACATCTACAATCTCTTTTCTCAATTCTTCAGAGCAAGCCTTTCCAATCAGTACATTCTGTGGACTTTGCTTTGCTCCTAAGTTGTATGGATCACACCTTCCCCCTTCAGTTTTGGGTAAGTCCTTCTGTCTTACTACCCCATCAAAGTCAAAAATACATTCCAACTCAATTACTCCCTTAGGTAAGAAGTTGCTTTTCAAGTTGATTATATCTTCTTCGTCCCATGTTACCTTAGGCCTTTCTTGTTCATCAATGATTTGAGCTTCAAATATCTCATTGCATGTTAGAAAATCTACAATTTCCTGATCCCCTCCAAATACCTGAAAATGTGTAACATTATCTGGGATAGTGGGAACATTAACTAATTCAACAGCAAATCATTTCAATCTTGACAGTGTCAAGGCCTCTAATGTGCTAGCAACAACTACCAGTGCATCTGGTCTATGGTTCAATTATCTAGGGATATGTTCTATGTTGAAAGCATCAAATGAATCAATCAAATCCCACACCTTATGCCTATAACAAATCATTTTCTTGTAGTTGCATGCATATGATTTTCTTACTTGCCTGACTACTAGTTCAAAGTCTGAAAATACCCTAATCACTTATACTTTCTTCTTGATAGCCATAACAAGTCCGTAAACCAAAGCCTCATATTCTGTAATATTGTTAGTACAAGAAAACTGGAGCCTATGTGTTGCTAGATATGACCTACCCTAAGGATCTATAAGCTCTATGCCTGCACCTGCACCTTGTTTTGATTTAGACCTGTCACATTTTAGTGTCCACATGCCATCTTTGTTCTTTTGGCCCTTTACTTTGGCATGTTTCACTTTTTCTATCACATGTGGGGTGATATCTTGTTTATTCATAGGTAGCTCATGTTGATCAACTTGCATATTTATATTTCTAGTTTGTAAATTAGAAAGACAACTACCCTTGTCCCTTGTTCCTTCTTTTAATTATGGGATCAATGTACCTATGTTGTTCTGAAAGTACCTCTCTGGTAGATTAGGATTGACCCCTCCCTCTTGTAGCCCTACTCTCTTTGTACATTTTTTGTATTGATATTCAATAATGTCCCTACACATTCCACAACTTTCCTCAGAATGTGGCCTATTATGAACTCTGCACATGTCCTTATACAGTTTACATTGTACTAGTAGATTTTGTTAATGCACTTTTCCATCTCTTGTCTAATGGCATGACCAAATTTGTTCCTTGCACTATTTTCTTCATTAGAAGAATTTCCATCAGACTCAATGAATAATGATGTTTCATTGTTGACATGTTTTTCCCTAAAGTTTAACATCAAGATTTCCTTAATTTGTACTCCCTTGTTAGTAATCCTATGAACACCATGCTCAACAACAGCATGTAATATTTCATTAGTCCTATTATACTCTATTATCATGTGTTTCATCCTAGGTTCTACCTCTACCCTGATCTGATTTGGGACACCTGTCTAAGGTAACCACATATGTGAAAAATCAATGGCCATATATCCATTCAATGTTTTGGACCAGTCTCTACTTAACAACATTCCATAATTCATGGGTATATCCACTATTTGAATGTCAATGAATTGGCTGACTCTAGGGTCTGAGGCTAACTACATTTAAATATTCATTAGTTCTCCTATCACATTGACCTCAATTTTATCTAATTGTCTAAAAACTTTGGCAGATTTGGTGGGAGTCAGCCCTAAGGTTTTGCATATTCCTAAGGGCATTACATTGGCTGATGCACCAAAATCTACCATACAATTATGTATGTTCTTTCCACACATTCTAATAGTTAACAAGAAAGGAGGAGCATCCCTCTTATCAGCATACATTACTACATTTGTATTGGAAGGCTGCTCAACTTTCTTACTTTTTTCTTTAGGCTATGAATCTTTATTAGGAACATTCGTACCAGTAGAAACCTCATCTGTCACAGATGTATCCAATGATTTTATAAAAGCATTTCTAATCCCTAGAGTTTTCAATAATTCACACAAAGGTATACTGACCTTGATTTTGTTTATCTCTTCTAACAAGTAACTCATCAATCTTGTCATCTCTACTATTTTTGTTTTACTTGTCTGGACCTTTTGTACTATTGTTCCATTGTTTGCATGCTGATTAGATTTCAGTACAGTAGGATTGTTGCTAGCATTCTGATCTAGGGGAGTATTAAAATTGTTAGGAGTGGAAGTAGTGAAAGGACCTCCTGGCCTAGTGTTATTCCTCAAGTTGTAGGTGTGGTTCTTGTTTGTCTATTGAAAAGCCTGCACCTCTTCTATTTCATTTAACACCTCATTTTCAATTTCAAAGGGAACCTGGAATGCATTTAGTACAAAGGATGATTCAGGATATAGATTTTCACAACAATAAGGTTCATCCTCTAACAATTGATCATCCTTCTCTTCTGCAATTACAAAGGTAAAAGTTTCTAAGACTAAAGTTGTATCATACCTTGAGGGCACTACTTCATTACCTTTGGGAATGACAAACTCATAAGTGGGAGGATGCACATCTATATTAAAAATGTTAGCTGCTAAATGGAATTGAGGACAATCCAACTCGGCATGGGCACTGGTGTTATGAAACCTACACCAATTCTTCAGTGTTGTATTGGCCATTTGGATGCCAGCTGTTTGCTTTGTATCGTGATTATCTATATTCTCAAAAGGAGAAGCTAGAGTACCATTGTTTGGCCCTGTGTTCCATGTCTTAGGTGGCCTAGGCTGATTTTGATTTCCATTATTATTACCCCAGGTCCGGTTATCTACCATAGGTCTTCTATTTTGCATTGGTTGCCCTGGGTTATGACCTTGATGCTGATTATAGTTCTAGTTCTGATTTGAACTTTAACCCTGGTTGTTATTCTAGTTATGGCTCTAATTGTAGTTCTGATTGTCATTCTGATTATAGCCCTGGTTGTGATTTTCATTGTATCTCTGGTTTCCTCTACCATAAAGATTCTCATTTCTTAATTGTGTTACTTCAGTGGTCAATCTTTTTAAGTGTGCAGTGATTTCTTTGATTTCTTTTCTTTCTTCCTATGCTTTTGCCACAATTGTATCTCTAGGAGGATGGAAGAAAGATTGACCATTACCCTGATTATTATGGGCAGTGTTACCAGTATAAGGGGCTATGGTTTGGATTGGGATAGGATTATACATAGGTGTATATGTAGGAGTTGGATTCAAAAATGGAGTATTATGTGTAGGGGCTCCATTCCATGATTGTGTTTGACTTTGCATCCGAAGATTTCCTCCATTAGGAAATGGGTTGTAAGTTGTTTGCCTCATCTCATGATTTATAGAGGTTGTCTCCTTATAGGCTTTAGATATTGTATCTATGTTAGGCTTTCTTGTGACAAACATAGTAGTTAATGGATCTAAGGAAACATAATACATGGCTAGAAATGTATCTGCATTTATTGTATATGGAGCTACTATCCTAGAATAAGCCTTTTGAAATCTATCATTAAAATTGTCAATTAGCTCTCCTTCACCTCTCTTTATTGTAGCCAATTTGTGATACAAGGTGGAAGGATCTATGGGTCCTCTAAATCTAGACAAAAAAGCTTCCTCCATAATTTCCCAGGAAGAAATATAACCATTGGGTAAGTTAACATACCAGTTAGAGGCCTGCTTACTGAAGGTGTAAGGAAACAATCTACACACAACATCCTTATGTTCTAACATGGCCCTAAAACATGCCTCTTTGAATATTCTAATGTGATCTTTAGGATCTTGATGTAATTGATATTTAGGACATATCTTTTCAAGATTTTTTAGCATCTCATGATAATTATTGAATGTTATGGGAGAATAAGCATTAAAGTAAGCCATTGCAGGTACTTGTGCTTGGCTTGCACCTTGGGGAATACCTAGATTTCTTGGAGTACCTGAACCAAGATTTAAAGATCTGAATGAAAAACTATTAGGACTCACAATGTTATGGATGCTAAAAGGCGATCCAAGAAGCATTCCAGATGAACTTCCTGCGTGTGATATTTTAGGATTCTAAATCAAAGGACTCCTACTTTGCCTTTTATCAGATAATTCCAAAAATATACCATCTGAACCAGACCTAGACCTAGTCACTCTTTTACTATTATGAGCCAGCCTTACTTAGAACAAACCCTAAGTCTAACTGGCCCTCCTTCTAGCACCAAAAACTGTTGATGGTTGTTTTTACATAGTCATAACAATAGTTAAAATTCACATAAAAATGAACCTAACTGACTTGAAAGATATGAAGAAATCAATTAAGATTTGCTTAATCCCAAGTTTAATATGGTTAGGTCTTGACCTATTGGGAAAATTTAGTAGGTTGATGTGAAGCTGTAATGTTCAAGGGGCCTTACCTGATTTAGGGTTTCTTGATGGTTTACTGGACTCAAACTATGTAAAAGATCATAAATATCAGCGTGTTAATCATTCTTTTTTCCATAAACTTGTTACTGTGTTACAAAGCTTTAAATGATTTATATTATTGCAAGATTTCTCCTCTTCAATATTATGAAAACTGTCTACTTGCAACTCAGCTATGAATGCTTCTTTCAAATATGAGACAATTTCCTTTAAATTTTTGCGTTTTAAGTTAAGCATTTTCAGATCGGTTGGGAAAAGTTAGAGAAATCTAAACTAAACTTCATTCAATCTACTACATGATCTAAATGTTCTGTTATGCACTTTACAAATAATGCAGCAATTTGATTAAATCCATAGACTAAACCTTAAATGTAAGTTCTAAGCATTTTCACAAACATACATCCAAGATTGCAAGATTTAAGAGATATTGTTTTAAAACACAAAGAAGAGCCAAAAGACATTTAGAAAATAGATGCAGAATTCTAGATTCATTTATATTCAAAACACACAGTCATATCTGATTTACAATGTATGAATGACTCTTAGTTTCATTAATCCAATTACAGAAAACTTACAAGGCTTTACAGATACAGTAAGGAAGCAGGATGTTCCACACATTCCTTATTGCAGATATAGGAGACCTCCTTCTACTTCTAACCTAAAAGGTCCCTCTATTCTAAATGCTGAGATAAATTACAACTGCTAGCTATCTTCTAAAAATCCCTGTGTCAAATATTACAGTGTAAAGGGGGCAATATATAGCTATAACCATCCCCAATACAATTCCAAAACCCAAGTTAATCAACAATCCATACTTCAAGCTGTAGCATCAACAGTGGAAAAATCCCACCCAAAATATCTCTGAGCAACATACATTAAATCTAGGCGTAATATGCCCCTTTAGAAACCCTAACAGTTCAAAATGTCGTCTGTTGTCTGTTTTAATAATGTTTCCATCTGCATTTTGTCATCATTGAAATCCTTCACTTCTTGCGCTCCCTCCTTATCTCCTTTCACTTCCTTTGAGATCTGATTTCCTCTTTCATGATGTCACCGCCATTAAGTTCCTTCTTCTTCATACCTGCAAAACCTGTAAAATAGACAAAAAAAGGATTAAAACTATATCAAGTTGCTTCATTAGTTATTACCTGGTCAAAATGTTTAATGGGCACTAGTTGCAGTAATCAATGCGCTACCAACTTGATCTTTAGTTTCAGTATTGGCATGTTCAATCTTTCCTCTAATCAGCTATGTATATCTTTACCATCGGCATGACCTACTTAGTCAGGTTGATTTAATAAATTTCCTGCCGATTTTACATTTCCAGCCGATGTCCCTTCTATTAGCATTTATTTTTCTTTCATCAGCATGAGTCACGCTGGTCGGAGCGAGTCCATATTTTCACATCGATCACCTTTGTTTGGCCGATATAGCCTTATTCAGCTAAGTCTTTTCCCTTTATCAGCGTAACATTCCTCTGTTGGAACTCTCCAAAAATTTCCAGTTGATGCTATTACTTTTCCTTTGCATACTGTTTCATAGTATATCAGGCAATGTATGTTAGCTTAATACATACAAACACACTTGTATGTACATTCAGACCTATCACCTTTATAGACTGTAGTCTATTCACTTTTGATTCTGCGTAATGCACATAACGCAAATGTATCCTCCAACATACATTTGGACGTGATACATCGTATTGACCGGATCTTAATTTGCCTCTAAGTTCCATGCTGGATATTGGCAATGTATACATCAAAACATTCATACAAGGCGTAGAATGTACAAGCACTTCACTCTATTTTATAACTTTTCAATTCTACCCAATGTATATTTGCAATGCATATCAGCTTGTATCTTTGGATATACATTGAGTAATGATGCATCCATTTAACCAAATTTAATTCTTCGCTGAGATCCCTTTGTATGTTTATCGTAATGTATAAATTACCATTTATGTTTCGCTTTGTATCTCAAACATGCATACAAGGTGGAAATATACAACCATTTAATCTCATTTTATAATCCTTTGGTTCTGCATAATGTATATACCCTTGTATCTTTTGCTTTGTATGTCCTGAAACATACAATCATTCAATCTTATTTAAATAACACTTCGGGGCCGTGACTTGTATATGGGTGTTGCATGTTTCAAATGTATGTATTAATATACAAGCCTGAAGTATACAACAATTTAACTCTGCTTCATAACTTTTCAAGTCTGCAGCTTGCCTATAGTGCTTGTATATTTGTCTTGTATGTTTCAACCTGCCAAACATACAATCATGAGATACATGCAATGGATTTTAAACATTTATCCATTTCAACACTAAACTATTTCAGGTCCACCTTGTATGTATACATAGAACCTTTATTAAAATGCATACAAGGTAAAGGACATACAATCGACTTTGTATATGAAAGAAATATACAAAGGGGATTGTATATGCATCATACAAGCGACCCAACATGCAAACAACTTTGTATATGAACCCGATTGCAAATGCGACTAAGCATAAAAATTACCCTTGCACATACAAATGACCTTGTATATAGAAAATGATATACAAAGTTCTTTGTATACAAGCAAACTCGCATACAAACAACCTTGTATATGCAACCCGATATACAAACAGACTTGTATGTGTAAACAACAAACCCTTCCCTTGTACATTTTACCAAAATGCTCATAACTTGCAAAATATGGCAAATTTTAACATGGTTCAAAAAGCAACCCTAACTCATTTTTGACAAGGAATCCAACCATACAACAATTTAACTTTGCTTCATAACTTTTCAAGTCTGTAGCTTGCATGTAGTGCTTGTATATTTGTCTTGTATGTTTTGACCTGCCAAACATACAATCGTGAGATACATGCAATGGATTTTAAACATTTATCCATTTCAACACTAAACTATTTCAGGTCCACCTTGTATGTATACATAGAACCTTTATTAAAATGCATACAAGGTAAAGGACATACAATCGACTTTGTATATGAAAGTGATATACAAAGGGGATTGTATATGCAGAATACAAGCAACCCAACATGCAACAACCTTGTATATGAACCCGATTGCAAATGCGACTAAGTATAAAAATGACCCTTGCACATACAAATGACCTTGTATATAGAAAATGATATACAAAGTTCTTTGTATACAAGTGAACTCGCATACAAACAACCTTGTATATGCAACCTGATATACAAACAGATTTGTATGTGCAAAGAACAAACCCTTCCCTTGTATATTTTACCAAAATGCTCATAACTTGCAAAATATGGTGAATTTTAACATGGTTCAAAAAGTAACCCTAGCTCATTTTTGACAAGGAATCCAACCATACTATGCCCTGGTACTGAAATATAGCTTTTTTCTCTATTTTTAACAAAGTTTGCAAATTTTCACCCTCTTTTTCCCTTTACCACCAAACAGAACAGCACACACAAGGAAAAGCAACAAGCCACAATAGGGGTCCTCATTTTGCTAAGGAGTAAAATGGGGCATGTTGTGAACATCACAACAGGTGGTATAAAGGCCCAGTGTTCCTAACAACACCAATCATTGGCAAGTTTTTAACTATGATCAACAAATTATTTCATTTCTTGAAAAGGATGAATCTTTTGCTAATATGTTCTTTGAGGGTAGTAGTGATTAAAGTAATGATGTTTTGGAAATAGAAATAAAGTCCTTTGATGACCCAAGCTTAGGGATTGTTCAGTTGAAATGGATAAAATTCCTAAAGAATTAGTCTCTCTTGAGGATCTTTTCAATTGACATGATCAATACCTTAAGAAGAAGAATAAAGTTTCCATCACAACTTCAGTTGATTATGATAGGGTCAACATTGGTAGTGAAGATGATCCAAAGATTGTGTGTATTGGCAAATGCTATTCTTAGGAAGACAAGAAGTGTTTGATTTCTTTTCTTATTAGGTATAAGGATGTCTTTGCATGGTGTTATGCTGACCTAAAGATATTTAGGAATGGGGATATATAGCATCATATTCCACTAAAGCTTGGCACCATACCCTTTATGTAAAAGCAGAGAACTTATAATCTAATGGTAACTGAAGCTATCTTCAATGGAGTCGACAAAATGGTTAAAGCTAAAATTATTTACCCCATTCACCATTCTACTTGGGTGGCAAATATTGTACCCATTAGGAAGAAAAATGGGGAGATCTAGATTTGTGTTGATTTCAGGAATCTAAATCAAACTTCTCTGAAAGATAACTATCCCTTGCCAATGATGGATCATATTTTACAAACTATGTCTAGTTCATAGATGATGTCTATGCTTGATGGATTTCTGGGGTACAATCAAATTGAGGTGGCCCAAGAGGACCAGCACAAGACAACTTTCACTATCCCAATTGCCATCTTTGCATATAATATAATGCCTTTCAGTCTTATTAATTCTCGAGTCGTACATTTTAGAGAGAAATGGATCTAACGTTTAGTGACTTAAAGAACATAATCATACTAGTTTACCTTGATGGCTTAGCAGTCTTCTCTAAAAAGTGAGCAGATCATTTACATGATTTGGAAATACTTCTATAGCATTGCAAAGAGCATGACATCACTTTAAACCCCAAGAAATCAATGTTTGTAGTTACTAAAGGAAAGCTATTAGGCCACATTGTTTCAAAGGATGAAATAAAAATTTATCTAGAAAGGGTCAAGGTGATTCATTAGTTGAGTTTACCCATGACCAAGAGAAACACGAGATCCTTTTTCTGTCAGGTAAATTTTCTAATAAGGTTCGTCCCTGACTTTGCTGAGTTGACCAGACATATTACTGAAATGATGAAGAACCATCCTGTCTTTAAGTGGAGTGCTAAACAAAAGAAGGCATTTGAAGACATTAAAAGAGCCATTTCTAACCCACCCAATCTTATGCATCCTGATTTTTAAAAAGATTTTATCATTTATTACTATGCTTCTAAACATACTCTACAAGCTATTTTTCTACAGAAGAATGAATAAGGAATAGAAGCTCCCATTGCCTTCATGATTGTGTCATTAAAGAAATATGAGCTTAAATACTCTTGTTTGGAGAAGCACGCATATGTTGTAGTGAAAGCCTTACAAAGCTTTAGATTTTATATCTTGCATTCACATGTTGTTTATGTCCTAGAAATGGCTATAAAAAGTATCATCACTCAGTGGGAGATCAGATGCAATAGTAGAGGAGCTTGGATAGCTAATGTTTAGGAGTATGATATTGAGATCAAGCCTACCAATTTGGTCAGAGGAAAAGGGTTGTGCAAAATGATTTCTGAAAGCAAGGTCGATGAAGGTGAAGAATTACCCTTGGTTCTTTTTACTAGCAATACTGATGACTGGTTCTCTAATGTTTCTTATTTCTTAACTTATGGTGATTGTCCATCTCACCTCTCTACCAAGGAAAAGAGAAACCTAAAACTCAAGGCACATAAGTACGTCATATGGGGAGGTAACCTATATAAAAGTGGAGTAGATGGAACATTTCTGAGATGTGTAGATAAGGAACAACAGAAGAAGTTGCTAGAGACTTTCGATGATGAAGCCTATGGAGGAGACTTCTTTGCATCAGTAATATCCTTCAAAATACCAAGGCAATGTTTTAACTAGCCTAGTATGTCCAAAGATTCCTATGAGTGGGTCTTAAAGTGTGAGAAATGTTCAAAGTTCATTGGTAGACCTCAATTAGCTGCCTTATCTTTGAGACCAGTTGTTGTAGATGAACTATTTCAGCAATGGGGATTAGACTTGATTGGACCAATTAATCCTAATTTCAGTGCTAGACATACTCATATCCTAACAATGTCCAATTATTTTTCCAAGTGGGTAGAAGCTATCCCAGTGTAAATTACTACTTCTGAGGTAGTTTCCACCTTTCTTAAAGAAAACATTTTGGTTAGGTTTGGTGTAACTAGGAAGTCGGTGACTGACAATGCTTCAAGTTTTTCATCTACCGAGTTTACTCTTTTCTATTATAATTTTGGTATCAGCCTTGCCCATTCATCTGATTATTACCCACAAGGCAACGAGCAAGTAGAACCAAGTAACAAAAATATCATCTCTATTGTCAAAAAGGTGGTGGAAGAAAACCAAAGTGTATGGCATAAGAATCTATATGATGCTCTTTGGGCTGATAGGATAACATACAAAAGGCCCATTCGTATGTCTCCTTTCCAGTTGGTTTATGGTATTAATAGTGCAATCCATATTCCCTTAGAGCTGTCTGCATTGAATTTACAAAAGGCAATTGAAGATGAACAGTTTCAATCAACACTAGAGATGAGGATATTGTATTTGAGACACTTAGAAGAGTAGAGAGAGGTTGCTGCAGAAAAAATTACCATGCATCAATAGAATGTTAAAAAGATCTTTGATAAAAGGGCTAAATAGAGGAACTTTGTTATAGGAGATTCTATGCTTTTATATGATAGCTGAAGAGACAACCAAAAGGTGCCCATAATAAATTTGATTCTTTGTGGAAAGGGCCTTTCAAGATTAGAGAAGTTGTAGGAGAGAATGCATTTTTGTTGGCTTACCCTGATGGAACATCACTACCTCTTGCCTACTATGAGTAAGACCTAAAATTATGCAACTGGTAATGTTTCTCAAGTCTTGTTCTGTACCATATTTTCTTTCCCTATTTTTCTATTTTTGTGTTGTCACATTTTTGGTGTGACTCTATTCCCCCTGGAATAAGGCTTATTCACCATGGTTTGTCTAGATTCTTTGCATCCTCTTGAGTCCTTGTCCCTAATTAGAGCTAGTTGTTGCCCCCCCTTTTTTCTTTGAAAATGTGTTTATGTCCATTCTTTGTTTTTTCCTCCATCCTATGTTCGTCATTTCCTTAGTTCTTTTCTCAGATCAATTTTTACTTAGTCATTTTCTGAGTCATCAGTGATCCTTCACATTTTTGAAACAAAGTCGGTGGGTTCATAAGTTCTTCAACTACTTGACTTTCCAACTTGTCTTAAGGTCCCATGCCTTGATCATCCCCTTGGGTCTTGATATTGAGATCTTCCTTTGTTGTCGGAAGGTCAGGAGTTCTTTGAAGTTGCGAACCTCTGACTCCTAGTTTAAGATTTCAACTCCTTCTTGACTTGCTGACTTTGAATAGTATGCTCTTTCATACGACGTTTTGCTAGGCTGGCATACAATATGACTTGTCACTTTGCATTTAATTAGAAGTACGTGAGAACATAGTGGTGCAATTTTTAGTAGGAAACTCAAGGCACATATTAATGAGTTTTAAAGATAAATTCACCACCAGCATTTAATATCTCTCTACAATGAATTAATGAGAAATAAGTTTGATAAGTTCGTAATCTTGCCTAAGGTGATATTATTTTACAAGGGAATGCATTGCAGAATGTTAAACGACTAGTTTGCTATGTACGAGACATCAACACCATTCCATTCTCACAGGTCAGCATACCTAGCAACTCCTTCTCTTTCTTATTATAAAAGCATCACATTCTTTCTTGGGAGTTAAGAAATTTTCATTCCCATGTATATGCGTAAGGAATTTCTTGTTAGTATTTTGTATTACTTGGCATTGTCTGCATATATTTTGGAGTCTCTAGTATTCTGGTTCCTTAAGTATATGAAGATGAAGTTCAAATTCCAAGGGATTCATGTGGCCTCTATAGTGGAGAATGCCTTGTCCGAAGTAAGGAACACTAATTTAGGCCACGTTGATTTAGGTGACTTCTAGAGGAGAATGCAATTTGAAAATTGACCTCCCCTGGTGGGGAAGATTGCCAGTAGTGGTTTAGATAAGACTGGTAGCTTTCCATCTGCTATGCATTGTCCTGAGTTGATAGTTGTGTGTGCCAATTGGTATTTTACGAAATCCCAAGAGATAAGGATCTCCAATGTTGTTGTTGTGGCAAAAATTGACTCTGAATCGGTCACCCTAGCTATGACTTTGGAAGAGTATGAAGATAATGTTGATGTTTTTGTGTCTTCATCCTAGAACTATTATAATGAAAGGATAGATTGGTGCCATAGCTATGTTTCGAAGAGTTGGCTAGAAATTGAGAAGACTGGTAAATCTCAGTTTCCTACCAATTTAAAAAGGAGCCATTTTAAGGAGGAGATTTCAGACATGATAACTTTGTTGAATAGAGTGGTTGGGAACCTCGAGTCAGATGTTTTTGAATTTTGGTTGTGTAGATTCATTCTACTAATTTATGGAGACCACCACATCAACTAGCCAAAGATTATCAATAGGTGCGTGCATGAATAGCTGATGAATTTTGTAAGAAATGTGAGCTTCCACATGTGTTTCTAGCTAGTCTATATATTGGCGCAAAGAGAGGCTGCTTGGCCTAGTTTGAGGATTTAAGGGAGTCCTGCAACAGGTAGGCTTGTGTATCATGTTTTCCCCTAGTTGTAGAAAACTGAAGGTATGAAAGAATTTAGGCGTATTAACGATGCTAAATTTCCATGATGTTGGCCAAAAAGATTGATGGCTCTATAGAGTAGAGATTTTCAGTTGAAGCATATATCCTGGTCATGAATTTTAGTAGTTGTTATATACAATTTGATTGCTTCTCCTATTTGAGAATCGGGGGTTTCGAAAATGCCCCATTCAAACTGCCTCGATACCCATCTGATTATTTGGTGTTGTTGGAGTTGTGCTGCCAAATGGCAATTGTGAATGTGAAATACCAGGCCATGAAGAAGAAAGGGTACTCTTTCCCTCTGACTTTATCATTTTATTCTTGTAAAAATAATAATGGGGCTAGGAATATTAACAAATTATTATCAGAAGTCAGTCTCCATAGTTTGTCCCCTCGCATGGCTTTTGGTAGTAAGAATTTTATAAAGGAAAACATACACGTGGGTGGTTCTTATTTACACTAGCCTCAATTGGAGGATTTTTGGGAAGACAATGTTGATGAAAGAGAGGTCCAAAGAAGAAAATGGATGAGACTAACTATGGATCAATTTCGATCATTCCAGCTAAATCTTCAAGTTTTTGATATCACTGATGACTTTTCAAATATAATAGATGAAGGCTATCACGCCATGTCAATGGAACCCCTTCCCTTTGTGAAATGGTCTGAAAAGGAGGTCACTGATGTTATGTTGCTTTCTCTGTATGTGTTAAGAAGAATAGAAAAATGGCTGAAACAAAAAGTCAAAGAGTGTGTTAGCTCCTCGACATCGAAGGATTCAACCTCTTAGAACCAAGCCAAGTCTCAGTCTACTCATTCGCATAGAAGATCATCTAGTTTGGACCTGATTATCCAAAGAGTCAGCTCACAATTGAGTGGTGATGATGATAGGCTACCTGAAGAGACAGGAAAGGTGAAAACAACTTGTCAGCAGAACATCCAAATAGTGAAAAGAAATACTAGATTGGCTGCATCGTCATCCAAAGCAAACCATGTGCCCCACCTAGTAACCATGTAAGTGACTTGGATTCTTTTATTTTCTCTCAAATTGGAGAATATAATTTGTTACACTCATTGCTCAACCCGTCGACTTCCCCACATCGAAAAGAATTACAAGGACAAAATTCCGACCATGTGCCTTTAGTTACTACTTTTGATGCTGCTGATGTACCAACTCCATCTCCCAATTGGTTGAAAAAGGTAGTTCAAAAGAAGAAGAGATATACTCCTCCTACTAATGAGGGTATCAATATCATGGCTAGTTTATTTCAAATTGCTCCTAAGCCCAAACGTACAAAAAGAATGTCAAGAATAGTAACTGATTCCACCTCAGGAAACTAGTTTCTAGAGATTGCAGACCCACTGACAGATAAGAACAAAGAAGAAGTGACAGAAGTTGACTTCAGAATGAGTTGAGTGGATCTGGGATTGTTAACTACTAAGGGAGATTTGTATCATATCAAATACTCAGTTAAAAATACATTAAAGAGGGTTAAAGGGTTGCTGGAGGAAAATTCAAACTTGCTAGCACATGTAAGTTTCTTGTTTTCTTTTGTTGATTTAGTTGCTAAAATAATAACACCCTCAATTGAGGCCCCCTTAAATATTGGCCTCTGTATCTTTGATTCAAATTTGCTCCAACAAGTGAAAGCTTCTCTATCTATGAGGAAAGCTATGGATCAATGGGTTGAAAAGATTGTTTTTGATGGTCTCATTTTTATTGAGGTGGTGAAATTGTTTGATTCCATACATGCTAAGAGGGAGGTTTTGATAGTAGAGTTTGAGAAAGCCAAAAGTGATCACCACAGTTTGTCCATAGCCTTTAAGGAGATATTAGAGATAGCCAACATGGATTCTGGTATCTTGATGGCTGAAGAAGTTATAGCTAATCCTGGAGAGCTAGATACCCCTGTGTGGTCTGATGCAGTGGAATGGAAACTCTGTATCATAACAGCAATAGAAGAGGAAATGGGAAAAGCAATTGCAATCTACTACGAGAAAATGATGAGAATCAAAAAGGATTTCGTTGCCCTGGAGGTGGAAGCTAATGGGTCCGATGATAAGAAACTCTTGGATAACAAAGCAATAAAACAAAATTTCAAGAGGGTGATAACTAAAGAAATAGTAAATTATGATGCAATCACAAGGGAACCATTGGGGAGACTCTCTAAAATGGCAGTCTATATCTCAAATTACACAAATGGTTTTGATGAGGTGCATCGTAAGGTGGTAGACTCCAACAGGGAAATCATGAAGAGAAAGCGTCATATTAGCATGATAAGAACTCCACTAGCATGTCATTGATGCCTGTCATCAACAAATGCAGGGCATATAAAGCAAGTTTATGGGCACATGTACCTCATGCGGCGCAAAGTGTCACAAGAGAAGGCGAGCAATCGAAGGAAGAGGCAGTCCTCAATTAGTTCCAAATTTCATGTTTAGTTATTTCATATTTGATCTGACACTATTAGCTCAGGAGGGTCCCTTTTATTATAATTATTGTTTAAACATCTTTTAATTGACTATTTCAAGAAGCCGTTATGGTTTTAAAGATAGTTATAATTTGTCTTAGCTATAAATTCTGGATAGCTAGTTGAATTATGGATCTTTTTACAAACTTTGTTTTGCAAGGGTGATAGTTAATTTTATTTTCAACTACTTTGATATATGTAATGCAAGTTAATGCAGTGGAGATTTGGACAATCATAGACTTTGTGTTGTGATTATTTGAATTCATGTTCTACTTATGTTGAATGTGTCGTTGCTAGTGTTAATGATATTCATGTGTCTGGGTGGTTGGATATTCATAAATCTTGCTCACTGCTAAGAATTGTTTATCTGTTGATATATCATTTGAAGTGGTGAATATATATATATATATATATATATATATATATATATATATATATATATATATATATATATATATATATATATATATATATATATATATATTTGTGTGTGTGTACATGTGGTGTGTTGTCAATTTATTGTTATGTGGCTGGAAGTCTTTGAACTCCTAGTAATTAGGTTCTAATTCCACCTTTATTGCTTTCTAGTTAAAAGCTTTGCCTTTGTTTTTGCTTTCTAGTTAAAAGTAATCTTGGGTTTTCCTATTCATTAGAATATCTGTCAAAGGTTTCTACGCCTTGTTATATAAGTAGAGAGCATGTGTAAAATATCAATATATTAGGCTCAACTATTGATTACATTTGTCACTTGTCCAGGCATGAGTATATAGAGTTAGGTGACAAATCTGTTAACCAACATATATTAAACACCAAGTTGAAGTATGTTGAATGGACATAAGTAGTACTACCAGTTAACTATGTGATACTTTTCTCATCATTGAATGTAAGTAGATATTGATTTTGGGTTAGAGTTAGATCTGGGTATGATGATTTATCTTTCCATTCATTTAGGAAATTTGTATAAGTTGACTAATTGCCTACATTATTCAAAGTCTATTATACATGACAATTATTAGGCTTGAACCATACTAAGTAGTTCCTTATTTAGTTGCATGAAGAAATAATACACTATGTAATTCTAAATTCATGATCATTGTTATTTGAGCTATATATCTTATTTTGGTTAAGTGAAACCTACGACAAACCCTAAGAAATTGTTGGGATAGTCTAACCTTAAACTTTTATATAAAGGGAAACTAAGGATCTATTACTTGATTGGGAAGGTGCCATATTATGTGATTCTCTTATATATACTTCATCATTATCATATAAAAAGAATTGAATGGATCTAATGCACACCTAGAGCCATATTATACGAACCTTAAGTTCATCTTCCACTCTTAGATATGCTAGTGTTGATATATTTCCCTACTTGAGATTGCCTTGGTAATTTCACTTCCATTTTGAACAATGCATCAAATTTAGTTACTTTACATTCTTATCATGTGGCAATGATATAATGATTCTCATTTGATTTGATACAAGAAGGATCTTACAATAATAATGGTGCTTGGTGTACCGAAGTAAAGTATTTATATACTTTTTATTTGAATAGATCATTGTGTTAGAACTAATAAAACTTATGTTTTATCCTTGGGGAAATACACGTTTATAACCTAGAGTCTCATTAGGTGATAGTGTTAACCTTGGAGACCTTTATTCCCCCCATAGAGTTGACTAAATGGAATTATAGACATAGCTATGTTATAATCATTGAAATTTAAAGACAATTAATCTTCTTCTCTTTGGTAATTCATATATTTCTTAACCCTTGAGGTCAAAGCTCATCAAATTTAGAAATCATAGATTATTCGCTATGTGCTTATAATTTCAATGTGACTTTAGGGTATTGAATTACAGTTTGATCTTGCAAGTATTATTCCAAATAAGATTAGGGATATCATGAAATGATCTATTAGGAATCCTTGTGATGTAAAGATAGTACATGAACTTGGAGATAAAATTGCCTTCGGCAAACTTAATTCCTTGAGTGGACACCTGATAGGGATTCCTTAACACTGGGGTTGAACAACAAACACCTCTTTTAGGTGGTCGTGATTGTGGATTTAATTCCCTCCTTATTTCACCTGAGTGGGTGGCAGCTGGCGAAGAACTGTCTGGCACTGGGAATCACCCTAGAGAGGGCTACATACCCACTCACAGTTGCATCATAGTGCAAGATAGAACTACATATTCACATACCCCAATGTCAGTCACATCCAAAGGGGACCTTGATCCCATGGATACAAGGTATGTAGGTAGTTTGGATGGCAAAGGATGCCCCCAGTACTTAGGTCCCTCAGATAAAGGGTGTTCTTTTATAATTATCATTAGGATCTTAACTTTTTGTGCAGTGATTTCTAAGTCATGCTAACATGAAATTGTCTAGCTAGTTTTGGTGCAGATGATAAGGAAACAAGTCACTGCAGAAAAAGTAAGCTTCCTAAAGTGAATGCAGGATGTAATGTGTAGAGTGTAAAAACTCTACATTTTGTTTCAATCGCAATCTTGTTGCGTGGGTTCTTTTTATCTCTGTGCATGTCATGTTTCAAAGTCTTGCTATGCGGGTTTCTTATCCTTAATGCAGAAGCTGTGAAGTGTTGAGCCCCAGTTTAAAGCCATAGTATAGTCTCAAGTTATAACTTTTATACGGAGCGCGCCACATAGCGGTTATGTTTCAATATGTTTCAAGTTTCAACTTGCTATAGAGATCGCCATGTGTCATTAGCGGAGACAATCCCTAAAGTTTCAATGTGAGTGCGGGGGCTTTTGTGTGTCTCTTAGATATTACTATGGAGTTTACCATGTGTTTGTTTCCATATCTTATGGATGCTAAGTGAAAGATGAATGGTGGGCCGCATTGTTTAAGTTTCCATATCTTATGGATGCTAAGTGAAAGATGAATGGTGGGCCACAGTGTTTAAGTTTTAAAGATGCGAAGATCACCACGTGCTAGATGCGGAAGAAAAGTTATTTTTGTTTATGACCCTTCTCTGGTGATAACTAAAAAATTCTAAGTAACGTGAAACCCAACAAGTCTCACCTTCCATGGGAGTTTCAAAAGGTTTCTAATGTTTCAAGAAGTGCTGTAGAAGTCACCACATATCAGTTATTGTGCGTGTGAAAGATGCCACCTGTCCTTATTTTCTCCTTTTGAAAGCTAGCGGGCGCTGAGTTTGTGGGTCCCATTTTTAATGTGTCTCATGTTTCTAATGCTACGGGTTGTGAAAGTTGTTAATAGTGAAGGTCACTCGAATATAGACACAGTTTTGTGAAGTGTTGTGGATAAAGACATGTATATGTTTCTAAATGTTGTGGAACATGTCAAGTGTTGGTTTCTTGTTCTTTCCTAAGAAATGAAGGAGTTTCAAAAAATTGTGTAGATGCTGCCATCTGTCATAGTCTTTTCAGTTTCAAGTGCATAGGAGCCGCCAAGTGTTTGTTCCTTATAGAAGTAGGTGTGCCACACAGATTTTTGCCCTATCCAATGAGCTTGCAAGAAAGAGAAAACTGTTGCAGATTTGAAAGATCTTAACTGTCAGAGACTTCAAGTTATCTTTAGCTCTATTGGGTCGTTGGGATTCGATTGTTGCAGATAATCTAGAGTAAGATATTAGGCTATAAATATGTAACATTTGTAATAGATCAAGAGTTAGATTCATACAATTTTTAGACAGA
Organism: Cunninghamia lanceolata; assembly: GCA_027924645.1. Lineage (NCBI taxonomy): Eukaryota > Viridiplantae > Streptophyta > Pinopsida > Cupressales > Cupressaceae > Cunninghamia > Cunninghamia lanceolata. The sequence continues at coordinate 8,011,266 of BSBN01001107.1, read as the reverse complement.
GAGAATACAAATAGAGATATTTTCTGTCAAATATTTAAAACAAGAAGTTGGAGATTTTTGCTGTGACTAGTTGATATCATTTGCCTTTATTTTGCTATTCTTGTTTAGAAAGTTAATGTACCTGTGCATGTATCTGTGCCTTTTATATTGCTGGAAAATTAATGAGAAGAACTCAGTTCTGTGCTTTGGTTGATATTTCCTATGTCATTGTAAAGTGTCTGATTGTGGGCCTTTGATTTTATTCATTTCTATGCCTTGGTTGATATTTCATGTGTCATTGCAAAGTGTCTGATTGTGGGCCTTTGATTTTATTCATTTCATCTGTTTCTGTTAATCATGTAGTATCTACTCTTTAATATAATTGAATCTTGAGGATAGTTTCACTGTGCTTAATTTGAGATAAACACTTTTACTCAAGCGCATCGCCATAGTTAGTTTTGCTTAATTGTATCTATAATTCTATTAGCTTCTATCCTTTTCCTCAAAACCCATTTAAGATAGAGAAGAGCCAGCTTCTTTAAAGTCTAGAGGTTGTTTCAGGTAGCAATTCGTACATTCCTAAAACTTCCCATGTTGGTGTTGGAACCTACACAATTTTATACATCAACATTTTTTGGCACGTCCGATGGGACCTTTCTTGAAGTTTCTGTCAAGATCGTATGAGCCAGAGAGCCACAAGGAGCCAAAGGTGTGGACCAACAATAAGAACTCAATCTATTGCTAATCCCAGTATTCTTTTGCTACCACTAGTAACTAATCCAAGGAGAAGAGTGAATCAGTTTGCAGCAACACAAAGAGTAAATATGGGAGCACCAGTAGCCCCAAGGAACTATGCAAATTGGAACACTGGCAGTCCTCTAATTCTCCCAATACCACCAACAACTTGGGATGCTATTCCAGCCAATGCTCTGAAGGTCTACCTAAGTTCAGTGGGGAAGATTTCAAGACACTTGAAGAGCATCTACAAGATGTATCTGACGTATGTTTAGTACATGTTATCACTCAACAGAATGTGGCCATAAGACTTTTAGCAGCCTCTTTCAAAGGAAAGGCCCTGGACTATTATAGATCTCTCACTCCCAACACAATATCTACATGGGATCAACTTGGGGACGCTTTCTTTGCAAGATTTAAAAAAAAAGGGTGATAAATCTTCCTTGCTGCAACAATTAATTACATTCAAAAGGGCACCACAAGAAGCCATGACTGATTTCAACTTAAGATTTCAAAAGACGTGGGAGAGAATTCCTGCTGCAGCAAGACCATTACTAGGTATGGCTACTGTGTTTTACCTTAAAGCTTTAAACTTAGATATATTGGTAATGATTCAGTCTCTTGGAGGTCAGACACTACCAGAAGCATATGAGTTGGTAGTTAAGGCTCAAAACAACATAATAGATGCTGAAAAATTGCGCCCAAGGCCTCCTATGCCTATGTTCCCATAAATTACCTTACCATTGCCTCAAGAAGCTCCTAATCCTACAACCATGCTTGTGTCTATGTATTCATTTCCTCAATAACCTACTAAGGTAATCACCCATGTTCAACCATCTGAAATAGATGATGTCAAGAACATTTTAAGGACCTTCTCAAATGAGATAATTAATCTAAAGAGGCAACAAAATCCCTATCCAAAGCCCCCTTATCAAGGTTACTAAGCAAATAGACCTCCCTTTCAGCCAAATCAATATCAAGGCCCTCAAAGACAAGCTAATCATCAGCTTTCAAACCAGTTGGTTATAGTTCATACACCTTTACAAATTGTACCTCTTAATCCCAATAGGGAAATCATTCCAGGGTAAAATAATTTTACAGATGGCACAAATGCTTGGTGCTTTCCCTGCAACAATGCCCATATGCTTAGAGACTGTCCCAGAGGAAATTTACAGCAAAAGATAGTAGAATAGAGAGGGTTAGAAGGACAATTTGCAACTTCTAATGCTCCACCATATCAGTCTCTTGGTGTACAAAATGTAGTCATGATGGCCCAGATGCAAGGGATGTCCATACAACAAGAAGAGGAAATAGTCCTTGACCATGCTTTATTTTCATGGATTGAAGAGGAAGATTTAGCGTTCTTGAATGAAGCATCTACTTCCAAGAAGCCATTGGTGCAATCAAATTACTATACCAAAGAAAAGAGGAGAATGATGGAGCAGCCTGAAGTCACAAATAATGAGATCATGGGAGCTCCTCCATTTCAAAGTCATCAGAACACAGTCTATAGACAAGAAATGCCTCAGCCTGTGCAAAATCAAGTAGCCTCAGGGCAAGTTCTAGAAAAGACAAGGTACCCTTATTACTCAAAGACCCAAGCATTAGGACCTGTGAATGTGGTGGATCAAGTAAAAAGAACTCCAGCACATGTATCAATTTGGAACATGTTAGCTATTCCTGAGCAGAAGACACTATTGTAGGAGGCTCTGCAAGGCCAATAAGTCCCTAAACATACCAGTGCTAAAGGAGGAACTACTGATAAAGAAAAGCCACAGCTCAAAGATATTGTACCTCTGCAGACAACAACCCTATTGAAAAATACATTTGAGTTAGGTAAATCTAAACCAGATCCCTTTTATTTGACTCTAATAGTTGGGAAGAAACTGTTGCATAATGCAATGATAGACTTTGGGGCCAATACTATAGTAATGCCAAAGCAAATAGCAGATGCTTTGAAGATAAAATATGAACCACTTACAAGAGGGGTCATGCAGTTGGATGGGAAATCTGTGCAAACAATAGGGAAAATTAAACAACTTCCATTGCAACTATATACTTGCCCTAATATAATTGTAAATCAGGATGTCGTAGTCATAGATATTCCCCTCATATTTGGTCTATGCTTATCTAGGGATTTCATAGCCAAGATAGGAGGTTACATGTCACTAGATTGGTCACACCTCATTCTAAGAACCAAATATGGGACAAAGATGAAAATACTATCAGAACCATTATCCAAACACCATATCACAAATGAACCAACCCCAAAATTAGAAGCAGCCCATGCTATGTTGAATAAGAAGGAGAGAATCTTTGTTGAAGAATTAGGTGACTGGATTGAACATGACCAACAAGAAGAAGAGAATAATTAGTTATTGACTATGATGTAGAGTGATCCCTATGGAAATTATGACTCTACAAGTCTAGGTACTTATGTCATATTTGAAGAAGACCAAGAGATCCCTAATGTTTTAAGGGAAGAAGCATCATAGAGTCAAAAATCTAAAAAGGACTCAGAAATCTGGACTCTAAATTTTGATTGGGCTAGGAGTAAAAATGGTGCAGGAGCAGGAGTTTGCCTTACTGCCCCAAATGGTGAGAAAATTTTAAGAGCCATCCACTTTCAGTTTGCCTGTACTAATAATGATGCTGAGTATGAATCCTTGGTGCATGGACTCATGTTGGCAAAGAAAAAGGAGTAAAGAATCTGATAGTAAGAGGAGATTCAGAACTAGTGGTGAAACAAATCAGAGAAAAGGTAATAGCCAAAAATGTAAGAATGAGATCCTATAGGCACAGTATTTAGGACCTAATAGATGGTTTTGAGGCTTTTAATATTGAGGTAGTTCCCAGAGCCCAAAATTCTAAGGTGGATAGAATGGCACGGATTGGTTCACAGTTTGACCCAGCAAATGATCTGTTAGTTAACAATGAGTTAGTCAAAGTTATAGTAAGGCCAACTATTCCAGATAATGACCAAAATTGGCAAGTTTTTGATAATGATTTCCAAGTACTCTCATTCTTGCAACAATCAGGAGAATTTGCTAATCAATTACATCCCAAAATTGAGGATGCATATGGTGACCAAATTATCTAGTTGAAGTCAAATAAACTTCCTAAAGGACTGATTACTTTAGAAAACTTTTTTGACCCAGAAGATGTAAGCCTAGACAAGAAGAGGTTTCAGGCAAATAAGGAAGATTATTCTAAGATTCAAGTTAGTGAAGGAAGAAAATTGAAGGTTGGCAATTCTACAACCCAAGAAGAAAAGGAAAGGTTGATTGATTTGTGTGAAAAATATGATAGGGTGATTGCTTGGACCTATGAAGACCTCCATGGCTATAATAGAGATATCATCTAACACACCATAGAGCTTACTGAAGGATCTAAACCAGTCAGACAGAAGCAAAGGCCAATGAATCCTAGAATTGAACCTTTAATGGTGGATGAGCTACAAAAGCTCCTAGAATCAAAGATAATTTTTTGAATCAAGCATTCAACCTGGGTATCAAATCTAGTGCCAATAAGAAAAAATGGTGACATAAGACTCTATGTAGATTTTAGAGATTTGAATAGAGCATCTTTGAAAGATCATTACCCCCTGCCCTCTATGGAACAAATTTTACAGACTGTGGTTGGATCAGAAAGGTTTTCCATGCTGGATGGTTTCTCTGGGTACAATCAAATATGGTTAGCAGACAAAGACCAACATAAGACTGCATTCACTACAAAGTGGGGAACCTTTGCATATGCTAAGATGGCTTTTGGCCTTTCAAATGCTAGAGCTACTTTTCAAAGAGCAATGGATGTAGCATTTGGGGAGCTTATAAACAAAATCATCCTGATCTATCTAGATGACCTCACTATTTTTTTAAAAAATGCTATAGATCATTTTGACCATTTAGAGGCTATTTTTAAGAAATGCCAAGAGTTTGGAGTATCCCTAAATCCTAAGAAGTGTATCTTTACAGTACCTCAGGGTAAACTATTAGGGCATATAGTGTCAAAGGAAGGAGTCTCTATTGATCCAAAAAGAGTCACTACCATAATGAATCTATCTCTACCAGTTAATAAGAAATCAATTCAATCCTTTCTTGGGAAGATCAACTTTGTTAGCTGATTCACATCTGATTTTGCAAGTAATTAGACCAATGACACTATTGCTTAAAAAGGATCTAGTTTTCAAATGGACTACAGAAGGGAGACATGCTTTTAAAGAAGTCAAGAAAGCCATTTCATCAGCCCCAGTACTCAGAAACCTAGACTTTTCTAAGTCTTTCATAATGTATGTGTATAGGGGAGAATTTAGTGTTGCTGCTGTTTTGACCCAGAAAGATGATTAGCAAGAAGGGGAGCATCCAATAGCCTTTTTCTTCAGAACTCTCAGAGAATATGAAGCTAGATATAATTTTGTGGAGAAGTAGGCATATGCCATGGTTAAAGCCCTTAAAAAAATTAGACATATGGTAACAAGAAATAAGATCCTAATATTAGTAACTCATCCTAGTGTAAGAGAATATATTATGGAGGGTGAGATCACTGAAAAAAGAGCCAATTGGATCACAAAGATTCTAGAGTATGATGTAGATGTGAAACCCACCAAGTTGGTCAGGGGCAAGGAATTGTGCCAATATATGACTCAAGACATGGAGAGAATGATGACACAAGAAACAGAAAGTGAAAATGTATTGAAAATCTAAGAGGTTGATCAAGATTCTTGGGCCACAAATAGAATATAGTTTATAAAGCATGGGATTCCCCCAAATGAGATCTCCCATGATAAGAGAAGATATTATAGGCAGCAAGGGGCCCATTTTGTACTAATTGACCATATTCTATTTAGAAGAAATGTTGATGGTATACTTTTGAGATGTATAGAGAAAGATGAAGCTCAGAGAATACTACATGAATTACACCATGGAGCCTCAGGTGGACACTTTTTATCAAGGACCACAACAATCAAAGTGACTCAAGCAGTATATTTCTGGCCCACTCTATTTACAAATTGTTATCAACTAGTTAAAGGATGACAAGCTTGTCAATTTTATTCTGGAAAAAGGAGAAATACAGCAATGCCTCTAAGCCCTATAATTGTGGATGAACCTTTTGCTCAATGGAGTCTAGATTTTATTGGTATGGTCAATCTAGTGTCAAGTATGGAACACAAATGGATCCTCATAGCAACAGATTACTTTACTAGATGGAGTGAAGTAGTACCACTCAAAGAAGCAATAGGAAAGGTAATATTAGACTTTCTAGAAGCCATTATTACTCGGTTTGGTCCTCCTTGTACCATTATATTAGATAATGCTAAAGCATTTTTGGGAACAAATATATCAGAGTTTGCATTAAGGAATAGAATTTATTTGAAGACTTATTCAAATTATTACCCTCAAGGTAATGTCCTGGCAGAATCCACTAACAAGAACCTTATCAAGCTCATAGAAAGGATAGGAATGAATTACCATAGAGAGTGGCATAAACTACTTAATACAACACTGTGGGTTTATAGGATCACACCAAAACAAGCGACAAAGATGTCTCCATATGAATTAGTTTATGGTAAACCAATAGTAATGCCACTGAGCTTAGAGATCCCTACTTTGTAATTATTGAAATGGATAGAGATTGATGAGAATGGCCCCATGCAAGTTAGACTTGCTGAACTACTGGAAGTACAAGAGAAAAGAGAAACGGCACATGAGTCATTGATGAAACACTAGAAAATAGTTAAGGACTATTTTGATAAGAAGACTTCAAATCTCTTTTTTGAAGTTGGCTCACTGGTATTGAAATGGGATGAGAGAGCTGCCAAGCTAGGTCAACACAACAAATTTGAATCACTATGGACTGGTCTTTACAAAATTTGTTCCTGTAAGCAACAAAATTCTTTTGAGCTCGAGACTATGGATGGTGAACCTGAAGAGATTCCTGTAAATGAGATCTATTTGAATCATTTCAATTAAACAAGGGCTCTTATGTATCATAGTTAGTTAGTTTCTTTTTCTTGTTTTCCTATTTTCCTACTTTTTTTTCCCGCTTTCCCTTTCAATAAGTGTTTTGTGAACACGGGTCAGCAGCGCAAAGCCCCTTCTCTTTTTATCTCACTTTTATTAAGGTTGTTCTACAATCCCTAAAATCCCCAGAAGTACACACTTCAGAAAAGATAGCCACTCCTATAACATATCTGACACTCCGTTCCATGCGGATTACGAAAAGATACACTAACTATTTCTTAGTGTTAATTGCATTTATAAGATAAGATGTGTCATTAAAGCCCCAATAAATTAGTTTTAAATCCTAAGTGTGGCTTTCATTTGTTTCCATCTCTCTGCTTTGAACCATTGTTGCCTCCAATTTCCATCCCTAGCAAGTGCCTTTCAGCCATGTGTCATTCTTGTGAAGTAGTTTCAGCCTTTCCTGTGTCAAAGCTTCCCACATTTTCCCCGTAGATACAGCTATGTCTGAAACACAATCTTCTCAAGAGGGACTCAGAATTTATGAGTGAATTGACAAGCTATTAAGTAGCAAATCATATGCTTTAGTGCCTGCACAGCCAAGGAGATCTTACCCAAGGACAAGGGTCCCCAAGGTAGGGTATTTCATCGACTTAGCAAAGGTGAAGGATTACAAAGATGGAATTTTTGACATGACCCTTCAAAAGACTACCAGGACTCTCCATGAAGGGGCACATCAGAGGTGTATTCAAAAGGCAAAGAATGGGCAGTCTAAAACTTTTGGAATGAGAATATGGACCTCACAGTTGGTACAGTTCTTGGTTCCGAGTGTGCACCTGTGTCCCGAACTAATTGAATTATGTGCAAAGTTTTTTCATGTGCCATCGAATACCATACAACAAGGCCCTTTTATAGTGCATATTACACCCAAGGCCATAAGGGACATGTTGGCCTTGTAACATGATAGAACGGCCACATTTCCCATTGTCACTAAAATGCAAAAGACATGGGTAAATGTCAACAACAAGGTTAGGTTCCTCAATTCAAAAATGCAGTTAGGAGATGAGAACATCCAGATGCCCACACTACCTATAGGGAAGGCACAATTTAGCCAAAGTACTCAAGAGGCACTGTCAATGATAGCCTTCATTTTTGGGATGAAGGAAGACAACATAGTCTATGATTGGCAAATAGCTATCATTTTTAGATTAAAGACTGTAGACAAATTACAAGAATACCGGCTAGATTTCTAAGAGCAAATTGCTTACTCCATGGTTGATCATCTCATGAATTTCAAGTCTAAGGGAGTTTTCAGGTATTCTACTTACCTATTCCATCTAATGCTATATCAAAACCATAGTCTTTTTGCACCATATATGCATTTAAACATGTATGATCCAGATTTTGGCCAAAACAGAACTATTCCTGTGTCTGCATGGACACATGTGTTATCTAAATCCTCTGACCCATATGAGTTTTGGGAACTTTTTGTGGCCCTAGCCTTCTGCCAATTAAGACCTGAGCATGTAGAACATAGATTGACATAGAGTATTAGGGGTTTCATGACCAATTGCCCAATCCCCTATGATTATTTCTTTGGGGCACACAATACTATCATCAAAGTCCATGGTTTCAATGAGGAGCCCATGCTGCTACCTAAATTATTAACCCCTAGGGTAGCATTCTTAGAAGTAACTCAGCAGGTGTCTATGGTTGATAATGAGTTTGGCACCAAGAAAAAGAAAAAGATGTATGACATCCCATGGGTCAGAAGGAATATGGCACTAGAAGTTAGAGATGCTAAACACCTTTTGCTAAGAAAGCTAGCTACTCTTGGATTCTTCATCATTGAAGATAAATAGACGTATGATCCATACAGTTTTCTAGATTCCTAGATTAGGAACAACAAGGTACATGCTAAAATAGTACATGAGGGTCAGCCTTTCTGGGAAGATAGAAGAAATCCAAAAGAGGACAACCTAGACCTATATATAGAACTAGTTGACTTGCCTTATGAGGGGCCTAGGCCATGGGAGAACTTTTATGTTTAAGAAAAGGTCTATGACCCTAAGATAAGAATGTCTGCTAGTTTAAAGAAAACATTAAAAGCCTAAGACTAGAAGCCAGAGAAGATTGAAGCTTACTAGAAGTGTAGGAAAGAGATTTCAAAGTTAACACATTCTTTTAGGAATATTGACACAGATGAGAAATGGGAGTCAATTTGGGATGAGTGGCATCCCTCCCTAGTCTCTAGCCCTAACACAAGTAAAGTTTAGAGGAAGGGTGAGGAATTATAATAAGAAGCAGAGTCACCCCACACAATGCAAGAAACAAGACAGGCCTCATCTGCTACTCATGTATCTTCTTGGCCCCAATCTCTCAGCACTTTAGAGAAATAGAAAGGTGTGGTGTCATCACCAACCATAGGGACTCCAACAGCTTCAGTATCTAGAGGTTCTAGTTTTGCTCCTTTGAAACCACCAGTGGTGGTAAATGTGGAAGAGAAAGAAACAGAGTTAGAAACAGAGGAGGAAACAGGAGAGAGACCTAGGAAACACAGGACATTGTACCTAGAACCATAATCAGACGAAGAAGCAAAACCACTGCTACAACAACTACCAATCACATCTTATGTTGCTCAAGTAAATGTTTCTTCTCCCTTTTCCTCTCTATCTCTTTCTTCTACTTTAGGAGTGGCAATCCCAATTAGCCAAACATTTGTACCCCCTACCACTTCTTTTGTGCTTACATCAACCTAAGCCCCAATTGTCAGTTCACAGGCCATGTATTCATAGGGCATTTCATTACCATTCTTTCCCCCTTTGTTCCAAAAAGAGCCCCTCCTAAAGTTTCCCCTAGCCAACAATTATTGGCTATTCCCTATAGCCTACCTCAAGGTCATCCTTTTGCTGGAGGCTACATTGCTTCACTTCCTACTTTCCAAGCCCAAGAAGACACGACAAAAAGGGTAGGAGAAGCTAGAATGGACAAGAAGAGAAAGAAGGAAAACAGAAACCCTCTTGTGCCACACATGAGGTCGCTTTTTGACCCCATTCAATAATAGTTGACAGTCACACATTTGTCCCCAAATGTGGTCAAACCTAATGAACAGATACAACCCCAAGACTATTCAATGAATGTTATAGCTATGGATATGTCTCTTTTTAGGCCACAAGATAGGGTCGAGCCACTCAATGAGACTACATTTGTTGTTGCAACTGATTATTTGAAAGTGTCTAGGAGGTTGCAGAAAGTTGAGAATGACTTAACTCGGGAAAGGGTGAATAGTAGCAACCTTGTTGGAGAAGTTCAATCTAAGAAGAATGAGATTGAGAATCTAAATACATAGTTACAAAATATTGTTTCTTGTCAGATACATCAGGCTACACATGCCCAAAATACTTCTCTTAAATTTGAGCTAGCATAGGAAAAAGTTGTAGTGAATGTTCTAAGACAGGAGAAAGCCACCTTGGAGAAGAAGTATCAAGAGAAATTACAACAGGCCACATAATTCCAGTAGAAGTTGTTTAATGAGTAGAATGCTACTAGTGCAATTCAGGCACAACTCTTGGCAGAGCAACAAACAACAAAACAACTAACAATTGAGTTAGCTAATAGGCCACAAAATGCTAGAGTTTTGAATCTGGTGAAAGAGCTTTATGTTTCAGTTTGGGAAAGAATCTCTGAAGAGATTATTTAGTTAAGGCCATCCTCAACACTTTTGTTAAATGCACAGTAGCTGTGTGAGAAAGTTGAAACTTCGGTGCAAGCCACCTTGTCAACTATTTCTTTGAGAGTTTCAGACTCTCAACTTTTGTTTATGAAACTATATGATACAACAGATGAAACTTTGTTAGCAACAGGAATAAATGATAGAATGATCGCTACCAAAATGGTAAATGAGGTTCTAAGTTGCAACTCTGCAGCTACAAATTGCCAAGAGCTCTTGGATATAGTGAAGGAAGGAGTCAAAGATATGAAGAAACATATAGAGGATTTGGTGCAACTGGATCTTCCTTCACCATTTCCAGGTAATAATACAGTGCTAATGATTGATGACATTAAGGCCCTGCTCTTAACTAGGCAAAATGATGAAATAGTTTTCCAGGGTTTAAATGATTCTTCATCAATCAAGGAAGTGGAAGCTATATTGTTACCTATGGCCCAGTTGGAGTTTCAGTTAAAAGCCGTGGTCTAAATTTTGTAGACATTTTCCCACAAAGATATAATTAATCTTGATTTTGCTTTTCAAGATTAACAGAGTAGACAGGGACTCTCTGATTTAGAATGGTTTATTTACCAGATGACATTACAGCATTTCTGACTCTATGTTGTATTTTAAATACATATATTTTTGCCAAGTTTTTGGATCTTTCCAAGTAGGCTCAGAAGTCCTATTGGTCACCAAGAACTATAGAGTGCAAAAACTCTACATTTTGTTTCAGTTGCAATCTTGCTGCGTGGGTTCTTTTTGTCTCTATGCATGTCATGTTTTAAAGTCTTACTGCGTAGGTTTCTTACCTTAATGCAGAAGCCGCCAAGTGTCGAACACCAGTTTAAAACCGCAGTATAGTCTCAAGTTATAAATTTTGTGTGAAGTGCACCACGTAGCGGTTATGTTTCAATATGTTTCAAGTTTCAGCTTGCTGCAGAGATCACCACGTTTCCTTAGCGGAGATAGTCCCTAAAGTTTCAATGTGAGTGTGGAGGCTGCCATGTGTCTCTTAGATATTGTTGCAGAGTTTTCTGCATGTTTGTTTCCATATCTTATGGATGCTAAGTGAAAGATGAATGGTGGGCTACAGTGTTTAAGTTTCAAAGATGCAAAGATCGCCATGTGTTGGATACGGAAGAAAAGTTATTTTTGTTTATGGCCCTTCTCCGATGATAACTAAAAGTTTTTAAGTAATGTAGAACCCGACAAGTGTCACCTTCCGTGGGAGTTTCAAAAGGTTTCTAATGTTTCAAGAAGTGCTACGGAAGTCGCCACATATCATCTATTGTGTGTACGAAAGATGCCACCTGTCCCTGTTTTTCTCCTTTTGAAAGTTGGTAGGTGCTAAGTTTGTGGGTCCCGTTATTAATGTGTCTCATGTTTCTAATGTTGTGGGTTGCGACAGTTGTCAATAGTGGAGGTCACTTGAATATAAAGACACATTTTTATGAACTGTTACAAATAAAGACACATATATGTTTCTAAATGCTATGGAACATGACAAGTGTCAGTTTCTTGTTCTTTCCTGAGAGACGAAGGAGTTTCAAAAAGTTTTGTGCAGACGCTGCCATCTGTCACAATATTTTTAGTTTCAAGTGCATGGGAGCCACCAAGTGCTTGTCCCTTATAGAAATAGGCACGCCACATAGATTTTTGCCCTAGCCAATGAGCTTGCAGGAAAGAGAAAACTGTTGCAGATTTGAAAGATCTTAACTGTCAAAGACTTCCAGTTATCTTCAGTTATGTTCGGCCGTTGGGATTCAATTGTTGTAGACAATTTAGAGTCAGATCTTAGGCTATAAATATGTAACATTTGTAATAGATCAGGAGTTAGATTCATATAGTTTTTAGACAGAGAGAATAAAGATAGAGATATTTTCTATTAGATATTTAAGAGAGAAGTTGGAGACTTTTGTTGTGACCAGTTGATATCATTTGCCTTTATTTGTTATTCTTGTTTAGAAAGTTAATGTACCTGTGCATGTATCTGTGCCTTTTATATTTCTGGAAAATTAATGAGAAGAACTTAGTTATGTGCCTTGGTTGATATTTCCTGTGTCATTGTAAAGTGTCTAATTGTGGGCCTTTGATTTTATTCATTTCATCTGTTTATGTTAATCGTGCAGTATCTGCTCTTTAATATAACTAAATCTTGAGGATAGTTTCACTGTGCTTAATTTGAGAGAAACACTTTTACTCAGGCGCATCGCCATAGTTAGTTTAGCTTAATTGTATCTATATTTCTGTTAGTTTCTATCCTTTTCCTCAAAATCTATTTAAGATAGAGAAGAGCCAGCTTCTTTAAAGTCTAGAGGTTGTTTCAGGTAGCAAGTCCTACATTCCTAAAACTTCCCATGATGGTTTTGGAACCTGCGCAATTTTATACATCAACATAATGCATGACTTAAGGTATGTGTTGATGCATTGTTCCTGCATATTATCTTGTGTAGTGTACTTTCTCTCTTTACTAGATTAAGGGTGGTGAACTTTTTGGAACTTGATGATTTGAGAAAACTAAACTCCAGTTGTATAACTACTATAACATTCATTGAACGCTTTTTATAGATTTAATAGTAAAATTTTCATTAATCTGCATTTCCTGTATCTGTTAGATCAAATATTTTCTTTCCTTGGTATTTTTCAAATTTAAAGTCAGTATTATTTTGTTATTAAGGAGTCGGTCCATACACCTAGTCCAATTGGTCCTCAGTTTTCAAGTGCATGTTCTCTATACCTTATTCACTACATTTCTATAATTTGTTCATTTGGACTTGTCTCTGAATTCAATAGATTATAGTCACATGATATAATTAGGGTTTTATGATTAGTGAGTGAAACAAACTTGTAAAATCCTATTCTAAACATTTGATTTAGACTTAGTTAGCATAAAGGAATGTATAAGAAATCTGTAGCTTGACCTCAAGCTTGATTCTTATCTTCCTAATCTTTAGTTGGTGAAAGAATTACACTTAATTTAGTTTTAAGGAAACCTACTTTTTTTTCAGACTAAACAAAAAAAATAAATGTAAATGATAAAGATTACAACAAGATGTGAAACCCTAGTTGGAATAGGTGACTCAAGAACATGTATCAATAAGGAGATAGATAATGGAGGCTTGAACTTCCTTCAAGACCTGCAAACAAGCATCATAATATCGACACAAAGAGATATTCAAACCACGAAGAGAACTTGAGCATAGGAGATCAATTCATTAAAGCATAAGGTAAGCAATTCCACTCTTCTCTTAACAAGCTAAGATTCTCTAGGTGTAAAATGAATAGTAAGATTCATTCTTATATGCATTCCCACCACCAACAATGAATAAAACCAACTGTGGTCAACATGTATAAGCCAAGGAGGTGTTCTAGGCTGACACCACAAAATAGGACCAAAGCCATCATCTGGGCCCAGGATGCTAGGCACCCTAGTTCTTTAGCGCCACAAACTCTAGGGGGTGTTAATTGAGGTGTATTTAGTCCAGTCCTATGTTTATTTTATTGGGTTTACTCATCAAGATCGAGATTTAATCATTTATTGTTCGAAAAGGTGTCAAAATAGGACCTGATTAGCAAGGGTAAACATTTTACTCCATAATAGTATGTATGTTACATGCATGAGCTAGTCACACTATGTATATGTGGTGCAAGCCTAAGTTTTTCATATTGTGTATATGTGATGTATGTTTGAGCTAATGACTAGTTGTGAACATGTGATGTTTATGTGATCTATTCCCTATGTCATTTTGTGTGCATTTGTACATCAATGTTGTCATTGGACTAATATTGATTGGAATACATTTACTATCATGCTATTATGTATGGATTGTATTGGAAGCATAAGATTAACTAATGGTGATTTAAAAGTGAGCTTAGAGACCTCATGTCAAAGTAGAGGACGAAGCCTCCCTATTATATGGTATGAAATACAGAGCCTTTGATTCAAGGAAGAGATATGTAGGTAGGGTCATTATAAATGAACCCTCAAGGTTTAGGTTTGGGTCTAGGGACAACCCTAATATTAAGAGCTTACCATATTGTAGTGCGAGTAAATGGGTTATGGCACAAAATTGTTGCCACAACTATAGTTGGTAAGGCTATGAGCTTGATACTTCTAAATTGGATAAAGGTTGCTTGGCCCAGTATGATAGACTTGAGGCGTTTTGTGTTAAAAATAAATATAATTCGTAGTAACTCACTCTACTTAAATATCATTGGCTTTAATGATCACATAGTGAATAGCAATTTTACATCTCATTCACGACAAAAAGTAGTAAATATTTGTCCTATAATTTTTATTGGTCAAAATTGACCTTTGATTGTTAAGTGGGTGATATTTACGAATAGCCCTAGTAACTAGGGTGGTAATTACACTATCATCCCCCTAAAATTAAATAGGGTTTAGGGGTAAAAGGGTTTGTGTAAACACACTCACAACATTACAATCCACCTCTTGCTCCAACTGTAATTAGGTCTCTTGACATAATTAAAATTAATTATGAAAATATCAATTAAATGTTAAACATAGATTACTAATCTCGTTGTGTTAAATATAGATTAATTCTAGATGTAGCCAACATTAGCATGATTACATCTTATCGTTAAAAAAGATTATAGGAATCTATTGGCCAAAATTGTAGAAACTGAAAAACACTCCTTAAATTATTGTGCTGCCTGTTATTTTCTAAACTTTCCTGATTTTTACTATAATTTAGTATACGGAGTAAATAATGAGGTTGAATTATCCAGCATGAATTCGTTTTTTAGGGGCTATTTGTATATATATCTTGGCATTCATGCACTGTGGGTATTCAGCCATTCGACTTGAAGGATAATATTAAGTCTTGTAGTGGAGTTGCATCTGGCATGGAGTTGGGCAGTAATCATCTGGTGCGGTTTGTTGTGACGATGACGACGATGAAGACGATGATGATGGTGATGATGGTGATGATGATAGGCCTCTCTGCTGTTTCTGTGCATGCAGCCTCCATGTGTGAGTTGTCAGACATAAAATTTAATTGGACATACTATCCTGGCGTTAATAAATTTGAACTGGAATTATACAGTAATTGTACTTGTGATGCCAAGAATGTCCATCTCAGACTCTTGGACAGACCTGGAGGGATGACCAGGAACTTCATAATAAGGGGAGGAGGAACTGTTAAATCAGGTGAGGTTGTAAAAGGCCAAATTGATGATCCATTTCCTGGGGGTGATACCCTTTTTGATACGCAGACAGTATCTGCCGAATTTTTCAACTGCAAGTGTGGGCTCGGAGACATTAGAACTCATTGGGTATACGATCCTCCCAAAGATGCTTATGAGATTTATCTACAAAATCGTTGTAATTGTGATGCCAAGAATATTTATGGCGAATTGTTGGAAGTTTCCAGTGGACGAGTTATTAAGCCCTTCTTAACAGGACTAACTATTAATGCGGACAATATTTTCCTAGTCCCAATTTATAATCCATTTCCTGGGGGTGGTCTCTCTTTGCAAACGAAGATAACAGCTGCCGAATTTTTCAACTGCAAGTGAAGGAAATCCATCACTGTTCCTCCTCTTCTTCACAAATAAAGTCTTTTTTCCCCTCAAAGTTCAACATTTAGTTTAATTTTTTTAACCTAATGAAGAATCCTAGAATCTATCATAGTGTTAATTTGTGTTTTGACCCTATTCAATAGTAATAATCCATTTTTGTTTAGTATTTAGTTTAATCCATACATACTATTAGCATTATTGTGAATTATTATTGTGAATCAGAATAATGTTAATATATTCCTATCATTCTACTTAGATATCATCCATTTCAATGGTTAAACAGTTAATAATAAAAGAAAATTGTGTTTTGACCTATTCAATAATAATAATTCATTTTTCTTTAGTATTTAGTTTAATCCATACTATTAGCATTATTGTGAATCAGAATAATGTTAATATATTCCTATCACTCTACTTAAATATCATCCATTTCAATGGTTAAATAGTCAATAGTAAATTTTTTTTATGAAGCTCATCTACATATTCTTTGAGAGCTAAGGACTGAGGGGTGAGGGGTATCCATTCTGCCAAATTTGTTGGGGCCTTGTACCAGCACCAAGGACCAGAACAAAAAGTAGTAAATATTTGTCCTATATTTATTAGTCAGAATTGACCTCTGATAAGAATAACCTATTCAAAACTTAAATTAATAGCTGTATGATCATATTTAACTATTTTGTCGTAAAATATAATTAAATTTTTAAGAAAATTATATAATTTGAAAGAGAAAATTTTAAACAAATAAAAAATTATATAAAATTATAGTAAAATATATATCTGATTTATTATATATTTTTAAAATAAAATATATTTTCATATTTAAAAGATAATTAAAAGACAGTTCTGAATTAATAACTGTCCAAAACTATGGCCTAAGAGGCAACGTCTACCGCTAAGTTTAGGCCCTGCAAATCCTACATATCTTATTGAAATCTATTTTTAACAAATAATCAGTATGATGATTTTTAACTGAGATTTACAAATATCCATGTACTTATTTCAGTTTTTATTAAATTTGACAGAGAAAGAAATCAATGTTACATACAGCTAAAATTCCTGAAATATTGGGGAATTGAATGTTCTTTCCAAATAGATCAATGTTGTTGGTATTTTGGGCACCATAAAAATATGGTGTTGTATTGACGAGTCGGAGACCACTATATGTTGTTTCTAACCTGACTATATTTTTAATATTGAGATGACTATATATATCCAAGGCAAGAATAACAAGTAATCAATCTTTGTATGGGCACTGATAAGATTATTTTTAAATTGAGAGATGATGTTCAACATACTATGTAAAGAATTTGAATCTCAATACCATTTGTCTCTGTTTGAGAGACACTCTATATCCTCTTTCTAAGTTCTTCCCCTCCTTTCTTCCATTCTAGCCTGTTCAATTTTTAAACTTTTTTAACATCATCATGCATTGATCAATGATCTCTCAAAAACAATGCTCAATACATAGACATATCTTTTGTTTGCAAGACATATACCTAGCATTGAATGTCCCATACCCCTTAAGAAAGAATCGTGGGAAACATGTCATTGCTTTGAAGATTATATCGTTATTTGTTTAAAATAAAATATTTAACTACAGGTTTCTTTTCGTTGCTGTTAGTCAATCCATATTAACATAGAGTCATGTGAAGAGCTTCAACAACAATAGTGTTGGCTTTGTTCAATAGGTCGTTTGCATGTGACTTTTTAACTTTGTAGTTTTAGTTTTCTTTGTTTTCTCGTTTTTTGGATTGTAGGTTATTAGTTGACCCACATGAGTCTCTAGGTTCCTCTAACCACTCTTTCAGACCTTCCATGCAAGAAGTTAATGTAGTGGATATTTTTGTAGGTCTAACTCAATGACAATATTTTTTTTAGAAAACAAGTGTCACATAGTCTTGTAGTGTTGTAATTGTAGTATGTGTTTTAGTTCTAATTTTTTTGTTAGATTAAATATTTGAATACAATATCTTGGAAAGACTGAAATTACATTGTAATTAGCTAAATTAAGTAGTTGAATGCAATGAATTGGAGAAACTAATTAGAATGGCAACGACAATGCATTGTGAAATGTATTTTTCCCTATTCTAGTATGTGTTGTACTAGGGTTGATGTGTGTGTTAGATGGATCTGCCTTATAGTTTGACAAAATTATAAAATTCATAACTATGGCTTGACTTATGTTTATTGGTAAATCCATAGTTTTAGGAACTTTTTCTTGATTTAGGGTTCAATTGGCAAATCTTACAAAATTAGAACTTTAGCCTTATCTGGGATATGTATATAGGCAAGCTTAGGCTTTGTCGGTGAGAATCTATGATTTTGAACTTACTCTTATCTTAGGCTTTATTGACAATAATTAAATAGCACAAATGATTTTAAAAGAAAACAAAAAAAGAAATTAAAAATAACAAGCAAAAGTTGTGGATTAAGAACTTTTCTCTTAGTCATTTATTGGTGAAAGTGCAGAGATGTGAACTATGCCTTATTATTGGCAAGTCAGAGGATTTGAAAACCTATGAACTAGTTCTAAAACCTTAGGTTCTTCTGATGGGAGTTTTCCCGATAAGGCTTTGCGTTAGAAAAAAATTAACATTTTGTTTGAAACACATGTTATAGAATGATTATCAACTATTGCTTATATATTTGAACTTTGTTTTTGGTTCTTAATATCATAAGTTTTGTGATATACTAATTAGCTGATTATACGACAGGAAGTGATTATATACTTATTCTCATGACGTGGCATGAATTAGTTCATAAGTTGACAAGAATGCCAAATTGTCAATTTCTTGGGACAATATAGCTAATTTGCTCTTTATTGGCAAATGTTGCAATTTGTGAACTTTGTCCACGATCTATGCTTATCAATAAAAGTGGCAGATTCAGAACTTCCCTCATGGCCATTTATCAGTGAAAGTGTAGAGATGTGAACTGTGCCTTGTTATCGGCAAGTCAGGAGATTTCAAAACCTATGAATTAGTTATAAAACCTTAGGTTCTTCTGATGGGAGTTTTGTCGGTAAAGCTTTGCCTTAGAAAAAAATTAAGATTTTGTTTGAAATAGACTATGCCTTGTTATCGGTAAGTCAAGAGATTTGAAAACCTAAGAGCTCATTCTCAAACCTTAGGTTCTTCTGATTGGAGGTTTCCTAATAAGGGTTTGTGTTAGAAAGAAATTAACATTTTGTTTAAAACACATGTTACAGAATGCTTATCAGCTTTTGCTTATATATTTGAACTTGGTTTTTGGTTCCTAATTTAATAAGTTCCGTGATTTACAGATTAGCTAGTTATATAGTAAAAAGTGATTATATACTAATTCTCGCATTGTGGCATGAATTAGTTCATAAGTTGTGGTGCAGGAGCACTTAGTTGATTTCATGCCTATATCTAAAGCAATTTTTTTATTTTTTATTTTTGTTTTGTGTAATAAGGTTATTTTGACCATGTGTCATGTGTGTTTGAGTCCTTGTTAGGTTGCTAGGTAATTTGTTGGACCTAATCGTTCAATTTTGCAAATGTTGTCTTTATTGCAAAAATGCAAAATCAAGGAATGTAAAGAGTCATAGGTTGAAAATGAGAAGTTGAATGGTTGGAAAACTAAAAAGGTAGTTAGAAACACTTGTTTTGGGTTATAAATAGTTTGAATAAGCCTTCGGAAGTAAAGCCAAGGTTGGGGGTAGAAGTTTTACACAAAAATCAATAAAGAAGCTTTGTTTTTTGCATTTTATGAACATTAAATTATTATTTCAGAGATTGGTACGGATCAGTACGACATTTATATGACCTACATGTGATATGGTTGGAAATATTATTGAACCTACTTTCTACTACTTTTTGTTGCACTCATTTTCATTGTGTTTTGAGCAAGTTATGTCCATTTTACTAAAACAGGTCTGAAACCCTAGTAGGCCTAATTTGAGGGAAAATAGTCCAAATTTGAGGGTTTCTATACAAAATAACCTACCTTGATTTTGTCATATGTTAAATAAGGGCCAAATAGGTATTTGAAAAAAAGTTTTCTTTCTTGTTTATTAGTTCTGGTTTTAAAAGTATGGCTGAAAAACCTTATTTGCTGCACCACCTTAAGCCTAGTCAAGATTAGGACAGTCAAGATTTGACCTATGTGTTTGAAAACAAACCAACCTAAAAATTAGATATGTTGCCAAAGGGCATAAAGGGTATCTGAATCTACCCTTTTTCTTTTGTTTTAGGATCTTCTTGGAAAGTTATGGTGGAAGAACCCTGTTTCAAGTACTACTAAGGGAATAGGAGAGTTTGTGAATAAACCATCAAGCTAGGGTTTCAAGATAACAAAGGTTGGTTGATTATGATTGCGATGAGAACCTCCCACCTTTCTCTATATCAAATTGGTATCAGAGCCTAAAGATCTAGGCAAGATAATTTTTTAGAGTTTGTGTATTATTTTTTTGTAGGTTGAAGGAAGACCCTGGATGCCAAGAGACTAGGCTAGGGAAAAGAAAGAGGCCTAAGGTGAGGTATTACAAAGACAAGAAGAAGAAAGGTGAAAGAGACTTTATTGAGAAAGAAGAATGGAAACATTGTGAAGATTAGTCTTTGGAGACTTGCATAGTAAGGAGGTACCAAGTAAGAAACCGGTGATGTGAAAAGAGAAAAGTGAGATAAAGAAGAAAAATGAGACGGAAGAACAAATGAATGTACAACAAGAGATAATAGAGTTGAGGCATGCCTTAGAAGAAATAGAAAAAAGAATGGAGGCACACCTTGAGATGCAGGAATTGCTTGAGAGAGCAAACTAGGAGAATGGTTGACATTTACCAATAAGAAAGAAGGTAAAGTGGCCCATCAAGAAGATCATTTAGAGGAGAAGAAGACAAGAGAGGATAGAAACACTAGACCTTGGAGAGTCTTTGTTGATGATGGAAGAACCTAAGCCATCTAAGGAGGAGGAGAAAGTAGATTTTGATAGAATTATCAGACCTAAGACAGTCATAACAACAGTACACACTGATGAGTTTCCTTGGGACATATAGGACATGTTGAAGGGTAGTATAGACATTGTTATTGATGAACCTACTAATTCATTACCTCCAATGAGAAGGATTAGTTATCATTTAAGGATGTTAGAGGACAAGGTTGAAGTGGAGTGTATGGTGCAAGGAGACAAGGAGAAGACCTCAAGGCCTCAATATTTTATTTCTAATCTTTCATTGGACTATGTATGCATAGGTTTATTAGACAAGGAGATCAAACTCATTGAGAAGCAGGCTCTTGAAAGAGATTAGATTCAGAGGAGGATACCAAAACAAAAATACCTTACAAGGATGAAAGAAGACAAGGAGCTACAAACACAATCAAGTGTAAGCAAGTTAAAGACACAAAGACAAAGTCTAGAAGAAATCAAGGCAATAGTACAAATGAATTGGAAGACTAGGAAGAAATAGTAGACTTGCACTCAAGTGGACTTGAGTTTTTCTTTCCCTTGGGAGTAGGGTACATGAGCACCTAATTGATTTCATGCCTATATGAAACAATTTTGTCATTTTTTAATTTTTGTTTTGTGTAATAACATTATTTTAAACATTTTTCATGTGTGTTTGAGTCCTTGTTAGGTTGCTAGGTTATTTGTGGGACCTAATTGTTTGATTTTGTAAATGTTGTATTTATTGCAAAAATGTTAAATCAAGGAATGTGAAGAGTCATAGGTTGAAAATGAGAAGTTGAATTGTTGGAAAACTAAAAAGGTAGTTAGCAACACTTGTTTTTTGTTATAAATATTTTTAATAAGCCTTGGGAAGTCAATCCAACATTGGGGGTTGAAGTTTTACACAAAAATCAATAAAGAAACTTTGTTTTCTACATTTTCTGAACATTAACTTATTGTTTCAGAGCTTGGTATGGATCAATATGACATTTGTATGACCTTCATGTGGTATGGTTGGAAATATAATTGAACCTACCTTCTATTGCTTTTTGTTGCACTCAATTTCATTGTGTTTTGAGCAAGTTTTGTCCATTTTACTAAAATGGGTCTAAAACCCTAGTAGGTCTAATTTGAGGGAAAATAGTCCAAATTTGAGGGTTTTCATACAAAATAACCTACCCTAATTTTGAAATATGTTAAATAAGAGCCAAATGGGTATTTGAATCAAGTTTGATTTCTTGGAGATCAGTTTTGGTTTGAAAATTATGGCCAAAAAACCCTATTTGCTGCACCACCTTAAGCCTAGTCAAGAGTAGGACAGTCAATATTTGACCTCCATGTTCCAAAACAACCCCACCTAAAATTGGATATATTGTCAAAGGGAATAAAGGGTATCTGAAACCACCCTTATGTTTTTGTTTCAAGATCTTCTTGGAAAGTTATGCTGGAAAAACCTAGTTTCAAGTACTACTAGTGGAATAGGAGAGTTTGTGAATAAACCATCAAGCTAGGGTTTCAAGATAACAAAGGATGGTTGATTGTGATTGGGATGATAACCTCCCACCCTACTTTATATCAGTTGATAAGAATGCCAAATTGTCTATTTCCTGACACAATATAGCTATTTTGCTCTTTATTGGCAAATGTTGCAATTTGTGAACTTTGTCCATGATCTATGCTTATCAGAAAAAGTGGTGGATTTATAACATCCCTCATAACCATTTACTAGAAAAAGTGCAGAGATACAAACCATGCCTTGTTATCAACAAGTGAGGAGATTTCTAAACTTACGAACTAGTTCTAAAACCTGAGCTTCTTTCGATGGGAATTTTGCTGATAAGGCTTTGCCTTAGAAAAAATTTAAGATTTTGTTTGGAATAGACTATGTCTTGTTATCAACAAGTCAGAATATTTGAAAAGCTACGAACTATTTCTAAAACCTTAGGTTCTTCAGATAGGAGTTTTCTTGATAAGGCTTTTGTTAGAAAAAAATTAACATTTTGTTTCAAACACATGTTATATAATGCTTATCTGCTTTTGCTTATATATTCAAAAATTGTTATTGGTTCCTAATTTCATAAGTTCCATGGTTTACTGATTAGCCCGTTATACCACAAAAAGTTATTATATACTGATTCTTGCATTATGGCATGAATTAGTTCATAAGTTGACAAGAATGCCAAATTATCGATTTCCCGAAACAATATAGCTATTTTGCTCTTTATTGGCAAATGTTGCAATTTGTGAACTTTGTCTCTTTTCTATGCTTATTAACAAAAGTGGCAGATTTAGAACTTCCATATAGCCATTTATTGGTGAAAGTGCAAAGATGCAAACTTTGCCTTGTTATTGGCAAGTCGGGAGATTTCAAAAACTATGAACTAGTTCTAAAACCTTAGGTTCTTCCAATGGGAGTTTTGCCGATAAGGCATTGCCTTAGAAAAAATGTAAGACTTTGTTTGAAATAAACTATGCCTTGTTATCGACAATATCAGTAAAATGGGGAAGTATCAAAAAAGTTTTATTTTGATAATAGCACATGATTGAAAGTTCTCTATAAGGATATTTCACTAATAAAGGGGTTCTTTGTTAAAAATAAGAAGTTTTAACTAAAGAATACATGTTGTTCAAGTAAGTTAAAATGTGTAAAGGGCTATTAAATGACCTCACTTTACTTGTTTTCTTTATAAAACCAATATCTGAATCATAAAATCATTTGCTAAAGTTTATGCAAAGAAGAAATCTTGGAGCTTAACAGAGCCATCTATCTTCATCATCTTGTCGAAGTGTCACCATCGAGGTAAGCCTAGCCACCTACCTTGAGTTTGAAGATTATTGCTAGGCTACGTCAAATACTGTGGGGTGGGGTAAAAATTGAGTTTCTAGGCATTATTATTCATATGATTTGAGGCCTTAATTTCAATCATTGAGCCTTGTTTTATGTCATCTTACCATTTGAGATTGTCATCCATTATTGAGGCCCCAATTCCTTTACACCGGTCCCTTAACAACTGTCAAGATGAAGTATAAATACAAGAGATTGGATATCTCTTTCATAGTTGGGAATGATTTATTTGGGGTGCAAGACATAGATTTTGGGCATGTAAATCTGTGTGAATTCTGGCAAAGAATGAATAGAAATCCTAGACCAGGAATTACATAGAAAATATTTGATAGTGGATTGGCACATACTAGAGGCTTTCCACCAGCTGTAAAATGTCCCGACTTAATAATGGCCTATATACAAAATTATAATTCCAAAACTAAAGAAATTCAAACTATCAATAGGAATATCATTTTGTCACTGAATACTGATTCTATCGATGATAGATTGGGCTTATCCACTCATGAGGTTTATGCAAAAGTATCTGTAGAGAAAGCCTCTAATTTTTTTATTGATGGTAAAAAGAAGTGTAAAGACATGATAGCCACGACCTGGCATAAGAGCCCTAAGATGGGAGGGTCTAACTTACTTCAAAATTTGGTTAAAGGGCATTTACAAGATGACATCTTTGATATCATAACTCTGTTACATAGAGTTAGTGGCAATCAAGAGTGTGACAATTTTGAAAACTAGATGTGCTAATATGTTATGATAATTTGTACATGAAAACAATTTATTGGCTGGTCTCGACTAACAAGTGATCAATTACATGAATAATTGATAAATTTTCAGCTTAAATTAAGTTTCACATGTCTTCATATCTTTTTTATTTATTGGCCACTACTCATCCCAAATGGCGAGGCCCACAAGTGTCAGGTCCTTTAATAGTTGAAACAAGGTACATATGATTGTTTTCCTCAATTAAGAGAAGCAAATCGGAACAAAGTGTACAAAAGAGTTAATGATGCATTCTTAATGCTCATGGTTAGAAGAATATGGGAAAACCCTAAAGTCAGGATTTCTATAGAAGCTGCCAATTGGGTTATGAATTTCAGTAGTTATTTCATACAATATGATAAATTTACATACATTAGAATTGGGGGTTTTGAATATCCTCCACTGGAAATACCCAGATATGCTTCAGATTATGTGGTGTTTTTGGAATTATGTAGACAAGCTTATTTGATAGGACAAAGGTATTATACTGCAAAGAAGAAAGGGTACCCATTTCCCTTAAAGTTGACACCTTACACATGTGTAAAGCCTAAAGATGCCAAGAATGTGGACATAACACTGAATCATTTTCATTTTGAAACACTTGGATCAAGAAGTTATTTTGATAGAAAAGATTTTGTTAAAAACAATTTGTATGCCCTTATGTTAAGGAGACATGTAGCCCATCTTGAGGATTTCTAGATTGATTGTATTAATGAATATGGAGTAAGAAGGAGAGAATGGTCCATGTTGACTATAGATCAAATAAATATGTATAAAATTGGATTTAAAATACCTAATATTGTTGATGACTATGTGGATATTGTTGATCCTGCTTTTGTAGTAGAAAATGATAAACCTTTGCCTGACATCAATTGGGATTTGGGTGAAACTGATGATCTTAAACTAGATCTTCCTATGTCTTAGATAGTATTCTAGCATGGTTAAATTTTAAGATTGGTAACAATGATGCAAGTCCTTCTGTACATCAAAAGCAAGCTATGGATGCCTCTAGAGATGCTACATGGCTAATCCTAATCTAGACATCTTTGTGCAAACTAGAAATGATGCCAAGTCTCCCTAACAAGATATGTAGAAAGATAGGAGAAGTGATACAGTCTTAGATATTGGGCCTATCAAAACTCCTCCTCTATCTCCTCCACTAGATTCCTTAAGAACTCTAGATCACTCTAAGGTGCAATCAGGAGGTGATAGCCTGAAAATGGATAAAATGTCTCATGGAACTAGTAATGATTTTTCTGTGACTAGTACACCTGCCTGGTTGAAGACAATGGTTAGTAGCAAAAGGAGGTATTCATATATTATAGACACAAAGTTTAATGTAGTGGAAAGATTACTAAAATTGGACTCAACCCCTAAAAAGGCAAAGAAAATGTCCAGACTAATGGTTGACCCAATTTCTAAACATGAATACGCAGAGATTGCTAAATTGATGGTGGATACAGAAATAAAGGATATATCAGTGGATGACTTTCAAGTCAGTATTGTGGACCTGGGACATCCATCTATTCAGGGCGACATTCATAATGTCAAACTATTTGTTGATATACTAGCTAGCCAGGTTGAAGAGAAAGAAAGAGAAATCATGGTCTTAGAAGACCAAGTGGAAATTCTTACTTTGTATAGGAAGTCTATTGTAGATATAGATTCTCAACCTTTAAGTGTTATGTTTGGACCCCCTAAAGGTGTCAGTACTTAGGTTTTAGACCAAATCAATAGATACAAATATTTTGGAAGTGCAGTGAAAGAATGGGTAAGGAAATTGATCTTTGATGGAAGAAGTTTTCTTCATGATTCTTATACTCTTTATGGCAAGTTTTCTAAAAAATAGATAGAAATTGTAAATTATATAAAAGCAATTGGGAAAGAGTAGACTATGCTTGGTGTTACTAAGAATAATTTTGAGGCAATGACCAATATGGATTCTAGTGCTCTCTTGGCAGAAAAGGTTATAGAGAAGTTAGAAGAAAATGAGTCAGCCAATTGGGCAATTGCCATTGATTGGAAAATTTACATAGAAGTATAATGTACCAATGACTTGAAAAGCCTGCCTAAGATCAATAAGTCTTGTGTGTTTGATATCTACAGTGCTTTTGTCTCCCTTGGGGTCAATTTGTTGGATGAGACTAAAGATTAACGAAGATATGAAAGGAAATATGATGGAAAGACTTAGTAATGTCTCAGCTTGCCTATCCAATTTTAATAAAGACCTTGAAATGGAAAGGAAACTCATTGAAGCAGGCCATGTGTTGCAAAAATGGAAGACAAGACCTGGCATTACTATAGTCCCAATACCAAAGGAGTGATTGCTATTGTGGGGAGGTTTAGAGCTATGCAAGAAAAATTGAATACTACTCAGAAGAAGGAAGATGCACTAGACAAGGAAACACAGGATACACCTAGAAAGTTGAATGCAACAGAAGAGGAGGCTAAGAACACAATTCCATAATCATTTTTTATCTATCGAATGCTTGTTGGACTTCTTTGTTGTTTCTCTATGTAAAGTCTGTATTGTAATGATATGTCAGTTATTGTAACTTCATACGAGAAGAACAATCACAATGTATTTTTCTATATCTTTGAAATTGATGGGGGAAAGGCATCTTGCCTTTTTTCCTGGAATAGAATTTCTTGTAGTGGACTAATTTATCTATCTTAATTCTAAAGAAAAGGGGATACTCTGATAATATTTTGTGGTGATATCAAATTATTTTCTAGTTGAGTATTGGTTGTGAGTCAATTGCTTTAGTATCGATTATTTGTTCTTCATATGTTGAATGCTTTCTCTGTGAATCACGAGGACCATTCAAAGTTACATGAAATATTCATAGCATGTCTC
This sequence comes from Cunninghamia lanceolata, assembly GCA_027924645.1. NCBI lineage: Eukaryota > Viridiplantae > Streptophyta > Pinopsida > Cupressales > Cupressaceae > Cunninghamia > Cunninghamia lanceolata. Next base: position 7,983,973 of record BSBN01001107.1, on the reverse strand, counting down.
TTGTTTGAGATATAATGAGCTAAAGTGTCAATATTTGTATGTTGAGATTTGATGTTGATGTAGTGTTAAAGTTTGAAAAGTTGCAAATTGTTTTTTTTTTCTTATGTTTATAATATATATTTGTGGCTATGTTTTGGCAGATGACAAATCTCAGAGGAGAAGAAAAGATGCCCTCTTGTGTTATCATGACTACCCTATCAAGGTATTTATAAATAATGTCAATCCACAAATATGACCAATCATAGCAGAAATCAACACACATAAATTCATAGGTAGAAGAAAAATCTGCCTGTAATTTAACAATATTCTAGATTAATTTTTTTTCTAAGTTCACCTATTTGTTTTTAAACTTTCATATTTTGTTACTTATGATAAAATATGAAACCACCACATTTAATTTTAATTGTGACAAAATATAAAAATTCAACATTGAATTACTTGTGAGAAAATATAATAATCCACAACACTTATTAATTACTCTACACTCTACTTGTGTGTATGGAAGTAAGGAAAGTTCATTTTCATTGACAATAACATAGTCAAATCCTTCAACATGGTTTCTAGTGTCTTTCAATTGAAATGTGTTGCAAGTATGTGCCTAATCAGTGTTGTCATTGATGTCGACATATCTTTGTTGCCATTGGTGTCAACTATGCTCTTACTTTGTTGAGGATATTGAGAAAATTAGCCCTTCTAGTGTTAACAATATGTTGTAGTAGAAACAGTGCATTACATGCGGAAGAACAATCTAGAGGAATGCTCTACATTTCCTATAGAATAAATATATTTACCTATAGATTGGAAGTTATTTAGAAGCAGGTCTAAAGATCTTAAATTATGAGTTTGAGCCTCCGATATGAAGAATTGAGTGAGTTATGTTCACCAGAGTGAAAATAGTTTTCTCTGTGTATTTGGTGGTGACAGGGAGAAAGTGTTTTACTCCACATTCCTCCACATTCAAGTATTTAAATTTTCTGATCTAGAAGTCTATGATGATGTTAAATGCGTTCAAGTGTAATGGTTCATGATTTGGTAGTCCACAAGATGTCTTTTACTCATGACAGTGGCTAACAATGTTGTTTTCGTGCTCTGGTTTGAAGATACTTATTGATTAAGTTGTTAGAGATTGTGCGATTGTTTCTAGTTATTACAATGTTCTTGTGGATGTCTCTTGATCATGCTTCTACATTCATATTGATCTACAAGGTGGAATTCAGATCGTGCATGAAGCATGTTCTTGAGAATACTTTTGTTAACATCAATCTTGGCCTACCTAATTGAATTCATCATCTACGGAGATGCATTGAAGATTGTGATAGCGTGATGTAGCATGGAAGATTGTGTTTGAGTCCTAGCTAAGGCATGACATGATCCACATACATTCTTAGATCTTTTCCTTAGCTAAATTTGTATTAGGTCCACACTTATTTTATGTATGTTTGTAATGCCGACCTTGGAGACTGTTCGAATGGTTGATGATTGTGATGCCGACCTTGATGATCATTCCAAGGTTGATGTAGTGTATAAATACTTGTAATTGAGTCATGAAAATGTATTTTTGAGTGTGAAGATATGAAGATAAAGTGAAGTAAGGTAGCAAAACAGAGCAAAGATATTTTGTGCTTCAATGGAATTGAACTTTGACATGAAGTAGATGTTGTTATCTCAGTTCAACCTTTTAGCAATGAGCCACCCTTCAGTAGTGAACCATCCTTAGGCAGTGATCCTTCCTTTGCAGTGAATAATTTGGGTAGTGAGCCCTATGGGCAGTGAGCCCTATAGGCAGTGAGCCTCTATTATTCGGTATTGATATAACATATATATTTTTGTGGGCTAACACCCACCATGGTTTTCCCCTTTTAGGGTTTTCCACATAAAAATTGAGTGTCTCCTTTGTTGTTTATGCTTTTGTGTTGAGTTTCTCATTTGATGCTCTCATGGTTATATTTGAATATAAGTAATTGATAAGTTGATGATCGTATTTGGGTAAAATTTTTAGGAAAATTAATTTACTCCCCCTCTTAGTTGTCTGGTGTAGTTCAACAATTGGTATTAGAGCCAAGTTCCTTTAAAGACAGCCTAACAACTTGGGGAAGATCTAAGATGTCTTATAAGAAGGAAGCTCCGTAGTTTGATGGGTCAAATTATGCTCTTTGGAAGGTACAAATAAAAAGCCATCTCCCCTATTTTGGTTATAAAGTATGGCTAGCTATACAATCACAATTTGTCATGCCATAAGGTGGTTTGACAATTGAAGATGATATCAAAGAATATGAGTTGGATGTCAAGGAAAAGGATGCTTTGTTATGTTCCTTAAATGAATTAGTGTTGACAAAAGTTGTGGACCTTGAATATGCAAATGAGGTATGGGAGAAGCTAAAAAAATTGTACAAAGATATGATTCTGTAAGAGAAGCCAAGATATAGAGCCTGCAAGTGAAATATGAGGGTTTAAAGATGAATGAAGATGAAAATGTAACATCATTTATGCAAAGAGTTGATGAGCTTGTCACTGGATTAAAAGGCATGGGAGGAAATTTCACTGATAAGGAAGTTGTGATAAAAATTCTTAGATCACTACCCAAATCCTATAGTCACAAGGTGATTTCTATTTAAGAATTTATGACTGTGAAAACTATTGATAGAGATCAGTTACTTGGAAAGCTTACAACCTTTAAGATGAGAGAATTTGGTGATGCCCTTCCAAAAGTTGAATCATCTTTCAAAGCCAGTACTTCAAAAAAGCTTTCGAGAGCTGAGAAATATAAAGTGGATGATGACTTTGATGAAATTGAAGCTAACTTTGTTGACAGGATGTAAAGAGGTTCTGGTAAGTTCAAAGGTAAATTACCTTTCAAATGTTTCTCTTGTGGTAAGGTAGGTCATTATACTTCCAAATGTCTTGAAAAAATTGAAAGAAATAAGAAAAGATATGAGAGTAGACCTAGAGTTCCAAATAAATACTACTATGTCAGAGATTTTGATGATGAAGGTGTGACTGATGATGAATCTGATGATGCTAGTACTAGTGCAAATGAATGTCTATTTACTGCTATTAAAGATCATGTGTCTACTAATTGTACTAGATGTGTTAAGGAAGAAAAATTAGTGGAAGAAAGTTTTTTGGCTATCCAGGTTGTGAAAGATAAGGATGAATGAATTATTGATAGTGGATGCTCACATCACATGACCAGTGACAAAATCAAGTTTGTAAGTTTGGAAAAATATGATGGAGGACTGGTTAGATTTGGACATAATGCAGCTGGTAAGATTTGTCGAAAAGGGTCTATCTCATTTGATGGAAAGCATAATATTGACAATGTTCTATATATGGAGGTAGATGAAGCCAAGGAAAAGATATCAGACCTGGATTACTATGAACAAGATGAACCTGTAACTATATTGAATGAATAAAAAGATGAGCATGAAGATAGTGAAAATAAAGAAGAGTCTCTGGAAAGTGTTCTCAAGACTCCCACATATGTAAAGATCAATCATTCTGAAGATCAGATTATAGGTGACAAAAACAAAGGTGTGTTAAGAAGGAGAAGAGTTGTAGAGGAACAAGTCAATTACTGTTTACTTTCAAAGATTGAATGAAAGACTGTGAATGAAGCATGCAATGATGAGAATTAGGTAAAGGCAATGGAGGAAGAACTATTGTAGATAGAGAAGAAGGAAACTTGGGAATTATTTCCTAGACTTGCTGACAAAAATGTTATTGGAACTAAATGGGTTTTTAAGAACAACCTGAATTAAAATGGAGAAGTTGGAAGGAATAAAGAAAGACTTGTATGCAAAGGATATTCACAAATTGAAGGGATAGATTTTGAAGAAACTTTTACCCCAGTAGCTCGGATTGAAGCAATCAGAATGTTTTTGGAATTTGTAGCTCACAAAGATTTTAAGGTATATCAGATGGATGTGAAATCTTCCTTCCTAAATGGTGAATTAGAAGAGGAAGTATACATTGACAAACCAGAGGGATTCTAACTATCAAATCAATGTGACATGGTATGCAGGTTGAAGAAAGTATTGTATGGACTCAAAGAAGATCCCAAAGCCTGGTATGCAAGGTTAGATAGGTATTTATTGTAATTCGGATTTAGTAAAGGTACTTCAGATAGCAATCTATACTTTAAAATCAATGATGATCAGATCTTGATTGTTGAGGTCTTTGTTGATGACATTATCTTTGGAGCGAATGAAGGTATGTGCATAAGGTTTGCTTGTGAGATGAAAAATGAATTTGAAATGTCCATGCTTGGTGAGATGAATTTCTTTTTGGGTCTATAAACTAATTTTCTCAATATATCAATCTATGTATGTGAAAGAGTTGTTGAAGAAGTTTGGGATGGAAGACTCTAAACCAGTATGTACTTCCATGGTGACTGGTTGTAAATTGAGAAAAAATGATGAATAACCTAAGGTTGATCAGAAAAAATATAGATTCATGATTAGAGGAGTGCTTTACCTAACTCAAACTAGACCTAATATTATGTATGTAGTTTGTCTTGTTTCAAGGTTTCAAGCTGATCCAAGAGAATCACATGTGATGGCAGTCAAGAGAACCCTGAGATATTTGAAAGGTACTCCAGATTATGGCTTATGGTATCTAAAGAACAATGATTTCACTCTCAGTGCTTATAGAGATGTAGATGGGGATAGAGATGTTGATGATAGAAAGAGTACAAGTGGAGGTGGCTTCTTCTTGGGTAATAGATTGATCTCATGGCTGAGCAAGAATAATATTTAATATCTTTGTCAACTATAGAAGCAAAGTATATTGTAGCAGCATGTTGTTGCACTCAAGTATTATGGATGAAGTAGAGTTTAAAGGATATAAGAGTTGTGTATGAAGATCCAATTGCAATCTTTTGTGACAATATAAATGCCATAAACATTTCAAAGAATCTAGTGATGCACTCAAGAACAAAGAACATATCAATAAGGTATCACTTTTTGAGAGAGAAGGTGATAGAGAATGAAGTAAAGTTGGAATATGTGTCCACAAAGGATCAGATTATAGTCATTTTCACTAAGCTTCTTCCTAAAGATACCTTTGAGTATCTCAAAGAAAATTTAGGGGTCATTACACCTCCTATCCTGAACTATGATGCATAGGAATGCACAATCCAATGGAGCTCAAGTGTCATTCTTTGATCTGAATTGATGGTCTGAAGGCTACCTCTTAGAGAGAGTAGCTAGATGTTTCTGATAAAGAAAGTGGATTAGACTAGCAACATGCAAGTATGTGCCCTTTTCCATTGATATCAAAGGGAGAGATAAATCATGTGAAAAACTCTGGGGGAGAATTTTGTCTTGATGGTCTTTTCAGTTTTTCACATCCTATGTTGCCATCAACGAAAAAAGGAGGAGATTGTTGCAAGTATGTACCTAATCGGTGTTGTCATTGATGTCAACATATCTATGTTGTCATTAGTGTCAACTGTGCTCTTACTTTGTTGAGGATATTGAGAAAATTAGCCCCTCCGATTTTAACAATGTGTTGCAGTAGAAATGGTGCATTACATGCAGAAGAATAGTCTAGAGGAATGCTCCGCATTTCCTATAGAATAAATATCTTTACCTATGGATTGAAAGTTATTTACAAACTATCTAAAGATCATATATTCTGAGTTTGAGCCTCTGGTATGAAGAATTGATTGAGTTATTTTCACGAGAGTGAAAACAACTTTTTCTATATGTTTGATGGTGACAGGGAGTAAGTGTTTTGCTCCACATTCCTTTACATTGAAGTAATTTGTTTTGCAGTTCTAGAAGTAAGTCTGTGATGATGTTAAATACCTTCAAGTGTAATGGTTCATGATTTGGTGGTCTACAAGCTATCTTTACTCATGACAATTGTTGACAGTGTTGTTTTTGTGCTTCAGTTTGAAGAATCTTATCGATCAAGTTGTTAGAGATCATGCAGTTGTTCTTGGTGATTACAATGTGCTTGTGGATGTCTCCTAATCATGCTCCTACATTCATATTTATACACAAGGTGGAATTTAGATCATGCATGAAGGATTTTCTTGAGAATACTTGTGTTAACATCAGTCTTGGCCAACCTGGTTGAGTTCATCATCTACGTAGATGCATTGAAGATTGTGATAGCATGTTGTAGCATGGAAGATTTTGTTTGAGTCCTAGATAAGGTGTGGCATGATCCGCATACATTATTAAATCTTTTCCTTAGCTAAATTTATATTAGGTCTAGATGTACTTTATGTATGTTTTTAATGCCGACCTTGGAGATTGTTCCAACATTTGATGATTGTGATGCCGACCTTGATGATCATTACAAGGTTGATGTAGTGTATAAATACTTGTAATTAAGTTGTGAAAATTTATTTTTGAGTGTGAAGATGTGAATATAAAGTGAAGTAAGGTAGCAGAGTAGAGCAGAGATATTTTGTGCTTCAATGGAATTGAACCTTGGCATGAAGTAGATATTGTTATCTCAGTTCAACATTTTGGTAGTGAGCCTTTTTTTGGTAGTGAACCACCCTTCAACAGTGAGCCATCCTTAGGCAGTGAGCCTTCCTTTTCAATGAGTAATTTGGACAGTGAGCCCTATGGGTAGTGAGCCCTGTAGGCAGTGAGCATCTATTTTTTGATATTGATATAACATATATATTTCTGTGGGCTAACACCGACTGTGGTTTTTCCCTTTTAGGGTTTTCCATAGAAAAATCTGGTGTCTCCTATGTTGTTTATGATTTTGTGTTGAGTTTCTCATTTGATTCTCTCATGGTTATATCTGAATATGAGTAATCGATAAGTTGATGATGATATTTGGTTAAAAGTTTTAGGACAACTAATTCACCCCCCACCCCCCCCCCCCCCCCCCCCTGCACCCTCTCAGTTGTCTAGTGTAGTTTAACACAATGTTGTTAGCAACATAAAACTAAAGATCATTACAAAGCTTATAATGCAAACACAAACATGAAGTATTTGTAGATATTAGACTAACTTAAGAAGGGAATTACAAAACAATTGCAGATCTTGACGGGTATAGAGGTGTGTTGTATATTACAAGTAGTTAAAACTTGAAAGCATTTATTTCAAAATGCTTTAGTATGTGTACAAAGAATTCTTCATTAAGTAGAGTCTTTGACCTGCTAAACAATTTAAGATTGTTATGTTACAACTATCTATTCTTTTCAATCCTGGGTTGAACAAAATGTAATGTTTTTTTTATCAAGAGATCAAAGAAATGAGACTCAATACCCAATTGGGAGTAATCTGTATTATATACAAATATAACTACTATTGTATAATGCTAAATAAATATGAAACAAAATTAATGGGTCAACTACATGGTTTGTGAGGAAGGTTTACTTTGATAAAAAAACTAAGAACAAAAACTCCATATAGAATGAAATAATGGTCTATTTTGGGCCATTGCATTGCAAAGCTCATCCTCAACAAACAAAACTTTATTTGTAATACTATCTCTTGACCTCAAGAAACAATCCTGGGTTGGTGATTTTACATCACCATACTCAGCTCAAGTGTCCATTGAAAACATAAGTGAAGGCATTTCCTTAAAGTCTTTGAAAGATATTCGTGCCTTTTGAAATTTGTCCACTTGCTTTGGCACATTAGGTGTTATTGGCCTTGAAGATGAATTACACAAACTTCTGAACCTGCCAAAACAGCTACAAGCAATTCAAGCATAATGCACATTACTAAATATCACACATTTTAATAGTCAAACAGTCAAGAATATTACACCTCATCCCCACCAAGAATTAGTAAATAGTTGTCCTATTTTTATTGACCAAATTCAACTTTAATAGGACTTTAAAATCAATAGTCTGTAACATATGTATATAAGGGGAAAAGAGTAATGAACTTACAATCTTTTGAGCTTTAATTGCACATCAAAGAATTTACTGTACATTTAGTGGCTCAAACTTGAATTGGTGTACAAAAGTCAAAGTGGATTTATCTAGGAATTACAGCTTGCTTCATATTACACAAATATATCAAACTTGTAGATGAAAATTTTATTAATATATGAATGGAGTAAATGTACAAGAGCTGAAGATGTTATTGCCATGTGAATGAAATGAAAATGTTAAAATGGGAAATAATAAGAGAATTTAAACCTCTTCTCTGAATTTTCTTAATAGAAGGAAGATAGTCTTGAATTCATCATGATGAAAGTTACAAATAATTTGAAGCTATTAATAGAGTTAGAGTTATGTAAGGCACTTCAATTAGCCCCTGTATAAATAAATAACAAGGGCAACATCTCATTAATCTGAGCTTGCATCCAGTTGAACATGATTTGAGAAGGTGATAGTGACAGAATTTAGAGTACTTGTCCAAAGGCATAATGGAATGATGAATACAATTGAGTAGGTATTTCTGTATAGAAGACAGCTTGTTGCACATCAACCATATTTTTGTATAGTTGATGCATTGGTAATACTGCTTTGAAAGGTATGCGATGGACTATACTAGGAAGGAGTGTGTGTACTATGGTGGAAAATTTAGATCATTTTTTTCCTAGAACATGGGTGGTTAGTTGTTTAATGACATATTGATTCTATCTGACAAATAGAAAATACTTGAAGCTTAATTTGGATTACCTTCTTAAGACTTGCAAAGTGGAAATGCACAAGTGTTATACCATAACCCTGTTACATGTCTAGTGGAATTATTGGCTACAATATTTGAACTTGGCTCATTCTCTTATTATGTCAAACTCTTATGGATTACCATATTATAGCACACACCATTTGAAGTATTCATTACAAGAAAAAACTAATTCTTACCCATCTGCATACTAGAAAACTTTGTAAAAACGGCACACCCACAAATTACATTGATCATTACTTGTGCAGTGGTGTCATAAATTTATGCATTTAAATGGTTTTGATAAAAATTACTTTACATAAGTTACCTAGATGATCACTAGCAAGATCCATAACAAGCAGAAACTAGTCAAAGCCATTTAGGTGTTAGAAACTAGTACAAAAAAGGCACTCCCACAAACTGTATTGTTGATAATTTGTGAACAAGAACAATTCATATTTCCTATTTTGTTTCTATCACTAAAAAAGGAAACAAATTTGAAATCTATTTTATAAACCAAACATGTATTGTAGAATTAAAGGAAAGGAAACTTTACTCATAACATAGCTTGATTCCTATTATACTTGGCAAAGTAAAATTATTTTATAGTGCCAAATAAAGGTGTTATCTTTAATCATAAGTTAAATAACACAATCAAGGAAGCAAAATAGAGCATTACACAAAATTGGAATTGTCAACAATAAAAAGCTTTAGTATATATAAACTATACTATTGTGGTATATAAAAGTATTCAAAACTAGAAAACTATTTAAAGTTATCAATTAGAGCACATTAGAGGAAAAACAAACTTAAAGAGTTTAGTAAAACTATTTTGTGCACTAATATATCTTAAAAAAAACATCTAAATGTTTAAATCCAAACATTTTTTGTAGTTTTAGATGACAGGAGGGTGGGTGCAAAAAGTTGGGGGGCCAAAAAGTGGCCAACATAAAAAAAAATTAGACATATTGTGAGCATGTTATAACATGCTCACATTATGCCTTGGTGTTGCCGACCCTACACCAAGCCATAATATGCTCGCGTTATAAGGTGAGTGGGTTATGTGTTGTTATATATATATATATATATATATATAAAGCAACGTTCTATTTCATTATTTCATAGCAAATTGCAAGAAACCCACGGCTTGAATATATATATATATATATATAAAGCAATGTTCTATTTCATTATTTCATAGCAAATTGCAAGAAACCCATGGCTTGAAAAGAGAAAAGAGCACGCTCACATTATCTAAGATCCAATCGTCAGCTATTTCTCATTGATTCATCATCAAAATGCTGCAATGATGTTGGGAAGAGGTAAGTTTTATTTTCTTTCTTGTGTGAATTTGTTGCTAAATAGGTAGGTTAAAATAGTTTTTTATGTAAATTTATTAAATTTACAAGAGTTGATAATGCACCTCCTCCTCCTAATAATCCACAAAATCCTCCATCACCTGAATAATAAATAACTGCTAAAGAAGAACCCCAACCACAAACACCTCCATTTATTCCTGAATATGCCTCTGGAACACAAGAAAATATAATGGGGCAAATTGAAAATAATAAGAAACAAATTGAGGACATAATTGCAAGGTTGAACAAACCTGCAACTTCAACCTTGCATAGATCCATGCTTGCTCAATCCCTTGAATCTATGTTATCAAATGTAGATTCAATTAGCAACCAAATCACTAGTTGGACAGAAAAAAGGAGAGAATTTAGAGAGTATTATGAAGAGAAGTTGTCATATGAACAAGTTAAAAAAGAACAAATTACAAAACTAGACTTGTGTTCTATTTTCACAAACCCACGAACAAATGAATCTCTACCCTTACATGCAAGAGGTCCCCTATCCATTGGTGTAACAACCAAGTGATAAGGGCCAATTTTTTGTAGAGGTGGTGGATGGTTTTTGACCATCCTCCATCCAACAATAATGAGGTCCTGCAATATTTTTGAGGAAACTCTACTATGAGTTTGTCAAAAATAAAGTGCCAAATTATTTTGATATGCAGGAGTTCCAAGGTAGAGGTTGGGGGTTAGCACATGTAATGCCCCACCATGCAACCCTAGAGATAAGTCAACTAAAGCAATAAAAAGGTAAAAATATTTTTTTTCTTTATAAAAGAATTAACAAATTATAACATAGTCTGATACAACAAGTTAACTACATCTCTAGGGATAACATGATTGCATTATTGAAATTAAGTAATGACCAGCAATGACATACATAACTCATTCAAAACATGACTACATGACACAATCTAACGAACAACTATTGTTTGCTCTAAATCTGAATGCACAAGATGAATATATTCACGCACAAGATTGGAATGTCTACCCCAGAAAATCTTAGTGATTAACAAGAATGAAAACAACAAAATAATAGAGACAATTTACAAGATTAAACTTAATAAATTTCATATTACATAACAGTGTATATCAATATCCATCGAATATGAAATGTAAGGTACAACTTTTCAATTAAATTGATACACATTTATACACAATTACCAATACTACTAGATAGTCATCTATTTGCCAAATGGGAAGGTGCCTCCTTAGCTCCAGCATGACTATAAATCTCAACTGCACATCTAGTAAAACATTAGTCCTTGTTAATTACATAATTCAAATATCAATTACATCAATGACAAGCCTAAGGCCCTAAGGGGCCGACCTAATGTCTCGGGGGCTCATGATGGCCTTGCCTATGTACGCGTAGCGCAGAGACTTCATAGTTTGGGGACTTGAACTTGCAACCTCATAATGGTATCATACAAATCAAAATCTCAAAATTGTTATCACAAGATAGCGACAGCTTCTTAATATTAAATACACCTTTGTATTTCAATCCTTACTTGAGGGGAATAAAAGGTTGAGGTTTACCTATCTCACAATAACCTCATGAAATTTCTCTTAAACATAATTGATCTTCTTCAATCCAATAACCAAGTTACTACTGTACTTAACTAATCATGCAAGGGCAATATAATAGATCTTCCTTACAATGGAAACTATACTTTTTTCTCCAAGCTAATATAGTAATTAAACATAGCTTAAAATTTAATGAACAAGTAAGAAAAGATTTAGAATAGATAATTATTTCTCTACATAGAAATTCCAATTCAATAATACACAACTAAGACATAAACTCTTGAAACCAACAAACATTCATTTAATCTAAAAGACAAGTATAAATCGATTTAAAACAATAGTCTTATTCCTAATTCCAAACCTTGATATAACGTTCTCCATTTAGATTCTCATTAATTAAAAGGCATAACGTGAATAACATAATTATGACATTATTCATTCCAAGCTCCTAAAATATTTAAGAATCAATAAAATTACAATTAAATTAATAAATTGAAAAGGATTTTAGATTTAGAAGAATTTTATGCGACTAAATATATCAATATTCCATCTCAATCAAAACTAGCACAGAATAATATTTACTTATTGTTCAAGGACAGCATTATATTTATACCCATAAGATTAGTGTCAAAATAATATAAACTAATAACACTGAGACTCATATATAGTAAATAATAAAACATAAACTAATACTAATGCATAAATGTAAAACAATTATATATTAGAACAAGAAGAAATCATATTCTTGAATATAAACAATATTCACAAGTAATGTTAAACCCTACTCTTGATAAAAATCATAATTTAGAATATAACTAAGTTTAAGATAAATTAAGTTTCTATTATCTCAATCTAAAACATACTTTATTTAGATGAAGTAAAACTAATATGACTAACCTACATGCTAATTTAGTTTTAAAACAATAATATAGATTTAAAAGACTAATAATGTTGTTGTTGTTGTTATTATTATTATTATTATTATTATTATTATTATTTCATCTAATAAACACAACTAGTTATTTCCAAAAAAAGTATCTCAAATCTACTAATATTATTACAAGCTAGATTCCATGCATTTCAATATGAAGAATTATATATTTATACCTGGCAGAGATAGACTATACCTACTTAATATTCTTAAAAAAGGGTTATGCTATACATTTAATGCTAAAAATAGATAACCTATCATTATTCAATAATGTAACTATAAAGATTAAATTAGATAGAGTATTCCTGAAAATACTTTTATTTAGACTAAGACTTAATCATAACCACTTTTAATTTCTAATTTATACTAATGGCTAAACATCATTCGTATCCTCTTTCTCTACATTTAAATAAACAAATCTTGTTTCTAAATTCATAATGGAGATCTTTGAGAATCTTATCCATGGCACTAATGGAACCCTTCTAAGTTTATATATGCACAAATTAGAAATACAGATAAGACGCTTAGTTCATATATAGGAAACTATGGATGAAGATATTGTTTCCCTATTGCATATAAAATATTAAAAATGAATAGCGCTTCAAGATTTACGAAAATGAATAATACCAGCATTCTCTTATTCCTATGTATCTTTACATAAGAGAACTGTTTGATAGAAAGCCTGATAATGAGACTATTGCAGGGAAATAAATAATTACAAGACAAGCACAAAGTGGGTTTGATGATAAGGCTTAGAAACTTTCTTGAATGTAATCGGCAGGTGATAAATAGAGCTGCAGATCTACCAGCGAATAAACACAAAATTAACAATTGATAATAAGATTTTAGAAATTGCAATCGGTAGGTTTAAGATAGACTCTACAACATTTTACCAGTGTTGCCTCAAATAGACTTCACATCATACAGACAAGTTGATCATTGGATTCGACTTCTTGTCAAAATCCACAATAAAGAAAGAATAAGTCACAATTTGATTTAAAACCCGAAACATCCAAGCCTGAGTGATTTGGAAAAAGTCATGCCTTTGACAAAAATGGTTTCCACATTGGCACAAGAGATATTGGTGCGTGAGATGAGAAACATTTCCATCATTTATAACATAGAGGATAGTCTTGAAGTGAATATTGGCAACACTAAAAGGATAAGTTGCACTTAAATAATGTGCACAATGTCTGATCTCTAGTAATAACGAAATGAAATTCATTAAAGCATAACTGAAAGAGAATATTGTCAGATGAAATTATTGTAGTGCCCTGAAAGTCATGCATGCACATGAAGTGATTCACAAAAGCCTAAAAAAAAAATGGTAGATGTGAAGGCACACAAAACTGTTGACAAAACTTGTGGTCTAAGAAATCCCTCTTTTGCATGATGGACTTTAAATGAAAAAGAATCAATAAAACTTTCAAGAAACCCTTCACAAGGAAATGATGGGAGAAGACCATTGTAGACAAAACTGTGAACTAAAAATACAATGAATTTATTTAATTCTTGCAATGGCCTCGATAGAATAATCTTCATGAACAACACAAATTTTTAATTTGCCAAGAATGAAATCAAGGAGATATTATGCATAGCGTACCTCTATTGTTCAGCATGAATCAACATACATTATCTATTCCAAGATCCTATCGAAAAGCAGACTGTAATCATGGGAACGTCATTATCCATATTCTCTCCATTCTTGCCCTTCTGTGAACCTGCACAACCTAAAGGCTCTTATTCACGTGAGCCTCCTCCACCATTTGTGCGTCATAACCCCCCCCCCCCCCCCCCCCCATTTTTTTTTACGTGCTTGACCCTTGATTTCCCAATCTCCCTGTTGCCTGTAACAACCTCCCCCTTCCAAGGTGTATGTCACTCCCTCCTTAATCTTTGAAATGTTAGGAATATATTTACTGACTTATTATTAGTGTGTGTCCGAAATTAATGTCGGCTATCTCAAAATAGACCGAATGGTTGTGGAAAAGAACTGGCAGAACAAATGTAACAGTTGGCAGCTTCTTTCAAATGCCATATTTAGTAATGCACAATACATTTACATTAAAGAAAATCCTATATGGAAAAATCATTAACTGAAAACTTCAAATAACTCCTTGAACTTACACACCAACTACTAATTTTAAAGCTTCATTCTCTTGAATTCCATCTACCTTAATACATAAAAAATATTAGAGCGCCATACTACAGACGAAGATAAAGCTTTGCATAACATGAAAAGTATTGCAGAATGATACAAACACCTCAATATTGCTAGGTAAACAAAGATTGACTCAACTATGAAATAATCCTAACAAATCGTTACCAAAGATGAAACCAAGATGTTGAAAGCTTGAGTGGTCAATACAATGTAACGTTAGAACAATACTGCAATACATTCAAATAACAAAATGATGAGAAGTATACGCAAGGTGTAATGTTACCATTGCTTCACAAAAATGTTGCACACAAAATTCTCAAAACACCCAAATAATTCAAGATTCGATTTCTAAATCAAGAAGATCTCTTCCTAAATTCTAGCTTCTCAATAAACGTTTCCATGCTTATTTCATCAAGAAAGAGCGATTTCTGAGCACTCTAATTAGCTATTGCAACATTAATTACATATCAAAAGCGGTTGCTACAAAAATTAGAATGTAGACTTGCAGATTCGTTGCATACAGAGAGAATATGATATCAAAAGACACATATAGTGACACTCAACTTAAATATCATCCACTTCAATGATCAAACAATCAATAGAAATTTTATACTTCAAATACCATAAAAAAAAATGTTAGATATTTGTCCTATTTTTATTGGCCAAAATTGACCTTTGACTGTTGAAGTGGGTGATATCTATCAGAAAATAGAAAGAGATCAATCTACTTTTCACGCATACCCAGGATGGTCATAATCAATATCAATTTATCACATGTCATTCAATGTCAAGTAACTTATAAATCAATAAGGAGATCAGTGAAACTGATGGCAATATAATAGCAGAATATCAAAGAGTATCAGATCGAATATCACCAAATGATCCTAATAGTGTAAAATATATTACGGGAGATATTGCACATACCAGGATGATATCATGGAAAGCATTCATTGTGCTCACTTAAACCTTTAAATATCCCTATTATTTTATTGTCATCTCCAATTCCAAAGCCAACTACCTACACATCCACAGTGAGAATGGAGGGGCACTACAGCACAAGATAGACCAGGGGCACGTGTTGACCCACAGTGGTCAGCGAGACGAGCACTTGCCAGACCAGCCTATGAGCACGTTTCTATCCCTTCCGTTGTGAAGGAAAGTGTTGAGGTTGATACACTTCAGTCCATTAGTGCCTTGACCCAGAGCATCTTACAACATGCTAGTCATATAGCATAGCGTGGGCCGGGGGAGAGTTCGAGTATGGTTTCACCCCATACTTGTCGAACTTGCAAGTCAGCATGTGGTTATGACCCCATGGATAGTCATGACGCAGGTGTGCAGGCTACATCTACCATTGAGTAGATGGTAATGACAGATGCCCTCTTGAGTGAGACTTTTGGGCTTGATACTCAGGTAAATCTTAGCAAGTTCATTGAATTTAATTTATTAAATTTTATTTTTCAAATGCAAGATTAACTAATTTTGTTTGATGATTTTAATGAATTTCAGGGTCATAGCATTGATGTAGTTTTCAGTGGTTCTCCACCTACATATTACACTACATCATCTACTATTGGGGTATGTAACTAGTAAACAATTATAAATATTACATGTGAATAACATCGTTATATGAATGGTATTCTAATATCTAATTTTGAATGTTGAATAGTTTAATATTTGAAATTTCATGGCAACACCTGCCAACAGTGGTGGACTTCAAAACTTCATGGAGGTAATAAAATAAATAGTTTAATGAATGAATTGTACTTACTAGATTTTTGTATGTGACTTGTGTGCTTTATGTGTGTACTTCCATGTTTAGGTGAACGTTTGTATATGTTAGGAGCCATGATTTGCATGACCATTATAGTTTTCATAATTGAATAATGTTATTTTATTTTCAGATGATGCAGGCTGCGGAGACACCTTTCGATGTTCATAGGGAAATGGAGCATGGTGTGTCCTCTATGATTCATAGCTCCATGCCATTGATGGAGGTATGAGGCAGATTAGTAAATTTAAATTTACATTCATTGTTATAGTTGTTTATTTTTGAAAAATTAAAAGATTATTGATTTGAAGTTTAATTTCTATCTGGATGGTTTCTATAGGACATGACATCACGACAACCTGATCCTACTACTAAGGTAAATGAGGAGATAGATTATATGGTAGCACTAAGTGATTATTTTATTAAATATTTCATTTTTTATAACATGTAATTTCTATATATTAATGTTTTTACTTTTTATTTTAACAGCTATAGATCCATGAACAACTAAATAGGAGGAGCAGCCCCGCGGTTCATAATAGACCACCCACATACACATCTCCATCCTCTAGAAGATCAAAGGCTTCTCGTGATCTATTCTCTTCACCAGACATAGGGGAATGACTTTTTATTTTGTTCCTTTGTTGTATGCCTATATGGCATTTGTGGACATAGATTTTGTATTGCATATAGTTGACATTGTATGCCTATATGGCATTCTTGTACATATGTTATACTTATATTGACAGATATTGATGTATGCCTATATGGATATCTGGTTAATACAAATCTTTTTTATTGATGGTGTCCATATTTGCATTATAAATCCACATTTGAATAGATATTTGTAAATGGTTACTTCAAATATTTAAAGTTCAATTGTATTGCATAGGATGTTTGTTGATCCAATAGGCCAACTATTGTTATTCAAGTATCACCTAAACCTCATTCTAGAACTAAAAGATAAAAGTTGTATTTAGAATAAAAATGAATCATCATGTTGAATAGAAAATATTCTTATTCTTTATGAGTTGCCCAATTGAAAATATTCAAATGAGTATGTTGATCCATATTCTTTATGAGTTGGTCAATTGAAAATATTTCTTAATTTCTTATTATTATACTATATTGGGATCCAAAGAGTATGTTTTTTGTTTTGAATAAGATAGTCAAAATCATATGCTTATGAGCACCTGATGACCATTGTGGTTATTAAACCTAATTCCTCTTGCATATAAGGTGAGGTTATGAGAGTACATTGAGTCTTACCTAATTTTAGCATGCAACATAACATTGGGGCTATAGACTTACATAAGTCATCAGTAATCAAGGTTCATGGTTGTCATTGAAGTCAAAGGGTCAAGATTGTTTGTCATTGATGTCAAGGTTGACACCATGATGTTGATAAGGTGATACAGTGATTCAAGGTAGGTAATGGTCATGAGGTGCATGATGTTGTGAATATGGTTTTCATGATAAGGTCTCTCAATTCATGTTGATGCTACACAAGACAAACAAGGTTCATATCATGCAAGGTTCATGTTCATGGTGGATGTGGTTTTGTTCATGCAAGGTTTTGTTGTGAATATAGTTTTCATGATAAGGTCTATCTTGAAAGGTTGATATGATGCAACGTTCATGGTCATGGTGGATGTGCTTTTGTTCATGCAATAAGAAGTTGGAGATGACACAAGCTTTCATAATCATAATTCAATGTCATCATCAAGGACAGTTATATTTATCAAGGGAATTCATGAGTTTGATTCAAATGTGAAGTTGTTCATGTCTTAGAACCTTAAGCCTATGATAAGTGTAATACTCTAATGCCTTTCTTCTGATGTCCCTGAGGACTCTGAAATGTCCTAGATATCTCTTGATGAAAGTTAGAATGTTTAAGTCTTTCTTATTTATAGATAGGGTTTGCATATTGGGCATTAAACCGTAAAAAGAATCTACTTTTCTTAAGATTTTAAAACCCTTAATTACCTGTCATGTGTAAAGTGCACTTTTGTTTTAATTTAATATTAACTTATAGTCACAAGTTACTATCACTTAAATCAACCTACTAAAGACTGTTTAAGTCATTAGTTCACCAACCCTTCAACCTAACTCAACTGGCCTCTTTGGTAAACTCTCATAAGCCTAAGTGCCATATCATAATCGAAGGTCATATTTAATTGATATGAGGGTGGGAAAAAGGATTGGAAGGTTAGTATTTAAAAGGAATTTGGAATACAAACAATCATCTCTATGGGGTTGAATTTGATGGGCATGCCTTTATAAAAGGCTAAAAGATAGGTTTATGTAGGATATCATGGTATTTGTAGTGTTTGAAGATTGAAAACTAGTTAGAGTTTGTAGCTCGGACTATTTCAGCATGTTTGAGTGCAAAAAAGGACTATGCCTAGCCTAAATGTACCCATCCAGATGTATTGGAATTGTCAGTTTGGCCACACAAGGAGAATAAAAAAAGTTACACCCCTTTGCAACTTTACACTACCTCGTTCTGATGATTTTTGGGGCAGCAAAAAACTTTTCAGCATGGGCAAACATCTCAGAGATACAAAAAACTAAGAGAGGTTATTCTAGAGGGACCCTACTTTATCGGGTTGCCTTAGACATAATGTATCTAAGTGACATAATTTCTAGGTAACAGCTTGTCAAATATTGCTACCTTTTTGCCCTTTGGACTCTTGAGGGCTATTGCTGGTACAATGTAGCTCAGACTGTTTCAGCATGTTTGGGTGCAATATAGGACCATGCCTAGCCTAAACATACCCATCCAGATACATTGGAATTGTCAATTTGGCCACACAAGGAGAAGAACAAAAGTTACACCCCTTTGCAACTTTACACTACCTCCTAACAATTTTTGGGGCAGTAGAAAAGCTTTCACCATAGGAAAACACCTCAAAGATATAAAAAACTGAGAGAGGTTATCTTAAAGGGACCCTACATGATCACGTTTCCTTAGACATAATGTCTCTAAGTGACATGGTTTCTGAGTAAAATCTAATCAAAGATTGCTACTTTTTTGCACTTTGGACTCTTCAAGGATATCATCGATACAATCTAGCTTGGAATGTTTCGGCATGTTTGGGAGAACAAAAGGACCATGCATAGCCTAAATGTACCCACACGGATGCGTTGGAACAATCAGTTTGTTCACATCATGAGCAGGACAACAGTTACACCCCTTTGCAGCTTTACATTACCTCCTTCTGATCATTTTTGGGGAAGAAGAAAACTTTTCACCACGGGAAAACACCTCAGAGATATAAAAAATTGAGAGAGATTATTATAGAGGAACCCTACATGATCATGTTACCTTAGATGAAATGTTTCTAAGTGACACAGTTTTTTAGTAACATCTCATCAAAAATTGCTACCTTTTTGCACTTTGGACTCTTTAGGGATATCATCGGTACAATGTAGCTCAGACTGTTTCGTCATGTTTGGGTGAAAAATAGGAACATGCCTAGCCTAAATGTACCCATCTAGATGCATTGGAATAGTCAGTTTGGTCGCATCAGGAGCAAGATGAAAGTTACAACCCTTTGCAACTTTACACTACCTCCTTCTAACAATTTGTGGGGCAATAGAAAACCTTTCACCACGGGAAAATGCTTCAGAGATATAAAAAACTAAGAGAGGTTATTGTAGACAAAACCTATGTCATCATGTTTCTTTAGATGGAATGTTTCTAAGTGACACAATGTTCAAGTAACATCTCATCAAAGATTGCTACATTTTTACACTTTGAACTCTTCAGGGATATTGTTGGTACAATGTAGCTTAGACTATTTCGGCATGTTTGGGTGTAAAAAATGACCATTCCTAGCATAAATATACCCATCTAAACACATTGTAATAGTCAGTTTTGTCACATCAGGAGTAGGACGAAAGTTACACCCCTTTGCAACTTTATAGTACCTCCTGATGATTTTTGGGGCAACAAAAAACCTTTCACCATGGGAAAATGACTCAGAGATATAAAAACTGAGAGAGGTTATTGTAGAGGAATCTTATGTGATCACATTAGCTCAGACATAATATTTGTAAGTGACAGTTTTTTAGTAACATCTCGTTAAAGATTACTACCTTTTTGCATTTTGGACTCTTTAGGGATATCGTCAGTATAATGTAGCTTGGATTGTTTTGGCATGTTTGAGTGAAGAAAAGGACCATGCATAGCATAAATGTATCCATCCAAACACATTGGAATAGTCAGTTTGGTCACATTAGGAGCAAGATGAAAGTTACACCCATTTGCAACTTTACACTACCTCCTGACAATTTTTGGGGTAGCAGAAAACCTTTCACCATGGGAAAACACCTTAGAGATATAAAAAATAAAGAGAGGTTATTGAAGAGGAACCCTATGTCATTGTGTTTCCTTAGATGAAATGTTTCTAAGTGACACAGTTTTTGAGTAACATCTCGTCAAAGATTGTTGTCTTTTTGCACTTTGAACTCTTTAGGGATATCGTCGGTACAATGTAGGTCGGACTATTTCAGCATGTTTGAGTGAAAAATAGGACCATACCTAGCATAAATTTACCCATCTAGATGTGTTGGAATAGTCAGTTTGGTCGCATCAGGACCATGACAAAAGTTACACCCCTTTGGAACCTTACACTACCTCCTTCTGATGATTTTTGGGGTAGCAGAAAACCTTTTAGCATGAGAATACACCTTAGAGATATAAAAAAATGAGAAAATTTATTGTAGAGAAACCCTATGTGATCATGTTTCCTTATATGAAATGTTTCTAAGTGACATAGTTTCTGAGTAACAGCTCATAAAAAATTGTTATCTTTTTACACTTTGGACTCTTCAGGGATATCATTGGTACAATGTAGCTCAGACTGTTTTGTCATGTTTGGGTGAAACACAAGACCATTCCTAGCCTAAACATACCCATCCGGATGTGTTGGAACTATTAGTTTGGTCACGTTAGGAGTAGGACACCAAAAATGCAAAAGTTTCTTTGTGCAACTTGACAACATTGACACTTTTTTGCAACAAGACTCAAAGACTCAAACTAACCCCAAATGACTCAAACTGACTCAAAAACATATGAAATGGTCTTAAAAGACCTTATTACTTACAATTGACTCAATAAAAAAATCACTTTTTGACCCCTCTTGGAGGCATGACACCCTGGGTGCCCTTGCACCATTAGTGCAACTGAAGTCAATAAAGTTTTTCTATTATGAAAAAGAGCTTCCCTTAGCTTCAAGAAATATAAATATTCTATACTAACAAGGCCAACCACATGAAGGTGGAAGCTCATGTGGCCTCACCTAAGACCTAAGACACATGTATTCTAGTAGACGTAGGACACCTAAGACACCTATTGTATAGTATGTATCTATATTTTATAGACATAGTAGACCTAAGACACCTAGTCTTATACATTATCGTAGTCTAGACCTAAGTCAACTAGATACCTAGATTATAGTTCTACCTAAGAAACCTATATTAAATTATAGAAGACACCTACCTAGAAGACACCTAGATCATTCTAGATTATACCTTATTCTAGTCTCTAGACAGGTTCTTGATATATAGTATCTACCTAAGACACCTAGATTAGATTAAATACCTTTTTTCTAGTCTCTATCTACCTAGTTGACGTATCGTATATACCTAAGACACAATTAGAGACACCTATTATCTAGTTAGAAACCAAGACACCTAGAGACACCTATATTTTATACATTACCTAGATTTTATACATTATTCTTAGGATCAACTTCATCCCTCACTTCGGTCTAACCCCATGAAGCATAACATGATGATGTAAAAATGTGTATATGTGTAAAAATACAGCAGCAAATAAAAAAAGACAAACCTTACAAATTAATGTGCATACTTACAACTCAATGTAACATGACTTTACAAAATCAATGTGAATACTTTGAAATTAATCCAATGAACCATCTGGGTTTACTCTACTCTTTATTGTGTCAAGTATTGTTTTATGGTCAGACTCACGCACCTTCCACAAGGTCTTGTTCAAAGGTCTACCCCGATATTGTATCAAATGAACATTGGATGCCATGACAAGTTTCGAGTAATGAAGAATCTTCCTATGCGTGTCAATGTCTTGAAACAACCAAACATTAACACTCTTATGTGGGTACCTTTTAAGCCATGTTCTAGTAACAATCACTGAACCTATAGAGTATTCGATGTTTTCTCGATCTGTAACTAGGGCCTCCAATTTCTTTTTGGCCTTAACACAATGAAACAAGAAATAATATGTTCCATCTTCATTATCTTTATCTGCAATAACTACATATACATGCCCTACATTGATATGTGTAGAAAATTAGAAGAAATTAGTCAACATTACAAAAACACTACAAAGCAAGATGACATTAGGAATTTCAAAAACTATGCAAATAGATATATTACCTGATTGAAGTAGATTTGATATGTGGTCAAAGTGAACTAATGATTCGATCTGTGTTAGTTCTAGTGACATCATGGGTCAATATGTGTCAAGTGCGCTAAGATAACCTAACTGCCATTCGTCAACCTACTCATTTGACTCGCACTCATCCTAGGCTTGAATTGTACAGGAAGAACAAAAAAATGACATCTTTCACATATGGATACTCCATGAACATGCAATTGAGATGAACTAAAAGAGTGCATCTCACTTGATCGTATTAGTGTAGAACAGTCCTCATATGGTGCAGTGTTAATATCATCTATCAACCAAAAAAATCTATGAACTGGATACTTACCTTCATTACTTGGACCCATGGAAGCATTACAACACTCGATGATCAATTTTACATCTATCAACTTTGCATTGTCTTTAATAAACTTCAACTCTTCTCGTGTTATGGCTCTTTTGATATATGCTCCTGCACCATCATGCTCCCCCTTTCTATGCCCGACCTCACAAAAGTTCCACATATGTTGAATACCTATAAAATTATGCTTCCTACTCAGCCAATAGAAATTCCATGAGTTCTTGAATTGTGATGCACAGTTATCTGACCATATGATATGCTGACTGAACAATATGCCCCTTCTAGCCAAATCAATGTAGAACACCTGAAAGTAACCTTGCACGAACTCTGTAGAATGTGTATGATCATCACTGATATAGAAATGATACTCCTTTATGATCTTTTTGTCATCCTTTGTACTATCATTCGCATGAATGAATGCGATGTGCACAAATATAGAAACCTGTGTGGAGTTATAATATTTTGATTGCACCTCACGCTGTGGCTGTAGATTTTAGTTCTCTACAAATTTGATGACTGAAACAATGCTACCAACTGGAAATGTGTCCTTACATAACTTGAATTGCAGGTCCAACCATCAAGCTCTATGGGCATGTCTTGCATACTCATACACTATGCTGTCACGAAATATAGGCATAAACTAATACACTAGAATATTTTCTATAACCAATTCACACCTCTTTGCTTCTTTACCATCTTTTGTATTGTATGCCACTATTTTATACTTGCCGAACTCTACTAGTTCATTTCCAACTGCATGTGCTCTTTCCATATATTCACATATTGGCATAAGTTGCAAGCCACTGCAATGATGACATGTGCCATCCAAGCACAATTTCTTGTAGAATATTTAACATTCCTCTCTTTCACATAAATTCTTGATATGAAATCTCTTTAAGATGTTGGTAGGGCACGTATGCCACAACCCTACAAAACATTGTTAGAATGCAAATCTAAACATATAGACTGATAAACATCAAAATAGTTAGAAAATTCAATATGTAATCTACAACAACAAGTAGTGCACGTGTGATTTATCTTGACATAGAAAGGTCTTAGCATTTCAAAATATCTTTGAAAAATTTTAATTTGAGGATACTTCTTTAGAAATTTACCAAAAAACTGTGTTTGAGTCTCATCCAAAAAATGCTTTAGATGTGGCTCATGGTTCTAACTATCGATTCTCCTTCTTACCACAGCCCTTTGATTTAGAGATAACCTTGTGTAATTCTTCCAAAAGTATTCAATTAGTGATCTCAATGCTTCAACAATTGGTTTATCTTTTCATGGTAGTCTCCCTGAGAACGCCCATAATTCATTGGCATTAGTGTCCTTAATTCTTTGGCATCTTCCAATGGCTCCTGATAAAATTTTCCTTTTAATTCTTAATGCTTGACTCATCTTTCTAATGAGACGAGATTTCCTTGTTTGACTACTTACTATAGTCGATGAAATCACATGTCATGTTGCATTATTATCTTTTGTTCATGAGGTGTTACCCACACTCTCATACACACTCATTAGATTCTTGACAATAGTTTTTTCACTTGAAGCCTTTGATGTTCTCAATCCAAGAATCTTCATGATGGACCTATGCTTTATACATAGCATGATTTCAACAAATAGTTGACATCTTGCAGTTTCATTTAACTTTTCAAAGAATAATTTCCAAATCTTATGAGCATATCTTCTAGAAGTGTGTTTTGAAATCATACCTTCCATTGGCTGCAAAATATTCTCATCAATATCAATCAAATACTTTGGCTTTCTATGCAAAATTCTAGGTGGTGTTAAGTTAGGTAAATTCATCTCAACATTAGGAATTTCATCAATATTTAAATGAGATGGGCTAGATGGCATACCTTCGATCGAAGATGGAATAGATGACATACCTTGAGGTTGAGGTGGGAATAATGGTGTACTTCCTTCATCACATGTGAGTGATGATGTACTCTCAACTTGAGATGCGGTAGATGGTGTCCCTACATGTTTACTTGTGGTAGAGGACGTGTATCCAACTATGGTAATCAAATCTCTCATAGAACGAAGTTTTTGAATTTGTTCTCTTTGTGATGGTTGCGGTTCCTCTTCAATTGGCATGTCTTCATTTATCATGTCCAATTTCCTCTTCTCACAAATTTCCCTCATAGTCATAGCTTTCTTTGCATTCTTAGCTTCTATCTCTTCCTGTGTTGGTTTAATTCTTGATCATTTCCTCATCATGATGCAGAATTTGTCTGTAGCATGATAAAGAGACCAATATTAGTTTCTAAGAAATGAATCCATACAAATAACTAAAATATATGTCATTCAACCCTTCATAGTAAATGTACATACACTCATCATGTAAAAGAGTAAATGCCACTCAACCAAAATAGGTACAAAGCATACAAAGCAAATTATTATAGCCATACAAAGCATTATGGCACAATGTTATTGTATAAATACAAAGCATTATGGTACAAAGTTCACTTTAGTCCTAGATGAGGATAAGGTTAAAGGAGAGTCACCTATTGAGGCTTGTGAAGGAATAGACAACAATTAATGAGTGTAGACTTGAGTAAGGGTTTAGAATGGTTGTATCTTCTAAGTTCTTGAGGGGTAAGAAGACCTCTAGTAACCTTGTTAGGTTTTGAAGTATTGAAGACCCTCTTTGTTCCTTTCTATAGGGAGATTTCTTGAGAGGAAAGCTTATGAAATTTAGAGTATTGAATGGTATATAGTCGATCAAGGTAACCACCATCATGTGCTAACAAAGGAAATTTAGGAAATTTTGAAATATTATTGTGTCATGTGCATACAAATCATCATGAAAAGGTGCATAAGGAATGTCCTAGCCCAAGATATGTGCATACAAATCATCATGTCATGTGCATATTTGTATGATCTTGGCACCTATTCATTTGTATTTTAACTTGTTAATATGACAAGATAATAGTGGGATTGTATTTTTATTATTTTCTAAGGATTTATTCTTGTATAGTTTGGCATCATGGTATATTAAGGTCTATTTATTACACATAATTGTTAAAGAGCCCAAGTGTAGAAAATATACATGGCATCATGTGAGATTGTAGGCTGCTTTCTTGATTGGGAATGTGTCTATTTTAATTAATGTTGACCTTTGAGATATCTTTTATTTTGCATACCATGAACTAATTTAAAACATAGTTTATTATATAAACACAAGATATGTATACATAGTATTTTATTATGCATACTGGATACAAGTGATATAAACATGTATGATAAAGCATGATCAAGTAATTCAAATAGAATTAAGGAAAATTTAGAGAACATGCATGTAAAGACTTGACATACCTAAAAAAATGGAGATTTGAATGGAGAGTGTGCCCAATTATGTAGTGTTTTTTTCTTCTTGCATCAAACTCCTCAACAATTTGAGTTTTTCACCACTTTCTTCCTTTTCAAAGTTAAATTGAATAACACTAAAATATAATTAGTAACAACAATACTATTAACCAATCTATTGTGTTAACTTCCCAAAATTGAGTCATAATTAACATTGCAACAATACAAAAATTGAAACTTGAATAGATATATATCAAATTTGATGTGAAAACTATGTTATTTCCTCCTTCTCAAGTTGGCAAAGAAAAAAAGGTGGTGGAAAGATCATGCAAAGGTGGTATAATGTGTAAAATGTGCATGTGAACTTCTGAACAACATGAAAACACTTCTTTTTTGTCATAACATGTGCATAATCAGCATGAAAATAGACCATGTGGGCCTAGATCACGGGGGTCCATATTTTTTACCATTTCTATAGTAGGAAAAAATGTGAGCACTTTATAATGCGCTCACGTTTTGTCCTACTATAGATTGATCCATAAATATTTGTGCCTAACTCACCTTTGATAACACCTTTACAATATCTCACCTCTAGTTCCATTAGCTCATGTTCTATCTCTCACCTCTCTATATATCACTTATCTCTCCCCCTCACCTCTCTACCTCTCCCCTCTCTATGTCTCTCAGTCACTCCTTGTCTACCTCTCCATCCATCCTTAGCCATCTAGGTCTCACTTATCCGTAAACCCTAAAGCCTCAACCGTCAACCCTTAAACCTTAAATCCTAAACCTTCTCCCTAAGTCCTCAACACTTTACCTTAAACCCTATTCCCTCAACCATAAATCCTAATCCCTCAACCCTAAACCCTACACCCTATCACTAAACCCTAATCCCTTAACCCTTATCCCTAAAGCCTCAACCCTCAATCCTTAAACCTTCAACCCTACACCCTATCCCTAATCCCTATACCCTCAACACTCTACTTTCTCCCTAATCCCTCGACCCTTAACCCTATCCCTAAACCCTCAACCCTCAACATCAATCCCTAATCCCTCAACCCTCAATTCTAATCCCTCAACCCTCAACCCTATCCCTAAACCCTCAACACTATACCTTAAACCTTAATCCCTCAATCCTAAACCCTAAACCCTATCCCTAAACCTTAAACCCTAATCACTTACCCCTAAAACCTCCAACTCTATCCCTAATCTCTATACCCTCACCACTCTACTTTAACCCTAATCCTTCGACCCTCAACCCTATCCCTAAACCCTCAACCCTAAAACCTCAACCCTCAACCCTCAACATCAAACCCTAATCCCTCAACCCTTAACTCTAATCCCTCAACCCTTAACCCTATCCCTAAACCCTCAACACTATACCTTAGACCCTAATACCTCAACTGTAAACCCTATACCCTATCCCTAAACTCTAATCCCTCAACCCTCAACCCTAATCCATCATTCATAAACCCTAAATGCTTTTCATGTTCCTAAACCCTCAACGAGAACAATACTATACCTTAAACCCTAATCCCTTATCCCTAAACCCTCCAACTCTATCCCTATCCCTAAAATATCAACCCTCAACCCTCAACGTCAAACCCTAATCCCTCAACCCTTAACTCTAATCCCTCAACCCTCAACCCTATCCCTAAACCCTCAACACTATACCTTAAACCCTAATCCCTCAACCCTAAACCCTAAACCCTATCCCTAAACCCTAACCCTCAATCCTCAACCCTAATCCATCATCCTTAAACCCTAAACACTATCCCTATTCCTAAAACCCTCAATGGCCTCGATACTATACCTTAAACCCTACTCCCTTATCCCTAAACCCTCCAACCCTATCCCTAATCCCTATACCCTCGACACTCTACTTTAACCCTAATCCTTCAACCCTCAACCCTATCCCTAAACCCTCAACCATAAAACCTCAACCCTTAACCCTCAACGTCAAACCATAATCCATCAACCCTTAACTCTAATCCCTCAACCCTCACACCTATCCCTAAACCCTCAACACTATACCTTAAACTCTCATCCCTAAACCCTAAACCCTAAACCCTATCCCTAAACCCTAATCTCTCAACCCTCAACACTTAACCCTAACCCATCATCCCTAAACCCTAAACGCTATCCCTATTTCTAAACCCTCAATGGGCTAGATACTATATCTTAAACCCTAATCCCTTATACCTAAACCCTCGAAACCTATCCCTAATCCCTATATCTTTGACCCTCAACCCTATCACTAAACCCTCAACACTCAATGTCAAACCCTAATCCCTCAACCCTTACCTCTAATCCCTCAATCCTCAACCCTATTCCTAAACCCTCATGACTATAGCTTAAACCCTAATCCCTAATCCCTAAACCCTAATGCATCATCCCTAAATGCTAAACATTGTACCTATTCCTAAATCCTCAACAGGCTCAATACTATACTTTAAACCCTAATCCCTTATCCCTAATCCCTATACCCTCGACACTCTACTTTAACCCTAATCCTTCAACCCTCAACCCTGTCCCTAAACTCTCAACCTTAAAACCTCAACCCTTAACCCCCAACTTCAAACCCTAATCCCTCAACTATTAACTCTAATCCCTCAACCCTCAACCTAATCACTAAACCCTCAACCCTAAAACCTCAACCCTTAACCCTCAACATCAAACCCGAATCCCTCAACCCTTATCTCTAATCCCTCAACCCTAAACCCTATCCCTAAACCCTCAACACTATACCTTAAACTATAATCCCTCAACTCTAAACCCTAAACCCTATCACTAAACCCTAATCCCTCAACTCTCAACCCTAATGCCTCAAAACTCAACCCTAATCCCTCATCCCTAAAACCTAAATGCTATCCCTATTCCTAAACCCTCAACGGGCTTGATACTATACCTTAAACCCTAATCCCTTATCGATAGGCTCTCCAACCCTATCCCTAATCCCTATACCTTCGACACTCTACTTTAACTCTAATCCCTTGACCCTCTACCCTATCCCTAAACCCTCAGCCTTGAAACCTCAACCCTTGACTCTAATCCCTCAACCCTAAACCCTCAACACTATACCTTAACTAATGCCTCAACCCTAAAACGTAAACCTTACCCCTAAACCTTAATCCCTCAACCCTCAACCCTAATCCCTTAACCCTCAACCCTAATCCCTCATCCCTATACCCTAAACACTATCCCTATTCCTAAACCCTCAATGAGCTTGATACTATACCTTAAATCCTAATCCTTATCCCTAAACCCTCCAACCCTATCCCTAATCCCTATACCCATGACACTCTACTTTAACCCTAATCTCTTGACCCTCAACACTATCCCTAAACCCTCAACCCTCGAACCTCAACCCTCAACATCAAACCCTAATCCCTCAACTGTTCACCCTAATCCCTCAACCCTAAACCCTCAACACTATACCCTAAACCCTAATGCTTTTGTCTTGGATAGTGAAAATAAAGTCTACAAAAATGTAGTATTTACCATCAACTAGCAAGAGAAAATGTCATCCATTGAAATTAGGAAAGGTCTTTGAAGTGCAACGTAACTCTTTAGATTCATGAGTTGTCCTTGCTTGCATCTCACATCTTGGGCCATATTGTGCCCTGTCAATTCTCTAAGTTTCTAGCTCCATTAGTAAAACTTTCTAGCTGAAGTGAATATACAAATTATATGGCATGTTTTTCTGGCCCATCTGGGGTTCATTATGCAAATAGGTGTACACACTATGAGAAAATCTTTTTGTCAGGTACATCCATAGTGATTAATTAACACTTGAAATTAGAAGGATGATCATTATGACAAAATTATTGCATGGGGTACATCCATAGTGGGTAATGAATGGTTGAAACCAGAACCCCTAGTCAACATTAAGTGAACATTTTTTTATTATGACTTTTTTAAAATATCAACATACTCTCTCCACCTATTTGCTTGAATTTAAGTGGGGCCATAAAAATGTGCACACATCTGCTCCCAATGTATAACTTAGGTGTAATTAAAACCATCAACTAGGTAAAATAAATAACTTTGGCCATAAAAATCAATCAGTCTTTTAAAAATAGATATTAGTAACTATACATTTTAGATACCAGTAACTATACATTTTAGTACCATTTCTTTCTTTATTTTCTATTTTTGATTAACTAATTTTTGTTTGTTTTGGACAAAATATTACAATCCTCATGAAGATCTTTTCTTGTATAATTTTCTCCTTTTATCTTTGGCCTATCTTTTCCCTCCTAGAAGTTCTTTCAGAAGGATCATTATTTTATCTTTTGATTTATATGAACTCTAAACATAAATCTATGTTTCTTCCTATCCACCTACTCAAAGATGCAAACGTCTGCTTCCTTGATATTATTATGACATACAAAATATGCCAACCCCGTACTTACAATAGGTATATTGTTATGAAATAGGAAAATAATCTCTCATTGTTTACTGGCTCTATCCACAAGAACTACTAAACCTTTTTCTCTTGGTAATGTAGAGGACATTCACCTATTTTTGGCAACTCCTACATTCCCAAACTATTACAAAAACTAAGTTATTTTAACCCAATAAATAGCTGATTTCATTGATTTAATACTATACTATTAAAGCTTAGCATTCACACAAATGCAGATATTCATATTATGGAGGACTGCATTATATTAGACTATTCTAGAGATCCCTCAGAAAAATGTGATAACAAAATTACTTTACCTTATGTTATCTTACAATTAAACCCATTATTTTTGACACTCTCCTCTTAATAAAGTAAGAGTAATAAGAATATAAGTCAAAGACTTTGATCCTACTAGTATGCATGGTTGGTTTACATTCCCTGACTTCATTTTCGTTGAATAAAAAGGTTTATCTGATTTGAAAGGTGGGACAGATTTCACTGTCATGTGCTTTCCTAGATGATAGGGTCCATAATGTCTAGGGTTATTCAAAGAAAGACCTATAACAGAATTAAGTTTTTGTTATACCAATCCTCTTGGTAAACCTACAATTCAAATGCCTTTTTTGAAAGTTGAAATAAATTAAATTAGACTTACAATTTTGATTTTCTTCCATTGCTTCAACAACATCATTGTCTTCTTCATCAGAAACCAATTCAATCAGCAACTTGATGCCCATTGGTTGACTTGAATTGCATCCTTTGTTAGAAGAAGGGCATTTTTTATCTATATTAATGTTGTTATTCATAAGCTGAAGAGCATTGATATTTTTCACACCCTGTTCTTTGAAATATCTTAACCTTAAAATATGACTTAAATCTATATTTGAACACAACAAAATCTCCAATCTCCATTCCATGACGATTCACAAAATTTTCCCAACCTTGCCTAAATTCCAATTTATTTATGGTACCCCCTAATTAGACATCCCACTTCTACCCACCTGGGCCTTGTGACACCATATGTTCATCAATATTGTCTATAAACTGTGAAACAAATGTAGGAGGAATGTGCTTCCATAAACACATTACACAATTAGATTTTACAAGTTCTTAATAGTGTACATGAAATAAAAGAATGAAAAATAATGTATAGAGTTACCAGTTTTTGTATAAAGTCTCTAAGCATAACTTTGAAGAAGGAGGCACATGCCCATTAAACCAATTCATTCAACAACTTGTTACCCATAGGTTGACTTGAACTGCATACTCTGTTAGAAGAAGGGCATTTTTTATTTGTATCAATGTTGGTATTCATAAGCTGAAGAGCATTGATCTTTTTCACACACCCTATTCTTTGAAATATCTTAACCTTAAAATATGACTTGGATATGTACTTGAACACAACAAAATCTCCAATCTCCAGCCCATGATGATTCACAAAATTTTCCCAACCCTGCCTAAATTCTAGTTTATTTATGGTACCCCTTAATTGTACATCCCTAAACCCTAATCCCTTCACCCTAAACCCTAATCCCTAATCCCTAAACCATAAACCCTAATCCCTAATTATAATTTATGGTACCCTAATCCCTAAACCGTAAACCCTAATCCCTTATCCCTAAACCATAAACCCTATCCCTAAATCCTCAACCCTCAACACTTAAACCTTAAATCCTAAACCCTATCCCTAAACCCTCAACCCTCAATACTATACCTTAAACCCTAATCCCTCAACCGTAAACTTGCAATCCTAAACCCTATCCCTAATCCCTCTACCCTCAACACTCTACCTTAATCCTAATCCCTCGACCCTAAATCCTAAACACTATTCAACCCTAAATCCTAATCCCTCAAGGTTCTAAACCCTAATCCCTTATCCCTAAACTCTAAATCCTATCCCTAAACCCTCAACCCTTATCCACCCCTCTCCTCCCCTATCTACCTCACCCCCATCTCTACCCTCGACACTATACATACATACATACATATATACATACATACATATAGGCATACATACATACATACATGCTTAATAACCTTGAACATAAAAAAATCCAAGCGGGACATAATGTGAGCACATTATAACACGCTCATGTTATGTCAAACATGACAAACATTGAGCAAACTTTTGCGAAAAGGGAAAAAAAATACAAAATAGAACATAACGCGAATGCATTATAACGTGCTCATAGTATATTTTTCTTTGGGAATCCTAAGCCTTAGGCTTGGGATTTTATTTGGATTTCCAACCCAAAAGGCTTGCAGTGCCTTCCCAATGTCTAGAGACGTATTTTTGCATATTCTATAGGATTTCACATAATTTTGTTCATGCTAACCCTCATATTGACATGTGTTTCAAGGTCAAACAAATCAAACACCTGGGTAATGTTAGGATTTGTCTTATCTATTTAATGATTTAATTTTTTCACATTTTCACAATGTTAAGCCTTTCATCTTTAATTTCTTTTGTTTGTGTCCATTTTTGGGCAAAAACTAGCGTTTAGTCTTTTTTTCATTGTAAATTAACTGTTCATTGAAATTTAAAAAAAAATTACATTTTTAGAAACTAGACCCCATTCTAAACATATTTAAAAAATGATTTTCAATTAGTTTTCAAAATTTATAGCGGTAGCATGGCCAAAATTCTATTTTTCAGGATGTGTCCACTTTAAAAATCCGTAAAAAATCAAATATTCATTAAAAAATTATCAAAAAAATTAGGCATAAACTACATGTTGTTAACTAATTTCTCATTGAAGCAATTTTAAAAATACCAAAAAAAAATTTCACCTTCTGAGGGAGCCAGAAAACATGCTATGTTATGTTTTTTGACAGAAACAACACCAATTTTTGTGGCTCCCTCTTTTGAACCCCTTAATCTATACCATTTTAAAAAAAAAATTAGTAGTTTAGAAAGTAGAGTCGGAGTACTACGAACATTGTTTTGGTTGCATCTCCAAATTTTGAGTGTAACTATACTCAATTTCTCATCCAAGACTAGCATTTCCTAATTTCATAAAAAAAGTGGCCACTTTTGGCCCCCCATCTTCTTGCACTTACCCAGGAGGTTGCAGTTGCATGAGTGGATGGCTATCAAATCGAAGCATAGTAATCTACAAATAGATTGTGGATGTTGATTAGGTTTTAAAAACTTTTGGTTAAAGAAATTATAAGTCTAAAAATTGCAACTTATAAAGAAATTATATATTTGGGATGCCCATACCTTTTTATTATTAATTTTCTTGTATCTCAAGAATGTCATTATTGTGATCGAGTGTGAAGTATCCTTGAATTTGAAAGGCACGGAGAATGAAGATGACTCTTGACTTATCATGGATGTATTTTTTTGTTGTCAATCAAGTTTGTGCCACTAGTGAAGTCAAGCTTGACTATCCTGTTGAAACATGGAAACCCTCTCAAATGTGGGTGATCTATTTCGAGAGGGAATCTCCAAAGTGAGCTGGTTCTCCTTATGATTTCCTAAACTACTGATTTGCAAAGGAAAGGGATGAAAGAATGACTAAAATGCAAAACTAACTCTAAGATTTAATCTAGATGAATTTTTGTCACTCACAAAATAGTTCTTCAAACATAAACTTTCACAATTCCACTAATTGTTTACCCCTAAAATAATTTGCAACAAGGTTTGATTTAAACACAACCTTCAACCAGGGAAAAACTAAAATTTAACAGCACTAAGACATGATAAAGGACCAAAAGTCACAATAAAACATCAAATCAAGACTACCAAACATATAGAGTTGGATAATTTGTCATTCTAGACTGGAAGGAGTACAATGCAATATGAAATAACTGAGCCAACTACCTGTAAACAACTCTGCTTGTCAACAAGAGAGAAGAAACTGGTATCAACTGATTGAGAAAAACTATGTTTTTCTCCGATAAATGCCTCCAAGAGATCTCTCCCCAAAAGAAAGATAAGAAAAATCCCCTAAAAATAGACTCCAAGTCCATTTTTGAGCTACTCAGAAAAGCACAAATAAAAGCTCCTAAAAAGAGTCAAAACTGCCAAATCATGATGTTGAAGGATCTTCTGAGGTGTCCCCACCACAAAGATGCTTTCTTCTACTCATGAAATCTTCAAATCTTGTCCTATATGACTCAAAATAAAACAAATTGAGTGAAATATTTGATTGGTTTTATTAGGCTATGAACTGCCTAAAAATAGTTAAGTTTTAAAAGTAATTTATTAATGATCGCTTTAAATCTAACTTTACAATCCAATGGTAGTTTGATCTATATCCATATTTGATTTTATTTTTGCAATAAATAATACCTGGCTCATAATTTCACCAAATATTTTGCAAGGCATTGCAATTGATTTTCTATAAAAAACATAAAAATGATGAGCATATCACTATATACCTTACAAAATAAATCAAAGCCTTGAAGGCTTAAACACCATGGATCTAATCCCTATACATGCATTAGCCATGTGTCAATATCCTACCACCTCATGTTTGTCTCCATGCCTCACAAAACTCCACCTCACTGCTTATACAAACACCATCTTGTCAAAATCAACCCTTCTCACAATGCCATCACCTTGCATGCATATCTTGTCTTCATATGTTCTTTACCTTTTGACTCTTGACCTTAAGGAAATGCATAAGGTATAAAAGATTCTCTTTGCCCTTTGTAGATCACCATGCATAATGAAGAAGAATCTTCTGGATGCTTAGACCTATTTGCATGTCATGACAAGGTATATACTCGACCATGCATTTGACTAGAAGGTATCTTGACTATCATAAGTTCACCACATAGGAAATAAGGTTTTGAAAAGTTTAAAAATGCATAAGCCTTATCTCGTCATGATACCTATCACTTTTAACTTAGCAAAATCAAAGGAAACATGTGATATGTTGTCAGCCTTTCCATTTCATTGTCAATAGGAACCATCAGTTGTCAAGTGTTGACCATGACGCATTTGGATAAGGTAATGATGTTTTGTATTTGCAAAATCAAAAAATGAAAAAAATGAAGAAAGACTCCATTGAACAAAACAAAGAAGTAAATCCTAAAACCTATCTCATTTCATTTTGCATTCTTTTCTTTTTGGATTTGTAACTTCATGATGGCCGACTTGGGGTTTTAGTTTTCTGGTTTTCTCCTCCATTTACTTGGCTTCAATGGTCAAAACGTAGCATCTTCTATGTTGAAACTGAGCCTGGAACAAGGTAAATGTGGTATACAAGTTTTTTTTACTATTATTTTACTATCTCTATAGCTGTTGTTCCCTTTAATGGCTACGGCCATGATGACTCTTTTCTTCTCTGCAAACTTTAATAGCTCTTCTTTGATTTCTCTGTGTTTTTCTCTTGTAACTGTGACAAAAATTATATAAACCCTTAAAAGTGAGGCCACGGCCATGCTTCTTCTTCCTCTGCAAATGAAAATGGTGAGTCTCTTGGCTCTATTATTTCTATATACTCTTTAACATTTGTAACTTGAAGGAGATAAGCATTTCTATATAAAAACTAAAATGGGTATCTTGTTTTCTCTATAGAAAAATAAACCTCCTCTCTATTATGGCCGTGCCTATAGATGCATTACATTATTTCTTCTTGACTTTAAATGCAAAATAGGAAGAGGCTTTTGAAAATTTCTGACAAGGGTTTTGTGATTTTTGTGCATAATGAATTTCAATGGCCATGGCCATGCCCTACTCTGCTCTTCATAGTTATCTTTCAACTAGAAGACAGAAAAAAATGAAATAAGGGTTTGAATACATGAAATGGGTATTTCATTTTGCATATACCAAACTTCCTCCTTAGTATGGCTATGACATTTTATTGCCTCATGTACATGTCTTTTATCTGAAAAATGCAAAATATGTGAGGGTTTTACAAAATATTCATATGGGTTTTTTTATCTCTCTAAACAATGAGCTTCTCTCTTGATGTATGCATATGCTGCTGTAGCTAACTATCACAACAATCTTTATGACTCTTTCTATCCCTTTTCTATCTACTGCAACAGTGTAAAACTTAACAAGCAATTTGGCAACTCATTCACAATAAAAAGTGGTAAATATTTGTTCTATTCTAATGAGTTATCTTGGCTGCTTTACTTGACTGTTGGAAGTCATATGTTAATGGATGTCAAAAGTATTGGGACAACCACTAATGATGAGCCTTTATTGTTCCTTTTGAGTAGTATGAATATGACCTCACAAGGACTGCTCCCTCATTTGTATCTAACTATCATGCTTTTGTATTTTCTTTCATCTCTATCAAGCTCCTTGGGATCCATTGTGACTGCACCTTTCTAAACAAATCCTTAGACCATATATAGTAACTATACATAAGTATTTCTTTTATGTATTATTACATGCTTCTCATTATCCTTAAGGGTTTGGAGTTATGATCACTCTACCGTAGACTAGAATTCACTATTTGGACTTTTAATATCATGTCCTTTGTGGACTATTTGGTTTGGAGCTCTCCCACTATCCTCCATGACCTATCTCTTACTATGAATCAAAGGTCATATGATGCAGATACATAGTGTGAAAGAAAAAACTTCATAAAAAGCATGTGCATACTCTTTTTAATTTACCTAACCTATTTATTGGTACTGCAGTACTAGTTATGGTCATTGCAATGGCTACCTTCAGTGATTGATTTTACACTCCTTATCTATCATACACGACCTTTGTTTGACTGTCTTATTTACTTAGGTCTTGAACATGCCTATCTTTTCTAATTGTCACAAATTGTTTACTGTCTCATGCTTGGTAATCTCTTTATATTGACTTTCATACGCTTGGCTTGCGTTCCTTCATGAAGAGAAAACTTTATGCTTCCACTTTTCTATACATCTAAGGTGTGTGCATGTTACAGCTATCCATCCATGTAAGGATTGTATCTTCTTTAGTTTCACTTGATTGTCCCCCTTGACATACCACTGCTCTTTGTCATGTAGGCTGACTTGTATGTTTTCATATATGAAACTACTCATTGTTTATTTATGACAGCCATAACAAAGGTTCTTTCATATGCTCCTCCATTGCAATTTGTATGTTTATTTTCATAGCTGCATTTCTGCATTCAGCATGTTGGTAAGTTGATATGTCTGAAATAGTAATCTCTTTGTTATCTATAATGAGGCATTTTGAATATGTTTGATCTAATTTAATCAAACTATTATAAAAAAGAACATAATTTATAGGAGCAACTTCTCCTTTTCATCTTTATCATGATGACTCACTCTTCTGCAAGTTGATTCTTATGATGCATGATATTGCTTTGAATGATGCATCATGTTTTTTCATTCTTATATCATTTTCAAATAAATAGAAAAGTGAAACATGCCAGACTCAACCCTTTTTCGAGCCACATTTTCCCCACATGTTCTATTGTTTTCAAATTAGCAACATCACTTTTCCTATACCTACACAGTGACCAAACAAGTTAGCATGAAAATATACCTTATGGAGTGGAATGATCCTCCTCATGATGTTCTGATTTATGGCACATGCCTGATTTGATTCTTTCATATGAAATGCATGATGTGGCAAGTTGATATGTCTGTTTGATAAAAGCATATGATAGTGTTAAATATCTAGAGCTCTTATAGGACTTTCCCAAATTTACTGCAGTTTCACTTGATATGACTAGAGCTGAAGATGAAGATATGAAGATCAACCATCAACAAAGGACATCAACCTTGCTTTTAGGCAATGATGGATATTTAATATTCTCATGTGTTCTTTCTATTTCCTTTTATCATTAGATCTATAGCTTGCATATGTCTACATTGCTTAGTTTAGTCACTCCCATGGCTTGTGTAGGACACATTTAAAAACTTTTTTTAAATATGATCAGTTAATTTACCTTATGCACTTGATTTATGTAGTGTTTCTTT
Source organism: Cunninghamia lanceolata (assembly GCA_027924645.1). Taxonomy (NCBI): domain Eukaryota; kingdom Viridiplantae; phylum Streptophyta; class Pinopsida; order Cupressales; family Cupressaceae; genus Cunninghamia; species Cunninghamia lanceolata. The sequence continues at coordinate 7,945,257 of BSBN01001107.1, read as the reverse complement.
TTCAATCAATGCATAGGATAGAGTAACTAAAACTAATGTATGTCCCAAATATGTTATTAAATGATAGTTCAAATGAATATCTTTCTTTCACACTAAAATATGATCACTTAAATAATCAAATTGTCTTATAACTTTTGAAAGATATAAATAGTTAGATCAACTATCTCTCATTGACTGTTTGATTTCTTGACATGGACATTCACTTGTCATGATGATTTGATAGTCCTGATTGGACTATTGGATTATCATGACAACCGATCATTGTTTTCATCTTGTCAAGACATCAAATATTCACTGATTGCAATAACTTAAAGAAAAAAAATTTACTCCTTTTGAAACAACTGAGCTCCATTTAACACTGAAACATAATAACTATGCAACTAACTCATAATAGAAGAATATCAAACCTCACTCAAAAAATGATAATGTCACATCTGCTCATCCAATTTTGAGTAGTGGTAAAAAATGGTAACATTTCTGGCAACTTCTGCTATATGCTTGCCTACTAAGCATTTGATTAGTTGCCTTGAACATCCATTGAGCATTGAGTCATACTTTGTCCTTCTCAGAAACTCAGGAAACACTGCAATTCATCTTTCCTTTTAGTCCAAACAACATTAGAAAACTAAAAACAAACTCAACTAAAAGCAACTAATAGGCTTTGGTGGCCAAACACAAATGCTGAAAACAAAACTAACTAAAGAGAAATGTGTGTTGAGTACTTATTGACTGAAACACTAACCTAACCCTACTCTAACCAGCCAAAGTGGCTGATCAGACAATACCATTCACTAATTGGGTGAAATAACTGCCTTTTCTTTGCAATCTGCAATACTCCATAAACTTGTGAATTGTCCAAAAGAAGTTGAATAAAAACAAACAACCAAGAAATTGCTGCGACACCTCTCTGATTAGGATCATGCAATTACTCACCCATCTAACTTGTTTAGTAAGCTGATCAAGTAAGTTAGTCGGCTGATTGAACTCAACTTGATACTCTCTTAGATGATCTGAAGGGTAAGTGTTAGATCATGATGGACCAAATAGTGGCAATGGAGAAAAAACTTGCTAGATGAAAAAGTACAAACATTTAGACTGATATTCAGATTTGGATGGAAAGGGTGTTAATATTTCTGGCTCAAATATAGATTCCCTCCAAAAATTCTTTGGCATTACCTCATATTTAGGCAAGTAGGTGTTCTAAAACTTACCAAAGAAACTTGTAAAACCACCCATTTAGTGTTATCCTAAAAATTTTCACAATTTCATCCTTGAAGCTGACAAACCTTTTTGTAACTAAATTTAATCAAATGAAAAAGGTTTATAGAGGAAGATATTAGGATTCTAAAAATATAATATATGCCTCATAATAGTTTTGATAGGTAATTATTATTAATTTTCTACATATACTATGTCTGATTTCCTGATAGATATACATATTGAAAAACATCCATAACTTTCAACATATTAATCCTTTTTTAAATCGAAAAGATGCGTCACATTCTAGGATTTATTGGATATTCATTAAAATTTAAAATTTTTGATTTTAATATATTTTTGACCAAGTTAGGTTGGCTGGAAAATTAATTTTTAATATTTTAAAAAAGTCATAGTAAAAAAATTATAAATAATTATTTATTTACTTAAAATATTCAAAAAAATATGCGTCACATCCGCTCATGTGTCCTTTACTTAAATCTAAATCATGGAGGAAAAATATTATCTCTTTCTCATACTTAGGTTGGTTGGAATAATACATACTTTTTACGTTTTTCTAAAAATTTCAGTAGTGGTTCATTGAAATATCCAATTTTCAACAAACTATTTTTAATATTTTCAAAAAAAAGGAGTAGCCAATAAATTACATTCAATTTTTTACAACTTTTATTCTTGTCCTATTTCTAGATTGTGTAGATATCTCATTTAATTTTTGACATGAAGTTACTCAAGTCTATTTTTCACATTTACATTGCCACTTAGGGGTAGTGTTTGGCCCATCATGATTCTGCACACACCCTAAACTAGTGTTGTTATGAGGTTGTTCCTTCTTAGTGGATGCCAACCTAGCCAGATATCTATTGGGGCATCCTCTTGAAGGCTTGGGTCTGGAAACAACAACATTATCTATGCTTTGCATGATAGCCTTCCATGTGGCTTCTTCCTCTTCAGTTAATGGATCATCCTCCTCGGTCAAGGTCGCTAATAGCTCATCAAAATTTTAAAAACTTAAAACATTCTTAGCAAGAGATACACTCTGCTCAAAATACTCATTATGACCTAAGGAAATACATTCCAAGACAAAAGTCTCTTTAGCAAATGAAGGCAATAATGAGCTAACCTCTCTATCAATCTGTACTTGTAATTCATCTATGCCACAGAGAGGTAGTCCTTCCCAGTGAAGAGTATGTTGTTTGCTGATATGCTCCATAACCAATGGCTCATTTGAGAGTACAGTCACCTCCTCTTTTTTTTGTTCAAGGTAACCATCTTCAACCAATGCTGGCATGACATCTAAATGTGAGCAACAAAGCTCAATTTCTACTTGAAATAAATCATCTTCAAGTTCTTGATCAGTTAAATCGAGGTTGTTTTCACCAATATGCCCTTAGATCAACACCATATCAAAATGGTCCTCATCACTATGATGGTCAAAACGTGGTATAGCTATGCCATTCTCACTTCCATGCACAAAGTTAGGGAGCTCATCAAAAAGGTTAGCTAAAAACTGATGTTCAACACCCTCTCGTTGCATATTATCCAAACTCATAACAGGAACCTGAAGTAATTTTTTTTATTTTCTGATGGAAAAAAGATGATGTCTACCTCATAATAGCTTCCATTCAGTCTACTGGGCTCCAAAATAGATTCTTCTTTATTTCCCTCTTCTTGATCTGAGATGCTATTATCATGTTGCTGATCTTTGCTCATCAATTCCTTGGAATGTTGTGGACTCTCCTACTGCTCCAAAATTGCTATCTCTAGTATGAGCATGTTCTCTTCCTCTGATTCAATGAAATTAGGCAATTGATCGAACAAGGTCACAGACTCTTCCTCATGATCTGGTGTCTTCTTAGATGATATTTGGGCTTTCAATCATTGCACTTGAAGGCCTTCACCTTGTGAGTTCTACACCCTGCTTTCATGGATCTTATGAACAGCATCAGAAATTTTTTGAAATGACTCAAATTTCAAAGGGTTTAGTATTAGATTTGAATCAACCCACTCTACACAAATAGTAGCAGCCTTTTCATGTGAATCAACCTCTTACACTACATGAGTATTTTATGGCTTGATCTTCTATTGCTCTAACCGATACTGCTCCATGGCTTTATGCAGTAAATTTACCTTCCTAGATTCCTTCATAGTGATTGAGTCATGTTGTAAGACAATAGGTCCATCCTTACAAAGGCGAATAGTGATAAGACAATCAGATTTGTCTGGTTGGGAAACTTCAGGGTTCTCTTGGATTTATTAGAATGGAGACTCTTCAAGTGGCTGATCTATAATTGTACCAGGTCGAACATGGTTATTTTTCTCAACTTGCAAGGGGTGAGGGTTTCTGAAACTGGGTACTTTAAACTTATTAGGCTGCCTTGTGGAATGAAGAACTTCATTTTGCCTAAAACCTAGGGTTTCAACTTTAGGGGCACTAAGAGGTTTATCTTGTCTAAAAATCAGAAAGCTATACTTATGTACCTCTTCTTGAGAACGTTGTTCTGGTACAGAAGGGGTTGCTTGGGCTTGAGAAAGAAAGAGCTTTTTTTGTGCAGCTACCTCTCTCTCAAGATTCTCTTCAAATTGTCTCTTTTATGTCTCCTACTCCTGATCAAAAATAGAGATCTCACAGGGTGGCTACTCTGGGTGTTGATGGTAAACTTGGTGATTCAACTCGTGCAACTACAAATAAGATTCTTCATACTACCTTTCTTAAAATCCCCTTTATTGTTGGTATATATAAATCTTCATGCTTGCAATTTCCTGCTCATACTGTGCTCTTTGTGCTTCTAACTTCTACTCATGCAGATAGGCTTGGTAAGATAGTTCCACCTAGTGTTGTTTATACTCCCATTTCCTCTCAATCTCCTCCATCTACCTATTAAAGTCTCACAAAATGTCTCTCACCATGTCATTAAACTCTTTAATTCTAGACTGGTAAGAAGGCTGACTAGGAGATTGGGTAGGAGTAGGCATGAGGTAAGCATCTTGAATGTTTGGGCTAAAACCAACATTATGACTACTTGTATACGGCTAGTAAGGAAGCTGAGCAGGGGTGGGTGGGTAGCAATTATACTATGCATGTTGATTTTGAAGAGCCATAGAATTGGAAACAATAGCTTGATTAATCTGATATGCCTAATAAGGGGCCCTATGGATAGCATTTTCATAGTATGTGGGTGGATATTCATACTACCTACAAAAATATGACATTTTTATTCATATGAAATCTAGAAAATAGAATGAATAGATAAATTTTATAACATACCAGCACTTGATCATATTGAAACCAGTAGATTCAAACTCAAACTTGCCAACTATACTTGTCGGAAGCCTTCGAAGGCTAGAACACTAATGTGTATACTAGAACAATAGCTTGAAGATTGAAAAAGTTCTCTGAAAATGCTTTTAGAGTCCCACCAGGTGTGCCAAAAACTATTCTCAATCAGGATTGTGCCACTAGTCAAGTCAAGCTTGATTATCCTATTGAAACATGGAAACCCTCTCAGATGTGGGTGATCTATTTCGAGAGGGAATCTCCAAAGTGAGTTGGTTCTCCTTATGATTTCCTAAACTACTGATTTATGGAGGAAAGGGATGAAAGAATAACTGAAATGCAAAACTAACTCTAAGATTTAATCTAAATGAATTTTTGTCACTCACAAAATAGTTCTTCAGACATAAACTTTCACAATTTGACTAATTGTTTACCCCTAAAATAATTTGCAACAAGGTTTGATTCAAACACAAACTATAACTAGGGAAAAACTATAATTTAACAATACCAAGACATGATAAAGGACCAAAAGTCACAATAAAACATCAAATCAAGATTGCCAAATGTATATAATAGGATAATTTGTCATTCTAAACTGGAAGGAGTACAACGCAATATGAAATAACTGAGCAAACTACTTGTAAACAACTCTGCTTGTCAACAAGAGAGAAGAAACTAGTATCAACTGACTGAGAAAAACTATGTTTTTCTCCTACAAATGCCTCTAAGATATCTCTCCCCAAAATAAAGCTAAAAAAAATCCCCTAAAAATAGACTCCAAGTGCATTTTTGAGCTACTCAGAAAAGCACAAATAAAAGGTCCTAAAAAGTGTCAAAACTTCCAAATCATGATGCCAAAGGATCTTCTGAGGTGTCCCCACCACAAAGATGCTTTCTTCTACTCGTGAAATCTTCAAATCTTCTCCTATATGACTCAAAATAAAACAAATAAATAGAAATATCTGATTGGTTTTGTTAGCCTATGAACTGCCTAAAAATAGTTAAGTTTTAAAAGTAATTTATTAATGATGGCTTTAAATCTAACTTTACAATGCAATGGCATTTTGATCTATATCCATATTCAATTTGATTTTTGTAATTAATAATACCTAGCTCATAATTTCACCAAATATTTTAAAAGGCATTGCAATTGATTTTCTATAAAAATCATAAAAATGATGAGCATATCACTATATACTTTGCAAAATAAATCAAATCCTTGAAGGCTTAAACACCATGGCTGTAATCCCTTTACATCCATTATCCATGTTTCAATATTCTACCACCTCATCTTTGTCTCAATGCCTCACAAAATGCCACCTCACTACTTATACAAACACCATCCTGTCAAAATCAACCCTTCTCACAATGCCATCACCTTGCATACATATCTTGTCTTCATATGTTCTTTTACCTTTTGACTCTTGACCTTAAGGAAATGCATAAGGTATAAAAGATTCCCTTTGCCCTTTGTAGATCACCATGCATAATGAAGAAGAATCTTTTGGATGCTTTGACCTGTTTGCATGTGATGACAAGGCATATACTTGACCATGCATTTGACTAGAAGGTTTCTTGACTACCATAAGTTGACCACATAGGAAATAAGGTTTTGAAAAGTTTAAAAAGGCATAATCCTTATCTCTTTGTGATACTGACCACTTTTGACTTACCAAAATCAAAGGGAATATGTGATATGTTGTCGGCCTTTCCTAAAATGAAGAAAGACTCCATTGAACAAAACAAAGAAGTAAATCCTAAAAGCTATCTCATTTCATTTTGCATTCTTTTCTTTTCAGATCTACAACCTCATGATGGCCGACTTGGGGTTTCAATTTTCTGGTTTTCTCCTGCATTTACTTGGCTTCAATGGTTGAAACGTAGCATCTTCTGTGTTGAAACAGAGCCTGGAACAACATAAACATGGCATACAAGTTGTTTCGACTGGTATTTTACTATATATGTAGCTGTTGTTTCCTTTAATGGTCGCGGCCATGATGACTCTTTTCTTCTCTGCAAACTTTAAAAACTCTTCTTTGATTTCTCTGTGTTTTTCTCTTGCAACTGTGACAAAAAATTGATAAACCTTCAAAAGTGAGGCCGCGGCCATGCTTCTTCTTCCTCTACAAATGAAAATGGTGAGTCTCCTGGCTCTATTATTTCTATATACTCTTTGACATTTGCAACTTGATGGAGATAAGGGTTTCTCTGTAAAAAGTAAAATGGGTATCTTGTTTTCTCTATAGAAAAAAAAACCTCCTCTTTGTTACAGCCATCCCTATAGATACATTACATTATTTCTTCTTGGCTGTAAATGCAAAATAGGAAGATGGTTTTGAAAAATTATGATAAGGGTTTTGTGATTTTTGTCCATAATGAACTTCAATGGCCATGACTATGCTCCACTCTACTCTCTGTAGTTATCTTTCAACTAGAAGACAAAACAGAATGAGATAAGGGTTTGAAAAATTGAAATGGGTATTTCGTTTTGTATATACTGAACTTCCTCCTTAGCATGGCTGTGGCATTTTATTGCCTCCTATACATGTCTTTTTTATTTGCAAAATGTAAAATATGTGAGGGTTTTACAAAATATTCATACGGGTTTTTTTTATTTCTCTAAGCAATGAGCTTCTCTCTTGATGTATGCATATGCTACTATAGCTAACTATCACAACAATCTTTATGACTATTTTTGTCCCTTTTCTATTCATTGTAACAGCCTAGAACTTAACAAGCAATCTGGCAACTCATTCACAATAAAAAGTGGTAAATATTTGTTCTATTCTAATGAGTTATCTTGGTTGCTTTACTTGACTATTGGAAGTCATATGTTAATGACTATCAAAAGTATTGGAACAATCACTAAGGATGACCCTTTATTGATTCCTTTTGAGTAGTATGAAAATGACCTCACAAGAACTGCTCCCTCATTTGTATCTAACTGTCATGCTTTTGTATTTGCTTTCATCTCTATCAAGCTCCTTGGGATCCATTGTGACTGCACCTTTCTAAACAAAGCCTTAGACCATATCTAGTAGCTATACATAAGTATTACTTTTATGTATTATTACCTGCTTCTCATTATCCTTAAGGGTTTGGAATTATAATCACTCTACCACAACCTATCATGTCTTCTCACTATTTGGACTTTTAATATCACATCCTTCGTGGACTATTTGGTTTAGAGCTCTCCCACTGTCCTCCATGAGCTATCTCTTACTATGAATCAAAGGTCATATGATGCAAATACATTGTGTGAAAGAAAAAACCTCATAAAAAAAAATATTTACCCTTTTTAATTTACTTGACCTATGTATTGCTACTGCAGTAGTTATGGTCATTGCAATGGCTGCCTTCAGTTATTGATTTTACACTGCTTATCTATCATACACAAAGTTTGTTTGATTGTCTTGTTTACTCAGTGTCTTGAACATGGCTGTCTTTTCTAATCGTCTCATCTTCTTTATTGTCTCATGCCTAGGGAATTCTTTATGTTGTATTTCATATGCTTGGCTTGAGTGCCTTCATGAAGAGAAAACTTTATGCTTCTACTTTTGTGTCCATTTGAGGTGTGTGCATGTTGCAGCTATCCATCCATGTAAGGACTGTATCTTCTTTAGTTTCACTTGACTATCCCCCTTGACATACCACTACTCTTTGTCATGCCAGCTGACTTGTATGTTCTTATTTATGAAACTACTCTTTGTTTATTCATGACATCCATAACAAAGGTTCATTCATATTCTCCTCCATTAGAATTTGTATGTTTTTTTCATAGCTGCATTTTGTATTCAGCATGTTGGCAAGTTGATATGTCTGAAACACTGATTTCTTTATGATCTGTAATGAGGCAATTTGAATATGTCTAATCTGATTTAATCAAACTATTATCAAAGTGAACATAGTTTATAGGAGCAACTACTCCTTTTCATCTTTATCATGATGACTCACTCTTCTGCAGGTTAACTCTTATGATGCACGATATTGCTTTGAATGATGCATCCTATTTTTTCATTTTGATATCCTTTTCAAATGATTAGAAAAATAAAACATGTTGGGCTCAACACTTGTGGGGGGCACATTTTCCCCACATGTTATAATGTCTTCAAATCAACAACATCACTTTTCCTATATCTGCACCTTGAATAAACAAGTTAGCATGAAAATATACCTTATGGAGTTGATTGATCCTCCTCATGATGTTTTGATTTATGGCCCACATGTTTGATTTTATTCTTTCATATGAAATGCATGATGTGACAAGTTGATATGTCTATTTGATAAAAGCATATGATAGTGTTAAATATCTAGAGATCTTACCAGACTTTCCCAATTTTTTTGCCAGTTCACTTGATATGACTAGAGATGAAGATGCAGATATAAAGATCAACCATCAACAAAGGACATCAACCATGCTTTCAGGAAATGATGGATATTTAATATTATCATGTGTTCTTTCTATTTCCTTTTATCATCAGATCTATAGGTTGCATATGTCTGCATTGCTTAGTTTAGTCACTCCCACAACTTGTGTGGGACACATTTAAACACTTCTTTTAAATATGATCAGTTAATTTACCTTATGCACTTGATTTATTTAATTTTTTTTTTTCAATCAATGCATAGGATAGAGCAACTAGAACTGATATATGTCCCAAATATGTTATGAAATGATAGTTCAAATGAATACATTTGTTTCACACTAAAATATGTTCACTTGAATAATCAAATTGTCTTATAGCTTTTGAAAGATATAAATAGTTAGATCAACTGTCTCTCATTGACTATTTGATTTCTTGACATGGACATTCACTTGTCATGATGATTTGACAATCCTGATTGGACTATTGGATTATCATGACAATTGATCATTGTTTTCATCTTGTCAAGACATCAAATATTCACTAATTGTAATAACTTAAAAGTTTTCTTTTACTTCTTTTGAAACAACTAAACTGCATTTAACACTAAAACATAATAACTATGCAACTAACTCATAATAGAAGAATATCAAACCTCACTCAAAAAATGGCAATGTCACGTTTAATCAGCCTATTTTGAGTTGTGATAAAAAATGGTAACATTTTTCACAACTGATTTGTTGAATCTTTGAAAGGAAGTGATTGAAAATAACACTAAAACATAATAACTATGCAACTAACTCATAATAGAAGAGTATCAACCCTCACTAAAAAAATGACAATGTCACATCTACTCAACCAATTTTGAGCTGTGGTAAAAAATGGTAACATTTTTCATAACTGATTTGTTGAAGCTCTGAAAGGAAGTGATTGAAAAATTTCCTTTTAAGAGAGCACTGAAAACTTATCTTCTTATCTATTATTATTATGCATTTGAGATTATGTGTATGTGTGTAGACATTTTCCTTCTTGCATTTGTTGTAGTGAGTAGTTTCATATTTTAGTTCCCCGAAGTTGAAGAATGTGTAATTGCATAGTGGACAAGTCAGCTGGAATGAAATGGAAAAAACATTTGTAACTTTCAATTTTCTGTACACCTAGCAATAATAAAATAAAGCATAAAAGCATGACATATTTGTAGGTTGAGGGAAAATAGTACATGAAAAAGTTGAATTGTAAATAATAAAAATTTAGTAATGTGTATATTTTATCAAAAATAGAGTTAAATATTTCAACTTAGAACCTACTAAATAATGAATATAATTATAAAGAAAAAGATAAAAAAGGTAAGAGAAGACAAACTACCTAGTATGTTGTTAGGAGCAGATTTTGAAGGTGAGTCAATGTTGGCTTATTTGATAGAGGAGCAATATAAGTTGACTGACAGGTGCAAAGAATGCGGTCTTTTTCATCAAACTGCTTGATAATATATTTGAACAACATGAACAGAAATTCTATTCATAGGATGTGTTCTTTAATGAAGGAAAATTGTTCCTTCAAGATTGGGTGCAATTGCATCTGTTACAATTCAAAAAATTAATTTGTGATAGAATATTAAGGAGGTAATTTTTAAGAAAATCAAATTTTTAATATATACAAAATGGAAAAATAAATTTGTTTAATACCCATGCCTTGTCATATTCTATCCCTGCATCTTTAATGTCCAATGAAAATTGGAAATTTGTTTGTTTGGAAGATAGTAAAATTTTGCCAATAGTCCCAACTATATAATTTGCAGTACATTCCAACATCATTTTAATAGTTGTACTTGATATAAATGAGTATTATTGACAAATACGAGAGATGTTTTTTATAACAATTGATTGGGTCAACAATAGAATAGATTCACAATCACCATGATCATATTCTATTTTAGGTGCAATTATGAAACCGGTAATACAGATACTTGCTCCTGGGGAAATCTTATTTTCAAATATTTGAACCAGATTTCTAGTCAAATTGATAATTATCGTCATTTCTACTTTTTGATCAGTCAAATCAGCATAGAAGACCTCAAATGTGTTTTTGATTTGTCTAAATGAGTTCGATACATGACAATGAATTCAACTTAAAAAAACATCTCCAAATTTATGTCTTCCATGGAAAGTATTTTGGGAGGCTCTTTTTTGGACCTATAAAGGAATGAAACATAATAAATTTCAAATAATAAATATAAATGTTCTAAAAGGTTTTGTTATAAATTAATACTCGCATCTTCACTTGTTCCTAGTGGACAATGGTTCTGTTCTTTTCTACTCTTTTGTTATTTGTCATTTGTACTCCAAAATAGTAAACAAAGTGTGTTAATGAGATAGTAGGTTTGATATAAATATTATAAAACAAATAAATTTGACTAAAGAAATTCTGGGGGAATTTTATGATTTTACCGAATAAGTAAGAAGTGAATGTAGTTGATAATTTATAGAAGTGGTTGCATGATTTCCAAATATATAACAATTTTCTAAATATAATTTAGTAAAGGGATATAATTGAATAAATTGTAAATTCTTTTGTAATTCCAAATCATATATAAATATAAGTTTTTATAGTTCATACACTGATGTTGTTATGAGAATGATTTATAATGGCTAGTAGTTTTTCTTTAATTTTTTTTTTTCATATATCAAGTAGAAGATAATTGGTGTCATGATCATTCCAATATGTGTCGATTTTGATGATTTTGTATTTTACTTTGTTAATATTTGACCAAACATGGTCAATGAGTGACATTTGTAAAAGATTGTTTTTGTCAAGTAGGAAATCTATATTCTTGTTGTTGAGAAATCTTTCTAATCTATTTGTTTCAGCATTTTTTTGTTCCATATTGATATTGAAATCACTAAGAATAAGTATATTGTCAGTAAGGTGCATTTCAAGAATTGTCTGGTCAATTATATTGATAATTGTAGACACTTTTATAGTTGGTCATGCATATAAATTTATTATTGTAATTTCAAAGTTGTTAACAAGAATGGTTGCTAAAATAACTTCTATGTTATTAGTTTTCTAAAGACTGGACTATCAAATGCACATTTTGTTTTTTACCCATATTCTAAATCCATAGTTATTGTACATGGAAAGAGATTGGAAATTTTGTAGTTCAATGTATTGAGCTAAATGTGACATGTGTGTTTCTTGTACACATATTATGTGTGATTGCATGAAGTCATGGTCATTAACAATATCATCAATATAATTTTTAGACTTCATGTGTTCAAGGATAAAATAGATATGGTTGCACTTGTTGTAGTTTTTTTTTCACAATATTGTAAATCCCATTTTTCTTCTATTTGTAATCTTTGTATTTCATTTTGCTTCTATATCTTGTATACATGATATTGTTGTATACACCAATCCATTTGACTTTATTCCTAAGGGATCAAATGCAAGTCCTTCCAATGTATGTCCTTGTGATCTATGTATTTTTTGTGCACATGCAAGTTGTACTAGAAATTGTTTACCTCTTGATAGAGACTTTGTTATTCATAGTATAGGTACCCATTCTTTTGGAATTGTATCTATATATAGTTGTGCTAGTTTTGTAGACTGTTGTTTGCCAATTTTTGAGTCACTAAATTGAATCCATATCACATTTATTTTATTATTAGTTACAGTATATGCTTTGAATTTTCCATCGGCACCATTTACCAATCCATCTTCTATGTTATAGTTGCCAGCATATAACTCAAAAAAATGTTTATTTTTAGTATAATTTATTTTGGTAGTTTTGTATTCGAATAAGTTGTTATATTGCCATAGTCTTCTATGTTGTCAATTGCATCGATGATAATTAGTTGTCCTAGAACAAATGATAGCATTAATGTTAGGAATTGCATGCAGAAGATATCAATTAAAAATGCAAATAAAGATTAAATAGAGGAATGAAAAATACACATAAATAATAATAGTGAGGACAACTTTTAATGTGGTTCACCCAAACTCGGGTTACATCCACCAATAGAGAGTCCAATATTATTATCCAACAAATCAAACTAATTACAACTATCAATCCTTGCAACTCAATACCGCTATAAATACTACAATACAATACCAATGGAAACCCTAACCCTTTATCATTTTTATCAAGACTTATGTCTGTTACAAAATATGTTTTTTTTATGTTAGTCAATAGAAAAAATAACTCAAGATGCCTTTATAAAATAATAGGCAATTTTTGCTTTAAGGGCACTGCCCCTAGTAGCCACCGCTGGGGGCGTTGCCCCCAAATCCCCACTATGGGATTCACCCTAGAGCCCCCACTGGGGGGATGGCCCCCTTGGGCCCTACAGGAGGGGTTCTGCCCCCCTACACTCCCCCGTTAAATAGTTTTGGGGGAAATTGCACTGATAAAATTGGGGAAAATTTAATTAACACCGCTGACCCTATAACTCCCACTAGAAATAAACAACCTAGACCCTGTTGTTCTAATTTTATTATTTTTAGTTTTGCAGACCAACCGAAGTTGAAGAGGAGCTTATCTTCTCCCTTGTCACTGTCTTTGTAAACATATCTGCTAGATTTTCATCTATATGTATCTTTTCCAGCTCTAACTATCCATCATCCAACATTGACCAGATGAAGTGATACCTTAGTTGTATGTGTCTGGTCTTTGAATGCAAGGCATAATTCTTTGCAAGATGTATGGCACTTTGACAGTCTATAAACAAATAACAGTTAGCCTATCGATTGCCCAACTCTTCCATGAAAGATTGTAGCCATATCATCTCCCTGCTTGCCTTTGTTGTAGCTACATACTCTGCCTCCATGGTGGATAAAGCAACCACCTTTTGCAACTTAGAGATCCAACTCACCGCTATCCCACCTATAGTAAAGACATAACCTATAGTACTCCACCTGGTATCATTATCCCCTACAAAATCTAAGTCCACATAGCCTACTAAATCAATATTAGAGCCCCCAAAACATAAATGTTTATTGGATGTACCTCTCAAATATTTTAGAATACATTTTATTGTATTCCAATGATCCAATCTGGGATTACTCATATACCTACTTACAACTCCTATAGCATGTGTAATATCTATTCTCGTGCATACCATGGCATACATTAAACTTCCTATAGCTGAAGCATATGGTACCTTGGACATTTTTTCATCCTCCTCTTGTGTCTTAGGACAAATCTCCTTAGTCAATTTCAAATGACTAGGTAAAGATGTGCTCACAGCTTTTCCATTCTCCTTATGGAATCTCTACAACACCTTATCAACATAATCAACCTAAGCTAGAGTCAATTTTTTGTTCTTCCTATCTCTACAAATTTTCATACCAAGGATTTTTTTTCTATCCCCAAATCCTTCATAGAAAATAACTGTTGTTTTAACTCTCTTATGTGATCCATGTTAGACGTTGTTACAAGCATATCATCAACATATAAACATAAAATAATATAGTTGTCATTATCCAACTTCTTAAAATAAACACAATGGTCAGAATTACACTAACTGTAGCCTTACTCAACCATAAAACTATCAAATTTCAAACACCAAATTGCCGAGGAGCTTGTTTCAAGTCATATAAACTCTTCTTCAATCTGCACACCAATTTCTCCTTACCTTTGACCTTAAATCTCTGTGGTTGTTCCATATATATTTCCTCCTCCAAATCACTGTGGAACAAGGAAGTTTTCACATCTAGATATTCTAAATGCAGATCTTCAGCAGCCACAATACTTAAGACAGTAGAAATAGAATTCATCTTAACAACTAGAGAAAAAATCTCATCAAAATCAATACTTTTTTTTTCTGTGCAAATCCTTTTACAACTAACCTATCTTTAAATCTTTTCTTACCTCCATCTTCCTCTTTCAGCCTATAAACCCATTTATTTGGTAAAGCCTTTTCACCTGCAAGAAACTTACATAATTCTCAAGTCTAATTTTTTAGCAAGGAGTCCATTTCATCTCTCATTGTATGCTCCAACTGAACCTTTGTATCCACCTACATAGCTTCATCATACCCTTCTGATTCACTAGCATCTCTTAACAAAATAGAAAACAAAGAGGGAGAAAACCTTTCAAGAGGTCTACTTAGCCTTGTTGATCGTCTAACATTCACTAGAGTTTGTGGTATTTCTTGTCACTATTGTGGATCATGAGGAACCACTGGATCATCATTATCTGGAGTATCTTCCAGCAACACATAATACTTTTCTTTCTTTTGATGTTGTTGCAATTGATCTTTGTACAAACACCTTCCTATTGAATACAACATCGCTGCTTCTCACAATTTTCAAATTTTCAACATCTCAAAGCCTATAATCAAATTCATCAATGCCATATCCAACAAAGATACATTTTTTTTATTTTTCATCCAGCTTGGTTCTATCTTTAGAATCTACATGTGTAAATGCTTCACATCCAAAGGTTTTGAGAAAAGAATAACTCACCTTCTTACCTATCCATGCTTCCTCTGGAATACAACCCAAAGGAACTAAAGGAACTCTATTAATTAAATATACATCGGTATTGATAGCCTTTGCCCACATGTTTAAAGGCAACCCATCATGCAATCTCATGCTCCTTACACACTCCATTATTGTCGTATTCATGTGCTCAGCCACTCCATTTTCTTGTGGAGACCCTGGAACCATTTGCTACCTACGAATTTCATTAAATAAATAATAATCCTCAAATTCTTTGCTTCAATACTCACCACCATTATGAAATCTGAGACATTTTAATCTTTTAGCCATCTAATTCTCAACCAAGCTTCTCCATTTCTTAAATGTTTCAAATACATCAGATTTATGCCTAAGGAAATAAATCCAAATCTTCCTAGTTCCAGCATCTACGAATGTAACATAATATCGAGAGCCACCGAGAGAAGATACCTAAGCCAGTCCCCATACATCTATATGCACAATATCCACCTTTTCATCTTTCTTTTGCTTCCCATCCTTGAGAAAACTAACTCTCTTTTGTTTTCCATACACACAACTTTCACATAAATCCGTATTAATATATTTTAGACCTCATAAAACTTTCTTAAAATGAAGTACCTTCATACCTTTTTTGCTTATATGCCCAAGTACGTTATGCCATAGTGTTGTCTCAGAACCTGTAACAACTATTTTACTTTCTTCCTACAAACTTACAACAACTGTTCTTGAACATGTTTATTTTTTCTCTACAACAACTAATGTAGAAGGAACAGTATGACTTGTATAAAGATATAAGATGCCTACCTGGTCATGCATATAAATTTATTATTGTAATTTCAAAGTTGTTAACAAGAATGGTTGCTAAAATAAATTCTATGCTATTAGTTTTGTAAAGATTGGACTGTCAAATGTGCATTTTGTTTTTTACCCATATTGTAACTCCATAGTTATTGTACATGGAAAAATATTAAAAATTTTTTAGTTGAATGTATTGAGGTAAATGTGACATGTGTGTTTCTTGTAGACATATGATGTCTAATTGCATGAAGTCATAGTCATAACAATATCATCAATATGATTTTTAGACTTCATGTGTTCAAGGATAAAATAGATATGGTTGCGCTTGTTGTAGTGCCCCTCCGTTTCCACTTTGGATGTACAGGTGAACTAATCAAGGCGCATGAAGATGAAGGTACAATAACAGGAATGATTAAGGTAAGGTAAATGATTGATGTCGTACAATATAGATAGATGTTTCATCATGTGTGGTTTCATACAATAGTTAATATGTTTTATTGATAATCTCTATTGCGACACTGATAACATAGGCTTTGACATTATTTTGCATTCCAATGATTAAGATGTCAATCTTACTACAATTTTTATATGTTAGAATGGATCTCATGGACTGATTCTGTTAGATTTATTTGTTATGATGGTACTTCTAAGACTTGTTCAATTTCATGCACCTATATGTTCAATGTATGGTTCTGTTTAGATAATGAGGTAGATTCGATTCGGTTATGATTACGTGTTATCTAATCTAGATTGATGTGATGTGGAGAGGATGATGTCACATCACTTGCTTGCGAGTGCCCTGCGATGTTGTGATTCTTTTTTTCACCTAGTGTCAGCTTTTGTGAATCTATACATGCTTGACTGTGTCATTTGTTGCAGGATGTAGGTATCTGTCATTGACTCCACTTGAATTAACAGGTCTAAGCGTACCCTAAACCCAATGGATAAGTTGTTTCAGAGATAACTTAAGGTCTCACACCCCAAGTCATCATCCTCGATGAGGATGCATGTTATGTTCAATTCAACCTGTTAGTTTTGTCATGGTTAGGCAGTGTTGGTTGAAGCCTTGCTTTTCGAGCTGGGTTAGTGGTCAGGTAATTGATTGACATTTGACTTCATTTAATTGAGTTTTTGGTCAAGTGTGTTTTGTCTCTGGCTAATGATCAAGGTTGATTTCGCATTTGAGATATTTCTTGCTCAGTGGGTTAATTATGTATGCCTAGATTTTGTTGTGGCAAAATAGAAATTATTATAGTATATAGTATACTATTATTTAACCCACTATAATATTTAACATGGTTATATCATCATATTATTATTATTATTATTATTATTATTATTTAATAAGTTATTTACGAACCAATAAATATAATGGATATATCTTGAGCTATATATTGTACTAACACTTCTTGTTGAGTGTACATGTAGAATTATTATGTCAATGGATGATGGTAGTCATTTAGCCACTTTAAGTCTTTTTGTGTGATGTCAGACCTAGGCATGGAGCCCTAAGGTCTATTGGCCATGGTGTTAAGAAATATTATTTTTAGTTTTATGTGATAAAATAAGTATGTTCTTGTGTGGGATTTAACCTTGTAATTTTTAAAATAATTTTTAAGTGTTTTTAAGAGGTCTAAGTTGTATTTTATGTTTGGGAAATTGTCTTATGTCTAAGGTACAGAGGTTAGAAGTTTATTTTTGTCATTTATAATATTTTAAAAGATTTTTTGTCCCTCCTTTAAGCCCCACTTACAAAAGTGACGAAAATGGGAAGGTAGTTGGGTGGTTGAGTTAATTTTGGGTAGGAAGTTATTCTATCCTTCTCTTTAAAAACTCTTCTTGGAGTAGGGGTGACTTGCTCATTTTATGATTTTCATTCAAGGATTCTACCATTAGTGGGATATTGCAATCGAGGTATCATGTTTTCTTTATTGATTAAATATAAATATTATATGTTTTTCTTTATTGATTAAATGTAAATTTTAGATTTTTTTTCTTTTAAATATAAATATTATATGTTTTTATTTATTGGTTAAATGTAAATATTGTATGTTGTAAATATTATATGTAACCTTTATTTATTAAATGTATATGTTGTTTTTCTAAGGGTTGTTGCTTATAAAATTGGAAAAGCAAACATTTCATTGTAAATCTTGGAAGAAGCATATTTGTTGCCTTATTTGCATGTCATAAACCTAGATCATCCTAGCATGAATTATATTTCTGATTTTTACATTAGATCTGATTTGAACAACAACAATTAGTCATTTAATAATTATATATTGCATTTAAAATATCTTCATTGGCAGATTTTACATAAAAGAAAAAGAAAATTTTCATTTTATAGAAGACATAATTATTATTGAAATTTAAGATTTGCAATTAATATCTTGTTTCAGATTTGCCGCTGTCATTTACATTCTTAAATATGATTTTAATTTGTTGTACCTCATGCCATATGTCATCTTTCATTGAAAATTGAAAAAAGGAACATGTTTTTTTTAACGGTTTTGTTGTGGTGTTTGGCTTTACGCCTGCCAATTGCATTTGCTTGAAAGTTTTTTTAAAGTTTGTTCAACAAATCCCTTTTCATCCATATCCTGCACTCAACGCTTTCCATGAGATCATATCTTCCTGAGATCTCCAGTCAAAACTATTTCTATGGCTTGTTTACGCTTCCACATTTCGCCTCTTTGAAGTATTCTGTCAAACAGTCACGTGCATTGTCTATGCTTCCAAATTTCGCATGCATGTCTGCTAGGGTAGTTGCAGCTAGACATCTGACAAAATACCTCTATCATTTATCCTATTTGGACATTGATACGTTGTTCCAAAGCTCCATTTGTGCATAGGTACATAGGATGCTAGCAAATGTTACGAAGTCTGGTCATACACTTTCCAAAAAGCTTTTGCTTGAAAGTTCTTAAAGCCCTCTCCACGTACCAATTTTGAGTGTATCCTACAATCATTGCATTTCATGATAACAAATTGACAGCTTCACAAATTTTCATTCCTTACAAAGTTGTTTAATAGGTGGAGATGACTTATGGGATTAGGTCTTGAATCTAATGCAAAATATAGTATATCTCTTATGTGTTATCTTCCTATCTCTATTTATTTTTACACTTGTTGTTGATGAAAAGATGTAGTTTAAACTTTAAGGCATAAGTAAATTTCATGTTTTACCCTCTGAAGAAAGAGCTCTTATACGTTCTTAGGTCCTTAATAATAATTCTAGTATGATTCATGTTGAGGATTTAAGAAGACAACTTTCTTTAGGTATTTTATTTAAGAATAGTTAACCAAGGTTAAAGATAAAACTTTTCTCTTGATTAGTGGATTAATATTATGCCATAATGGTAAAGATCACCATTGGATGATTTATCATTACTTATTGCGTAAGCAAGGAAAATATTAAATATGTCAAAATGCTTACGTTAAACTTAGATGGAAACTTGTTCTTTTAGGCTTGCATCTTATTGGAATTGTAGTAAACCCTTATATATATTATGATCTTATATCCTTATTATAAGTAGTTATTGGTGTAATAAGTTAAACTAAAATGATTTGATTATTTCAAATAGATATGTAATTCTTATAGTCATTATATTACACTTTTATATTAATTTAATTAGCTCGACGTTGTTATATATATATATATATATATATATATATATATATATATATATATATATATATATATATATATATATATATATATATATAATTAGATTTATAAATTAATTAATTAATTATATACCTTTATGTGCTTTGTGACTACATAAAGAATGTGTCTCATTGGATAATAACATATATATATTATATTAGGATTTTAGTATAAGAAATGCTTTAATTGGAATTAAATATATTATGTTTTCTTTTGTCAATAACGTGAATGCATTATATATAATGTATCCTCTTTAATGATCTAAGTTTGTTAATTCACTATTTATGTAAGTAAATGGAATAGAACTTTATCAGATAAATTATTACATAGGAAAACTAGTGAAATGAGGTAATGTTTTACTTGATTTTGGCTTAGCAGTGAACCTATCGTTTGTATGGAAAATGTGTTTTAATTGGATTGATAGTTGGCCTTATGTTTTAATGCATTAGTAAGGTGACAATAAGGGTTGATGTGTGTGTGTGTGTGTGTGTGTGTGTGTTAAAGATAAAATGCATATTGTGGAATATCTTACTAACAACTATCAATTGGGCTTTCGGTTAAGATAGGCATGTTTATAAATTATGCATTTATTGGTTATTGAATGATGGTTTCTTAAACATAATTATAATGGTTTTGTTAGTAGAAATATGATATATGGGTTTGGATTAAAAATGTTGTAATTAGCATTTAATTTATAAGTAATTGTAATTAATATTATCTATGCATTGTTTAGCTTGATGGTTATATGTAAGTGATGATTGATTAATATAATAGATAGAATTAATATTAATTAAACTAGACCTAGGTTTTATGAAATTCTTGGTGGAGATATAACTTGAATCCAGTTGCTAATTTGATTAAATAGAATTGCTCTAGTAAGAAGAATTTATGTTGTCAATGAGTTGATTAGTTGAAATTGCTTATTGCAAGCAAAATTTTCATGTGAGTTGGTCTATGTGTAAATTGTCAAGTTTAGGTTCCAAAGGCATAAGGTAATATGATTCGATGGCATGTATCCTGTTCATAGGTGTCTTGAAACGAAGATGTTGTAATAACATGATGTCTTTTGTCTATGTATGTGGGTCTTGGTAAACAATAATGTGAGATGATGTGCATATTGTGTTGTGAATATATTATGATGGGATTAAATCTCCTTCACGTATGTGTTGATATCAAGCTTGTGTTTAGTATTGTAATGGGGAGATCTTGGAAATCATAATGAGAAACTATTTTGTTCATGGTTGAGATTTGCGAGCAAGATGACCCATACCTTGCTCTGGATATGTGTTGTTATGGTTATTGCGATTGATCAACTGAAAGTTTGGGACAATGAAATAAAGGTTGGTCGTTGTAATTATGTTTAGTAAGCAAGAAGGTAATGTCTTGCATTGTTATGTATACTTATCAGTATGTTAGTAATTGTCTTGCTTGATGGTTAGGGGTCTAGACGCAGGTAGGAGAGTGGCTTTCAATGTGGGGCTGGCGCCCAAAGTGGCTAGCCAGGGTAACCCATTGAAAGTTAGTAATCAAGTGATAACCTAACTAATGAATTAGAGGGTTGGGTAGATTACACATTAACAAGATAATTGGATTCCTCACTCATGCCTATAGTGCTTGTTTAGACTAAGGATGGGATTGAGAAGGTCTGGTTGGCAAGATCGACCTCCTTGTCTCCATGAAAGGAGGTGTCAGTTCTGCATGTATCACAATATGGGGCCGGTGCCTAGAGAGAGGCTGCCAGGGTAACCATAAATGGGGGCCGGTTTCTAGTGAGAAATAGCCTAGGTAACCCATGCTAGGACCATGCGATGACACTCTCCCTATTGTAGCCTAGCATTCCCTAGTTGTACTCTCCCCATTTGTCATGTGTTGCCTCTAGAAGTGATATTGAGTTGCTTGTGATGTTGGCTTGTGTTGTTGGAGTCATGTGTTGTCTTTGTTCTTATAGTCTACTATCTACCTAACTGTATGTTGTAGTGGGGACCTTATGTTATCTCCTAACACAGGGAGTGGACCTTAGGGTTCCACACGGTCGGGTGGATGTGCTTAATCTCCATTGGTTTTTCCCTTGCTGATGTTCATGTGCGAAGAGGATATAGCTTGTGTATCAGACATCAGATCTTGTACCTATTTATGGAGACAATTATTATGCTCATGTACTGGCCTGCGTATCAGATGATTCATTATGTATGTATTCATATGTATTCAAAAGATGATAATGTAACAATGTAATGTTTTATTTATATGTAAGGAGAAATGGTACTATGTTCTAGATCCTGATGAATACTTATATGATGTTATGTAGATGTAAATGATTATTAATTTAGTGCATTAGGTTTACAATGAGTTATTGATGTTAATTCATGATGTGTGTTAGATTATATTAATTGTTTTGTCAAGTATTGCAACCATGTTAACTTAGAGGACAAGTCATTAGTTTAAATGATGTGTTAAAATCACTTTGTTATTTCTATCTTTTAAAAAAAAATTATCCTGTTGCATTTAGTATAAATGTGTTGTTCTCTAGAGTTTCATGGCAGGGCGCTACATCTAGTATCAGAGCCAGGTTTTGCAACACTGGGATCTCTGGTTCATGTCGTTGTTTTAGGTTAAACATTTTTCTCCTTATGGTGAGTTAGTAATAGTACCTTGCACCTATGTGCCTTAATATGGTGTTAGAAGGTTGATAAATTTACAAATTTGTTCCTTGTTTATGGAAGAAATAAATTCCTTATGCCTTGTCTTACTTATGCTTCTGCTATGTGCTCTCTCTCTTCGTCTTTATGAGAATGTGATGATATATTTAACAATATGTGTATGTTTCTTGAATGCTAGTATTTACTGATTTGATGAGGTCATGAGTTTCTCTTGTGGGCTCTAGTGTTTCAGAAGAAAAGAAATTGTATTGCATTAAAGGTAGAAATTGTTGTAAATAAGTAATTATTTTGTTGCTGTAAATCCTTGTATAAAAGTTGTTTAGGTATAAGGATGTGGATAACCTAATTATCTATGTCTTGGCGTACGTTCTCTAATGCATTCTAGACCTTGTGTCCTGAATGTTGTGTAGTAGATACTCCCTTTTTGTGACTAAAGTTAGCCACTTTGTGATGTGGGTTTGTTTGCAATTTGGTTAATTTGAAATTTTGATGGTTGTTTCATGTGTTGTTAGGGGCTAATAGTGAATTTGTTTTCTTTGAAATTTCTTAGGATAGGAGTGGTCACCAAAACTCTTTTCTCTATACTTGAGTTATTGTTGGAAATTGCTGGCATTTTGTGACTTAAGATTAGATTTGGTTATTTTTCCACTTGGGTTTTCACCTTCTTTAAACTTTGATGGTGACTATTCCGAATGTTTATTTTTGTTA
The DNA here is from genome assembly GCA_027924645.1 of Cunninghamia lanceolata. Classification (NCBI taxonomy): domain Eukaryota; kingdom Viridiplantae; phylum Streptophyta; class Pinopsida; order Cupressales; family Cupressaceae; genus Cunninghamia; species Cunninghamia lanceolata. The sequence continues at coordinate 7,922,112 of BSBN01001107.1, read as the reverse complement.
GCCCTGTATTGTGTCAAGTGTTGTTTCTATCATGTTCATTTCGAACCTCTGATAGTGTGTACAAAGGAGGACTCTACGGAGAATTGTACTTGAATGCTTGGTAATTAGTCAGAACCATGGTGGAAATAAGAAATAAGATGTAATTTTCCTTGATAATATGTAAACACAGATCCCTAAATCGAATGAAATGCTCAAAATACATGTGTTTGGTCATAAGTAGATTACATGATACCCCTTAAACGTAAGGAATTGATGTCTTTTATGCCTGTATTGAACGATTGTGCTTGTCTTGGGAACAATTGCTTAATGTGAATGCGTATGTTGGCAATAGAAAATCGTAATACTAATATGTTATGTTTCCACCCTAGTCTGTGACATCCAGGAGTAAGTCAAGTTTTAGGGGGGGAGGATGTAGTGCCCCTCCGTTTCCACCTTGGATGTACAGGTGAACTGATCAAGGTGCATGAAGATGAAGGTAAAATAACAGGAATGATTAAGGTAAGGTAAATGATTGATGTCGTACAATATAAATAGATGTTTCATCCATGTGTGGTTTCATATGATAGTTAATATGTTTTATTGATAATCTCTATTGCGACACTGATAACACAGGCTTTGACATTGTTTTACATTCCAATGATTAAGATGTCGATCTTACTACAATTGTTATATGTTCGAATGGATCTCATGGACTGATTCTGTTAGATTTATTTGTTATGATGGTACTTCTGAGACTTGTTCAATTTCATGCACCTATATGTTTAGTGTATGGTTCTATTCAGATAATGAGGTACATTCGATTTGGTTATGATTACGTGTTATCTAATCTAGATTGATGTGATGTGGAGAGGACGATGTCGCATCACTTGCTTGCGAGTGCCCTGCGATGTTGTGATTCCTTTTTTCACCTAGTGTCAGCTTTGGTGAATCTATACATGCTTGACTGTGTCATTTGTTGTAGGATGTAGGTATCTGGGATCGACTCCACCTAAATTAATAGGTCTAAGCATGCCCTAAACCCAATGGATAAGTTGTTTCAGAGATAACTTAAGGTCCCACACCCCAAGTCATCATCCTCGATGAGGATGCATGTTATGTTCAATTCTACCTGTCAGTTTTGTCATGGTTAGGCAGTGTTTGTTGGAGCCTTGCTTTTTGAGCTGGGTTAGTGGTCAGGTAATTCATTGACATTTGACTTCGTTTAATTGAGTTGTTGGTCAAGTGTGTTTTGGCTCTGGCTAATGATCAAGGTTGATTTCACATTCGAGATCTTTCTTGCTCAGTGGGTTAATTATGTATGCCTAGATTTCATTGTGGCAAAATAGAAATTATTATAGTATATAGTATACTATTATTTAACCCACTATAATATTTAACATGGTTATATCATCATCATCATATTATTATTATTATTATTATTAGTATTGCTATAATTTAATAAGTTATTTATGAACCAATAAATATAATGGATATATTTTGGGCTATATATTGTACTAACACTTCTTGTTGGGTGTACATGTAGAATTATTATGTCAATGGATGATGGTTGTCATTTAGCCACTTTAAGTCTTTTTGTGTGATGTCGGACCTAGGCATGGAGCCCTAAGGTCTATTGGCCATGGTGTTAAGAAATATTATTTTTAGTTTTATGTGATAAAATAATTATGTTCTTGTGTGGGATTTAACCTTGTAATTTTTAAAATGATTTTTAAGTGTTTTTAAGAGGTCTAAGTTGTATTTTATGTTTAGGAAATTGTCTCATGTCTAAAGTACAGAGGTTAGAAGTTTATTTTGGTCATTTATAATATTTTAAAAGGTTTTTTGACCCTCCTTTAAGCCCCACTTACAAAAGTGACGAAAATGGGAAGGTAGTTGGGTGGTTGAATTAGTTGGGTGGTTGAGTTAGTTTTGGGTAGGAAGTTACTCTTTCCTTCTCTTTAAAAACTCTTCCTGGAGTGGGGGTGACTTGCTCATTTTATGATTTTCATTCAAGGATTCTACCATTAGTGGGATATTGCGATCGAGGTATCATGTTTTCTTTATTTATTAACTATAAATATTATATGTTTTTCTTTATTGATTAAATGTAAATTTTATATGTTTTTTTCTTTTAAATATAAATATTATATATTTTTCTTTATTGGTTAAATGTAAATATTGTATGTTGTAAATATTATATGTATCCTTTATTTATTAAATGTATATGTTGTTTTTCTAAGGGTTGTTGCTTATGAAATTGGAAAAGCAAACATTTCATTGTAAATCTTGGAAGAAGCATATTTGTTGCCTTATTTGCATGTCATAAACCTAGACCATCCTAGCATGAATTATATTGCTAATTTTTACATTAAATCTGATTTGAACAACAACAATTAGTCATTTAATAATTATATATTGCATTTAACATATCTTCATTGGCAGATTTTACAGAAAAGAAAAAGAAAATTTTCATTTTATAGAAGACATAATTATTATTGAAATTTAGGATTTGCAATTAATATCTTGTTTCAGATTTGCCGCTATCATTTACATTCTTAAATATGATTTTAATTTGTTGTACCTCATGCCATATGTCATCTTTCATTGAAAATTGAAAGAAGGAACATGTTTTTTTTAATGGTTTTGTTGTGGTGTTTGGCTTTACGCCTGCCAATTGCATTTGCTTGAAAGTTTTTTTAAAGTTTGTTCAACATATCCTGCACTCAACGCTTTCCATGAGATCATATCTTCCTGAGATCTCCAGTTAAAACTATTTCTGTGGCTTATTTACGCTTCCACATTTCACCTCTTTGAAGTATTCTGTCAAACAGTCACGTGCATTGTCTATGCTTCCAAAATTTGCATGCATGTCTACTAGGGTAGTTGCAGCTAGACATTTGACAAAATACCTCTATCATTTATCCTCTTTGGACATTAATACATTGTTCCAAAGCTCCATTTGTGCATAGGTACATAGGATGCTAGCAAATGTTACGAAGTCTAGTCATACACTTTCCAAAAAGCTTTTGCTTGAAAGTTCTTAAAGCCCTCTCCACATACCAATTTTGAGTGTATCCTACAATCATTGTATTTCATGATAACAACTTGACAGCTTCATATATGTTCATTCCTTACAAAGTCGTTTAATAGGTGGAGATGAGTTACGGGATTAGGTCTTGAATCTAATGCAAAATATAGTATATCTCTTATGTGTTATCTTCCTATCTCTATTTATTTTTACACTTGTTGATGAAAAGATGTAGTTTAAACTTTAAGGCATAAGTAAATTTCATGTTTTACCCTATGAAGAAAGAGCTCTTATACGTTCTTAGGTCCTTAATAATAATTCTAGTATGATTCATGTTGAGGATTTAAGAAGACAACTTTCTTTAGGTATTTTATTTAAGAATAGTTAACCAAGGTTAAAGATAGAACTTTTCTCTTGATTAGTGGATTAATATTATGCCATAATGGTAAAGATCACCATTGGATGATTTATCATTACTTATTGCATAAGCAAGGAAAATATTAAATATGTCAAAATGCTTACGTTAAACTTAGATGGAAACTTGTTCTTTTAGGCTTGCATCTTATGGGAATTGTAGTAAACCCTTATATGTATTATGATCTTATATCCTTATTATAAGTAGTTATTGGTGGAATAAGTTAAACTAAAGTGATTTGATTATTTCAAATAGATATGTAATTCTTATAGTTATTATATTACACTTTTATATTAATTTAATTAGCTCGACGTTGTTATATATATATATATATATATATATATATATATATATATATATATATATATATATATATATATATATATATATATATATATATATATTGATAATTAGTTTTATAAATTAATTAATTAATTATATACCTTTATGTGCTTTGTGACTACATAAAGAATGTGTCTCATTGGATAATAACATATATATATTATATTAGGATTTTAGTATAAGAAATGCTTTAATTGGAATTAAATATATTATGCTTTCTTTTGTCAATAACGTGAATGCATTATATATAATGTATCCTCTTTAATGATCTAAGTTTGTTAATTCACTATTTATGTAAGTAAATGGAATAGAACTTTATCAAATAAATTATTACATAGGAAAACTAGTGAAATGAGGTAATGTTTTACTTAATTTTGGGTTAGCAGTGAACCTATCGTTTGTATGGAAAATGTGTTTTAATTGGATTGATAGTTGGCCTTATGTTTTAATGCATTAGTAAGGTGACAATAAGGGTTTATGTGTGTGTGTGTTAAAGATAAAATGCATATTGAGTAATATCTTACTAACAACTATCAATTGGGCTTTCGGTTAAGATAGGCATGTTTATAAATTATGCATTTATTGGTTATTGAATGATGGTTTCTTAAACATAATTATAATGGTTTTGTTAGTAGAAATATGATATATGGGTTTGGATTACAAATGTTGTAATTAGCATTTCATTTATAAGTAATTGTAATTAATATTATCTATGCATTGTTTAGCTAGACGGTTATATGTAAGTGATGATTGATTAATATAACAGATAGAATTAATATTAATTAAACTAGACCTAGGTTTTATGAAATTCTTGGTGGAGATATAACTTGAATCCAGTTGCTAATTTGATTAAATAGAATTGCTCTAGTAAGAAGAATTTATGTTGTCAATGAGTTGATTAGTTGAAATTGCTTATTGCAAGCAAAATTTTCATGTGAGTTGGTCTATGTGTAAATTGTCAAGTTTAGGTTCTAGAGGCATAAGGTAATATGATTCGATGGCATGTATCCTGTTCATAGGTGTATTGAAATGAAGATGTTGTAAGAACATGATGTCTTTTGTCTATGTATGTGGGTCTTGGTAAACAATAATGTGAGATGATGTGCATACTATGTTGTGAATATATTATGATGGGATTAAATCTCCTTCATGTATGTGTTGATATCAAGCTTGTGTTTAGTATTGTAATGGGGAGATCTTAGAAATCGTAATGAGAAATTATTTTTTTCATGGTTGAGATTTGCGAGCAAGATGACCCATACCTTGCTCTGGATATTTGTTGTCATGGTTATTGCGATTGATCAACTGAAAGTTTGGGACAATGAAGTAAAGGTTGGTCGTTGTAATTATGTTTAGTAAGCAAGAAGGTAATGTCTTGCATTGTTATGTATACTTATCAGTATGTTAGTAATTGTCTTTCTTGATGGTTAGGGTCTAGATGCAAGTAGGGGAGTGACTTTCAATGTGGGGCCAGCGCCCAAAGTGGCTAGCCAGGGTAACCCATTGAAAGTTAGTAATCAAGTGATAACCTAACTAATGAATTAGAGGGTTGGGTAGATTACACATTAACAAGATAATTAGATTCCTCACTCATGCCTGTAGTGCTTGTTTAGACTAAGGATGGGATTGAGAAGGCCTGGTTGGCAAGATCGACCTCCTTGTCTCCATGAAAGGATGTGTCGGTTCCACATGTGTCACCCTATAGGGCCGGTGCCTAGAGAGAGGCTGCCAGGGTAACCATAGATGGGGGCCAGTTTCTAGTGAGAGATAGCCTGGGTAACCCATGCTAGGACCATGCGATGACACTCTCCCTATTGTAGCCTAGTATTCCCTAGTTGTACTCTCCCCATTTTTCATGTGTTGCCTCTGGAAGTGATATTGAGTTGCTTGTGATGTTGGCTTGTGTTGTTGGAGTCATGTGTTGTCTTTGTTCTTATAGTCTACTATCTACCTGACTGTATGTTGTAGTGGGGACCTTATGTTATCTTCTAGCATGGGGGGTGGACCTTAGGGTTCCACACAGTCAGGTGGATGTGCTTAATCTCCATTGGTTTTTCCCTTGCCAATGTTCATGTGCAAAGAGGATATAGCTTGTGTATCAGACATCAGATCTTGTACCTATTTTTGGAGACAATTATTATGCTCATGTACTGGCCCGCGTATCAAATGATTCATTATGTATGTATTCATATGTATTCAGAAGATGATAATGTAAGAATGTAATGTTGTATTTATATGTCGGCAGAAATGGTACTATGTTCTAGATCCTAATGAATACTTATATGATGTTATGTAGATGTAAATGATTATTAATTTAGTGCATTAGGTTTACAATGAGTTACTAATGTTAATTCATGATGTGTGTTAGATTATGTTAATTGTTTTGTCAAGTAATGTAACCATGTTGACTTAGAGGACAAGTCATTAGTTTAAATGATGTGTTAAGATCACTTTGTTATTTCTATCTTTTAAAAAAAAATTATCCTATTGCATTTAGTATAAATGTGTTGTTCTCTAGAGTTTCATGGCGGAGCGTTACACTTGTTGTAGTTTTCTTTTCACAATATTGTAACTCCCATTTTGCTTCTATTTGTAATCTTTGCATTTCATTTTGCTTCTATATCTCGTACATGTGATAGTGTTCTATACACCAATCCATGTGACTTTATTCCTAAGGGATCAAATGCAAATCCTTCCAGTTTATGTCCTTGTGATCTATGTATTGTTCATGCACATGCAGGTTGTACTGGAAATTGTTTATGGATTTCTAGTTGTGATGGATGTTAGCGTCTTGATAGAGACTTTGTTATTCATAGTATAGGTACCCATTCTTTTGGAATTGTATTTGTATATAGTTGTGCTAGTTTTGTAGACTGTTGTTTGTCAATTTTTGAGTCATTGAATTGAATCCATATCATATCTATTTTATTATTACTTGTATATGCTTTGAATATTCCATCCGCACCATTTACCAATCAATCTTCCATGTTATAGTCTCCAGCATATAACTCAAAAAATATGTTTATTTTTAGTATAATTTATTTTGGTAGTGTTGTATTTGAATAAGTTGTTATATTGCCATAGTCTTCTTCTATGTTGTCAATTGCATCGATGATAATTGGTTGTCCTGGAACCAATGATAGCATTTTTGTTAGGAATTGCATGTAGACGATATCAATTAAAAATGCAAATAAAGATTAAAGAAAGGAATGAAAAATACATAGAAATAATAATAGTGAGGACAAATTTTAATGTGCTTCACCCAAACTCAGGCTACATCCACCAATAAAGAGTCCAATATTATTATCCAGAAAATCAAACTAATTACAACTAACAATCCTTGCAACTCAATACCGCTACAAATACTACAATACAATACCAAAAGAAACCCTAACCCTTTGTCATTTTTATCAAGACTTATGTCAGTTACAAAATATGTTTTTTTATGTCCGTTAACAGAAAAATAACTCAAGATGAATTTATAAAAAATAGGCAATTTTGCTTCAGGGGCACTGCCCCTAGTAACCACTGCTGGGGGCATTGCCCCCAAACCCCCATTGTGGGCTTCACCCCCAAGCCCCCACTAGGGGGATGGCCACCTAGGTCCCGCAGGCAGGGTTCTGCCCCTTGCACTCCCCCATTAAATAATTTCAGGGGAAACCACATCGATAAAATTAGGAAAAATTTAATCTCTAAGTTTTATTAGGATCCATATAACAATAATCTCTCACTTGAAGACTAATCAGACTCTACAACATAACATCTTCCACTTGGAGACTGATCATAACACCACTGACCCTATAGCTCCCACTAAAAATAAACAACCTGGACCCTGTTGTTTTGATTTATTATTTTTAGTTTTGAAGACCAACCAAAGTTGAAGAGGAGCTCAACTTCTCCCTTGACACTGTCTTCAGAAACATATCTGCTAGATTTTCATCTATATTTATCCTTTCTCACTATAACTATCCACCATCCAACACCGACCAGATGAAGTGATACCTTAGTTGTATGCATTTAGTCTTTGAATGCAAGGCATAATTCTTTGCAAGATGTATGGCACTTTGACTGTCTGTAAACAAATAATAGTTAGCCTATTGATTGCCCAATTCTTCCATGAAAGATTGCATCCATATCATCTCCTTTCTTGCCTTTGTTGCAGCTACATACTCTGCCTCCATGGTGGATAAAGCAACCACCTTTTGCAACCTGAAGATCCAACTCACTGCTATCCCACCTAGAGTAAATACATAACCTATAGTACTCCACTTGGTATCAATATCCCCTACCAAATTTGAGTCCACATAGCCTGCTAAATCAGTATTAGAACCTCCAAAACATAAATGTTTATTAGTTGCACCTCTCAAATATCTGAGAATACATTTTACTGCATTCTAATGCTCCAATCTAGGATTACTCATATACCTACTTACGACTCCTATAGTATGTGCAATATCTAGTCTTGTGCATACCATGGCATACATTAAACTTCCTATAGCTGAAGCATATGGTACCTTGGACATTTTTTCATCCTCCTTTTGTGTCTTAGGACACATCTCCTTAGTCAATTTCAAAAGACTAGGCAAAGGTGTGCTCATAGCTTTTCCATTCTCCTTACGGAATCTCTACAACACCTTTTCAAGATAATCAACCTAAGATGGAGTCAATTTTCTGATCTTTGTATCTCTACAAATTTTCATACCAAGGATTTTTTTTTCTATCCCCAAATCCTTCATAGAAAATTATTGTGCTAACTATTGTTTTAACTCTCTTTATGTGACCCATGTTAGAAGCTGCTACAAGCATGTCATCAACATATAAACATAAAATAATATAGTTGTCATTATCGAACCTCTTAAAATAAACACAATGGTCAAAATTACACTGACTGTAGCCTTACTAAGCCATAAAACTAGCAAATTTCAAATACCAAATTGATTGTTTCAAGCCATATAAACTCTTCTTCAATCTACACACCAATTTCTCCTTACCCTTGACCTCAAATCTCTTTGGTTGTTCCATATATTTTTCCTCCTCCAAATCAACATCGAGAAAGGTAGTTTTCAAATCTAGCTATTCCAAATGCAAATCGTTAGCAGCCACAATACTTAAGATAGTATGAATAGAATTAATCATAACAACTGGAGAAAAAATCTCATCAAAATCAATACTTTTTTTCTGTGCAAATCCTTTTACAACTAACCTGGCTTTAAATCTTTTCTTACCTCCATCTTTCTCTTTCAGTCTATAAACCCATTTGTTTGGTAAAGCTCTTTTACCTGCAAGAAACTTACATAATTCTCAAGTCTGATTTTTCAGCAAGGAGTCCATTCATCTTTCATTGTAAGCTCCAACTGAACCTTTGTATCCACCTAGATAGCTTCATCACACCCTTCCAGTTCATCAGCATTTGTTAACAAAATAGAATACAAAGAGGGAGAAAACCTTTCAGGAGGTCTACTTAGTCTTGTTGACCATCTAACATTCCCTAGAGTTTGTGGTATTTCTTGTTGGTATTGTGGAGCATGAGGAACCATTGGAACATCATTATCTGGAGTATCTTCCAACACCACATAATCCTTTTATTTTTTTTTATGTTGCTGCAATTGATCTTTGTACAAACACCTTCTCATTGAATATAACATCGCTGGTTCTCACATTTTTTAGATTTTCAACATCTCAAAGCCTATAATCAAATTCATCAATGTCATATCCAATAAAGATACACTTTTTTGATTTTACATCCAGTTTGGTTCTATCTTTAGAATCTATATGTGTAAATACTTTACATCTGAAGGTTTTGAGAAAAGAATAACTCACCTTCTTACCTATCCATGCTTCCTCTATAATACCACAACCCAAAGGAAGTGAAGGACCTCTATTAATTAAATATACATTGGTATTGATAGCCTTTGCCCACATGTTTAAAGGTAACCCATCATGCAATCTCATGCTCCTTGTATGCTCGATTATTATCTTATTCATGTGCTTAGCCACTCCATTTTCTTGTGGAGTCCCTGGAACCATTTTCTCCCTACGAATTTCATGAAAAGACCAATAATACTCAAATTCTTTGCTGCAATACTCACCACCATTATCAGATCTGAGACATTTTAATCTTTTACCCATCTCATTCTCAACCATGCTTTTCCATTTCTTAAATGTTTCAAATACATCAGATCTTTGGCTAAGGAAATAAATCCAAACCTTCCTAGTTGTAGCATCTATGAATATAACATAATATTGAGAGCCATTGAGAGAAGATACTTAAGCTAGTTCCCATACATCTATATGCACAATATCCAACTTTTCATCTTTCTTTCGCTTCCCATCCTTGAGAAAACTAACTCTCTTTTGTTTTCTATACACACAACTTTCACAGAAATCCATATTAATACATTTTAGACCTAGTAAAACTTTCTTAAAATGATGTACCTTCGTACCTTTTTCACTTATATGCCCAAGTCTATTATGCCACAGTGTTGTCTCAGAACCTACAGCAACTATTTTAGTCTCTTCCTGTGAACCTGCAACAACTATTCCTGAACACGTTTATTTTTTCTCTACAACAACTAATGTAGAAGGAATAGTACGACTTGTACAAATATATAAGGTGCCTACCTTCAAACCTTTTTCTTCTATTATATTGAATGCCACAAATGGTACTAGGCACAACCGATTAGTTTCCAGTGCTTTTTTTGTCAAGAAGTTTCCAATCCTCATCAGTCATTGTTGCTAGTTTCTTGGCTATTGTTTCCAACAGCCTCCATAAATCCTTCTGATAGAGATAATCCTCCATTTGCATCTTCCATAACTAATAGTTCTTCCCATTAAATTTATCTACCTTCAATTTACCCTCATCCGGCATTGCTCCCACTTAACCGTGAGACTCCCACTCAAATGTGAGACCTTTTTGCACATGATAATTGAACACAACCTACTCTGATACCACTTGTAAGGAATTGCATGTAGAAGATATCAATTAAAAATGCAAATAAAGATTAAAGAGAGGAATTAAAAATATACAAATAATAACAATAAGAGACAATTTTAACATCGTTCACCCAAACTCAGGCTACATCCACCAACAGAGAGTCCAATATTATTATCCAACAAATCAAACCAATTACATCTAGCAATCCTTACAACTCAATACTACAACAAATGCTACAATACAATACCAACATAAACCCTAACCCGTAGCATTTTTACCAAGGCTTATGTTGGTTACAAAAGAGGGCTTTTTTAATGTCGGCCAAGAGAAAAATAACTCCTGATGCCTTTATAAAATAATAGGCAATTTTTGCTTCGGGGGCATTACCCTCAAGCCCTCGACGAGGGGTAATGCCCCCATGTTGGTTACAAAAGAGGGTTTTTTTAATGTCAGCCAAGAGAAAAATAACTCTCGATTCCTTTATAAAATAATAGGCAATTTTTGCTTTGGGGGCACTACCCTTGAGCCCTTAGCTGGGGGTGCTGCCACAGTAGCCCCTGCTGGGGATGTTACCTATAGACAGCCACCGTGGGCTCCACCCCCAAGCCCCCACCAGCAGATGGCCCCCTAGGTCACGTAAGATGGGCTCTGCCCTCCCTACACTTCCCCATTAAATTAGTTGGAGGCAAACCGTGCTGATAAAAGTGGGGAAAATTTAACACTCCCCCATTAAATTAATTGGAGACTTATCAGACTCTACAACATATCATCTCCCACTTGGAGATTGATCATAACACCACTTACTCTGTAGCCCCCACTAGAAATAAACACCCTGGACCCTGATGTTCTGATTTTATTATTTTTAGTCTTGAAGACCAACCGAAGCTGAAGAGGAGCTTAGCTTTTCCCTTATCATTGCCTTCATAAACATATCTACTGGATTTTCATCTGTATGTATCTTTTCCAACCATAACTTTCTATCATCCAACATTGATCAGATGAAATGATACCTTAGCTATATGTGTTTTTCCTTTGAATGCAAGGAAAAATTCTTTTCAAGATGTATAGCACTCTAACTATCTGTAAACAAATAATTGTTAGCCTTTTGTTTGCCCAATTCTTCCATGAAAGATTGTAGCCATATCATCTCCTTGCTTGCCTCTATTACAGCTACATACTCTACCTCTGTCGTGGATAAAGCAACCACCTTTTGTAATCTAGAGATCCAACTCATCATTGTCCCACCTAAAGTAAAGACATAACCTTAGTAGTCTACCTGGGATCATTATCCCCTACAAAATATGAGTCCACATAGCTTGCTAAATCAGTATTAGAGCCCCCAAAACATAATTTTTTATTGGATGTACCTCTCAAATATCTAAGAATCTATTTTACTAGATTCAAATGCTCTAATCTGGGATTACTCATATACTTGCTTACGACTCCTATAGCATGTGCAATATCTGGTCTCGTGCATACCATGGCATAGATTAAACTTCCTACAACTGAAGCATATGGTACCTTGGATATTGTATCTTCCTTCTTTTGTGTCTTAGGACACATCTCCTTACTCAATTTTGAATGACTAGGCAAAGGTGTGTTGACAACTTTTGCATTCTCCATATGGAATCTCTGCAACACCTTTCCAACATAATCAGCCTGAGCTAGAGTCAATTTTATGTTCTTCCTATCTCTACAAATTTTCATACCAAGGATTTGTTTTGCTGTCCCCAAATCTTTCATAGTAAATGATTATGTTAATTGTTGTTTTAACTCTCTTATGTGATCCATGTTAGACGATGTTACAAGCATGTCATCAACATATAAACATAAAATAATGTAGTTGTCATTATGCAACCTCTTAAAATAAACACAATGGTTAGAATTATGCCATTTGTAGCCTTGCTCAGCCATAAAACTATCAAATTTCAAATAACATGGCCGAGGTACTTGTTTCAAGCCATATAAACTCTTCTTCAATCTGCATACCAATTTCTCCTTACCTTTGACCTCAAATCCCTATGGTTGTTCCATATATATCTCCTCCTCCAAATCACCATGGAGAAAGGCAATTTTCACGTCTAGCTATTCCAAATGTAAATCTTCAACCACCACAATACTTAAGATAGTAAGAATAGAAGTCATCTTAACAATCGGAGAAAAAATCTCCTCAAAATCAATACTTTTTTCTGTGCAAATCCTTTTACAACTAACCTGGTTTTAAATATTTTCTTACCTCCATCTTCCTCTTTCAACCTATATACCCATTTGTTTGGTAAAGCCTTTTTACCTATAGGCAACTTACATAATTCCCAAGTCTAATTTTTTAGCAAGGAGTCCATTTCTTCTTTCATTGCAAGCTCCCACTAAACCTTTGTATCCACCTGCATAGCTTCATCATACCCTTCTAGTTCACCAACATGTGTTAACAAAATACAATACAAAGAGGCAGAAAACCTTTTAGGAGGTCTACTTAGCCTTGTTAACCATCTAACATTCACTAGTGTTTGTGGTATTTCTTGTTGCTATTGCAGAGCATGAAAAACCACTAGAACATCATTATCTCGAGTATCATCTAGAACCACATAATCCTTTTCTTTCTTCTAATGTTGTTGCAACTGTTCTTTGTACAATCCATTCTCATTGAATACAACATCCCTGCTTCTCACAATTTTTAGATTTTCAACATCCCAAATCCTATAACCAAATTCATTAATTCCATATCCAATGAAGATACACTTTTTTGATTTTACATCCATCTCAGTTCTATTTTCAGAATCTACATGTGCAAAAGCTTCACATCCGATGGTTCTGAGAAAAGAATAACTCACCTTCTTACCTATCAATGCTTCCTCTGGAATACCACAACCCAAAGGAAATGAAGGACCTCTATTAATTCAATATACAATGGTATTGACATCCTATGCCCAGATGTTTAAAAGTAGCCTAACATGCAATATCATGCTCCTTGCATGCTACATTATTGTCTTATTCATGCGCTCAGCCAATCCATTTTCTTGTGGAGTCCCTGGAACTGTTTTCTACCTACAAATTCCATTAAAGGAATAATAATTCTCAAATTCTTTGCTGCAATATTCACCACCATTATCAAATCTAAGACATTTTAATCTTTTACCCATCTCATTCTCAACAAGCTTCTCCATTTCTTAAATATTTCAAATACATCAAATTTCTACCTAAGGAAATAAATCCAAACCTTCCTATTTGCATCATCTATGAATGTAACATAATACCAATAGCCACTAAGAGAAGATACTTGAGCTAGTCCCCATACATCTATATGGACAAGCTCCAACTTTTCATCTTTCTTTTGATTCCCATCCTCGAAAAAATTAACTTTCTTTCGTTTGCCATACACACAATTTTCACAGAAATCCATATTAATACATTTTAGACCTAGTAAAACTTTCTTAGAATGAAGTACCTTCATACCTTTTTCACTTATATGCCCAAGTTTGTTATGCCACAATGTTGTCTCAGAACCTACAACAACTATTTTAGTCTCTTCCTGCATACCTGTAGCAACTATTCTTGAACTTGTTTGTTTTTTCTCTACAACAACTAAAGTAGAAAGAATAGTATGACCTGTACAATGATATAAGCTGCCTACTTTCACACCTTTTTCTACTATTAAGGTACCTCTTAAAATCTTCTAATTTTTATCATTAAAAGTCAATGTGCAACCTTCATCAACTAGCTTCCCAACTAAAATAAATTCCTACATGTAGCTTTGGAATGTGGCTTACCTCTTGTAGTAGCCAATGATTCCCTTCTGTAACTTAATCTTAATTCTTCCCTTTCCAACACTCCTCTGTTAAATAATTTAGGGAGAAATTGCACAAATAAAGTGGGAAAATTTAGCCTCTGAGTCTGATTAGGCTCCATATAACAATAATTTTTGTGTTGAGTGAAGTCACTGCGTTGTTTGGATGGAAAAGATATGGAAATGTATGGTCAATTGGGGTAGGCAAATGCAATTGGTATTGAGATATTCTATATCACTATTAGACTGTGAAGTAGTTCATATTTTGTTGAGTATGGAGATGAATGTTTCATTTCTCTAATGCATAGTATTTTCCAATTGATAGCAATGTATTTTATCAATCCAAAAAGTGTATGGAACTTGTTCTTTGTTAATAATAGGATGTTCAAAGATGAGGTTATCTTGTATTGGTTGTGCTTGGTAAAAGTCACTGCAAAAGAGTATGTTGATATTGCCAAAGAATTTTGTTGGGTTACGTTTTATGTCTCTCATTCTTTTGTCAATAGAATATAAGAATCAACTTCCTATCAAAGAAACTCCATCTATTAGAAAGACATGTAATTGTTCTAAATATTTTTGTAGCAAATCTAGTGTTTCATTACCAAGTGGAATTAAAGTAGATTTGTTAAAGGGCATTAGCAATGCATAATGAATTGTCGTTCCACCTGCATTGTATGCTACTTTTCCTATGTATGCCATTATCAGTCCTTTTTGTTTAAGTGGGTCTAAGAATTCATTTGAATTGTAGATACGTAACAACATTTGGTATATTTCTTTTACTATAAATGTTTTATTGGTTCATGTGCCACCAGTTAAGAAAAGGTAAAATGGTTTGCGTATGTCTAATTTTTTTCATTGCAATGTCTTTTAGAATTGCTTGTTGCTCTTTGTTTAACATTCTTCTTAGCTTATAGTATTCTAAGTTTTCAAGTAGACTTCGATTAGGAACAATTTGAAAACCAATATCATTTTTTGTTTTTGTTTGCATTTCTTGCAACCATTGCAAATTGATACATAGGTCATATGTGTCAATATTATTGTTATCATGAATTTGTTTTCTATGTACATTTGTAGTTGATGTTTCATTTGTTTCAACTTCTATATATGCATTCTCAAGATCTCCCCATATAGTATTGAAGTTGTATGTATATCTACATTCATTTTCTTTGACAATGTTGCCATAAAATACATATGCATCTGCAAATGTTTTAAATTTTTTTTCAATATATCTTCATTATTTTTAAAAGGAATATATAGTATTATTTTTTCTCTACAATAGTTTTTATAGTCAATGTTCTTGTTATATTTAACTGATAATGTTAGTTTTTCTAGATTTTACATATTTGTTTTCGATGATTTTGAACTCTGAAGTGAATCGAGCTAAGCATATGTGTTTCAATTCTTTTGGATGATGTATATAGTGATCGATAATTGATTGACACAATGTAGTTTTTGACTTGTTGTCTTCTTTCTTAAGTAGTAATATAGATTTAAGAATGAACGTTTCTTCTTTAGGTGTAGATGTGTTTATGAATATGCATGTTCTAGAGCTTGAGTTTAATCATAGTGATAGGACTATGTGTTGCAAGTTGAGAAGACATTTGTTGTAGATTTAATAATGTGTTTCCAAGTATCCTTATCATTTGTATGGCATCAATTTTTGGCATATCATGCTCCTTATGTATTCTTTTAAAATATGTAGTCATAGATTTGTCCACTTTCATCATGTATGATGAACAATATATTGCAACAGCATATGCATTGAGAACAAATTGTGTGTCGGTATTTGCTTGCCACAAGTGAGGCAATTTTCTACCAAATCGATTATTCCAAATATGCATTGGCTTTCTTTTTAGGAGAATGGTTGTTTTATTGAGTGTTGATTGTATTGCTTTTGTATATTCAGCTTCAGTTATTTTAATTTTGTTTAAAAAATCATCAAAAGACACTAACTCGTTGTATTGATTTTGTTCAATTATTGTTTGGATTTTAACAACATTTTTCATTATGGTTTGCTCCGTAGATGAGATCAGCTCAAGTATTGTTGTTTTTCTCATTGGTGGAATTGGAAAATTATATCTGTAATGCATTTTTTTTTCCTGCAACTTCTTACATGGTAGTGTTGATGTAGCTTTGCAAGGTTGTTGTCAAGAGAATTTGTGTTGCATGTAATATATTTGTCTACAAACATTTCAATTTTAGAAATATTGGCTATTCCATATATAGGAGCATTTTCTACCCAAACTAGAGCATGATCATGTTCATTTCCCCTATTCTAGAATTTGGTTACAAAGAAGAAGTCTTTGATATCTCCAAGAATTGTATGATATTTACATAATAATTTTTTTAGGCAATTTATTCAATGTCGATAGTAATGACTACAAGTAACAGGGTCTTTTCTAATGAGTGAGTCAATTTCATATTCTTGTTTTTTTTTTTTTTTTCTTGTTCCTTTTCATACAGTTTGGTTAATCTATCTACTAAAGGTGTCCATTCAAGTTCTACACTTGAAAAGGTTTAGAAAAATGTTGGAGGGCCTAGTTGTCATATCATTGCAAATATGCTTTTTTTAATTGATGCAAATAATATAGAGAGATACGAATATGCTTAAAATCCATGTATCCAATATTTGATTTCAAAATTTTGTCAAAATTTGGCTTGTGTTTAACATCTTTTGCAAGTAGAGTTTGTTCTTTTAATTGACCTTTTCTAATTCTTATTAATATACTTGAAATGATTTTATTTATGATGACATGCATTGTTTTGCAAAATAAATTAGTTGTATGATTTGCAAAGTCGTGACTTGAATGTAATAGCTCCCATTTTGCAATTTTTTGATATGTTAATCTTTTGGTTATGTCTTCATCTCTGGGATGGTAAAAAAATAGTGTTTGGAAAATTCATCTCTTCTATATATTTGTCTATGAATATTCTGATTGGTTGGTTTTGTTCGCCAAGTGCTATTTCAATTATCTTATCATGTAGATCATAAACTGATATGGATTCTATAAATCCATGGACAAGCCTATTAGTATGTGTTTAACATTCATTACTATTCTTCATATCGTTACTATCTGTATCACTATCAAAAGACATTTGCATTGTTTCTAAGTCCATATTATGTCTTGTTTTGAAGACATTTTCCCACTCGTAGTCTATAGAAATGTTCTCCACCTTATATAAATCTGTTTGACTTAATATTTTTAATGCTTTCATGATAAGATTGGGATGAACATTCCTAACTTAATATGGATTCTTGTATTGCAATTTCCTTTTCAATGCAATTGCAACTGTAATTGTTTCATCAATTGATCATGGAAGTACTTTTTGGACAATGTTTATAATTGTAGGCACATTAATTATTGATCCAGTCAATCCTATTTGAGACTATTTTTGTCCCCACTATCTGATTTGTGCAAATGCAATTCAAGGTGATTTGAGTCTCTCTTCAAGTTCTAACAAAGATGATAAGATTTGTAGTGGTTTGTTTTGTCTTACTAATTGTGGAGTTGCAAAGTATGGTAGTTTACCATTCTGCAGTGATCTTTTGCATGATGTACAAACTCATTCAAATGAAATTAGTATATTCTTTTTTGTAAAAGTTTGATAGGTTTGTTGTTCATTTTTTGTAATTTTTCTCATGGTATGTGAAAAATGTAACTGTTGGTAGATGAAACATTCTTATTGAGGAGTATCCTCAATGACTTTTAAATATCTTTGTTTTGCATTGATACGTTTTTTATACACTCTTTTGAAAGAAAGTTGGTCATTTTCTTTTGTAGTATTTCCCAACATCTTCTCCAATTAATTTAGTGATTTTTTATTTTTATCTCAAATATTTTTGCCATTCACTTGTGATTAGATTTGCAATGATAATTGTTCGGTATGAGTATAATCCATTTACAATGCACTAGAGCAACTTACTTGAGATGGTCCACTAACATTTGTTATTATAAGTGGATAGTTCTCTATACGTGAAGTGTTTAGTTGGTCTTTATTTTTTATAGTATTGGGTAAGATTTTCTTGAATTGATTTTGTGATATTTTCTTGTTATCTTGAATGCTTTTGCCATTCACTTGTGATTGTATTTGCAACAATAAATGTTCGGTATGAGTTATTGTTTTAAATGAAATTATGTTGTATGTCTTCAACGTATTTGTTTGAGTGCAATAATTTTTTTTAATTTGTTTAGTATTTGAAGACCAAATTTGAATCGTAATCTTCAATATGTTTGCTATCCATTGAAATCAAAATGGCCCTCCTTCGATAATATGGCATTCCCATTTTTATAATATACCATTGCCAGTTTACAATGCATGGAGTTGTTTGCAATATGTCATCTTGTAAGTAGTCCTTTAAGCAATTAATTGCACTATAATGGTCACCTTTTTTTGCATTGAAAAAAGCCTGTGCAATATAAAGCTTAAATATTGAACATCAAATTCTCCTTCCATTAAATAACATATTGCATTGAAAAGGCTATCCCCACACTCAGAGGTGGTAACTATTGATTTTTTCAAACCATAAAGTTGCATTTCAGGTGTAAGAGACTCAAAATTTGTTTCTATTCTTGTACAAAAAAGTGAAATGCAGTTTGATGAGATGGGCATGTTTGTTGCCAATGCTTTTTTACAAAACAATGGCTCCTAATGACCCCAAAAAGGGTTCTCATTGTGAAATAATATTGAATAAGAATTTATTTATAGATTAGTGTTGAAATGTAAGCATTTCTTTCTGGTAGTTGTGGACCATAATGTAATTGATATATTCAACCATTTGGAGATTAATTGTATGTAAAATGTATCATCCCAAAGCCCTCTTTTTTGTTTCAAAAAGAGAAGTTGAAGCAAACAATCGCATCTGAGACAGATATGTATTGACATCATAAGTACCATGCATCTTGTACAACATTTCTAGATGTAATTCATATGCATACGTGTGCAATGCATCATAGTCATGGCATGCTTGATATAACAAAAAGTGATCAATTAATCCATTACACAATTCAATAGAAGTGTAACGAAAATGTAGGAGAGCTTCAAGTCTGTCTAATAAATAATCTCCTAGGGTGCAGACAAATGAATCTAGCCTAAATAAATGTTCCTTTTTCAAGCGATTATCAATGTCAAGAGTAGAGTGTTCTTTATGTAGCCTATAGCTTTCAATATTCAAAACATTATCCATTATCTTTACTATAGCTGAAAGCAAATGTTCTTTAACTATAAAAGTATTTCTTATATTGAAGAATACAATCATAATAGGAAAACAAAGAAATGATTGTTACCTGATTTGTCAAAAGGCCATATATTTTGTGGAAGATGTAAAAGAGCATGATAGCCAAGAACAAAGTGTTAGTCTTCTTAATTAACCAACAAGAAATACATAACATTGCATGGTTATTTGTATACTTTTATTGAATACTTTATTAAAGAATTTGGCAAATAAAATGATAACAAACATGTCATAATAATGCCAGAGTCAAGTTTGTAAATTATTAATTTGAGATGTATATATTTCAAATAGTAATTTTGTTTCATTTAGAAATGGTCTCATGTAGTTTTTATACCTCTAGTTCTAATCGTTTCTTTACCAGGTTTCTAGAACACAGTAGGAAATTGAGTAATAAACAATTTCATTTATGAGAAAAATTGAATTGTAATCAGTCTAGACATCTACTAGTACAACAAAATTGTTTGGTTACTGTCTAAAAAAATTGTTTTGTAGCCACAACAATAGTGCTAAGTTTGTTTCGTTCATGATATTCTTATGTGCTGTAAACCCTAGGAGTCATAATATACGATAAATTTTCCTAGGATCTACAAGGATTCATCCTCTAGATCGTAGCATGAGTGAAGGGACTGGAACCCTAGAAAACGAGCACAACAAAAGCCTTCGAATCATGCATCTAGACCAAAGATGATACCACAAGGATTCGAACCTACGACCTACCTACCTCTTGACAAAAATAAATATTTTGCTAAAGGAAGAGACATGGACTAATTTGATAAAAATGTGCACCTAATAGAAATCAATACATGGACTGTAAATATAGCCCACTTCAAAGCATGTAAAAACCTTATAGATCAAAATTTAAATCATCAGCAAAGGAAGAAGTACCAACTTATTCCAAGACTGGAACCCTAGCAAACTAGTACAACAAAAGACTTGGAATCATGTAGCTAGGAAGACACAGGGACTAATTCAATAAAAATGTGGACTTATATGTAAACCTAATAGAAACCCACAGACAGACTGTAAACATATCCCACTCCAAATCATGTAAAAACCTCATAGATCAAAAATTAAATCATCGGCAAAGCAAGAAGCACTGACTTATTTCATACCTTTTCACATGTGTCATTTTTTGATGAAGAGAATTTTCCACAGCCTTCATTAACTTCTTTGAATCCCCCCATTTGAAAAAAAAAAACCATTTCTAATCATGATTCCCTCCCATTCCCTAAAATCATGATCTTCACAACAAGTCACAAGCCTCGTGCAAAGTAGTTCTTCCTCTGCTGCATGAAATCAGAAACCTAGAGGAAAATCTTTAAAATATTCCATGAATTCTCTTTATGCAACCACCATACTACATGCAAACCCCCCTCTCTCTATCACTCTCTCCACATTATGATAAAATTAATTATATAGAATGCGATATACCCACGATTTAGGTAGGGAAAATTTTCCAAGCCCTATTGGGAAAGTCATTGCTTTTGAATATTTATATTTAATATAGATCATTTTTTAAGAACCTTGCCTTACTTTATGTGGTATAATTGGTTTGTCAACATACTGGGGAACTTATGGACTTAGAAACCAAAAACAAAGTTTGAATATAGAAAGAGAAGCCGATAAGATAAAGAAAATGACTCAAGGCTTGTTTGCAAAGTGTCTAGTTCAAGATATACAACTTTCACCAATAAAAGGAAAGATGGGTTCTTTCTCCAATAGGTTTACCGATTGAGATTTAAATTTTTCAAGTCCTACTGGGAAAGTCATTTCCTTTAAATAGTTTATATTTAATATGGATCATTTTTTAAGAACCTTGCATTACTTTATGTGGTATAATTGACTTATTGGAAAACCGTGGAACTTATGGACTTAGGAACCAAAAAAAAAGTTAAAATATAGAAAGAGAAGCTGATAAAGGTAAAGAAAATATAACCCAAGGGGTGTGTACAAGAAGTTGAGTCCACCTTTTGGCCAAAAAGTGGAAGTGTTTTCCCTGATTTTTAGAATTTGTCACATTTGACCTAAAAATTTGAAGCACTTAAAGATTGAAACTTAAAAAAAGTCAGTAATATGAAATGTAGTACTCAGAGTCTAGTTTCAAAATATGTAATTTATTTGAATACCCAGATGACACAATTTTATTTTCAATAGGTATGTCTAAAAGCCATTGTTTAAAAGTCACTTTTCTTTTTACCATACCATTCACATGTATGTCAACCATATTTTGACCTAAATTATTGTATTTTTCTAAATCCTTTTTGGAAAAGATATAGAACACACTAAAGATTGTTGACAATATTTTTTTAATTAACTTTTTATTGGTCGTAATTGTTGTTTTGAAAATCTCTCATGTATGTCATGCATAAGATAACCTAAACTTATCATTTTTTGATTTTTTTTGGTCAAATTGAAAAGAATTATCTAAATATTGTTGACATACATTTGTTTTTCAAAAATTATTTTAATAAAAATTTATTAAAATAATAAGAAAAATTGATATTTCAAGTTTATTGACTAGTTTCATTAAAAATTATTTGAAAAATAGAAAAAAAGATCAAATTGTAAAAAAAAATACATATTTGGAATCTACATAATCTCATCTATATTGGGTTTTAATTTCATCAAAAAATTCTTTGAAAAACATCTTTAGACATATGTCTAAAGCCACTCTTTTCTAGTGGTACTGGCATGACCTTCAAGTTGCAGGTCAAAGCAGGTCCAAAGCTAAGGGTCATCTCCCCAAGCTTTTTTTCCAATCCAAAACCCATAGCAAAAACTGGGCCAAAAATTCAAATATTAAGAAATGGGATCTCATTCTAGAAATGGGATCCTATTTAGTTTTTGTAATATTTTAACCTTTATGAAATGGGATCCCATTCTAGAAATAGGAAATAGGATCTCCTTTCTAGAAAACGGGATCCCATTTCTAGAAAATGGGATCCTGTTTCTAGAAAATGGGATCCCCTTTCTAGAAAATATAATCCTGTTTCTAGAATGGGATGTCATTTCTATAGAATGGGATCCCATTTCTATAGAATGGGATCCCATTTCTATAGAATAGGATCCCATTTCTAGAAAATAGGATCCCATTTTTGGCTCGAGATCCTAAAGTGAAACAGGATCCTGTTTCATAAAAAGTGAGATCCCGTTTCACTTTTCCCAATTTTACATTTTTGACTAAGTCTGAAACTTCCTCAAGATGTGGACTCATCTTCCTGCTTTTACCCTAGGGCTTGTCTATGAAGTGTCTAGTTCAAGATGGGTTAAAGAAAGAAGTTGATTATACATTTTGTGGAAGTTTTTTGTGGATGAAAAATGCTACTTGGAATGGAAGCCCGAGCCAAAATGGGTGCCCATTACAAAATAGGTTCACAGTTACAATTGGGCACCTGAAGCTAAAATGGGCACCTGTTATGGAACGAGTACCCATTTTTGAAAAGTATAATTTTTTTTAGAAAATAAGCCTGTTGCTTCATTTAATAGCTACAAGCCACGGAAGACAAGGGAGAATGATGCCATGAATGGGTACCTACATTGGATAACCCTATTTTCCACCTCTAAAGCATCCTTGCCTCCTCAAATTGATTAACTAGTGCCCCAAGTTGGTTTCCCATCCATTTCTACTAGATTTCATTATTTTTTGCCTTGGATTTTGTTGTATTTTTGTTGTTTTTGCAATGTTAAATTGTATATATTCAACCTCAAATCAAAAACAAGTAAACCCTATTGCATACACTGTTAATCTTTAATTCAAAAATGGTAAACCCTATTTCTTAAAGACTAAACTATAAAACCCTAATTTATTAACCTAAAACCCTAATTCATAAACTAGGGTTTCATAAATAGTATAACATAAAACCCTAATTCATAGACTAGGATTTCATTAATGTTAAATTTAGACTTAAGAATGTATCCCTAATGTCCCATTAAACCTTTAGTTTTGAACCATTCTTTGATACTAAGTGCATCACCCCAATTAGGCTATTATCCATATCATCTATAGTAAAACAATGTGATCTTACAACAACTATTGTTTCCTTTTGGTAAGTCACTTTGAGCTTCTCATGGAGTTATAATTATGTGTTTTGTAGAGTGATCAATGAGACTATAATAGGTTTATGATGGTTTAAGAACTCAAATAATACTAAGCACATTGATCCCCTAGTTGAATGCAAAATTAAAAAGGACATGGGGAGGTGTGAGGTTTGTTGATCTCATCAAGACGAATGATCAACATGTAGTCTTATTCTAACACAATGAGATCTCATGCCTTAAACATGTAGAGGCCCTTGGATCATCCAACTCAACACAAGATCTCATTTCCCACAATCATAGACCTTGCCACTAAAATTTTATAACCAATATGAACACAAATTATGTAGACCATATACAGTCAATGAACTAGAGGACATGCAATCATACTAACTTGGTAGTAAATAATCAATCAAGAAACAAAAAAACAAATGATTTCATGAGAGTGTACAATCCATAGGATGCTACAACATGTCTTTTATCACATGGTTGGCACAATCCCAAAACAACTAAGAGCTTTGACACCTCAAGAAGTTATGCAAGCTACATGATCTTCCAACATAGTTGAAGATTAAATGGTTCTAGCATTTTATAACATCATCATTACATATAGAAATCCCAAGATCACCATGTCACTCTAGATCAATGAGAACTTCTACTGACCACTCAGCACTCATAATCATAGGGAAGGGGGTACCACCATAATATGACATGGTCAGGAACTAGTCAATGGAACATCACTAAAAAGTTGAAAGCTCCAACAACTATTGAGTATTATAGGGGTCATTCAATAAAGATCTCCTCAATGGTTCTCTAACCTCCTGACAAAACATAATGACATCACAAAATATAAGTAGTGAACTTCTCCATAAAGCATCATGCTACATTGAGTAAGCATTGAGATTTTTTTTGTGTAAATTATTTGGCTCATCAATCAAAGGACATAATCATGGATTCAGCTTGTAGAGAACTTAACATCATTAATATAAAGTCATCTAAGTTCATTACTTTGAATTTCTATACACTATCCATCATAAGTACTTCAGTCAAGCTTGATAGATCCAACAAGGCCACATGCTTGCCCCTTATCTTCTAACAAAGAACATGAATAATCATAGCTCAATACTCTAGCCAATAATATATGTTATGAAATAATCAATTTCCATGGTTGGAATATATCATTATTCCCAAAACTCAAGACCTTAATACTAGATAGAAAAAAAAGAAAGTGTCTACCACAACTAGCCTAAACTTCTCATGACCAATAGTGTAACACTATTTTGACAACAATGAAGAAAATACATGTAACTTCATATGCCATTAGATTCAATTCTAATCAAATGGCTACCACAATCTAGAAATACAAAATCACTAACAACCTTTGTAAGTTACAAGAAATTTCCATGTAGAATTACTAATGATATAATGTCATTGTAAAAAATGGTAAAAAAAATAAAGAATGGGCTCACCTCTAATTTGAGTTGGATTCAATTGAGTAATGATGAAAGAAAATTTTGACACATTTTAAGGGGGGCTTAGGAGTTACACAAATTGTATTATCAAGTGGATATTAGAGAAGCAACATGTGATGATAATTGTTGTGATTGGAGAAGCCATTGGATTAAAATAAAATCAATAGTCATGACTCTCTCTACCAATATCAAGCCTCATGAACATAAACACTAACAAGGAACTCAAGAAAATATGAAATATCAAGGACCATGGCATATGACTTGTCATTGGGTTGAGAACAAAGATGCAAACACAAGAATCAATGTAGCCAAGGGTTAAATGCTTGGCCAATCCTTTCAATGGAAGAGATTGGTCTGAAGGATCTAATGTCGAGTCATTTTAAAGGCTAGGTCCTTGAATTCATGATTAATTAGAACCAACATCAAGTGCTTATAGGAAAACCTATTTTAAGATATAATTAGCTAGGTTACTCCCTTGTGAAGGGGGTATTAGAATCACTTATAGGTAAATGATCCAATCAATTCCTAAACATAAACACCTTGGAAACACATTCACGTGTCAACACGATTCCAACTTTGGTCCCTAAAAACAAGGTTACAAATCTTAGGGAAATTCCTAATCTTATGTAGCCTTAACAATTAAGATCTTAATTTACCCTTTAAGCAAGGGGAATAATTCATATGCTCTAAATTAACTTTTAATCATGTAACATTATCCACTTGGTACTTCATAAATATTATGTTGGGGATATCAAACATTAGGGATAAGGATTGGATCTACCAATATCCAGTATATATCTAAAAGTCAGATAAAACCTTTATTTATAACTATTACTCAAAGTCATTTAATGTACATGAGAAATAAGAATACATTTCATGCCTAGAAGCTTATTCTTCAGTCTTCATGGCTTTTAATGTTCCTGATGAGTCTCATAGTCCTAATTTAACCATTTGTAAAACTCTTTTCTTGAAGCTAAAAAACTATAAATTAGACAGGATAGGACCCTAATTTCTTTTTGTAGACCGAACCTAAATGACTTATTAAACCTAAACCTAAAACATAGAAGTCATTTTACTATGTTTAAATCTTTAATATAAACATATCCATATATCTATGACAACTTGACACTTAACAAGGCGTAAAGAGGACAACAAAAATGCAAAAAATTTAAAATAATGTTGAGTGTAAATAGGATGGGTTCAAAGATTGGATAAAATGAGACACTTATGAACGATAAACATGGATTAGGAACAAAATATGATTTATGGTAACAAGGGTAGATGGAATGACATTTAGGCTATATACAATATAAACATGACATTTAGGGTTGTGTAGACCTGTAGCTATATCCAATAGCTCGACATGAACTTAGTGAGATGTTTAGGAGTTTGAATGTAATACATGAGTGTTCTTGTAAACAACCTAGTTGTTATTGAATTTTTCTCTTTAATTTTCTTCTTTTCAAAACCTCAAGGAAACATTTCTAACTAAATTGTCTACTCATTAATCATAACCTCTAGGATTAGGACTTCTATTGATATTTAGGGTTTGTCGACATGCAATATATTAAGTAACAATAGCTTGGCTAGTTAATTATTTTTAGGATTTTAATTTCTATGAACATTGCACAAATTTATAGGAAACAAAATCAACTTAAATTTTACCAAGATCTAGGAAATGGTAACATGGCCCTAGATGGATTGACATTTAGGCTATACCTTAAATTTTTAGAAATGATATATTAACTAAGATCATTTGAAATTGTGTAGACATACATACATACATACATACATGTATAGTAAAATAAGATTATAGCACTTGAAAGACAAAATAATGTTGACTAGATACTAGGACATAAATTTTTATTCATCTCATGATTCTTAAATGTATAAATTTTGATTTTAAACATTTTTTTCCTTGAACATTTTCTAACAAGTTTAAATTTTGAATGCATGTATATGTTAAATTAAATGTAAAATTAAATGTTTTAATGTATTTCTTAAACCACACAAATTTATATATTTCCATATTTTCAATTTGTATGTATATGTATATTTAAACATATGTTGTGCATGCAGTTTAATATATATTTTCAATTCCTAATTTGATTTTAATAACTTTTTGTAATTACATCTCTAGTTGTAGACCTTATTTGTACACATGACCAATCTAACCCATGAACCCCCCCTCCCCCCAATGACCCTCCACCCCAACCTGCCCCCCACCCCCCACCACCACCATCATAGCTACTGCATGATGAGGCTCATTTGCGAGCAACAATTGATGAAAATATACAAACATTGCAACAAAAAACAATTTCTTACAAAGTTAAATGCAAACCCCTCCACACATGGTGCTAGTTTTATGTAGATTCAATTAGAGATAGTTTTATTATTGATTCAGTCAGAGCTATCCACATAGATCTAGATACATTTCGCTCATGGAGGAAATAGAGGATACAATTTTATGTAGATGGTCTCTCATATAAAGAGATCAATGATTTACATAATACCAAAAATACAATTGCGCCATATTTCATTGATCCCTCAAAAGGTGAACAAATGCCACCAACTAAAAAGAGAATTTCAATCAAATGGTGAACACATCAACAGATAGCTGATAATTTTTGGGATCAATGGTGGATGGTCTTTGACCATCCACCTCATGCTAATTTTGAGGTTCCCTTTTATTTTCTAAAAAAATTATGGGCGAAGTTTGAGATGGGCAAAAAGCCCAATTATTTTGATATGAGATCATTTCAGAGCGTGGGTGGTGGAATGCCATAGCATAGACCAAGGGCATGTGTCGATCCAAATAGACGTTTGCCCCCTGCACCTATTGTCCCTTCTCCACCCTCTGTTCCTATGCCCTTTCACCAACGCATGGTCATCTCAGCACTCAGAGTGTTATCACCTCTCTCAGGAAACTTAACTGACCAAGCTACTTACTTAGTAGATTAAGTCAATCCTAGAGAGCCTACATAGCACAGAGGAGCATCTGATGTTGGTCCTGATGCATCACCTAGATTGACGCCATTGCAGTCCACATCGCATTGTTGTTAGAATTGTCATCATCCATGTTTTGGTCCTACATCTGCTTCAGAGGAGGATTCCTTTTTGGCTGCATTATTTGCTCCTATGGACTAGGTATGTATTCTACATTTAATAAAATTAAAATTAATACAAATTAATATAGATTTGGACAATTATCAATTTTTTAAAAAAATGAAAATATATATTAATAAATATATGTTCATGTTGACTGGTATAGATGACTCCATCAGCTGCTGCCACTTCATCACAGTTGGACCATTTAGTGTCAACAATAGTAGAGTTGGGTAGACCTTATATGGTCGAGGTATAAAAATTAGGACCTCTAAAGATTATTTAATTAGATATATATAATTTAATAATATATAATTTACTACAGAAATGTGACATTTTAATTTAAAGTAGATGGGAGGTCCTGATACTGTTGCGTCAAACCAACCTAGTCATCCAGGACCAGTGGTAACATCATTTGTAGAGGAACCTACTTCATATGTCATGGTTTGTATCTTAAATTATACATTTTTAGTTTAAAATTGAATTTCCAGTGTAATTTCATGATTTTAAATTCATGTCTTTAGAATTGAATTTATATATACATGTACACATATATATGTAGGATGAGATTAGTTTAGGTGCAGGCTCAATTAATCCTATCATTGATGAGCCTGCACAGGTGCACGAGTCATCTCTCATATTTCAGGTCCTATAGTTAAATCCCATGTGATTTCAATATCTTCTATATCATTCAATCTTTCATTTTGTATATGTACTCTCGAGCGTAGAATTCATGTGTTTTATTGAAATACAGGAATTGGCAACATAGACATTTAGTCTATCATCTGAATGGAAGGAGAGATGATGAGCTTGTTATGGTATGCTTAGACATATTGAAGTTTAGATTTAAAAAATTAATTTGATGGTTTGGTTTTAAATATTTGATTTAACATTTAATTAGAATGCAGTTTTGACATTAAAATTGATTTGAAGCTTCTTTTTCTTATACACAACATGAGTTGCCCTCTCAGTCACATGGGACCAAAAGGCAGCTTGAAATGGACGATGATCAAACTTAGTGTGCACACAAGTTTTAGATTGATGGATGGATGATGGATGGTCATGATGATGATGATGTATTAGATTGTTTATTTCATGAGGATTTTATGACTATTTTAGTATTGACTAGACATATATGTTTTGTGACTATTTCATTATTTTTACATGGATTGTTATTATGTCAGTATTTATAACTCATAGACTATTTCATGTAGACTAGATTTTACTATTTATTGAATTTCCACTATATGCATCTATATTCAAACTTTAATTTCACATATATCATATTTAACGCTTCAAATTAAATCATGTGTTTAATTACATAAAATTTTAAAATACTAATTCTAATTAGATAAGAGAAAATTTTGAATTGATTTAATTTATTAAACATTTATTAGATACAAACTCTAGGTTGGATAGTTATATAGACTAAATGTACCTACCCTAAATAAATTTAAAAAATAAAATGAAAATTAACTTTCTTGAATTAGAATGAATATGTTTGGATTTACATGAGTCAAATGTTGGGACACTTGTGTTAAATTTTCATTGAGTTAAATATTTAGGAAAAATTTATTGATTAGATTTGTCAATCTAGTAACCATGTTTAATCAATTTATTTTTAAATCTAGATTAAAAATTTCATAGATCAATACCTTCCCTATAAATTTATGAAAAGAAATTAAAGAAAATTAGAAAAATACATGTACCCTTTAAATTTACAATTTAAGAAATTTAGAAAAATTAGAAAAATTTATGTCTACCCAAAATTATATATAAAGAAAAATAGAGAAATTTACATGTAACCTAAATATCAAAATAAAAATAAAAAAATACATGTAACTCTAAATTGTTATATATATATATATATATATATATATATATATATATATATATATATATATGATAAACAATACTTGGTTCTATCTACTAAAACTTTTGAGATTTGCTTCTAGAATTTTGTAAAAAACTAAAAATTATAATTTCTTGAAAATATAATAAAATTAGTATTTTGTATGTGATTTCATCAAGAGCACTAAATAATAACTTAACCAATTCATTAGTTGGTTTAAATTCATAACTTCTATGTACAAGAAAAAGAGCTTCCCTTAGATTCAAGAAATATAAATATTCTATACTGACAAGGCCAACCATTTGAAGGTGGAAGCTCATGTGGCCTCACCTAAGACCTAAGACACATGTTTTCTAGTTCTATGTAGGACACCTAAGACACATATTGTATAGTATGTATCTAGATAAATTATATATAGACATATATAGTATGTACCTAAGACACCTAGATTAATTAGACTAAATGCCTTTTTTCTAGTCTCTATCTACCTAGTTGACATATAGAATACCTAAGACATAGGTAGAGACAAATAGACACCTATATTATAGTTCTACCTAAGACATAGGCTCTAGACATCCTATTACATGGTGTTGTGCCTCGCACACACGCCCCATTTTGGAAAACAGGGACCTCCTCTTTAAAATCTTGGCTTGGAATGTCAAGTAAGTTTTTCATCTCCTAAGTAATCAAGTGGTCAAAGTGCACATTTTGCCATGTTAGAAATTTGATGTCAAAAAATCATTTCAAAATTTGCTAAGTCTAAGTCCTTGCATTTTAGTAGGTAGGTTTGATTGTCCTTTTGCACTAAAACTACTTTCATCTGACCTTTGTGCTAAAAGGTCCTTTGTCTAAATTTTGTCCTAACATGCCTTTCATCCAACTCCGGTGCTATGTTAGATGAGACTAAAAGTTGTGCAAACCCTAATTTATGCCAAATCTCCCAACAGATACTATGTATGCCCTGCATTAATGGTGATCAGTTAGGAGGAATAAAAGGAATTTTTCATGGTTTCAAAGCTCATTTTACATTTCACAAATATTTGAAGAGATTTTTTGTGACATTCTTTATGATTTCCCTGCATAGACCGTGGATTCAACCCAGAGACCTCCTGCGCACCTACAAGTTTCAAATCTTTCACCCCGCGAACCTGGTAAGAGCTCATTCTTCACCTAGTACTTTTCTTTAGTTAGGGTTTCATTTTCAATCCATTGCATTTCTTTTCAAGAACATGGTGAACGTATGATAGTATGAATTAGGGCATCTAAGATAGGGTTTTGATTTCTAGACTGTTAATGTTTTTATAAACCCTAGTTCTAAATCCTCAGAGAAAAATATGTTTCAAGGCAATCATTCAAAGATTCTCCCATAGGTAACATGGAAAAAACTTGTCAAAGCCCAAGAAAAATAAAATGAATTCAAACACATTGAATTTATCAAAACAAATGAAGGATAACTTTTGCGTCAAAGTGTCATCTCACTAACTTTCGGAAGCTCCACGACCAATCTAGTCATTTGGTGGCCTTGAAAATCTGTACCGAGGCTCAAACTAATTTTGTACTAAAAACCTTGATCCCTGACTTAATGTTGTTCCTCACCTTAAATTATTTAGTCAGATGATTCAAGAAGTCCCACATGACCTTTGTACTAGTTTTGGATTTCTCCAACCTTGCATTAAAAGACCATCTCTCTGACCTAGGTTCGATGAACATAACAGCCCCGTAGGTCTATGATATCCAAAACCTCTGCCAAACAATTAAGAGAGTACTTTGCACTAAAATTAGTTCCATCTAACTTTGCACTAAAATGCAATATCATTGACTTAGTCAGTTGACTCCCAAAACCCCGCAAGGTCAGACAATGCCAAATCTCACGTAAAAGCAGTAAAGATTGTCCTAATCATCTTGTGCTAAACTTTCAACTGACTGACCTAAAAGACTAACATAAGTCAATCCATCCTAAAACCCGTGTAGGTCAGTTGCCCATAAAATCCATGTGAAACCTTGTAAATGCATGAACATTGAAAGACTAGTTGGTCAGACGGATATGATTTCTCCGTTGAGGTTGGTTGACCTCAAAACTAGCACTTTTCCTCCTGCAGGTCCGTTGACCTTAAATTTAGGGAAAATTACGTAAAATAACTATTTTTAAGGAATTTTCAAAAGAGGAAATGTTTGTCAGGATGAAATAATAACTACAACTAATAAATGATGATATTTTGCATGTTTTTATTGGGATTTTGTAGTATTTGGGTATTTATTATTTTGAAGGAGAAGAGGATAAGCCTATAGAAATCACTAATGAGGTAGAATCAGCCCAGGGACACAAATCAGATAGTGAAGGCCATATAAACTTGGCAAAAAAGGATAAAGCACAAAAAGGTAAGATGGTCACTACAAAGACTAATAAGAAAGAAATACCTCCTACTAGGACAAGAGATTCAAAGAAAATAAATATGCCTAGTGGTCTTGGCAAAGGATATAAGATGAAGAAGACTAAGGTGAAGACTGTTAGGTAGGTTACAGAGACTGTTGCTACTCATGATGATACTAATCTGCTAACTTCTCCATCTCCTTCTGCCCCAGATGTGAATGTTGTTGCACTCTCTCCAGTATTTGCTACTACTGCATCTATCTCTGAACATGTTTCCACTGCTGCACCTATGACCTCGGTAACCATCATCCAAGAAGTTGTTCCTACTACCACCTCACCTTCCACAGCTATTTCAACTGTCTCTTGTCCATTGACAATATCTTCTAGCACTCTTAGTAGTCCCATCTCCTCTATTGCTCTCACCTCATGTTGTTCTACCACTACTAAACCTTTACTTTCCATATCTTCCACCCCACTATCTACTTCCCTTGCATTACCTCCTATTTCAATAATTCTTTCACCTTCTCTTCCTTTGCCTTCTTTATCCATTTCCTTGTCCATAGTCATTTCCTCCATCTTGCCAACTTCTTCTATCTCACCAACTTTGGGGTCAGCCATGCTTACCAATTTAACACAAGCGAACCTGTCTTTAGCTAGAATGCCTATATCCTCTACTACTCCTATCTCTCAAATATCTATGGACTAAAATTCAACTTCCTTGGCAGTGCCATTGCTATCAGGTATTGTGAAGGTATGTGTCGAACTAGGTCTTCAAGAGAAAGAACCAAAGAAAGATGCATTTAACGAGGTAGATATTGAGGCACTTGATGAGCCATTGGCTGAGATTGTTAGTGGTGAGATAATTAAAATATTAGACAATCCTCTGGAGAAAGACCAAACAAAGGCAAGCCTTGAGGAAACTCAAGAAAGTGTATTGGTAGGTTGGAGAAGCATTGCAAATGAGGAAGAAAACTTGGATAAAGGGTCAGAACATGAACAAAGGTTGCTTGAAGGGCCATTTGATGCAGAAAATAAAGACCTTGATGGGTCTAAAGAACCTTCTTCTTCTGTACCTGAGTGGCTACAAAACAAAGTTGCATATCCTAAGCCTTAGGTAGAAGTAATGAAAATGGATTTGAGTGTCATCTTGTCACATGCTCAAAAGACAAAGAAATAAAAGAAGGCAAAGGTAGAATCTAGGATTTACAAGGATGAAGCTAGAGCTTGAATAGCTAAGGTAGTTGTCCCTCTAGCTAATACAAATAGAGAACAGGTCAGAGCAAAGGATTATGTCATGACAACTGTGAATTTGGGACCAACCACATGAGCACAAAGGGTTGATGAATTCAAAGGGTCCATTACTTCTATTCTAGAGCAGTTGGATAAAGATGAACTTTCAAAGAAGGAATTGAAACAACAAAATGAGGAGCTTGGAGCGTGCCTTCAATTTCTGATCAAACTAGTAGATTCTAGAGGAGAGATAAGAACAGTGCCCACCTTTTTGTCAAAAGATGAGATGTTCCAGCTGGGTGAAGTTTGAACTTTCTCAAAAGGCACCTGAAAATGGATGATCAAGGTATGTGAGAAGGGATGTGAGACAATTAACGCTGCAACTAAATCACAAAAGAGTTTGGTCTAGCTTCTTAAGTAGTGGAGAGATTTGCAGGAAGAATGTAATTCATTTGACAAATATTACTCTGATATGTTTCCACGAGTTAAATGTATCAGAGATTTGTTTTCCCAAACATTATTGACTGAGAATATTCTAACTGGTGACAAACTATATAAAGCAACTGAATGGTATCAGTAGATCAAGTTGAGGAAGGAAATTTTCCATAACATCAAGGAAGCCTGCAAGCCAGTAGATGATGAACTAGTGGCTTTAATATATGACATAAATGATACTCTAAGAGATTGTCTAGAAATGGACTACAATGATTTAGCACCATATGATGTGGAAGGAAGCAAAATTAAATTGCATAAGGTAATTTTTGAGGATGTTAAGTTGGATGTAGAGGTTAGGTTGGATAAAATCAGTGACCTCGGAGCTGAGTTTAATGCATTTCATAAGGCAAAGGCAAAAATAGAAAGGATTTACAATCAATACATCTGAGAATTGGAAATGTTCTGATATCAAGTCAATAATCTTAAGAACCTAAATACTACAGATATCAATCCAACACTTTCAGCTTGGGCCACCAACTACTACAACAGGCTAGTAGAAGAAGACAAAGTAAATTTGGATGAAGAGTCTTAATGAGTTCTTTGGAACATTTTGAAATGTAATCCCATCACTAGTGTGAACTGTTATATTTAGAGTGACATGTATTGCTATTTTGTCTTTATTATGCCTCAAAAATGAGCTTTTCTATATATATATTTAGTTGGGTAGTCAAAATGTCTAGGTTCAATGTATTTGGGGACTATATTTTGTCTTTTTCATAGAGGACAAAATGTAATCTAGGATTTGTTATGAGCTGTTGTGAATGCATTAAATGACGTAAATTTAGACCATTGGTGTTGAGTTAATCTCCACTGTCCATTCAAAAACTCAGTATGCCACTTCTCCTATATAAAGGACTTTTATTTCCATTGTCTGGGAGAGAGTTCTTGATACTAAATTATTGACATTCTGCCATTTGAAGTAATGCAGAGCAAGTTTCTATGGTTATCTTGAGAATTTGTGTATTATATTTTCTTATCTAGTTTCATGGTTTGCTTCTTGATCTCCAGTAGTTAATTAGTTGTGCTTTTGCAATATTGAAGGTTTATTGAAAGTATTTGATGATGCTAAATAGTTGTGCAAAGTTAGTCTAGGCTGATCAGTTGTGCTTAAGTTTGATTGCATTCAATAAATTAAATTATGTCATTTATTGGGTATTTGATGAATGAATATGATTTGAAAACTTCTCGACTTCCATTGAAGATAACATCATTTTCTGTAGTGTTGTAACACTTATTTTCAATTTGGTAACTTAGAAAATTGGTTAAATTTTAGAGTATTTGTCTACTTGTAGCAATTCACATATTGTGAATGTCACTTAGGATTTCCTTAAACCCTATTCCCTTTTACATTATCTTTGAAAATAGTTTTTAGTTTAGGAATTTCAACAGCATTTCACATTGTCTTATCAGCTGAAATCATAAAAGGGTTTACATGAATTGTTGTTCAAACTGTTCAAATCTATAAATTGCATGTAAGACCCCTTGTCAGCACAGCTAGAACATTCTAACTAAGAGATTCCAAGCAAGCTAAGACCTAGCTATAGAAACCTTGGAGTAGTCTTACCTAGGGTAGGATAATTTTCAAGAGAGGTGTGAAAGCAACAATCACACTTGCATTGTTGTGTGCTAAAAACATGATCGACAAAATTGGTGCTAGGAGGGTAGAACAAAAAATTATCACCCTCTACAAAAATCAGCAAGTCTGGGGACTAGACAAAGACAAACTAGATCCAGCTTAGCTGGAGAAGAGATGTTGTCTCTGATAGAATTCAGACGAATAAGAAGGGATCAAGGGTTACCAAGGGCTCAGTCAGTCCCAAGAAATACAGTTGTAGCTCCTTTCAATCTTTCAGTCATGGCCTTCTTCACAGCAAACAACCAATCCCCATTTCAGTTCAATAACTACCATGATATCCTGAAAAACCCTGATGAGTTCTATTCTAAATTTAGGGTGAATGATCTAGATAGAACTGCAAATGAGCATATCAAAATCTTTGAAAGCAACATGTTTATGCTGCAAGTACAATACGAAGATGTGGTATACTGATTATTTCCTTATTCTTTACAAGATGAGGCTTATTATTGGTTTGCTAACCTCCCTGCAACATCTATAAACTCATGGTTGAACTTGAAAAATTCATTTCTAGATCAATTTTGAATGCCCACTACTCCAGCTGATCTATACCACTTTTTTGTGGAAATTCGTTGAGGTGAAGGTGAGTTGATAAGTTCTTTCAACAACAGATTCTAAAAAGCCTTCAGCTATTTATAGGCTCCTTATGCCATAGGGCAAGCTATAGCCTTACCAATCTATTATGCATCCCTGGATAAACTTACATCCATGTTCGTAAGAAGAGCCAATCCAATTCCCACTACCTTAGCTCAAGCATACACCATAGTTGTTACCGTAAGTACTTAGTTAGGACAAACAACCACTGGTCCACTAAACCACATGGGCCATGTAGCCATGCCGAATCAAATACCCATGATCAACCAAGCCTTGGCTAACCATACCCCTGTAATGAATCTGATTCCTAACCCAGCTACAACATAGGATTTGGTAGTTCATCCAGGAAACCCAATAGTTGAAATGTCTCCTGCCCAAATGCGTTTTCTCCAATCTTCAGAAGCAACTAAAGCAAAGGATGACAGAGTTGACATTAGGGAGTTAGCTAAATAGATGAAGAAACTCACAGTAGAAGTCACTCACCTAAGGAATCAAAATGCTTATCTATAGTAGAGGAATCAAAATTAACATCAATTCCGAAACCAGAACCAATTTCAGAATCATAACCAGAATTAGTATCAAAATCAAAAAATTTAGCAGTGATTAAATCAGTCTTGGAACACAAGGCCCAATAATGGAGTACCATTGCCATTGGAAAATTAGAACAACGATACTAGACCTCCTGGCCATGTGATGTTAGCAGAGGAAACCTTGTCTACTTGGTGCAGACTGTACAATACAAATGCTCATTCTGAGCTAGACTGCCTAGAATTTTAGATAGCATCCAGTATCTTCCAAATGGAAATTCAAAATGCTGAAACTCAGGAGAATCCACTGATGGGGTATGAACTTCTCCCTTCAGAAAGGTATGATACTACCTTAGTACTTGATAGTTATACATTTCCATTTCAAGATGAGAATCAACCTGAGGAAGAAGAGTCAGATGAGGTCAATGCTTATCAACAGTATAATAAAACTCCATACAACCTAAGAAGTAATAAACCCAAATTCCCTTTCACCACTTCCATTCCCCCAAACAACTACCAAGTTCCCCCAGACCCAAAAGCTTCTAATAATCCTAAACCCCCAAGAGCCACACCCCAGCCAGTATATTAAGGGGTTGCTACCGAGAATTCTCAACGGTCTGACATAGAGAAAATGGGACAGTATGTTGGTGAGGAGCTTAAGAAGATGAAGGTTAGC
This sequence comes from Cunninghamia lanceolata, assembly GCA_027924645.1. NCBI lineage: Eukaryota > Viridiplantae > Streptophyta > Pinopsida > Cupressales > Cupressaceae > Cunninghamia > Cunninghamia lanceolata. Next base: position 7,884,407 of record BSBN01001107.1, on the reverse strand, counting down.
CTTTATGTTTATGAGTTACTAAAGATACCTAAAGTTAGGACAACCTTCTTCCAAGATATGGGCGTAGGTAATAAAATAGACTTTTCTCAAAAGGAGGTACCTTTGACAGATAATACTAACAAAGGAAAGGAAAGGGTCCATGTCACTGACCCATAGTAGAAAATGACATTGTATAAAGATAGGAGAGAAAGTCATCCTTTTCTCTTAACACTTAGGATATTCAATAGAAATCTTCACAACTATTTGGTAGATTCTGGTGCCTCCACTAACATAATGTCATTATCAGATTGTAAGGCATTGGGTCTCACTCCAGCCAAGTCTTCTAGGAAAGTAACATAGCTAGATAAGACTGAGATGAATGGAGTGGGTGAGTTGAATAGAATAGATATGTAGTTGGCTTCTGATGGAAGAGTGTAGCAGTATATAGACATTCAAGTAGTAGATATTCCATATCAGTATGGCATGCTCCTGAGTAGGGACTGATCCAGAACTTTGAATGGTTACATTGCAACTAATTTTTCTCATATGTGGCTACCATGGAAGGGATTGGCAAACTAGATATGCATTGAAAGAAAACTGAAAATGAAACATATGATTATAGAGTATAACCAGATAAACAAAATCCTATTTTTAGAAGTTGATTTGGGGGTCTACCATCCCCATGTCGATCAAACAGAGGAGATTCTTATGCTAAGCTACAACAAATTTTTTGAACCTCCACTTGTAGAAAAACCAGAAAGCACAGAAGCATATGTGCAATCAGATTTAGGAAACTTCTTAAAAGAAGAAGAACTAGGGATATTCGAAGGATTCTAGGATTTTGTAGCCAAATTTGTAAGAGATCAAGTTGTTGTACGGAATCAAATTTAGATGGAGGAGTTGCTGCTGCCAAATTGGTACCGTATACATGACGCATCACATTCTGAATTTACCTATCAACTTTGTTAGGAGGCAGTGGAGCAAGTGTAGCAATGACTAAAAGTTCCTATTATTCCAAAGAAAGATCCAGATGCCCTGAAGAAAGAAGAACCAAAGCCTCCAATTAATGAGAAAAGATCAAAAAAATGGGATGATAGTAGTAAATATTTCTGCCTTTAGACTTTGAGGTTTGATGGATCAAGATGCAGACAAGGATCTAGGGTAGGTGTTGACTTGATCAATCCTACTGGAAGCTCATATCTAGCATCGCACAGACTACAGTTTCCATGCACGAATAATGTAACTGAGTATGAAGCTATGGTGCAAGGACTGTTGATGACACTTTAGAATAAAGTTAGAATTCTTCAAGTGTTCAGAGATTCTGAATTAGTTGTGAAACAAGTGAGGAAGTAGTACTCATGTAATGACAAGAGGCTAAACATGCATAGAAACTGAGTATGGGATTTGATTGAATGCTTTGATGGTTTCAATATCCAATTGATTCCTAGAAGATAGAATCATGTTGCAGATGCTTTAGCTCATACAACAAGCACATTAGAACCAATAGTCATGGTGGGATTAAAGAAGTTTACTATCAAATTTGTTACAACTCCATCTGTACCAGATAATTTCACAAACTTTCAAGTCTTTGAGGATGACAAGCATATAATCAACTTCCTCACTTCATTAGATGTCTTCACTGCTCAAATAATAGATGAAGAGGAAATGGAGCCTACCAAAATAGATTTAGGAGTTCTTAAACTGAAAACAAACACAATACCATGAGGGATGGTGGAGTTGGAAAGACTATTCGATTTAGACAACCTAGGAACCCAAAAGAAAGAAGGAGAATCCCCCAGAGGACAGTGTGATCCTTTTAATTTGGGGATAAATGAGGAGATTAAGAATGTGTTAATTTGAAAGGCTAGTACTAAAGAAGAGAAGGCTGGCATCATTCACACCTGAAGAGACTATCATGAAGTTATAGCATGGAGCTATGAAGACCTCAAGATGTATGACACATTGATCATTATTCACACCATTCTACTAAAGCCCAGAGCAAAGCCATTCAGATAAAGGCAGCGACTGGTGAATGCCTTGTTGGAACCTCTAATTTTCAAAGAGGTATAAAAACTGCTATCAGCAAGAATAATATTCCCTATCAGACATTCCACTTGGGTAGTAAATCTATTTCTAGTCTGAAACAAAATTGGTGAAATTAGATTCTACGTCGACTTTTGAAACTTGAATTAAGCATCTAAAAAAGATAATTACCCATTTTCATCATTTGATGGAGTATTGCAAATTGTTAATGGATCACATATGATGTCTTTTCTAGATAGGTATTCAGGTAACAACCATTTAATGGTTGACTACGAAGACAAATTGAAAACATCTTTTACATGGAAATGGGGCATCTATGCATATCACCAAATGTCATTTGGGTTAATAAATGTTGGTGCCACCTTCCAATGAGCTATGGACATTATCTTTAATGGATTAGTTGGAAAATGCATCATAATCTATATGGATGATCTTATAGGGTTTTCAAAAAGGTGAGAGGATCATGTGGCTGACCTGAGGAAAGTTTTACAGTGATGTAAGCATTATGGAATTTCACTCAATACCAAGAAGTACATCTTTGGAGTGACCAAAGGAAAGTTATTGGGACATGTAATCTTTGAGCAGGGCATATCCATTGATCTTGACCAAATGCAAGCAATCCTCAAGATACCATCCCCAACCAGCAAGAAGGAGCTTAAGTCATATTTTGGGAAAATCAACTTTGTGTGTAAGTTCATCACTGGTTTTGTTGAAATCATTCAACCACTCAATACAATGTTGAAACAAGATGCTAAGATGGATTGGACTCCAGAAGCCAAGACTACCTTTGTAAAAATTAAGTAGGCCATAGCTAATGGTCTAGTATTGGTAAGTCCATATTACACACTACCATTCTACATTTACTCATTCGCATCTAAACACACTTGTGCAGCAATGTTAACCCAAGAGAAAGTAGTCGATGATGAAAGACCCATCGCTTTTATGAGTACCCCATTAAAAGATGCAGAGTTAAGGTATCCTAATGTGGAAAAGCAAGCATACACTCTGGTTAAGGCAGTCAAGAAATTCTGTCACTACATCCTAAGGAGTCAAGTGATTTCTATAGTCCTAGATGCAGTCATTAAAGCACTATCGATGCAAAGTGAACTCAGAGAAAGGAGAGGAAAATGGGTTACTATCCTATAGGAATTTGATATAGATATATAGCCCATGAAGTTGGTAAGAGGGCAAGCATTGACCAAATCTATGGCAGAGGTAGAGCCAAGCGTAGTCTCCCAGCAGTACATGTTAGAAGATATCTCAAAGGATGAGTGGTATGGAGACATCATATTTTACATGCTCAATCAGCGTTGTCCACTTCAGCTAAATTTGGTTCAAAGAAAAGCACTTAGACTAAAAAGTAATAGATATATGATAAAGGGATCAGTCCATTACAAGAAGAATCATGACGGGATCTATTTGAGATGTCTGGATAAGATAGAAGTAAATCAGGTAGTGACCAGTTTTCACAAGAGGTACAGGATAGGCCATAGATGAGCGCATTCAATAGCCAATCAGATTCTTTAGGTTGGGTATTACTGGCCTACATTATTCAAAGATTCCTACTCACATGTAAGAACTTGCCATATTTGTCAAACTGTTGCACATTGTGAGCGACATGCTGCCATGCCACTGTAACTAGTTATAGAGGTAAGGACCATTCACGCAGTGGGGCCTCAACTTTATTAGTATGATCAACCCACCCTCCTCTAAAGGCCATAGGTATATTCTGATTGCTATTGATTACTACAATCATTGGTCTAAGGTGATAGCTTGTAAACAATGCACCACAGAGGTGGTTATTGAATTTGTTGAAAAGCATATTATCACTTTCGATGCCCATTTTCTTTAGTTTGTGATAACGGTCCAACTTTTTCATCATTGCATTTTTCTAACTAGGCATTTGATTATGAAATCACTTTGAAATTCTCATCTAATTACTATCCACAAGGGAATGGGGTAGTTGAATCCACGAACAAAAATTTTCTTGAGGTAATTAAGAAACTGCTAGATAGAAACCCTAGGGACTGGCACGCTCAACTCAAATTTGCCTTATGGGATGATAGAATTCACCACAAGTCTACATTGGGAACATCACCCTGCCATTTAGTCTATGGGACTGAGCCAATCTTTCCCATTCACTTAAGGATTCCCATCCCACAATTCATGCAAGACTGTCTTGAAACTGATGATCAATTGTCTTCCTAATTAGCCCAATTGTTGCACCTTGAAGTGAAATGTGACGCTGCTATAGAAAACTTTGCTAAACACCAAGGCATAGTGAAGCAATGGTTCAATAAGGGAGCCAAGGTCAAAGCCTTATGCATTTCTAATTTGGTCATGTATTGGGATAAAACCCATGAGAAGAAAGGTAAGCATGGTAAGTTTGATAAACTTTAGTTGGGTCTATATCAGATCTATGATATCCTTGGTGACAACACATATCAACTCAAGAGCATTACTGGTGAGGATCTCCCATTGCCCATCAATGGCTAGTTCCTAAAGCACTTCCTGGCCTAAGAGGCAATCATGCTTCCCATTAGTGTACGTAGTTAGGTTGCTTGTTCACTTTGGTTAGATTAGGTTGTTGTTAGACTAGGTTTTATTTCCTGCTTTCACTTTCCATAGTTAGGTGTTCCTACTTTTTCCTTTCATAATTTTAGGCATTCCTGCTTTCACATAGTTAGTTGTCCTTTTGGCTTCACTTTTGATTGTTGCGCTTGCTTCAAGTGGGGTTCTTGTTTCTAGAATGTGGTGGCAGTTATGCAGACCTGCAGATGCTTCCTTATTGGGTAAATTATCTAGGGTCTCTCTTTGAGAAACCAAGGTTCTACGTAGGTCATTTTATGGGTTCTACTATTATACTAGGAGGTATGATGTCTGTTCATTGGAACGGAGTTGTTAGTTGGTGCACTTGAAGTATTTTCTAACTATATATCTTTCACAGTTTAAATGATCCTGAAGCAGCTAAGCGAGTCTCGGTGATCTTGTGATAAGTGAAAAGGTTTTAATTTGCGTTTTACCACCCACACCAGTACTATGGGTCCAGATAAGGATAGCAGGTGGTACTAAGTACTGCTAGCCTATATTGGGTAAAAATAAAAGGTGTTTTTCAACACCAGACCCACTGCAAAGTATCAATATGAAGATTATCTTTTGAGAATTTTTACATGAAGAATATTGTTTAAGGATTATTAGCATCAAATATCATTGCATCAGAGATATTATTGAAAAATCACTATTTTCTTCCCTCAAGGCTCATTACATCTCCACATTAGACTATTCTCTTGGTGGTAAAATGATCCCAACTTCATAGCTTATCATGAAGGATCTTGGATAAACTTAGTCACTAAAGGATGGGAATGAATGTAATTGTACACACTCAGGTTTTCAAGATATGGATGGTTGTACTAGTTAGTGGTTTTTGATTCTTTGATATGATATCATGCTTTCTTGTTTAATGTGTGGGAAACACATAGATTCTAGGTCCAAACTAAAATTTTATTATTGAAATACTTCGGAGCATTTCCCAATAGAGTCATCATTTGTTGTGCCTCCCACACATACCCCATTTCATAAAATAGGGACCCCCTCTTTCAAATTTTGTCTTGGAATGTCAAGTAAGTTTTTCATCTCTTAAGTAATCAAGTGGTCAAAGTACACTTTTTACCATGTTAGAAATTTGATGTCAAAAAATCATTTCAAAATCTACTAAGTCTAAGTCCTTGCATTTTATCAGGTAGGTCTGATTATCCTTTTGTGCTAAAACTGCTTTCATCCGACCTTTGCACTGAAATGCCTTTCATCCGACCTTTATGCTAAAAGGCCCTTTGTCTGACTTCATAACGAGAATACCTTTCATCAGACCCCGGTGCTGTATTACTAAATGACCAACCTTAGTGCCACTTTTCGCATCCATGGACCTTAGCGCTAAAACTAATTGTTATCGAGTTTGTGTTACATTGCTTGTTCATCGACCAAGTTGGAGGGTGGTGAAATCTCTGCCAGTCTGAGGAATCCCAAACTCCCTTAACACATGAAATAGAGTGGTTACTTTAGCACTAAAAATGACACCTACCAACTAGGTCCGTCGCATCCCAAATCTTTGCCAAGTCAGGTGAGACTAAAAGTCACACAAACCCTAATTTTTGTTGAATCTCGCAGCAGATACTACATACACCCTGCATTAACAATAATCAATTAGGAGGAATAAAAGGATTTTTTTGTGGTTTCTAATCTCATTTTATATTTCACAAATATTTGAAGAGATTTTTCATGATGTTCTTTATAATTTCCCTGCATAGGCCATGGATTTGACCTAGAGACCTCCTGCACACCTACAAGTTTCAAATCTTTCACCCCGCAAATCTAGTAAGAGCTCATTCTTCACCTAGGGCTTTTCTTCAGTTAGGGTTTCATTTTCAATCCATTGCATTTCTTTTCAAGAACACGGTGAATGTATGATAGTATGGATTAGGGCATCTAAGCTAGGGTTTTAATTTTTGGAATGTTCATGTTTTTATAAATCCTAGTTCTAAATCCTCAGGGAAAATATGTTTTAAGGGAATCATTCAGAGATTCTCCCATAGGTAAAACAAAAAAATATGTCAAAGCCCTAGCGAAACAAAACAAACTCAAATGCATCAAACTGATCAAAACAAGTGAAAGATAACTTTTGCATTAAACTGTCATCTGACTAACTTTTAGAATCTCCATGACCAATCTAGTCAGTCGACAGTCTTGAAAATCTATGTCAAGACTTAAACTAATTTTGTACTGAAAACCCCATTCCCTGACTTAACGTTGTTCCTCGCCTTAACTTATTTAGTTAGATGATTCGAGAAGTCCCGCATGACCTTTGTACTGGCTTTGGATTGCTCCGACCTTGCGTTAAAAGACCATCTCTCTGACCTAGGTCAGATGAATGTAAAAGCCCCATAGGCCTGTGATATCCAAAACCTCTGCCAAAAGATTAAGAGAGTACTTTGTGCTAAAATCAATTCCATCTGACCTTGTGCCAAAATGCAATATTGCCGACCTAGTTGGTTGACTCCCAAAACTCTGCAAGGTAAAATAGTGGTCAATCTCATACAAAAGCAGTAAAGATTGTCCTGATCATCTTGCACTAAACTTTCAACTAACTGACCTGAAAGACTAACATAAGTTGGTCCATCCTAAAACCTGAGGTTAGTTGACCATAAAATCCATGTGAAACCTTGTAAATGCAAAAACATTGACAAACTAGCTAGTTGGATTGATCTGATTTCTCCACTGAGGTTGGTTGACCTCAAAACTAGCACTTTTCCCCCTACTGGTTCGTTGACCCTAAATTTAGCATAAATTACGTAAAATCACTGCTTTTAAGGAATTTTCAAAACATGAAATGTCTGTCAGGATGAAATAATAACTACAACTACTAAATGATGATATTTTACATGTTTTAATGGGATTTTGCAATATTTGGGTATTCATTACATGCATTAGTATTAGATTGCTTCATTATTAAATCATGTGATAAATGCAATAGTTAATAAAACTTCAGACTTTGGTTATCATAAGTACATGTTGGTAACTTAGTAGATTCATGATAGATTCATTTGTTATGGCATGGTTTCATAGTGTATTAGTCAACTTGATAATTATAAACTTTAAACTTAGGAGTTAGTGAAAACTTCCCAAGGCATCAAACTTATAAGGTCCAGTCTTGCAGGGTAGATGACTACACGAGCTCAAATCATGAGGTACGAATTCAAAGGTATTCCTCCAAAAATGAAGATTGCTACCAGATGGAAGGACATTAGAGATACAGACCTAGGTCATATTGACCTTGATGATTTTAGAATCAAAGTATTTGGCCCAAATCCAATCCTGAGAGCCAAGACAGTGAAGGACAGTGGGATTGCACAAGCTACTTCTTTCCCTACATCTGTTCAATGTGTTGAACTGATAGATACCTATGTAGATAGGTATGATGTCATAACTAGGAAAATACAAACTACTAGTGGAGATGTTTTAGCTGACTTAAGCCCACCCTTCTTGACTAAAATCTTTGATATTCCATCCCATATAGTAATGACCATGCCACATAAGGTAGGATCAAAGGCCACTTACAAGAAAGATGAAAATGGATGTAGGAAGCATATGATGAACAAAGGGGAAAAAGTAAAAGGTCTGCTTTGATCAAGTTTCCCCAAGTACTATATAGAACACACTTCAATGATGAAATAGGGGACTTAGTGAATTGCTTGAGTAGAATATATGGATTGTCTGCAGCATCAACCTTTGAGGGGTGGATGTTTGTTATAATTGAAGAGACATTGAAAGGAACTAAGGTCCACTGGTCGCAAATCCTAAGTGATAACATTCATGAGGCATTCAATAACTTCAAAGAGAAATGGTTCTTTAGATGGACATCCTATGTTATTTATGCTTTGCCAAGGAGGAATCATTATGCTAGTTTGTCCAAGGTGGGAGAAGTAGGAACTGATGGACAAACTTAGATCAAGGTCTATGAATGTTATACACAACTCACCTTGTCACAATCTCTCATGCATTATAAGAGGGTAAATGATGCTTTTACCATGTACATAACTAGGTTATTGCAAGGAAATACAACTCTAAGAATATCCACAGAAGCCATGAAGGAAATCACTAAGTATGGGAGGTGGTATATTCAATTTGAAAAGTTCACATATCTAAGAATATAGGGCTTTACAGGAATGGATTACAGACTCCCTAGGTATCCTACAGATAAAGTATTGCTCTTGGAATTATCTAGACAACTGATAACTTGTGCTAAGAAAATTAAGCACCTGCATAGAACAAATGTCCAATTTCCCATCTAGTTGGGAAGAGGAAATTACGCATGTCCTTCATTGGGGTCAGCTGACCATTCTAACAGAGAACTCCAACTTCTCAATCTTCATTATTAAAATATAAGAGATCATTTTGATCCTAGTAAGGTGATGGAGAGGTATGTAAGTAAGAAGTTATTCCATAAAATGCATATAGAAGACTTTTGGGCAAATTGTATGGATGACTATGAGGTCATGTAGAAAGCTCACTCTAGATTATCTCTGGCATTCATAAGGAAATTCCATATCATTCTAGTTCCTGACCAATTAGAAGATGGTGACAATGTAATGCATAGAGGGGCCTAGGAAGTATAATATCACCAGCCAATTCCCCTACCTAATTAGGTAAACACTGAAGAAAGTTCCCTTGAAGTTATAATGAAAGAACAAATTAGATTAAGTAAAGCACATGTAAGAGGTTAGATGGTTACCTTGGAGGAACAAGGAATACAAATCACATACACTACACTTGAATTAGAAAAGGAGTTTGAAGGAGAAGAGGATAAGCCTATAGAAATCACTGATGATGTAGAACTAGCCTAGGGACAGAAATCAGATAGTGAAGACCATATAACCTTGGCAAAAAAGGATAAAGCACAAAAAGGTAAGAAGGTCACTACAAAGACTAATAATAAAGAAATGCCTCCTACTAGGACAAGAGCTTCAAAGAAAAGAAATATGCCTAGTGGTCTTGGAGAAGGATCTAAGATGAAGAAGACTATGGTGAAGACTATTAGGCAGGTTATAGAGACTGTTGCTACTCATGATGATATTAATCTACCAATTTCTCCATCTCCTTCTATCCCAGATGTGAATGTTGTTGTTCTCTCTCTAGTAGTTGTTGCTGCTACATCTCCTTATGTTGTTTCCACTGCTACAGCTATGACCTTAGTAACCATCATCTAAGAAGCCATTCCTACTGCCACCTCACCTTCCACTACCATTTCAACTATCTCTTGTTCATTCGCAATATCTTCTAGCACTCCTAGCAGTCCCATCTCCTCTATTGTTGTCACCTCATGTTCTTCTAACACTACTACACCTTTACCTTCTATATCTTCCACCCCACTATCTACTTCCCTTGCATTACCTCCTATTTCTACAATTCTTTCACCTTCTCTTCCTTTGCCTTCTTTGTCCATTTCCTCACCCATAGTCATTTCCTCCATCTTGCCAACTTCTTCTATCTCACCAGCTTTAGGGTCATCCATGCTTACCAATTTGACACAAGCAAACCTATCTTCAGCTGTAATGCCTATATCCTCTGCTACTCCTATCTCTCAAATACCCATGGACCAAAACTCAACTTCCTTGGCAATGCCATTGCTATTGGGTATTGAGAAGGTATGTGTTGAACTAGGTCTTCAAGAGAAATAACTAGAGAAAGATGCATTTGGTGAGGTAGGATAATGAGGTACTTGATGATCCATTGGCTTAGATAGTCAGTGCCAAGATAATTGAAATATCAGACAGTCCTCCGGAGGACCAAACAAAGGAAAGCCTTGAGGCAGCTTGGGAAAGTGTATTGCTAGGTTGGAGAAACCTTGCAAATGAGGAAGAAAACTTGGACAAACGGTCAAAACATGAACAAAGGTTGCTTGAAGGGCCATCTGACACAGAAAATAAAGACCTTGACAGGCCTAAAGAACCTTCTTCTGTACCTAACTAGCTGTGAAACAGAGTCACATATCTTGAGCCCTAGGTAGAAGTAATTAAAATAGATCTAAGTGTCATCTTATCACATGCTCAAAAGTCAAAGAAATAAAAGAAGGCAAATGTACAATCTAGGATTTACAAGGATGAAGCTGGAGCTCGAATAGTTGAGGTAGCTGTCCCTCAGGCTGATACAAATAGAGAACATGTCAGAGAAGAGGATTATGTCATGACAACTATGAATTTGGGACCAACCACATGAGCACAAAGGGTTGATGAATTCAAAGGGTCTATTACTTCAATTCCATAGCAGTTGGATAAAGATGAACTTTCAAAGATGGAATTGAAGCAACAAAATGAGGGCTCCAAATGTGCCTTCAATTTATGATCAAACCAGTAGATTCTGGAGGAGAGATGAGAATAGTACCCACCTTCTTGTCAAAAGAAGAGATGTCCTAGCTAGGTGAAGTTCAAACTTTCTCAAAAGGCACCTGAAAAATGGATGATCAAGGTATGTGAGAAGGGATGCGAGACAATTGACACTGCAGCTGAATAACAAAAGAGTTTGGTCAACCTTCTTAAGTAGTGGAGAGATTTGGAGGAAGAATGTAATTCTTTTGAGGAACATTACTCTAATATGTTTCCACAAGTCAAAGGTATCAGAGACTTGCCTACCCAAACACTATTGGCTGAGAATATTCTAACGGGTGACAAATTATATAAAGCAACTGAATGGTATTAGAAGATAAAGTTGAGGAAGGAAATTTTTGATAGCATCAAGGAAGCCTGCAAGCCAATAGATGATGAACTAGTGGCTCTAATATATGACATAAATGATACGCTGAGAGATTGTCTAGAAATGGACTATAATGGTTTGGAACCATATGATGTGGAAGGAAGCAAAAATAAATTGCATATAAGGCAATTTTTGAGGATGTTGAGTTGGATGTAGAGGCCAGGTTGGATAAAATCAGTGACCTCAGAGTTGAGTTTAATGCATTTCATAAGGAAAAGGTAGAAATAGAAAGGATATACAATCAATATAGTTGAGAATTGGAAATATTCCAATATCAAGTCAATCATCTTAAGAACTTGGATCCTACAGATATCAATCCAACACTTTTAGCTTGGGTCAACTACCGCAATAGGCTGGCAGAAGAAGACAAAATAAATTTGGATGAAGAGTCTTAATGAGTTCTTTGGAACATTTTGAAATGTAATCCCATCACTAGTGTTAACTGCTATATTTAGAGTGACATGTGATGCTATTTTATCTTTGTTATGCCTCAAAAATGAGCTTTTCAATATATATATTTAGTTGGGTAGTTAAAATGTCTAAGTTCAATGTATCAAGGGACTATTTTTTGTCTTTTTCATAAAGGACAAAATGTAATCTAGGATTTGTTATGAGCTATTGTGAATGCATTAAATGATGTGAATCTAGACCATTGGTGTTGGGTTAATCTCCATCGTCTATTCAAACACTTGGTATGCCACTTCTCCTATATAAAGGGTTGCCATTTCCATTGTTTGGGAGAGAGTTCTTGATGCTAAATTGTTGACATTTTGCCATTTGAAGTAATGCAAAGCAAGTTTTTGTAGTTATCTTCAGAATATGTGTATTCTATTTTCTTGTCTAGTTTCATGGTTCACTTCTTGATCTCCAGTAGTTAATTAGTTGTTCTTTTGCAATATTGATGGTTTATTAAAAGTATTTGATGAATGGTCTTAGTCCATATTTTGAGTTATTTGCTGATGGTAGATAGCTATGCAAATTTAGTCTAGGTTGATCAGTTGTGTTTAAGTTTAATTGCATTCCATAAATTAAATTGTGTCATTTATTGGGTATTTGATGAATGAATTTGATTTGAAAACTTCTTGACTTCCATTGAAGATAGCATCATTTTCTGTAGTGTTGTAACATTCATTTTCAGTTTGGTAACTTAGAAAATTGGTTAAATTTCATAGCATTTGTCTACTTGCAGCAATCCACATAATGTGAATGTCAATTAGGATTTCATTAAACCCTATTCCCTTTTACATTTTCTTTGAAAATAATTGTTAGTTTAGGAATTTCAGTAGCATTTTACATTGTCTTATCAATTGAAATTATAAAAGGGTTTCATGAATTGTTGTTCAAATTGTTCAAATCTGTAAATTGCATGTGAGACCCCTTGTCAGAACAGCTAGAACATTCCAACTAAGAGATTCCAAGCAAGTTAAGACCTAGTTGTAGAAACCTTGGAGTAGTCTTACCTAGGGTAGGATACTTTTCAAGAGATGTGAAACCAACAATCACACCTACGTTGTTGTGTGCTAAAACACCATCAATACATGGTAGACCTAGTTGACATATCTAGTATCTACCTAAGCCACCTAGATTACATTATACCTTATTCTAGTCTGTAGACAAGTAGTTGATATGTACTATCTACCTAAGACACCTAGATTAATTAGATTAAATGCCTTTTTTCTAGTCTCTATCTACCTATTTGACATATAGAATACCTAAGACATGGGTAGAGACACCTATTATATAGTTAGAACCCAAGACACCTAGAGACACCTATATTTTATACAATGTTATTCTCTAAGTCTAGATAATCTAAGATTTTATAAATGACACCTAGAAGTTGAAGACTCTAGATATGAAACATGTGTAGAGATCATACATGTACAATAAGAAACAATAGATTTGAATCCTTTCAACACTACATGTGAAATTGCAAAAACAAATCTAGAGGTCAGGCCATAATGAAACGTCTATAAAAATTTAGGTCTATAGAGATCATTTTACTTAAAGATAGAATTTGTTAACAAGTTCCATTGAAATTATAATGAAAGGAAAGAACTATTGAAGCATAACTTAAAATAATTAATAGTATAGGTCTATTGAATACTTGAAATAAAGTGTAAGTAAAATTTAACACCTTCTATGTTTCTAGCCTCTATTATGACTGCGAAAAACATCTCTTGCACCATGTAATGAACTGTAAAAAAGTTAGAATGTGTCATGATCTTTAAGAGAATTAGGAATATTAATATGAAGGCTTAAGGGGAGTTAAGAGGATGGATTAAGGGGAGATACAATCAATTAGGGGAGATGACATTTTACCTAACATATGGAACATAGCTAGGGGATGGCTTAAGGGGAGTTAAGAGGAAGGCTTAAAAGGAGAGTTAATAGGATGGATTAAGGGGAGATGGAATAAAATTTAGTATTTAAATGGTAAGGGTACATGCACTAACTTATATCATTTATCTAGGGGATGGCTTAAGGGGAGTTAAGAGGATGTCTTAAGGGGAGATAGTCCAATCAACTATATTATTTTTGGTAAGGGTACATGCAGTAAATTATATCATTTAGATAGGGGATGGCTTAAGGGGAGTTAAGATAATATCTTAAGGGGAGATGGTCCAATCAACTATAGTATTTTTTGTAAGGGTACATGCACTAACTTATATCATTTAGCTAGGGGATGGGTTAAGGGGAGTTAAGAGAATGTCTTAAGGGGAGATGGAATCAACTCTAGTATTTTGGTAAGGGTGTGCTAAGCAATATCAATTAACTATATTGAATTTATTAAACTAAATCCTAAATTTACCTAACTTATTGAACATAGCTAAGGGATGGCTTAAGGGGAGATGTAATCAATTAGGGGAGATGACTTACCTAACTTATGGAACATAGATAATGGATGGCTGAAGGGGACTTAAGAGGATGCCTAAGGGGAGATGCAATCAATTAGTTAAGTTATCAATCATATTAATCCGAAACTCACATCCTAGACAAAGATTAAAAGTTTAAAAATTTATACATACTTATTAATCGTTTAAAACATTTACTCCATTGTACCATTTGTGTCCTCTCTTTTTTGTATTGCTTCTATGATTGCCTCATGCTCTTCCATAGAAAGTGTCCATAATTGTTTTGTGACATGTATCCCTTTATATCTCACTAATTGTATATTTGTTGCCACAATCATATGCGAGTAGTGCAAAATTTTATTTTTTCTTTCATAATCTTCAAAGGTATACAATTTCTCCTTATCAAATATTTACATAGCCAAGTGCTAGTAACAACTAAAGAATCTATTGGATACTCAAAGTTATCATCATCTACTCTAGGTTGTAACAACTTCTATTTTACCTCAACACAGCGAGCCAACCAATACTCGGTTTCCTCTTCATTACCCTCGGGTGGAACAACAGTATACACATGTTCTGCAAAAAAAAATTCAAATTTAATAAGTCACAAAAATATGCATCCATACATATGTACAATTAAATATATATTTCCAAAAAAATGTATCAAAAATAAATATTGAATGAATGTACCTTCTTGTACAAGGTCTGAAATATGCTCATAGTTATCCAATGCTTGCAAATTATTATCCTCCTTAAATGTCATCTCATTTTGATCATGTGTTTGCAGAGGTTTTAAAGACTTTTGTTTCCATTCTTCAACCCAATCTGTATTTTCACATGCTTCCCACTCACCTGCAATACAAAATTGACAAAAACAAGCGAGCTCCCCAGTCCATAGAGTCCACGTGATTGCATTTGAACTCTTAAATGAATGTCATTTTTCTGATCCACTAATTGTATCACAATCAAATTAGGGAGGAATGTTTTCTTCTTCAACCAACCAAAAAAATTGTTAAACTTTAGAGTTCTCACTTGATCCTGTAGTCAATTTTGCATTACACCAATCCATAATTGCATGTGCATCTTGAAACTTTGTTGCATCATGAAATTTTAGTTGCTCCCTAGCAAGAGCCCTTTTCACACATGCTTCAACTCCATCATGTTCTCCTTTACCATATACATCTTCAAAGAAACTCCAAATATGTTGGACATTATTTTCTTTATGGACCCTACTTAATCACAAAAACATTCGAGAATTTTTTCATTGTCCTATACAATTGTCTAGCCATATGAAATGTTGTGTCATCTGGATTTGTATTGCTTTTAAGTTGTCATTAAATACTTTGAAACAATATTGAACAATCTTTGATGAATGTAATCAGTTATCACTCACATAGAAATGGTACTCTCTCAAAATTTTCCTGTCATCTTCTATACTATCAACTGCATGTTTGCATACAATATGAACAAATATGTCCACCTGTACCGAGTTATAATATTGTGATTGAATCTCCTCTTGTGGAGCAAGTGTATATTTTTCTACAAAGTCAACCACTGATAGTATAGTTCCAATTCAAAATGTGTTCTTACATATGTGGAATTGTTCATCAATCCACCAAGTATATTGAGAATGTTTCACATATTTATACACAATCTTATTTTTGAACTCTGTGATGAATACATGTACACTACTTTGTTCAAGACTAACTCACAATGTTTTCGAGTTTTTCCATCCTTTAATAGATATTGAACATTGGTGAACCTCTTCACATCTAGTAACTATTGTCCAAAATCATGTGAACTACTTTCATGCATGCATTCTCCTAACAACGAAAGGTTACCACATCTATTGCATTGTCCAGAAACACATGGTTTTGAAAAATATAATTGCCCATCTGTTGTTTCACAAAGTATACTTGTTATTGCCGATGATGGCATGGTTCGGTGGTTAAGTCACTCGGTTGTAGTGGCAGCCACCAGAGTTCAAACCCCGACTGGACCAACAAGCTCACAAGGCTTTAGGCCTTCGCTGGGCCAATGAGCTCGCGAGTTTGAAGTGTTCTTCCTAGGGGATGAGGTCCCCCAGTTGTGGCCTCACCGGTTCATTGCTCTGGGTAAAAGCATTCACGTGGAGCCAGAGGGCATGTCACACTAGCATCGTTGGTCACGTTAAAAAGTTTACCAGGTGCATTAAAAAAAAAAAGTATACTTGTTATAAAATCCTTAACTATTGTAGGTGGCATATTAATACCACATTCCTGCATAATTTGATTAGCATGTAAAGCACAATGTATATCAAAAAATATCATAAAAATAATGAAATTGCACATGAGTTTTACAACAAGAGATTCATTGCTTATTAATCTTGACATACCAAGGTTTGCATTTCTCAAATGATCTTTGACTTATACTAAAATTTTGTATAACTGAATCATCTATAAATTTTCTATATAATTTTGTTTGAGTCATGTCTAAAAGATGTTTTGGATGAGGATCACAATTTTTTGATCCTAGCCTTAATTTCAAAACATCTCTAGCATTTGATGAGACCCTTGTATTATCATGCCAATATTTTTCAATCAAAGATCTAATTTCATTGTTTAATCTCATGTCAGACCTTGGGAGTCTACCACTAAAAGTCCAACATTGGTTGATTTGATTCTCTTCAATACTTACTCTTCTCTTTACCGCTCTTCTTAAGGTTATAGCATGCACATTTAGATATCCACTTGTTTTACATATCATTCTTTTTCTCACAACTGATTTATTAACTAAATCAGTTGTTACTACTTGACGTGTTGCATTCTTACCCTTAGATCAATTATTTTTCCTATAAAAGCAATGGCACTAGCAACAATAGACATAACTTGTTCCATTGATTCATCCACCCTTTTGGGTTTTACAAAAATGCCTGATTTTTTCATTACTTTTCTCATTTTTGACATTCTCATCAATTGTAATACAAGTTGGCATTGAAATCCAAGAGTCTTTCTATAAAAAATTGTTAGTACAATCTATTTTCATGTATTCAAATTTTTCTCCAAGATATATTACCACAAAGATCCTTCAAAATATTACTTTCAATTTTTTTAAAAGATTCATTTTCATGCATACAAGGGTTTTCATTTTCATTTTTTATTGTCTTGTTTGTAGTAGAAGTATTTATCTCATCAATATTATATCTAGCTTGCTTTAAATTTTTAATCTCATTATCATTCAACAAATTAAACACATACCTAGATTCATTCTTATATTTGCATTTTTTTTGTTCTTGACCTCTTCCACATTTGCATACTCTACATTCACTTCATCCAAATTGGTCTCTCCAATATTCTCCTCTTCAATGTTCTCCTCTTCAATAGTCATCAAACTAGATGCTACATCATTCTTCATTTTTTTAATCCTCTCTCTCTTATCTCTTTGTTGTTTTGCCTCTTTCTCTCGATGTGATTCAATTTCTTCAACTGTGATAACCTTCCTCTTCTTTATTTGTTGACGTTTATTTGATCCCATGATTACCAAAATGTGTTGGATCCCTTCTTAAAAATGTATGAAATACAAGTAGAAATAGATCCTTTGTACATTATGATAGTTGCTTGATATTTATTTGATCTCTCCAAGAAATTGAATTCTTCTAAAAATTGGATATTACACTTCATTCAATCTAAATTTTTTCCTTATGATTGAATCCCTATAAAAATTCTATAAGATATGTTATCTTGAGAGCTCAAATTAACACTTTGAATATAAAAAAGTCACAGAATTCTTCACTATCAGTGTATTGGTAAAAATGAATGTCTCTCTAGGAAATTGAATTCCTATAAAAGTTAGATTTTCTACTTCATTCCATCTGAAAATTCTCCTTATGATTGAATCCATGTGAAAATTTCATAAGATATGCCCCGTTGAGAGCTCGAATCGACACTTTGCACATAAAAAAATTGCAAAATCTGTCACTGTCAGCCATACTGGTAAAAGGAAATGTTACAAGGTTTCAGTCATACTACCAATTTATTTTTAAAAAATAATGGCTAAAATAGAAATTTGTGCCCATTTTAGAATAGGTACCCATTCTAAAAAATAAGAAATGGGTACCCGTTTTAAAATGGGTACCCATTACGAGCGGGTGCCCATTTAGAAATGTGTACCTATTACTTGTTTTTTTCAAATATGACACCCATGAATTTGCATTGGTTTTAGGATTTGTAAAGGCTTGGAAACCTAAACCTAATCCTTTTACCTGCAACTAACCTACAACTAAGAAGCCATGAAAATAATGGGAGAAAAAACCAGTTTCACCACTGTGGCTGACGACTTTTTTTTCAGAATATTTTAACAAAATTAAAACCCATTGTAGATCTGAAAGTCTAGTTTTCAATTATGTGTTTTTTTACTATTGAACATAATTTTTTATTTATTAATTGTTTTATAAACAAACTAACTCATCAAATTTGAAATAACATAGGTTACTATTTTTTAATAACTTTTGATTTTAAAAGTTTCTTGAAAGAAAAATTATATCTGACCAAACTAGACATCATTCTCTACATGATGATTTTTTTTTTATTGAATTGACTAGTTTATCTAAAATTATGTTGGTCATACACGAGGGGTTTTAAAAACACTAATTAGCGCCATTAAAAATTAATAAAAAAAAATATTTATCCAAAAAATACAATAAAATATCTTGACCAAAATTCAACACCCTGATAATCTTTCCACAAAAGGAATTAGAAAAATACATTAAGTTAGGTCAAATTAGGTTGGTCGTACACATGCATGCTTTTACAAAAACAAAGGACTTTTAAAAAGCCACTTTTTGTATATCCAATAAAAAAACTAATTTGCATCATCTGGGTATTAGAAAAAATTACATATTTGAAAACTAGAAACAAAATCCTACATTTCTTATTTTTACACTATTTTAATATTTTATGTGCAAGTGCTTCAAATTATCACTCCAAGTACGACAAAATTTGAAAAATAGGAAAAACACTTCCACTTTTTGGCCAAAAAGTGAACTCATCTTCTTGCACTTACCCAGATATACAACTTATGCCAATAAAAGGAAAGATGGGTTCTTTCTCTGATAGGTTCACCGACTGAGATTTATTAGCTAGAGTCTGAATCACAAACTTGTCAACAAATTAGGAAAACTTGGTATTGTTGAATAGACACGTCTTTGTTGCTTCAAACATGTTTGGTATACTGTAGTGCCCCTCATTTTGCTTTCTATTAGACTAATAGGTGCTTTGTTAGAGCTAGACATTATGATATTATATTTGATGATGGATTTACTATTAAGATGTTAGTCGATGATATTTTGTTGATGCTAGACCAACCTCTATGATGACATTTGATGATATTCTAGTGATACTATTATTTATTTGAGTGATGCATATGTTATGACATCTTGATGGACATATTAGATGATGTGAATTAATTTAATTTTGACATTTATGTGTTATGATGTTGTTATTTGGTAATTGCTCATATTTGATCATTATGTAACTGAATGTTCAATCTTATTTTTTAAGAAAGTGTATGTTATACGTGATGTGGTTATTTGCTTGATGTGTTGGTGAAAGGGATAGTGTCAAATTACTCATGCATGAGTACCCCAAGGCTACACTATGAATCTGTCTTAGGGTGTACTTCACTATATGATTATATATCTATTTGTTGAACCATTTTGTTTGTTGTAGGATGTAGGTATTCGACAACGACTCCACTTGAATTGAGAAGTCTAAGCATGCCTTAACACCTATGGAAATTATTGAATAGAGATAACGTAAGGTCCATAGCTTTGTCACCATCGTTGAAAAAGGATGAGCATCTAGTCTTGTATCTTGTCTGTAAGGTTGGGATGGGCATGATTATAAGTCACTATTGTTCGATCATGTTTAGTCGACATGTATTGTTCAGCATGTGGTTTACTAGGTCGTAATTGTGTGATTATTGTTTTGGTTACTTGCTTCATTAAAATAGAAATTGTTAGTCCACTTTAATAAATAAATAATATTATTAATGAGGTAAATAAAGTGTTTTAAAATGGGAATTTAATTGATAATTTTAATATGAAAAACTAAAATTATTGTGTGAGTGTTGTCATAATATATCCTATATTCTAATTTAAGATCAAAAAATAATGATAATTGTGAGTTGTATTAGGTAGTAAATACTAAATAAATAAAAAGGAAAGAATCTTTTAGTCTAGTAGAAAATTAAATGAATTGTTTTGAGAAATGAAAAAGGAGAGAGTGGGAGGTCAGTAACGGGTGTATGAATTTATTGTATTTGCTATTTTATTCTTTTGGGGGTTGATATTTGTGGGGAGGTTCTCAAGAATTTGGGGAGGATGGTTTTCTTGGAAAATTGGAGAAACTAGTTTTGGAGGATTTCAGAGAATTACTTCTAGAAAATGCCAATAGTGGGTTGAAGAAAAATCTAGGTACATATGTATAATGTTTTTTATATTTTGTGTTGAAGATCCTTTTTTGTCTTCAATCCCTGGTTTGCATGCCTATTTGAATTTTCACCTAGCATCCAATCCTAGGTTTAGGGTATTACTCTTGTCATCCTATAAATGTGGAATGTGGTTGCTTCTACCCAAATCTAGTCAGACATTTTTGTGTGTCGACTCAATCTAAGCTAAAATCTTCAGCAGACATTCTGTCAATGACTCATGAATCTATCTGTGTTTTTTTAATTTCTTTCTTCAAGGTGCACCTTTTAGCATCTTCAATAATCCCCATAAGAACTTTGCCTATTTTAATAAGGTTTCAAAAGATGCATATTTGTTAACTATTTTTCATCTCATTACTCTTGTTATGAGGCACGATTCAATTGGTAATGCATTTCATATGTTTCTTTGTCAAGCTTAATAATAGAAAAGTCTCAAGTGATTTTGAATACTTCACCTTTATATTTTACACAAATCTACCTTGTATTATTCTTAGTGAATGCTTCACAACTCGTATGCTTAAACACTGATACTGCATGCATGTTGTTACAATCTTCATCATAGGAGGTTCCTCACTGTGAATTGTTTAAGTAGTTAGCCCATTGATAAATTGAAAACTGTTTGGAATTTTCACCTTACTTATTTTTGGATAGAGATTAAGTAAATGACTAAACATAGTTTATGTTTGCATATACCAATAGCTCATGTGCCTTGTCTTTCACATTTTGCATGCATTCCATGAGATAGTGTCTCATCTCTCTCTATGCATTTTGTCATATACTTTGAATGCATTATTTATACCTTCACATTTTCTATAGCATTCCAATACATGCCAAATGCACAAACACATTTTGGGTATATCCTGCAATCATTGCATTCCATGGACGACCTCTCTAGAGGTGTTCTATCAAACAGTTCGTGTACCTATTCATACACTCATAAATCAAATTTGCTTAAAAGTTTCTAAAGCCATTTCAATAATCCTTTATGGACGTATCCGCATTTGTAATGCTATTTACATTACATCTTAACTTAATCATTATGTGTGCATGGTTGATCTCCTTGTTGTGCTGGTTACCTTGAAGACACCATAGACTTTACCATTGAGATACCTTTTAAATATGTACTGATTGTAGCAATGTGCTCTCTTGGTGGTAACAGTTTGTGTGCCTATTGTATCACCTTTGCTTGACAGTTTTCAAGGCCTTATTAACAAATCCATTTTTGTTCATATCCTGCAATCACTATACTTCTTAGGATGACATCTCTTAAGACAATTCCATCATACCATTTGCGAGCCCTGTCAACAATATCACATTTGCTTCTACCTAAGAGTTTCACAACTTATGATCAAACCCATTTTGTGTGACACCTACAATCATTGCATTCTATGGAATGACTATTCTTTGAGGCATCCTATCGAACAGTGGTATGCTGGTATTCGTTTCCTCTTTATGCTCAAAAATTTCTGAAGCTCATTCAAGAAATCCATTTTTGTGTATATTCTGCAACCTTCACATTTCAAGAGGCCACATGCCCTATGCATGCTTTGTCATTTTACATTCAGGCCTATTAGGATGGTTATGGCTATAGAATATATCAGTCTTCTTAATTAAAATTTTATTTTATTGGAATTTCATTGTTAGAAAGATTCCTTATTAATTCTCTTAGTTAAGTAAATAGAAATCTTCTATAAGTGGAAAGAATGTATTTTTTTTATAACAAATGATGGTTTAATAATTTGAACAAGAAAAATGGTATGTCATATTATCTATGCTACCCTATGTGTATATGCTATCAATTATAATTAACTCTACTTATTTTTGTTGTTTCCTAGGTTATAAAAGGCTATTAAATCTATATAGATTAGAAATAGAAGAATTCAACTTGGTTAGAGTGATTGTATATTAATGTTGATAAATTTAATTGAAATCTATATTCAATTCATTATGGTTCCCTTATAATGTTTTGTTAAGTTGAAAGTTGTTTAATAGGTTTTGAATTAGTTATATAAATAATGATGTATAAGTATTATATCTAGACAATGGTTTTATTTTGAGTCAATTTGCATTATGTAAGTGGAATGTTGGATACATGTTTCTAGAGGCCTAGGGCATCATTGTTTAATTCATGTATTGGTGTCTTGAGATAATGAAGGTATGAGAGCATAATGTCTCCTATTTGTATGAGGTCTTGGTAATTATATATGAGGAAGAATGTTGTTTTCAGAAATGATATAAGAGTTGGTTCTGGGGGTTATGTTTTGTATGCAAGAGGGGAAATACCTTGCATTGTTCATATATGCTTGTCGTTATGAGAATAATTTTCTTCTTTGATAGGGTCTTCTAGGTGAAGATAGGGGAGTGGCTTTTAATGTAGGGCAGCTGCCCAAAGTCACTAGCCAGGATAACCCGTTGAAAGTTGGTAACCAAGTGATAACTTAATTAATGAATTTAGGGGTTAGGGTAGTTTATCACATTAAATAAGATAACATTATGCATCAATCATGGCTTAAGTGCTTATTTAAGCTTGAGATGAGATGAGAAGGCCTAGAATGGCAAGATCAACTACCTTGTCCTCATGAATGGTATGTTCATTCTGCATGAGTTTGTATGGGGGCTAGGGATTGGGAGAGGCTGCCAGGACAACCCAGGATGGGGGCCAGGCCTAGGAAGGTCCACCATGTGAACCCATATCAAGCCATGTGATGACACTCCTCCCTATTGTAGTCTAGCATTCCCTTGTTGTACTCTCCCTACCTATTGTGTGATTACCTCTGGAAGTAATCGTAAAGTTACTTGTGATGTTCATATTGACTATGTTGTAATAGCATTTGGGGTAGTCCTTGCACCTGTCAATCTATGGTCTTCTTGCCTATTTCGTGTTATGGGACCTTATTTTTATCTCCTAGCATGGTGGGTAGACCTTAGGGTTCCACATGGTCTGGTGGTTGTGCTCTTAGCACCATTGGTTTCCTTGTTGTCGTTCGTGTACAAGGAGGATATATCACATGTAGTAGATCACTGATCTTGTTTTGCTTAAGGAGACAGATACCTATGTTTACATTCTAGCCTTGTATATCAGTTGAACCATGTATTATTATATTGATGTATACTCTCCAATGTAATCAGGATGTGACATTGTAAACTTTGTAATGATGTATTGTTTTGTAAAGGGAATTGTAAACATATTTGTAATCCTATATGCAAGATCTTGATGTTTACTTATCTGATGTCTTATTATGAATGAAATGTATGTGTTGATTCATTTGATATATTTGGATTTAGAATGAACCATGATTGTTAGTTAGATCATGTTAATAATTACTAATGCAGTTGTGGTATCCCTAGAGGATAAATCTTAACTTAGATGTTATGAGTAGATATGATTGCATTTCCTTGTTATTTCCTTCTTAAAAAAAATTGTCCTTTTGTATTGCATTGTTGAGCTATTCTCTAGGGTTTCATGGCGGGCATTACACTTGGTATCAAAGCCCTAGGTTCTAACACTAGGAACTCTAGTGTAATATGAGCCCAATATGTTGTCCTAGTTGCTTAGATTTTGTATATTACGTTTTTCCTTTTTGTCATCCTCGCCTAGTAACCTTAGACATATCCTTTGGTGGTATAATATAGGAAGATGCATAGAGGTTGAGGTTGAGGTTGACGTCGAGGTAGGGGATGAGGGAGAGGTGGTGGCAATAGCCCTCCTCCTAGTTCCCCTCATGAGAGTGCTCAGGAAGGTGGGGATAAGAATATAGAAATTCAAGGTTAGCCTGAGGGATCTCAGTTGCATCATCTACTTGAGGAGGTCCTTGCTCACCTAGGCCCTAAACAGGATGTTGATCAGTCAGAGGAGAGGGAAAGAGAAAGGTCTCCTAGGAGGAGGGAGATTACAGCAGAGCAGGAGGCTATCTTAGTAGGCCACATGAGAGACCTCTTGAGGGCACACCCTCGCACTGTAAAGCCTCATGAATCATGTAAAAGCATTTACTAACTCAAAAATAGATGAAGTTAATAATTCACTTAAATGGAACATCGCAATAACCAAAGTCAAAAAGAAGTAAATAATCCACTTAAATACGACTTTCAAAGATAAAATATGTAATTAATCCACGTATTCACAATATCTCAATAAAAGATAATCTTATAAATAAAATTCTTAATGTCATTGAATCTTACATATTTAGGTGCCAAATCCAAGTAATAAGCACTATGATAATAATATACATAAATCCTTTGGAAACATGCCATAATACATCCAAATAGGTACAATAACAAGTACATCAATAAATATCAAATCAACACACTCTCCAGCTACACGAACCAAGTGGTCCACCACCTACAAGCCGAGAGATAGGAACATGACTCAAGTGCTTTTCTACCCAACCATGAAGTATTTACACTTCCCTGGATCCCTTCATAAAATGAAGGAAACCTAGCCCTATATGAAATGTCTAGCTACCTGGTAACAACTGTAAGAGGGAACACCCGATGCATGCCTGATGTCTAAATGTGCAATTCTATGTAATGAAAGAAAATTGTCTCACAACAGGATGTGGCAGAGATATAAGTAAATGAGCTTTGCTAGATAATAAACATCTATTTCAATGTCATTCCAATTATGCATAATCATTTAAGTAACTGGGTCAATTCCTGAAAAGAGGAAAAGCCATCTCTGAATATCTACATTCAGCATCGTAGTCCCAAAAGTAACCCAATAGCATTCCTAATGAAAATCTACTTCTTTCCCCAAGAAGAAAGAAATAAATAATAATTTAAAAGAAAACAAGTTCATCAAATAATCATTAAAAATTCCCCTTTTTCCCAAACAACATTTAAGGAATTGCTCTTTCTAAGTGATAATCGATCTTTGATCATACATTTGCATCCATAGAATTTGAATAATTTCTAAGAACATATTCCAATCCTATTGCCAAATATATGTTCTGTTGGATCTAGGGCATACAACTGAGAGGGGGGGTGAATCAGTTGTATAAAACTTCTTGTTCTTTCAAACACTTGATTCTTGGTTGTTAGTTAACAGCATATCAATTAATCATCCATGAAAGCATTATACACAAACACAAGAGCAGATAAACATCAACACATTGAACACCAAGATTTTGACGTGGAAAACCCGGTTAAGGGAAAAACCATGGGGTGATTAACCCAAGAATTATTCTCTGTTAGAAGAATAAGAAAAAGAATGGCACTTGCCAATTAGGGCTCACTGCCCGAGCACACTGCTCACAAAGAGGCCCACTGCCTACAAGGAGACACACTGTCTACAAAGTGATAAGAATCACAGTCTTGAACTGGAAAATGACATCTCTACCATGTCCGGATCAGTTCCATTTAAGCCCAAAAACTTCTGCTCTGCCTTTCGCACTTCTCTTCACTATGCCAAAACCATCCACACCAAAACCACACTTTGAAATGAACTCACAAACCATTATTTATACAAGACATTGACTTAGGAACAAACATCTAAGTCGGCAAACAACCATAAGAGTATCCGCAAGATGAATAACACATCCGGTCGGCCACCACAAGAACATTCGCAGGATGAACAACTCATCCGGTCGGCTAAACAGAGCAAGAACTTCATCCGGAAGAATAACTTCAATTCTGGGCTCTACTATCAATGCGGACTAACAACACAACCTCAACATGATCCAAGAACCTTAACAAGCCTGCCTGAATGACCAGGTACATCCGTACTTTCTTTACTTACTGGAATCTCTTCTCTTCCTTATCCGGAACTTCAAGAACACTGTCTGTCGCCACTGTCATAATGCAAGAGGTACTTCCAGACCTCCAAATCATACACAACTTGAGATGGCATATCACAAGGACATCCCAAAGACTCCTTCCAATCCGTAGATTAGGATTATACAGTTCTGGACCTCACCGGACCTTTTTGTGATCCTCTGTCACCTCTGAATACTTGCCGGAACCGGTTCTGCACCGACAGCCACAACTCCTTCAGATCTTCATGCGGACCTCTGAAATCTTAACTGAAGCATCTCAAGACTCATATCTACAAACCCTTTAATCCGCATCCTCCGGTTCTCAACCTATATAATACATTTGCCTTCTTCTCATCACGGTTCTTCACTGTTCCTAACTGAGGCTAATTTTCTCAATATCCTCAGCACACAGCTCATCCAATCCTTCTTGTCAATGCAATATGAGTATGTTGACATCAATGACAACACTGGCTCACCTCATACTTGCAACAATCTCCCCCTTTGTCATTGATGGCAACATATGATGTGAAAAACCATCAAGACAAGAACTTCTCCTTTCTGTCACAGCTCCCCCTATCAACAACAACTTTTCACATGTCTTCTCTTCCTTTACTGCTCCCCCTTTGATCATTAACCACTTGTTTTTCACATGTCTTCTCTCCCCCTTTGACATCAATGGCAAAGGGCTCATACTTGCAATTCTAATACATCAGAATCATACCAGCTGCTCCCCCTTAGTAGCAGCTCCCCATCATCAATCCGGATCACAAGATATGACTGTGATATCCACCGGACTGATGCACATCAGTGCATCCTAGTTCATCACCGGAGGGGCCATGACCCCTAACTTCTCCCAGAGATATTCAAAAGAGTCCTTGGGAAGAGGTTTTGTAAAGATATCTGCAATCTGATCCTTGGAGGGAACATACTCCAATCTGACTTCTTCCTTGTTTACTTGTTCTCTCAAAAAGTGAAACTTGATAGATATGTGCTTAGTCTTAGAATGCAATACCGGATTCTTAGAAATATTAATTGCACTTGAATTATCACAGAAAATTGTGATAGGCTCCTCATATTCAACTTTAATGTCTCTTAGCATCTGCTTCATCCATAAAATTTGAGTGCAACTACCTGTTGCTACAATGTATTCTGCTTCAGTTGTAGACAGAGATATTGCATCTTGCTTCTTGCTTAACCAAGAAACCAATCTCTTCCCGAAAAAGAATGCTCCACCACTAGTGCTCTTCTGGTCATCCACATCTCCTGCCCAATCTGCATCTGTGTAAGCATGAAGAGAGAAATCCAGATCTCTAGGGTACCATAGACCATACTCAACTGTTCCTTTCAAGTACCTAAAAATTCTTTTGATTGCCATAACATGAGATTCTCTAGGATCAGCCTGGAATCTTGCCACAAGACCAATAGCCTGCATTATATCTGGTCTAGTTTGAGTGAGATACAACAATCCAGTAATCATTGATCTATACTTTGTCTGATCTGCCTTTGGAGAATCATCATCTTTGCTTAACTTACATCCGGTTGCCATAGGAGTGTTCATAGGCTTTGAGTCTTCCATACCAAATTTCCTTAACAATTCTTTCACATATTTGGTCTGAGAAATGAAGATCCCTTCTTTTGTTTGAGTAATTTGCAGACCCAAGAAGAAATTCATTTCACCAAGCATAGACATTTCAAACTCACTTTTCATCTGATTTGCAAAAGTTTTGCACATACTATCTCTTCCTCCAAAAATGATATCATCCACAAACACTTCAACGATCAAAATGTTTTCATGATCAATTTTGAAATATAAGTTACTATCAGCAGTACCTTTGTTGAATCCAATCTGCACAAGATGCTTATCCAACCTTTCATACCAAGCTCTTGGGGCTTGCTTCAATCCATACAAAGCTTTCTTCAACTTGCAGACCATATCACCATTATCAGACAATTGAAATCCATCCGGTTGTTCAATGTAGACTTCTTCTTCCAGATCACCATTTAGGAAGGCAGACTTGACATCCATCTGATATACCTTGAAGTCTTTGAAGGCAGCCAATGCAAGAAGTAATCTGACTGCTTCAATTCTTGCCACCGGAGCAAAAGTCTCTTCAAAGTCAATTCCTTCTATTTGAGAGTACCCTTTGCAGACCAATCTAGCTTTGTTTCTGATTACTTCACCAGCTTCATTTAGTTTGTTCTGAAAGACCCACTTGGTTCCAATTACATTCCTGTCTCTAGGTCTGGGAACAAGATCCCAAGTATGATTTTTCTCAATTTGCATCAATTCATCTTCCATTGCTTTGGTCCAATTTTCATCATTGCAGGCTTCATTTATTGTTTTAGGTTCAATCTTTGAAATCAAACAACATTCATCCTGATTTTGAGTAACATTCCTTCTAGTTTGTACACCTTTGCTTCTGTCACCTATGATCTGATCTTCAGAGTGGTTCAGTCTTACATACCTTGGAATTTTGGGAGTATCCTGCACTGCTGCTTCTTGATCAGGCTCATTCAAACCTATCTCTTCTTCCTGATTTACCAGATCAGGCTGACTCTGTCTCACCGGAGAGGATTGAGTTCCTTGAACACTGTCTTGGTCATCTTCATCAAACTCATAAAATCTTGAAGGCTTCTCAATTCCTTCATCAACTTTTACATTGGTGCTTTCTATCATCTTCCTCAATCTCTTATTGTAACACTGGTATGCTTTGCTTTGAGTGGAGTAACCCAAGAAAATTCCTTCATCACTTCTAGCATCAAACTTTCCTAGATCTTCATCTCTTTTAATATAACACTTGCTACCAAATACTCTGAAATATTTCACAGTAGGAGTGATGCCAAACCAGAGTTCATAGGGGGTCTTACCGGTGTTGTTTCTAATTTGAACTCGATTGAGAGTGTAGACTGCAGTGCTGATAGCTTCTTTCCAAAACATCTGAGGAACATTTGCTTCCAACATCATTGTCCTGGCAGCTTCCTAGATGGTCCGGTTCTTTCTCTCAACTACTTCATTCTGCTGTGGAGTCCTAGGAGCAGACAACTGTCTCCTTATACCCTACTTCTCACAAAAGTCAATGAATTCACCAGATGTAAATTCACCACCTCTATCAGACCTTAGACACTTTAGTTTCAATCCGGTTTGATTCTCTACCATAGCTTTGAAGATTTTGAACTTCTCAAATGCTTCTGATTTTTCTTTTAGAAAGGTAACCCACATCATCCGGGAATGATCATCAATTAACAACATGAAATATCTATCACCTTGTAGACTCTTGATTCTTGTCGGACCACAGAGATCAGTATGTACTAATTCCAACAATCCGGTAGAAGACTGATCTTTGCTTTTGAAAGAGACTCTGCTTTGTTTACCTAACTGACATTCTTTGCACACACTATTTGTAGGTTTCATCAATTTTGGAAGATCTCTTACAGCCTGAGTATTGCTTATCTTGATGATGTTATCAAAATTTACATGACACATTCTTCTATGCCATAACCAACTCTGATCAATTTGAACAAACAAACAACTTTTATTTGAACCAACCAGATGAAAGATATTACCTTTTGTCTGAGTACCGGATGCAATTTCAGTTCCAGAGCTTGTAAAGATTCTACATTTTCCATTCTTGAACCAGAGATCATAGCCTTTGTCCACTAACTGACCAACACTGAGAAGATTGTGCTTCAATCCTTCAACATATAGTACATTACCTGTTTTGCTCTTTCCATCAAAGGAAATAGTTCCCCTACCTCTGATTCTGCCAGCAGAATTGTCACCAAACTTTACCATTCCTCCTTCATACCTTTCCAAATTCAAGAACTTATTCTTGTCACCAGTCATATGGTGAGAACATCCACTGTCAATAACCCAATCATCCTTTTCTTCCACTTGAGCAGCCAAAGCTTTTTCAACAACTTTGTGATTGATAGATTCAGAGAGTATTGAATCTTCTTCCTTGATGGCAATAAACACCCACTCATTTCCGGATTTGCTTCCTAGTTCTGATTCATCATCTATTACTCCTTCATTGTCATCTTCTTCATGAACATAATAGCAATTCTTTTGAAACCTTTGTCTGTTGGTATTAGACCTTGCAGATCTTTCCGGACATCTTGAAACAAAATGACCAATCTTATTGCAGTTGAAACACTTAAAGGGTAGTTTTCCTTCATACTTACCGGATCCTCTTGGTAGTCTCTTCGCAATGAGGGCTTCAAGTTGAGCTATTTCTGCTTCTTCTTCTTCCATGTCTCTTCTTGCTTGATCATACCATGACATCTTCCTTGATGAGTTTTCTCCCGGATCAAATCTCTGTTTGCCTTTCACATAGGTACTGGCTTTGAAAGCAGATTCAGTCTTGGGAGGATCATCTCCAAACTTGGTCATTTCAAATGCAGCTAGTTTGCCAGCCAGTTGTTCTCTTGTGACAGTTGTGTGGGCTCTGAATTCATCAATGGCAGCAACCTTGATTTTGTAGGCAACAGGAAGGGATCTTAGGATTTTGCAGACAATCTCATTTTCATCTAGAGTTCCACCGGCATTTCTGATTCCACATACCAGCTCATTCACTCTTGGCATAAAGGTAGTGATGTTTTCATCATCTCTCATCTTCAATCTTTCAAATTTCCCTTTCAGACTTTGCAACCTTGCACTTTTGACAAACTCATCTCCTTCATACAGAAGTTCCAGTTTAGTCAGGATCTCATATGCAGTTGGTAGGTCAATAACATTTGAGAGATCTGAGTCATTTAATGCGCTTAGAAGAGCTTCCTTGGTCCGCAGATTGTTTTTAGCTTCTGTGATTTCATTCAGAGTTGTCGGCCACCTTGTGGAGGTACATATGGTTTTGAGACCATAGCCAAGTATGCTTTTCCCATACATTCCAAGTGACACTTCATGCGACCTTTCCAGAGAGTGAAGTTGGTTCCATCAAACTTCGGACTATCCTTCTTGTATGACGACATCCTGGATCTCCTCAAGCGGTTAAGCTCCTTTCAGAGGAACTTGGCTCTGATACCAATTGTTGGATCTAGGGCATACAACTGAGAGGGGGGGGTGAATCAGTTGTATAAAACTTCTTGTTCTTTCAAACACTTGATTCTTGGTTGTTAGTTAACAGCATATCAATTAATCATCCATGAAAGCATTATACACAAACACAAGAGCAGATAAACATCAACACATTGAACACCAAGATTTTGACGTGGAAAACCCGGTTAAGGGAAAAACCATGGGGTGATTAACCCAAGAATTATTCTCTATTAGAAGAATAAGAAAAAGAATGGCACTTGCCAATTAGGGCTCACTGCCCGAGCACATTGCTCACAAAGAGGCCCACTGCCTACAAGGAGACACACTATCTACAAAGTGATAAGAATCATAGTCTTGAACTGGAAAATGACATCTCTACCATGTCCGGATCAGTTCCATTTAAGCCCAAAAACTTCTACTCTACCTTTCGCACTTCTCTTCACTATGCCAAAACCATCCACACCAAAACCACACTTAGAAATGAACTCACAAACTGTTATTTATACAAGACATCGACTTAGGAACAAACATCTAAGTCGGCAAACAACCATAAGAGTATCCGCAAGATGAATAACACATCCGGTCGGCCACCACAAGAACATTCGCAGGATGAACAACTCATCCGGTCGGCTAAACAGAGCAAGAACTTCATCCGGAAGAATAACTTCAATTCCGGGCTCTACTATCAATGCGGACCAACAACACAACCTCAACATGATCCAAGAACCTTCACAAGCCTGCCTGAATGACCAGGTGCATCCGTACTTTCTTTACTTACTGGAATCTCTTCTCTTCCTTATCCGGAACTTCAAGAACACTGTCTGTCGACACTGTCATAATGCAAGAGGTACTTCCGGACCTCCAAATCATACACAACTTGAGATGGCACATCACAAGGACATCCCAAAGACTCCTTCCAATCCGCAGATTAGGATTATACAGTTCCGGACCTCACCGGACCTTTTTGTGATCTTCTGTCACCTCTGAATACTTGCCAGAACTAGTTCTACACCGACAGCCATGACTCCTTCAGATCTTCATGCGGACCTCTGAAATCTTAACTGAAGCATCTCAAGACTCATATCTACAAACCCTTTAATCCGCATCCTCCGGTTCTCAACCTATACAATACATTTGCCTTCTTCTCATCACGGTTCTTCACTGTTCCTGACTGAGGCTAATTTTCTCAATATCCTCAGCACACAGCTCATCCAATCCTTCTTGTCAATGCAATATGAGTATGTTGACATCAATGACAACACTGGCTCACCTCATACTTGCAACATGTTCATCCTAATTGCTTTCAACAATTCTACTGTCATAACAATGACAGGAGCTATTTCAATCCAATTATCTAATAAAAAGTTTCATATAATTAATAAAAAACTAACTTACTTCTCATATAATTTGTGTATAAATCTTTCTTTAACCTTCCTGTCGCTGAGGCGACAGGAACTGTGACAGCAAATGGAAAAGCAAAATGGAACAAGGTTTTAGATCTAGTTCATGTCATCCAAGATAATGGCATAAGAATAGTTTTAAACAGAAAATCATAAAGGTACATTTTTATAAGAATACCATGGTTTTCAATCTATTTAAGAGTGGGAATTTCATCGTTTAGAAGTTGATTTGCAAATCTATCTTTGTTTCTTGCCATCATATAAATAATATTACAGCCATAAATATCAGACAAACAATGCTCTAACAGTAATTAGGGAAATTAATTTATAGTTTTCACCAGTTATAAACCTAGATCTTGAAAAAGGTGATTTGCAAATGTATACAAATAGAAATAAAATGCCATCTTGAAAGAGTTAAGCAGCTAGAATAACCTGAAGGTAGAATGATTTAGAAGGAAATAAACCAATGATATTGCTAGGAAGGTCAATCCAAGGTGAGAAGATTAAAATGTGGCCTATTTCTGATTTTATTGGCCAAGGAAAGGTGAGGCAATGCCAAAAGAGGGAAACCAGTAATGAAGTCAACGACTAGACACAAGGGAAAAACCACTAGAATAAAGATCAACTAGCTAGAAATCGATGACCACATAAGGAAATATCACAAAATGCGATGGTAAAATCTTGTTTAAAGATGACAGAAATCATAGACTTTGATCATCAAATAGAAGAAAGACACAGTAAACAAGGTTGATCCAATTAAGGGAAATTGGACATCTTCAGTCAACTAACAAAAGTATCTTTTGATAGCCACAATAATGTAGTTTCTAATGCAATAAAATAAATAAAGGAACCTAAAAAAGTAGTCGACTTGAAGATGAATTTCCAGAAGAGTTCACTACCTTCCTTCCACTTCCCTGTCGTTCACTCCAAATCTCTTCTCTGTCACTCAAGAAAATTGCCCTTCATCCTGCTAAATGTGGGTGTTCATACAAAAGAATGATCCCCTCTTTTATTAAATTTCTCTCTTATTTTTGGTGATCTGGGATTTTTAGTTTTAAAACTGAAGTTCAATTTCAGTTTGCATACATAATTGATGAATGAAACTAGATGAAATAAATAATATTTTAAACAATAACATATTATCTTTTTCAGATTACTGACACATGAATGACTCGAAGTATATTTTAATTCCTTCATTCTTTCCCTAATTATAATTTTTCTATTTATAATATTATTAAAGTATTTTATTTTAAACAAAACTATTTAAATAATCTCAAAGAGAATTGCATTACAATTTGCACAATTAATAAATAATTTAATCTATTTATTTATTTTAAAGACATATTGTCTTCCAAACATCCATAATAAACAATATTTTATTATTTATTTAATTACACATAATACATCATTGAATGTATTTCTAAAAGATATTAAGTCAAAGTATTCACATCATGCATTTGAAACTATTTAGAAATCACACATTAATGCAATCAAAGCCATTCAATAATGCATATGCAACTACATGGTGTGTGTGTCTGCATCAGTATAACCCATCCATTAGTTCTTTCCAAGTGGCTAGAATATTTCTACCTCATCCATGCTCTCATCTTCGATAAGTATCTACATCCAATTGCACTCAACTCGACATCAATAGGTTAGTGTCGCAAAAACATAGCCAAAGAAATCACTGCATCAATATTCCATTTTTAAAAGTAATTTTCAAATTCTGTCAATTAACTCATAATGATTACATCCACGTAAGTAAAATTACTTAAAATAAAATCAATCACAATAATTGTTCACTAAACTAGATTAATCATATTGTTCATAAAAATGAGACGTGACACCCACTTTTGATGGTTCTGGTAGTGGTTTGGAGGCAGAGACTTGATTGATAGATTTGGATAGGTGTTTTTCCATGCATCTATATGGTAGTAACACCAAGGCAAGATGTGCCATATTACACCTTAGAGGCTTTGCTTCTACATGGTGACATTTGGAGGAGCAAAAGTTACATTTGCATATTTATATAGTTTCTTGGCAATTATTTTTGGAGAGGTTCAGAGCTTGTTTCTTGTCAAATCATTGGAAGCAGTGACATGATGACGAGTTTCATGAGTTGAGATAGATGGCTATGTCAGTGAAGTAGTATGAGCGTAGGTTCTATGAACTTAAGCCATACATAGGTATTGGCGATGATGAGGCTATGTTGGTTCAACGCTTTATTAGGGGCTTGAATGCCCATATCAGTGGACGAGTCCATGTTTCTGAGCCTAAGACCATGGAGGTGGTAGTCAGGAAGGCCCATTTGGTAGAGGAGAAATTGGTAATGGCTCTTAGAGGCTATACAGGTGTGCAGATTGGTAGTGCACCTTCAGTGGGTTTAGAGTCTCGGGTGGTCAGTCTTTGGTAGAAGGTTCTTCTAGAGGCCATCATGTACCCATTATGGGTGAATAGTAGTAGCACTAGTATTCCCAGTTGAAACCAAAGAATTATCAACCTCAACAAGGTGGTGGCCAAGTTGAGGAAAGACTACAATTGGCAGCTGGCCAAGATTATTGTCCCAATCAGCCAGCTCAGAGCACCTAGTCTGCAATTAGTAGAGATAGTTTCTAGCAATCTAATGCATTCTTGGGTGGTGAAGGTTATGGAAGAGGTACAAGATGTTTCTCTTGCGGCCAACAGGGCCTTATAGCCTAGTAGTGTCCATAGAAGAACATTGCAGGATTGAGTCAAAGGTCGACAGCTTTAGAGCCGATAGTGGGTGATGCAGGTTGGTATCAAAGAGTGTTTGCAGTGGTTGATAACCACCATGAAGAGCATCAAGGGATAATCTTTGAGACCATAGGTAGATGACATGTAGCTTTCTTTGGAGCTCATCCGTGTTCTGCAGCATCAGGGGTTTACCCTAAAGGGTAGGGGCATAGAGCAGGTAAGGGGTCCAAAGGGACCCAAATAATGTTACGTCAGTTACTTGGGAGGTTGTGTCAAGATGCGATATCTCTACCCTTATCTTGTTTGCAGGCTTCCAGGAGTAAGCCTGATCCTAGGGGGGAGGATGTAGTGCCCCTCATTTTTCTTTATGTTAGATTGATAGTTGCTATTAGAGCTATACATTATGACATTTTGTTTGATGATGGATTTACTGTTAAGATGTTAGTCGATGATATTTTGTTGATACTAGACCTACCTCTATGATGACATTTGATAATATTCTGGTGATACTGTTATTTACTTGAGTGATGTATATGTTATGATAGCTTTATGGACATATTAGATGATGTGAATTAATTTAATTCTGAGCTTTATGTGTTATGATGCTTTAATTTGGTAATTGCTCATATTTGATCATTATGTAACTGAATGTTCTATCTTATTTGTTAAGCAACTGTATGTTATGAGTGATGTGGTTATTTATTTGATGTGTTGATGAAAGGGACAATGTCGTATTACCCATGCGTGAGTACCCCAGGGCTACATTGTGAATCCATCTCACGATGTGTTTGACTATATGATTATATATCTATTTGTTCAACCATTTTGTTTCCTGTAGGATATGGGTATTCGACATCAAATCCACCTGAATTGACAAGTCTCAGCATGCCTTAATAGCAATGGAAATTATTGAACAAAGATAACATAAGGTCCCTAGCTTTGTCACCATCCTTGAAAAAGGATGAACATCCAGTCTTGTATCTTGTCTATAAGGTTGAGATAGACATGATTGTAAGTCACTGTTGTTCGATCGTGTTTAGTCGTCAGATATTGTTTGGCATGTGGTTTACTAGGTTGTAATTGTGTGATTATTGTTTTGGTTACTTGCTTCATTAAAATAGAAATTCTTAGTCCACTTTGATAAATAAATAATAATATTAATGAGGTGAATAAAGTGTTTTAAAATGGGAATTTAATTGATAATTTTAATATGAAAAATAAAATTATTGTGTGAGTGTTGCCATAATATATCCTATATTATAATTTAAGATAAAAAAATAATGATAATTGTGAGTTGTATTAGGTACTAAATACTAAATAAATAAGGGAGGTCTCTTGTAGAGAGGTGTAGGTAGTCAGTTTTACAAGGAGCTCAAGCTCCCCCTGCTTTTTCTTCACTCACTCGTACAAAAAAAAGCAAACCCCACAATCAAAATCTACCAATCCAATCAACCAAGAAGCTAAGACCACACATCTTGCTTGAGCCTTCTATATCAAAACAAACAATCGTAATCCATATTTGATTTATTGAAGCCATGGAGCTTGGGGTAGGGTTTAGGGTTTATCTGTAAGTAGAAGTCTAAGCTTTGGAACCATGGA
Organism: Cunninghamia lanceolata; assembly: GCA_027924645.1. Taxonomy (NCBI): domain Eukaryota; kingdom Viridiplantae; phylum Streptophyta; class Pinopsida; order Cupressales; family Cupressaceae; genus Cunninghamia; species Cunninghamia lanceolata. Next base: position 7,847,266 of record BSBN01001107.1, on the reverse strand, counting down.
TAGATACTAGAAAGTGGAGAAGCCTCACCCTGAGGTCCCCATTATGGATAACAAGATTCACATAACAACCCAAGGTATGCCTAGGAACTATATTACATATGCAACAACTCTTCTCAGAGAGAGAGGTGCATTCGAAGTTGTCTTCAAGGTAATGGGAAAAGCAATTAGTAAGATAGTAATAACTGTGGAGATCATAAAGAGGAGGATTCCCAATCTTCACCAAAATACAACAATTAGCTCTGCTCCTATAACATATATGTGGGAGCCTCTTGAATAAGGTCTTTTGCTATTGGAAACAATGAGGCATGTATCCATGATAACAATCACTTTGTCCACAAAACAACTTGACACATCATCTGTAGGTTATCAACCACCACTGCTAGATGATCAAGTCAAGCCTCTACCTGAATATGAATATGAGGGAGAGGATTCTCTTCAAGATGTAAAAGGTAAAGACCCTGGACATGGGAAGGGGACTGGCAAAGGAGGAAATGTTGCTTCTGGAAACTATCAGAATGGTGATACAGGAGGCTATTATGAAGCTCTAGATAATGGATGGAATCAAGGTCGTGGGTGTTTTGGTGGCCATGGTAGAGGTCAAAGTTTCCCTAGTCGTGGTAGAGGCTTTTATGGAAGTCCAGTACAAGATAACAGTAACTACAATGATTTTGGCATGGGTGGTGGTGATCTCCCTCCTAAAGGTCAAGGACATGGCAGGGACAGATCCAGTGGCAATGCACAATATGGTAATGGTAGTTTTAATGACAATGGAATGGGTACTATAGACTTTTCTCCACAAGGTAGGCAAGGTCATGGCAGGGGTAGGTTTGATGATGATGGTAATTATAATGACAATGGCTCTCATAGAGGCCAAGGTCCTAGTCGAGGTAGACTTGGTGGTAATGCTCAAGATGGTGGTTATTATAATGACTATGGGATGGCTAGAGGGGAAGTAGCTTCATGAGACCGAGGGTGTGGTAGAGGGAGGACATGAGGAAAGGGTGGCAAAAATTAACCCCCATGGGCACAGACTGAATGAACTACTTGCAAGGGAAGCTCTAGTTGGATAATGTAGAACTGTGATTTTGATAATGTGTGAATTTCTACTGAAGGGGTAGGTAATTTCTTTTTTCCTGAATTAGTTTATACTATAATGAGATTAAAGGGATAGAGATGTACAAGCTTGAATGTGGATATAATGTGGTTTTTAGGTTGCTTATAGAGAGAAATGTTTGTATATCTTGCTCATTTGTAGCACTGTTGGGCCTTAGTGTCAAATTAAGCAAGGTATGTATATTTTTCCATATTTGACTCTTCATTGCTAAAGTGGGTCCCCACCATATGAAAGAAATTTCTATGTGGTAATAATTTTTCTATAACTGAGCATTAAGGCAGCAAAATATATTTGACACATTATTACCATTTGATTTTACAGTGTAATCTTAATAATAGGATTTAATTAACCATTGTTGTTGACAAATTTTTCATTAGGAGGAATGATAGGTTGTAGAAATGTTTATGAATTATTCTTATAAACATTAAAAAAAGGATTCATAAGCACATGAGATACATTTCTCATGTATGTTTTATATTAAAAAAAAACTAAATAAATAAAAATGGAAAGAATCTTTCAGTATAGTAGAAAATTAAATGAATTGTTTTGAGAAATGAAATAGGAGAGAGTGGGAGGTCAGTAACGAGTGTACGAATTTATTGTATTTGCTATTTTATTCTTTTGGGGGTTGATATTTGTGGGGAGGTTCTCAGGAATTTGGGGAGGATGGTTTTCTTGGAACATTGGAGAAATTGGTTTTGGAGGATTTCAAGGAATTACTTCTGGAAAATGCAAATAGTGGGTTGAAGAAAATCCAAGTGCATCTGTATAATTTTTTTATGTTTTGTGTTGAAGATCTTTTTTTGTATTTAGTCCCCGGTTTGCATGCCTATTTGAATTTTCACCTAGCATCCAATCCTAGGTTTAGGGTATTACTCTTATCATCCTATAAGTGTGGAATGTGATTGCTTCTACCCAAATCTAGTCAGACATTTTTGTGTGTCAACTCAATCTGAGCTAAAATCTTCACCAGACATTCTGTCAATGACTCATGAATCTGTTTGTATTTTTTTTATTTCTTTCTTCAGAGTACACCTTTTAGCATTTTTAATAATGCCCACAGGAACATTGCCTATTTTAATAAGGTTTCAAAAGATGTGTATTTGTTAATTGTTGTTCATCTCATTACTCTTGTTATGAGGCATGATTCCATTAGTAATGCATTTTGTATGTTTATTTGTCAAGCTTAATTATAGGAAAGTATCAAGTGATTTTGAATACTTCATTTTTATATTTTACACAAATCTACCTTGTATTATTCTTGGTGAATGCTTCACAACCTGTATGCTTAAATGTCAATACTGGATGCATGTTGTTACAATCTTCATCATAAGAGGTTCCTCACTATGAATTCATTAAGCAGTTAGCCCATTGATAAATTGAAAACCGTTTGGACTTTTCACCTTACTCATTTTGGGATAGAGATTAAGGAAATGACTAAACATAATTTATGTTTGTATATATACCAATAGCTCATGTGCCTTGTCTTTCACATTTTGCATGCATTTTGTCATATACTTTGAATGCATTATTTATACCTTCACGTTTTCTAGAGCATTCTAATACGTACGAAATGCACAAATCCATTTTGGGTATATCTTGCAATCATTGGATTCCATGGACAACCTCTCTAGAGGCATTCTGTCAAATAGTTTGCATACCTGTTCATACGCTCATAAATTAAATTTGCTTAAAAGTTTCTAAATCCTTTATGGACATATCTGCATCTGTAACCCTATTTGCATTACACCTTAACTTGATCATTATGTGTGCATGGTTGACCTCCTTGTTGTGCTAGTTATCTTGAAGACACCCTGGACTTTACCATTGAGATACATTTTAAATTTGTTTTGATTGTAGCAATGTACTCTCTTGGTGGTAATAGTTCACATGCCTATTGTATCACCTTTACTTAATAGTTTTCAAAGCCTTATTAACAAATCCATTTTTGTTCATATCCTGCAATCACTGTATTTCTTGGGATGACATCTCTTAAGACAATTCCATTATACCATTTGTGTGCCCTATCAACAATATCACATTTACTTCTACCTGAGAGTTTCATAGCTTCTCATCAAACCCATTTTGTGCAACACCTATAATCACTGTATTCTATGGGATGACTATTCTTTGAGGCATCTTGTCAAATAGTGTTATGTTGGTATGTGTTTCCTCTTTCTGCTCAAAAATTTCTAAAGCTCATTCAATGAATCCATTTTGTGTATATTCTGCAACCTTCACATTTCAGGAGGTCGCATGCCCTATGGATGCTTTCTCATTTTGCATTCAGGCCTATTAGGATGGTTATGGCTATAGAATCTGTCATTCTTCTTAATTAAAAGTTTCTTTTATTGGATTTTCATTGTTAGAAAGATTCCTCATTAATTCTCTTAGTTAAGTAAATAGAAATCTTCTATAAGTGGAAAGAATGTATTTTTTTATAACAAATGATGGTTTAATAATTTGAACAAGATAAATGGTATGTCATCTTAGCTATGCTACCCTAGGTATATATGCTATTAATTATAATTAACTCTACTTGTTTTGGTTGTTTGCTAGGTTATAAAAGGCTATTAAATCTATATAGATTAGAAATAGAAGAATTCAATTTGGTCATAGTGATTTTATATTAATGTTGATAAAGTTAATTTAAATCGATATTGAATTCATTACGGTTCCCTTATAATGTTTTGTTAAGTTGAAAGTTGTTTAATTGGTTTTGAATTAGTTATATAAATAATGATGTAAGACAATGGTTTTATTTCGAGTCGATTTGCATTATGTAAGTGGAATGTTGGATACATGTGCAAGTTGTTAAGTTTAAATTGTAGAGGCCTAGGGTGTCATTGTTTAATTCATGTATTGGTGTCTTGAGATAATGAAGTTATGAGAGCATAATGTCTCCTATTTGTATGAGGTCTTGGTAATTATATATGAGGAAGAATGTTGTTTTGGGCAATGATATAAGAGTTGGTTCTAGAGGTTATGTTTTGTATCCAAGAGGGGAAATACCTTGCAATGTTCATATATACTTGTCGTTATGAGAATAATTGTCTTGTTTGATAGGGTCTTCTAGATGCAGATAAGGGAGTGGCTTTCAATGTGGGGCCGGTGCCCAAAGTGGCTAGCAAGGATAACCCATTGAAAGTTTGTAACCAAGTGATAACCTAATTAATGAATTTAGGGGTTGGGGTAGTTTATCACATTAAATAAGCTAACGTTAGGCCTCACTCATGGCTCAAGTGCTCATTTAGGCTTGAGATGAGATGAGAAGGCCTGGAATGGCAAGATCAACTACCTTGTCCTCATGAAGGGTATGTTGATTCTGCATGAGTTTGTATGGGGGACGGGGATTGGGAGAAGTTACCAGGACAATCCAGGATGGGGGTAGGGGCCTAGGAAGGTCCACCAGGACAACCCATATCAAGCCATGTGATAACACTCTTGCCTATTATAGTCTAGCATTCCCTTGTTGTACTCTCCTGACTCGTTGTGTGATTTCCTCTAGAAATAATGGTAAAGTTATTTGTGATGTTCATATTGACTGTGTTGTGTCAATGTTTGGGGTAGTCCTTGCACTTATCAGTCTATGGTCTTCTTGCATGTTTCATGTTGTGGGACCTTATTGTTATCTCCTAGCACGGGGGGTGGACCTTAGGGTTCCACATGGTTGAGTGGTTGTACTCTTAGCTCCATTGGTTTCCTTGCTGTCATTCATGTGTGAGGAGGATATATCACATGTAACAGGTCACCAATCTTGTTTTGCTTAAGGAGACAGATACCTATTATTGTGTGGTTACATAACACCCCCTATTTTGCCTTAGCAAAATAAGGACCCAACTCTTTTTACTTTTTCTTGTTTCACATTCTTGTTTTGGACAGGTTTGGTAAAATGTAGTCATGTAAGTTACCCTTACTTATGCATGTGCATAACAAAGAGAGGATAGTTGCCAAAGTTTCAATTTTCTAGCACAAACCACATAATTGGAAAGAATACAAAATTCTGAGCGGATTTGCCTTTTGGATCACCCTAATATCCGGTAAGGGTAGAAAGTTATTCTAATTCAATGATCAATCAACCCGAATATTTCCCATAGGGTCACATTTCTAAATATCAGTCACATTCACAAACATGACCCTGATTTAGAAAGATCACCCAATGTCCATTCGTTCCCTGATATGTGAACATCAAACATAAATGAGGATGAACATCTGCCCATCAAGAGCTTGTGCACCCGGAGGGTCATATTTCCCAATATCTGTCATCTTACAAAATATTACCCTTTGCGAATATCACTCCTCTCAAATAGGACCATGACATCATTTAGTTTCAATGAATAGAAAAGATCATCATGATGATGATGTAATCAATACACCCAACACTTGGAGGATCATATTTCCAAACATCCATCATATTTCTTAATATGACAATGATGTCACCATAACTCGAAGAGGTCACATTTCAAAATATCCCCTGACCTTAGTAAATGTGACAGTGACGTCATCTTTCGCAAGTGACTGTTGATATCCATAAGTTCATGATGTCATCCTTTCACTTTCAAATGAGGAGGATATTTCTAAGTATCAAAGATCTGGATATTACTAACATCCCTTATTTTGAATTTTATGATCTGATATGCCTGGCTTTGCAATGACTAATCCAATCACCCCATCTACCAAAATCCTCAGGGTCATATGTGCGTTGTATTATCATGATTTATTGATAAAAGTAATATGACCTGATCTTGCTTATTAGCCAAATGTTGACCATATGGAAGGTCAAATCCCCTGATCATTAATTAATGGTTGTCTCAGAGGGTCATATTCTCAAATATTCCTGATCTTCTAAGAGATCAGCCTCTAGCATTAAATATTGAGTCCAATGGTAGGTCGTGCCCTACTAATTTTGAATGCAAACCTAACACTTGGAAAAATCCACAAATGTCATGTGAATAATCAATGGATTCAAACAAAATGATATTGCATGCCTTAATTTGTCATATTGATCGGTTTAAAAGTAAATTTTAGGGATTATTTATATTTACCCTATGATAATTGAAATTTATAGAGCTCTGAAAGTCAGCCTCCCACTCATCTACAAATAGAATTAGATCATCAACTAAACAGAATGGAATAGATGATATAATGCATTCGCATTTATCTCGTTATTAGTCATATAGTTAAAAGGAGGGCAATTATCAGGTAAGTAAAGAAACCCTCTATTTTGTCGTTTACTACAAATCTTAAGGTAAAATGCTTTTTTATCAAATTAGTCAGTATGGTGATGCATGGAATGAATTAAAAATGCTGAATGACTACTATGAAATGCATAACACCCTCAATCCTCCTCCATACAAAGATGTTAGGGTAAGAAATATATGTCTTTATCATAGGATTTGATGGATATTAGGAGGAATAGGGCCAATGCAGAGTTCCTAAAGCTCATGTTCTTACAGCCTGAGGGGGTAGGATTTAAATATGGGGTGATAGATGACACGCATCAAGGGAAGACAGATTTGGATGCTTGGACAAGAAGCCTAGACAATGGAAGAGGGAACCCTATACTTCAAAGAATATATGCCACAGGAATGTGGCATGCCAAGGGATTTCCCTATGCTATGGAAGCTACTGAGTTTGTGGTAGAATGTGCAAGGAATTACAACCCTAAGACTAGAAGAGTGGAGAAGAACAGTAGAGTGTATGCTGACTTCTCAATCAAGGGCATCACTTTTGGATTCGATTTGCCTATAGGGAATAATGTGTGTAGATTAAGCCTAAGTAGGCTGGAAAAGGAATATAGTGGTAATGAAAAGGAAGCCAAGAGAATCATGTATCTATAGAGGAATAAGAGTAGCACTTACAAGGCTTTTGCTAAGCTACCCAAGTACTTGTTCAAGTTTGATTTTGCTAAGGAGTATCAGTATATGATGACCATGTTAAGCAGGATGACCAAGAGACAACATGTTGGGAACTTTGAGAATTGGATGTATGGGATTATCTAGATGGTACAATATTTGTATAACAGGCCTCTCTGGGCCAAGATCATCAATGATAGTTTAGATGAGGGGATGAAAAGGCTAGGTGGTAAAATGTGTGTTTTCCATATGATCTCTTATGTCATATATGCCTATGCTTTCAGAGGCACATTTAATGCTTTGCAAATGGTGGGTAGGGTTAGAAACAATCCTAGTGACGTAAACATATGGGAACATTACCCACAACTGAAAAGAAGGGAGTACCTCCAAAACTACAAATTAGTGAATGACTCTTTTTCTATGCATTTGGTCAAAACCATGGAAGAGGATAGAACCAAAAGGTTAAGTATGGAAGCTCAAGCTGTTATCTACAAATATGGGGCTTGGTTTATCTAGTTCCCTACATTTTCATACATGAGAATAGAAGGATTTGAGGGACAACCCCTCATGTTACCTAGATACCCCACTGATAATGTCATTTTAATGGAGTTTGTTAGACATGTATCAACCTCAGTTGAATCCCACTTGGAGAAGGGGAAGATCCCACCTATTTTGTTTCCAGTATTCATTGACTGGTATTTGTGTCCTGACAGACAAAGTTAGAGATGCCATGGTAGGATTGAAGCTAATGCATCTATAGCCATTTTCTATAGCTAGGTTATATGACCCATATGGCAGAATGTAGAAGTTATTGGGGAAACAAATACATCAAAGACACCTCAAAGATTATTGGACGGACTGTGATGATGAAGCAGAGGTTAGAAGTACCTATCAAAGGCTTACCCTCAATCAGATCCATACTTTTGACTACATTTCAGTACCTGCACAGTTGTACAATGATGATGGAAATATTATGTTCAAAGAATATGAGGATAATAAGGTGTATAATGACAACATCTCAGCTCCTGATTTGACTCATCCTGAGGAGACTTTGCTTGACCAAATAATGCAAAAGGTTATCCAACTGACCCAAAACTAGGTTGATACTAAAGTCACTAAGTTGAAGAAGAAGGGTGTAGCCCTTACTGTTGATAATAAGAATAAAATACAAGAGTTATCTGAAGAGGAATATGATGACTTCCTCATTGAAAAGAGAAAATCTAATGGAGAAAGGTTACCTACTAAAAAAAAAAGCAACCAGGCAAGAACAAGAAGGTCATTCCTATATAGCAAGGGGTAATTATTAAAAGGCTTCAACCAAAAGGTGATGTGGCATCAACATCTACATCTGCAGATACATCACAACAAACCTCTACTAGACAAAAAGGCAGGAGGGTCATAAAGCCTATTCCTGTGATTGTAGAAGAACTGGTGGAAGATGAGCTATTACAAAATGATCCATTGGATGAAGAGCATTTGGATGAAGAACCTGGGGATGATGACTTATTGATAACAAAGAAGAAAAGAAAGAAAGTGCAACAAACGCTACCTTAGAAGAAGCAGAAGATAGTAATGAGGGGAAATGTTAACATTGATTCTATCATGTTAAGAGGTACAGGTGGTTTGACTTTCATGAAGGAATTACAACATGAGGTCCCAATTCCAAATATTATTCAATTCAAAACTAACAAGACAGAAGAGATAAGAGAAGAGAGACATGAGGCTAGAAAAGAACCATCCTTTCCTCTAAATGACATAGTATACTTATTAGATGATGAGGTAGTCACTAATGTTGTAACACAAAAGATGGAGGCTCTAGTAGCCAATACTAAAATGACTCCTCATGGGACCCCTATGGCTCAGAAGGTGACTAGCCAAGGAGACTTTGAAATAGATAAAATGGGGCAAGATAATCTTGAAGAGGTAGCCCAACATATAGGATTGACTAATCTAGTAGAGTAGGTTACTAGTTCTACAACAATAGACTTGGCTTACCAGGGTAATATGAGCCAAAATAGAGATAATAATGAACCTCCAGAGCAACAACAGATAGAAGCTCAGCTGCAAAGGAGGGGTGATCGAGAAATACATGACAAGGATATTGGTCATGATGAAGGTATGCATGATATAAGGGATAATCCTACGCATGACGAAATAGATAAAGGAATCCTTGATAGGGTGGAAGATCAAAATGTTTCATCACCGCATGTAGAAGGAAGTAATCAAGGAAATAACCTAGGACCAGAAGAGAAATTAGATGAGAAAGAATTAGGCCTTAGAGAAATAAGTACATTTAAGAATGAAGAACATAATCTGACACAAAACAGAGGTTAGGAGAAGGAAATAAAAAATATGACCAAGGGTGATCAGGGTAATGCCCAAGGTCAAAATACACAATCTTCTCAAGAAAACCAAGTGCCACATGATGGACAAATTCAAAATGTTCAAGAAGCCTTGGAGGAAAAGTTACAAGAAGAGGTACATGGCTAGAAGGTACACACTTTACAGGAACCTCCACCTCAAGAAGAAAATGCTCAATAGGAGGTACCCAAATTAGATCCCCTTCATGAGAATGTGCATGAGGAAGAACCAAGAAAAGTGAATTCACCACCAAGAGAAAGGTATAATACTGAGTCTCATGATACTCATAATAAGAAAAATGACCAGCAGGAGCCTAGGGGTGATGTTCCGTATTGGTTGCAATAGGAAATACATCTGCAACAAGTAGATGAGGTCGCTGATTTTGATGTGTCTACATTGTTTACTGCAATTATGTTGAAATCTAAAAAAAGGTGAGGCCTACATCAGCCATAAAAAGAGACCCTACTACAGGTAGGAGGATAGCCCAAAAAGCTTTTCCAATGGTTGAAAAAGAGAAAGGAAAAATAGGCTTTGATGAGTTTCAAATAATAAACCTTGACGTTGGTTTTGCAAATGAACACCAAGAAGGTCAAGAAGGCAAAGATATTATTCATTCTTTGACACAGAGGGTAAAGAGAGAAAAGGATAAGAATAGGAAACATAAAGAGCACATTGCTCAATTGAATTCTTTCATTAAAGGGTTGATTGACCCAAAACACATACCGATCAGTCTAGATACCCCATTAACAATCATATCTCAGGAAGACATGATAGGACTAGATCTTATGAAGCATAAGGCACAATTAATGGACAATTGGTTCATTTCTTTTATCTTTGACAGTAGAAAATGTGGTGAAAACCTCCCTAGAAAAATGGAATTCTCTTGGTGTTTTGAAAAGTTAAGTAGATAAATTATAGAATGAATTAGGTAGAAGGTCTTTCAAGTTAGAAAATCACCTAGATGCTTTGGGAGAGATGAAAAGAATTGATATGAAAATACTTATCGATAACAAGATACTGGATAGTAACACATCTCAGTTACTGAGCATTTGGTATGAAGATGTTGGATTTGAATGTGATATCTTGAGGAGATGTAGTGGCAAGATCAAGGACATAAGTGTCAAGTTACATTATCTCATGGCTAAAGAAATAGAAACCTTATAGGCTTTAGAAGACAAGGTGGAAGGAAAACTAGAAAATCCAGATAGTAATTTTGTTGTCCAGGCTTTCCATAACAATTTTAAAGGAGCTGCAGAAGATCCCCTTCACCATTTGATAGAATAGGTGATAAACAAGGTGATGAGAATGAAAGCCAAAGTGGAAGCATACAATGAAGCATTGAGCAACAAGAAGAATAAATGGGATGCTCTTCAAGAAAAGTTTCATTCCCATGAGCATGCAGTAATAAAGGCTGAGCTCTAGGATGGAGGTGAAGTTTAGAGAATAGTGCAACTATATGAATCTATCAAGAAAGAGATAAAGGTGCACATAAGGGGTGATCTACATGAAGATGATAGTGATGATGATGAAGAAGATGAAAATGATGAAGAAGAAGATGAAAGTGAAGAAGAGGAGAGAGATGAAGAATAAATAGGGATGCATGATGATAGAATTCATATGCATAATTAGCATGAAGGATGCTCAAGTTTGATAGATAGTGGCCAACTGGAAACTTGTACTCTTGTTTACAAGTGTTGACTTAGTCAATGAGATGATATTAACTATAGATCTGGATAAATAAATCTTGACCATTAGTAACTTGTAACTGCCTCCTCCCCTTATGCTATAAAAGGGGATGGAGTGCACTCTTTAAAGGATTAGAAACTTAATTAAAGTTATATTTTTGAAATGCTCAGGACTAATTTTAAGGATTTTGTGAATATACATGTCTTTTGAGTACTTAATGAAAGAGAATCTATTTTGATTACAAACAATTGTAAATCTTGAGTAATCAATGGATGAAATCTAGATATATGGACTGATTAGTTGCATCCCTTGGAGTGCTTGTTAGTCTGCATGTATTGTTTTCATTCCTTGTTCCTGTGAAGTTAGCATCAACCATACCTAGCTGTGGAACAACTTGGTGAAGTTATGGTTTGATTTATTTTCTTCATAAATGTATTTGGAATGTATGTGTCTCACTAGCTAAAGGTTCACCAGATTTAGAAGTATTCTTTAAATTTTCTTCAATTTTATTGCAAATCACCTTCACAATTGCAAATAACATATAATCTAAAGCAAATTAACATGGAATATGCCTATAACTCATAAATAATTGAACACACAAAGTATATTTTGAATTAAAGCATGTCAAAATGACAAATATCATGCAAATACATATGAATATCAATGATAAACATTTAAAGATTTGCTTATAAGTAAATTATTTGATTAAATGCATAGTGTAGAAGAATAAAATAAATTCATGAAAGTAAATGCTCAGAAGAATTGATGAAACTTATGAATATAATCATTATCTGTGGAGCATAGTGGAAATAGCCTTGTTTCTGAAGTAAGTTTGCAGGAAACAAATGTAGAACCAGATATACAAGAAATGATTCACAATACAGACAGTGTAAGACCCCTTGAAATGGAAAATAACATGTCACATCAACCTTTGAGTAACATTAGAAGATCATGATGTGATCAATAGAGACTTGGAGTCATCAATTTGTTCCAAATTGATTGTACTTTTCAAGATAATAAAGTTTTGTTGTGCAAATTTGTATGCATGTTGTTATGACTAACAATCATCATCAACACCTATGTTTATATTCTAGCCTTGTATATTAGTTGAACCATGTATTATTATATTGATGTATACTTGCCAATGTAATCATGAAGTGACATTGTAAACTTTGTAATGATGTATTCTTTTGTAAAGGGAATTTTAAACATACTTGTAATCCTATATGCAAGATCTTGATGTTTACTTATCTAATGTCTTATTATGAAGGAAATGTATGTGTTTATTCATTTGATACATTTGGATTTAGAATGAACCATGATTGTTAGTTAGATCATGTTAATAATTAGTAATGCATCCATGGTATCCCTAGAGGATAAATCTTAACTTACATGTTATGAGTATATATGAATACATTTCATTGTTATTTCCTTCTTTAAAAAAAATTGTCCTTTTGTATTGCATTGTTGAGCTATTCTCTAGGGTTTCATGGTAGGACATTACATATATTGTGGCAGGGCATTACATATACTGTGTCAGGAAATTGGTATGAATGAAACACAAAGTTACAATATATAAGGAAAAGCAGATAAAGGTAAAGAAAAGATAACTCAAGGCTTGTCGACAAAGTCTCGAGTTCATGATATTCAAGCTTCACTGATAAAAGGATAGATGGGTTCCTTCTCTGATATGTTCGTTGGCAGAGATTTTTGTTGACAAATAAAGGCAAAGACTGAACATCTCACATTTACTAATAAAGAGAAAATAGCCATGGTTCATCATCCTTAACTTTTAACGATAATCCTAAGGGATAAAAATTCATAAAACTCATTTTTTGCCTCTACATCTTTTGTTGATAAAATCAAATAAAACATAATTCATAAACCCTATTTTTTGTCGATAAAACCTAAGATAGGGGTTATCTTTCATTGAAGTGCATGGATGTTTATTATCATACTAAAAATTAAATTTTTAATGAAAACTTTAAATCTTGAACAATATTGAAAATTTATCCTATTAAATCTTTAAATCTTGAATGAATGTTGTACTTGTTAATCATCTACCTTCATTCTATTTTTTTCCTCATATAAAACATAACTCACCTAGAAATAGAATTATGTGTTTGATTTTCAATCACATATCTCCTTTTCTTTATCTTGTGAGATTCATCTTATGCCAAAACAAAGCCACAAATAAATATTATTTGATTTAGTCAGTGAATAAACAAATTAAAGTCCCAAATTTGAAAAATATACACATTCTAGTATACTAACATCGACATAGTAGAGTTTTCTTTCACTGGACTGCATGCATGCTTATTATCATACTAAATATTTATTTTTTAATTAAAACTTTAAATCTTGAACAATGTTGAAAATTTATCCCATCAAAATCTTTAAATCTTGAAATAATGTCTTACTTATTATTCATCTATGCTCATTCTAAATTTTCTCCTCGTATAAAACATAGCTCACCTACAAATAGTACTGCATCTTTGATTTTCAAAGAAATGTCCTCTTCTTTTTCCTAACAGAATCATCCTCTGGAAGAAGAAAGCTATAAATAAATATTATTTTCTTTAGTCATTGAATAAACAAATTAAACAATCCTCAATTTGCAAAAAATATTAAAAAAAATGTTTAATAGAACTTCTAAACATAAAAGTTCAATAGCACCAGTAAACGGTGCTCACAATATCTATCGTACTTCTATAGTTTAATTATTAGCTCTTTGTTAATAACAATTTTTTTAAAATAAGATAACTAACTTTAAACCGATAGATTCAAATGGTTTACTATTAAAATAGATTAAAAAAAAAAATCATATAAATATAAATATTACATAATATAATATATTAATAATTACATCTAAGATATATTAATAGAGATAAGTCATTTTCCCAATATTTTTTGTTAAAATTTTCTCATATTGACTTAGGAAAAATTCATATTTGTCTGACAAGAAAAACAATATTATCTTTTGATTGGTTTAGTATGGATAGATTAATCACTAGATAAGACTCAAAAAGTAAAATTCATTGCAATAGTACTACTGAAGGCAGGTACTAATAAAAAAGATAGTAATTTTAAAATCAATGGATGCCTCCCTTGAAGGAGAATCTAACAATTATTTTTAACCATTACTATGTGGCTAAGGATTTAGCTTTTCTCTAGAGACATGTCCTCATTTGTAAGTTAATGGGTGTTAGATTGAATATGAGGATGTTAAATGATTGGGCACACAAATCTTGTCGAATTGAAGGAGACATAGAGATTACCTTGGTTTCCAATGGGTATTTTTTCCTTTAATAATGTTTGTGACTATGTTCAAAATTTTTAAATCCTTATTTTTTCAAGGCATGTTGGTATTTTCATGAAACCTACCATCTAGATTTTATCTTGACAATGGGACTCCCTTCCAAGGTTCTAGTAAGGATCCATTTTTTTTCTTTTCCACTAATTTTCTAGAAATATTAATACCTAAAATCTTTGGGTGATTCATTGGGTTCCTATTATTTGGGTAACTCAGATTATGAGGGAGAAAAAATTTCTAGTTGTGGAACTAGATTTAAATAATTTCTTGCCAAAAAATCTTAATATTCAAGTGAGAGATTTTGTTTGGCATCAAATCATAGATTATGAAGCCATTCCTTTTAGATGCAGGAAATGTCATCATTATAGACATCTATTTCAAGACTGTGCCCAGCTTAGATCATATAATTCTTTTAAGAAATTATCATAAGAGGACAAAAAGGGTAAACAATAAATTTAGAAATATAATCATGGGTCTATTGTTAGTCCTTATAATACTAACTAATTTACCATGGATTGTAGGAAAGGTAAAGCTTGATCTCCTCCTCATCATAGAGGAGCTAAATTTAGTACTCAAAATAAAAATTAGTTTGTTGTTCTAGAAGAAATACCCACTAGATTTCGAGATGATCAAGATAAAAACTAGGTAAGGATGTGAGCAAATCAGGGGAATAATGAAATAATGAAGGATCAAGAAAGTCATGGTAAACTATAGAGTGTTAAATTTTTGAATAAGAAGCAAGATTTTAAAGCACAAAATCTTCCACTTTTGAGGGAGTTTACAAGCATTCCTACTATCATTACTAATATCCACCATGCTCTTTTGGTGCCAAATAAGTCTAAATTTTTTATACCTAGAACCTTCTTTTGATTCTTAATAACTCTCAAACTCCTAAAGTTTAGCAGAATATTCTTATCTTTGATAAGCTTGAACATGTTCCTAAAACTCTTGTCATGGACTTTGATAAACAAGAAAATCTTTCTATTTTTTTATCCAAAAGATAACTTAAAATTTGAATATTTGAAAGAAAATAAGAAAAGAGATATTTCAACATGGGCTTTGGGTGTTGAATAGAGGCACTTAAAGAAGGTCATAACATTGACCATTATTGGTAGAATAAAGCCAACCTTCAAGTAGAACAAGATAAACCTATCACAAATAAAATATGTCACATTGTGCCACCCTATAGCACATTCAAGGGGCATAAAAAGAACATGGGACACATTCCTTTGCAATTATATATAGTTCTAAATAGAAGATAGGATAAAACAATAGGAAGAAAGGATAAATAGAAGATACGATAAATGAATATTTTATTAGATATATATTGAATAAAGGACTATTGTATACCACATAATGAGATGTTGACTATTTGATGAAGTATGAATGATGTTGTGTATATAAATGTGTGTATTCATTTAATTTTGCATGTCTTATCCCATCGCATCCTTGTATATTCTACTACATGATCCCTAAACCTTCTCTTGCCACTCTTACTAGGGTATAACCAGGGAATTCAAAATAAGGGGAGGAGGAATGACTAAATCAGATGAGGTTATCAATGACCACATTGGTAATTCATTTCCTAGGGGTGATCTCCATTTTGATGTATAGACAGTATCTTCTAAATTTTTTAACTACAAGTGTCGCCTTAGAGAGATTAAATCTAATCCAAGGACATACTTTCCTCCCAAACATACTTATGTTTTTTATTTACACAATTTTTATGTCAAAAAATGTCCCCTTGGGGCTTTTCCCTCTTAAGGTTTAGCTCCTGAGTCCTCAGAATGCATTTAGAGCATCTTGCATGTTAATTTTGAATCCTGATGAGAAAACCCTAAAGTCTTATGGAAAATAGGACCTAGGGGGTGCTATTTTGATTATTCCTAAACAAAAATGGGAGGGTGGACTTGGGTGCTAGCATGCTAGTCCTACCTTATTTTGGGTCTACCCTAAATTTTAATGTCAGTTTTATGACCGTTATTTAGGTCCTATGCCAAAATCTCAAGTTTGAATTATGAAATTCTTAGTGGGAATATTTGTAGTTGTATATATAAGCATGTTTAGGTTTTCATTTGTGAACTAGATGATGATTGCAAACTTTATGTATATTTGTGATCTCAAGATATTCATTGTTGTAAAGCAGAGCATTGTTATTGTGTTTGTGATTGTAGATTTGACTTCATCTTCTCATGTGATTGAAAAGCCTTCATGTATGTGAGATCTACACTTCAAGGTGATATATATTGTGTTTTTGATCATTTATCATTTAGATTTTGCCTCTATCTCATAGGGATATGCACTCTCATCTAACAACGGTGTTTGAAATACTTAAATGTCTCTTTGGGGCTTGACTGAGGCAAGCCTCTAAACACCACAACCCCCTGCCACACTCCTTTGTGATTGTAGCTTATAGGTACCGAGTTTCACATAGTGGAGTTACAGAAATGAGGTTGCAAACAACAAGGATTCGAGATCTAAAAGAAAGAGGATAGTGTTCAACATTTCAGGTCTAGGGTGCTAGTGTCAGTCTCCTCCACATTTTTGAGGGTAGAAATGGAAGATACAGTGAATATGAATGTCAAAAGGATATTCAAATTCCATGTAGAGAATAGTACCTTGGATAGGGGTTCTAGTGCCAGTGTGCCTGATTGTTCCATAGTCTGGATTTTGAAAAATAGTGAGTTAACAATCTCTATCCTTCACCTTAGTCTTAAAGGATTTGTCATAATTCATTAATTTACTTACTGTTTCACATATTTAGGATTTTAAGAGTAATTGAGCATTAAATTGAGATACTGTTTGATACATCTGAGTTTCTACATTGTTCTAAGAGGCAACCCAACCTGATAGGTGAATGCTCTCTCTTTGTCAAGATTCGACTCAATTGATATGCCCTTGGATGTTTGGTGAGAAGGGAGGATTTACATTTTGAAACCTAAACCAAAACATCTCCCCTATTTTTCACACTTAAACATTTTGGTGAACCCATGCTTTTGGAATTTTTTCACCTTGCTAAGTTTCATTTGATAGATTTGCATCCATTGATTCTATTGCAGTCAAAAAATTACAAAACAATTAAATTTTTTTATTAAATTTTCAAAAAGCTTGCATTCTAGGGTTTGAATTTTTACATAATTTGCATTAATTTAGTTGAACTTTATTTAATTTCTGATTTTTAATTGAATCTAAAATTTATCTCTAATCATTAATTTTATTTCATTTGAAAAGTTACAAAAAAACTAAAAACTTTGAAAAATTTGAAAAAAATTGCTTGTTAGGCTTGCATTTTAGCATAATTTGAATTAATTGGTATTTAATTTCATGAAATTTCTTTCATTTTCACTACATCTGATTTAAATCACAGAAATTCATCATTTATTATTCACTTGCATTGCATTTTCGTGCTTAAATTATCAAAAATTGGTTGAAATTGTGCATTTTTCATAAAAACCTAGGTTTGCATTCGCTAGGGTTTGTATACAAAATATTGTTTTAGATTTAACTCCCCTTTTAAAACACTCATTAGTACTGATTTATAAATGTAGTGTTGCATCATAGTGGCTTTCTTGCAAATTTTCATATCTAGGGTTTGAAAACCTTGCATTTTCACCAGATTTGGCCTTATCGTCTCTTTAGAATTGCATTACAAGCATGTTGTGAGGGATTTTCCTAAATTATTTGACTAATATTAGGGTTATTATCTTCTTCCCTTCCTCAAATTCCTTACAACACGCTTTCTATTAGGCATCTACATTGAAAATTGGTGAGAAATTGCATATTTTAGGTGTATTTTCACTAGGTTTTGACTTGTCATCACTCTAGGCTTGCACATAAATGTTTTGTGAAGTATATTGTGTTGGAGTATAGATGACACTTAGATGGGGGGTGAATTAGTATTTTAGTAAAAACAATTTTTTCTTCTTATCAAACTTGAAAATAAAAATTAATTATGCTAACAATATGGTTTATCAAAGCAAGGGATCAAATACCGAACAACAAATAGGACTGAATAATCAAGCATGAAAGAGAAAAGAATCATTCAACAATTGAGGCCATGACACAATATGTTTCATGAGTGGAAAACCTTCAGAAGGATGAAAAACCACTCAAAATTTCCTCACTAGCTTAATCATGAATATCACCAATTACATAGCCTCGCTAGATCTTAAGTCTCATTGGCTTATATCACTACCTCACTGGCACAAAGAAGCCTCACTAGCTGATACACAGCCTCATTAGTATACACTTCCACAGCGTCACTAGCATTACTCATCAACTATGAAAGAAGAAATACAACTTTAGGGGGTTACCCTGTTACAATAAGGACCATCACACAAAAATCTAGGTCTCAAAACTACCATTCCTCTTAGCTGATCTGTCATTGCTTTCTACAATCAATGTGACACTCTGATTCTGTAACACCATATTATCATCTCACTCTATCACCATTCTACAAAATACAACTCTACATGGAGTTACTCTGCTAACATGATGAAACTCTAAACACTCTACTTTACACCTTATTCATTAGACTCTCTGTAACTGTTGTCTACAATCTTTGTTATGCCTCTACAATCAATAATGCTATGCCCTACTATCACTTCTGCCCTAGTAATCATTGTATCCTTCTTTCAGTGATAAATGTGACATCAAACTTTGACATGAAAGCCTTCTAATGTTTTGACATCAATCAAACATGGTAAAGTTACAAACTTTAATCACACAAATCCATACTATCATATAGATGTGTATATCAACAACCACTCAAGAACATACCACACAACACACATCCTGAACATCATAATCTTGTGCACCCATTCCTACAATTTTGATGATCACATAAACTAAAACATACTGCAATGAAAAACCTTATACCTCCTTATGAGTATTAAAACTATTCTACAGATTCAACCCCTTCAAACATCTACATTTTTCCACAATCTCTCACAAATTTTATATCATTATGTAGGGAAGTCTTTATTAAGTATCACTCACCAACCCTCAACATTAAAAACCTCTCATAGTGCTTTAAATAAATTTACCTAGTCTACTACACACACAATAGAGAGATAAAAATTAGTTTTTATGCCTTTTATAGAATAGGGCTCGTCAAATTTAGAATGACAAAGTGTCCATTGGGCTTCCAAAAATCTTTAAAAGACAACTGTTCAATGAACTTTTCATGCAAATTTGCCTTTTACCTTAGACTGCTCAATGTGATTTTGGCACTCATAAACTTTGTTAACCCTTTATCTTCAGTTCCCCTAAGAGGTCAGGACCAGTCACCTGACGTTCAATCAACCCTTAGTAAGGTAAATGCAAGGAGATGGGGGACCAAAAAGTCACCGCCATCTCCAAAATTTAAAAAAATGTGAGCATGTTATAATGTGCTCACATTTTGCTTTCAATAAAAGCAAAAAAAAAACATTTATGCTCATTCACACCGCAACTTATCTCCTCACAATAGTAAAGAAAACAAGAATAACCATGATTGGGTTGAACAAGAGGCCATTGAATCAAGTGCATATGAGAAAACAAGGAATTCACAATGCCACCTCGCTGCCAAAGACATCGTCGTGCAAATTTGGAGGCTCTAGCAAAAGAACAAGGTAGGGTTTGTCATATTTTGTTAGTTTCAGAATATTTTTATCATTTTGCAATGTTTGATTTGTTTTTATATTTCATTTATAGTTATTGGAGAAGGAGAAAACCTAAATCCAGTTGAGGAGGGTGAAAACAACCCCCAAAACCCTCCAAACCGTCAAAACCCACCTTCACCTCCTTTTCACGTAAGGGATGATCAAGAACACTACATAGGGATAATAGAAGAAAACAAGAAACATCTTGAAACTAATATTCAAACACTAAACAATCCAAGTGGAACCACTGACCATAGGAGGGTACTTGCAAAATCACTATAGGAGATTGTTTCCCACACATATTTGGTGACAAAACAAATCACCAAATTCCAAGACTATAGGGAGAGGAGTCAGCAATATTATGCCCACAAGGTGTCATATGAAAAAGTCAAGAAGGAAAAAAATACAAAATCTCAATTATGTGTAGAATTTATTAATCCTAAAACTAGCCAAAGATTAGAAGAAAGTTCCAAACAGTTTCCTATACATTGGTGTAGGAATGAAGACATATCCTAAAACTTTTGGGATAGATGGTACATGGTCTTCAATGAGCGGCCATACAACAATGATGAGGTAACACAATATTTCTTGGGGAAACTCTATTGTGAGTTCATCCTCAACAAGATTCTATATTATTTTGACATTTGTGAGTTCCACGGTAGAGGTGGTGGATCTACCCAAGATAGACCCAAGGCTCAGTGAGATGAATACCATGTGGCTATACCCTAAGCAAGGCCAGAATGTAGGTCACTCCCTTTTTCTTTGAAGGAGAGTGTTGAGCTGGAGACTTTACATTCATTGACTACTCTCACCCAAACTCTATCATAGCATACTAATGATTTTAGCCAGGCTGATGGGGTTGAGAGTAGTAGGAATCATGTGTCCCTACATTTGTATAGTACATGTGGAAACCTATGTGATTATGGGATGTAGGAGGCACGACATGATTCTATGACACAGGGGCAGCATGCTACGACACAGGGGTAGCATGATACAACACAGGGTTAGGACATATTGGATGATCTTGTTCTCAGTGATGATCTCTTACAACATACATTTGGTATTGACTCTTAGGTAATTTGTTACAAGTTTCATCTTGATTTAGTATATTGTTATTTGAAATTTGTAATTAATTTTATATGATTATCTATATTATAAGTCAAAAATAATGTATGTAATTTTTTGCACAATGAAATTCCAAGGTCAAAGTCTTCATCCTACATCCATTAGCCATCCATTGGTAGGTTATGAGAGGAGGTCAAGTTAGCAGGTATGTAATTTATTACATACTCATAATTATTGTAGGTATGTCAATGGTAATATTATTTTGTGACAATTTGATGATTTTAATAGTCACCAGTACCTCCACAGTTTCCTTGGTCCCCTGGACACCAAACCACCACTTTTATGGAGGTAAATTTCACCATTTCTAATCATTATGCATTTTAAAATAATGTTATATATTTATTTTGTTTGAATAATCTTGAACTTGATTTTCATATGATGAATACAGTGGAGACTCCTCCTCATCTGTGTGAGTCAGAGCAGATAGGCATTGATGCAGCCATGATGTCTGCAAATCCTTTGACTAAGGTATGAGCCAATAACATGAAAATATCATAATTTTGTATTTCTTTTTTTATGTCATGTCATTTGATGTACAAAAATGATATTTATGTTTAGTCAATTTTGCTTCTTGATGCTTCTCACATGAGGTCACAACTCTAGTCCGTCCAACTATGGACGAAGAGAGAGACAAGATGATGGAGAGTGGTCATCAATTGGTGGTAAGTGATCAATTACATATGTGATGTTATTTATTTAATAGATGTTCTATACTAATGTGCATATTGTTTGTTTATATTAATAGGTGTAGCTAGATGAACTCTATTTTAAGAGGTCTACTTGATAGAAGAGAGAGGATGTGTCATTGATTGGCTCTCCATCTTCATAGTCAAAGAAGGGCTGCCAATTATTTCCTAAAAGTCCATAGGAAACCAGTTTTTGGGAACTTTTTTGTATGCCTAGATGGATTTGTATACATACTTTTGTATGTTAATCTGATGTGTATTTTTGTATATTTTCTTGTATGGCTTTGTTTGGACATGCCTATATGGATATTTATATAAACTAGATGTTATGTTCATGACATTATGTATATAACATTTTATATTAAATATTTAATATGATAATTAATTATTGTTACAGGAATTTGGTTTTACAAGTGCCAATTGCATTTTCTTGAAAGTTTATAAGTCATTTTCAAATAATCCATTTTGTGCATATCTTGCAATCATTGAATTCTGTGGGACTGTGCATTTCTATGAGGCATCATTTCAAATCGTTCACGTGCCTTGTCTATGCTTCCATACTTTCCATACATGTCTACAAGGATACAATACATGTGACAAAATTCCTATATCATTTATGCTTTGATGGTTGTCCACACCATGTTCTCTAGATCCCATTATAGCATAGGCAGGGAGGAAGCTGGTTAAGGTTGTGCAATTGGTTTTAGATGTGCCAAAATTTACGTAAATGGTTGAAATTTATTTTTGTGCATTTGCTTAAGAGTTTTTAAAGCCTATTAAAAATCTATTTTGTGCATACCTTGCTATCATTACATTCCATGAGACAACATTTCTTTGAGGCATCATGTCAAGAAGTTCATGTTTGTTATATATGCTTCCACACAAGTTGCATACATGTCTTGCAGGGTACTTACAACTATGACTTTTGACAAAATTCCTATATCCTTTATGCTTCGATGGATGTCTATACCATGCTCCAAACATACTATTTCTAAGGTTTTGGAATTTGGCTTTACACTTGCCAATTGCATTTTCTTGGAACTTTCTAAAGGCTTATTAGTAAATCCATTTTGTTCATATCTTGCAATCATTGTATTCCATGAGGTGACATTTATTTGAGGCATCATGCCAAGCAGTTCACATGCCTTGTCTATGCTTCCACACTTTACATACATGTCTCTGAGGGCAGTTGCAACTACAACATCTAACAAAATTCCCATATGTTTTAACCTTTTGATGGATGTCCATTTTTGCATACGCAAGGAGGATATTGGCTTACCCACCAATCACATTTTCTTTAAAGTTTCTAATGCATTATCAAAAATTCCATTTTGTTCATATCTTGCAATCATTGCATTCAATGAGGTGACATTTCTTTGGGGCATCATGCCGAACAGTTCACATGCCTTGTCTATGCTTCCACACCTTGCATACATGTCTATAGGGGTGATGTAGTAGGTAAGGAGGATGACTCAACACCATGGAAACATATTTCACAATAATGGGCTGAGACCCCAAACCCTTTTTCAACTACACATGAACTCAATCAAGACTACAAACCCAACACTTGGTTTAAAACCTTAATCTCTACAAACCAACTCATGAAACACCCTTGAAATGATGAATGTGACATAAAAAGACCATTCATGGTCACCAATAACATAAACATTGCATATAGGTTATTCTTCCTCATAAACTACCCTTACAAGCTAGTAGCCCTCCAAAAAAATGATTTTTGGAACATAACTTACTGATCCATGACCTTTGACATAGGAGGACAGATTAGGATACCCATTTGGATGTTTTACAACAAATCTCAAATGCACCATGTGTTGTTTTCGAACATTCCCTTCAAAAATGGATTGGTAATTTGTATATGAGGCCTAATTAGCCTACTTTTACAAAGCATCAACTACTATTCTTGATCCATAAACTAAAAATTACAATCCATAGGTTGAGTTACGTCCTATATGGACTAAATCACTCATTAGAGTAATTATTCAAGACCTATCTTTAACCATTTTTCAAAACCCTCATCACTGCACTGTCAAATAGACCAAAAACATAGGCTTCCTGCCTAGGGCATCATTAATTTAATTGAAAACATGGTCACTCTTGCAAGGCCTTATTACATAAAAATGGATGCACAAACACTAATTTAAACAACTATGACAACTATTAGCCATTTGGTTGCAAGAAAAGTTGTCAATGCCTGCCTAGGGCATCATTAATTTAATTGAAAACAATCTTGGCCACTCTTGTAAGGCCTTATTACATCAAAATGGATGCACAAACACTAATTTAAACAACTCTGACAACTATTAGCCATTTGGTTGCAAGAAAAGTTGTTTGACAACTTTTCTTGCAACTTGAAAACTGTTGATGACTATTTTGATGCAATCATAACAATAAGTTAAAATTCACATATAATGAACTGAAACTATACTTGAAAGATAAGAAGGAATCATTTGAGATTCAACTAATCCCAAGTCTACAATGGTTCGGTTGGTCAAGTTCAGTTGGTCAATGTGAAGCTGTAATGTTCAAGGGGCCTTACGTAGTTTAGGTTTGTTTGGTGGCTTACTGGACTAAGAATATGCAAAAAGGTCATAGATTTCAACAAGTATTATGTTCATTTGCATACAAGTGTTACCGGGTTGCAAGTTTTAGATGGTTTTCTTGAATTTTTTACAGCTTTCTTCTTTATCTATTTATGAAAACTGTCTACTTATGGCTCTGTTATACATGCTTCTTCAAATTTGAGACAATTTCCTTTAGATTTCATACGTTTTCAGCTAAATATTTCAGATGGGTTGGGAAAAGTTAGAAAGATCTACTCTATACCTCATTAATCTACCGAAGGATCTAATTGTTTCTGTTATGCACTATGTAAATACCACAGTAATTTGATCAAATCCACAGTAAAAACCTTAAATGCAAGTTCTGAGCATTTTCACAAACATACATTTAAAATTGCAAGCTCTCAAAGAAAATATTTCAAAACACAAAGAAGGGCAGGAGAACACTCAGAAGATAGATGCAGAACTCCAGATTCTATTGTATTAGAAACGAATAGTCATACACGATTTACAATGTAGGAATGACTCTTAGTTTCATTGATCATACTACAGAGAACTTACAAGCTTTACAGATACAGTAAGGCAGCTAGACATTCCACGCGCACCTTACTGCAGACAAACAGGCGACCTCCTTCTTCTACCTCTAAACTATGCTAACTTGCTGTATGCTTCTAAAAGAAAATATCTATTGTAACCCTTGTTGCTTTCCTAAAATCCCTGTTGTAAAGTATTACAGTGTAGAGAGGCACAATATAAAGACATTCTGATTGTCCTCACTACAGCCAAAACCTAACTGAACCCTTGGTTCAAACCCCTGGTTACAGCAATAAATACAGGTGAACCAGTTCTCAAAAAATATCTCTGAGCAGTGTCAAATCTGGGCAAAATATTGCCCCTTCTGAGAAGTTCCGGCAGCTGGGTAATAACTTCTGTTTGTCTGTTGCAGTAATACCTTCAGCTGCAACCTTGTTCTTTACTTGAATGGCCTTGACTTTTTGCATTTCATCCTTATCTTCTTGCTCCTGAGATCAGATTTCCTTCCTCCATGAGGTCACTGTGTTGACTTTCCAGCTGCTTCCTCAACTGCAAGCCTGCAAGACAAGACAAGCAATAAGTATTTCATTTATCACATAAACAGCATGAAATTAAAATAACCGTTTAAACCCAGGGGACTGCGCAAGATTGTGGAAATCAGATCCAGAATACTCTCAAAACGCGTCCAAAATGCGTTCAGACTGCTCAAAATTCATCGGGTCAACTATCGCTGACCGGGAAAATGCCACAGGCGCCAAAAAAAACACTTTAAAATTCCACTGCTTCATTTCCCGCCCATCGGCATGACTATAGCTATCGGCGTGTCAAAAAAAACATGTTGGTCGATATTCACTTCATCATCATGATATTCTGGAAATATGATGCTCTCCCTCCTGAAGGTCCAGATGACGTCATCATCATATTTCGTCTTTGCATATTGGAGAAAAGAACAACATCATCATCATCATCATGTTGAAGAAGAATAGGAGGATATGAATATGATCATGCTGCCGAGGAAAGGAAAATGATGGTGACGTCATCATGATATTCGGGCTTCATTGAAATGCTAAGGATGACATCATCATCATGTTCAGTTAAGATCAGGGGATAATTGTGATATCGGGTCACCTAAGGAGCATGATCAGGATGATGAATGTAATATGACCCTTTTTGCGGCCAAGGTAACCCTCTCGAAAGATCAGGATGATGATGATCATCAGGATATTTGCTTTTGTCGAACTTAGAATAAGACGTCATCATCATATTTGGGAACTGGATCGTGCTTTGGAAAATATCCTGCCGAAGGGAAAATGTGATGATGATGATGATCATCATCAGGATATTAGCTTCTTTGTTTATCAGATCGGGATGATGTCATCATGATATCCGGAGCCTTCGTTAAACTTAGAACATGACGTCATCATGATATTTCGCCAACCAAATCATGTTTTAGAAAATATCCTGCCGAAGGGAAAATGTGATGATGATGATCATCAGGATATTTTCAAAAGGTCTTACTTCATCAGCAGGAGGACTTCACGAAATGTCGGGTGAACAAACAAGATCATGATGATCTTGACAATATGACAGGATAAAAAAAATATGATGATGACCCTCCTCATCGAATTATCATGATGACGTAATCATCATATTTCGTTTTCGGAGCACAAGGATGAGTTGAGGTCATCATGATATTTGCGCTAGGGTGATATTGTAAAATATGATCATGCTGTTTGAGGAATGAAATATCGCCCTCTTCTGAATAGATAGGGTGATCATCATGATATTGCAAAAAAGGCGATCAGGAGGATATGAACATGATGATCCTCTTTATCGAATTATGATGATGATGTCTCCATCACTTAGCGAATTTCAGTGAATATGACCCTCTTGTGAAAGATCAGGATGATGATCATGATCATGCAAAAGGAGATCAGGAGGATATGAAGTCGTCATCATCATCTTAGCGAGGTTCAGCAAATATCATGATGATGAGCTTCCGATAGGATTTGAACACGCGCATGCAAATACGCCGAAGGTGGATTTTTCTAAGTCAAGGTGATCTTATATTATCAGCATGATATTATAAGATTAGGCGATGCAAAGATATCATGATGATGCTCGCGATACAAAGACCGCTCGACAGGGAAACTTACCGTGACTTAAAGTTGACGTCATCATGATATTTGGACCTCAGGATATTATCGAGGGGGGGGGGGTGTTTCAAATATGATGATGATGTCCTTATACAGCAAAACCAAGTTTATAAAATATGACCCTCCTAAAAAAAATCATGATGCTGCATAATGCGCATAAGGCCATTTGATGGGTAAAGGGCACTACCACCTAAGATTGACGTCCGGATATTGCGACTGCATGATTTTTATTGGGTGATGGACCAAGATCATGATGATCTTGACAACATGAAAAAATATGATGATCATCTTGCGAATATCAGGTTTGACCAAAACTTTGACTGTGCATAACTTCCACATATGGATGAATTTTCAAGTGAAGTAAAAGGCAAACCTGCATGGAATTTCAAGCTCTTTCTAAATATGTGGTCACAGAAATAAAATATGAACTTTGACAAACTGACCTTATGATGATGACCTACCTCATCCAATATCATGATGATGATGCACCTGACCTTCATTTTACCAAACCGCCAGAAAGCAGAAAAACACAAGCAGAAGCAAAAAGAAAAACATCAGCAGGGGTCCCCATTTTGCTAAGGAGCATAATGGGGCGTGTTGTGAACATCACAACAACTAGCAACCAAAACAAAACAATTAAATTCAGAGTGTTCAAGGAAACTAGATGAAATGAACTCATAACTTCCAACTATCTTTCCTGCAAATTACTATTCAGCTTGAGACTCAAAGTATTCAATAAAGATGCATGAACTTCCATTTTCAGTTTTAGTTGTGTGCATGTGATTAATTATCCTCATCTTGAAGATCGGTTGAACAAACCAGTGACTGACATTAGCCCACGTAGGTGAGGATATTCCCTCATAGCCGACCGGATAGAGCCTTGCTGCCAGCGAGTGTCTATAGCCCCGGCAAGGTTATCGTTACAATTCTCCTAAGTAGAGCCCTACTGCCAGCAAGCGTCTATAGCCCCAGTAGAGTTACTTAGATGGCTTAATCTAGATTTTCAGTATAATCCGCTTTATTCATTCATTTATTTATTTATTTATTTATTTATTTTTCTAATTTTGAAAGATTTCATAAGATATAGCAATTTGTAACTTCATGATGCAAGGAGTGGGCACTTGCTGAAATTAAGCTGAGAATTGTAATGGTAGCAAGGGTGACCTCTGATTTTTCACCTAATATCTACACTGGTAAGTTCAACAAACCCAAGGATTTTAGGTGTGTCATTGTGAGAAACCTGCTTCGAATTCTCAATCACATTTATTGAATACAAAACTTCAGAAGATGAACAACTCTCTACATTCATGACAGTGACAAATTATGTGTAAATTGCAAATGGTTAACCTGAATATCCTAAATTATACACTGTTTTGAATGGTTGCTAGTTTTGCTCCTTAATACTCTACAGTAAAATAAAGATCCCTACTGAGGAGACAACAAACAAACCAAACAAACACGTTGTACAAACAACACAACAAAAGAAAAAACTGTACAAACAGAAAGAAACAAAAAGCAAAAACAAACAAAAAGGAACTATACAAACAACTAACCTAAAAGAAAACAGCAAAAGAAGAACACAAAAAACAAAAACAACTACCCTACCAGACTATATACAAGCCTCTACAAGGCAACTAGAAACCCAGGAAAAAGACCCAAGAACACCCCTACTTGCATATTTCTTTAGGTTGTGCAGGAGTAACAGGGTACTAGTTATGGTTCTCATTCTAGCAGATTTATCTTTGAATTCTAAAAAAAAATCTGGTATTCTAGATTCATTGTGTTTATCAGAATAGCTCTTAATGACTAGTAACTGAGGCAGCTCATCAGGGTTATGATTAATCCATATGCATGTCCTATCTCTTGAATTTCCATAATCAAAATAGCATTTATCATTGTTTACTAAGGAAAGGAAAGAGACAACTTGATGTGCCTTTAGCTCTGTGGAACACACTTGTTTATTAATAGTTGGCTTTTCATTTAGCTCTGCATTTTCATTGCCTAGCTCTATGTCTAGTCCTTTTTCAAGTTGAAAGAGGAATGACTCTAGATGTATCATTTCTTCATCTTCATCCAGCTTTGTTCCTTCATTCTGGATGTTTAGTTTATCCTCAAATTTAGCAAACCTCTCAATGTTCTCATTAGTTTCCTGCACATCAGCACTTAAGTAAGTATCTTCATCATCATAATCTGACATACAGAAATTAATTATTTCTAAATCACTTGAGAGTAAAGGTGGGACAACATCTTTTGATTGACAGGAGTACTCCCCTGTTTTATTTTCAACATGGCATGGGGGTGATGCCTAATTGTGCACAGCAGCTGCATGATCCTCTGTATCCTCTTCTTTTAAGAATTGTTCATCAGATGACTCATATTTGTCATTTAGTGAAGAGTCTAATCTTATTGACCTGCAACAATCTTGATTTTGATCATTTAATTTAAAGAAGTCAGGTGTAACACTAGGATTTACTTTCTTTTCTATGACTTCATTAGTTTCTACAGTAGAGATCCTATCAGTTTAGTGCATTTTAATTCTGCCAATGCTTGTTTACATTTCTTTGCCAAATCATGTTTGTTAAAACTTTTCAGGTCAGACCCAGAGGTTTCTTCTTGACAAATATTCCTTAGTAGTTCTATATATTTATCAAATGTATCAAGATGAACCTCACTTTCCTTTTCCTTTTCATTAAATCCTTTTTGCTTATTATCTAGAAAAGGGACATGAGCTGTGATTTCTTCTCTGCATTTTTTAGGATATTTATACTTTTCACTAACTTTAATCACAACCGGATCCTGACGAAAAGACAAATTTTTTTTCTTACCATCACATGATTCCAGGAGAGAGATCTTACTATCCTTTATTCTTAGCATTGGTTCCATCTTTGTATCCTCTGCACATTTAACAACCGTTGATGCTGCATCCTCCTGTTGCTCAATAATCTCCTCATTTCCCTGCCAACTTTCAGCCTTATACACATCTGAGAGAGAGATTAGTCCTTTCAAATATAAATCTAATCTTGTAAGAAAAGATAGACAATTAAGCTCACCATGCTCTGCGGACTTATGTATCCTACACCTTCCAAATAAACCATAGCTATATAAATTTTTAGGATAAAGCTGGTTATTCAAAGCTTTCTGAAATGCAGGAATGTCAACTTGAAAGCTACCCCTATATGAGTCCATTAAAAATGGGACCCTCTTTCAACTTTTTAGGCCTTTGAAATTTTATGAGATCTACCATATCTCAGAATATAACATTTAAAACTCAAAATTTTAACCCTAAACCAAATCAGGCCCTCCTTCTAGCGCCAGAAAACTGTTGATGACTGTTTTGATGCAATCATAACAATAAGTTAAAATTCACATATAATGAACTGAAACTATACTTGAAAGATAAGAAGGAATCATTTGAGATTCAACTAATCCCAAGTCTACAATGGTTCGGTTGGTCAAGTTCAGTTGGTCAATGTGAAGCTGTAATGTTCAAGGGGCCTTACGTAGTTTAGGTTTGTTTGGTGGCTTACTGGACTAAGAATATGCAAAAAGGTCATAGATTTCAACAAGTATTTTGTTCATTTGCATACAAGTGTTACCGGGCTGCAAGTTTTAGATGGTTTTCTTGAATTTTTTGCAGCTTTCTTCTTTATCTATTTATGAAAACTGTCTACTTATGGCTCTGTTATACATGCTTCTTCAAATTTGAGACAATTTCCTTTAGATTTCATACGTTTTCAGCTAAATATTTTAGATGGGTTGGGAAAAGTTAGAAAGATCTACTCTATACCTCATTAATCTACCGAAGGATCTAATTGTTTCTGTTATGCACTATGTAAATACCACAGTAATTTGATCAAATCCACAGTAAAAACCTTAAATGCAAGTTCTGAGCATTTTCACAAACATACATTTAAAATTGCAAGCTCTCAAAGAAAATATTTCAAAACACAAAGAAGGGCAGGAGAACACTCAGAAGATAGATGCAGAACTCCAGATTCTATTGTATTAGAAACGAATAGTCATACACGATTTACAATGTAGGAATGACTCTTAGTTTCATTGATCATACTACAGAGAACTTACAAGCTTTACAGATACAGTAAGGCAGCCAGACATTCCACGCGCACCTTACTGCAGACAAACAGGCGACCTCCTTCTTCTACCTCTAAACTATGCTAACTTGCTGTATGCTTCTAAAAGAAAATATCTGTTGTAACCCTTGTTGCTTTCCTAAAATCCCTGTTGTATAAAGACATTCTGATTGTCCTCACTATAGCAAAAACCTAAATGAACCCTTGGTTCAAACCCCTGGTTACAGCAATAAATACAGGTGAACCAGTTCTCAAAAAATATCTCTGAGCAGTGTCAAATCTGGGCGAAATATTGCCCCTTCTGAGAAGTTCCGGCAGCTGGGTAATAACTTCTGTTTGTCTGTTGCAGTAATACCTTCAGCTGCAACCTTGTTCTTTACTTGAATGGCCTTGACTTTTCGCATTTCATCCTTATCTTCTTGCTCCTGAGATCAGATTTCCTTCCTCCATGAGGTCACTGTGTTGACTTTCTAGCTACTTCCTCAACTGCAAGCCTGCAAGACAAGACAAGCAATAAGTATTTCATTTATCACATAAACAACATGAAATTAAAATAACCGTTTAAACCCAGGTGACTGCACAAGGTTGTGGAAATCGGATCCAGAATACTCTCAAAACGCATCCAAAATGCGTTCAGACTGCTCAAAATTCATTGAGTCAACTATCACTAACCAAGAAAATGCCACAGGCGCCAAAAAAAACACTTTAAAATTCCACCGCTTCATTTCCCGCCCATCGGCATGACTATAGCTATCGGCGTGTCAAAAAAAACATGTTGGTCGATATTCACTTCATCATCATGATATTCTGGAAATATGATGCTCTCCCTCCTGAAGGTCCAGATGATGTCATCATCATATTTCATCTCTGCATATTGGAGAAAAGAACAACATCATCATCATCATCATGTTGAAGAAGAATAGGAGGATATGAATATGATCATGCTGCCGAGGAAAGGAAAATGATGGTGATGTCATCATGATATTCGGGCTTCATTGAAATGCTAAGGATGATGTCATCATCATGTTCAGTTAAGATCAGGGGATAATTGTGATATCGGGTCACCTAAGGAGCATGATCAGGATGATGAATGTAATATGACCCTTTTTGCAGCCAAGGTAACCCTCTCGAAAGATCAGGATGATGATGATCATTAGGATATTTGCTTTTGTCGAACTTAGAATAAGACGTCATCATCATATTCGGGAACCGGATCGTGCTTTGGAAAATATCCTGCCGAAGGGAAAATGTGATGATGATGATGATCATCATCAGGATATTAGCTTCTTCGTTTATCAGATTGGGATGACGTCATCATGATATCCAGAGCCTTCGTTAAACTTAGAACATGACGTCATCATGATATTTCGCCAATCGAATCATGTTTTAGAAAATATCCTGCCGAAGGGAAAATGTGATGATGATGATCATCAGGATATTTTCAAAAGGTCTTACTTCATCGGCAGGAGGACTTCACAAAATGTCAGGTGAACAAACAAGATCATGATGATCTTGAAAATATGACAGGATAAAAAAAATATGATGATGATCCTCCTCATCGAATTATCATGATGATGTAATCATCATATTTCGTTTTCGGAGCACAAGGATGAGTTGAGGTCATCATGATATTTGCGCTAGGGTGATATTGTAAAATATGATCATGCTGTTTGAGGAATGAAATATCGCCCTCTTCTGAATAGATAGGGTGATCATCATGATATTGCAAAAAAGGCGATCAGGAGGATATGAACATGATGATCCTCTTTATTGAATTATGATGATGATGTCTCCATCACTTAGCGAATTTCAGCGAATATGACCCTCTTGTGAAAGATCAGGATGATGATCATGATCATGCAAAAGGAGATCAGGAGGATATGAAGTCGTCATCATCATCTTAGCAAGGTTCAGCAAATATCATGATGATGAGCTTCCGATAGGATTTGAACACGCGCATCCAAATACGCCGAAGGTGGATTTTTCTAAGTCAGGGTGATCTTATATTATCAGCATGATATTATAAGATTAGGCGATGCAAAGATATCATGATGATGCTCGTGATACAAAGACCGCTCGACGGGGAAACTTACCGTGACTTAAAGTTGACATCATCATGATATTTGGACCTCAGGATATTATCAGGGGGGGTGTTTCAAATATGATGATGATGTCCTTATACAGCAAAACCAAGTTTATAAAATATGACCCTCCTAAAAAAAATCATGATGCTGCATAATGCGCATAAGGCCATTTGACGGGTAAAGGGCACTACCACCTAAGATTGACGTCCGGATATTGCGACTGCATGATTTTTATTGGGTGATAGACCAAGATCATGATGACCTTGACAACATGAAAAAATATGATGATCATCTTGCGAATATCAGGTTTGACCAAAACTTTGACTGTGCATAACTTCCACATATGGACGAATTTTCAAGTGCAGTAAAAGGCAAACCTACATGGAATTTCAAGCTCTTTCTAAATATGTGGTCATAGAAATAAAATATGAACTTTGACAAAGTGACCTTATGATGATGACCTACCTCATCCAATATCATGATGATGATGCACCTGACCTTCATTTTACCAAACCGCCAGAAAGCAGAAAAACACAAGCAGAAGCAAAAAGAAAAACATCAGCAGGGGTCCCCATTTTGCTAAGGAGCATAATGGGGCGTGTTGTGAACATCACAACAACAGCTTTTGTAGCCTATGACCTCCTAAACTCCAATAACCCTTATTACATCAGGAGTGGTCTAGTATGACCTCATTACAATGCTAAAATGACTCAACACATCAAAATTCATCATTTGATAATGTTTATGAAATAGGCTAGGTGCCCCTGCACCAAAGGGTAACTGCAATTAGAGCATGCGACAAATTTCCTATATCATTTATGCTTTGATGGATGTCGATAAGTCATTCCAAACATTCTACATTGGTGTATAGATAGGGAGGATATTAGAAAAGGTATTCTAATTTGGCTTTACACGTGCCAACTACATTTACTTGAAAGTTTCTAAAGTCTTTTCAACAAATCCATTATGTGCATATCTTGCAATCATTGCATTCCATGAGACAACATTTCTTTGAGGCATCATGTCAAACAGTTCATGTTCATCAAGTATATGCTTCCACACTTTGCATACATGTCTTGCAAGGTACTTACAACTACAACATTTGACAAATTCCTATATTCTTTATGCTTTAATGGATGTCTATACTGTGTTCCAAAGATACCATTTCGAAGGTTTTGGAATTTGGCTTTACATCTACCAATTTGGTGCAGGGGCACCAAAATCATTTTTTTACAATTTTTGTCAAATGAGGTCTAATGATATGGTTTTTTGGGTGTTTTTAGTTTATTTGGTCTAATAAGGTGATAATAGACCATGTGCAAGGTCAATAGAGTCATTTTGAGTTCATTTTACAAAAGTTGTCAACATGTATACAATGGATATACCTACACATGCATGGATAAAATGGTCAATGATGATAAAAAAATATGTTAAAACTAAAAATAGATGATCACATGGATCTTTTACTTGATTTCTTAGCCTTATATGTTACTGCTACACCATTTTCAAGGTCCTAGTTGGCTGGATTAGTAAGAGGGAAATGTGGAAAGGCCTTGAAAATATTTGAGTGATGCAAGAAATAGAAGCTATGATGTAGAATAAATGATGTACAAATCTCTCCCAACTCAAGATCAACCTTGTTACAACATCATATTATTGTTTTATGCATGAGGAAGGATAAAATGGGTGTAGCCCTTAAGATCCCTAAGAGAGAAAAAATGTCAAATTTTGACAGAGGTTTTCTCAAAATTTGTGGTAACTGGGAACATTTTGTTTCAACCTACAAGTGCACATGGGGTTCATCCACAATAACCTCTCTCAGTTTCATTCAACTCCAATCCATTTGATTGTGTCAGAATCAAACGCATTCTTACAAAATGCTTCAGTTTCACACAGTGGAAAGTGCTAGGAGTGACATTTTACATTCCCTAGATCATGGGGCCGAATGGACTTTGCCAACATGTCAGGGTGGGTGAGTAAATTCCAAGGGAGGTTTCATTTCGTGTGCCAAGCATTGCAGTCATTTGGGGTAGCAGGCTACTGGCAAAGTCCCTTAAGATCCCAAAGATGAAAAAACTACCAAACTTTGACGTAGTAGTTCTTGGAATTTATGGTAGCTGGGAACATTCTGTTTAGACCTACAAGTGCACGTGGGGTTTGTCCACAATAACCACTCTCAGTTTCATTCAACTCTAGTATATTTGACTATGTCAGAATCAAACACATTCTTACAAAATGCTTCAGTTTCATGTAGTGGAAAGGTGCTAGGAGTGACATTTTGCATTCCATAGCTCATGGGGCTGAACGAACTTCGTCAATATGTCAGGTTCGGTGGGTAAATGTGATGCAGAGGTAAATGCAACGGGAGCTTACAAATGGGAAGGAGGAGTCACTAACACAACCAACATGTTATAATACCTATCGGCTTATCATCATCATCATATTTCTTGCTAACACAGACAGCATCATCATATTTTGAAGAGGCATGAAATATCCTCCTACTAACTACTGTTCACTTCCTTATCACCTTTCGCCTTTCGCCTGTCAGCAGCGTCATGATATTCGACAAGCGCAAACATCCTCCTGATGTTCACTGTTCATCTCACCGCCAAACTCTGTCTTCATCATCATGATGTTCAGCATCACCTTCATCAGCAGGATATAAAATATCCGGTTCCTCCGATATATCCTGATGACGACAACTTCAAGCACCTTTCCCTTGATGCTTACGTCACCCCGATATCCGACTACTCCAACAATAGCATCATGATATGACTCATCTGGTCATATTGAAACATCCTGATGATGTTACCCAAACTTTATGCCGATGACTTACGCTGATGCCAAAACACTTAGCGACAGCAGGATAAACTTGCATAGGGTGATATTCGCAATATCCTGATGACGATGACGTCACATGCACCTGATGATGATGTCAATGCACCTGATGATGATGTCATCCGGATATAAGATCCTTATATCCTCCGCAACATGATAATGAAATATCAGGTGATCTTTCAATATCCTGATGATGACCTCTTCGGTCCTTAGCCAAAAAATAAACTTTCACTTCCGCATACGACAGCGATATGCGAATGATGGGCACACGCGAAAGATGATCCTGACGACGATATACACACTAAGTATATATCCAACCTATATCATCCTGATGCACTTGAAACATACAGTCTTCGTCAGCTTCTTAACCCGATCCGGATAGCGATATACTCACAGATGACGATGTGATTCACTCCGTCTGGAAAAGCACATGCAGACCCCTGTATATCCGTCAGCTGCATGCAAACTCATAGAACCACACAATTTCACAAAGAAAATATGATGATCGGGCCGGATCACCTTCAGATCAAAACTTAACAGTTTATCTTCCTAAACCCTAGCACATGAGGATGCTAGGTTGATTCACAGCATGCTACCAACTGATCTCTCAAATAATGAAATGCATAAATAGAAAACTAAAATGCAACCTAAACTAACATGCATGACCATTCCACCGATTCACAGAATCAACCGGTGGAAGGCTTGAAAGTATCCATTAACTTGTAATCAGAATAGAAATCAAAACAACTGATAAACTAGATAATGCAATTGATGAGATCTTATTCAGATGAAACACAAATGTCCTGTACAATGTTTCACAATGTCTGGACTGATCTCTAGATCTCACTCAATCACCAGTACAACATAACACAACTACTACTCTCTCTCTGATATGATATGATACGATATTCTCTAATACGATATATGTCAAACCCTAACTGATCTGAGTTATTTATAGCAATATCCTACGAGTACTACCAACTCGATTCCTAGTGGCTGGGAGCTTCCAAGCTGCTGGGAGAGGACAGCTCATACTACCTGATCACGAACTCTAACTGCCTGCACACTCTCCTAGGCTGATCTAATACATATGCATTGGTCCAATGGACCTTATTACATTATGAAGTGAAACATGCTAAAAATAGACTAATGTCCTGTCATGCGGACTATATCCTATCTTGTAGGGGTGCTCCTGCACCATACTCCCCAGAAGAAGAAATCTCAAGTCCACTTGAGATGAGAGTATGAAGATCTGCACCATGTTTCTAGATCTGCTCTTCAGTCATCCATACTGCTTCAGAATTAGGTTTTCCCTTCCAAGATACTAGATACTCCAAATACTATTTGTTCCTGGTCTGTTTGACCACTCTGGTGTCCAAAACCTGCTGCAACTGTGGAGGATCATGCTTGGGAATGTTATCATGGACTGTATCCTATAGGAGATTCTGATCTGCATCTGGATAAGACTTGTATGGAGTTAAATCACACACATTGAATATAGGGGACAAACCAAGATCAGGTGGGAGTTGTATCTCATAAGCATTCTGTCCATGCTTGTGCAAAATCTGACATGGTCCAGCTTTTCTTTACATAAGTTTAGTATATTTTCCCTTAGGAAGTCTGTCCTTCTTCAAATGAACCCATACCAAATCTCCAACATCAAACTGTACATCCTTCTTCTTTTTATCAGCATATTCCTTATACTTCAAGGTGGTTTGCTGTAGTTGGGTCTTGACTTGATCATGAACCTCTTTGATGGCTTCTGCAAAAGCTTCTCCTTCTGCACTAACAGGGTCTACTGTAGGTAGATCTCTCAATTCCAAAATTCCTCTTGGATGCATACCATAAACTATCTGAAAAGGTGATTTCCCTGTGCTCCTATTGACAGTATCATTATATGAAAATTCAGCTTGAGATAGAATATTATCCCACTTTTCTCCATGTTGTTTTGTCAAACATCTAAGCAAATTTCCTAAGGAACGGTTCACTACTTCAGTCTGTCCATCTGTTTGAGGATGATATGCAGAGGAAAAAGACAAATTTGTTCCAAGTTTCTTCCAAAGAGTTCTCCAGAAGTGACCAATAAACTTCACATCCCTATCTGACACTATACTCAATGGCAATCCATGGATTCTGACAATCTCCCTGAAAAATAAATCTGCAATGTATGAAGCATCAGCAGTGGTTTTGCATGGCAAGAAATGTGCCATCTTGCTGAATCTATCCACTACAACAAAAACACTGTCAAACCCTTTCCTTGTCCTTGGTAAACCCAAGACAAAATCCATACTTATGCTTTCCCATGGTCTGGAAGGAATGGGTAAGGGCTGATATAAACCTGCATTAGTTGACCTGCCTTTAGCTTTCTGACATATCACACATGTCTCTACAAACTTTCTGACATCTGATTGTAACTTAGGCCAAAAGTAATGTCTTCAGACAAGATCAAGAGTCTTATCTAGACCAAAATGACCTGCCATAGCCCCACAATGTTTCTCCTTAATGATGTTTAACCTCATAGAACACCTTGGAATACATAACTGTCCACCTTTGAACAACAATCCATCCTGAATCAAAAATTCAGAGAATTCAGCATGATATTTCTCTCCAAAAGAAGTACATACATGATATATCTCCCCAAAATCTTCATCAGTCTGATACATGGTCTTTAGTGAATCAATGCCAACACTTTCTAACTGAATCTGATTGACTATTAGAACTCTCCTACTCAAAGCATCTGCAACTTTATTCTTGACTCCTTTCTTATGCTTCAATGTAAAAGTAAAAGCTTGTAAGGTTTCTACCCATTTCATGTGTCTGTGGTTCAGCTTTTCCTGGCTGTTTATGAAACTTAGAGCCTGATTATCTGTGAATACTATGAATTCCTTTGGCATCAAGTAATGCCTCCATTTCTTGAGTGACTGGACTAAAGCATACATTTCTAAATCATATGAGGAATACCTCTTCTTAGCATCATTGAGCTTCTCACTGAAAAATGCAATAGGTCTACCTTCTTGGCTGAGTACTACTCCAATGGCCATGTGACTGGCATCACATTCTACCTGAAAGATTTTGTTAAAATCTGGAAGTGCAAGGACTGGCTGCTGTGCCACCTTCTTCTTCAATGTTTCAAAAGAATCATCTGCTCCTTGAGTCCAAACAAATCTGTACTTCTGTCCTCCTTTGATGGTATCAAGCATGGGTGCACAAATATGACTAAACCCTCCTATAAACTTCCTGTAGAAGGTTGCTAACCCATGGAAACTTCTGACATCATTCATAGTCTTTGGGGTTGGCCAAGACAATATGGCACTTACCTTCTCCTTGTCCATTTGTAACTTTCCTTGTGAAATGACAAAACCCAAATATGTGATCTCCTCTTGCATAAACAAACACTTGTCTAAATTTATCATCAGTTGCTCTTCATGTAACCTCTTCAGAACCAAATCTATGTGTCTGAGATGTTCTTCTTTTGTGTTGCTGAAAATCAAAATGTCATCTAGATATACTATGACAAACTTACCAATGAACTCTTTCAAAACCTCATTCATCAACCTCATAAAAGTACTAGGTGCATTAGATAAACCAAAAGGCATAACCTTCCACTCATATAACCCTTCATTAGTTTTGAATGTTGTTTTCCATTCATCTCCTGGTCTAATCCTGATCTGATGATATCCACTTTTCAAATCTATTTTTGTAATATACTTAGCACCTCCCAAACAATCAAGTAAATCCTCTATCCTAGGGATTGGAAACCTATACCTGATTGTGATCTTGTTAATAGCTCTGGAATCTGTGCAAAGCCTCCAAGTACCTTCCTTCTTTGGTGCTAGTACAGCTGGTACTACACATGGACTTAAACTTTTCCCAATCAGACCTGAATCCAATAATTCTTCAATTTGTCTGGCTACTTTTGCATTCTGTTCTGGAGTTAGCTTATAGGCTGCTTTGTTTGGAAGTGTTGACCCTGGAATTAAGTCAATGCAGTGACTGATATCCCTGACAGGTGGTAGGGATCTTGGCATTCCTTCTGAGATGATACCTTTGTACTTATTCAATAACTCTTGGATAGCTGGGTCTATGAACCTTTGCTTTTTCTCTTCCTTGACTTCTTGCTGCTGTTCTTTATTCATCCTCATACATGGGATTAGGGCATATGCAACTACACCTTCTGCTGCTACTTCTTTCATGAACTGTTTACCTTCCATCAGCATTACCTTCACCTCTTTTCCTTTAGATTTCTCCTCTTTCTCTGTTAATGGTAGTAACTTTATAACCTTACCATCTTTAGTGATTGTATAGGTATTTCTAACACCATCATGTTGTGCCTTCAAATCATACTACCATGGTCTACCAAATAAAAGATTGCAAGCATCCATCTTGGTAATGTCAAACAACAACTTATCCTTATATGCTCCAATCTGAAATTCTACCCAAGCCTGCTCTTCTACAGTTGTCTGCTGACCTTGGGTAAGCCATGAGACTTTATATGGGGATGGGTGAGGCAATCTCCTAAGCTTAAGCTTTGTCACCATTTCTTCAAACACAAAATTTTCAGTAGAACCAGAATCAATCAAAACTTTACATGCCTTACCTCCTGCTTTGCGAATGGTCCTGAAAAGAGACTTTCTTTGAGGGGATTCTTTGTTAGGTACCTTCATGGTAGTCATTGTTCTTCTCATCATTAGAGACTCTCCACTTTCTGGGTATCCATAATTATCAGGAGCATTCACACTCTGAAAAGAAGTAGAGCCTGTCATACTTTGATTATCAGGTTCTTGGATCAGATTTGTTCTCCTTTCTCCTGTTGAACTTGTGGCCTTTTCTGGACATCTGCTGGCTATATGGCCTTCTTTGTTACAGTTATAACATCTGATGGATCCTTTGCCCTGGGATCTTCCTCTGAAAGGTCTTCTACCTCTGAAGTTTCCTTGCTGACTATAATTTTCCCCCTGTTTCTGACTATTGTTTCCCTTACTATTGTCATGACTGGATTCTCCTTGATATCCATGTCCATGTCCTCTACCTCTGAAAGGACCTCTTCCACCTCTTTGTTGTCTTCCTCTTCCTCTATTGTGTTGTTCTTGTTTTCTCTTTAACTTCTCTTCCACTTTCAATGCCAACTGAAAGCATTTCTGAACTGTATCTGGATTATGCAGACTTAAATCTTCCTGAATGTTGAACCTCAATCCATTAAGGTATCTGGCTACCTTCTCTTCTTCACTTTCCTTTACCTTTGTTTTCATACAAAGTTTCATGAATTCTTCTATATATGAGTTGACATCTAGCTCCTTCTGCTTCAGGTTTTGCTTCCTCTTGTGTAATTGGATATTGTAATCCAATGGGACATAAGCTTCCTTTACTAATGCCATCATCTTCTTCCATGTAGCAACTCTACGCTTTCCTTCCTGTACTCTATCACCTTGGATGAAATTCCACCATGTCAAGGCAGCTTCTTTCATTTTTGACTGGGCTATCTTCACCCTCTATTGTTTTGGTATCTCCTCTGTTTCAAAGAAATTGTTCAAACAGTCTATCCACTCCATCATTGAATCAGGTTCCATCTTTCCTGTAAACACTGGCAAATCCAGTTTCACATCCATGGTTCTCCTTTCCATGGCCTTGAGGGCATTCAACAATGGTCTCTGGTCTACAGGAACGACCTCTTCGTTCCAACTAGGGATCTCTTCTTCTTCCCTATCTTCTTCTCTACCAGAACCTACTCTGCTCCTCAACTTCTCTATCTCATCCTTCAATTCCTGATTCTGAGCCTTCACGGCCTTGCTCTCTGCAATCTGTTTCTTTACCAGAACTGCCAACTCAACGTTGGTCATCCTTGCCGGAACCTCAGATGTTCCTTCATCACCTGACATCCTACTATATCCTTATCTTTTCCAGAAGATCCTTCCTTTGCTCTGATACCACTATGATGCAGAGGTAAACACAACGGGAGCTTACAAATGGGAAGGAGGAGTCACTAACACAACCAACATGTTATAATACCTATCGGCTTATCATCATCATCATATTTCTTGCTAACACAGATAGCATCATCATATTTCGAAGAGGCATGAAATATCCTCCTACTAACTACTGTTCACTTCCTTATCGCCTTTCGCCTTTCGCCTGTTAGCAGCATCATGATATTCGACAAGCGCAAACATCCTCCTGATGTTCACTGTTCATCTCACCGCCAAACTCTGTCTTCATCATCATGATGTTCAGCATCACCTTCATCAGTAGGATATAAAATATCCGGTTCCTCTGATATATCCTGATGACGACAACTTCAAGCACCTTTCCCTCGATGTTTACGTCACCCCGATATCCAACTACTCCAACAATAGCATCATGATATGACTCATCCGGTCATATTGAAACATCCTGATGATGTTACCCAAACTTTATGCCGATGACTTACGCCGATGCCAAAACACTTAGCGACAGCAGGATAAACTTGCATAGGGTGATATTCGCAATATCTTGATGACGATGACGTCACATGCACCTGATGATGATGTCATCCGGATATAAGATCCTTATATCCTCCGCAACATGATAATGAAATGTCGAGTGATCTTTCAATATCCTGATGATGACCTCTCCGGTCCTTAGCCAAAAAATGAACTTTCACTTCCGCATACGACAGCGATATGTGGATGATGGGCACACGCGAAAGATGATCCTGACGACGATATACACACTGAGTATATATCCAACCTATATCATCCTGATGCACTTGAAACATACAGTCTTCGTTAGCTTCTTAACCTGATCCAGATAGCGATATACTCACAGATGATGATGCGATTCACTCTGTCTGGAAAAGCACATGCAGACCCCTGTATATCCGTCAGCTGCATGCAAACTCACAGAACCGCACAATTTCACAAAGAAAATATGATGATCGGGCCGGATCACCTTCAGATCAAAACTTAACAGTTTATCTTCCTAAACCCTAGCACATGAGGATGCTAGGTTGATTCACAGCATGCTACCAATTGATCTCTCAAACAATGAAATGCATAAACAGAAAACTAAAATGCAACCTAAACTAACATGCATGACCATTCCACCGATTCACAGAATCAACCGGTGGAAGGGTTGAAAGTATCCATTAACTTGTAATCAGAATAGAAATCAAAACAACTGATAAACCAGATAATGCAATTGATGAGATCTTATTCAGATGAAACACAAATGTCCTGTACAATGTTTCACAATGTCTGGACTGATCTCTGGATCTCACTCAATCACCAGTACAACATAACACAACTACTACTCTCTCTCTGATATGATATGATACGATATTCTCTAATACGATATATGTCAAACCCTAACTGATCTGAGTTATTTATAGCAATATCCTACGAGTACTACCAACTCGATTCCCAGCGGCTGGGAGCTTCCAAGCGGCTGGGAGAGGACAGCTCATACTACCTGATCACGAACTCTAACTGCCTGCACACTCTCCTAGGCTGATCTAATACATATGCATTGGTCCAATGGACCTTATTACATTATGAAGTGAAACATTCTAAAAATAGACTAATGTCCTGTCATGCGGACTATATCCTATCTTGTAGGGGTGCTCCTGCACCAAAATGCCAAGGGAGGTCTCATTTCATGTGCCAAGCGCCCTAGTCATTTGGGGCAGCAGGCTACTGGTAAAGTCCCTTAAGATCCCTAAGATGAAATAACTGCCAAACTTTGACCTCAAAATTTCTGGTAGCTAGGAATGTTTTGTTTGGACCTATAGGTGCATGTGGGGTCCGTCTACAATAACCTCTCTCTAT
This sequence comes from Cunninghamia lanceolata, assembly GCA_027924645.1. NCBI lineage: Eukaryota > Viridiplantae > Streptophyta > Pinopsida > Cupressales > Cupressaceae > Cunninghamia > Cunninghamia lanceolata. The sequence continues at coordinate 7,803,403 of BSBN01001107.1, read as the reverse complement.
TTTGGTCAACTCTAGTCCGTTTGACAGTGCTAGAATCAAACACATTCTTACAAAATACTTCAGTTTCATGCAATGGAAAGGTTGTGAGGTGCCATATTTTTTTGTTTTGCTCATAGTGGGGCTAAATGGATTGTACCAACACATTAGGGTGGGTGGGTGAATGGTAGGGAAGGTCTCGTTTCATGTGCCAAGCGTCCTAGTCGTTAGGGGATGTAAGCTACAGACAAAGTAGAAAGTTGCTAACACTAAAAATTTTCATTCCATAGGTCTTGGGGGAAAAATGACTATTCCAACAGGTCTAGGTGGGTGGGTAAATACTAGGGGAGGTCTCGTTTCTTGTGCCAAGTGTGTCAGTCATTTCAGGTTGCAAGCTATTGACAAACTTGAAAGGTGCTAGGAGTAACATTTTGCATTCCATAGCTCGTGGGGCTGAATGGAATTAACCAATGTGTTGGGGTGGGTAGGTAAATTCCAAGGGAGGTCTCATTTTGTGTGCCAAGTTCCATAGTTGTTCGGGGTAGTAGGCTACCGTCAAAGTCCCTTAAGATCCCTAAGATGAAAAAACTGCCAAACATTGATGGGGTTGTTCTCAGAATTTGTGGCAACTGGGAAAGTTCTATTTGGACCCATAGGTGCATGTGGGATCCATCTACAATAATCTCTCTTAGTTTCATTCAACTCTTGTCCATTTGATCGTCCCAGAATCAAACGCATTCTTGCAAAATGCTTCAGTTTCATGCACTAGAAATGTTGACAGGTGCCATATTTTTTGATCTACTCATCATGGGGGCAAACCGACTATGCCAACACATCAAGGTGGGTGGGTAAATGCTAGGAGAGGTCTCATTTCATGTACCAAGTGTCTCAGTCATTCTAGGCTGCAAGCTACTGGCAAACTCAAAAGGTGTTAGGTGTCGATAGCTTGCAAGCTAAAATGACTAGGATGCTTGGCACATGAAATGAGATCTTCCCTACCATTTCCCCACCCATGTCAATGTGTTGGCCTAGTTCATTCAGTCCCATGATGACCAGAACAAAAAATATGTCACCTAGAAACCTTTCCATTGCATGAAACTAAAGCATTTTGCAAGAATGTGTTTGATTCTAACACAGTCAAACAGACTGGAGTTGACCGAAATGGAGAGAAGTTATTGTAGACAGACCCCACATACACTTGTAGGTCCAAATGGAATGTTCCCAGCTATCATGAACTTTGAGAATAGCTCCGTCAAAGTTTGGTAGTTTTTTCATCTTAGGGATCTTAAGGGACTTTACCGATAGCCTACTGCCCCAAATGACTGGGGCGTTTGGCAGACAAAATGAGACCTCCCTTAGCATTTACCAACCCACCTCGATGTGTTGGTGAATTCTGTTCAGTCCCATGAGCTATGGAATACAAAATGTCACTCCTAGCACCTTTCCACTGCATGTAACTGAAGCATTTTACAAGAATGCATTTGATTCCGACACAATCAAACAAACTTGAGTTGAGAAAAACTGAGAGAGGTTATTGTGGATGGACCACACATGCACCTATAGGTCTAAATGAAATGTTCATAGATGCCATGAATTCCAAGAACTGCTCCATCAAAGTTTGGCAGATTTTTCATCTTAGGGATCTTAAGGGATTTTGTCGGTAGCCTACTGTCGCAAATGAATGGGGTGCTTGGCACACAAAATTAGACCTCCCTTGGAATTTACCCACCCACCTCGATGCATTGGTAAAGTCCATTCAGCCCCACAAGCTATGGAATACAAAATGTCACTCCTAGCACCTTTCCACTACATGAAATTGAAGTATTTTGGAAGAATGTGTTTGATTCTGACACGGTCAAATATACTAAAGTTGAATGAAACCAAGAGAATTTATTGTGGATGGACCCCACATGCACCTACAGGTCAAAACAAAACATTCCCAACTACCATGAATTCCAAGAACTGCTCCATCAAATTTTGGCAGTTTGTTCTCTTAGGGATTGTAAGAGACTTTGCTAGTAGCCTGCTACCCCAAACAATTGCAACTCTTGGCACATGAAATGAGACCTCCCCTGGCATGCAAAATGTCACTCCTAGCACCTTTCCACTGCATGAAACTAAAGCATTTTGCAAGAATGTGTTTGATTCCAGTACGGTCAAATGGACTAGAGTTGAATGAAACCAAGAGAGGTTATTGTGGATAGACCCCATGTACACCTGTAAGTCTAAACATAATTTTCCTAGTTCCCACAAATTCTTAGAAAACCTCTATCAAAGCTTGGTAGTTTTTCTCTCTTAGGGATCTCAAGGGCTACACCCATTTTATCCTTCCTCATGCATAAAATAATAATGTGATGTTGTAACAAGGTTGATCTTAAACTAGGAGAGATTTGTACATCCATTATTCTACATCTTAGCTTCTATTTATTGCATCACTCAAATATTTTCAAGGCCTTTCCATGGTTTCCTCTTACTAATATGCCATATTTTGTGATCAACATCAACATCAAGATGACACTGAAGAAATCCTTGACACATGAAGACACTGAGAACACTAAAGACATGGAGGACAAAGAAGCATGAAGACATGAACAAACTCCTATCATGAGGAAGAACCACAACCCAATCCAACTCCTGAAAGCATGACATGTTATGATGAAGAACCACAACCAAATCCAATGATCCAATGGCATGAACCAATGGCATAAGCAACTATGTCCTACTATTGTAACATGATAAACATGATTGTTATGAATTAACATCCAGACCCTGTGACATTAATCTTGATATGAAATGAGTGAAACACGAGTGAATAGGATGAAGACCAATTAGGATCAACTTCATCTATTACTTAGATCTAAACCCATGAAGCATAACATGATGATGATGCAAATATCAAATGTATACCATAGAAAACAAATCAAATGAAACATGAGGCCTTCACTTCCCACAGTTCATACCACTACTCAAGGATAATTTATCATCATATTAAATATTTAATATAAATTGTCATATACATAATTTCATGAACATAACATCTAGTTTACATACAAAGCCATATATGCATGTCCAAACAAATCCATATAGGCATATATACAAAAAAAATCCATGACTCATCCTCTCTCTGCCGTTGAGTAGACCTCTTCAACGGTTCAAGCTTATGTAGCTCCACCTATTAATACAATCAAGCAATATGCACATTACTATAACAAAATGTACATGAAATATATAACATCACATATGTAATCGATCACTTATCGCCATCTGATGATCATTCTCCATCATCTTTTCTCGAGCTTCTTTGTCCATATTTGGATGGACTGGAGTTGTGACCTCCTATGAGAAGCATCAAACAACAAAATTGACTAAACATAAATATACTAGAGGGAAACAATTCATACTACTATTTATATACAAAACAAAGTACAAGTAACTAGCTAAGAAAGTTTTATGTATACTTACAAATTAATCAAATGAATGATCTAGGTCTTCTCTACTCTTTATTGTGCCAAGTATTGCCTCATGGTCAGAGTCATGCACCTTCCACAAGGTCTTGTTCAAAGGTCTACCTTGATATTTTATCAAATGAACATTGGTTGCTATGACAAGGTTGGAGTAATGAAGAATCTTTCGATGCATGTCAAAGTCCTGAAACAACCAAACATTAGCACTCTTATGTGGGTACCTTTTAAGCCATGTTCTAGTAACAACCACTGAGCCTATAGGGTATTCAATGTTTTCTCCATCTGTAACTAGGGACTTCAATTTCTTTTTGGCCTCAACACAATGGCACAAGTAATAATCTATTCTCTCTTCGTTATCTTCATTTGCAATAACTGCATAAACATGCCCTACAATGATATGTATAGTAAATTAGGCGAAGTTAGTCAACATTACAAAAATACTACAAAGTTTCAGATAACATTAGGAGTTTCAAATTTAACTATGCAAGTAGATATATTAGTTGGTTGAACTAGATCTGATATATGGTCAAAGTCAAATGATGATTCCATCTCTATCAATTCCAGTGTCATTGGGGGTTGATATGTGTCAAGTGGGCTAAGATAACTAAACTGTCATTCATCAACCCACTCCATTGACTTGCACTCATTCCAGGATTGAATTATACATGGAGGACAAAAGCACACCATCTTTCACGCATGTATACTCCATGAACCTAGAATTGAACTTCTAATAGAGTGTGGCTCACTTGACCCTATTAGTGTACAAGAGTCCTCATATGGTACAATGTTAGTATCATCTATCAACCAAAAAAATCTACAAATTGAAGACTTACCTTTATTACCTAGACCCATCAAAGCATTACACCACTCGACAATTGATTTTACATTAGTCAACTTTACATTGTCTTTATACTTTAACTCTTCTCATCCTATGGCACTTTCTATACACACTCATGCACCATCATTCTCCCCCTTTCCATGCCCAGCCTCATAAAACTTCCACATATGTTGAACACCTATAATATTATACCTCCTACTCAGCTAATAGAAATTTCATGAGTTCTTGAATTGTGATTCACAGTTATCTTACCATATGATATGCTGACTGAATGATATGCCCCTTCTAGCTAGATCATTGTAGAACACCTAAAAAGAACATTGTATGAACTCTGTAGAATGCATATGATCATCACTTCTATAAAAATAATACTCCCTTATAATCTTTTTGTCATCCTCTATACTATCATTTGCATGAATGAATGCACTATGCACAAATATAAAAACCTGTGTCAAGTTATAATATTGGGATTACACCTCACATTGTGGCTGTAGACTGTACTTCTCTGCAAAGTCGATGACTAAAACAATACTATCAACTAAAAATGTGTCCTTGAATAACTTGAATTGCAAGTCCAACCATTGAGCTCTATGTGCATGTCTTACATACTCATAAACTCTGTTGTCATGAAGTATCCGCATAAACTGATATAATAGAATCTTCTGAATAACATATTCACACCTCTTTGCTTCTTTACCATCTCTTGTATTGTATGCCATTGTTTTATACTTGCCAAACTCTACTAGTTTGTTTCCAACCACATGTGTTCTTTCCATATGTTCACATATCAACATACATTACAAGCCACTGCAATGCTGACATGTGCCATCCAAGCATAATTTCTTGTAGAATATTTGATCTTCCTCTCTATCACATAAAATTATTGATATGAAGTCTCTTGAGGTAGTGTTGTGATGTTCACAACACGCCCCATTATGCTCCTTAGAAAAATGGGGACCCCTGCTGATGTCTTGCTTTTTTTGCTTCTGCTTGTGTTTTTTCTGCTTCCTGGCGGTCTGGTAAAAATGAAGGTCGGGTGCATCATCATCATGATATATGATAAGGTAGGTCATCATCATGAGGTCTGTTTGTCAAAGTTCATATTTTGTTTCTGTGACCTCATATTTTGAAAAAGCTTGAAATTTCATGCAGGTTTGCCTTTTACTTCACTTGAAAATTCGTCCATATGTGGAAGTTATGCACGGTCAAAGTCTTGGTCAAACCTGATATTCGCAGGAGGATCATCATATATTTTTATATCCTAAGTCATGTTGACAGGATCATCATGATCTTGATCTATCACCCACTAAAAATCATGCAGTCGCAGTATCCGGACGTCAATTTTAGGTGGTAGTACCCCTTACCCGTCAAATGGCCTCAGGCGCGTCATCAGCATCATGATTTTCTTAGGAGCGTCATATGTTATAAACTCGGTTTTGGTTGCATGATGATGATCATCATCATCATATTTGAATGCCCCCCCCCCCCCCCCCCCCCCCCCGATAATATCCTGAGGTTCAAATATCATGATGACATCGGCTTTCAGTCAAGGTAAGTTCCCTGTCGAAGTGGTCTTTTGTATCGCAAGCATCATCATGATAATTCAACATCACCTGATCTTATATTATCATGCTGATCAACCAGACTTAGAAAAATCCACCTTCGGCATATTTGCATGCGCATGCTATAAACCTATCGCAAGGTCATCATCATGATATTTGCTGAACTTCACGAAGATGATGATGACGACTTCATATCACCCTGATCTTTCACGAGGATCATTTGCTGAATTTCGCCAAGTGCTGGGAACATCATCATCATAATTCGATTAAGAGGATCATCATCTTCATATCCTCCTGATCTCCGGTTAGCGAATATCATGACGATCACCCTATCTATTCAGAAGTGGTCGATATTGCATTTCTCAACAGCATCATCATATTTTACAATATCACCCTAGCGCAAATATCATGATGACCTTAACTCATCCTTGTGCTCCGAAAGCGAAATATGATGATGACGTCATCATCATATTTTTATCCTGTCATATTGTCAAGATCATCATGATCTTGTTTGTGCGCCCGATATTTCGCCAAGTCCTCCTGCCGATGAAATACAACCTTTTGCAAGTATCCTGATGATCATCATCATCACCTTTTCCCTTCGGCAGGATATTTTTTCCCAAACATGATCCGGTTGGCGAAATATCATGATGACGTCATGTTCAAGTTTAACGACGGCTCCGAATATCATGATGACGTCATCCCGATCTGATAAGCGAAGAAGTAAATATCCTGATGATCATCATCATCATTATTTTTTCCCTTCAACAGGATATTTTCCGAAGCACGATCCGTTTGCCGAATATGATGATGACGTCTTATTCCAAGTTCAACAAAAGCCCCAAATATGATGATGATCTTCATCATGCTTTTTTTTTCTCTCGAGAGGGTTGCCTTGGCCGCGAAAGGGTCATATTCACTTCATCATCCTGATCATGCTCCTTAGGTGACCCGATATCACAAATAGCCCCCTGATCTTAACCGAACATGATGATGACGTCATCCTTAGCATTTCAATGAAGCCTGAATATCATGATGACGTCACCATCATCTTCCTTTCCTCAGCAGTAGGATTATCTTCATATCCTCCTATTATCCTTCATCATGATGATGATGATGTTTTTCTTTTCTCCATTATGCAGGAGCGGAATATCATGATGATGAGGTATATCAACTAACCTGTTTTTTGACGCACCGACAGCGAATATCATGCCGATGGGCGGGAAATGAGGCGGTGGACGTTTTAAAGTGTTTTTTTTGGTGCCTCTGGCATTTTTTGGTCAGCGATGGTTGACCCGTGTAGTTTAAGCAGTCTGAACGCGTTTTGACGCATTTTTGAGCGATTTTCTGGATCCGATCTCCTCAATCTTGCGCTGTCACCATGATTTGAATGCCTATTTTAATTTCATGCTGTTTTTTATGATAAATGTGAAACTTATTGCTTGTCTTGTCTTGCAGGCTTGCAGTTGAGGAAGCAGCTGGAAAGTCAACACAGTGACCTCATGGAGGCAGAAGATCTGATCTCAGGAGCAAGAAGATAGAGATGAAATACAAAAGGTCAAGGCCATTCAAGTAAAGAAGAAGGTCGCAGCTGGAGGTATTATCACAACAGACAAGCAGAAGTTATTACCCAGCTGCCGGAACTTCTCAGAAGGGGCAATATTTTGCCCAGATTTGACCACTGCTCTGAGATATTTTTGAGAACTGGTTCACTTGCATTTATTGCTGTAACTAGGGGTTTGAACCAGGGGTTCAGTTAGGTTTTTTGCTGTAGTGAGGACAATCAGAATGCCTTTATATTGTGCCTTTCTACACTGTAATACTTTACAACAGGGATTTTTAGGGCCTACAACAGAGATTCTAGGAAAACACAGCAAGATAGCTTAGCATAGTTTAGAGTAGAAGAAGGAGGTTGCCTGTTTGTCTGCAGTAAGGTGCGCGTGGAATGTCTGGCTGCCTTACTGTATCTGTAAAGCTTGTAAGTTCTCTGTAGTATGATCAATGAAACTAAGAGTCATTCTTACATTGTAAATCATGTATGGCTATTCGTTTCTAATACAATAGAATCTGGAGTTCTGCATCTATCTTCTGAGTGTTCTCCTGCTCTTCTTTGTGTTTTGAAATATCTTCTTTGAGAGCTTGCAATTTTAAATGTATGTTTGTGAAAATGCTCAGAACTTACATTTAGGGTTTTTACTGTGGATTTGATCAAACTACTGTGGTATTTACATAGTGCATAACAGAAACACTTAGATCCTTCGGTAGATTAGTGAGGTATAGAGTAGATCTTTCTAACTTTTCCCAACCCATCTGAAATATCTAGCTGAAAACGTAGAAATCCAAAGGAAATTGTCTCAAATTTGAAGAAGCATGATAACAGAGCTATAAGTAGACAGTTTTCATAAACAGATCAAGAAGAAAGCTGCAAAAATCCAAGAAAACCCTCTGAAACTTGCAGCCCGGTATCACTTGTATGCAAATGAACAGAATACTTGTTGAAATCTATGACCTCTTTGCATATTCTTAGTCCAGTAAACCACAAAACAAACCTAAACTACGTAAGGCCCCTTGAACATTACAGCTTCACATTGACCAACTGAACTTGACCAACCGAACCATTGTAGACTTGGGATTAGTTGAATCACCAAATGATTCCTTCTTGTCTTTCAAGTATAGTTACAGTTCATGTCATGTGAATTTTAACTTATTGTTATGATTGCATCAAAACAGTCATCAATAGTTTTCTGGCGCTAGAAGGAGGGCCAGAAGGCTATATATTGTAATCATCAACAGTTTTCTGGCACTAGAAGGAGGGCTAGAAGGCTGTATATTGTAATCATCAACAGTTTTCTAGCGCTAGAAGGAGGGCCTGATTTGGTTTAGGGTTAATTTTCTGAGATTAAATGCTATATTCTGAGATATGTTAGATCTCATAAAATTTCAAAGGCCTAAAAAGTTGAAAGAGGGTCCTATTTTTTAATGGACTCATATAGGGGCAGTTTTCAAGTTGACATTCCTTCATTTCAGAAAGCTTTGAATAACCAGCTTTATCCCAAAAAATTATATAGCTATGGTTTATTTGGAAGGTGTAGGATACATAAGTCCATAGAGCATGGTGAGCTTAATTGTCTATCTTTCCTTACAAGATTAGATTTACATTTGAAAGGACTAATCTCTCTCTCAGATGTGTATAAGGCTAAAAGTTGGCAGGGAAGTGAGGAGATTATTGAGCGACAGAAGGATGCAGCATCAACGGTCATTAAATGTGCAGAGAATACAAAGATGGAACCAATGCTAAGAATAAAGGGTAATAAGATCTCTTGGCAGGAATCATGTGATGGTAAGAAAAAAAATCTGTCTTTTCGTCAGGATCCGGCTGTGATTAAAGTTACTGAAAAGTATAAATATCCTAAAAAATGCAGAGAAGAAATCACAGCTCCTGTCTCTTTTCTAGATAATAAGCAAAAAGGATTTAATGAAAAAGAAAAGGAAAGTGAGGTTCATCTTGATACATTTGATAAATATATGGAACTACTAAGGAATATTTGTCAAGAAGAAGCCTCTAGGTCTGACCTGAAAAGTTTTAACAAACATGATTTGGCAAAGAAATGTAAACAAGCATTGGCAGAATTAAAATGCACTAAAATTGATAAGATCCCTACTGTAGAAACTAATGAAGTCATAGAAAAGAAAGTAAATCCTAGTGTTACACCTGACTTCTTTAAATTAAATGATCAAAATCAAGATTGTTGCAGGTTAATAGAAGCAGACTCCACACTGAATGATAACTGTGAGTCATCTGATGAACAATTCTTGAAAATTGAAAATACAGAAGATCATGGAGCTGCTGTGCATAATCAGACATCCCCCTCATGCCATGTTGAAAATAAAACAGGGGAGTACTCCTGTCAATCAACAGATGTTGTCCCACCTTTACTCTCAAGTGATTTAGAAATGATTAATTTCTGTATGTCAGATTATGATGATGGAGATACTTACTTAAGTGCTGATGTGCAGGAAAATGATGAGAACATTGAGAGGTGTGCTAAGTTTGAGGATAAACTGAACATCCAGAATGAAGGAACAAAGCTGGATGAAGATGAAGAAATGATACATCTAGAGTCATTCTTCTTTCAACTTGAAAAAGGACTAGACATAGAGCTGGGCAATGAAAATGCAGAGCTAAATGAAGAGCCAGCTATCAATGAACAAGTGTGTTCCACAGAGCTAAAGGCACATCAGGTTGTCTCTTTCCTTTCCTTAGTAAACAATGATAAATGCTATTTTGATTATGGAAATTCAAGAGATAGGACATGCTTATGGATTAATCATAACCCTGATGAGCAGCCTCAGTTACTAGTTAAGAGCTATTCTGATAAACACAATGAATCTAGAATATCAGAATTTTTTTCAGAATTCAAAGATAAATCTGCTATGATGAGGACCATAACTAGTACCCTGTTACTCCTGCACAACCTAAAGAAATATGCAAGTAGGGGTGTTCTTGGGTCTCATTTTCCTGGGTTTCTAATTGCCTCGTGGAGGCTTGTATATAGTCTGGTAGGGTAGTTGTTTTTTGTTTTTATCTTGTGTTCTTCTTTTGCTTTTTTTTTTTTTTTTTTTTTTTAATTTTTATTTTTAGGTTAGTGGTTTGTATAGTTCCTTTTTGTTTGTTTTTGCTTTTGTCTCTTTCTGTTTGTACAGTCTTTTCTTTGTTGTGCTGTTTGTACAGCCTGTTTGTTTGGTTTGTTTGTTGTCTCCTCAGTAGGGATCTTTATTTTACTGTAGAGTATTAAGGAGCAGAACTAGCAACCATTCAAAACAGTATATAATTTAGGATATTCAGGTTAACCATTTGCTATTTACACATAAGTTGTCACTGTCATGAATGTAGAGAGTTGTTCATCTTCTGAAGTTTCGTATTCAATAAATGTGATTGAGAATTCGAAGCAGGTTTCTCACGATGACACACCTAAAATCCTTGGGTTTGTTGAACCTACCAGTGTAGATATTAGGTGAAAAATCAGAGGTCACCCTTGCTACCATTACAATTCTTAGCTTAATTTCAGCAAGTGTCCACTCCTTGCATCATCATGAAGTTACAAATTGCTATATCTTATGAAATCTTTCAAAATTAGAAAACAAAAAAAATAAATAAATAAATGAATAAAGCGGATTATAATGAAAATCCAGATTAAGCCATCTAAGTAACTCTACCGGGGCTATGGACGCTCGCTGGCAGTGGGGCTCTACTTAGGAGAATTGTAACGATAACCTTGCCGGGGCTATGGACACTCGCTGGCAGCAAGGCTCTATCCGGTCGGCTATGAGGGAATATCCTCACCTACGTAGGCTAATGTCAGTCACTGGTTTGTTCAACCGATCTTCAAGATGAGGATAATTAATCACATGCACACAACTAAACTAAAAATGAAAATTCATGCATCTTTATTGAACACTTTGAGTCTCAAGCTGAATAGTAATTTGCAGGAAAGATAGTTGGAAGTTATGAGTTCATTTCACCTAGTTTCCTTGAACACTCTAAATTTAATTATTTTGTTTTGGTTGCTAGTTGTTGTGATGTTCACAACACGCCCCATTATGCTCCTTAGCAAAATGGGGACCCCTGCTGATGTCTTGCTTTTTTTGCTTCTGCTTGTGTTTTTTCTGCTTCCTGGTGGTCTGGTAAAAATGAAGGTCAGGTGCATCATCATCATGATATATGATAAGGTAGGTCATCATCATGAGGTCTGTTTGTCAAAGTTCATATTTTGTTTCTGTGACCTCATATTTTGAAAAAGCTTGAAATTTCATGCAGGTTTGCCTTTTACTTCACTTGAAAATTCGTCCATATGTGGAAGTTATGCACGGTCAAAGTCTTGGTCAAACCTGATATTTGCAGGAGGATCATCATATATTTTTATATCCTAAGTCATGTTGACAGGATCATCATGATCTTGGTCTATCACCCGCTAAAAATCATGCAGTCGCAGTATCCGGACGTCAATTTTAGGTGGTAGTACCCCTTACCCGTCAAATGGCCTCAGGCGCGTCATCAGCATCATGATTTTCTTAGGAGCGTCATATGTTATAAACTCGGTTTTGGTTGCATGATGATGATCATCATCATCATATTTGAACGCCCCCCCCTGATAATATCCTGAGGTTCAAATATCATGATGACATCGGCTTTCAGTCAAGGTAAGTTCCCCGTCGAAGTGGTCTTTTGTATCGCAAGCATCATCATGATAATTCAACATCACCTGATCTTATATTATCATGCTGATCAACCAGACTTAGAAAAATCCACCTTTGGCATATTTGCATGCGCGTGCTATAAACCTATCGCAAGGTCATCATCATGATATTTGCTGAACTTCACGAAGATGATGATGACGACTTCATATCACCCTGATCTTTCACGAGGATCATTTGCTGAATTTCGCCAAGTGCTGGGAACATCATCATCATAATTCGATTAAGAGGATCATCATCTTCATATCCTCCTGATCTCCGGTTAGCGAATATCATGACGATCACCCTATCTATTCAGAAGTGGTCGATATTGCATTTCTCAACAGCATCATCATATTTTACAATATCACCCTAGCGCAAATATCATGATGACCTTAACTCATCCTTGTGCTCCGAAAGTGAAATATGATGATGACGTCATCATCATATTTTTATCCTGTCATATTGTCAAGATCATCATGATCTTGTTTGTGCGCCTGATATTTCGCCAAGTCCTCCTGCCGATGAAATACAACCTTTTGCAAGTATCCTGATGATCATCATCATCAGCTTTTCCCTTCGGCAGGATATTTTTTCCCAAACATGATCCGGTTGGCGAAATATCATGATGACGTCATCCCGATCTGATAAGCGAAGAAGTAAATATCCTGATGATCATCATCATCATCATTTTTTCCCTTCAACAGGATATTTTCTGAAGCACGATCCATTTGCTGAATATGATGATGATGTCTTATTCCAAGTTCAACAAAAGCCCCAAATATGATGATGATCTTCATCATGCTTTTTTTTTTCTCGAGAGGGTTGCCTTGGCCGCGAAAGGGTCATATTCACTTCATCATCCTGATCATGCTCCTTAGGTGACCCGATATCACAAATAGCCTCCTGATCTTAACCGAACATGATGATGACGTCATCCTTAGCATTTCAATGAAGCCCGAATATCATGATGACGTCACCATCATCTTCCTTTCCTCAGCAGCAGGATTATCTTCATATCCTCCTATTATCCTTCATGATGATGATGATGATGTTTTTCTTTTCTCCATTATGCAGGAGCGGAATATCATGATGATGAGGTATATCGACTAACCTGTTTTTTGATGCAACGACAGCGAATATCATGCCGATGGGCGGGAAATGAGGCGGTGGACGTTTTAAAGTGTTTTTTTTGGTGCCTCTGGCATTTTTCGGTCAGCGATGGTTGACCCGTGTAGTTTAAGCAGTCTGAACGCGTTTTGACGCGTTTTTGAGCGATTTTCTGGATCCGATCTCCTCAATCTTGCGCTGTCACCATGATTTGAACACCTATTTTAATTTCATGCTGTTTTTTATGATAAATGTGAAACTTATTGCTTGTCTTGTCTTGCAGGCTTGCAGTTGAGGAAGCAGCTGGAAAGTCAACACAGTGACCTCATGGAGGCAGAAGATCTAATCTCAGGAGCAAGAAGATAGAGATGAAATACAAAAGGTCAAGGCCATTCAAGTAAAGAAGAAGGTCGCAGCTGGAGGTATTATCACAATAGACAAGCAGAAGTTATTACCCAGCTGCTGGAACTTCTCAGAAGGGGCAATATTTCGCCCAGATTTGACCACTGCTCTGAGATATTTTTGAGAACTGGTTCACCTGCATTTATTGCTGTAACTAGGGGTTTGAACCAGGGGTTCAGTTAGGTTTTTTGCTGTAGTGAGGACAATCAGAATGCCTTTATATTGTGCCTTTCTACACTGTAATAATTTACAACAGGAATTTTTAGGGCCTACAACAGAGATTCTAGGAAAACACAGCAAGATAGCTTAGCATAGTTTAGAGTAGAAGAAGGAGGTCGCCTGTTTGTCTGCAATAAGGTGCGCGTGGAATGTCTGGCTGCCTTACTGTATCTGTAAAGCTTGTAAGTTCTCTGTAGTATGATCAATGAAACTAAGAGTCATTCTTACATTGTAAATCATGTATGGCTATTCGTTTCTAATACAATAGAATCTGGAGTTCTGCATCTATCTTCTGAGTGTTCTCCTGCTCTTCTTTGTGTTTTGAAATATTTTCTTTGAGAGCTTGCAATTTTAAATGTATGTTTGTGAAAATGCTCAGAACTTACATTTAGGGTTTTTACTGTGGATTTGATCAAACTACTGTGGTATTTACATAGTGCATAACAGAAACACTTAGATCCTTTGGTAGATTAGTGAGGTATAGAGTAGATCTTTCTAACTTTTCCCAACCCATCTGAAATATCTAGCTGAAAACGTAGAAATCCAAAGGAAATTCTCTCAAATTTGAAGAAGCATGATAACAGAGCTATAAGTAGATAGTTTTCATAAACAGATCAAGAAGAAAGTTGCAAAAATCCAAGAAAACCCTCTAAAACTTGCAGCCCGGTATCACTTGTATGTAAATGAACAGAATACTTGTTGAAATCTATGACCTCTTTGCATATTCTTAGTCCAGTAAACCACAAAACAAACATAAACTACGTAAGGCCCCTTGAACATTACAGCTTCACATTGACCAACTGAACTTGACCAACCGAACCATTGTAGACTTGGGATTAGTTGAATCACCAAATGATTCCTTCTTGTCTTTCAAGTATAGTTACAGTTCATGTCATGTGAATTTTAACTTATTGTTATGATTGCATCAAAACAGTCATCAACAGTTTTCTGGTGCTAGAAGGAGGGCCAGAAGGCTGTATATTGTAATCATCAACAGTTTTCTGGCGCTAGAAGGAGGGCTAGAAGGCTGTATATTGTAATCATCAACAGGTAGTTGGTGGGGCATGTATGCCACAATCCTACAAAACATTGTTAGTATGCAAATATAAACATATAGATCGATAAACATTAAAATGGTTAGAAAATTCAATATGTAATCTACAACAAATAGTGCATGTGTGATTTATTTTGACAAATAAAGGTTTTAGCATGTCAAAATATCTTTGATAAATTTCAATTTAAGGATACCTCTCTAGAAATTTACAAAAAACTATGTTTGATTCATATCCAAAAAAATGCTTTGGATGTCACTCACAGTTTCGACTACCAAATCTCCTTCTTACCATATCCCTTTGATTTAGAGATACCCTTGTGTAATTCTTCCAAAAGTCTTCAATTAGTGATCTCAAAGCTTGGACAACAACTTTGTCTTTCCGTGGGAGCCTCCCAGAGAATGCCCACAATTCATTAGTGTTTAGATCCTCAACTCTTTGACATATTCCAATGACTCTCATTAGAGTTTTTCTATTTATTTTCAATACTTGACGTGTCTTTCTAATGAAGCAAGATTTTTTTGTTTGTTAGCTTACAATTGTTGATGTAATGAAATGTTGTGTGACATTAGTATCCTTGGTGCGTGAGGTGGAACCTACACTTTCATACGCACTCATTAGATTCTTGACAATTGATTTTTCACTTGAGGCATTCGATGTTCTTAGGCTAAGATTCTTCATAGTGGGCCTAAATTTCAAATTTCTCATTAGTTCAACAAAGAGTTGACATCTTTCAGTTTCATTTAAATTCTCAAAGAATAATTTCCATATCTTATTCGCATATCTTTGGCAAGTGCACATGGGAATCGTTTCCTACATGGGCTCCAATACATTCTCATCAATATCAATTAGAAACTTAGGCCTCCTATACAAAATTCTAGGAGGCATTTTATTTGGCAAAGTAGACTGAACATTAGAAATTTCTTGAATATTTACTTGAGATGGGATAGATGATGTACCTTCAATTGGAGGTGAAAAGGTTGAAAATGACGAACCTTCAACTTGAGGTGTGAATGATGGCATGTCACCAACTTGAGAAGAAAATGTAGATGTGCCTTCTACTTGACTTGTGAAAGATGGAGTGTGTCCAATTCGAGAAGATAATGATGGTGTTCCTTCAACTTGTCCTATGGATGATGGAGTGCCTCCAACTTGGAGATTCACTTTCCTCATTGCACGGAAGTTTTGCATTTGTTTCCTTTGTTCCACCAATTCCGTCTCTCTTAGCTTTGTTAGATATGTCACATTCCTCTTCAATTAGCAATGGTGGAATGTCTTCTTATATGATTGACAATTTCCTACTTTCCCAAATTTGCCTCATTCTTTCTCTTTTCCTCTCATTCTCAACTTCATGCTCTTCTAGTGTTAGAGTCTTTTCTTTTTTCCTTAGCATGATATTGATTTCTACAAGAATGAAGAATAAGGCAATGATAATTAAAAATTTTATAATGATAATGAATAGCACAGTCAGACTAAATAACAAGGTTTTACAAACTTTTGAATAAGGCACCTCATACCAAGATAACTTTAACATACATAAGTCATGGAGTATGCATTTGAACACACATATAATTCATGTAGTATACACTTGAACGTACAAAGTCATAAATGATGCACAAACAACACTTTTAGTCTTAGATTTGATGAACTTCCAATTGCTGCCCCAACACTGTCATACACAATCATTTAGGATAGTCACCACACTTTGTCAAACAATAGCCAAGAAAGCTTCCAAACTCCTTGAGTAGGTCTGAAAGACCTTCATATAGGTTCTTCACACCTTTTTCCCAATCACAAAATGCACCAAGTATACAATGGAATACATAAAGTCATGGAGTATACACTTGAACATACAAAGTCATGGACTATACACTCAAATATGTGTGAAGTTATAAATGATACAGAGGAAGGGTGGAGTTCATGAAAACAAACCCAAAAGTGATGCAATGTAGGGGTTAAACACAATTCAAAGGAGGCATATTTCACAACAATGGGCTCATGACTAGCTCCATGACTTAATGGCAACATGGCAAATAGTGATTTTTTTAGTGGCTAATATTTTCCAATTCGCTAATTGGGGATTCAAAATTTGGCTAATAGTACAAGTTGTAAGGTGACCTAAATCACCACACTTTTACAAAATTTTATTTTAGTCTTAGTTAAATGGCCAGAATATTTATTGTATTAAAATTTTAAATTCAAAAATTTGCCACAATATTCGATACCTAATTAGATTAGATTTGCATAAATTTTCTAAGTTTTAGTAGAAAATGAAATTAATTCACCAATAATATTATATAATTATTCATTACTTTAGGGTCATATCACCAATTTTTAATCACCATCATTGATTTTATTTATAATCTAACAACTGCGGTTGTATTCCATGGGTTAAAATGTACCCATGGAGCTCCAATGCCCATTGATCCTGAAATTGTATTTGGGCCGTTAATCTCAATTTATAATCTATTGGCTAGTGTTAAATTCCATGGGCCAAAATGCACCCATAGAGGTTGAATGCCCATGGTGCCCAACATTGCATTTGGGCCATTAATCTCTGTTAAGATCAACGTCTCAAATGTAATTTTAGGTCCCATGGGCATTGGAGCTCTGTAAGTACATTTTGGTCAGTAGAATAGAACCCAAACCATTAGATTATAAATAAAATCAATGGTGGTGAAAAATAATTTAGGGCCAATTTAAAATATTCAAGGTTTGATTTAAAATATTATGGAAGTAAGGATTTATAAACATGAACACTACACCTTAAACTAGTCAATCACTGCCACCTTCAGGCCTTTAATTTTCCATAGGAATTTAATTTGTTTTTTAGGAATGATTCGCCATGGTAATTAATGCATTTTCCTATTTTTTGTCAAGATTCGCCAGGATTTTCTACAAATTTATAGTGATTTAAAAAATTTGCCTATAAAATTAAATTATTTTAAAAAAAAATGAAATATTCACCAATAGAAATTAATATTTTTTTCCAAAAAAATAGAAGATTCACTAGGATTTTATATCTTTTTTCAGAAGGGGTTTCTTAAAGTTATCATTGATGGCAAACATACCATCAAATGAAGAACCGACAACTTATTGCTTTGTTTATCACTTGGCTGACCTTTCCCAAGTTAATGTAGACTAATTCAATGTATCAACACCCCTCATGCAACTTAAATGTTTCTACCATAGGTCCTTCTTTCTTTGACTATCCTAATGCTAGTAGCCCTGCAAAATGGACTATCAGAACTTTTCTTTGAGCGTATGCACTGAAAACCAAAACTATTGACACTTTTGGATACCCTTTAATCTCATCTAAAACATATCCTAAAATGGGTATAGTTCATTTTGCAACACAAGCTCCAAAAACTAACTGTTTTGTTTCTGAGAAAGGGGTAATTAGCCTTATTTTCCAAAGTAACTCCACAAAATCCTTCTACCAAACTTCCAAACTAAATTGCAATGTTAATATAGACCTCAAATGGTCCTAATCCACCACTTTTGTCAATGGGAAATACTACAAAACCCCTAAACTACAAAACCCTTGTTAATGCCAATTCCATGCTTTTATCATGAGGGTTTATAGAAAGTCTATATTCCCAATCTTATTTGTCTTTGATGATTCCTCAAACACATTCAATTATGTCTGTATATGCTTAATCAATCACTTGCAATGGTCCTCTAACTATTTTTCCATCAAACCCTATCTCTGTACCTCCAATTTGCTCAAAACAATTGCTTTGCCAGCCTAGGGTATCATCATTCATTCAATAAATTCATACCCCTACATTCTACAAACTTGTAAACAAGAAATACATCCTTTCTAAATCCAATCCACAAATTTTCAAGTGTTCACATTGGTGGAAAAGAGTCACAAACCACTTTCTTGCATTTAAACCACATTGCAATATTTTAACAACTTTTACAATACTTGAAAAATGAACCTCAAATAACCCCCTAGGACCTAAAACATGTTCAAAATGGTCTCTTAGACCTTATTATAGTATCAAAACATGCCTTGACACTTCAAAACACAACTTGATACATATTTACAAGACCTAGACAAACTCAAATTGATAAATTGTTCTTGCATGTTCTCCATTATTTGGGATGCTAAAACTTCAATATAGATTTAGGAGCCTATTTCAAATATTCTAAAGGTGATTCAAATAGGTATTAAACACCTAGACTCAAAAGAAAACCCTAACTTGCTTGGGTGCCAACACTTACTCAATGATTGTATATAACTCTCTTCTCTAAAATTTTGTTATGTTGATGAAGTAAATACATAATCTCCATCATATTTTTTATGGATTCAGTGATATCAAAGTGAGTTCTAACAATTTGTCAAATAGGTTGTGGTTCTCATTTCTTCCATTTTTGTAAGAAAATGATCATTTCATGCATGGTTCTATTAAATGAATTGAATTATCCATGCATTAAGGAATAAATCCTTCTATATCATCCTAGGGAAAATATTAAGAGTCTTTCAAAATCAATTTTGGCTCCATGCATACACTCGAATATGAATATGACAAACAATTGTTCACTAAAATTATTTTATCAAGTATTTGATAATGTTTCTCTCTTGTATAGCTCAAAATAGGTGAAATGAAGGCATGAAGGGCCTAAACAAGGTGGAAACATGAGGAATTTTGAGTCTCTTTGACTAAACTAACTGATATACCTAGACACATATATCTTAGAACATAAAAAACATATAGACATAAAGACATTAAAATACATAAATAACATAAGAACATATATATGTAAATTAAAATGGACATAAATTGAACATACATTAGAATTAGATATTGCAGTTGACAATTCTCCAAAAGATGGCTTCAAAATCTTCAAATTCTTGTTTTTCACAAGTTTGATTATGAATTATATATAATTCTAGAATAGGATTACTAAAATTTATGGAAAAAATAAACATATATAATTAAATTCAATCTATATATTAATGGTAATTACCTTTGAAACAAAATCACACATGAAACATGAAACATTCAATTTAAATAATCAAATTTTCTCCAAAAAATATGAAAAATCACTTCTTCTATGTTGAAAAAACAAAAAAGGTGGTAGATTGATATAAAAATGATTGTCAATTAGTCAAACAACATGAAAAGCATTTTTTTGTCTGATATACTCATGAAAAGTAGGAATAATAGTCATGTGGCATCTGCAACATGGATCCCACATGCTTTTTTACCGTTTTCCATGCTTCTCAAAATGTGATCGTGTTATAACATGACCGCATTCTGGGAAGCATGATAACACAAAGGTAACCTTGTATCTACATGGGAGAGTCTCTCTATCTCTCTCTTCATTTCTCTATCCTATATATAGAGAGGGATCAGGAGACATGGAGAGATAGAGAGGGACATGCAGATAGAGAAGATAGGTGAGATAGAGATAGGGAGAGGGAGAGATGGGGATTGAGATAGAGAAAGGGGTCTATAAAGGGAGAAAGATAGAGATACATATATATATATAGAGAGAGGGGAGATATAGGGAGATAGATCTAGCAAGGGAGAGATAGATAGGGAAATATAGAGAGAGGTAGAGAGGGGTATATTAAGAGATTGGGTTATGAGGATAGATAGCTTGATAGGGAAAGAGATCAAGATATGTCTAGAGACATAGGGAGAGAATTTCAAGAGGTAGAGGGATGGGGAGAGAGATAAAGAGGAGGAGAGAGAGGCAGAAAGGGATAGATTAAGAGATAGGGATCCATATGTCCAGAGAGATAGAGATAGGGATCCTTATTCTCCCCTCTACCTAAACCATAAACCTAAACCTCTAAACCCTAAACCCTAAATAATGCCCCTAAAATCTAATCCCTAAACCATAAACCCTAAACTCAAGAAACCCTAAACCCCTAACCCATAAACCCTAAACCCTAACCCCTAGACCCTAAACCCTAAACTGGAGCATCCCTAAACCCCTAAAGCCTAAATAATTCCCCAAAACCCTTACCCAAAACCCTAAACCCTATTTACTTGAGAAACCCTAAACTCATGTAAACCTCAAATAGTGAGGGAGGGAGAGATAGAAAGGTAGAGTTAGAGAGAGGGGATCGAAAGAGATCTAGCAAGATAGAGAGACACGGAGAGAGAGATAGAGATACAAAGGTAGGTATAGTTAGAGAGAGGGATAGAGGATATAAAGATATCTCTCCCAGGCTCAGTCTCCTCTATATCTCCCTATTCACCTCTATACCTAAACCATAAACCTAAACCTCTAAACCTTAACCCCTAACACCTAAACCATAAACCCTAAACCATTAATAATGCTCCTAAACCCTAACCCCCAAACCCTAAACCCTAAAAATGAGCAACGGGCTAAACTCCTAACCCATAAACCATAAAACTAGGAAGCAACCCTAAACCTCTATTTCCCTATCTCTCCCAATCTCTATTGGTCCCCTCACTCTATCTCTCTCTAAACCCTAAACCCTAACCCCTAAACTCAAGCAACCCTAAACCCCTAAGCCCTAAACCCTAAACCCTAAACCCTAAACTCAAGCATCCCTAAAGCCCTAAAGCCTAAATAATTCCCCTAAACCCTAAACCCTTTTTACTCAAGCAACCCTAAACTCATGTAAACCTCAAATAGTGAGGGAGAGAGAGAGATAGAAAGGTAGAGTTAGAGAGAGGGTATCGAAAGAGATCTAGTAAGATAGAGAGATAGGGAGATAGAAAGATAGAGAAGTAGGTATAGTTAGAGAGAGGGATAGAGGAGACAGACATATCTCTCCTAGGCTCAATCTCCTCTATATCTCCCTATTCGCCTCTCTACCTAAACCATAAACCTAAACCTCTAAACCTTAACCCTTAACCCCTAACCCCTAAGCCATAAATAATGCCCCTAAACCCTAACCCCTAATAACGAGCAATCCTAAACCCCTAAACCCCTAACCCCTAAACTATAAAACCTAGAAGCAACTCTAAACCTCTATCTCCCTATCTCTCCTAATCTCTATTGGTCCCCTCACTCTATCTTTCTCTAAACCCTAAACACTAACTCCTAAAATCAAGAAACCCTAAACCCCTAACCCATAAACCCTAAACCTAAACCCCTAGACCCTAAACCCTTACCCAAAATCCTAAACCTTATTTACTTAAGCAACCCTAAACATGTGTAAACCTCAAATAGTGAGGGAGGGAGAGATAGAAAGGTAGAGATAGAGAGAGGGGATCGAAAGAGATCTAACAAGATAGAGAGATAGGGAGAGAGAGAGATAAAGAGGTAGTTATAGTTAGAGAGATGGATAGTGGAGACATAGATATCTCTCCTAGGCTTAGTTTCCTCTGTATTTCCCTATTCACCTCTCTACCTAAACCATGAACCTAAACCTCCAAACCTTATCCCTTAATCCCTAAACCATAAACCCTAAACTATAAATAATTCCCCTAAACCCTAACCCCTAACTCGTAAACCCTAAAAATGAGCAACCCTAAACCCCTAAATCATAAAACTTGGAAGCAACCCTAAAACTATATCTCCCTATCTCTCTCAATTTCTATAAGTGAAAACATGAAAACATTAATCTTTCATTCCAACCAAATTCATTCCTAATCAATCCCAAATCATCCCTAATCCATTCAA
This sequence comes from Cunninghamia lanceolata, assembly GCA_027924645.1. NCBI lineage: Eukaryota > Viridiplantae > Streptophyta > Pinopsida > Cupressales > Cupressaceae > Cunninghamia > Cunninghamia lanceolata. Next base: position 7,780,929 of record BSBN01001107.1, on the reverse strand, counting down.
TTTCATCTCTAATCATCCCTAAACCACTTCTAATCAGCCCAAAACCACTTCACACCATCCCAAATCACATCCAAATCAATTTAACTTCATCCCTAATCATTTTCAAATAAACCTAGATTTCATCTCAAATGCCATCCCTAAACTATTCCTAAATCATTCTAATCATTTCCTAATCGGCACTAAACCACTTCAAACCATCCCTAAAACCATTCTAATCATTCCCAAATTGTTCCTAATCTAGTCCTTTTCACCTCTCAACATCTATAAACCAATCCATTTCATCCCAAATCAATCTAAGATCCATCTGAAATGATCCCAAAAATAATGAAAATCAAACAAATACCTCATTGGGAGCCATTAGAAGATCATAGTGCCAATATGTTAATCATTTGCACCATTTTGTATATCGTATGTGCCAATATGCTCCTTAGTAGCACCTACCTATCAATCACAAACATCATTCTATACCTAGCTAGACATAGGTGTCATCCTACCCTCTGTTAGCCATAGGAGCCATCAAAACATCATAAGCACCAATATGTTAGTCATTTACACCATTCTATACATCATATATACCAACCATAAACCCTAAACCCGATCAACCCTAAACCCTTATCTCCTTGTCTCTATCATCCCTCTATCTCTCAATCTCTCTACCTATGTCTTTGGCCATGTCCATCACCCTCTATCTCCCTATTTCTCCCTCTCTAAACTCCTAACCCCTAAACTCTAAACCTGATCAACCCTAAACCCCTATCTCCTTGTATCTATCATCTCTCTACCTCTCAATCTCTCTTGCTATGTCTCTAGCCATGTCCCTCACCCTCTATCTCCATATCTCTTCCTCTCTAAACTCCTAACACCTAAACCCTAAACCCAATCAACCCTAAATCTGATCAACCCTAAACCCTATCTCCTTGACTCTATCATCCCTCTACCTCTTAATTGCTCTGCCTATGTCTGTAGCCATGTCCCTCACCCTCTATCTCCCTATGTCTCCCTTGGTCTCCTCTATATCTCCCTATTGGTCCTCTCTCTCTAAACCCTAACCTAAACCTCTAAACCTTAACCCCTAACCCCTAAAACATAAAGCTTAAGTTACCCTAAATAATGCCCATAAACACTAACCCATAACCCCTAAACCCTAAAACTAAGCAAACCTAAACCCCAAACCTCTAAACCATAAACTCTGGAATCAACTCTCAACCTCTATCTCCCTATCTCTCCCAATATCTATCAATCCCCTCACTCTCTCTCTCTAAACCCTAACCCCTAAACCATAAACCATAAACTTGAGCAACCGTAAACCCCTAAACCCTAAATAATTCCCCTAAACCCTAACCCTAAACCCTAAACCCTAAACTTGAGAAACCCTAAACTCATAAACCATAAATAATTCTCCTAAAGGTCTAAGCAACCCTAAGCTCATAAACCCTAAATAATGACCCTAAACCTGAGCAACTCTAAACCTCTATCTCTCTCTCCCAAAACCCCTAAACCCTAAATAATGCCCCTAAATCTTAACCCTTAAGCCATAAACCATAAACCTAAGCAGCCCTAAACCCCTAAACTCTAAATAATTCCCCTAAACCCTAAACTTAAGCAACCCTAAACTCATAAACCCAACCCACCCTCTCTCTCTCCAAAACAAGAAACCTAGGACTCTCTATATCTCTCTCCATATCACTAGGTATCTCTCCCCTTTCACTCCCCTTCATCTCAATCCACTCTCCGTTTTCCTCCCTCTCACTCTCCCTTGTCGACAAAGAACATAGAAACAAGAAAAATAGGACATGTAAAGATGGATGAGGATATAAATTAGGATGATGAAATGGAAACAAGATAATTTATGAAATTTCATTGGATGGGAAGAATGAGGAGGAGAGGTAGAGAGGGGAGGGAAGTAAAGAGTGAAAGAGAGGATAGGAGGTAGAGATAGGAGGGAAGTAGAGAGTGGGAGAGGACCGTAGGAGGTAGCTAGGGGAAGGAAGAAAGAGAGGGTAGGAGGTAGATAGGGGAGGGAAGTAGAGACTGAGAGAGAGGGTAGGAGGTAGATAGGGGAGGGAAGTAGAAAGTGAGAGAGAGGGTAAGAGGTAGAGAGGGAAGGGGAAGAAGAGAGTGAGAGAGAAGGTAGGAACTTAGAAAGAGGGTAGGAGGTACATAGGGGAGGGAAAGAGAGAGTGAGAGAGAAGGTAGAAGGTAGATAGGGGAGGGAAGAAGAGAGTGAGAGGGAAGGTGGGAAGTAGAGAGGGGAGAGAAGCAAAGACTCAGAGAAAGGGTAGGACATAGAGAAGGGAGATAAATTGAGTGAGAGAGATGATAGGAAGTACATCTACCCTTGTAGACATGTATGTAAAGTGTGGAAACATAGACAAGGCATGTCAATTGTATGACGTAACACCTCAAAGAGATGTTCTATAATGGAATGCAATGATTGCAAGATATGCGAAAAATGGATTTGTTGAAAAGGCTTTAGAAACATTCAAGGAAATGCAATTGGCATGTGTATTGCCAGTTATGCTCGTCATAACACGAGCACATTATAACACACTCATGTTATGTGAAATCACATAACATGAGCATGTTATAATGCAATCACATTATTGATTTCACATAATGTGAGTGCATTATAATGTGCTTGCATTATGCTCAGCTTTGTTTGACGTATTTTTATCAAATTTTAGCAAAATCTAGAGAAAATTTGGAGTGTTCTCCCCATCAGGATGGCACTTTTTTTAATGAAAACTCAAAAAAAATACCACCATAATCTTAAGCTCTTTATTAGCTATCTAACCATATAATTTTTTTCACATTTTGAGTACTTTTAGTATTTTATCTTAAATTTATTTTGTTAGTGGGTCTATTTTTTGTCAAAAACCAACTATGTCTAGTATTTTTGACTTTTTTTTAAACATTCATCGAAAATTGAAATAAGTTGTATTTTTAGAAACTAGACTCCATTCTACACTAATTCAAAAAAAAAGATTTTTGATTAGTATTCAAACATTTTACGAGGGAGCACGCTCAAATTTCTATTTTTCAAGATGTGTCCACTTTAAAAATTACTTAAAAATTACTTAAAAACTAATTATTCATTAAAAAATTATCAGAACAATTAGGGATAAACTACATGGTGTTACCTAATTTCTCACCAGAGCAATTATTGATATACTAAAAGAAAGTTAACATTTTAGGGGGAGCACACTAGAGGCTATGTTATGTTTTTTTGAGAAAAGTAAGAGCAATTTGTGTGCTCCCCCTTTTTGAACCCCTTAATCTCAACCATTTTTGGAAAAAAATAGTAGTTTAGAAACTAGATTCGGAGCACTACAACTCTTGTTTTTGTTCCATCTTCAAATTTTGAGTGTAGCTATCTTCAATTTCTCATCCAACATCAATGGTTCCTAATTTTAGAAGAAAAGTGGCAACTTAAGACTCCATTTTGGTCCGTCATCTTTGTGCACTTGCCCATTCATCACTTAAGTTACGATGCAACCTATTGAGCTAGTTAACTTGAAATTAGAAATAAACTGACTGATAGGGAACATAGGGTTACAAAGAATGTATTAGGGATTTAGATTTAGTATTTCATTTGAAAGGTATTATAGGGTTTTAGAATTTATTAGGAGCTTGAATACAAATATCAAACCCTAAATACAAATATGCTTCTTTAATGAAATCTTGTAAACCCTAATAGTGACAAATGACTACATCTGTATAAAGGAGTTCCTTAGGCTTAAGACAAATAGGATGTTTGATTAGGGTTTAAGATCCCTTACCCCAACATAATGTAAGCTTTTGTTGATGAAGGGGGTAAATCATACAACACACAACAACAGAAGTGGCACACAAAAAATAAAATATTTCTTTATTGATTTGGACAACTCATTACATTACAAAAGATCAATTACAATTAGAGGAATCAATCCTCCACAATTTGCATTACACTACATCTACACATCACCAGGCTTTGTGACCTTCTACCTTCCACAATCCCAAATTAGCTAGGGTTTCTATTTTACACACTTGTTCTTGACTCTACACTTTCCCCCTTAACTCTACTACTGCCCAGGGTTCCCAAAATAGTTATTAATAGTACTTTTTGGCGGTCTCCAACTAAATTTCAAAATTTACAACTCCCTCCAAAAGTAGGTCAACTTCTAGGAAGCATAACGTTTGATTTGGATGTCCAATTGATGAACTATTTTAAGAATTGGAAAGCTCGTGATGTGAACTATCATGTCGATAATTTGTAAATGGATTTTCATCAACTTTTTGGGATGTTATGGGATGTTTTAGTACCTCATATCTTGTTTCAAAATTTCAAGGGCTTTTCAAAAAACAAAAATTTAATATATTTCAGCTCACAAATGATCCTTACTTGATTCCTTCACCAAAGGTCTTATATTTCAATTATGAATCTTTCTATATGTTTTCTCTTCAATCCATGCCCCAATGCAAAGTTTCCAAAAATGGCAGTTAAACTTTCCAAAATAAGCAGGTTGCTATTTTTAGCAGTTTGAAAAAACTGAAAGTCCTAGATCATTATTCAATATATTATAGAACAAAAAATACTAATTATGGAATGAAATGAAAACAACTACAATGATTCTAAATCAACTTCTTTTTGGGTGATGCAAGATTGCCCTTACACCACTGGATGCTCATGCATCAGACACCCAGAGTAATTTGAGAAGTGACCCTATCACGTCTTAGGTGTTTGTTTGAGGAAAACCCAAACGGTCAACCTCTACCTTAGACAACTAAGAAGAATCTTCAATAGGCCTTCCTTTCCATTTCACCAAATTCTCTTCATATTATTTGTTCCGAGTACTTCTTCCCACATGACTATCCAAGATCTCTTCTATCTCCTCTGTTGAAGTAGATGCTAGAACACTCCAGTGTTCTTCTATTGGTCCTTCCTTTGTTCCACCTTCATGATATTCTGATAAATCAACAATGTTAAAAATAGTGGAAATATTGATCCCACTCGACAACTCTACCTCATATGCATATCCTGAATCATGCTTCTTCAGGATTCTATATGGTCCAAATTTCTTCATTTTCAACTTATTATAAGTTTCAATTGGGAACCTTTCTTTTATCAAGTGAACAATGAATTCATCTCCTATCTGGAACTCCTTATATCTCCTCTTCTGATCTACCTTAGCTTTGTACTAAATATTCATCTTATTAATGTGCTTTCTCTCCTCATCATGCAAATTCTTTAGATGTTCTCTAATGTCTTCAGCTTTGGCACTTGTCTTTTCTCCTTTGTCCAGCTTCCTTAACTCAGAAGCATTTCTTGGGCTATTTCCATATACAATCTGGAATGGTGACTTACTAGTACTCCTATTGATAGAATTGTTAGAAGAAAATTATGTCTGTGATAAAATCAAATCCCATCCCTTGGGTTTATCTCCTACTAAGCATTGCAGCAGGTTACCCAAACTCCTACTCACCACTTCTGTCTATCCATCAGTCTATGGACGGTGTGTAAAACTGAACCTCAAATCTGTCTTCAACTTCTTCCACAATGTCTTCTAGAAATAAACAACAAACTTGGTATCTCAATCTAAAACTATGCTCTTTGGTAGACCATGTAATCTCACCAAATGATTCAGCAATATGAACAGCATCATTAGTCTTCTTGCAAGGAATGAAATGTGCCGTCTTCGAAAATCTATCCACCACCACAAAAATGGAATCATGTCCTCTCTGTGTCCTTGGTAAATCAAGAACAAAACCCATACTAATATCATCCCATGGCTTCTTTGGTACAGGTAGTGGCTGATATAGACCTGTATTCTGACTTGCTCCTTTTGCCATCTAACATACTCTGAAACTTTGCACAAATTTCCTCACATCCTACTGCAACTTTGGCCAATAATAATTTTCACCAATAATAGCAATGGTCTTATCTTGACCAAAGTGTCTAGCCAATCCTCCACTATTCTTCTCCTTAATCAGGTTCTCTCTTATGGAACTACTCAGAATGCACAAGTGGCTTCCTTTAAACAACATTCCATCTTGGATTATGAAATCCAACCATTTTGTCCTGTCCAAAGTAACAGGTTCTAGACAAGCTTTCCAAGACTCTACAAAATTTGGATCCTCAGGATACAAACTTTTGAGCTCATCAAACCCAACAACCTCTATCTTCATATCTATCAATAAATTTTTCCTTCTGCTCAAGGCATCTGCAACTCTGTTGGACTTCCCACTTCTGTTCTTCAAAACAAAAGTATAACTCTACAAAAACTCAACCCATTTTAAGTGCCTCTTGTTCAATTTTCCCTGACTATTAAGATACTACAAAGCCTGATGATTAGTATATAAAACAAACTCTTTTGGTAACAAATAATGTCTCCATTTTTTTAAAGCCTAAACTATTGCATAAAATTCCTGATCATAAACATAATACTTTTTTTTGGCATCATTAAGCTTCTCACTAAAATAGGCAATGGGATTACCTTCTTGACTCAAAACAACTCCTATAACACTACCACTAGCATCACAATCTACCTGAAATACCTTATTGAAATCTGGAAGTGCCAAAATAGGTTGCTCTATGACTTTCTACTTCAATGTATTAAATCTTTTGTCTACTCCTTTAGTCCATTTAAACTCTTTTCTATCCCCTCTCATTGTCTCCGTTAGGGGTGCACAAATGCTACTAAAATTTCTAATAAAATTTCTATAAAAACTTGCCAAACCATGAAAAGATCATACCTCTTTGGCACTCTTTAGTGTATTCCATTCAATTATAGCCTTTAATTTTTCTAGGTCCATCTTAAGACCTTTTGCTGAAACACAAATGTTAGGTATACCAACTCCTTCTTTGCAAAACTACATTTCTTCAAATTAATCAACTTCTCCTCCCTCATCTTCTCTAGAACTCTTCTAATATGCATCAAATGCTCATCCCAAGTCTTACTGAAAATCAAAATATCATCTAAATAAACAATAACAAAAATTCTAAAAAATTCTTTTAGTATCTCGTTCATGAGCCACATGAATGTGCTATGTGCGTTGGTTAGCCCAAATGGCATGACTAACCACTCATACAAACCCTCCTTTGTCTTGATCTCCTCCCTCATCTTCTCTGGAACTCTTCTGATGTGCATCAGATGCTTATCCCAAGTCATACAGAAAATCAAAATATCATCCAAATAAACAATAACAAAAATTCTAAAAAATTCTTTCAGTATCTCGTTCATGAGCCGCATGAATGTGTTATGTGCGTTGGTTAGCCCAAATGGCATGACTAACCACTCATACAAACCCTCCTTTGCAAAACTAAATTTCTTCAAATTAATCAACTTATCCTCCCTCATCTTCTCTAGAACTCTTCTGATATGCATCAGATGCTCATCCCAAGTCTTACTAAAAATTAAAATATCATCCAAATAAACAATAACAAAAATTCCAAAAAATTCTTTCAGTATTTCATTCATGAGCCGCATGAATGTACTATGTGCATTGGTTATCCCAAATGGCATGACTAACCACTCATACAAACCCTCCTTTGTCTTCCATTCATCTACTTCTCTAATTCAGATCTAGGGATACCCACTCTTCAGGTGAATCTTCGTGAAGTACTTGGCTCCACTTAAACAATCCATTATGCCATCTATTCTTGGCAATGGAAATTTGTACTTAATCGTGGTCTTATTTATGGCTCAAGAATCTATACACATTCTCCACTCTACATCTTTCTTTGGTGCTAGTACTGTAGGTACCACACATGGACTCAAGCTCTCCCTTATCGGTCCATTCCTTAACAAATCGTGAACTTGTCTATTCAACTTTTCATTCTCTACTGGAGTCATTCTATGGGCTGCCTTATTTGGCAAACTAGCTCCTGGTATCAAATCCATTTGATGACTTATCTTACTCACTTATGGTAAACCTTCCAATATATTATTAGAGATAATGTCCTAAAATTCAGTCAACATATCTAAAACTTCTGCTAGTACATCTTCACATTTCTCTTGACTAATCTTAGGAATCAATGCAAAGCAATGATGCTCATGCTTCATACCCTCCAAAATTTCCTACCATGTACCAAGAAAATTCTAGTAGTACTACATAGATTTTCTTCCACCTCCTTCAAGGGCTTCAACTTATGATGAACTCCATCCTTTGTTAGGGAATATGTGTTTGCATGGCATTCATGGCAACGCTTCTATCATACTACCACAGCCTCCCCAACACCATATCACATACATGCATTAGTACGATATCACACATCACCTCATCATGGTAGTCCCCAATCTTGAACTTCACTAAATACTACTCATTGACCAAATCTCTATCGTCCTTTTGCAACCATGCAATCTGATATGGATGTGGATGCTTCCTTCTTGTCAACTTTAACTTGTCAACCATCTCTTCTGAAATAAGATTGTCAGTGCTTCCACTATCAATAATAATATCACAACACTTACCTTCACATTTGCACCTTGTGCAGAATAAACTCTTCCTCTGATTGGGTTCTTTCTCCTCATTCAACAAAGTTCTTCTGACAACTAGGGTTTCTCCCCTTTCAGCATCTTCAGAATGCTCAGAATGCACATCTTCATCTACATGTGCAACTCATGCATTACCTTCAGGTCTTCTATTTGTCCTTCCTTGATGTTTTGGACACTCGTATGCTCGATGCCCTTCTTCTCCACATTGGAAATATGTTCCTCTAAAACCTCCTCTTCCAAGTCCTTGCCTAGGTTGGCCTCTTCCTCTTCCTCTTTGCTCACCATTGTTCTAGTCACGAGGGCAATAGGCATTATCACCTCTCTGATTTTGACTGGTGCCAACTTCTTTAATTTTCTTTTGATCTTCATTATGGCCTCCATAGGGTCTTCCACCTGTCCTTCCACCTTGACCTCTTCCCATTTGCTTTCTATTGAATCTTTTATTCAACTTCTCTTTCACCTTCATGGAAAGCTGGCATGCATCTTCTATGGTGGTCATTCTGACCAGGCTTAGCTCCTCTTGAATACTTGGCCTAAACCCATTAATTTAACAGGCTACCTTCTCCTTGTTGGCCTTTGCATGGGCTATCCTAATAGTAATATTAAAAAACTCTTCTGTATACTCCTTAACAAACTAGTTACCTTGCTTCAGTCCTTGCAGCTTCTTCAACAACTCCATCTCATAGTCCACAAGAATGAACTGCTTCTTTAGTTTCTCCACCATCTGATCCCATCTAGTGATCTTTCCTTTTCCTCTTTTGTTCCTCTCTAATTGTACCTCCTTCCACCAAATACTGGCATGGCCCTTCAACTTTCTTTTTGCAAACTTGACCCAATCTAGGTCCTCCACATCTTCATACTCAAAATACTCCTCTATGTCATTGATCCAATCAATAAGTTGTCCCAGATTCTAATCTCCAGAATATATAGAAACTTCAATCCTAGGCCTCGTTTCGATCTTTGAAATGGCCCTCAATAACCTAACTTCTGCAAGATCTCTTATAATTTGTTCTTCTTACTCAGATAGCTCTTATTTAGCTTCATCTTCACTTTCTTATCTTGTTCTTGGCTCAAACCCTCTTCGTAGCTCCTGTTGCAATGCATCAATTTGCTTTTGTAGGGCTCTAAAACCCTCTTTTGTCAAACCATTCCTCCCAATACAATTTCTTTGTGGAGGCATCTTGATCTCCGTAGCAAACCCACAACCTTAGGACCTAGTGCAAACTACCTCATGGTCAGCGATCTATCTACACACTCAAGAACCCTTGCTCTGATACCACTTGATGAAGGGGGTAAAATCATAAAACACACAACAATAGAAATAGAACACAGAAAATAGAATATTTCTTTATTTATTTGGAGAATTCATTACATTACAGAAACTTAATTACAATTAGAGGAATCAATCCTCCACAGATTGCAACACACTACAGCTACACATCCCCATGCTCTGGAATCTTCTACCTTCTGTAACCCCAAATCAGCTAGGGTTTCTATTTTCCCCACCTGTTCTTGACTCTACACTTTCCCCCTTAACTCTACTACAGCCCAAGGTTCCCAAAATAGTCATAAATAGCACTTTTTGGCGGTCTCCAACTAAATTTCAAATTTTGCAACTCCCTCCAAAAGTAGGTCAACTTCAGAGAAGCATAATTTTTGATCCGGGTGTCTAATTGACAAACCTTTTTAAGCACCAAAAAGATCATGATGTGAAATATCATGTCGGTAATTTGTAAACTTATTTCCATCAACTTTTTGGGACGTTATGGGATGTTTTAGTGCCTCATACCTCATTTCGAAAGTTTTCAGGGGCTTTTCAAAAAATAAAAACATTAATATATGTCAGCTCACAAATGATCTTTGCCTGATTCCTTCACCAAAGGTCTTATATTTCAGTTGTGAAGCTTTCTATAAGTTTTCACTTCAATCCATGCCCAAATGCAAACTTTCCTAAAATAGCAGGTAAAATTTCCAAAATAGGCAGGTTGTAATTTTTAGCAGTTTGGAAAAACTAAAAGTCCTACATCATTATTCAAGATATTATGGAACCAAAAACACTAATTATGGAATGAAATAAAAACAACTGAAATGATTCTAAATCAACTTCTTTTTGGGTGATGTAAGATTTCCCTTACACCACTGGATGCTCCTGCATCATTTGTCTAAGCACCTCCACTGCCAAGATCTCTACAGACAAACATGAAAACCTGAACAATATGAATGCAAACTACCTCTTAATACAAGATCTCTGCAACACTATGGAAACCTTAATGAGACTATAACATGACACAACATAACATCTCAAAGTGTGAGCTCGAAATGAATTAGTATCAAGATAATCCCATGATCCACTAATGTTCCAATCATTAAGAACACGGACCTCCACTGTATATACCAAACAAGAAACCACTCATAGACTACAACATAATCATAGGTAAACACAAATTATATCAACCATGAATGGTGAGCATTATGTCATGAACCATTATCCTTTTTTGAGTAATCATCTTGTGAAGACCTAAAACAAAATTTGCTTATGAAGATATATCATGAGCAACATCATACATGAGAAATGAATCTTATCAACCATCATGGCATCAAACCTCATGAACCACACCAATCATGAATGCAAGACATGAAACATGACCAGCTAAAATACAACTCCTTTGTCATCTACAACTCCTAATGATCATTATGAAACAAACTATGAACATCAAGCATACTCAGTCATTTCTACCAATATGAAGCAACTCATGATCCTTGTGTGAAGGAATGATAAAAAAGACAAGAAGTTGATACATCTTGATTTCTTGAGACATGAAAACAAGAACCTGAGAGATCAACCATGCCTTGTGACCATATCATTTTGACATTAATGGAAAGACAACAATTATGACTCATGTCAAACTTAATAAACTTCCCCTTTGACTTTGGCATTTATGTCAAAACACTAGCATTGAAAACCATCAACAAGAAAAACTATTTTCAATTTATCTCCCACTTTTTGGCAATCAATGGCAAAGACTATCCATAAGTACAGTCATAAATTGAGAGTAACAAACATAGAAAGAGTGACAAAACATTTTCTCACCTATGTCTGTTGATAGTATACCTCTATCTTCTCACTACCTGATTACAGTCTCTGCCTGATTACTACCTATTCATTAAGAAATGTTATTAATACTACCTAATTATTAGTAATGCTCACTATTAGATAAAATGAAATTGAATACTACCACTCAGACATTACAGTCCTCAACTAAAACATAGTCCTCACATTCCTATCTCTACATGCAGTCTATGTATACCTCACTGATCATACCATCTTTCAAGGCCCTTGGCATGAAGATCTTTACTGTCAAAGCATGAAAAAAGACTTGAAAAACACATTCCAAACTATGCCCAATTTATAACTGCCCTGCAACTTATAAAAATTACCCTACTCTTATCAAAACTATCCTGCTCTTATCAAAACTGCCCCGCTCTTATCAAAATTGCCTTACAACCTACACTATACTAAATTTTCTCACCATTGTATGTACAAAAACAAAACAGAATTAATTGGACTTTAGGACTACAGAAAGAAATATACAATTACTCCCCCTAAATCAAACATCTTGATGAACTCATTGAAGAGAGGAAAATGATAAAACCCCAAGCCTCTATCTCAGGGACTCAAGCACTTGTCATAAGGACTATCATTGAATGATTGTCATTAAAACCAAAACAATTCTGCCTCTAGAAGTAACTCCCCCTATCAAGAGCAATGATCAAAACACCCACAAGTGTACATGAAATAATCATGCTAAAGCACAAAGCAACCTCCTTATTTTGAGGATCTTGTTTGCTAAATAGACAAAGGAGAATGACATATTGATATTCCATACACTATCCAATAGAGAAGTGATGATGATACCTTTGATTCCTCATTAATAGCATCTTGAATGTAAAAATTGCGTTGTATTTGCACATTATAAATACATCAGTGAATCATGTTGCATCTAAACCAAAATCTCAAAGCATGAAATCATGTCATGGGAACAAGACATGATAGCATATGCATGATAAATAGGATCTTGAAACATATAGTTTGAGGGCTTAAAACACAAGAAACATGAGGTGAAAAACTCTGAGAGACTTCATAATCAATGAATGTTGTCACATTTAAGATATTTGTAGTGTGATCTTTTTAAACTGTAATGAATTGCATACCATGTCCACTAAATATGAAGTTCAAAAACTATATTATGTCTTCAAACATGGATTTTTGATTGTAATATCATGATCAAATATCTCTATAAGATCATCAACTGAGAAAAGCATTAATTAATCAAAGAAAGAAAAAATGAAAACTGATCATATCAAAAAGATCACTGTACATTAGTAAAAAACACCCGCAACAAACATCAAAGGTCACTGTGCAACAAAAGGCATCACTATATATCAAGAATCAAACTATAACTGTATAACATCCTATAACAATTCAATCATTGTATACCATCAAAAAGCACTTTATAATCTTGTGAATCACTGTATACCAACAAACAACATGTAACAACATCAAGGAACGCCAAAGATCACTATAACAAGGCATCAAGGATCACTGTACTAGAACAACAACAAAGTCACTTTATCCTCCAAATGAAGATGACTGTCACACTTATATCTCTGCTAAGATCTAGATGCTGGCTAGTCTCAAAAGCTTATGAAATGTATACCTTATTGTTGTGTACCTTGACATGGATAGTTGTGATAACAAAACATGACAAACATGAATATGTCTGATATACTATCTGATAAAACAAACTATCCCCTTGTATATAGCCAAGAGAGCAAAAGAAACTATCATGAGGATCAATAGACCCTATCACTGTCTTGATGAAGATAATCACTGCAACAAGAGAGTCCTGACATGACACATGTTCTACAATTTGATTCAACTCTAACATCAACTAACCAATATTGAGACCATCCTCATGATTCAACCAACTAGTCATCCAACATAAGAACAAGGCATTTCTTGCACTGTATCATCAAGTATCTTTGCAATGAAGTAATGAATATGTTCATAGGCTTTATTAATCCTTTACCATGTCTTTGAGGTGACATATGCCTTAACAGTCAAATTTATTAGGACACTTGAAACATTAAACAACTACCATTTGACTTCTATCTATGATGTCCAATCAAGCATTATTTAGGGGCTACATACAATACTAGCGGCTTTGAAGCATGATGAAACACAAGAACATGAATCACAAAGGCATGCACTTAAGCTACTATCACTAGTATATAGACATCAATAAGAAGACTTCCTACAACATCATACCTCTTGAAAACTTCTTGGAGCAAGAGAGAAAATTAGACAACTTCCCCTCACTCTAAGCTATGTCTCAAGTAGTTTGTAATGGATCTTATGCAGCATGTACAAGATTTTTACTTCCTTCTTGACTTCATTTTCTTCTCCAAACTAGTATAGGATCTTTGTTTTCCTTGTCTAAAAAATTCTCTTGCTTTCTTCTCTGTACCTGAATAGATTTTTTCTTTTGCTTGAACTTTGCATTAACTCTTATGTTCTCAGAGGATTTGTTCAACTTGCTGCTATAGTGCTTTATTTTATGTCCCAACTTATGATAGTTAAAGAAAATGCTTTTGTTCCTTCTATTCATCCATTCAAAGGAGTTCTTATTATATCCCATTTTTATTGCATGCATCCAACAATTCCTTTCTATGTGACTAGCTTTATTGTAGTTATAACAAGCATTATTGTAGTCCTGATTGACCAACTATAAAAACTTTTCTCTTTATTCCGTCCAAAATCATTTCTTTTACAATCTCTAGCCCTATGACCATAAACATGACATGCATAGCAATGACCACAAAATTGAGAGTAATTGTACCTCATTGTTTGCTTGGTGGGTAGAAATCTTATGGACCTAAATGTCCTTCTACCTTCTCCTTTAGAAGTAGCATGATCACTCAAATCTATCTTCTTCCTAGGTGTCTTACCTACCTTAGAAGACTACCTTGTTCATATCCCAATCTTGTGGCATCCTTATAGAATTTTTGTTTTCCCAACATTTCATTAACTTGCTTGTGCTCTCTTCAAATTTTAGATTCTTTTCAAACTGCTTCTTAATATCCTCAAGATCTTTCCTTAAAGGGACTATTTCTTCTTCAAGCTTTTGACATTCAACTATTTTAGCTTCCAAATTAGACTTTGTTACATCAGCTATCCTCTTAGCTTCCTCAACCTCTATCTTTAGACTGATAATCAATTTGTCTAATTCATCAACTTGTGTCCCTAAATTTGTAATCTATTTTCTTGCCTCTTCAAGGTCTGAAACAAATTTGTCTTTAGAGTCCTTTTCATGTTGAAGCTTTAAGTCTAATCTATGGTTCTCCTTTTTGAACTTCTTGATCTCACCTAAAGCACACATGAGTTGTCCTTCAACATCAACCTCAAAATCTTGTTCATCATTACTAATAATCTAATCTTCTTCTTCTGAATCATATTGAATCTTATCTTCTTCATGTGAATGTTTCTTTTCATTATCAGTTTCCTCAGACATCAAGTTGTCCTCTCCTTCAAGTGCATCACCTTGATAGAATCTAATTAACTCCTTCCACACATCCTAAGCTAATTCACAATGCATATCTTTATAAGCAACTTCATTAGATGATCCTGACAAAATATCTTTCTTTGTTGTATGGTTACATTCATAAACCTCTTTGTTACTTGAAGTACTAGGAGATTGAGAAGAAATAAAACACCCATTCTCAACTAATATCCACACACTATACCCTAAATAGGATAGATAGACTTGCATTCTATTATACCAAATACAAAAGTTTGAACCATCAAACTAAGGAACTCTAGAAAATTCTTCCTCTAATTTAATAAATGACTCAACTTGTGAGGCATTGTTATCAACTGATTGTAGATCACCATTTGAATTTGGTATAGAATGTACCTTTTGATCAGTATGTGGCTTAACACTTTTCTTTTCTCTATTTCTTTTGCACTTTCCCATGATACTCAACTATCAGGACCTACCCAAGCTGGTTATACTTCTATACGGAACCTATGCTCTGATACCACTTGTTAGAGTATAGACAACACTGAGAGGGGGGGTGAATCAATGTTGTAGAAAAAAACAAATTCTTCTTCTTATAAAAATTCAAAAGAAAAAAGTAATTATGCTAACAATATGCTTTATCAAAGAAAGGGATCAAATACTGAACAACAAATAGGACTGGATAATCAAGCATGAAATACAAAAGAATCACTCAATAGATGAGGCACACAATAGATTTCACAAGTGGAAAACCCTCATAGGGATGAAAAATGACTGAAAATTGCCTCACTGGCTTAATCATGAATATCACCAATTACCTAGCCTCACTAGCTTTTAAGTCTCACTGACTTGTATCACTACCTCACTAGCACAAAGAAGCCTCACCGGTTGATACAAAGCCTCACTGGCATACACTTCCATAGCCTCACTAGCATACACTTCCACAGCCTCACTGGCATTACTCATCAACTATGAAAGAAGAAATACATCTTAAGGGGGTTACCCTATTACAATAAGCACCATCACACAAAAATCTAGGTCTCAAAACTACCATTCCTCTTATCTGATATGTCATTGGTTTCTGCAATCAATGTGACACTCTAATTCTACAACACCATGTTATCATCTCACTCTGTCGCCATTCTACAAAATACAACTCTGCGTGGAGTTACTCTACTAACATGGTGAAACTCTAAACACTCTACTTTACACCTTATTAATCAGACTCTGTGCAACTAATGTCTACAATCTTTGTTATGCCTCTACAATCAATAATTCTATGTCCTGCTATCATTTCTGCCCTAGTAATCATTATATGCTTCTTTCAGTGATAATTGTGATATCAAAGCTTTAACATGAAATCCTTCTAATGTTTTGACATCAATCAAACATGGTAAAGTTACAAACTTCAATGACATAAATCCATACTGTCATTTAGATGTGTATATCAACAACCACTCAAGAACATACCATACAACACACATCTTGAACAACATAATCTTGTGCACTCATTCCTATAAATTTGATGATCACATAAACTAAAACATATTGTAATGAAAAACCTTATACCTCTTTATGAGTATTAAAACTATTCTACAGATTCAACCCCTTCAAACATCTATGTTTTTCCACATTCTCTCACAAATTTTATATCATTATGTAGGTAAGTCTCTATTAAGTATCACTCACCAACCCTCAACATTAAAAACCTCTCATAGTTCTTTAAATGAATTTATTTGGCCTGTTGCACACACAATAGAGAGATAAAAATATGTTTTTATGCCTTTTATAGAACATGGCCTGTCAAATTTAGAATGACAAAGTTTCCATTGGGCTTCCAAAAAGCTTTAAAAGACAACTGTTCGATGAACTTCTCACGTCAGTTTGCCTTTTATTTTGGACCGCTTGATATACTTTTGGTGCTCATAAACTTTTTTAACCCTTTGTCTTTGGTGCCCCTAGGAGGTCAGGACCAATCACCTGATGTTCAATCGACCCTTAGTCATCACTTAAGTTATGATGCAACCTGCTGAGTCGGTCAACTTGAAATTAGAAATAAAGTGAGTGATGGGGAACATAGGGTTACAAAGAATGTATTAGGGATTTAGGTTTAGTATTTTATTTGAAAGGTATTATAGGGTTCTAGAATTTATTAGGATCTTGGATACAAATATAAAACCCTAAATACAAATATGCTTCTTTAATGAAAGCTTATAAACCCTAATAGGGACACAAGACTAGATCTATATAAAGGAGTTTGTTAGGATTTTAGGGTTAAGACAAATAGGATGTTTGATTAAGGTTTAAGATCCTAAACACCAACATAATGTAAGCTTTTATCTAATCACCTACACTACCAAGATCTCTGTAGACAAACATGAAAACCTTAACAATATGAATGCAAACCACCTCTTGATATAAGATCTCTACAACACTAAGGAAACCTTAATGAGACTGTAACATGATACAACATAACATCTCAAAGTGTGAGCTATAAATGAAGTAATATAAAGATAACCCCATGATCCATTAATGTTCCAATCATTAAGAATATGAACCTCCATTGTATATACCAAACAAGAAATCACTCATAGGCTGCAACATAATCATAGGTAAACACAAACTCTATCAACAATGAATGGTGAGAATTAAGTCATGAACCATTATCCTTATTTGAGTAAGTATCTTGTGAAGATCCAAAATAAAATTTTCTTATGAAGATATATTCTGAGCAATTCCATACCTAAGAAATGAATCTTATCAACCATCATGGCATCAAACCTCATGAACCACACCAATCATGAATGCAAGACATGAAACATGACCAACTAAAAATACAACTCCTTTGTCATATGGAACTCCTCATGATCATGATGAAACAAACTATGAACATCAAGCACACTTAGTCATTTCTGCCAATATGAAGCAACTCCTAATCCTTGTGTGAAGGAATGATAAAAAAGATATGAAGCTGATACATCATGATTTCTTGAGACATGAAAACAAGAACCTAAGAGATCAACCATGCCTTGTGACCATATCATTTTGACATCAATGGTAAGACAACCATTATGAATCATTCCAAACTTAACATATTGTTGCATTATTGCACTAATAATGAGCTTATTATTCTCTACCCCTCATCAATTTCCTTACAACACCTCTTCATTTAGTCATTCGCATTGAAAAAAGGTGAAAGAAAGAAAACATTTTAGGTGCATAAACAAGTATAATTTGTGTTGTTTCATTGCATTCAATTTAAATACATGAAATCATCAATTGGACACTGTTGTATTGTACTCTTTTCCTCCTATCCATTGTGTTTGTTGTGAACTTGGTGTGTCATCTTAGCCCTTTCCCTAAAACAAGTGTTTAGGAGTGAAATAGTCACACATCTAGGGTACCTTAATCATCATAAAACTTTGCATGTATTGTCTTATTAGATCTTATTAGACCTCGATATTACAAGACATTTCATCATGGCATATTCATCTCATTGCTCTTTGGTATCTTTACATGCATATGTCAAAAACATCGAGAATTTCTACAAACTTCTTAATATGAATCCTCATGTTCTCACTGATATACAAGCTATGTATCACAAGGATATATTTAAATGATCTTCATTTGAAATCCTTGACTATGTATCTGATTATGACAACTTCATATCTCTCATGAATACATACCCTTTGGTAGTAGAAGATTTAACAAAACAAATTGAGAATAATGAGCTTGAAACTCCTCTTAATGCTTTGGAATTAATGGCTAAAACATATGGTGATGATGATGATGATGATTCCATAAGTTATCCTACTTCTCCTAGTTGAATGTCAAAGAACCTTAGATGAGAAGACTATGGATATCTCTATTTATGTTACAACACCTAACCTTCCTAACAACATTGTACCTTCCTCTCATTCCAATGCTCTCCTTAGCCAAGATGTAGTATTAGTGGATGAGAAAAGGTCTCTCATATTAAATCCTTTAGGGATATATGTTGGGTACAATTGAGAGGGAAACAATGTTAATTCAATCTTCACTAATAGACTCTTTAGCAATATTCCTAAGATGATTGTGTGAGTGGAACCTAGTGCACCCACTTGCTTAAAACTAGTGATCACAGTTCAAGGAGATCAAAAACCACCTAGACCCCCCAATTACATCTTAAACTATGCAGGACAAATAACTCAAAGAAATTAGGGTGTTCAAAATGTGATTGATCACACATACAACACCTTTAATAACAAGCAACATAAGCAAGCACCTCATTTTCCCATCTCTCTTCCATGTTCTCAACCTATACTTCTTCGACCACCTCATCTTACTCCTAAAAGAGGTTAAGAATATGATCTTATTGAGCAGCTCCATGCCACTCTGGCTAAGATCTCTCTTTGGGATTTAGTACAAACATCACCTACATACCATGGAATTCTCAAGAAGCTTTAAAAAAGGTTATTGTACCACCTTCTATTAAGCCAAATGATGCAGCAACCCTATTGGATAGTATGCAACTAATAAAAATAGATATTATCTTTCAACATGAATTACCGTAAATTGAAGTTCAAAACCAATATGATCCACTAATAATATTTGTCATGATAGATACAAAGTTGGTAAAGTGAGTTATGATAGATAATGGACTGGCTCTCAATGTCTATGGCATGGACTTACTACACAAAATAAAGGTCAAGACATAAAAAATCAAACCAGATATACTTAGCATTTGTGGCTTTGATAATCATAGTAGACAATCCATAGGTACTATAAATTTACTTGTAAAGGTGGGTCATGTGACTTTGCCTACCCTTTTTCATGTCATACCTGGTTTGCTTACATATAATATGATTCTCGATAGATCATGGATTCATGCCATGGGGGAAGTTCCGTCTACCCTTCATAGATCAATAAAGTTTACTTATCAAGACAAGCTCCACACCATACACGTTGATCCTGAACTAGATAATTGTTTACATATTGAAATGTAAAAACAAGTTTATAATCATATGAGCTTAAACTTTTTATGAGCTTATTTATCAATGCCTCTTGCAATGAATAATATGGTGCAAGACTTTGCCCCATCAAATGAACATTTTGGTGATGATTGGGATTCATTAGATTTTAATCCTTGCAGTATAGGGGAATATAAACTTAATAACCCTAACATCAAAAGTCACATCGATCTCATCTAAGCAATATTTTGAAACACCTAAGAGATCTAAGCCTCCATGGTAGAAAAAAAATATAATACACTTAATTATACTACAAATTATGAGACCTATGAGGCTTCACCATCTTCTAAAGAAATGACATCCTTCTATGGTTGAGGATTTAAATTCTTTATAACAACTGTGAATATGTAGGTAATGGATGTGGGGTAAATCAACAAGGGATTTGAGTACCTATAGATTCCACTTCAAGACATTACTCAAGAAGCAATGGATATAATCATTTTAAAGAAAAGAAAGCCTCTTGTCATCCTAAACTCAATGTTAACACAATATCAACAAGACTAAAACAACATGCAAATATTTCTCCATCTTTAAGCCACACTCGTTGTAACAAATATTATAATTGCTCTCAAGGGTGGCCTCTTCATATATATGTATGTTCTTAACATTGGGATAAATCAAGTAATTATTTCTAACCCTGTACCTCCATGTTGTGTTTCCCCCATGCTGTGTTATGTGTTGTTTAGGCCTCCTAGGATGACCCTTGATATTCTTGTAAGGTCAAGGATACCGGGAGACTACCTCTGTTGTGACCCTTCTTCTATTTGTATCATCATTCTTCTATATATTTCTTCTCCTCTATTTTCATTGTTGTGTGTTGTGTCTTATGGACATAGAATTATGATTGGTGACTTGGGGGTACACTCCTACGTGACTGTCCCTAAGGTACTTGTTTCTCCTCTCTTGATTTATTGTTTACAATCCTCAAATGCTTCTATCTAGTTGGTGGATGATGAGAAACATATAATACTGATACAAAACTAGCGTCCCTTTAGCAAGAAATAAAAAAATGGACCTAGTCCATACATGAAAATGGGGTTGATATTTATTGTAGACACCTAAAATTGACCTAGTTATCATTATTAAAATATTATATTATTCATCATCTGCATTTGTCTAACACATTATCTATTTTTCTTCTATTTTTCTCTATCTATAATTAAATAATCTTTAATTATTTAATTATTTTTCTATCTTTTTTAAATTAAAAATAAATTTACATATTTATTTAATAAAGTTCTTCTTTAAATAAATAAAATCTATATTTTATTTATTTATTTTCTCATCATGAGCATAAATTAAATAAATTTATTTATTTAATTTATGACTTTTCCTCTTATCTTCTAAAAATAACATTTTTCTCTATCATCATTTTATCATTTCACTTTATTCTATGTGTACAAGATAGGTTCTATCTTAAATCAAATACAAAAAATGATTTAATTGGTTCTAAAATCAATCATCTACATCATCCAATCTTTAAAATAGAAAAACATTCTATTTTAAGAAAATCAATCTTAGTACTACCAACAAACCAACAACAATCATTTAATAAATGTAAGCTTCAAGGACACTTGTCTTGTACACATTCACCTATGATCATGAATCTATCTCAACCATTCAAACTATCTTTTCTTCTCCACCGTTGATCAACTTTTATTGATTGTTATATATACACCCACTCATTCTCATTATCATCAGCTCACCGTATAGCGTCCAAAGTATCATCTCAAGCATAATATCTCCATTAGCATCCATTGAGCATTTTGAGCATTCCATCTATTATCATGGTAGCTTTCATATTTATGATTGTTCACACTTGAGAAGCAATCCACAAATCCAACCAAGGAATCAATAATATAGGTGATTTGCTTTCATTTGTTTGCATTCTTGTGTCATTTAGATGGATTCTTTGAAGGTGGTAGGATTGGGTCTGATTTGTATTGTTTGATCATCCTAACTAGATTTTTCCTACTCACACATTTTGGCACACCCAGTGGGACCCATGTCCTTGATTTAAAATCTTTTTTGTATAGTTGTTTTAGTGAAGTTGGATGTCACAGGGTTTCGAGCGCAATTGTTCTGCAAAAATTTGCAATCGCACCACAGATTGTCACAATTGGCTAGAAATAGAGTGCAATCGATCTTCATAATTTGGCATTTGGTCGTATTTCAAGCACAATTGCACAGAAGAGTGTCACATCTAGTTTTTATGGCTGCACTTGGTTAGCTAGGGTTTTTTCTTTGCAGGTCGTGCACAACTATTCAAATTTGACCGCAATTGAATAGCAGAGCATCACATTTGGTCTAAATCCATACACAATTGGTCGGTAAATTTTTGTATTTAGTTTTATTTCATGCACAATGGCAACCTAGATCATCACAGTTAGTTTTTCTGATACACATTTAGCTTAATCTTATTTCTACATGATTTCTTCAGCATCTAATCATCCTCTTGTGCAACATCTTATCTATTTTTCAAAGAAAGAGGCTTTAAAACTACTAATCCATTTGTTACAACATCGATTGGTCCAAGACATATTTTTATCACTAATCTAGGAACATTTATATTTGGTGCTTAAAAGGAACCATTGTTTTCTCTGTGTTTGTTTCATCTTGTTTGATTGCATGTTGTGTATGTGTGTACCCCAAATTTATTGGCAAAAGTATCCTCTCCCCTTGCCTATCAAATGGATCTTGGATGCATGAGAACTTGTTATTATCTTTAGAGGGCTTGCCTACATGGTGTGAGAAAGGGATGACCCAAGTGGTAACAAGCTAAAGCCAATCTCTTCCAAATTGCTATACAAAAAACATGTTTGTGGTGAAAATAATAAGTGACGGGTGTATTTTTGTTACACCGACAAATATTTTCCCCAAAACCCCATAGAGCATAACCTATTCAAGCTAGGATGTTAATTTTTAGATTAGATATGATGTTATGTAATTGTTTCTTCCTTCATCCCTTTGGATGGTGAATCTACTGCCATATATATCCAATTGGTTTTAAGAGAATGACTATTTCAATCGATATCACTTTTTAGAAACTTTAATCATGTTTGTTAATTTGTTTACCACTCTATAATTTATTCTTTGTGATTTGGCCAAACCAACAAATTCTATTTATAATTGATTCTTCTTGGCTGACTTGACGTTAGGCTTACCTCCTAAAGCTACGAAAACATCAACACTCCATCTTAGCTAGCGAGGTATAACAAAGTCTTCCTTGAGTCCTACTCAAGGGTATCATGTCTAGTCATGGAATCTCTCAACATGATGTCTACAATGGCTACATGCAATTGTGGGAAGCACAAATTAGTCTCAGAGATGTGTCATATTTCTCTGTCTTAGAGAAATATACATTACAAGGGCTTTCACCTCATATTTCTTTGTCTCAGAGAAATATACGTTACAAAGGCTTTCACCTCATATTTCTCTGTCTCAGAGAAATATACGTTACAAGGGCTTTCACCTCATATTTCTCCATCTCAAATAAATATAAGTTACAAGGGATTTCACCTCATATTTCTCCATCTCAGAGAAATATACCTTACAAGGGCTTTCACCTCATATTTCTCCATCTCAGAAAAATATACATTACAAGGGCTTTCACCTCATATTTCTCCATCTTAGAGAAATATACATTACAAGGGAATACTCTCTCTAGTCTCTTTTTAGTGTCACAACTTCTTCTCATTGAGCCACTCCAATTCCTCGTGTCATATGAATCTATGGGATCTCTTGTGCCCATTCATATCAAAGACACTTCCACCGTGAGTACAACTCAACCTACACCTGCTGATCCACTTACTTTGTTTCGTGTATTCCTAGATACTTGGCCTCTTCATTCCCATCTCCAAGATGGTTCTACTACAAACTTGCCTGAGTCTGCCTTGGTACCTTCCAAAGGCACCCCTTTCTGTATTACTTCACCCACACTGAGTAGCCCCAAGCTCTAATGAATTTCTTCTACATGCCCATTATACTGCTTCTTGGCATGTCTTGCACCCAAGTCTACCTATAACATTGCACTAGAATCTCCATCCAACATCCTTGTACTTACTCCTCCTAGATGAAACCTTTGCAAATACCCTGGTCGATACCTTATGGCATCAAATTGACTCTGGCAAAAATCCTAGTTCAGCATTGTCCCCATAGACTTTCCATTCAACCTGATCTTGTCTAATCTAGGATTGTTTTTTCCTTGTGACTCGGCCTCCATTTGGTCTCTCCCACCTCAGGGCCTATCTGCCACTTGGATCTATCTTGACAACATCCTTCTCCATGAACTTAGTGATTAGTTCAAGTCCCCAATATCCAATGAGAACTTCTGTTCTAAACATATATTGTGGTTCTTAAAGCTTCTACCCATAGGAAATTTTGCAAACTCTGATCATGGATCATAGCCTTTGGTGCCTCTACTATAGACCTATTCCTTCTTTCAGTAACTCCATTTTTCTAAGGGTTGTAAGGAACACAGGACTCCCTCTTGATCCCTTTCCACATGGGTGTGTGTTGATTACAAAGGCCGATAGATTCCAATGCTTTATTATCCCATGTTATCACTAGTTGTCTACAATTCTACATAAAGTTCCAGAATAAACATTAGATAAAAGAGTGGACATCAATGTTGATGGTAGCAAGAGCATAATATAAGGCTTGATATGACAATTAACATTGTCAACTTGAAGTGCAATAGTCATGATGCTTATACAGGTCTGATAATGAATATAATTACTGATAATCCTGAACATTCATAGCACCATCAACATCATATGCCAAGATACTTCAACAACACCATTACCTATTGCAAGAGCTTTGTAAACAAAACAACTATAGATTTGTTATGCACATCAAGCACTTTCTCTCAGTGAGACTTCAAATTTCATATCAAGCATCAAATTTGCACACAAACTAGTACTGCAATCTTAGTGAGGGAAAGTTGTCTCTACACCAAATTTGAAATCCCACATGTCCCAATATTGCATTGTTCAGCATTTTCTGTCAAGTCACACTAAAATAAATATCTACTAAATTCTACCAAATGTTAGGTTTCCCATTAATAATAACTAGTAGCATTCACTTCTACAGTCAAGGTCTCTTTCACTATTTAATCTAAAGTGGTGTAGCTTATGTCCCTTTCTTAGACATCCACACCCCACTCATTAGATTTGCTATTGTGAAAAATACTAAATAAAGAAAACTTGCTTCTATCTCATGTAAATATAAGCACTATATGGGAAATTCACATGGCCAACAACAATTATAATCTGGTGCTTTGGAAAACAGAAACATGTGGGTCAATGATTATATCCTCACAGATTAAATGCCTTTATTCCTGCACATTTCTTGAATCTTTGGATAGAAATGAGCATCATACTTTCTTCCCTTATGAAGTCTTCACATAACTAATTTTCAAGAATGTCTCTCCTCATGCCCTATGATTCATAATATCATTCAACCAATTTGACATTTAAATCTGCACAACTGAGATGTTCTAATTAGCGTCCTTGCATAATATCTCACATAGCTTCCATGAATTTATTGCATATGATACTATTGAGATTTGCATCTTCATGCATGGGGTACTCTAGATATTTTGCCATCCTCAAAGCTGGGAGTTCAGTAGTAATGCATAGAAACAAGAGGCTAAAAGAAAATCTATATTAGTATTTTATGTCTTATTTTAACTTCCATCCCAAGGCCAACAATCAAGTCTGATTTTGTATTATGTGAACCATGAGACTAACAAGAGAAAATTGTCTTCAGAATGAGTGTGTGGTATCTCCTTGTGATATGAATATCAATCCAACACCAAACTTGTGCCTCCTAATAGATATCGACCTGCTGAAGAATCACTCGCTCTGAAATAGTGCTGATCTATAGAAGACCTTTGTGCTCTGCTCTTAAGTGGTGATCAATCGTCACGTGGCATGTCTTTGATGATATTTCCTTCTATAAGCCTAAACCTAGCTCTGATACCATGTTAATTTTTAGATCAGATATATTGTTATGTAATTGTTTCTTCCTTCATCCCTTTGGATGGTGAATATACTGCCATATATACACGATTGGTTTTAAGAGTCATGACTATTTCAATCGATACCACTCTTGACAAACTTTAATCATGTTTGTTAATTTGTTTGTCACTCTATGATTTATGCTTTGTGATTTGGCCAACCCAACAAATTCTATTTATAATTGATTCTTCTTGGCTGACTTGACTTTAGGCTTACGTCCCGAAGCTACCAAAACATCAACACTCCCTCTTAGCTAGGGACGTATAACAGAGCCTTCCATAAGTCCTACTCAAGGGTATCATGTCTAGTCATGGACTCTCTCAACATGACATCCACAATGGCTACACCCAATTGTGGCAAGCACAACTCAGTCTCATAGATGTGTCATATTTCTCCATCTTAGAGAAATATACATTATAAGGGCTTTCACCTCATATTTCTCTATCTCAGAGAAATATATGTTACAAGGACTTTCACCTCATATTTCTCTATCTCGGAGAAATATATGTTACAAGGGCTTTCATCTCATATTTCTCCATCTCAGAGAAATATACGTTACAAGGGCTTTCACCTCATATTTCTCTGTCTGAAAGAAATATACGTTACAAGCGCTTTCACCTCATATTTCTCTATCTCAGAGAAATATACCTTACAATGGCTTTCACCTCATATTTCTTTGTCTCAAAGAAATATACATTACAAGGGCATACTTTCTCTAGTCTCTTTTTAGTGTCACAACTTCTTCTCATCAAGCCACTCCAATTCCTTGTGTGATAGGACTCCATGGGATCTCCTATGCCCATTCATATCCAAGACACTTCCACCATGAGTACGACTCAACCTACACATGTTGATCCACTTACTTTATTTCATTTATCCCTAGATACTTGGCCTCTTCATTCCCACCTCCAAGATGGTTCTACTACAAGATTTCCTGAGTCCGCCTTGGTACCTTCCAAAGGCACCCCTTTCTACATTACTTCACCCACACTAAGTAGCCCCAAGCTCTGTTGCGCTTGTTTTGCATGCCCATTATACTTCCTCTTAGCATGTCTTAAACCCAAGTTTGCCTATAAAATTGCA
Source organism: Cunninghamia lanceolata (assembly GCA_027924645.1). Classification (NCBI taxonomy): domain Eukaryota; kingdom Viridiplantae; phylum Streptophyta; class Pinopsida; order Cupressales; family Cupressaceae; genus Cunninghamia; species Cunninghamia lanceolata. The sequence continues at coordinate 7,753,765 of BSBN01001107.1, read as the reverse complement.
CCAGAAGCTCCACGCAACATCCTTGTGCTCACTCCTCCTAGATGAAACCTTTGCAAATACCCTGGTCAATACCTTATGGCATCAACTTGACTCTAGGAAAAATCCTAGTTCAACATTGTCCCCACAGACTTTCCATTCAGCCTGATCTTGTCCAATCTAGGATTTTTCTTTTTCCTTGTGACTCGGCATCCTCTTGGTCTCTCCCACCTCAGGGCCTATCCGCCACTCAAATCTGTCCTGACACCATCCTTCTCCCTAAACTTAGTGATTAATTCAAGTCCTCAACATTTGATGAGAACTTCTGTTCTCAACATATATTGTGGTTCTGGATGCTTCTACCCATAGGAAATTTTGTAAACTCTAATCATGGATCATATCTTTCATTGCCTCTACTATAGACCCATTCTTTCTTTTAGCAACTCCATTTTACTGAGGGTTGTCAGGAACACAAGACTCCCTCTTGATCCCTTTCCACGTGGGTGTGTGTTGATTACAAAGGCTGATAGATTCCAATGCTTTATTATCTCATGCTATCACTAGTTTTCTGTAATTCTACCTGAAGTTCTAGAATTCAAATTGGATATAAGAATGGTTATTGGACATCAATGTTGATGGTGGCAAGAGCATAATACAGGGCTTGATATGATAACTAGCATTCTCAACTTGAAGTGTAATAGTTGTTACCCTTATACGTGTTTGATAATGAATATAATTACTGATAATCCTGAACATTCATAGCTCCATTAAAATCATACGCCAATATACTTCAACAACACCATTACCTATTGCAAGAGCTTTGTAAACAAAATAAATATAGCTTTGTTATGCACAACAAGTACTTTCTCTTAGTGAGCCTTCAAATTTCATATCAAGCACCAAATTCATACACCAACTAGTACTGCAATCTTAGTGAGGCAAAGTTCTCTTTGCACCAAATTTGAAATCCCACATGTCCCAATACTGCATTCTTTCTCATTTTCTGTTAACTCAAATTAAAAGAAATATCTACTAAATCCTAGGAAACATTAGGTTTCCCATTAATATTAACTATTAGCATTCACTTCTACAATCAAGGTCTTTTTCACTATTTAATCTAAAGTGGCACAACTTCTGTGCCTTGCTTAGACACCCACACCCTGATCATTAGATTTATTGTTGTGAAAATAATAAATAAAGGATGCTTCTATCTCATGTAAATATAAGCACTATATGGGAAACTCACGCAGCCAGCGACAATTATAATCTGGTGCTTGAGAAAATAGAAACATGTGGGTCAATAATTTTATCCTCAAAAATTAAATGCCTTTATTCTTGCACATTTTTTGAATCTTTGGGCAAAAATGAGCATCATACTTTCTTCCCTTATGCAGTCTTCACATAACTAATTTTCAGGAATGTCTCTCCTCGCGCACTATGATTCATAATTTCTTTCAACCAATTTGAGATTTGAATCTACACAACTGAGATGTTCTAATTAGGGGCCTTGCATAACATCTCACATAGCTTCCATGAATTGATGGCATAAAATACTGTTGAGATTTGCACCTTCATGCATGGGGTACTCCAGATATTTTCCCATCCTCAAAGCTGGGAGTTCATTAGTAATGCATAGAAATAAGAGTCTAAAAGAAAATCTATATTAGTATTTTATGTCTTATTTTAACTTCCATCCCAAGGCCAACAATCAAGTTTGATTTTGTATTATGTGAACCACGAGACTGAGAAGAGCTAATTGTCTTTAGAATGAGTGTGTGGTATCTCCTTGTGATGCAAATATCAATCTAACACCAAACTTGTGCCTCCCAATAGATATTGACCTCCTGTAGAATCATTCGCTCTGAAACAACACTGATCTTTAGAAGACCTTTGGGCTCTGCTCTGAAGTAGTGATCCATTGTCATGTGGCATGTCTCTAATGATATTTCATTCTGTAAGCTTAAACCTGGCTCTGATACCATGTTAATTTTGAGATCAGATATGTTGTTATGTAATTGTTTTTCTTTCATCTGTTTGGATGGTGAATCTACTTCCATATATACCTAATTGGTTTTAAGAGTCATGACTATTTCAATCGTGACCACTTTTGACAAACTTTAATCATGTTTGTTAATGTGTTTACCACTCTATAATTTATGCTTTGTGATTTGGCCGACCGAACAAATTCTGTTTATAATTGATTCTTCTTAGCCGACTTGGCTTTAGGCTTACCTCTTGAAGCTACCAAAACATCAACATGGGAAGCCTCCATTAGCAAAGTGAATCGCCACATGTGTAGCCACCTGAATTGATGCCCATACTAGAAACCTTTGTTTAGTAGCCAAAAACCCTCTCTCTGATAGCCATCCCACATTTTCATGGCTTATGATAGAGATAGCAAAGTATCTTAAGATCTGCAGGACTTAAGGACTTGGAACTTGGTGTACCTGAGAAGTGAGTGCACTATAAGGGGGATCCCATGGCCCATGTTCTTGGAGCTATACACCATAAGTAGGCATGGCTGGGTAAAACCAAGTGGGAACTTAATAGATATTGTCCTTACCTAGCCTAGGTTGTACATGTTTGTGACTATTAGAGTGATGGTTTGCTTACAGCCACCATTTTTCTATCAAACACAGTTTGAAACCACAATTGAACAATAGAAACTTGCAATTGAATAGTAGACCCTCGCGTTTGTCAAAAAACCATACACAATTGAACCACAGTCTGTCGTATCTAGTCAAATTTGTATGCAATTGATCTCTATCAAAACTTGCTGCTAAATTCCTTGTCAGACACATTTGAGCAATTTCAACCACAATTGATTCATAATCTATCACATCTGTTAAAATCCTAGTCATAATTGAACTACATTTTGTCGCAATTGGTTTATTCTAGGTTGCAATTGAGCTATCAGTCATCGCAATTGAATTATCTTGCCTCACAATTGGTCATTTACAGATAGTTATCCAAAATCTATGGTAAAATCCTCATTTTCATGCTTGTCTAAGCATCATTTCTAGTCTACAAGCTTCCTTCTGAGCATCCATCATCTAGTTTAGGCAGCAATCATTTCATTGAGCCTAGAACTATCCTCTATTTTGGACTTTTGAACACTCATATCCATTGAGACTCCTAAAAAAACAAACCAAATCAATCATCAAACCAAATAAGTGGCTTCCTGTAGTTGAAACCATCATTGAGGTCTAATTATCTCATGCTTTAGCATCTTATCCAACAACAATATATCCCTTGAGTTCAGAAGTCTATCTCTAGGGATATTCTTTATCCAAAACCAAATCAAATAATTGAGCAATTATCTGATCATCCAAGCATCTAATAAATTAGCAATCTAATCAAACTATCAACCAATCAGACCATATCAAAGTTATCAAAATAGCAACTGATCTGATCAACCAATCAAACAATCCAATCCAAACAATCAATCCTAGTAACCGATCAATCCAAGCAACCTATCGACCAAGCATCAAACAATCAACCATCATCATAATCAATTTTGGAGTCTCAAAATTTGTGAAACAAGTCCACCAATCTAGGCCAACATCATCCAATTCCTTAAACAAGGAAACAATACAAAGAATCTATGGAAAAAAACTTGCAACAATTCCAAAACACTCCTCCTAAGGATGCCTCACAATTTACAACTAGAATGAACTTACAACATTTTTTACCTAAAGGTTACACTTTAGGAGGTTCATCCTCTATTCTAGCACCACAAGAATAAGAAGTTGTCTATGAAGACTCATTAGAATAAGACCAAATGTCCCTCCAAGATCTAAAATCCATGCAACATGCCAATAAGATCATAGAAGCCAATCAACAAAAGATACTTGTGAATTTTCTCAAAGGAGGAACTTTGCTACCAAGTGACTTTGATTTGTCTACTATCCAAAAAGAAGCACCTTCAAATGTCACTCTTGCTACTATCACTACCATGTCAACTAAGCCCACAATCACACCATCTAAGGTTGTGTCACCATCCTTGGCTCAATTTCCTCCATTTCATACTCTTGTCACTGAGCAACCTCTCATACAACCAACCATCATTGCCGAAATGCATGAGTCCATAGTTTCTCAACATACAAATAAAAATGCAACACCAATTTCACAAATGCTTGCAAGTTCTACTCAAAATGTGCCTATTGCTAATACTCCCCAAGCCATGCAAAGCACTACAACCATAGTCCAAACACCTCAAGTGTCCCAAGCATCAATTGCCAATGTGTTGCATGTTGAACCATCCCAACCATCTAATGCATCATCCTCCACAAATACCATAACCATACACCAAACCAATTTGGATACTCTCCTCATTGACCTCAATCCTTCCAACACCAATCCTTCTCCACTTGACCAACTTTTCTTTAGATCACAACCTTCTAATACCAAAACTTCTTATGTCAATCTGCCTGTTGTCTCACAAGCACAATTCCAAGATAATCCATCTTTCATATCTCAACCTCCATTGACAAATGCATTACAAGTTAATCCATCTACTGGTACACATGTAGCATATACCAACCCATCTGCTAATTTCCAACATACGCATACCATAACCCAAGCTCTATACACATCTTATGGTAACCCAAATCCTACGATCTAAAATCCATTGATTGTCTCCCATGCTCCACATTATTTTACTCTGCAAGTAACCTATGTCAATCCATACCATGGTTCACATGCGATAGTTGCATCCAACCTCAATACCATTGCACATTCATTTATTCCTCTACCTAGTAGCCAAGGACATAACACATACATCCAATCCTACAACACCCAACCAAATCCAAATTAGCAATATCATATACCACATCCAACCCATCAAAGTCATATACAACAACGATCACAAATGATTACTCCTAAGGAACTTCAACAATTACGACAAGATATGAATGATATACAATTGGGTCACACCAAGAAAACATTTTCATTTGAGGAAGTATGTCCCTATCCATTTGATAGATCATTGCAAATGACACCTTTTCCTCCACATTTTGAAGTGCCTCAATTCGACAAATACAAAGAGAAAGGAAATCCTCATGACCATCTTAGAGCTTTCTATGTAGCTTGTCTAGACATTGCCTATGATGGCACATATCTCTTGCATCTATTTCCTCATAGTTTAGGGGGACAAGCTATCGAATGGTTTTCTCATCTTCCTCTAGGGATCAAAACTTTTAGCAAATTGGCTGAAAAATTCATGTCACACTTTGCTTTCAACATTGAAAATGAGATCTTAATGAATGACCTTGTCACGAACAAACAATGCAATGGTGAGACATTTACATCCTTTTTACAATGATGGTGCAACATGGCTAGCAAGCTTCCTTGGCAAATTCCTGAAAAACAAGTAGATATCTTTGTACAAAATCTCAATCTAGAACTTTTATTCCAATTAAAATTGCAACGTGCCACTTCATTTGATGAAATCATTGCCACGGGAACAACTATTGAGAAAGCCTTAATTGCCAAAGGTGTAATCAAAATATTCAAAGACAATAAAGACAACCCACAATCTTTAAATGATAAATCTCATTTTTGGAACAAGAACAAAAATGTTGTTAATGAAGGTATTGGAGACGCAAAACATGTCCAAACTCTAAAAGCTCCTTTATTTATTAAAGATGCAAACAAAAACACTGCAAATAGAAACACACCATTCCTCCCACAAGATCAAATGCAAGAAAATCCACCAAGACACCAGTTCACCCCTTTTGGAGAACCTGTTGAGGTTGTTTTGAAGAAACTTGTTCAATCTGGAGCTATTGTTTTACTAGAAGAGAAACCATATGACGAACCTGAATTCAAACCTAATTGGTACAAGGATAATCAATATTGTGAATACCATAGGGTGAAAGGACATAACACTTCTAGATGCATGAAACCAAAACATCTCATTCAAAACGTGATTGATTAAGGTCTAGTTAATTTAGAACAACCTAAGCAAACATCAAACTATGATCTTGACGCTCTCAAAGATCTTCTTCCTTCTCATGATAAAGCAAGTGCCTCCTCTTTGGGGAGAAATGTCCAATACACATCTGAGTCATCTACCATTGGCCACATTGACCATGTTCACATATCTACCATCTCCATAAGAGCGAAAGAACCTATTCGTATCCAAGATGCAAAAGAACCTAATTGTGCAGTTACTACTCATCGTGGTCATGTGACAATCCAAGCCACACCATCCTTTGCAAGACTGACTATGGGATATAATATCCTTGAACACCTAGGTGAAACTCCCTTGTACATAAAGCTATCCTTGACCAAGCATTGCAAGAATCACCACTCCCCAATAACATAGACACTACACAATTTCAAGCCATGGTAGCAAGCATTGCATCCCCATATCACTTAACCTTTTCCAGCAAAGACCTATCACCAATGGGTTCATCCCATAATGAAGCCCTCAACATATAAATCTTCATTAACAAATGCCACATTAAATGAATCTTCATAGATGGTGTAAATGAATCTTCATAGATGGTGGAGTGGGTCTAAACATTTGTTCTTTAAGATTAATAAAATTATTGGGATATTCTGAGGATAAAATTGATACATCAAAGAGAATAATAATCAAAGCATATGATGATGTTGAAAGATAATTAGAAGGGATTATAACTTTGCCTATCACAGTTGGTCTAGTCACTACAGATACTCGTTACCAAGTCCTTAACATTGAATTAAGATATAACATCATCCTTGGTCATCCTTGGATTCATGCCATGAAAGTTGTGCCATCAACTTACCATCAATGCCTCAAATTTCCTCATAATGGAGCCAAGATCACCATTACCATAGATCCCAATCCATTTGAGTTATGTCGAGCATATCCAACTAAGTATCAAACTCCTAATTGTATACCTATCAATATAGAAGCATATCCATCAACTTCCTATGTTGACCCTGTCAATCTCAACCAAGCATCCTCAAGCAAAGCCATCCCTAACATAGAAATCAAGTACAAGGACAAAGGACTTGGTGAGTATAAATTACAAGAATCCTATTGTGTTGGAACATTACCTCTACCCTGAAAGACATTTAGAAAACCATCAGTATCTAATGCATCATCATCTCAAACAATTATCAAATCTCCTCCTTTAATGTTTATAAAATAAGGGCTACTAGATGACCAAGACATTGAAGACATTCATTCATAGATTTTCTATGATGAAAATGATCAAAAAACATTTGAAGTGGAGTGTTACAACAATGGTTTCTGGATCATCAAAAATATGGGATACAAAGGACAAGGTGGTCTAGGACTACATGAGCACAGAACTACAAAACCAATCACTGTGACCAAGAAGTTTAATAGGAAAGGTCTAGGGTATGGATAGGAGGACCCGCCTTCTAAAGACATTGAATGCATTCTCAACACGGTAGCTGAAGCTTTCCCTACAGAAGATACTTCTAATCTAGATACTATCGATGACTCTTCCCTTCACCTCACTAAACTATTTCATGACCTATCCATTTTCATGATCTCATTCACAACCTTCGTTTCCCAAGTCTCATCTGACTTACCTCTTGTATATCCCAACCTCATTAATTGGGACCAATAGGGGGCAACTATATTGGATACATTTCAAAATGATGAAGCTCTAGTAGAATTCTTGGGACTAAGAATAGTTTTGCCACTCAGAGATCATAAGGTGGGCTACAAAATGGATTTACCTCAATTAGCATACTTTAGGGGAAATGTCAAGGCCTCTAGTCACAAAACTGAAATAAACAAAAAAGAAAATAAAAGGTCTCTAGGTGAAAACCGCAAGGTGCCTCTTGACTAAGAAAAAGTAAAAATAAAGGACGTATCCAATAGTGAAAACCTCTCTGAGGCACTTGAGGATGGAGGACTTGACCTACCTTTGAGGGAATATTAGCAACAATAACCTTTGTTAATTGAGAAATCTCAGGAAGTAAATCTTCATACAGAACAAAATCCTAAGATCATACACATAGCTCTGCATCTTTATCAGAGCAAGAAAAAGCACATTTCATGGTATTCTTCATGAAGCACACAATCAATTTTGCATGGACTTATGCAGATATGTTGGGATTGGATCCATCACTTGTGGTACATCACTTAGCAGTATATCCAAACGCTAAGCCAGTGAAGCAGAAACTTTGAAATAAGCATCCTCAAGTAGCTTTGTTAGTCAAGGTGGAAATTTAGAAACTTTTAGATGCCAAATTCATAAGACCCATTGACTATATTGAGTGGGTGTTGAATCTTGTGCCAGTATCAAAACTAGATGGAAGCATCTGTCCTCGTACAGACTTCAGAGATCTAAACAAAGCATGTCCAAAAGATAACTTTCCATTGAAAAACATTGATATCATCGTAGATCTCACAGCTGGGCATGAAATACTATCATTAATGGATGGTTTTTTAGGATACAATCAGATCTTAATTGCTCCTGAAGATCAGGAAAAAACAACTTTCATCTACCCATGGGGTACCTACTGTCAAAGAGTGATAACATTTGGTCTCAAAAATATCGGAGCAACATATCAATGGGCAATGACAGTCATCTTCCATGACCTTTTCCATACATTAATGGAAGACTATGTGGATGATATCCTAGGAAAATCTGAAACTTGAAAAGATCACTTGAAGGTGTTGGAACAAATCTTTGATAGATTAGAAAAATATCGAGTTCAATTAAATCCAAAGAAATGTGTGTTTGGTGTAACATCAGGAAAGCTATTGGGCTATATAGTATCAAGAAGAGGTATCGAGGTAGATCCTAAGAAAGTGGAAGCCATAATGGACATGCCTCTTCCAGCCAATCTAAAACAACTCCGCAGTCTTTAAGGTAAGTTGTAGTCCATCCGCAGATTTATAGCATAGTTAGCAGACAAATGCCATCCTTTTCAACATTTGCTCCATAAAGGAGAATCTTCTAAATGGGATGATAAGTACCAACAATATTTTGATCAAATCGAGAAATACCTATCAGCTCCACCAGTGTTGGTACCTCCTATACTTGATAAACCATTGATACTATACATCTCCACGACAATAATAGCTCTAGGTGCTTTACTAGCTCAACATGATAATCTAGGAAAGGAACACGCCATCTACTACATTAGTAGAACCTTGGTAGGTTATGAGCTCAACTATTCATTAATGGAAAAAGTGTGTTTGGAAGTAGTGTTCTCTTCCCAAAAGTTGCGGCATTATATGTTAAATTAGAGAACTAAGCTCATATCCAACTTTGACCCACTCAAGTATCTATTGTCAAAAGCAATGCTCATAGGAAGACTAGCCAAATCGGTAATGATTCTTAGTGAATTTGTCATAGAGTTTGTTTATCAAAAGGAAATAAAAGGACAAATAATAATTGATCAACTGGAAGAAGTACCCATAGCAGATATTTATCCAATTCGTGTAGAATTCCTTGATAAAGAGTTATTCAGCTTACATCCTTCAACAATTTGGCAACTATATTTTGATGGTTTATTCACATAGCATGAATCTAGAGTAGGCATATTGTTCATCACCCCACAAGGAGATTGTATACCTAAAGCATACATGATAGCTTTTCCTTGTACAAATAACATTGTAGAATATGAAGCATTGATCAAAGGATTGTGCATGGCAGTACAATGGAACATCAAAAAACTACAGTTCTTTGGAGACTCACAGCTCATAATTAAATAGGTCCTGGATGAGTATCAAACAAAGGAAAAAAATCTTCTGTCTTACAAGCTAATGGTCTATGATTTCAAGAAGTACTTTTCCAAGATCACATTTGAACAGATTCCTAGGATCAATAACAAAGCAATAGATGCTATGGCAATGATTGGTTCTCTTCTAGACATGCCTAGCAATGCACACAAATATGAGTTTCTAGTAGAACAACTTTTGATCCTAGCATTTGAAGTACCACAATCCAAGCTTGTATGTGAAGTTGTTATTCCCAATTCGCCTTGGTACAAGGATATACATGAATACCTTTGTAATCAAACCTTCCCTCTCCATTTCTCAAACTCCCAATGCAAAACATTCATATGTTGAGCCTCTCATTACACTATCATTAGAGATACCCTATATCGAAAGAGCCTTGATGGTATCTTACTTAGATGTCTCGACTCGGATGAAGCTAAGACTACCTTACATGAGTTGCATGAAGGTGTCTGTGGGTCGCATTATGCCAGCCCTAATCTTACTAAAAAACTCTTGAGAGCAGGTTACTATTGGCTGACAATGGAGAAAGATGCAAAACAATTTGCCAAGAAATGTCTATAGTGTCAACAACATGGTGATCTTATACATGCTCCAAGACATGAACTACAACCCCTCATAACTCCATGGTCATTCTCGCAATGGGGACTCAACCTCATAGGGAAAATACATCCGTCATCTTCTAATGGTCACAAGTTCATCATTACAGCCACTGAGTATTTCATGAAGTGGGTGGAAGCTATACCCATGACATACATCACTAGTAATTAGATAGCCAAATTTATCCTCCATTATATCATCTGCCGATACGGTGTTCCTCAAGCTATAATCACTAACAATAGATGTCCATTCAAGAACCAAGAAGTCTGTGATCTATGTCATAAGTTCCATATCCAACATAGATTTGCTACACCATACTACCCTTAGAGTAACAGCTAAGTTGAGGCTTCCAAAAAGACTATTATCAAGATCCTTAAGAAAACAGTCAATGAAGCTGGCCATGACTGGCACTTACAACTTAATCCAACATTGTGAGCTTATCGAACTAGTGTCAGAACTCCAACTGGTGCTACACCTTACTCTTTGGTTTATGGAACTAAAGTTCTTCTACCCATTGAGCTCAAGATCCCATCACTGAGAGTTTCCTTGCAACACATTGTGTCTGATGAAGAATACTAAAGATCTAGATTGAGTGACCTTCAATTAGTTAACGAAAGATGTCTAGAAGCCCTAAATCATCTCCAAGTATATTAGAATCATCTTCATCATAGCTATAACAAGAAAATCAGAGAGAAAGTTTTAAGTAGGCAACCTTGTCCTAAAGGAAAATCAAAAGAATCAATAGGATCGTGACAAAAAAGGAAAATTTGAATTGAATTGGCTTGGACCCTTCATCATCATAGTAGTCTACGGATCTAGAGCATGTAAATTATCAACACCAGAAGGCCCTATGGTGAAAACCTGGTAAACAAGTACCCTAGATAAGTACCATAGTGAATACCTAACAAATAGGTGCTATGTGTAGAAGGCTAGCTCCCACCATCTATTTTGTATTCGTTTATCTCCATAATGCATTCCATAATTATCCTATATAATCCACATCATAATCCTTTAGTTCCCTACATAATCCACATCATAATCCATTATCCTTTTCCATAATAACATTGCCTATCCATCTTTACATGCTACCATGGTTAGAAACCGTTGGAGTATATATGTTATTCCACCTTATGCTAAATCATCTAGGTTATCACTTGATCCATGATCACCACTTAATAAGTCCATCCCACACTGGGGGCACTTGCTTACACCTTGTTTCAAATTGGACCTTCAAAGTGTCATTATTAGATATTTTATAAATACACTGTAAATATATTGTAAATACGTTGACACCTTAAAATATTCCAAAAATCCAAAAAAATAAAAATATTCCAAAAATATAAAAAAATCAAATATTCCCTAAAAATGCAAAAAAATCAAATAACCAACAAAAAATCCAAGCAATAAAATCAATCCATCAAATCATTCCTTTCAATTGATCACATCCATTCATAAGTCAATCTAATTACCACTACATCACATCAATACTATTCATCTCTCATCCCCTACCATCACCATCCCATAGAAACAAGAACTATATCACATTTCTATCATTTAATGCCTTGATCATGTGGATACAGGGTATCTAGGCAGTTTGGTGTATGAAGGAAATACCCAGATTTAGGCATAAGGTGATAGACCTTTTCCATCTTTCATCCTTCTAATCTTCGCCAATCTTCATCATCCATCTCTCATTTCTTCTATCATCTATCTTTCACATCATCAATAAAACCAAGAACTACATATTCATCATGTCTCATCATCATTGTGTGGTGCTTTGATCCCATGGATACAGGGTATGTAGGCAGTCTGGAATATGAAGGAATTAAGGATTGTATTACACTATATACATTGGATACATTACACCCTATTCTTCTATACCTTGGTGCATACTATCTATATGCTATACCAAACATAAGGATTGCAAATCTCATAACTTTATGGCAATCATTAAAGTTGTCTTAATCCATCCATCTATCCTGCAATAACACAATAGCACTCATGAGAATTGATCATTGGTTTTCTTCTTCACCTCATCATCGTCTTCATTCTTCTCATCCTACCAAAACAAATGTGTTAGACACATACCATTTGCATTATCCATTATTATCATATATAATATAGTATCACTTATTATTTCCATCACATTTGCATAACACATATCATGACATATTTCCATTGCACAAGTTAGCATCTATTTACCGTTATATGCATTGACATAAACATCCATCATATGAATTACATAATCATTAAACATGTGTATCCATACATTATACATACATCCATATCCAATGCATAAAAAATCATAAACACATAACACATCATGAACATCTATCTCATATATATATGAATAAAGGTCCATATACAATGTGTGTCTCATATATATTAGGATCACGGGCCTAAAAAATGATACAATATATATACAAGCAGACTATGTCCCAGGTCTATCATGGGTAGTAGTCCTTGAGGTAGCCTCTCTTTAGTCCCTGCCTACTCCATCTATATGCCTCTGTACTGGAGGCCCCATCACTGAAGCCATTGATCGTGAACCTCCTATCCTCCTCAACTAGCCTAATTTACTATGAAAGCTAGGTTGTCTCTGATCAATGGGCACTGCACTGAAATATAAGCCTCTATAATACTCAGCCTTAGCTCATGCTGACCCAACCTCACCCTGCACTCTGGCAAGCTCTCAAACTAAAAACAAGCTGGCCTAATCTGTGACCAAAGCCACAACTGTTGTGTCCCTCTGAGACACTGTAGCATCTCTTTGTACTATGAGTCTGGGGTAAAAGCACAAAGCTATGTCACACTTTCAGCTGACTTATCAGGACAAACAAATTTATGTATTTTTAACTAAAAATCAATTTCGGTCAAACATATGATCTTGTAAGATTTATTCTAGGTTAGTTAGATATGTCCACAACTTTTCCAACTAAAATTGTTGGATAAATGCATATGTAGCACCACTATGAGGCTAATTTACCAAAAAAATAAAATTATTTGAAAAACTTGATATTTCAACAACTTCTACTAGTGTAAATAACATTTTTTTAAAAATATAAAAATACCATTTTGTAGATCTATAAGTTTAGTTTTCAATATATATATATATATATATATATATATATATTTTAATAGTTTAATTATTATTTGTATTTTCCTTTCTATTTTTACTAAAAGTAGGTTATTAGCACAAAACATTAGGTCGATTACCATGTCAAGGAAAAATAGTAAAAATTATTAAAAAAAATTGAAAAAAAATATGATGCACTAGATAAAAGAATCTATATCAAGATGGTATAATTTGAAAGTTGACGTCGAATGAAAACAACTATGTTTTAATACACGCACATTTTATTATTTATTTAAAAATATATATTTATCAAAATTTTGGAAAAAAATATATCCATGCACTAAAGTTTCAAGTTATAAATACACAAAAAAAATTGAAGAAAAAGAAAATTTACTGTATAAAGATTGACGTCTCATGTAACTTCATTTTTCATCTTTTTATCAGCAACTAAATTATAGTGTCAATTTATTAAAAACTATATTGAAATAATTTTTTTATTTTTTTCAAAAAATACAAACATAAAATATACTAAAAAATAAATATTTTATTAGGTTACATCATTTCAAAATTCAAAACATAAATGTCACTTTTTAGTGATTCAAGATTAAAAGTTGGATCAGCATTGGCTATTTCCTTTATAAAAGTGTGACACAGCTTTGTGCTTTTACCCTCTAGCCACAGTTCCATCATCAACCTGTACCACCTGTCCTGCCTATGCTACCTGTGTAGTCTGATAACCCTCTACCTGAACCCTAGCCTGTCTCATAGCCATGAGGGCCCTATCTCTATCCCTCTCCATCCTCTAAAACCTGGCCTCTAACTTGATCGTCTGAGCCATCTCATGCCAAAGATATCATTGTATCCTATCCACCTATCCTCTATCACCATCTCCTCCTCCCGCAGCTTGCTACTATGGTGGCATAGCAACACGTCTAGGTATCTATCTACCCTGTGTCGTTGGTACTGGAGCAATCACCTATACCTGAGGTAGCCTCCTCTATCCTCTAATCTTGCCTCTCCTCAGCCTAAACACTCCAACTTTCCCCATCTCTCTAGGTACAATCAACCTGGTAGGCCTCACAGTCACCCATTGTGCATCATAGTCTACTATGGTCCCTAGATCTATAGGACCCCCTATCCAATCCCACACTACTGGTTGTAGTGCCTCTACTATTGCTAGTGCTATCTCCACCACAATATCCGGTCCCCATTGTGGAATCTCTTGTCTGGTCTGACCATATATGGCCTCACTGATAGGTGCAGTCTATGTTAATCCAAACTGTCTGAGCACATGTCCAGGAAGATATGACTCAATAATGTACAAACTGAGCCTAAACAAATACTGAGGCTACCATGCATACACTAACTCTCTCTGATCCTCTGCGTAAGCCTCACAGCCCAACCATGAGCACCATATAAACTGATCCATCTCATCAACCTATCGCCGCCAATACATGAGGGAGTTCAACTCCCAATAAGTAGTGACACCACCATAGATATGAGCATAAGGTTGCCTAGGTGATCTCTATTTGACACCCAAGGGCCTAGTCATAGCAATATGCTCATAAGCCCGTACATGAAGCAATGTCACTCCTGTCGACATGCTAGAGCCTCCCAAATAAGAACAATCATGTAAGTGATGATATAACTGACCAAGTACACATGGAGTCCAAGCATACCTCATACCATACATAAATAGGCCCTCCATAACTGTCCCCCATCCTATAGACAATCCTCTAGCTCTCCAATCAGGAACTAGGAATCTGATGATAGTTATCACCAATCTTTGTAACCTATCACATAGCTCATCCCTAATCCTCCTCATCGGTATCTCATGCTCATCATCCCTAATGTCATCTACTCAGAATAATCAGTAGAACGCAATAGGACCATGCTCTGTGTCATAATAAACTTGATCCCCATCAATTGGAATCCTTAATATCCTTTACACATCCTCTAATGTGATGGTGGCCTCACCTGTAGGAAATAGAAAGGAGCTATGCTCACTATACCATCTCTCGACCATTGATGTCACCAGAGCATAGTGAGACAACACTAGTGTAAGCTCCGCAACATGATGCAACCCTATAATATCTAGAAATAGGTGCTCCTCGATGTCAATCTCTCAAATCAACCACAAGGCTGAAGGATGTACCTCTTATGATAGTAATGGTGGCAATACAACCTGTAGACATTAGTAAAATCATCATTACGAAGAAAAACTAGCAAAAACCCTAAGTAATCCTAAGTCTGCCTTGCTTTTGACCAATTGCAGCTCGAAAAACCAAATGTGATTTTCCCCCTTGCAATTGTGATTTATTTAATCATATATGATTTCTTGTTGCTCAATTGAGACAAGATTACCAAATATAACTTTCTATCACCCAATTGCAAGTTTTTGAATGAATTGCGCATAACACCCTAGCCCTATCCCTAAATTGCCTATTGCGCATCATTTTACCATTTGTGATAAACACGCATGTAATTGCAATGTGTTTCATCAATTGTGATGCACTGTTGTTTAATTGTACATGTACTTGAACTATACACATTTGGTCACTTGCATGCATTAATGACACTTTTGGGATAAAAATCAAACACTTTTGGTCAAGTTTTAGCTACATACTAGTGATGGTGCTCCTTATGGTCATCCAAAGGTCAGAGCTCTAAAACTCAAAACCACAAAAGCACAAATGAAGAAAATGACAGGGATTGCCCTCCTACAGTTGTTTATATAGTGTCAAACCCTAATACTCTTTCTTCTAAGCCAAGCCCTAATTTCTTCCATTCCATCCCTTTTGACTCCTCCCAATCCCTAATTTCTTCATGTCAACCTAGTTCATCTTCATCTTGTCATCTTTTCATGAGTCAACCCAGCCTTTTCCTGATTGCCTGGTATTTCTGCTTGAGCAGGCATCATCTGCCAGTTTCACAAGGGCAAAATATGTTTTCCAAAAGCAGCCTATTGTATCATATTTTCTTTGAAACAATGTTCTAACGAACATCATCTCAAAGAGGGGCAAAATGTAGACACCTAAAATTGACCTAGTTATCATTATTAAAATATTACATTATTCATCATCCACATTTATCTAACACATTATCTATTTTTCTTATATTTTTCACTATCTATAATTAAATAATCTTAAATTATTTAATTATTTTTCTATCTTTTTTAAATTAAATAAATTTACATATTTATTTAATTTAGTTCTTCTTTAAATAAATAAAATCTATATTTTATTTATTTATTTTCTCATCATGAGCATAAATTAAATAAATTAATTTATTTAATTTATGAATTTTCCTCTAATCTTCTAAAAATAGCATTTTTCACTATCATCATCTTATCATTCCACTTTCTTCTATGTGTACAAGATAGGTCCTATCTTAAATCAAATACAACAAAATGGTTTAACTAGTTCTAAAATGAATCATCCACATCATCCAATCTTTAAAATAGAAAAGTATCCTATTTTAAGAAAATCAATCTTAGTACTACCAACAAACTAACAACAATCATTTAATAAATGTAAACTTCAAGGACACTTGTCTTGTACACATTCACCTATGATCATAAGTCTATCTCAACCATTTAAACTATCTTTTCTTCTCCATTGATCAACTCTTGTTGAGTGCTATATATACACCCACTCATTCTCATTATCATCATCTCACCATATAGCATCCAAAGTATAATTTTAAGCATAATATCTTGATTAGAATCCATTGAGTATTTTGAGCATTCCATCCTTTATCATGGTAGCTTTAATATTTATGATTGCTCACACTTGAGAAGCAATCCACAAATCCAACCAAGGAATCAATAATCTAGGTGATTTACTTTCATTTGTTTACATTCTTGTGTCATTGAGATGGATTATTTGAAGCTGGTAGGATTGGGTTTGATTTGTATTGTTTGATCATTCTAGCTTGATTTTTCCTACTCACATATATTCTTTCGTGCTTGGCTAGTACAATCGCTCCATGTGATATCTTGATGTTGTCTTATCACACTTACAAAACATAACAATACAACTGCCCCATGCACTTTGTCTATCTTGGATCTTGTTGTCCTTGGCTCTCTATGTGAATGATTACATGCATTGTTGTTTAACCTGATTATATGGATGCTAACACCTTTTCTTGTAGGTAATTGTGTGTTTATGGGAACATTTGGCAATCGTAAAGTACATGTCACCTCTAGGAGGCATGGGCTTTGCGAGAGCTTGTGTTCCCTCATGTGTTTTCTTCCTACCTTAACATGCTTGGTATCGTTACATGATATCAACCACCTTAAGGTGGGGGCATATATAAGGTAAGTTGTCTAATGATTTTGGTACTAATGAAGCATGTTTGAAGCCCTTTATGGAGGTGGGATGTTGTATCTCTGAGCAAGTGCACATCTTTTTTTCTTTTATATTACAATCACTTAAGCCCTCTATGAAGATGGGGATGGTGTATTTCTCAAAGAGATTGCACACCCTGTCATTTTTTAAAAGTCCTCTAAGTAGGCAGGGAGCATATCTGAGACTATCCTAACCCTTAAGCATGTCTTCGGCAATTATTGCATGACGAAGCCCAATCATCAGTGTGTGCTTGTAACGTGCTTGAGATGGCTGTGAACCTAGCAATGGGTTTCATCCATCACTTGTTTGCCATGTTTTCTCCATGTCTTCCATGTGTGTGTATGGCATGTTTGTTCCCAAGAATAGTTTCAAGACCAGTGGCAATTAGCTCCTCGTATGCTTTGGGATTTGTATGGCCTATTTGTTCTCAAGTGTAGTTTCAAGACTGGTGGTGATGAGCTTCTCCTACACTTTGAGATTTGTTTGGCGTGTCTGTTTCCCTTTATGTAGTTTCAAGACTGGTGGCAATGAGTTCCTCCTACATTTGGGTTATGTGTTTACTTTCCTTGTACTTGCATTTGCATTTCATAAATGAGAAAATGAAAAAGAAAATAATCACTGCATTCACTGTATTCATTATGTTTTGTGTGTCTTCAATGCTGTCTTCTTCATGTTTTGTGTGACTGTAACTGTCTTCTCTGTGTTTTGCATGCTTGTTACCCTCTTTAACATGTTTGGCATGTCTTCACCATGCTTGGCAGATTTGTTGTGTTTGTTAACCTTATTTTAATGCATGTATTGGCCTTGTGTTTATAGATACATTAAAGTGGGGGCTAAATGTTATGTCAGAAAATGTCCCCTTGGGGGCTTTTCCCTCTTAAGGTTTAGTTCTTGGGTTCTTAGAATGCATTTAGAGCATCTTGCATGTTAATTTTGAATCCCAATGAGAAAACCTTAAAGTCCTATGGAAAATAGGACCTAGGGGGTTCTATTTTGATCATCCTTGAACAAAAATGGGAGGGTGGACTTGGGCACTAGCACCCTAGTCCTATCCTATTTTGGGTTTGCCCTAAATTTTAATGTCAGTTTTATGACCATTATTTGGGTCCTAAGCCAACATCTCAAGTTTGAATTACAAATTTTTTAGCAGGAATTTTTGTATTTGCATATATAAGCATGTTTAGGTTTTCATTTGTAAACTAAAAGATGATTGCAAACTTTAGGCATATTTATGATTTCAAGATATTTATTGTTGCAGAGTAGAGCATTGTTATTGTGTTTGTGATTGTGATTGTAGATTTGAATTCATCTTCTCATGTGATTGAAGAGCCTTCATTTATGTGAGATCTACACTTCAAGGTGATATATATTGTATTTTTTTTCATTTATCATTTGCATTTTGCCTCTATCTCACAAGGATACACACTCTCATCTAACAACAGTGTTCAAAAGAATTGAATATCTCTCTATGACTTGACCAAGGTAAGCCTCTAAACACCACAACCCCCTCCCACACTCCTTGGTGATTGCAAGTTACAGGTACCAAGTTTTGCGGAGTCACAAAAAGGAGATTGTAGATAATAGGATTTGGGATTTGAACGAAAGAGGATAGTGTTCAAATTTTTTGACTATGGTACTAGTGCTAGTGTTTTCCACTTTTTCCATGGAAGAAATAGTAGATACAATGAATATCAGTGTCAAAAGGAGATTAAGATTATGTGCAAAAAACTGTACCTTGGATAGGGGCGCTAGTGCCAGTGTCCCCGACTGTTCAACATTTCAGATTTTGAAAAACAGTGGGTTAGCAATCTCTGTCCTTCACCTTAGTCTAAAAGAATTTGTCATAATGCATTAATTTGCTTATTGTTTCTCATATTTAGGGTTTTAAGAGTAATTGAGTATTAAATTGAGATATTGTTTGATACATCTGAGCTTTCGCATCATTCCAAGAGGCAACCCAACCTAATAGGTGAATGCTCTTGCTTAGTAGAGATTCAACTCGGTTGATATGCCCTTGAATGTTTGATGAGAAGGGAGGATTTGCCTTTTGAAACCTAAACCAAAACATCTCCCCCCTTTTTCACCCAAAACAACAATCATTGTAATTGTGATGCGAAGGATGTTTATGGTGAAATGTTGGAATATTCCAGAGAAAGACCTTGATGATTTACCAAGCTCTTCGCAATAGGAATAACTATTTATGCATGCAACACAATGAGAGCCACAATTTTTTATCCATTTCTTGGGGGTAGTATCTTTTTGGAAATGAAGATAACAGTTGCTAAATTATTATCCTAAATGTTAAGCATTTGGTTTAATTTGTTTTAAACTAATCAAAGAAGCCTAAAATCTATATGGAGCAGCTAGGATTCAAACCTAGGACCTTCCATTTGTTGCTGGATTTCTCTAACAACTAAGTTACTAGCCCCTTGTGGCTAGCCCATTGTCCCTCGCTATGTGGCTTACTTCCAGCAAATAATCCATTTTTGTTTAGTGGTTTTTTTTAATTTAATCCATAGTATTAGTATTATTGTGAATCAGAATAATACTAATATATTCCTATAAAATTTCTTTTGATAAGACTCTTCATTAACTATTTTTGTTATAAAATATAAATAACTTTTTATGAAGATTGTATTATATGAAAGAAGAAATTTTTAAAAATCAAAAGTTATATAAAATATAAGTAAAATTTATATATATGATATGTGATGTATTTTAAAAATGAATATGAATTTTGTTTTAATATTTAAAATATAATTAAATATATATTTGATCTATTATATAGTAAAATATATATCTGATATTTGATATTTTAATATTTAAATGTCAAAATGTTGAACTAAGATCAATACATGAGCCCACTTCTTGGCATCACAACTAGAGTTGAGTAAGGGACTCTACAAAGGCATAGATAGAGAATAATTATTTCTCTTAAAGTAGATTTCCTCACTCATCATGAGGTTATCACTAAATTTGTAAAACATATGACCTGCTTACAAATAAGCTTATCATTGTTCTACCTTGAAAGGAGTCAAGGAGTATGCTCTAACTAGAGAAGTGTCTAGTTATATTATAGGGTTAGCATGTAGCTAATAGGTGCTAGGAGTTGTCCAATTTCATAGGGTTTAGATAGGGTTTTTTTAGTGGCATGCAAGTGATAGATGTTAGTCTTGACCTATTTTTTCCTCTGTTCAGAGTCAAATAGTTCACTTTGTATTTTCCTTGAAAATCCTTTAGGAAATCGCCCAAAAAAGCTTAAATCCTTCAAATTATTCATTCTATTCCTTGTACAAAATCCAAAAAATTCTACCTTGAGAATATATGCAGAAAATCTAGAAAAACCCAGAAAAACCCAGAAATCATTTAACTTCAAGTATTTTCCATCGCAGATATTTCTCAATTTCATGCTTAGTATTTGTGTATGCATTTTTCAATGTATATTTGCATATACATTTTCCATTGTATGTTGGCACATACAAGGAAAAGATGCAAGTGAATGATGCAAAGAAATGTACATCAATGATATACATTTGCCCTTGTATGTTCGCACATGTGAGAAAACATACAAGGGGATCGTCGCTGAGACAAGCACCATCGGCAGACAAGCTAAAAGATCTCGATGATAGGTTGATGCAACATACAAAGTCGACATACAAGGGCCATATACAAAGGTGCTTGTATATTGGCAAATATGCAAAGACCGAACATAAAAGTAAAGGATGCAAGTAAAATATACATTTGCCATTGTATGTTCGCACATACAAGGGACAATATACAAAGTTGATATGCAAGGGAAAGTGGGGTCCACGATATACAAAGGTGCTTGTATCTCGACATGCAAAGGGTAGATACAAGGAGGAAATACAAAGATGGGGGCCCACCAATTGCATGTTTGCGATTGTATGTTTGCACATACAATTGAATGTATAAGGGGCATATGCAAGGGGTAGAATGCAGGGATGAATGTATGTTCGCATTGTATGTTCAAATGTACAATTGCACATACAAAGAAAAATATACAAGGGGGACATACAAGTTCACATACAAAAGAAAACCCGAGATACAAAGTAAAGATGCATGTATGTGCCAACATACAAAGGGCAATATACATTCACAAATACAAGTCCACACATACAAAGGTGAATGTATATCAGGTTGTACATTGGCAAGATACAAAAGGGAGCATACAAGACAGAGTGTATACAAGTCGCATTGTATATGTGATAAGCAAGGAAACATACAAGGAGGAGATGCAAAGAATAGGGCCCACCATTGCATATGCAATTGTATCTTCCCACATACAATTGCATATACAATGCGATATGCATTTTTGACATACAACCCCCAGACCTAAAAAGTTATACATTGCAACAAATAAAGACAAATGGCAAGATACAAGTCAGAAATATACAAGTCGAAACTATTCTAAAGATCAAATGCAGTGGATAATCTCCTAAGTTCCACAGTTTGTATGTAGAGGTGCTTGTATGTGCTGATATACAAAGAAAATATACAAAGGTGGACCTGACTGTAAAATGAAATTTGGCAAATTCAATGTTGGAGTCCACATTGTATGTATACATGTGATTGTATATGCGATATACAATTGTGTTATACAAGACCACATACAAAGATATTTCGGCGTGACCTCTTCCATCGGTGACTCAGTTCATAGTCTTTCCGACGGCCGATAGAGGATGCAATTTTTCAGTGATGGGTCCCAGCTACATTTCAGTGATGAACTAGGTGGTGCCACGTGTTAGGGGTGATACAAAGGCCGTTTCAAAAGGTAAAGCCCACGTTTGCATGTTGGCATATACAAAGCGAATTGAATATGCAAAAGGCGAAAAGGAGGGAGATTGCATGAATGCATAAAGTGAACCTAAAGGCGCAGTTGCATTGTATATACAATGGAACATACAAAGGCATATACAACGCACAGATGCAAAGCAATATACACACACAGTTGACTGAATCTTTGACTAACTGTATCTCCTCCATTCTAGTGAATTTCAACATGCTACAAAAGGAAAAAATACTTATTTTTGCCTCCTCTTCCATTTGGCAGGCTTTTGGGTGAGATATTTTCACTGTCAAATTTTGGATCTGGATTTGCATGCTTTATCGACTGGACATTTCAGCGACCAATTTGGCATATGAAAATGCAAATATTTGTTGCATTTATGGATGCAGATTGATGATTTAGCAGCTTGTATTGAAGACCAGAAATATCTCTACTTGCCCTATTCCAGATCTTTTATTAAATAACTTCTACAGGTAGACGTCCCTTCAAGCAGATATTTTCTAACAGAGCCCATGCACGAAATTGATCATAACCGACTGAGGTCAAAATGTAAAATGATATATATACATGTAAAAGCAGATGTATAGGTTGTTGTTTGTTCTTCTAGGCTATTTTGTAATGGCTACTTGGCCTCTATAATCAATATAAACTAGTATTTTTGCCTCTCTTTTGTTATTTTTAGCACTGTGTCTGCTCTTTGGATTGGTAGGCTGTTGTGGACAAAACAGTCCCTTTCATTCCTCCATTATTCCGTCTGCACCTCTATTAGAACTAATATGAGTCTATGTAAGTCTTTCTAGCTGTGAGATTATTATTGTGTCTATTTAGTTGTAGCCAAACATATTTTAAATCTCGTCTATCACTTTTATTTCATTTTCAATTTTTTTTTTCAGTTTCCTTCTAACCCTTTTCCCAGCAAACATTAGCACTAGGTTTAGATGCATTCCTCTAAGCATTACACTTAGAGAGAGGAAGCCAGCCTTCTTCAGAGGTCTAATCTCAATTCATAAGGTCCCACACTTCAAGATCATTCACATGTTTCTCTAGATTGCTAAAGTTTCACAATTGCAGCAAGGGTGCACAATCTAGGTGATAACCTTTGGCACGCCTGGTGGGACTAGTTCGATGAACTTCTCATCAAAGTACTAAGAGATTTAGTGTTTCTCCTAGTATTACCAACCTTTGGAGGCAATACAAATAACACCATGGTGACTCTACTAAACAAATCAGCTGGTTTTAGCAACCCAAGCACCTGAAATTTTATCAAAGATCAAGATTTTGGTGATTTTCCTGGTCTATTTAGCTTCCAGAAGCATTTCAATCATCTAGCGACTCCCTCTCTAATATGTATCTAGTTTCTCTTTGGTTGCAGACCTTTTTTTCTCTAATTCTAACATTTTTATGATTATCCAACATTTAGATGCTATAAAATGTTAGAATTTTATGGGAATCATAGTTTTTCCCCTGCCCCTAATCAAAATACAGACTATTGGCCCCCATATCAGCAATACCAGGCCCCAAATGCCTCTAATTTTATGCCATAAAGCCCTGCCGCTGTAGAATATCGGCATCCTCATGATGTTTTTTCTCAACCCCAAGAGGGTATTTTTGACGCCAAATAGCATGATGATTCACATAATCAGCCTAAAAAACACCCTTACCAGAATGTTTTGGATTTGATCCACAAGTTTGACTATTTCTTGCAGGATTTGAGTCAAAAGCTTGAACTTATGAAGATTAATGATATTAGTAAGGAGTTCTCATGCATGTCCTGGATGTTGGTGGAAATTGAAAGCAAAAAGAGATTACTTGGCAGCAATGAGATTTGGTTGAGCAATCCATTATTTATAACCAGGAGAGGGTGACTAAAAGAAAATAGTTTGAAAGAGGTCTTGAGGGAGCTATAGCTACTAAAAAGGAGCAAATGAAGCTTTTGTCTGCTCAGGTGCAAAATAGTCAAGCTTACTTAGACTATTGATGCCAAAAAGGGTGTGAAACCCAAGCAATCCCCTCCATTCCCAGTTTCAAACATCCTCTCCCTTTCACACCTGCTCAGCCTGCTATTGAAGAAGCCCCAAATTTTAAGATTCTAAGCTTCAAGGAAGATAATCC
This sequence comes from Cunninghamia lanceolata, assembly GCA_027924645.1. Classification (NCBI taxonomy): domain Eukaryota; kingdom Viridiplantae; phylum Streptophyta; class Pinopsida; order Cupressales; family Cupressaceae; genus Cunninghamia; species Cunninghamia lanceolata. Next base: position 7,729,130 of record BSBN01001107.1, on the reverse strand, counting down.
ATTTGTGCCTCTAAAACCACTTCCCACTGTTAAAATCCCAAGTTTTAGAGGCCCTTAGCCTATAGAGCAACCTAGACTCCATAAGTTTCCAGGCTTCAATGCCTTTATCCCTCCACAAGTCCTTGTTCCTATGCAAACTCAGATTGTCACTCCCTAGGAACAAATTTGTCTAGAACCCTCTCCCCTCTAAGAAATTCAAGAAAATTTTCAAGCCTCTTTCCCTGATGATATTTCAATCCTCAAGGGTGGACTGGTTGTCTACCAAGATAATTGGAAAGATAAGCCAAAAGAGGAGGTGGGAGAAGATAGAAATAATGAGGAGCAGTTCATTCCTACACTCACAGAGATAGAATTGTTTGAACCTATTGCACCTGTGAGTGCTGTCAACCCAAATAAGGGATTGAGTCCTCTAGACTTTACTTCTTTTGAATCCTTTTCTCATGCATCTGACCAAGTAAACAAGGTTGAAATGCAAAGAGTGCATGGGGAAAACCTTCAACTGCAAAGGCAACTTAACCAAGATCTAGAAGACCTGCAGTCAAAGGATAGAGGCATAGGGGAAGAAGTTGTTGGGATTATCCCAGAAGTGGATGATGCTGCCCTACTTCATGAGCTACCTAATTATGTTGAAGATGAGGAGGATGAGCAGCTGGTTGTGGATGTACATCAACAAGAAAACATGGAAAATAATGACAAGTTGTTGCAGGTTGAGGCTCAACATGATAGTGAGGTTCCAAACCATAAAGAAAGCCAAGCATGTTTCCCTATGCAAGATTATGTAGAGGCTGATTATGCTGATATGCTTGAAGAGCTCCCATGCTTTATTGAAGACAATGAGGAGACTGAACATGGTCAAGAGCAAATTGCAGATTTGTTCTTTATTATCCAGCAAGGATATCATCTTCTTGGTGGGGAGATTTTCTCTTTTGAGCATGTGCATGGCTCATTTTCTAAGCCTAAGTTAGAAAATTATGAATATCTTGTTCATAAGGTGGAGGCACCATATTTGTAGTAGAATCATAGGGGCTAGAGTATTCAGGGCAACAAGAAGAGGAAGAATGCAGCCATGATGACATTATATCGATATTCTTAGTTTCTTTGAAGGAAGAAGGAGAAAAGCATGAGGTCCTAAGTCAGCTATTTCACACACAAGAGCAACATGAGAGCAAGGTGGAGGTCACCATCATACCAAATGAAGCACAAGAGGCAACCAATCCAAAGCCTTCAAGGGGATGCCCAATTAGGCATCTAGCCCAGCTGGAGACACATCAAGAGAAGTCACCACTTGTCATGCTTACCTCTAAGCATGAAGTTGAGCATCAAAATGAGTGGGATCAGCCCATTTATTCACCACAAGTTAGCAACATCAACAATTAGTCTAGGTGGATAGGTGAGAATATCTCTATTTTGTGGGGGGTGCTTTATTAATTTGTCATATGTACATTTTCCCCTTACCTTTTTTTAACTGCCCACATGCATGGGAAGCATTGTAAATTGTTAAGGAGGGGCAGTTAATTTCAAGAACCAGTTAATGGCTTTGTTTAAGGTCATGTCTAACTAGTTAGTTTAGGATTAGAGTAGGTTTCATTTCTACTTTAGTTTTCCCTTTTCCTAAGTGCTTCTACACAAGCTGCATTGTCATTAGGAGAATGTAGGCCCTTTCCCATTTTTGTGTTTTGGAGGCAGGTTCTAGTTTTCTAGCATGTTTTAGACTCGACTCCATGCTAAATGGATGCATAAGGCCACTGATCATTATGTTTAGTAGGAAAACATCCCATAGAGGTTGCCAAAATGTTAACCTATTTTTTCCTCTGTTTAGAGTCAAATAGTTCACCTTGTATTTTCCTTGAAAATCCTTTAGGAAACCACCCAAAAAAGATTAAATCCTTCAAATTATTCATGCTATGCCTTGCAAAAAATTTCAAAAATCTTACTGTGAGAATCTTAGCAGAAAACCCAGAAAAACCTAGAAATCTTTTAACTTCAAGTATTTTCCATCGCAGATATGTCTCAGTTTCATGCTTAGTATTTGTATATGTATTTTTGAATGTATATTTGCATAGACATTTGCCATTGTATGTTCACACATACAAGGAAAAGATTCAAGTGAATGATGTAAAGAAATGTACATCAGTGATATACATTCACCCTTGTATGTTTGCACATGCAAGGAAACACACAAGGGGATCATCGCTGAGACAAGCACCATCAGTAGACAAGCTAAAGATCCCACCGATAGGCTGATGCAACATACAAAATTGACATACAAGGGCCATTTACAAAGGTACTTGTATATCGGCAAATATGCAAAGACCGAACATATAAGTAAAGGATGCAAGTACAATATACATTTTCCATTGTATGTTCACACATACAAGGGACAATATAGAAAGCTGATATGCAAGGGAAAGTGGGGTCCACGATATACAAAGGCACTTGTATCTCGACATGCAAAGGGCAGATACAAAGAGGAAATACAAAGTTGGGGGCCCACCAATTACATGTTTGCGATTGTATGTTTGCACATACAATCGAATGTATAAGGGGCATATGCAAGGGGTAGAATGTAGGGATGAATGTATGTTCGCATTGTATGTTCAAATGTACAATTGCACATACAAAGAAAAATATACAAGGGGGATGTACGAGTTCACATACAAAAGAAAATCCAAGATACAAAGTAAAGATGCATGTATGTGCCAACATACAAAGGGTAATATACATTCACAGATACAAGTCCACACATACAAAGGTGAATGTATATTAGGTTGTACATCGGTAAGATACAAAAGGGAGCATACAAGATAGAATGTATACAAGTCACATTGTATATGCGATATGCAAGGAAACATACAAGGAGGAGATGCAAAGAATAGGGCCCACCATTGCATATGCGATTGTATCTTCGCACATACAATCGCATATACAATGCGATATGCATTTTTGACATACAACCCCTAGACCTGAAAAGTTATACACTGCAACATATAAAAGCAAAAGCGATTGTATACATCTTTTGCTTGTATATTCGCTTTGTATGTTAGGACATAGAAAGGGCAAGATACAATAGCGATATACAAGCCAGAACTATTCTAAAGATCACATGCAGCAGATAATCTCCTAAGTTCCGTAGTTTGCATGTAGAGGTGCTTGTATGTGCTGATATACAAAGGCAGACTCGACTGTAAAATCAAATTTGGCAAATTCAATGTTGGAGTCTACATTGTATGTATACATGCGATTGTATATGAGATATACAATTGTGATATACAAGACTACATACAAATTGATTTTGGTGTGACCTCTTGCATCGACAACTCAGTTCATAATCTTTCTGACGGCTGATAAAGGATGTAGTTTTTCAACGATGGGTCCTAGCTACATTTCAGCGACGAACCAGGTGGTGCCACGTGTCAGGGGCAATACAAAGGTTGTTTGAAAAGGTAAAGCCCGCATTTGCATGTTGGCATATACAAAGCAAATTGAATATGCAAAAGGTGAAAAGGAGGGAGATTGCATGAATGCAGAAAGTGAACCTAAAGGTGTAGTCGCATTATATATACAATGGAACATACAAAGGCATATACAGCACACAAATGCAAAGCGATATACACAGACAGTTGACCGAAGCTTTGATTGACTGTATCTCCACCATTCTGGCAAATTTCAACATGCTGCAAAAGGAAAAATGCTTATTTTTGCCTCCTCTTCCATTTGGCAGGCTTTTGAGTGAGATATTTTCACTATCATTTTGGATCTAGATTTGCATGCTTTATCGACTGGATGTTTCAATGACCAATTTGGCATATGCAAATGCAGATATTTGTTGCATTTATGGACGTAGATTGATGATTTAGCAGCTTGCATTGAAGACCAGAAATATCTCTACCTGCCCTATTCCAGATCTTTTATTCAATAACTTCTACAGGTAGACGTCCCTTCAGGCAGATATTTTATAACAGAGCCCATGGGTGAAATTGATCATAACCGATTGAGGTCAAAATCTAAAATGGTATATATACATGTAAAAGTAGATGTATAGGTTGTTGGTTGTTCTTGTAGGCTATTTTCTAATGGCTACTTGGCCTCTATAATCAATATAAACTGGTATTTTTTCCTCTCTTTTGTTATTTTTAGCACTATGTCTGCTCTTTGGATTGGTAGGTTGTGTGTTATGGACAAAACAGTCCATTTCATTCCTCCATTATTCCGTCTTGACCTCTATTAGAACTAGTATGAGTTTGTGTAAGTCTTTCCAGCTATGAGATTATTACTGTGTCTATTCAGTTGCAACCAAATACATTTTAAATCTGGTGTATCACTTTTATTTCATTTTTAGCTTTTTTTTTCAGTTTCCTTCTAACCCTTTTCCCAGCAAGCATTAGCACTAGGTTTAGATGCATTCCTCTAAGCATTAGGCTTAGAGAGAGGAAGCCGGCCTTCTCCGGAGGTCTGATCTCAATTGGCAAGGTCCTGTACTTTGAGATCATTCCCATGTTTCTCTAGATTGCTCAAGTTTCACAACTGCAGCAAGGGTACAAAATCTAGGTGATAATAGTTAGGACAAGTTTGGTTTTCTCCAGTTGTAAGCAAGTGATGGATGTCAGTATCTACCTATGTTAGGAGATCAATTTTGGCATTGGTGTATTAGAAGGAATGTTTGTTCTTCCTCTATTGCATCTTTCTTGAGGTATATTTTCAAGATTCCAATTGTTAAATAAATTCAATGATTGATAGGATAGGCACTAGTCTTAGGTGAGGTGAAACCTTAAGACTTATTAATCATATTATGAAGAGCTTCTAGATTCAATTGTGTGTGTTTTTGCATTGACATTTCAGATCATACACAATGATCCATCATTAGGAAGAGGAGTTATGGTTTGGATTACAGACCAAACTTTCTTTCGAAGATCCTAGAAATAATCTCACCAATTCCAGTATCTATAAGATTGTCTACTCCTGTGGGACTCCATACATTGGTGAAACAGGATGATCCATTAGCACTAGGATTAAGGAGAATAGTACAGACATTAGACATGATCATATCTCTAAGTATGCCCAATTGGAGTACTCTTTCCATTCTAAACATCACATTTGTCTTGAGCACACCCAAATCCTTGTTAAGGAAGACTACTTTTTCAAGAGGAAACTCCAAGAAGCTATCCTTATTAGACGTCATCCCTTCAATCTTAATCGGGATGAAGGGTGGCATCTTAGCCCAAACTAGAAACCTCTTTTGAACTCCCTCCAATCACCCCATCATCCCTCGTGATTGACCCCCTCTCTTTTACCCCATCCCTCCCATGCTTCTTTGCCCTTCCTTCTCCTCTAACCTTAACCTTCCCTCCTCTTTGACCTCTTCAACTGACGCTTTCTCTTGACCTTTAGCTTTCCTCACCCCAGGCTCCTTTCTTTTCTCTTTCCCCCTTGATTGTGGACTCTATCCTCTCTCTGGCCCTTCTTCTCTTGCACTTTACATGGGTGTATGTTCCTCGTGTTTTGTGTGTGTTTCTTTAATTTATCTTATTTCTTTTATACATTTATATTTTTTGTGCTTATAAGGTCTTCAGGCTTCGTTTGGTTGTTTCATTTTGCATTTTAATGTACACCCACACACTCATTAGTGTTTTGTGTGTATCGATTATATTTTGTGTACCTTTTTTCATTATCTATTATATTATTATTTGATTATTATCTTTTATTTTATTATACAATACATTTAATTTTACATTAGTTAGGTTTTTAATCTAGGTTTGGTTACTTCATTTTCATTTTTTTGTCTTTGCTTGTTTCATTTTTATCTTTCTTTTTATTTTATTTTTTAGTTTTCTTGGCTATATATATATATATATATATATATATATATATATATATATATATATATATATATATATATATATATTTTGTTTTCATTTTTGAGTACCTTGATATATTATATACTATTTTATTATTTATTATTTATTTTATTAGCTTTCCACTTTATTGTCTATATGTATTGGTTGTGCATTAAAAAAAAATGTTTTTGCTTCATAATTTCTCTTAAGCTTTGCTTGCATTGGCTTATTGGTTTATTTTTTGCTTTCTTTATTTTTGGGTTTGACACTTATTCTTTCTCCTTTCTTTCTATTCACTTATATTCTCCTCCTATCCATTTATAAAGCTTTGGTCTGCTATCTGAACCATAACTCCTCTTCTTGATGATGGATCACTGTGTATGATCCAAAATGTCAATGCAAACACACACAGTTGAATTTAGAAGCTCTTCATAATACTATCATGGACTATGGAAAACTCATGCTTACTACTTATTGATCATGTTTACATCTAGTCATAAAATGATTCAAATTCTTAGTGGGCTATGGAAATCTTATTAATAGTTGTATGTGTTGTATTTTGTTACATTTACACATGTGTTGTTGATGACACCAAGTAGTATGGGATGCTTGATTAGAATCAAAGTTGGTAGTGAATTAGTAAAAAGAATGGGACCCACATTGTAGCACAAGATGCGTCGACATTCTTTTTTTGGCTAGATGGACTTAATAGTTTGTGTTAGTGAACCAGGTAAAGGAGAAGATGCTTGTAATAAGGTTACAACCATTTTCGTTTTGCTAGCTAATCACTATGTGTACCTATGATTTGCCTATGAGTCAGGCACACTATGTAGGCATGACACATGCATGAGTTAGTTGCATTGTGTATATGTGATATGCATTTGAATCAGTCACATTGCGTATATGTGATATATGTGTAAACTAATTATATTGCACGTATGTATGTCGCATGCATGAGCTAGTCACATTGTGTATTTGAGCTAATGACTAGGTGTGAAGATGTGATGTTTATATGATCTACTCCCTATTTCATTTTGTGTGGGTTTGTACACCAGTGTTGGTATTCTAACATTGATTGGAATGCATTTACTAGCATACTATTATGTATGGATTGTATTGGAAGCATAAGATTAACTAATGATTGTGATTTAAAAGTGAGATCAAACATCTCATATCAAAGTAGAGGACAAAGCCTCTCTATTATATGGTATGAACTATGGATCCTTTGATTCTAGAAAGGCATACGTAGGTAGGGTCATTATAAATGAACCCTCAAGCTTTAGGTTTGGGTCTAGGAACAACCCAAATATTAAGAGCTTGCCATATTTTAGCGAGTAAATGAGTTATGGCACAAAATTGGATAAGGTTGCTTGGCCAACTATGTTAAACTTGACATTGCATTAAAAATAAATAAAATTAGTAGTAACTCACTCTACTTAAATATCATCCACTTCAATGGTCAAACAATCAATAGCAATTTTACACCACATTCACTACAAAAAATGGTAAATATTTGTCATATTTTTATTAGTCAAAATTGACCTTTGAGTATTGAAGTGGATGACATTTAAGAATAACCATAATAACTAGGGTGGTTCTTACACCATCATCCCCCTAAAATTGAATAGGACCCAGCTGTTAAAGGATTTGTGTAAGCAGCATTACAATCCACCACTTACTCCAACTATAATTATGCCTCTTGACATAATTAAAATTAATTATCAAAATATTAATTAAAATGTTAAATATAAATTACTTTACGTTAAATATAGATTAATTCTAGATGTACGCAAAATTTGATGAACACATCTTATCCTTAACCCTAAATTAAATATAATAATAAAAAAATTAAAAAAATTATTGACCAAAATTATAAAAACTGAAAAACAATCCTTAATTTATTGTGCTGGCCGTTATTTTCCGATATTTCCTGATTTTTATTATAATTTAGTATACCTAGTACATAATGAGATTGAATTATCCAGCATAAATTTGTTTTTAAGGGGGCTATTTGTATATATATCTTGGCATTCATGCAGAGTGGGTATTCGGTAATTCGATTTGAAGGAGAATATCAAGTCTTGTTGTGGAGCTTCAACTGACATGGAGTTGGGCGATGATCATTCAGTGGGGTTTGTGGTGATGATGACGATGATGATGATGATGGTGGTGGTGGTGGTAGGGCTCTCTGCTGTTTCTGTGCATGCACCCTCCGTCTGTGAGTTGGCAAACATTAAAATTAATTGGACATACTATTATGACGTTAAAAAATATGATCTGGAATTATACAATGATTGTAGTTGTGATGCCAAGAATGTCTATATCAGATGCTTGGATATACCTGGAGGGATGACCAAGGACTTCAAAATACGGGGAGGAGGAACTGTTAAAGTAGATGAGGTTATCAAAGGCCACATTGATGATCCATTTCCTTGGGGTGATCCAGGTTTTGATGTGCAGACAGTATCTGCCGAATTTTTCAACTGCAAGTGTGGGCTCACAGACATTAGAATTAGTTTGACATACTTTCCTGCCAACAATACTTATGAGATTTATCTACACAATCGTTGTAATTGTGATGCCAAGAATATTTATGGCGATTTGGTTGAAGATTCCACAGACAAACCTGCCTCAATTGATAATCCATTTCCTGTGGGTCGTAGGATTTTGCGAACGAAAATAACAGCTGCTGAATTTTAAACTGCAAGTGAAGGAAATCCATCACTGTTCCTCTTCTTCTTCTTCCTCACTCACATTGTCAACTTATCTGCGTTTCTTATTTGATGTAGTTTCAATAAAACAAATGTGAATCACAAATAAAGACATGTTTTTCCCCTCAAAGTTCAGCATTCAGGTTAATTTTCTTAACATAATGAAGAAGCCTTAAAATCTATCATACTATTAATTTTTGTGTTTTGACTCTATCCAATAATAATAATCCATTTTTGTTCAGTTTTTAGTTTAATCCATACTATTAGCATTATTGTGAATCAGAATAATACTAATATATTTGTTGGTTGTTAAGTCTAACCATCACTGCTTCTTTGTCTTCCCTTTCTCATGAGTCTTGGTTGGCCCTCACGAGAATATTACTTATTCTCATTGAATCATTTTGACTGTATTATAAAACATTTTATTCTTTCTGCTGCAAGTAATAAGAGTGTTTGCCATGTGTTTCCCGTCATAACCATACTTTGGTGAACCACATAACTTCTTGTAAGTTTGTCTCTGTTTTATGTTTTTATTGCTATTATGTTTTGATTTGGTTTTATAATATACACTTTATACTCAATAATATTCCTATCACTTTACTTAAATATTATCCATTTCAATGGTTAAATAGTCAATAGTAATTTTTATTAGTCAAAATTGACCTTTGACTGTTGAAGTGGATGATGTTTAAAAATAGCCTAATAAGAGCTTAAATTTAATAGCTGTATGGTCATATTTAACTATTTTTTTCTAAAATATAATTGAATTTTTAAGAATAAAAAATTATAGTAAAATATATATCTGATCTATTATATATTTTTAAAATAAAATATATTTTTATAATTAAAAATAATTAAAAGACAGTTATGAATTAATAACTGTCCAAAACAATGGCCCGTTTAATTTAGGCCCTGCAAGTCCTACTTATCTTATTGAAAGCTATTTTTCACAAATAAGCAGTATGCTGATTTTTATCTGAGATTTACAAGTATCCATGTACTTATTTCAGTTTTTATTAAATTTGACACAGAGAAATCAATGCTACATACAGCTAAAAGTCCTGAAATATTGGGGAATTGAATGTTCTTTCCAAATTGGTATTTTAAGCACCATACAAATATGGTATTGTATTGGCGAGTCTGCGACCACTATATGTGTTTCTAACCTGACTATATTTTTTAAATTGAGATGACTATATTTTTAGTGTTGAGATTTGTTTTATAATTTATTTATTTATTTATTTTCTCAGAATGAGGAAACTTGAAATGGTTATTTCCAAGGCAAACATAGGCAAGAATAACAATTAATCAATCTTTGTATGCGCACTGATGAAGATTATTTTAACATTGAGAGATGTTGTTCAGCATCCTATGTACAGAATTTGAATCTCAATACCATTTGTCTCTGTTTGAGAGGCACTCTAGATCTTCTTTCTAAGTTCTTCCCCTCCTTTCTATTGGAAATTTAATCCTTCATCAGACATTTATTGCTGACTGCCCCCGCGTCAGACCTGGGGATCTCCGGCATCCTCTTCCCTCGACACCGTTGGCCTGCCAGAAATTAATGAGGTAGGTGAATTTGAATTTGAAAGAGGTTGAGCGTCCATTTTTGTTGGGTATGAAAAGAGACAAAAGAGAGGGAAAAGACAGAAGACAGAGTAGACAGTAGAGAATGTTAGAGAACATTCTGCAGCAGCAGAGGAATTAGAAGGTTCCAGGAGAGAACAGCAGAAGGAGAATAGCAGAGAGGAATGTTGCAGCAGTAACAGTAGACAGCTACGGAGTTCCAGGCAGCTCTGGATATACAGTGTGCAGCTCCAGAGATTGGGGCAGAGTAAGAAAACAGAGCAGCAGCTCTGTCTGTAGTTTGTACATGAAATTTGAATGTAATCTAGAAATAGAGAAATATATATAAAGATATATTGCTGTCCTTCTGTGTTTGGTTTCTCTCTGTGTGTTTGCATTTGTTTTTTCTGTCCATCCCTTATACATTCCAGTAGCATTGGATTTTGTTTTTGTGTTTTCTAGTGGCCTTTGTCCTGCCTCCCCTGCTCCGTTCCCCTGTTTCTGCCAACACTTTCTTCCATTCTAGCCTGTACAATATTTTAAATTTTTTTAATAACATCATGCATTGATCATTGATCTCTCTAAAACAATGCTCAATACTTAAACATATCTTTTGTTTACAAGACATATACCATATACCTAGCATTGAATGCCCCATATCTCTTAAGAAAGAATTGTGGGAAACATGTCATTGTTTTGAAGATTATATCGTTATTTGTTTTTCTGAGCTGGAGGATGGTGTTGTTTTGGGTCATTGCATTTGTTAGATGGGTGCTGATTTTCTTAAGTTTAAATATTGTTTTTGACTGAGCCTGCGTGCTCCTACTGTTTAAACGATGCCATGTCTTGTCTGACCTGTTTCTTATTTAAGTTTTTGATATATAGCCTCTTGTTGGGCTTAGACAGTTTCTACTGTAACTATGTTTGCAATCTTTTATAAATATAATGGTCTGAGGGATCCTTCTACCCTCTTTTAAAAAATAAAATAAAATAAAATATTTAACTACAGGTTTTTTTTTGGTTGATGTTACTCAATCCATATTAACATAGAACAACAATAGTGTTGGATTTGTTCAATAGGTCGTGTATGTTGTTAGGTGGCCTTGCATGTAATTTTTAGATTTTTAGATTTTAGTTTTAATTTTTTTTTGTTCTCATTTTTTGGGTTGTAGGTTTATAGTTGACCCACATGAGTCTCTAGTTCCCTCTAACCACTCTTTCAAACAAGTCATTCTTGGTTTCCATGTTAATCATTCCAAGCAAGAAGCTAATGAAGTGGATATTCTTGTAGATCTAGCTCAAAGACAATAATTTTCTTCAGAAAAAGAAAAAGCTAATAATTTTAAAATCAATGGATACCTTCCTTGAAGCAAGGATAATCTAGTAATTACTTCTAATCATTACTAAGGATTTAGCTTTTTTTCTAGAGACATGTCCTCATTTGTAAGTTCATGGGGTTAGATTGAATATGCTGATGTTAAAGGATTGGGCACACAAAGCTTGGCTGATCAAAGGAGACACCATGATTACCTGGTTGCCAATGGGTATTCTTTTGTTTCCTTTAATAATGTTTGTGACTATGTTCAAAAATTTTAAATCCTTATTTCTTCAAGCATGTTGGTATTTTCATGAAACCCTACCATCTGGGTTTTATCTTGACAGTGGGACTCCCTTCTAAGGTTCTAGTTTGGATCCATTTTTTTTTTATTTTCCACCAATTTTCTAGAAAGATGAATGCCTAAATTTTTTGGGTGAATCATTGGGTTCCTATTTGGGTAACTCATAAATTACTGGGCAGAAAAAAATTTCTACTTATACCTGAATCTGTGTGCAACTAGATTTAAATATTTCTTTGCCACAAACTCTTAATATTCAAGTGAGAGATTTTGTTGGGCACCAAACCATAGTTATGAAGCCAATCCTTTTAGATGTAGGAAATTTCATTATTACAGACATCTATTTCAAGACCATGCCTAACTTAGATCATATGATTCTTTTAAGAAATTACCATAAGAGGACAACTAGGGTAAACAATAAATTTAGCAAGATAATCAAGGGTCTATTGTTGGTCCTTATAATACTAATGACTTTCCCATGGATCATAGGAAAGGTAAAGCTTGACCTCCTCCTCATGATCAAGGCACTAAAGCTAGTACTCATGGAATAAAAATAAGTTTGTTATTCTAGAAGAAATACACACTAGATTTGAAGATGCTGAAGATAAAAACTAGGTAAGGATGATAGCAAATCAGGGGAATGATGAAATAATGTAGGATCAAAGAAGTCATGGTAAACTATACAATGCTAAATTTTCAATAAGAAGAAAGATTTTAAAGCACAAAATCTTCCACTTGTGTGGGAGTTTGCAAGCATTCCTACTATCATTAATAATATCCACCATGCTCTTTTGGTGCCAAATAAGTCTAAATTGCTTATACTCAGGACCCTCTTTTTTTAATAACTCTCAAACTCGAAGTTTAGGAGACTATTATTACCATGGATAGACTTGAGCATGTTCCTAAAACTCTTGTCATGGACTTTGATAAACAAGATAATCTTGAATCCAAAATATAACATGAAATTAGAATATTTCAAATAAAATAAGAAAAGAGATATTTCAACATGGGCTTTGGGTGTTGAAAAAATTATAATAAAAAATAGGAGAGGCAAGAGGCACTTAAAGAAGGTCATAACATTGACCATTATTGGTAGAATAGAGCTGACCTTCAAGTAGACCAAGATAAACCTATCACAAATGAAATATGACACATTGTGCCAACCTATAGCATATCCAAGGGGCATAACAAGGACAAGGGACACATTCCTCTACAATTATAAATAGAACTATAAGTAGAAGATAGGATAAAATAGTAAGAAGAAGATATGATGAGATCTAATGAGACGACATGAGATAAAAGATGAGATAAGATAAGAGAAAGATTGTAAATGAAGATTTTATTAGATATATATTGAATAGAGGACTATTGTATTCTACATAATGAGATGTTGGTCCTATTTGATGAAGTATGAAAGATGTTGTGTATGTAAATGTGTTTATTAATTTATTTTTATGTATGTCTTATCCTATTGCATCCTTCTATATTCTACTGGATGAGCCCTAAACCTTCCCTAGCCACTCTTACTGGGGTATAAATACAACACTCAAGAGACTAAATCTTAGACCTCTGATTTGCACCTAGTTCTTTCCAACATATGGTTTTGTTGCGAGGACCTTGGTAGAGTAGTAAGAAAAGGCCAAAACAAAGAGCAAATATTTCATGGTGGTAAATAATTCAATAGGAAATGATTATAGTGAATTAAAAAATTATTTATGGTTTGTGGAAAGATCCTTTAGGGTCTAGCCTCATGAGAGGGGGTTAGGAACCTAGGGGATGACAAATGGAAAGGGAGGATCCTGAGAAATGATCTCGAAGAGATATGACTTCTAGGATAGTTCTAGTTTGAGACATTAGGGATAGATATGTAAAGGATTAATGCAACACCAAATCAGAAACACCTATGGCCAAAGGAAGAAACAAGAGACAAAGAGAGATTGTTGAGAAAATTAAATGGAAATTAAAATGAGCATTGAGGAAGAGAGGAGAACAAAACAAGAATAATCTACCTATCACTCATACTATGGACCAAAACAAGATTAATCTACCATTTTTGGCAAGGACACTAAGGAGGCTTTCAAGCATATTCTTTTCCTTGAATTAGCTTGGTGAAGAAATGGTACAATATCAAATTAGACAAAGCTATATGACTTCATAGGGACCCTTAGAGATGACACCTTAAATTTGTATATGAATAAATCCCTAAAACATGATAAGGATTGGTGTGATGTAAAAGATGACTTAATCTACAACTTTGAATCTCTAGAGGCTCCTTCAGTAAGTGCACATAAGACATAGGAGATGATCTAAAAGAAGGGAGAAACCATTAAGGAGTTAATTAGAGATCTAAAGTGGTAGTGTGGAAATTGGAGGAACCACTCTTAAAGAAATATAGGGTGGAATGGTTTATCTCTAGATTCTTGCCAAAACTAAGAGCCTCTTTATATGGAAAATTCTTAGGTAGAATTGGCATGCATAATATTGGTGCAATCCTAGAGAAGGAAATATAAAGAAGGATAACATCAAGAAATAGAAAGGATAAAACTTTAGAGCTAAACAATTAAAGATCAGACAAGAAATCTTGGCTAAGAGAGAGAGCCATTAGGAAATCTCACCTATAATGAGGAAGAAATTTGGGTGCACAAAATGCTCTAATGAGGGACATATAAGAAATGAGTTCCCAACACTAAAAGGAGAGAAAAGAGTTGTGGCACTAAAACTAGATATAGGACCAACACCCCAGAGACTGAATAGTGTGTATTATGGAATTTGTAGTGAATGTGATGACCACAAAATGGATTATTGTCCATCTCTTTTGTTTAAGCTAAGAGAGGTTGATGAACATGAACCTTGGTTTAATCACCAATGCAAGGATAATTTTCATGTCCACATTTTACACGTGGTCTTGAAAACCACCCATATTTTACATGTGGTCATGAAAACTGAAATATCAAAAAAGTTTCCAACCCGACACTAAAATCCCCTCGTTCAAAACATGTGCACTTGATAACATATGCCCTTAACATTTTTGTATTTGTAACACATGTTAGGCACACCACACTAAGTTGGGGAAGTCAATCATGGTGCAGGAAAATACGAAACTCCTTTTGTATCCCTTCGATGATGGTAGTAAACTAAGTGAGTGGGCATCGCATCTTGCATGGGCAAGAGGGGTGGTCTCCATCGAGAAACCATACCTATGGTTTCCTATGTGAAAGTAAGAAATTGATTTCAACCTAAGTCGAAACCCTAACCCTAGAAATAATTAATCAATTTAAGTAATGCTATAATGTGGAGTTAAAAGAGACCATAATCTAATCTTATCTAATTTAACATTAATAGTCTAACCACTAAAATAATTAAATTTAAACCCTTTCAAAACATCTAACTATAATAATTTAAAATGGAAAACGTTAATTCAACTATACAAAGTTATCATTTAACCAACTCAAAAATAATTTGCCATAACATTAACTAACTTAAATGCCCATTTATAAACCTAATCCAAATACTAGGTCTCTGAAAATTTTTGACCGCATAACATTTCTTGGGCGATAATTTTTCCAAAATTTTCGAGGTATAACATTACTAAAGTGAACTAGGGAGTAATTTAAATTAAATGCAATAAATCAATCTCAAACTATAGAACATTACAAAAAATCTAATTTATCACTTAAGCAAGTTTTTGGGAATGCAAAGAAGTTTTAGAAACTATTTAATATATCCTAGTTTTTAGGACAACACATCTAACTCTAAATCATGTTTATAAAAGCACATCTTATCTCATTTGACACACACAAGAGAAGTTGTGAAGAGAGAGAAATATCTTCCTTCATGAAGATATGTCTCCTAGGTCTATAGTTTTCTAATGTTTTTGTCTCCAATATTAGCTATGTTTTAAAAGTTCACTAGTTTCAATTTTTTGAATATCATAGTTGACTAAAAGTTTAAAAATCATTTTCCCTCCAATGTTAACTGAAATAAAATGTTTAAAATACATTTAATACAAAGCATTTTCTTTTTTCAAAAATAGTTTCAATAGTTTTCTCTTTCTCCTATATAGTTTCAAAAATCATACATGTTAATATTTATTTTCACTATAATACTAATTGGGTCTCTCATATATATATATACTGTACAAATAAAATATTATAGAAAGGAGAAAAACCCTTTGTATATACACAGAACTCTATATATACATAATTATGTGTACATATAGAGGGGAATATATATAAGTAGAGATATATGAAATGAATATATGTTAACGCTAGGGACGACAGATTTTATGCATAGAGGGTAACATTAATAACTAAACATAGAGTTTATAAAAATAATTGTAGAGGTTTAAAAAAGAGTATGGTAGGCAGGGTCGAGCGGCCACAGGCTACACAGTTCATGGGCATCCATGGCTTGTGTAGGCCATGGCTAACCCGGTTGGAGAAAGGGGTCCCTGGGCCCCCCGTGCCCTCGATCTGCAGCCATAACACAACACAACGCCTCCTAAAAAGTTTTTTTTTCTATGTTAAAAAACATAAACCCTAAAATGCAGTCGATAGACTGCATTTCGCTTGGCATTTAAATAATTAAAATGCTATCTTTAATCTGATTATATATATACATATATATCCTCTCTATTTTTTTTTCGTTTTAAACAAAGATTTAAAAAAGGTAAATTAAATAGATATTCATTCATATATATACCCACTAAAACTATTTTTTTATATCAATATACATAATTATTCTTCTTCAATACTAAACAAGAGAGCAAAAATAAATATTAATATATTATGATTATTTTTTTTTGTTTAAGAAACTAACTTATGCAAATTTTCAATAAATAGATGCAAGGATAGAGACCTCTTTTCTTTTCTTTCTTTGGTAAGAAAAAATACAATATAGCATGTGTGTGTGTGTGTGTGTGTGTGTGTGTGTGTGTGTGTGTGTGTGTGTGTGAGAGAGAGAGAGAGAGAGAGAGAGAGATTTAACCAAATATTGCATTTCATAAATAACAACCAAAGTATGAATAATATTGCTTCTATTATATATTGTCATTTTCAATACAAATGCATATTACAAGCAACTTATTACAACACATAGGATCTGTTAGGTCTCAAAAATGCAGGTTGCCAATCCTAAGAGGATGCCAAGCTCTATGTTTGGATTTGCAACGTTTTTGAACTAACTTGACGAAATCAACCTTCAAGGTTTGATGATTTCCTTCGCTTTAGGTCCTGCTATACCTAGGTGGGTGAACCTTGGGAAACTAAAGCAGACTAAAATGTGAATGTATGGACTAATCAAATCTATCTACAATGGCATAGGATGTAGGATAGATGAAATGCTTGCTAGCTAATTTTATGTTTAATGTCTAATGAGTCATTGGTAGAAATTGTATAAGCAATATCAAGGTAAAAAGTTTTAAATAATGAGTTGAATGAGACTAGTGCCTTGTTGGGTAACAGAGTCACTTTGAAGGACCAAGATTAGTGGTTTCCTAATAGTAATAATTCTAATTGTTTGGCACAGTTTTAGTTTATAACTTGTATAAACGTGCAAGTAAATGACTAACAAACTCTTCTTGATAATCCAACCAAATAGAATGAGATATCTTATAATTCACTAGAAGGTATTTTAATCCTTACTTGAAGGAACCAAATGAAATGAATGGACAAGATTAACAGATAATATTTTACTGGAGACAGAATGGCAATCTAATTGTATGGCCCTACTTAGTAATCCAAACTTAATACTTCCAGGCTACTGTAACTAAATCAGAAGGGTTTAATTCCTCAAATGGACACCAACCTATTTAATCACATAGATACAGCAAATGTGTATTGACAGATTAAATATATACTTGATATATTAATCTGAATATCAAGGAAATGCAGAAATGGAGACAGCCACACAATTGAATAATTTTAACAAACAACTGATACCAAAGTAGAACCACTGAATCAGAGAACTTCAAACTTCTTCTTCAAATAAAACATGCAACATAGTCATTTTGAAACATTGTATATATTATGTATATGAATATATTTGACTGATGATGCCATCTCAACATCGATTGTTTGAACTTATATAGATATTTCTATGAAGAGACATAACTCTTCAATAAGTTTTTTGGGAACTTAACAATCATTAACAACTATGACATAATCATGATTAGGCCTTATTCAGCCATAAGTAAACTTTAGCCAAGTGATCCAAGTAATCCTGCTCATGATGGGAATCAGTAAGGTCAACAGCACTTCTGATAATTATATCAAGTGTGATCATGCTTTCCAATTGTTTGCAAACTTCTCTAGATACAGAGGCTTTGTCTTTCAGAGCTCCTATGGCTTTGTGTAATATAATTTGACAATCAATAATCCATTCTTCTTTACTCTTCACCTCTCAGTTGTCTTTAAATATCCTGGGCACTCCTGCATTCGAGGCATCATTTCCTTCCTTAGCATCAGCTTTAAGTTTGTCATAGTAATTTTGGTGCTGTTTGAGCAATGCTCTTGCATCAGAGATATCTGTACTATTAGCAGCACTTCTGTTTTGTAGCTCAATCAATTTTTCTTGTATTCTCTTTTCAAGTCTTTCATGTTCTTTAACTACTTTATGATTCTCTGAGTAATTATCCCAAAACGGTTTTAACCACCACACCATGTTTGCATACCTGCTCTGCAGTATTGTAACAAATGCATCCATCTAAATTTGTGTTGCCTGGTCAGGGGATGATACTCGAATACCCTATGAGCTCTCACCTTGAGTTATTCTTTTTGTGGATTGGCCAAAAGTACTCTTAACAGCATCCTTCAACTAATCATTTTCTTTTGTCAATCTTTCACAATTCAATTTGTATGCATCTCTCTCTTTGATCAACATTTGAGCTTGTGCTTTATTCAATTTTGCAACATTGATACCAATG
This sequence comes from Cunninghamia lanceolata, assembly GCA_027924645.1. NCBI lineage: Eukaryota > Viridiplantae > Streptophyta > Pinopsida > Cupressales > Cupressaceae > Cunninghamia > Cunninghamia lanceolata. The sequence continues at coordinate 7,710,481 of BSBN01001107.1, read as the reverse complement.
TCTGCAGTAATTATAGGGTCAGTTTCCCCTGCTTTCAAAGTCATAACATGGCCAAAAGTCTTTTCAATATCTATGATGGCCATCTTCTTATGGGGAGGGTATAACGCCCATATCATCAAGGAATTTTCATCATTATTATATCTTGTTCCCATAAATACTTCATTAACTCCTTCTGGAGTAAGCTTATACTTATCATCAGCACTATTCAGAAAACTGTCAAAAACCAAAGTAGAATTTAAATCTAGACCAGGAAAAATCATAACCCCTGCATCCTTAAGTAACTGTCTACCCTTGCTAGGTGTCATGTCTTGCATCTCTTTATCTACTGTTTCTTTCAACATATCTAACAATTGTTTTTCATTATCAGCAGAGACATCATCTACTAACTCTCTAATCTCTTTCCCTTTGTATTTATACAAGAAAGATATAAATTCTTTTAACTGAATAAATTTATCATCTGAGATAAAAGAATCATAGGCTGTTAGGCGTGGATCCTCATCAGCAGACCCCTCCTCATCATGTAGCACAACTGGAGGCTGATATTGTAGCATTTTCCTTTTGGACATCTCTAGTGTTTTGTCCTGTGGTTGTTCTTGCCCTGTCAGTTCTTCATCCTCAGAGGATACAACCTCAATCTCTGCTATCTGCTTTTTCTTTTCACTTAAATCTCTGTTATATTTTTCTACAACTAATTCAACTTTAGCTTCTTCTAGATTTCTAATAACATCATCATGTGGATAATGTATGTGCCTATATCCACTGAGATTTTGTTTTCTTCTTGCATAGTCAATTAAGCCTTCAGGGTCAAATCCTTTCCTCGCCTCAGCAGTCATCATGTTATAATGCATTAATTTATCCAAAATGAGATTGTAACCTTCTTTTGAAACCACAATAAAATCTCCAAAGCATAAGGTGCTGGGCATAAATGATTGTTTATCATGTGAACTTAGATGCATCACATTTGAACAATGCATTTGCCTAATTATCTCTAAATATGCAAGTCTGTCAGGAATAGTCTTAGGCAATATGAATGGGGTATCCTCAAATCCATAAACTCTGATCATAGTAGCATCCTCAAAGCAATACCAGTCCCCCCAATTATGAGTGACAGTAGGGGGGCCACCAAAATCTTTTGGTCTGAGGAATCTTTTTATTTTAGTTGAAATTGAATATTCACAGGGGTGATTAAAATACCTATACAGCACTTTTACACAGTGTTCTTCAAATTAAACATAGCTAGAGTGGGCATATCTACTATCCTAGATTCTGGTCCACATTTGTATGGGTATCTTTTCCCCTTTCTTATCTGCAGCAACAATTCGAAACTCACCTGGCCATAACCCTACTTCCTAGCCGTAATATAACACCATGTGCATAAGCATTGAGTAATGCTCAAAAGAGCATGCTGGAGCACTATTTTTTATCGCAGACAAACCAGAGTCCATTCTATTAGAAATATAAGCAGCATAATCAAACTGCCTTGCATTATGACACTGGATGTCAAAAGCTATGACCATTAGAGGAATAGTCATGAACTCGGGGACCTCTGAACCAAGGACTTGGCCTACAGAAAAATAGGTATTCTGTATATATGGTTCAACTATAGCTATATGAAAGGGAGGGCCATCATTTTCAGTTAAGGGCATCACTTCTCCTTCAACCCTAGGCCTATGAATGGGCAACCTCCATCCATTGTAAGTTGTATCCATTCTCCAATACTCTTTATCCAGATCTTCATAAACAATAGGGACAGTGCATAAGTCATCCAAATCAAACACCTCACAAATAGCATTTTTTGATAGATGCACAATTGGTTCTCCCTGTGGGTTACAGATGGCTTTTAGGCTAGGATTGTAATGTCTGGCAAGCAATTGAAGGAGTTCCACATTCAAGAATACATTAGGTACAACCAATTTTCCCAAATTCATGTGCCATGGGTTTGACATAGGAGCATTCCTAAACCTTCTATTATAGTGGAATCTGAAAAGCTCATATCCCCGAATTGGGGTCCAGATATCTCCCAGGCGTTTATGTTTATCTTCTAATTTCTCAACTTCTACCCTGAGTTGGGCAGACCTTCTGGCCTTGGGAGTTGACCCAGGCAATTGGTCAATTAACTCCTGGTTGAGTTTTCTATCTTTTATTTTTTCTTCAGGGGTTTGATCAGTTTTTTGTTTTTTAGATTTACTAGTTTCCCCTTGTGGTTTTCTACCTTTTCCCTTTCCCAAAGTATCCATATTCAAATTTTGGTAGAAAATTCAAACACAGGCTATACACAATGGTTCGTATGTAAGTACCTGTTGTTCTGTGGCTGTGATTAAAATCTTTTGCTTTGCGCCTCAAGAATTCCTCTATATTCCCTTCTCAGACAACTTGTTCAATTATAATGATCTTAAACGATTTCATCACCATATGCATTTAATTGTCTGATCAATGCAATGTCACTCATCGCTGTGAAATGTCACATCACCATAACTCCTGTCATCGGCATGATTTTCAAAATATCTGGGCGACCTTAATATCTCTTCATGGCGCGAACAATCAATCGGCGTGACCCCTCAATTGTATTCCCGGTGCTATGTTATGTCATATCTTAAGTGGGTGCGACCATCGGCATGACTTCCTTCATCGCCATGTGTTTTAAATTTCTCTGCAATATAGTGAGTCCTACTGATATGTGTAACAACTTGTTATCAGGGAGATCAATGCCATCGGGATAATATATTCATGTTTCCCCGAGCTTTGTCGTCTCATCGATAATCGTCTCTACTCTGGATCGGGATGACTTTGATATTGTCTTGCCGCTAGAGTATCAACAGGTATAAATTTATTCTTATCGGAATGAAATATACTATCGGGATAGCTTTTTAAAGACAACCCGATCCAAATCATCTCCCCGATGGCTCTTTCATATTCTTTATTGGACAGAGTATATCAAAGTGTCACCGACACCTTTTGATCGCCGTGACTTGTAAATCAGCAAGACCTAATTCCTTTGTCCCGATATGTCGAGTTATCCCGATAGATATGTGTATCGCTGTGAGTCTCGCCGAGAGCTCTCTTATCGCCAAGACATTGAGTATCAGAAACTTCTTTGTGTCTTATCCCGATAGTTTACTTCTTGCCGATGGCTATTTGTTTTGTTGCTCCCGTAGGATGTTCGGTGAAACTCTTGCCAAAATATTTCATTGGTATGATATATACTGTCGGGGCAGCTTTTGAAGGATCCTCTGATGGTTATCAGTCATACCGATTGGTATGACTACTTGGTTCTCTTACCGATGTAAAGTCATCGGTATTACTTATTCCATCGGTGACTTCCATAAATTTCCTTCCGATCTGTATTCTCACGCTGATGGTTATTTCTGAAAGATTCCTTATGTGTCGGTGTAAGCAAAACAACATCTTCCTGATGGATTGACCTTGAAGAAATTTGGCACTGCTCATCATTAGACACCTTGAGAGATATATTAAATTTTTATCATGGTTTTTTGAGATGTTTTTTTTTTAGAATTTGTTCAAATATGATGGAGTGAGAAGATAGTAAAATTTCAAAATTTTACTATCCTAACAGGATCTCCCATGAGAGAGAGATTTGCTCTCTCACACCTAACCATTACAATGCTCAAAGAGCCAAGGTATTTACATTGCCTTATTTTTACAACCTAACCAAAGTCACAAAACCACTTCATAAAGACCTCTCTAAACAATAATCTCCATAGAGTCAAGAAACCTGCAAGACAATAAACCTTTCCCATGGCCAAGGGAAGCTCACCTTCCAATAGTTGGCTTGCTTGGAAGCCACCCCAAGCTAGGAGGTTGTAAGGTCCGAAATAAGACAAACTAAAATTAACCAATGAAAAGCAGAATCAATCAAAAAATAGTAAATAGAATAAAATAATTACACTGCTAAATATTTTTCCATAATAACTCAACTCGTGAAACCACTTACATCAATATATCTAATTAAGGTTACATTCATTAGTGAATCAATAAAATAATAAAATAGGACTAAGCCTTTGCAATATTTAGCCTCGTAGGCTTGTACAACAATATACATATATCATATCAATCTGTATTTGTTTTACCAATCCTAAGAGAGAGAGAGAGAGAGAGAGAGAGAGAGAGAGCATCATGGTGATATCCACCCTGCCACAAAGCATAAAGCTTCCCCATGCTTTCTTAATGGAAAGCCCAACCCATCACGAGGGGTCTAGCAAACTAAAGACGACTTAGGTGAAGGAAACTAGTGTAGTATAATTTACCTATCATCCCTAGCATGAGTGAATGCATATATTATATCTAATTCATGATATGGTAGAGCGAAGAGAATCAATGTCAAACAATTACTATCACAAGTTTTTGGGTGATACACTTATGCTAAAGCATCGCCATCATGTCCTTCTTAACTGATCACTCACACAATGTTACATCCCTCTTTTTGGAATGGATTATGCTATTTACTTTCTTGCAAATTTCAGTGTATAATGTGTTGTGGATGACATGAAAACTGATGATTTATTTAGACAAAGTTAGTTCTATGAAATTTTAGAATCTATTGATTATGATCAATGTGATATTGTAGACTAAATGTCCTTTTTGTTAAGAGAAATGATGTTTGGATATATTATGCTTTTATTTGGAACATAGGTGCTTTGACCACAAAATTGTATGTGAGACTGTCGTTGCAGGAACAGGTGGACCATGTTCAACAGGAAGAGAAAGTATCTTTGAGAGAGTATAGACTCTGGAAATTAACCATGGGTGTTTATTACTGAAAACGCCAAACAGGTAGATAAACCTTGAAGCCATCAATTTAGTCTTGTTTTTAGACTGGGATAGTTTAAGACTAGATGTCAACGTCTGAAGATAAGGTGTAGCACCCTTTTCATAAGTCGTCATATAGAATTTTGGAATCGACTTGGTTGTCGCAAGTCCACCAAAACGAGTCGTCTTATATAGATGATTATAATTTTGTTTGTAGATAAATAGATGAACCTATTTTTGGTGAATTGGTGGATCATGTCTCGTAGTCAAAAGATGCGAGAAGTCATTTTGTGCATCAAATGATTTATAAACCTTGTGATGCGTTATGACAATCCGTTGTGATTGCCATCAAAATGCGTTAATCATGTGTTGTGAATTTATTCCCTTTTGTAAATCGGCAGAAGTTGAATGTGAAGTTGATTTATGCTATAACTATTTTTGTCGTCATTTGGAAGGCTATTCCGAAATCATTTTAGTCATAACTTAGTTAACGGGAGGTATTTTTGTCAATTTGCTTGATGTCAGCTTCTTGTTGAGTCATGTTGTTTTACACCCAAGCTCTGTCGTTTGGGACGTCATCCTTTGCGAATACATCTTTTTCTCCTTGAGTTATGACTTGAGTTGTCTTAGATCGAACCCACACTTTCTTTCTTTAGTTGGTTTTGATTCTTTACCTCTTTTTCGACCTTGGAGTCATCTTTTGCATTTATTAGTTATCACCTTGTGAGAGTTTCACTCCACTAGCGATGATAGGTTGCATTTGTCGAAGGTTAGAAGTCTCCTTGTGGTAGAATGACAAAGTTGATATGCCACGTTGTCATTTAGAACCTCCATTTTGTTTGTGGCCACTGCAAATGTGGAGTCGGGTAGCTACAGTTATGTTGACCCCTTGTGAATAGGCATGTGACGGTTTTCGTCTAATTGCTCTATCTTCCTTCTTCGTGGGCACGAGAGGACAGTGGTACTTGGTGGTTAGAGTTTGAAAACCATAGTTAGAGGAGAGTCTTTTTCTTTGCTGTGTTGTGTAGGAGGTTATGCTGTTGGGATTAAAGTATAACTGTTAAGTTAATGCAGATGCTCCATGATCATTGAGGGTGCAAAGGCATCGGAGTTTCTATTGTCTAGAATCAAAAAGACCGCAGATTAAGACCAATCTGCTTCTTCACTATGCTCAGTATGAGTTATGGTTGAGAATATAGTGGAACCGTGAGAGGATTGCCAATTACTCCTTCTTCGTGGGTGCGGGAGAGTAGAGAGGTGGTAGTTTAGAAGTTGAAATGGGCGAGTTAAAGGATATACTCAATTGTCGTGTGGGAGGATAGTCAGTTCGGGGGCTGTTGTAAGAAACAAGAAAAGAAACTGTAGATAATGTAGGTGATCTTCTTTGCTGAGCTCGACCGAAGGTTATTCGGTTGAGAGTTTAGTACAACCGTAGATAGATTGGATTTACTGCTTCTTAGTGGGCGCGAAAGGTAGTAGTGGGGTCTGTCGTTGTTTAGGAGGGAAAAACGGTAGAGAGGAGGATGGATTAGAGTCTTTGGCATTCGCTGTGCTGGACGAACAGGGCAGATAGTGTTTTGAAAACCTGAGGAGGCACGTCTTGATGGAGGAAGATGTGCATAGGTGTGCAGAGAAGTCGAGAGTCTACAAAGATTGCCGGGAGCTTGTAACTACAATCAATAAACCCCATCGATAGATTCTTCTATCCTCTTTCTTCACAGTCTAAGTTAGTTTTTGTGTCTCTTCATTGCAAAGATAAAGTAATACGCTTACAACACATATAATATGATGACAATGTCTTCTACTGCGATTTCTGTGTGAGGTTAATCAATAAAATTATGTCATTGTTGTGTTTTGGTATTCAAAACCTCAGAAATAGTATCATTGCTATCTTTTAGAAATTGAGAACTCAGAAACTATATCATTACTTGTCATGAACGACACTGTATGATGATAGAACACAGTTCTCTAATGTACACACATCTAGGAATGAACACTGCATGATGCAAAATGTAAACTACATTCTTCAAACGGATGGCAATGACGTATGTTTAAAGAGTTTCCTTTAAGACTGTATTATCAACTTAAAACTACCTTTGGTGCACCTAAAACAATATCTCCATAGTGAGAAAACACATTGCTCCATGTGCATGTTGTGTAGGAGTTTAAAACCTCATATTTAAAGCATGTTTTGACGTAAACTTTAGTGTGTTTGATAGCTGGAGATGTAGTTGTAGCCAGCTAGTGTCTTATTCATCTTATATCTTTAGTTAGAGGTCGACCATGTGTTTGGTCATCTCTAATGTCATAAGAAAGATTCCAAACCCTTTATTATCTTATATACGACTCTTATCTCAATGAACCATGTGAAACTATTTGACTTGGAAAGGGGAGTAGAAAGTTAAAGTATTAGTATTGGTCGAAAGCCATCATGGTTTTGTAATGAACAAATAGGGTGGGAAAACCCGCATTTTGAGTCTAGATTATGTTGCAAGTGATGATTCTAGTGTCATTTTTATTTTGTAGACCTTTATGAGTCTAAAACCTTTAAATTCTGGGATAACGGGAAATTGTGTTGTATACTTGAGTATGTTGTATAAACATGGGAACTGAAAAGCCAAGTTTGAAACCACTTAGGAGTGAGTGTTTTTAAACGATGCTTTATATGAATATGGGATTATGAAACTATAAACTCAGGATTACAGTAAATGTTGCGCCATGTGCTATTGCAGGAGAAAATCCTAAAACTTTCAGGTCATCAAGGTCGACATTTGTTTAAACCTTACAAATAGGAAACTGTAGGATTTCGATCAGTTCAAGTCGAGTAGGGTGGGTGAACTAAGTTCATGCGTTCTTAGAATGCTATTTAAAAATAAATCCTTTGGCCAAGGTAGTACATGATCCTCAAGTGCATCAAATGTTCACTGTGACTGGATGGCGTTTCTTGTGGAGAGTTGTGCATGACTAGATGGTATCTAGGGAACTGCACGATAAAAAGACACGTAAGTTACAACACCAGAGCTCAGATGGCAAACACCGATGGTTATCTTAAGTCTATCCTCTTGAGTAGGGTAGGGCCACTTCCGGTTAGGAAGGAGTGTAGGAGACCGACGGTTTGTGGTTGGAGGTTAAGATCTTTGAAGATACTTTCTCTTCCAAATACTGAGGATTGCCGAGTCTTGAATGTGATGGGTCGAGAATTGAGATGCATGTTAATGGTATGTTTCTGATATTTTATTTGTTTTCAAGAAAATTTCAAATTGTTAGAGAACAAAATGTTTAATGTATATCATTTCTTTCAGTTTTATGAAAAATGAAACCATGTTTAAGTTAAAGTGAAAAATGTTATACTTGGTAGTAGATAAGTTCTTTTGTATTTGATTACCTAGTAAAGAAAAAAAATTTATCTTTGTGAAAACCTAGTTTTTCTAGTTAATTCGGATATGGATGTTACATATGGTATCAGAGCTAACCAGGTTCAACACTAGGGCTGATGAGTCCACTAACCTCATTAGGAAATCAACATTATGCGGGTAGCTAATGATTTGATTTACTGTGCCAAGATGGTACGCATCAAGAAAACTATGAGAAAATCCTTCACGGGTAAGGAACGTTATCTGCAAGCTAAGCAGAAATGACTTGCGATGATCAAGACCATTGAGAAAACTAATGACAAAAATCACATTTGGCTTGATGATGTGGAAACCTTAGCCAATGCAATGTCACAACTTAAACGAATGAGGAGAGAACTCCTAGAGGTAGCAACAACAACAGCTCGAATCATGATCAACTACTACCCCATTATTGTACCTAATAGTGTACCTGTGAGTGTACCTATTAGTATACCCATGATCACTAGGGATCCTCATGTAGCACCTAGAGCTGAGATCATAGAGCTATCTTCTGATAGTGAGTCTGAGGGGTATACACCTCGTGATTATGTGTCAGACAATGAATCCGAAGGTTACACTCCACTAAAAACATAAGATATGTCTATCTCTAATGATGTTGAAACAATTTTGCAAAATGTATAAAGACAAAATTTTGGTTTGAGAACAATTATGATTATGATCAATTGTTGTTTTCTTTTGATGATATATAATATGATAAGCATAAAATTGATTAGTATATGTTTAAACAGGTGAGAAACTAAACTATCATGCACCAATCAGAGTCTAATGAGGGGGAGGATCGGGAAGGTCATAACTCTCAGGAAAACTCCACTGACAAGTTGGATAGGATTCTAAACATGCTTACCGAAACCAAGGAAAGGTTGAACAAACTAGAAAAGAAAATGGATGAAACTAGCAACACAGAGGGTGAAAATGAGAACTCACATTATACAAGCAAGAGTAAACATTGGGAAAATGGAACATCAAGTGAAAATCCTGACGACAGTGAAGTCCAAAGAAAAACCAAGGATAAACTTGCATTAGAGTTATCTAAGGATATGAAGAAGGTTAACCCTCCAAAGTTCGATGGAACGAAAATTGGAGATGCAGCAGAAGCATGGTTAATAGAGATGGAGAAATATTTTGAGATTAGAAATTACTCTGAGGTTACTAAAGCTATGTGGGGAGCATATTAGCTATCTAGGGAAGCGTCCACTTGGTGGATGAATAAGAAAATGGAGCTGGAATTAAGTCCCTTGAAGGTGACATGGAATGAGTTCGTAGAACTATTCTGAAAACGGTGGTTACCTCAGTTATATTTTGATTAGAAGTTAACAGATTTCCAAAACCTCAGGCAAGGTGAACTATCTGTGGTCGAGTATGCAGAAAAATTCACTAGACTACTGAAGTATGTTCCTCAATACCAAAAGGATGAAAGGTTTCGAATCAGAAAATTCATCATGGGACTCAACCCTCAAATCGGCGGTGAGGTGGAGGTGCATGGTCCAAGCACAATGGATCAAGTATATGAAAAGGCAATTAAATAGGAGCATAAGATCAAATCTATCTCTACTTACCATTATAAGAAATGCAAGAAGTTTTATAAGAACTACAACAATCAGTCTTATAAAAGGAAAAATGAGAAGGGATATGGAAACAGGAGGTTTGATAAGGGAAATCGAAAGAATCAAGGGCGATTTGGTAATGAACGAAGAGGTGAAGATTTTAAGAAGAATGATGATTTTGCAAGTAGGCCATCTGAGAAGTGAGGACTTATAGGAGGATGCTTTTCTTGTGGAGGAGATCATTATGCCAACCATTGCCCTAACAAGAAGAAGAATGGGAAGCCTAGGAACGCGGAACTTCCTTCGCAACAGGAAGTATTTGAGCAAAGGATTCATGCTGCTCTTGACAACCGACAAGAGGAGTATTAGATCACCCCTATTGAGATGACATGTACCTTATTTGGAGTTCCTGATTCTATTCTATTTGATACTGGTGCAACAGAAAATTTTCTGTCACCTAGAATCTTAAGTAAATTTTCTAGAAAAGCTGGTTTTATGTCAAAACCATGGATAGTTGAGTATGCAAATAACTCAAAGGCTCAGGTAGAGCAATGTTTGTTTGAAGCTAAGATTGATGTTTCTAACTTCACCACTGAGGTAAATTTATACCTAGTGCCTTTAGGGTCCTATGATGTCATCTTAGGAATGAATTGGTTGTGGAAACATCAAGCCAAGGTAGATTGTTTTCATAAAACCATTGAGTGTCTGGATGAGATGGGCAAAATAGTAAATCTCCAAGGAATACAAAGAGAAATAAGCATTAGATCCATTTCATCAAAACAACTAAAACAGGCTAGGCAAAAGGGATGTCAACCTTTTGCAGTCAAAATGGACCTAGTAGAGGAAACCTTGGAGAAGCAAACATTTGAGGAAAGATATCCATATCTATGCAATTTCAGGGATGTATTTCCTAAGGAGCTACCAGGCTTGCCTCTGAAAAGAACATTTGGCTTTGGCATAGATATTAAACCAGGGTCGGAGCCAATCTCTAAAGCTCCGTATTATATGACTACCACTGAACTTATGGAATTAAAAGCTCAGTTGCAGGAGCTATTGTCTAAGAATCTAATTAGCCCAAGTGTATCACCATGGGGAGCCCTGATTATATTTGTCAAAAAGAAAGATGGAACTCTAAGGCTGTGTATAGATTATAGGATGCTTAACAAGGTGACAATAAAGAACAAGTATCCCTTACCACGTATTGATGATCTATTTGACCAAATGCGTGGTGCATCAGTCTTTTCTAAGATAGATCTGAGATCTAGATACCACCAGTTAAGGTTCAAAGATGAAGATATTCCCAAGACAGTATTTAGAACAAGGTATGGTCATTATGAGTTCACGGTGTTGCCATTTGGATTGACTAATGCACCTGCTGCTTTCATGAATCTCATGAATAGTGTTTTCAGAGATTGTCTTGATAAGTTTGTGCTAGTTTTCATTGATGATATTTTGATTTATTCCAAAAATGAAGAGGAGCATAGACAACATCTTCAAATAGTCTTGCAACGATTAAGAGAACACAAATTGTATGCGAAACTCTCAAAGTGCACCTTCTTTCAGAAAGAAGTGTAGTATTTGGGGCACATAATATCAGCCGATGGGATATCAGTTGATCCAGCCAAAATAAAAGCTATTATGGAATGGCCTGAACCTTCCAATGTGTCAGAGGTACGAAGTTTCATGGGATTGACAGGGTATTACAGGAAATTTGTGTTGAATTTCAAAAGCATTGCTAGCCCAATTACCTCCTTGCAGAGAAAAGGAAAAAGGTTTGTTTGGATGGATGAATGTCAAAAGGCTTTTGACTTGTTAGAAGAAAAATTAACAACCGCTCCAATTCTGAAAGTTCCTGATCCTGAGGGAGAGTTTGAGGTTATCACTGATGCCTCAGGGGAAGGATTGGGAGGTGTGCTTATGCAAGATGGTAGGGTAGTAGCCTAAGTCAAGGAAGCTAAAAACTATGAGCAAAACTACACTCCTCATGACTTAGAAATGGTAGCAATGATTCACGCCCTTCAGATGTGGCGACATTATTTGTTGGGAAGGACTTTTATTCTAAAATCCGATCATCAAAGTCTTCGCTACATATTTAGACAACCTAATCTCAATGCAAGGCAAAGGAGATGGTTGGAATTAATATCAGATTATGACTTTGAAATTTCTTATATCAAAGGCAAGGAAAACCGAGTGGCTGATGCCTTAAGCAGAAGAAGGCACATAGCCTCTATAATCTCCATACATGCTAACTTTAAAGACTTAGTAATGCAAAACTTATCTAGAGATGAGTATTATGAGCAAGTGAAGCAGGCTCTGCGCTTAAACCCTAAGGACCCAACATATGACGAATTCAGTTTTGAATCCAATGGATTGATGAGATTCAAGGGAAGAATCTACGTTCCTGATTCAGTAGAACTTAGAAACCTTGTGTGGAAGGAAGTTCACTGTGCTCCTTACTCTGGGCACCCTAGTGTAACAAAACTGTTAGCAGATGTCAAACCACTATATTTCTAGAAGGGAATGAAAAGCGATGCTGCAAAATTTGTAGCTAGCTGTTTGGAGTGTCAGAGAGTTAAGGCAGAACACCAACATCCTACTAGATTGTTATACCCGCATGATATTCCAGAATGGAAATGGCAAGTTGTTAGTGTGGATTTTGTCCAGGGGTTAGCAATGTCTAAGAATAGGCATGATGCAATATTGGTTGTTGTGGATAAACTAACCAAGGTTGCACATTTCATACTGGGAAATTTGACGGATGGAGCTCATCTTTTGGCTTAGAAATTTGTGCAAGAAATTTTTAGATTGCATGGTGTACCTGAAAAGATTATATCTAATAGAGATGCTCAGATAACTTCACAGTTTTGGCAAACCTTATTTTCTGCATTAGGGACTAAACTTAATGTGAGTATTGCTTATCACCCCGAAACTGATGGACAAACAGAAAGGGTGAATCAAGTATTAGAAGACCTTTTGAGAATGTATTGCATGGATCAGCAATACAGATGGGAGGAATATCTACCTCTTGTCAAATTTGCCTATAACAACATTCTGCCATTAAGATGGTGCCATTTGAAGCATTATATGGAAGGAAATGCATAACTCCTATAAGCTGGGATAAGCTGGAAGATAGGATAAGCATTGGACCTGAAATGCTTGCTGATATAGAAGAATAAGTAATAATGATTAGGAAGAGGTTGGCAGAAGCCAATGACAGGCAAAAGAGTTATGCAGATCACAAACGAGTGCCTAGGCACTTCTCTGTTGGCGAGAAAGTGCTTTTGCGAGTAAAACCCCAAAAGAGTTCAATAAAATTTGGTAAATCATCAAAATTAGCTCCTCGTTATGTCAGACTTTTCGAAGTTCTTGAGATTATCAATCCAGTTGCCTACAAAGTTGCTCTACCTCCAGCCTTGTCTAAGATGCATAATGTTTTTCATGTTTCATATTTAAAGAAATATTTTGTAGGTAATAACCACATCCTTAACTGGAATTCCTTATAGATGCAAGAACCCGGGGTGGTTGTGATTGAGCCACTCAAGGTGCTCGAAATGCATAAACTTCGTTTACGTAATCGAGAAGTTTTGCAATGCAAAATTTAGTGGGACAAATATGGCGAGGATAGCGCCACTTGGGAAGAATATAAAGACATTTACTAAAGATTTCCTAAACTTTTCAAAGACATTAATGTTGAACTATAAAAAGTTTGTTTTAAGTTTAAATTTTGCTTGATAAACTTAATCATCAGGGACGATGATTTTTAAAGGGGAAGGATATATTACATCCCTCTTTTTGGAATGGATTATGCTATTTACTTTCTTGCAAATTTCAGTGTATAATGTGTTGTGGATGACATGGAAATTGATGATTTATTTAGACAAAGTTAGTTCTATGAAATTTTAAAATCTATTGATTATGATCAATGTGATATTGTAGACTAAATGTCCTTTCTGTTAAGAGAAATGATGTTTGGATATATTATGCTTTGATTTGGAACATAGGTGCTTTGACCACAAAATTGTATGTGAGACTGTCATTGCAGGAACAGGTGGACCATGTTCGATAGGAAAAGAAAGTATCTTTGAGAGAGAGTATAGACTCTGGAAATTAACCATGGGTGTTTGTTACTGAAAATGCCAACCAGGTAGATAAACCTTGAAGCCATCAATTTAGTCTTGTTTTTCAACTGGGATAGTTTAAGACTAGATGTCGACGTCTAAAGATAAGGTGTAGCACCCTTTTCGTAAGTCGTCATATAGAATTTTGGAATCAACTTGGTTGTCGCAAGTCCACCAAAACGAGTCGTCTTATATAGATGATCATAATTTCATTTGTAGGTAAATAGATGAACCTATTTTTGGTGAATTGGTGAATCAAGTCTTGTAGTCGAAAGATGCAAGAAGTCGTTTTGTGCATCAAAAGATTTAGAAACCTTGTGATGCGTTACGACAATCCATCGTGATTGCTGTCAAAACGTGTTAATCATGTGTTGTGAATTTATACCCTTTTGTAAATCAGCGGATGTTGAATGTGAAGTTGATTTATGCTATAACTATTTTTGTCCTCATTTGGAAGGATATTCCAAAATCGTTTTAGTCATAACTTAGTTAACGGGAGGTATTTTCGTCAGTTTGCCTGATGTCAGCTTCTCGTCGAGTCATGTTGTTTTACGCCCAAGCTTTGTCGTTTGGGACATCATCCTTTGTGAATACGTCTTTTTCTCCTCGAGTTATGACTTGAGTTATCTTAGATCGAACCCACACTTTCTTTCTTTAGTCGGTGTTGATTCTTTACCTCTTTTTCGACCTTGGAGTCACCTTTTGCATTTATTAGTTATCACCTTGTGAGAGTTTCACTCCACTAGCGATGATAGGTTGCATTTGTCGAAGGTTAGAAGTCTCCTTGTGGTAGAATGATGAAGTTGATATGCCATGTCATCATTCACAACCTCCATTTTGTTTGTGGCCATTGTAAATGTGGAGTCAGGTAGCTGCAGTTATGTCAACCCCTTGTGAATAGGCATGTGACGGTTTTGGTCTAATTGCTCTATCTTCCTTCTTCATGGGCACGAGAGGATAGTGGTAGTCGGTGGTTAGAGTTTGAAAACCGTAGTTAGAGGAGAGTCTTTTTCTTCGCTGTGTTGTGTAGGAGGTTATGCAGTTGGGATTAAAGTATAACTGTTAAGTTAATGCAAATGCTCCATGATCGTTGAGGGTGCAAAGGCATCAGAGTTGCTATTGTCTAGAATCAAAAAGACCACAGATTAAGACCAATCTGCTTCTTCACTATGCTCGGTATGATTTATGGTTGAGAATATAGTGGAACCGTGAGAGGATTGCTAGTTACTCCTTCTTCATGGGCGCGGGAGAGTAGAGAAGCGGTAGTTTAGAAGTTGAAATGGGCAAGTTAAAGGATATACTCGATGGTCATGTGGGAGGATAGTCAGTTCGGGGGCTGTTGTAAGAAACAAGAAAAGAAACCGCAGATAATGTAGGTGATCTTCTTCACTGAGCTCAACCAGAGGTTATTCGGTTGAGAGTTTAGTGCAACTGTAGATAGATTGGATTTACTGCTTCTTAGTGGGCGCGAAAGGTAGTAGTGGGGTCTGTCGTTGTTTAGGAGGGAAAAATGGCAGAGAGGAGGATGGATTAGAGTCTTTGGCATTCGCTGTGCTGGACGAACAGGGCAGATAGTGTTTTGAAAACCTGAGGAGGCACGTCTTGACGGAGGAAGACGTGGATAGGTGTGCAGAGAAGTCGAGAGTCTGCAAAGATTGTCGGGAGCTTGTAACTACAGTCAATAAACCCCATTGATAGGTTCTTCTATCCCCTTTCTTCGCAGTCTAAGTTAGTTTTTGTGTCTCTTCATTGCAAAGATAAAGTAATACATTTACAATGAATATAATATGATGACAATATCTTCTACTGTGATTTCTTTGTGAGGTTAATCAATAAAATTGTATCACTGCTGTGTTTTGGTATTCGAAACCTTAGAAATAATATCATTGTTGTCTTTTAGAATTCAAGAACTTAGAAACTGTATCATTGCTTGTCATGAATGACACCGTATGATGATAGAACACAGTTCTCTAATGTACACACATCTAGGAATGAACACTGCATGATGCAAAATGTAAACCACATTCTTCAAATGGATGGCAATGATGTAAGTTTAAAGAGTTTCCTTTAAGACTGTATTATCAACTTAAAACTTCCTTTGGTGCACTTGAAATGATATCTCCATAGCAAGAAAACACATTGCTCCACGTGCATGTTGTGTAGGAGTTTAAAACCTCAGATTTAAAGCATGTTTTGATGTAAACTTTAGTGTGTTTGACAGCCGGAGATGTAGTTGTAACCAGCTAGTGTCTTATTCATCTTATATCTTTAGTTAGAGGTCAACCATGTGTTTGGTCATCTCTAATGTTGTAAGAAAGATTCCAAACCCTTTATTATCTTATATACGACTCTTATCTCAATGAACCATGTGAAACTATTTGACTTGGAAAGGGGAGTAGAAAGTTAAATTATTAGTATTGGTCGAAAGCCGTCATGGTTTTGTAATGAACAAATAGGGTGGGAAAACCTGTATTTTAAGTCTAGATTATGTTGCATGCGATGGTTCTAGTGTCATTTTTATTTTGTAGACCTTTATGAGTGTAAAACCTTTAAATTCTGGGATAACGGGAAATTGTGTTGTATACTTGAGTATGTTGTATAAACATGGGAACCGAAAAGCCAAGTTTGAAACCACTTATGAGTGAGTGTTTTTAAATGATGTTTTATATGAATATGGGATTATGAAACTATAAACTCGGGATTAGAGTAAACGTTACACCATGCCTTATTACAGGAGAAAATCCTAAAACCTTGAGGTCATCGAGGTCGACATTTGTTTAAACCTTACAAATAGGAAACTTTAGGATTTCGATCAGTTCAAGTCGAGTAGGGTGGGTGAACTAAGTTCATGCGTTCTTAGAATGCTATTTAAAAATAAATCCTTTGGCCAAGGTGGTGCATGATCCTCAAGTGCATCGAATGTTCACTATGACTAGATGGCATTTCTTGTGGAGAGTCGTGCACGACTAGAGGGTATCTAGGGATCTGCATGATAACAAGACACGTAAGTTACAACACCAGAGTTCAGATGGCAAACACCGATGGTTATCCTATGTCTATCCTCCTGACTAGGGTAGGGCCACTTCCAGTTAGGAAGGAGTGCGAGAGACTGACGGTCTGTGGTTGGAGGTTAAGCTCCTTGAAGATACTTTCTCTTCCAAATACTAAGGATTGCTGAGTCTTGAATGTGATGGGTCAACAATCGAGATGCATGTTAATGGTATGTTTCTGATATTTTATTTGTTTTCAAGAAAATTTCAAATTGTTAGAGAACAAAATGTTTAATGTATATCATTTCTTTCAGTTTTATGAAAAATGAAATCATGTTTAAGTTCAAGTGAAAAATGTTATACTTGGTAGTAGATAAGTTCTTTTGTATTTGATTACCTAGTAAAGACAAAAAATTTGCCTTTGTGAAAACCTAGTTTTTCTAGTTAATTTGGATATGGATGTTACATATGGTATCAGAGCTAACCAGGTTCAGCACTAGGGCTGATGAGTCCACTAACCTTATTAGGAAATCAACATTACGCAGGTAGCTAATGATTTGATTTACTGTGCTAGGATGGTACGCATCAAGAAAACTATGAGAAAATCCTTCACGGGTAAGGAACGTTATCTGCAAGCTAAGCAGAAATGGCTTGTGATGATTAGGACCATTGAGAAAACTAATGACAAAAATGACATTTGGCTTGATGATGCGGAAACCTTAGCCAATGCAATGTCATGACTTAAATGAATGAGGAGAGAACTCTTAGAGGTAGCAACGATGGCAGCTTGAATCATGATCAATTGCTGCCCCATTATTGTACCTAATAGTGTACTTGTTAGTGTACCTCCGAGTGTACATATTAGTATACCCATGATCACTAGGGATCCTCATGTAGCACCTAGAGCTGAGATCATAGAGCTATCTTCTAATAGTGAGTTTGAGGGGTATACACCTCGTGATTATGTGTCAGACAATGAATCTGAAGGTTACACTCCACTAGATAATACTGCGTAAAAACATGAGATATGTCTATCTCTAATGATGTTGAAACAATTTTACAAAATGAATAAAGACAAAATTTTGGTTTGAGAACAATTATGATTATGATCAATTGTTGTTTTCTTTTGATGATATATAATATGATAAGCATAAAACTGATTAGTATATGTTTAAACAGGTGAGAAACTAAACTATCATGGACCAATCAAAGTTTAATGAGGGGGAGGATCGGGAAGGTCATAACTCTCGGGAAAACTCCACTGACAAGTTGGATAGGATTCTAAACATGTTTACGGAAACCAAGGAAAGGTTGAACAAACTGGAAAAGAAAATGGATTTAAACTGGAAACACAGAGGATGAAAATGAGAACTCACATTATACAAGCAAGAGTAAACATTGGGAAAATGGCACGTCAAGTGAAAATCCTGACGACAGTGAAGTCCAAAGAAAAACCAAGGATAAACTTGCATTAGAGTTATCTAAGGATATGAAGAAGGTTAACCCTCCAAAGTTTGATGGAATGAAAATTGGAGATGCAGCAGAAGCATGGTTAATGGAGATGGAGAAATATTTTGAGATTAGAACTTACTCTGAGGTTACTAAAGCCATGTGGGGAGCATATCAGCTATCTAGGGAAGCGTCCACTTGGTGGATGAATAAGAAAATGGAGCTAGAATTAAGTCCCTTGAAGGTGACATGGAATGAGTTCGTAGAACTCTTCTGAAAACAGTGGTTACCTCAGTTATATTTTGATCATAAGTCAACAGATTTCCAAAACCTCAGGCAAGGTGAACTATCTGTGGTCGAGTATGCAGAAAAATTCACTAGACTACTGAAGTATGTTCCTCAATACCAAAAGGATGAAAGGTTCTGAATCAGAAAATTCATCATGGGACTCAACCCTCAGATCAGCGGTAAGGTCGAGGTGCATGGTCCAAGCACAATGGATCAAGCATATGAAAAGGCAATTAAACAGGAGCAGAAGATCAAATCTATCTCTACTTACCGTGATAAGAAATGCAAGAAGTTTGATAAGAACTACAACAATCAGTCTTATAAAAGGAAAAATGAGAAGGGATATGGAAACAGGAGGTTTGATAAGGGAAATCGAAAGAATCAAGGGGGATTTGGTAATGAGCGAAGAGGTGAAGATTTTAAGAGAAATGTTAATTTTAAGAAGAACGATGATTCTGCAAGTAGGCCATCTGAGAAGCGAGGACCTATAGGAGGATGCTTTTCTTGTGGAGGAGATCATTATGCCAACATTGCCCTAACAAGAAGCAGAATGGGAAGCCTAGGAACGCGGAACTTCCTTCGCAACAGGAAGCATTTTAGCAAAGGATTCATGCCGCTCTTGACAACCGACAAGTGGAGTATTAGATCACCCCTATTGAGATGACAGGTACCTTATTTGGAGTTCCTGTTTCTATTCTATTTGATACTGGTGCAACAGAAAATTTTGTGTCACCTAGAGTCTTAAGTAAATTTTCTAGAAAAGCTGGTTTTATGTCAAAACCATGGATAGTTGAGTATGCAAATAACTGAAAGGCTCAGGTAGAGCAATGTTTGTTCAAAGCTAAGATTGATTTTTCTAACTTCACCACTGAGGCAAATTTATACATAGTGCCTTTAGGGTCCTACAATGTCATCTTAGGAATGAATTGGTTGTGGAAACATCGAGCCAAGATAGATTGTTTTCATAAAACCATTGAGTGTCTGGATGAGACAGGCAAAACAGTAAATCTCCAAGGAATACAAAGAGAAATAAGGATTAGACCCATTTCATCAAAACAACTAAAACGGGCTAGGCGAAAGGGATGTCAACTTTTTGCAGTCAAAATGGACCTAGTAGAGGAAACCTTGGAGAAGCAAACATTTGAGGAAAGATATCCATATCTATGCAATTTCAGGGATGTATTTCCTGAGGAGCTACCAGGCTTGCCTCTGAAAACAACATTTGACTTTGGCATAGATATTAAATGAGGGTCGGAGCCAATCTCTAAAGCTCCATATCGTATGACTACCACTGAACTTATGGAATTAAAAGCTCAGTTGTAGGAGCTATTGTCTAAGAATCTAGTTAGGCCAAGTGTATCACCATGGGGAGCCCCAGTTATATTTGTCAAAAAGAAAGATGGAACTCTAAGGCTGTGTATAGATTATAGGATGCTTAACAAGGTGACAATAAAGAACAAGTATCCCTTGCCATGTATTGATGATCTATTTGACCAAATGTGTGGTGCATCAGTCTTTTCTAAGATATATCTGAGATCTAGATACCATCAGTTAAGGTTGAAAGACGAAGATATTCCCAAGACAGCATTTAGAACAAGGTATGGTCATTATGAGTTCATGGTGTTGCTGTTTGGATTGACCAATGCACCTGCTGCTTTCATGAATCTCATGAATAGTGTTTTCAGAGATTGTCTTGATAAGTTTGTGCTAGTTTTCATTGATGATATTCTGATTTATTCTAAAAATGAAGAGGAGCATAGACAACATCTTCAAATAGTCTTGCAACGATTAAGAGAACACAAATTATGTGCGAAACTCTCAAAGTGTACCTTCTTTCAGAAAGAAGTGCAGTATTTGGGGCACATAATATCGGCCGATGGGATATCAGTTGATCCGGCCAAAATAAAAGCTATTATGGAATAGCCTGAACCTTCCAATGTGTCAGAGGTACGAAGTTTCATGGGATTGGTAGGGTATTATAGGAAATTTGTGTTGAATTTCTCAAGCATTGCTAGCCCAATTACCTCCTTGTAGAGAAAAGGAAAAAGGTTTGTTTGGATGGATGAATGTCAAAAGGCTTTTGACTTGTTAAAAGAAAAATTAACAACCACTCCAATTCTAAAAGTTCCTGATCCTGAGGGAGAGTTTGAGGTTATCACCGATGCCTCGGGGGAAGGATTGGGAGGTGTGCTTATGCAAGATGGTAGGGTACTAGCCTATGAGTCAAGGAAGCTAAAAAACTATGAGAAGAACTATGCTCCTCATGACTTAGAAATGGCAGCAGTGATTCACGCCCTTCAGATGTGGCGACATTATTTGTTGGGAAGGACTTTTATTCTAAAATTTGATCATCAAAGTCTTCGCTACATATTTACACAACCTAATCTCAATGCAAGGCAAAGGAGATGGTTGGAATTAATATCAGATTATGACTTTGAAATTTCTTATATCAAAGGCAAGGAAAACCAAGTAGCTGATGCCTTAAGCAGAAGAAGGCACATAGCCTCTATAATCTCCATACATGCTAACTTTAAAGACTTAGTAATGCAAAACTTATCTGGAGATGAGTATTATGAGCAAGTGAAATAGGCTCTGCACTTAAACCCTAAGGACCCAAGATATGACAGATTTAGTTTTGAATCCAATGGATTGATGAGATTCAAGGGAAGAATCTACATTCCTGATTCAGTAGAACTTAGAAACCTTGTGTGGAAGGAAGTTCACTGTGCTCCTTACTCTGGACACCCTTGTGTAACAAAACTGTTAGTGGATGTCAAGCCACTATATTTCTTGAAGGGAATGAAAAGCGATGTTGCAAAATTTGTAGCTAGCTGTTTGGAGTGTCAGAGAGTTAAGGTGGAACACCAACATCCTGCTGGATTGTTATACCCGCATGATATTCTAGAATGGAAATGGCAAGTTGTTAGTATGGATTTTGTCCAGGGCTTACCAATGTCTAAGAATAGGCATGATGCAATATTGGTTGTTGTGGATAAACTAACCGAGGTTGCACATTTCATACCGGGAAATTTGACAGATGTAGGTCATCTTTTGGCTCGAAAATTTGTGCAAGAAACTTTCAAATTGCATGGTGTACCTGAAAAGATTATATCTGATAGAGATGCTCAGATAACTTCACAGTTTGGCAAACCTTATTTTCTGCATTAGGGACTAAACTTAATGTGAGTACTGCTTATCACCCCAAAATTGATGGACAAACAGAAAGGGTGAATCAGGTATTAGAAGACCTTTTGAGAATGTATTGTGTGGATCAGCAATACAGATGGGAGGAATATCTACCTCTTGTCGAATTTGCCTATAACAACTCCTATCATTCTGCCATTAAGATGGCGCCATTTGAAGAATTATATGGAAGGAAATGCAGAACTCCTATAAGCTGGGATAAGCTGGAAGATAGGATAAGCATTGGACCTGAAATGCTTGCTTATATGGAAGAAAAAGTAATAATGATTAGGAAGAGGTTGGCAGAAGCCAATGACAGGCAAAAGAGTTATGAAAATCACAAACGAGTGCCTAGGCACTTCTCTGTTGGTGAGAAAGTGCTTTTGCGAGTGAAACCCCAAAAGTGTTCAATAAAATTTGGTAAATCATCGAAATTGGCTCCTCGTTATGTCAGACCTTTCGAAGTTCTTGAGATTATCAATCCAGTTGCCTACAAACTTGCTCTACCTCCAGCCTTGTCTAAGATGCATAATGTTTTTCATGTTTCATATTTAAAGAAATATTTTGTAGGTAATAATCACATCCTTAACTGGAATTCCTTACAGATGCAAGAACCCGGGGTGGTTGTGATCGAGCCACTCAAGGTGCTCGAAATGCGTAAACTTCATTTAGGTAATCGAGAAGTTTTGCAATGTAAAATTCAGTGGGACCAATATGGCGAGGATAGTGCCACTTGGGAAGAATATAAAGACATTTACCAAAGATTTCCTAAACTTTTCAAAGACATTAATGTTGAACTATAAAAAGTTTGTTTTAAGTTTAAATTTTGCTTGATAAACTTAATCATCGGGGACGATGATTTTTAAAGGGGAAGGATATGTTACATCCCTCTTTTTGGAATGGATTATGCTATTTACTTTCTTGCAAATTTTAGTGTATAATGTGTTGTGGACGACATGGAAACTGATGATTTATTTAGACAAAGTTAGTTCTGTGAAATTTTAGAATCTATTGATTATGATCAATGTGATATTGTAGACTAAATGTCCTTTCTGTTAAGAGAAATGATGTTTGGATATATTATGCTTTGATTTGGAACATAGGTGCTTTGACCACAAAATTGTATGTGAGACTGTCGTTGCAGGAACAGGTGGACCATGTTCGATAAGAAGAGAAAGTATCTTTGAGAGAGAGTGTAGACTCTGGAAATTAACCATAGGTGTTTGTTACTGAAAATGCCAAACAGGTAGATAAACCTTGAAGCCATCAATTTAGTCTTGTTTTTCGACTGGGATAGATTAAGACTAGATGTCGACGTCTAAAGATAAGGTGTAGCACCCTTTTCATAAGTCGTCATATAGAATTTTGGAATTGACTTGGTTGTCGCAAGTCCACCAAAATGATTCGTCTTATATAGATGATTATAATTTCGTTTGTAGGTAAATAGATGAACCTATTTTTGGGGAATTGGTGGATCACGTCTCGTAGTCGAAAGATATGAGAAGTTGTTTTGTGCATCAAATGATTTAGAAACCTTGTGATGTGATACGACAATCCGTCATGATTGCCGTCAAAATGCATTAATCATGTGTTGTGAAGTTATTCCCTTTTGTAAATTGGCCGAAGTTGAATGTGAAGTCAATTTATGCTATAACTATTTTTGTCATCATTTGGAAGGATATTCTAAAATCGTTTTAGTCATAACTTAGTTAACGGGAGGTATTTTCATCAGTTTGCTTGATGTCAGCTTCTCGTCGACTCATGTTGTTTTACGCCCAAGCTCTATCGTTTGGGACGTCATCCTTTGCGAATACATATTTTTCTCCTCAAGTTACAACTTGAGTTGTCTTAGATCGAACCCACACTTTCTTTCTTTAGTTAGTTTTGATTCTTTATCTCTTTTTCGACCTTGGAGTCACCTTGTGCATTTATTAGTTATCACCTTGTGAGAGTTTCACTCCACTAGCGATGATAGGTTGCATTTGTCGAAGGTTAGAAGTCTCCTTGTGGTAGAATGACGAAGTTTATATTCCATGTCGTTATTTAGAACCTCCATTTTGTTTGTGGCTGCTGCAACTGTGGAGTCAGGTAGCTGCAGTTATGTCGACCCCTTGTGAATAGGCATGTGACGGTTTTGGTCTAATTGCTCTATCTTCCTTCTTTGTGGGCACGAGAGGACAGTGGTAGTCGGTGGTTAGAGTTTGAAAACTGCAGTTAGAGGAGAGTCTTTCTCTTCGCTATGTTGTGTAGGAGGTTATGCAGTTGGCATTAAAGTATAACCGTTAAGTTAATGTAGATGCTCCATGATTGTTAAGGGTGCAAAGGCATCAGAGTTGCTATTGTCTAGAATCAAAAAGACCGCATATTAAGACCAATCTACTTCTTCACTGTGCTCGGTATGAGTTATGGTTGAGAATATAGTGGAACTGTGAGAGGATTGCCAATTACTCCTTCTTCGTGGGCGCGGGAGAGTAGAGAGGCGGTAGTTTGGAAGTTGAAATGGGCGAGTTAAAGGATATACTCGATGGTCGTGTGGGAGGATAGTCAGTTCGGGGGCTATTGTAAGAAACAAGAAAAGAAACCACAGATAATGTAGGTGATCTTCTTCACTGAACTTGACCAGAGGTTATCCAGTTGAGAGTTTAGTGCAACCATAGATAGATTGGATTTACTGCTTCTTAGTGGGTGCGAAAGGTAGTAGTGGGGTCTGTCATTGTTTAGGAGGGAAAATCGGCATAGAGGAGGATGGATTAGAGTCTTTGGCATTCGTTGTGCTAGACGAACAGGGCAGATAGTGTTTTGAAAACCTGAGGAGGCATGTCTTGACGGAGGAAGACGTGGATAGGTGTGCAGAGAAGTCAAGAGTCTGCAAAGATTGCTGGGAGCTTGTAACTGCAGTCAATAAACCCCGTCGACAGGTTCTTCTATCCTCTTTCTTTGTAGTCTAAGTCAGTTTTTGTGTCTCTTCATTCCAAAGATAAAGTAATACATTTACAACGAATATAATATGATGACAATGTCTTCTACTATGATTTTTGTGTGAGATTAATCAATAAAATTGTATCATTGCTATGTTTTAGTATTTGAAACCTCAGAAATAGTATCATTGCTGTCTTTTAGAATTTGAGAACTTAGAAATTGTATCATTGCTTGTCATGAACGACACCGTATGATGATAGAACACAGCTCTCTAATGTACACACATCTAGGAATGAACACTGCATGATGCAAAATGTAAACTACATTCTTCAAATGGATGGTAATGACGTATGTTTAAAGAGTTTCCTTTAAGACTGTATTATCAACTTAAAACTGCCTTTGGTGCACTTGAAACGATAGCTCCATAGCAAGAAAACACATTGCTCCACATGCATGTTGTGTAGGAGTTTAAAACCTTAGATTTAAAGCATGTTTTGACGTAAACTTTAGTCTGTTTGACAGCCGGAGATGTAGTTGTAACCAGCTAGTGTCTTATTCATCTTATATCTTTAGTTAGAGGTTGACCATGTGTTTGGTCATGTCTAATGTCATAAGAAAGATTCCAGACCCTTTATTATCTTATTTACGACTCTTATCTCAATGAACCATGTGAAACTATTTGACTTGGAAAGGGGAGTAGAAAGTTAAAGTATTAGTATTGGTCGAAAGCCATCATGGTTTTGTAATGAACAAATAGGGTGGGAAAACCCACATTTTGAGCCTAGATTATGTTGCATGCAATGGTTCTAGTGTCATTTTTATTTTGTAGACCTTTATGAGTCTAAAACCTTTAAATTCTAGGATAACGGGAAATTGTGTTGTATACTTGAGTATGTTGTATAAACATTGGAACCGAAAAGCCAAGTTTGAAACCACTTAGGAGTGAGTGATTTTAAACAATGTTTTATACGAATATGGGATTATGAAACTATAAACTTGAGATTAGAGTAAACGTTGCGCCATGTGCTATTGCAGGAGAAAATCCTAAAACCTTGAGGTCATCGAGGTTGACATTTGTTTAAACCTTACAAATAGGAAACTGTAGGATTTTGATCAGTTCAAGTTGAGTAGGGTGGGTGGACTAAGTTCATGCGTTCTTAAAACGCTATTTAAAAACAAATCCTTTGGCCAAGGTGGTGCACGATTCTCAAGTGCATTGAATGTTCATTGTGACTGGATGGCGTTTCTTGTGGAGAGTCGTGCATGACTAGAAGGTATCTAGGGATCTGCATGATAACAAGACACTTAAGTTACAACACCAGAGCTCAGATGGCAAACACCGATGGTTATCCTAAGTCTATCCTCTTGATTAGGGTAGGGCCACTTCCGGTTAGGAAGGAGTGCGGGAGACCGATGGTCTGTGGTTGGAGGTTAAGCTCCTTGAAGATACTTTCTCTTCCAAATACTGAGGATTGCCGAGTCTTGAATGTGATGGGTCGACAAACGAGATGCATGTTAATGGTATGTTTCTGATATTTTATTTGTTTTCAAGAAAATTTCAAATTGTTAGAGAAAAAAATGTTTAATGTATATCATTTCTTTCAGTTTTATGAAAAATGAAATCATGTTTAAGTTCAAGTGAAAAATGTTGTACTTGGTAGTAGATAAGTTCTTTTGTATTTGATTACCTAGTAAAGAAAAAAATTTACCTTTGTGAAAACCTAGTTTTTCTAGTTAATTTGGATATGGATGTTACACACAGACACATAAATAGAACTTACAAAATTTATTGATGCACGTAAGATCACAAGATGGGCAACTTATAACATTCCTCTTCATGAAGTAGCACTCAGATGATTATACTTACAACCACATTTACTAACTACTATATAGACATTAGATGGAAAACTTAGTTAATTCATAATCCTCAATAGTAATAACAACCCAATCACTAATGAGGAGGATCATCACTATCCAAGCATATATCAACATTATTCACCTAGTTTTGTCCTGACATTTAACTCAAGGACTAAATTAATAAATGTGTTTTCACCTAGAGCTCCAAGATATGTCCTCTTTATTACTAATGAAAGATTGCAATGTCAAATTAATAAAGTTCAAGTCTTACATAATATAAATCTAGCATTCAAAAGAGAAGTCAAGAGACTTGATTTTATAACGGCAACATTCAACTTTAAAATAAATACTTAATTCATTTGAACTAATACTTTTACCTAATGGTAGGAAATAGAACCCTCGGTTATCTATAATTAGCCGACTTACCATTAATACTGATGATTTTCATTAGTTAAGATTATTATCCACGTCGATTAAAAGAACTATTGGTTTGACAACATAGTCGACTTCTACATTATTTTTATCTTCTTGCAGAAATACACTAAACAATTCCAAGCTACCATATCTGATTTAAGCATTAAATGATCTTATTAGTTCTTGCCTTTGGCAAGATTACTAATGCATCTGTTGGATGCAATTATTCCAATTTATTTAGCCAATAGGTATGCAGCAACAAAAAATTTAAGCAAAATATTATAGTCTTTGATTTTTTTGACTATTTTTATAATTTGATAAATGTCATTTATCTCCTTTACTATTGGTTAACCCTGTGAACAGTAAGGGTGAAAAATAGAATTATCTTTAAATTTAATTATATTATTACGCCGATAGGCGTTTCACTTGCGAAGCAAGGTGAGCTCCGTATTCTGTCATAAGGTAATCGATGGATGGAAAGTTATTTCAGGTACAAGGACGACCATTGGGAGAATCACACCCGTACACGTAGGATCAACAACACCGAGGAAAATTGTTTTTTTGTTTGAGGCAGTGAGCTCCTATACCGTGCTAGTTGGAAATCGACGAACAAAAATGCGTGGTAGGTGTCGAATGACCATAGAAATGATCTCAGCTGCAAACATTAAATCATGGCAACAGTGTTACTATGGTAGTGAAGCGTAATAGGCAAGTTATCTCAGCTTAGGATGTTAAACTTTCATTGCTTCGGTTGCAAGGTCCATATTGGCAGGCATGGATGCAATGACCTCAAAGAAAGACCTCGTGCAGGTCTGCTCACAACATTCATTCAATGGTATTCAACCGCATCCACCTCGCCTATTCCATCCACATGCTCACCAGGCCGCGGTACAAAACTTCCTCCGAGATTCACACATTTGAGTCCTTCAACCTCACAGGACAAGTAGCGGCAATATGGCTTCACATTTTAGGTCTGCTCGGGCTGAGTCGTGTTCAAACCTACAAGCCCATGCTATGATGGTCGTGCTGGACAACCACGTGAGCACTGCAGTTATGCTTCTCCGCCACAGATGATAATGGCTTCTTTGACAAGTATTTATTTCCATCCCAGTAAATATTTTGTCAACCCTACTTCATCTTGTGAAGATAAAGTTTCGAGTTGTATTGACAACCAAATTTTATTAAGGCTAAGATCTTTAAAAATACATAACTGTAATTTTCCTATTTATAGTTTTAACTTTTAAAAATGGGGATAGCGTTGGTGTGGTCAGAGAGTAGGAGGGTGAAAAATGCGAAAGCCTGTAGCGGGGATGTGCTCAGCCTGCGGCGGTGTCGCCTGCGTTGTGGAAGTGCACGCTCAGCGCAGGTTATTTCTCCTCATTCCGCTCTATTCTCGTATATGGCGTGCTATTGTTTGCCCTTCCTGCGGGGCGCTGCTCAAATCCTAAAAGTATACATGATCTCATTTTCCCTCTTTTCTCATCAACATTCAACGCTTAATCCTTTTTAGGGTTTTCTCATACATTCAAACTTTGTTAACAATAAATATGTCTTCATTTATTCTTATTTTAAGAGGTTGCCATATTATTTTCTGAGAATGTTATGCAAATCTGCCTTTCGTTCCTATGAAGCTGAAAGAGTCCCCGATCTGATGATACGTATGATAAAGGCAGCTTTCAACTGTGCATTCTCTATTTTCTTGTATAGATAAATTTAGAAGCATTATACGGTTACAAATTTTAGAAACGGTTAAAATGGCTGTCAATTTTAAAAGGTGGATATTGCTATCCGTGTCTACGGACCGCAGAGGAAATATATCTCATGTTTGATATTTTCCTTCGAGTGTAAGAAATGTGAAGGAAGAGCATTAATGTTCATGTTGTGGTGCATTAATAAAAATATATATATATGCCATCATGAGTACTGAATCCTTATCCACTCTTTGTTCTATTGATTTTTGGCAAAAGCATCATTAATATAAGAAAAGATCGAACAAAAGATCCCAACCTTTGTGTTTCTTTACCTCATAGCTAATTTTGAGGTGATTTGATTTGTAGCTAGGAAGAGCAATAGGTCTAATTTGCTTAAATTAGTTGTCATATGGAAGCCTGCTGTGTTGTTTTATTCTGTGTGTTCTTTAACTAGGTTTGCCTTGATTGTTGCAACCATAGTTACCAGGAAACTCCATGTACAAACAAGGATTGGGCCTACAACTACATTCATATAATATATCTGCAACCTTATTCATTTACTCACCTACCCTGATTTTAATGGCATTTCTATCCCTTTGGCGGTGCCCATACCCCCATGTCTCCAGGTAACTATAGCTGCAACTGGTGTAATATCTGAATGTCTCCCACCTTTTTAGAATATGTTGGGGCTATTCTATTTTGTGTCAGCATTATGAGTTCTTAAATCAATTCACATGCATGGCCATCAATTTTATCCATTATCAGAAGGTATTGTAGTGAGATTTCTGTATTGCTGCCCTTTGAGAATGTTGAGAGGTATCCCTATGCTCCAGTCTAAAGATATTATTTTCTTGAATGGTACAAGATTGGATTATGCTTTCTAATTACAAAGTGCATACAGTACTTGCATTCAGTTATTAACAGCAAAAGCAAACTGAACTTTTACCAGTTTCATGGCTTGTTTGTGCTGTTCAGAATTGATGCAGGGGCAGGCTTCTTGGATTAGTACTAAGACCAAACCTCTTTATTTCAACAATACATGAATTATTTTTGAAAAAAATATTGTCGCAATCCTGATCATTCATAGTACATTGAAGTTTGACAACTTTGTTTTCCTTCCTCTGTAAAAGAGACTGGCTCAGCTCAGCAATCTTCAGTGTGCTGATGAATGGTCTTGGTTGATGATGATGATCTAGAAAAGTTTTGTGCATGTGAGGATGAACTGAGGAAGCATAGTAATTCTTGAAAAAATGAGCCATGTTTCATGATCTCTGCAAGTCATGTATCTTGATGAAGCACTTTACTTCCTTAATTGACTGCCATTTTTAATTCACATACCATCTATTGTCTTATGTAGTATTTGGTTACATACTTGTCTTCATTACTAATGGACAAGCTGCAATATGATGGTGTAGACTATAATATGATCCTACATGTCATTCTCTTTGTTTGAGAGTTTTGTTTTTAGGAACAGCTTTACCATATTGTCCTTGAGAAGTGAGGCAAGCATGTGCAAGAGCAGTAAAGCTAATGTTCTAAACAATATTTTAGGGGTTTTTATGAGAAAATGGTCATTTGCAAACTGGAGAACATTAGCCAGTTATACTGATTTTACACTTGTCCTGAGATGAAAACTGAGTAGATGTTTTATAGGTTATCTACTGGGTGCATCTTTTAAGGAGAAACAATTAGCTAGCTAGCTTACTACCTGTAAAAAGTTTTTGTAGGATCCTGAGTTTTCTTCTTTAACAGACATGCACAAGCTATGGAAAATATGTTTGACGTATGTATTTACAAGGAAACATTTTTATGTTGCATCATAAATTATGATTAGATTAATGTGTTTTAGAAATGATTTTACTGGGAATGCACTATTTTCTTAATTGTTGTTGCATAAGCCACTTTCTGTCCGATTAAAAATTTCTTTAGTCTGCATAGTCCTTTTCCCCTGCCACCCCCACAAAGATCTTTCTTAAAGCCCTGAAGTAATGCATGCATACATCCTTGGATGAATTCCATTAAACAGATTATATTTCATCTTTTATTATTAATTGATTTCCATGCCTTTCTCCCATTACAGAGTCCCAAAATCCTTATCCATGCTGTGCATTTGCAAATTGTGTTACTTGTTCTCCATTAAATTTCACTGTCGATGTAAAACCTTTTAGACTTGATGTGTATTGAATGATATTGCCTTTCAAATTTCTAGAGCCCAAGGGAAGGTAGTGACCACTTTATTGCAATTGGTTGTATGCTACATTTTGACCGACCTTATACTCCAGGCCCTTGTTTTGTGCACTTTGTATAGTGTTAGATTCAAAAACAAAATAAATGTTTGGGTTGTTTGGCTTAGGAAATAACAGACTTTCTACCTTGTGCTGGTATGGCTGGTGTGGATGAGGTACAGCAGCAATATCAATGCAAAATCCCTCCTCAAACTGATCCAAAAATGACTGTTTATATCTGCAGTGCTGATGACAATCCCTACACCAAGCAGGAAGAGAGAAATCCACTTTAAACTCCAACAAACTGCCCCAAAACAGATTGGTATGACCTATATGGGGTCCAAACCCTCAACATAATTTCACTAAAAACAATACTAACACCTGCAATAATCTCTCAGCCATGTCTCCAATATTATCGTGCAATTGCATATTTCTTTAAACACATACAATGAATACCAAAACCTATCGGCGTGCCCATTGCACTTCAAGTGCGATTGCTAGTTATTATTCAATATTTAATGGATATAAGAGTACCAAGTACTCTACAATGACAGCTAGCTTGCATTGCTCGAGGTGTTGCGGAAAGCAAGTCAGCTTATTGCTACACAGGCGACTTATTTTTCTTTCAATGCTTTTATCCCAACTGTTACTAATGGAGTTTGTTGGGTGCAACGTCTCTGCCATGGGACAAATGATCTTGATTTGCCATCG
The DNA here is from genome assembly GCA_027924645.1 of Cunninghamia lanceolata. NCBI lineage: Eukaryota > Viridiplantae > Streptophyta > Pinopsida > Cupressales > Cupressaceae > Cunninghamia > Cunninghamia lanceolata. The sequence goes on along the minus strand of BSBN01001107.1, from coordinate 7,678,912 downwards.
ATGCGGGTGGGGAGTGAAGAATGACAGACAAATCAAATGCTCATTCATTCTATGCAACTTTCTTTGTTTACGAATAAAAGGTTATAGAATATACAGCTCTTCATAATCTATTACCTCTTAGTGGTGCCTGGAGTCCTAAAGCTTATTTCTATTTTTGATCTTCCCTTTGAAGTCCTCAGTCAAGCTTATTTCAATTGGTAATCTTTGTATCTCAAACTAACCTGCTGCTTCAGCAATTTAAACATTCTTTTTTGAATGATTCGTGATACTTTAAATAAACGTTTGTGAGATTTAAATTTAGGGTTTTGAATCAAGCGCACTTCAGCTTACAATTTGAATATAGGGCTTTACAACAATGAAAACCTGGTTAAGCTTGCACCGGCTGACAAGTTGTACTTAGGGTTTTATATAAACTTACACACAGAAGTATTTAACTACAATGAAAACCTGGTTAAGCTTATACCAGCTGACAATTTGTACTTAGGGTTTTAGACTAATGAAAGCTTGGCTAGCTTATTTGAGCTGACAATATCTTAAATTTAGTGATATCTTGCTTGTCTTAGGCTATACTTATGGACTGCTCATCTACCCCTAAAATTTATTTACCCTTTTTAAGATCATTTCAAAACAACAAAATTCTCTTTATTATTGGTTTGTAGGACTCTATAATTCTCCAACTCTAAATTTCCTTTCCAACAATCAGCATATCTAGGAGAGATTTGAACTTGTCACTTTGCAATCAAAACTCTGTTAATTTGGATAAAGATTTGTAAATTTTGCTAGACCCTCTTTTCCGTCATTTGACATTTTGGGGGTTTTGTTTTGCAGCTCTATTCAAATCTCTGTTATATGAAGCATGCGGAAGAACGGTAAACCTTGGACGTGGAGCCATTGATTTACTGTGGACGGAAATCCCATTGGTTTGTTCTGCAGGATGGTCTTCTGTCCTATTACAAAATACATGGCTGGGATAAGATTGTCGTCAGTCAAGAGATGGAGAAAGGCGTTCGCGTTATTGGAGAGGAGTCTTTAAAGATCATGAAGAAGCCCAAACATGCTCATGCTCGTTCAAAGCAGAGAGCCGTTTGGAGAGGTTCATCTCAAGGTAAATTTTAAGCCATAAGCTTTTTGCTTTGAAATGTGTAAAGATTTGTGAAAGTAACAACCGCAGTTAAATTTAAGAGTTTTGTTTTCTTTTTTGGGGAACTTGCTGAATTGGAAAATACAGAGTGAAATAAGGGATATGAAATATTTGGTCAAAAGAATACAAACTACTTGCTAAAAACTCCCGGAACAGGGGAAAACTGAGTTGAACTCAATAAATTGTGAGTTTCAAAGTGACTCGAACTCAGTAAATTGTGAATGTCAGATACATAGATTTATGAGTGGACCCCAAATAATTTAATTTCATTTCTAGCTCATTGCAGTTGTCTTTTTCTTTTAATAGTTTCCAGTATTCCCCAAATAATTTAGTTAAATGAGCATTGGGGATAAATGATGAAGTCGTTACTATATCATCTGAAGGAGGATGCAAATGGGAAAAATGCTAGTTCATGCCAAGGAGCAATTTAAAATGCTCAAGACAGAGACGTCAAACAGCCCGTCGATGGCCTCAAACATAGGTTAGTCCTAGACTATTATTACATTACTTGGAGCGCGGATCTAGTCCTACGCTATTCGGTGTTTCCTTTTTTTCATTTTTTTGATTTTTTTTTGTAATTTTAGAGTAAATTTGCCTCCTTACCATCGTGAAAAATAAAATCTAGAAGTTTGGCTGAAACTATGAAGTCATTCTACAGTTTTGTCATATACTCATTAGTCAAGCAGAGTTAGGATTGTAAACAGTGGGCTGCAGTCAGTAATTTATTTTAAAATCATGATGGTCAATTTTCTGACTCTTTAAAATAAGAAGAGTCTCAACTCAAGGATATATACAGATGTGAAGAGATATTCTAGAAACAAAAACTTAGAATCAAATTTCTTAAGGAAGGGGATCATAATACTAAGTTTCTTTATATCTCTTGCAATATGAGATATAAACAAAAATGCCAGTTTATTTAGTGTAGTAGACTGTGGTTTCCTTTCCCTACCATTTCTTTTTCTAAAATAGGTTTTTAAGAAGTCAATTCAAACATTTTCAATTGCACCAAGAATTCTACCGCACAAATTCTCCTACATGTTTTTAACAAGAATGTATTTTTGTTCCTGCATCAGGGTTGGACTACTAGAGAAATCTTCATTTTTTGAAATAATGATGCTATGGGATACATGTTATCTATGGACTGTTCTCTCTTACAACATGATCATCAGTCACTCATTGTTTATCAATTAGGTTCATCACATTGTCATGTTAACTTTCTAGTGCCTTCCACATAGTTATGTTTTTTTAATCTAGGGTAAAATAATAGAAAGTCTTTTTCCTGTTATTACATGATTATACAACTATCTGTATCTTGGAATAAATATCTACTGGCAAAATATAATTTGAAATAGAAGAGTATTTCGTATTCAAATTTTGAAATGAAATGAAAAAAAGAATAAAGGTGGCAGTTGTATATATATGATGACACATCTTTAAAAACTATTCATTTCTCTCTCTGATATTTGTGAAATCCAATTCTATGTATGCAAGTGTGTAAACACTATAAAGCATTGATTCTATTTAAGTGACAGCTATTCAGTGGTGGAGAAGAATCCATTGAGGTGTCAAGTAAGGCTGTTCTAAACTGTGGAAGAGAATGAAAGAGCAGAAATATTTAATGAAAAAATCAACTGCAGACATTATGGCCACGGAACAGGAAGAAACTAGCTTTTCTACCCACAAGTCTGCACACAAAATTGACAATGGTATATATTTTTTTCCATTTCATTTCTACTCACATTTCACTAAGTTGTCTTGCCTTTTATAGACTGTTAAATGCGTGGATAGCTAATATCATATATATGGTTTATGTCGTGTGTTTTCTAGATAGAAATTTTCAATTTTTTTTGTTGTTGTGATGGTTTTTCAGATTCATGGCAAAAAGTGGAGCTCATGTTAGTTACAAGTTTCAACTGTGTGTACATTTTGGGATATTCAAACCTCATTCTAGTGCCTCTAGGATTGGTCTGGGGAATTATTGGCATGGTTGTTTTAGATGCTTTCTCACTCTATGCCAATTTGCTGCTTGCAGATCTATATATTATAGATGGCCAATGCTTTATCAGATACAGAAATTTAGGGTTATTTTAGATGCTTTCTCACTCTATGCCAATTTGTTAGCTTGCAGATCTGTATATTATAGATGGCCAATGCTTTATCAGATACAAAGATTTGGTTGGTCATGTATTTGGTGAGTACTTAAACACTCACCCTTGTAATATAGATTATATACAGAGCTATGTGACTTGTTTCCTCTGCAATTGATTAAAAAAATTGAGATAAATTTTATAAATCGTTTGTTTAAGCACAGTCTAATGGGACTTGGTAAATTTATGATTCCGATGTAGTAGAGTATCATGTGAATTATTTATCTTAAATAATCTAAACATTTTTTCCAATAATAATAGATGCTATTTTAATTTCATAAGATGGACTTTATATTTAACCAACTTCCTTCAATGATTTGGAACACTTACAACTGTATGCTATTTTCTGCAAAACTGGCCGTGGTGGGATTGTATATTATTTACCATGCATGGAAGAAAATGTACTATATAACCTGGGCTATATAGTTTGTACATTTCATACTCTACAATATGGGGTTCCTACTACTTTCTGGGAGAGCTCTTAAGGTACCCCATTTTGGCAGAATGATACATCACGTCATGGTAACTTGAAGTGGATCGAAGGCTTGTTCAATAAATCCTAGAGATTTCTAAATTTTACTATGATTTACTATGATCTTTTTCGCCTTGTCCATGGTTCCACATTTTGCATACATGTCTACCAGGGTAGTTGCAACCACAACATATGACAAAATTCCTCTATCCTTCATGCTTTGATGGATGTCCATACCATGTTCCAAAGCTCCCCTTTTGGCATAGGCAAGGAGGATGTTGGCAAAGGTTGTTGAGTCTGGCTTTACACCTGCCAATTGCATTTGCTTGAAAGTTTCTAAAGTCTTCTCTAAAAGTTCAATTTGTGCATATCCTGCAATCATTGCACTCCATGAGATCACATTTCTTTGAGGAATTTTGTCAAACAGTTCGCATGCTTTGTCTAGGTTCTCACATTTTGCATACATGTCTACCAGGGTAGTTGCTATTACAACATCTGACAAAGTTTCTCTATCCTTTATGCCTTGATAGATTTGTATACCCTGTTGCAAAGCTCCCATTTTGGCATAGGCTAGGGGGATGATGGCAAAGGTTGTAGAATTTGGTTTTAGACCTGCCAATTGCATTCGATTCAAAGTTTTGAAAGCCCTTTCAACAAATCCATTTTGTGAATATCCTGCAATCATTGTGTTCCATGAGATTACATCTCTTTGTGGCATTCTGTCAAACAGTTCACAAGTTTTTTCTATGCCTCCACGTGTTTGAGATCTGAGCCTTATTTTCCTATCATGCTATAAGAACCAATGATAACTATTCTTTTGGAACAGCAAGCTGATCATTATTCCTCTGAAACATAAATAGGGTTTTTGGTATTTACGCTAACAAATTTGCAATAAATATGAGAACTTTGTGAGCTTTATATATTGGATGTCTGTTAAATAAATTGATACTGCGATGCAACGATTAACTAAGAAAAAACCTTTAAGTTTACTTTCATGTATGGACAGAAACCTAAGCATCCACAAAAAAGAGTTTAGTTATAAAGTTGACATCTTCTTTACTTTGTTGATCTCTGCCCTTTGTGTGTCTTCTATTAATTATGCTTTTTGTACCTTGACTTTTGTGCTCTGGTTGCCGTTCATTATTTAATTTTATTTTAGCTTTTGTCCATTTGTGCTCATCAAAAATATGTTCCATCAATTCTTTTTGTTGCTGTGTTGGTAAAGGAATATGTAACAGATGTGAAGACCAGACCTTATTGCTGGACGCTCCAGTATCACAACCAAATCCCAAATAAATTGTTTCCCAGATATTTGTTCTGAATAACATATCTTGCAATTTATCTTTTCTACAACATATTGTATCATTGACGGTGATAAAAATTTGAAGTAACAGGATTCTTTTTGGACTTGACTTTGATTTTTGTTCCTATTCAAATGAGTCTTTATATCTATATTTTGATTAGTTAATACTTTAAAAGTTCAAAGATTAGCAAGGATATTGGCATACTGAATGAAAGTTGAGGTTCTTTTTCTGTTGCTAAACAAGTGCCTTGACTTTTGCTTATTTTCACCATTTCCACCTATAATTTACGGTACAGATATAAAGACTCATTTGAACAGCAACAAAAATCATGGTCAAGTCCACAAAGAATCCTGTTACTTCAAAGATTAACAAGGATATTGGCATATCAATTTACCGAATGAAAAGTGAGGTTCTTTCTCTATTGCAGAATAAGTGCCTTGAGTTTTACTTATTTTTACAATTTCCACCTGTAATTTACTTGGTAAAATTGACAACATAGATTATGTCTGCAGTTTACTGTTTACCATCACATGCATATAATTGTCATATTGGTGTACACTGTATGAATGAACCTCTTGCTTTGTCCTTTCTAGCAACTTTATCTGATGTGTATGTTCATTGATCAAACTGTTACTGTTAAAATTTTAAGGTTTTTACTTTCAGTTGTTCCCTGTATTTGATGATTTTTGTCAGGCTTATTCAACTGGCTTATTAAGATGCATTAATTTCAAATGCTTGATTTAAATTTGAAGTCTTCATATAAGATAGTGAATACTTTCTATTATACTCAGAAATGTTCTTATGAAAGCTAGTTGATATACAGATGCTTTTGTGACAACTAGTTGATCCCACACCATTGATCATATTAAATACACAATATGGGTTCATCATGTCCCAGCATGCACTAATGGGGGTAGCCTTTATGTTCCAATTATCTCTGCATTTTTAAGCACATTGTTCCCACAGATGAGCTGTAGATACATATTGATATAACTTTTGGCAAATGCACAAGCCTTCTCTAAATAAATGCAACAAGGGTTTGAAAAATATTGCTCTGGAAATATTGGAAATTGAGAGAAAAAAGGGAAACTTTAGAAAAATAAAACAATAGAATAAATATGAAACTGTCAATTTTATATGCATTTTGACCTCTGTGATATTGTCCCAAAAACAATTGTAGTATCTCAAAATTGCCAGTTTCTTTTGGCCATTATTTTGAAGTTTTGAAAATTACTCTTCTGGGTTTAAAAATAGTGTTGGAAAATAAAACTGGGAAATTAATCACTGAATTTGGCAATGTTGGTGTTTCTTTGGTTTTAAATTTTAAAGCCAAAACCCTTTGTATATAATATGAATATTGCTGTTACATGGATGCACATTGATGGATCATTTCAATCATGCAGTGGCAAGTAGCTCATTTTTACTTGATTAGTCTAATCAATTAAAGTCTTCTTTATTTGAGACTTGCTTGGTTGCTGTTCTATTTAATGTCAGTTGCATAGGTATATTAATATATTATGTATAAGAAGATTTGCTTGTACACTTAAAAGAAATCCATTTATTACTTTTACTGGAGCGAGCTCATTCATGTCCGTCCTTATCTTATAATAATTACTAGTTCTGCTATCTCCACCACATTGTTCTACAGGAAATTTGGTATAATAGACTTAGTAGTAAGTCTTTCAGCTATTTTTTATTATTTGTATGAGGTCTATGCTTTAGTCGCTAAGCATGTTGCATGTTATCTAATTGTTCCATTCACTTCTTGGTAGGTCATCAAAGATAGAAAGTGGAAGGAGATAATAGGTATATTCAACTTCCCACCAACTACCACCAGTGCCTCGTTTTCTTTGCGTAAATACTATGTGAGCCTGCTTAAAGCCTTCGAACAGGGCTATTTCTTTCAGGCACAGGGTCAGTTTGCTGCCAGTATGTATAACCTGTATCTCTTTTTTCTTTTAATTACTTTTGAAGAATTAAATATGTGATTATGTATAACTTGGATGTTGTGTTCAATCTGGAGCTTCTGTACCTATTTTAAGCCATCCTGTTCATCAATTAATAGATAATGGGAGTACTTGTGTCGATTCAAATGAATTGCAGCCTGATGTCAAAAGACGAAAGACAAAAAGTTTTGACACGCCAGCTGTTGGAGGTTTTAATTAATTGTTTGAGCTATCATTTGTACATGAATATTCAATTATATTAGTTTTTTCTTTTGCTTGTATATAGAAACCACTTATATATTGTATTTATTCCTTTATTTCCAGTTGACCCCACATCATCAGTGGATCAACCTGTCATAGGAGTTATAGATGGAAAGTTCAAGCATGGGTATTTTGTCACAGTTAAGATGGGTGCAGATATTTTGAGGGGGGTGTTGTATCATGTGCCATCTGGAGGTTCAGGTGCGCAGCATGCAGACATCTCTTATTTTTAAAGTAACAATACCTTTGATGCTACAACTTCAGCAATAAATGCTCGCCGGAAGAAGCAAAAGGAACGCATTAGGAGGGATCCCGATCACCCTAAGCCTAACAGGAGTGGCTACAACTTCTTCTTTGCTGAGCAACATGCAAGATTGAAAGCATTGCATCCAGATAAGGATAGAGAGATTAGCAAAATGATAGGGGAGCTATGGAATAAATTGAACGAGGAAGAAAGAGTGGTAAGATGAGAATGTTCTAATTTTTCTCAGGCCCTTGATACGAGTTACAATTAGACAATAAAATCTCTACATTGTAATTAGTTACGTGTGGTAGGCCCATTAGATATAATAAAAGGTTTTTTGTCTTCTCATTGCACGTTTATCAAGATTTTGGATTGAAGGATAAGGAAAGGTACAAAAGGGAGATGCAAGAATACAAAGGAAGGCTCAAGGGCTCTCATATAAGTGAAGTTTCAAGTCAACAGGTGAGTGAAATTTGGAATTCTGGTGATCACAGGCCCAAGTACCATTCACCTGTAGGAGCAGAACTAGAATTGACTCAATAATGGCCTTGGTTTTGACTTAATCTAGCACAGCAAATGCTAATATTAAACCGGAGAAAAGATATTAGAATCTGGGAAATGATTGTAAAAAGCCTTTTGAAGAACAGTGAGCTTGTGGTTAGCGAAAAATTTCAATTGTTTCAATATCATCACATTTATCATGTGGTTGAAGCATTTTGTTTTGAGAAGGGATCACAGAAACTGTGACATATATCCCATCTCAGCTGATATGCACCATGGCCGTTTGTTTTTGTTTTGGACTTGGTGTATAGTTTATTGAATCATACCCAACTTGGTGGGAGCTAACCTAAATGCCTCTATTATCTTATTTACATTGGGCCCCATTGAGAGGAAGAGATTCACAATTCTACATGCTAGCTGGACTTATATTCTAAATGGTTAAGGTGAATTTTAGTTGGCAATTTTCAAGATTACCACTGCTCTAGCAATTTTTTAAGAAATTGGGTATGTAACTTTTAATTGATTGACTGTAATGTCAAATTATGGTGTTGTTTTTTTGATCTTCTAGACTAAAGTTGGAAACATTATTTTGGCCATATTACAGAAATATGCTTTTCTTGTCATGATGGATTCTTGTTCATTTGCAGCATGCCTTTTATTTTATTCCAAAGTACTTCAAAAGCTTTGTTTGTATGGTGGAAATATTATCATTGGCATGTAATATGTCATTTTCAGAATATTTTTCCCAATATGTTTGAATTCTATATAAGTAGCATTTTAATCTCGATTAATGTGGTTTAACCTTCAAACTGACATTTCGATGGAGCAATGTTTTCAGTGGAAGTCCTCTTGGCTGAGGTTAAAGCTTTTTGCAATTTTTTTATAGTAGAATGCCTTGTAGTGAAGTTACCAAAAGGTCTTCAGTCCAGGTCCTTGATCAACCAACCTATATGGGCACCATCAGAACTATAGAAGCAGACATTTTGGATCCCTACCATTTCATCATCCATATACACAAAGAGCTTGCACTTGCAGGATGTTTCATGGTAAATTTGAACAAGAGTATTATTTCATGAAAATCTGAACTGCATACTGTACGAATGCAAATGATTTGACATCCTCTAAAATTGTGAGTTGTATTCTGCTATCATCACATGTGCTATGCTATGATTGTGAAAGTGGTCTCTGGCTTTTATTCATTCTACCTTTGTTTTGGCTATTTTCTGAGGGATTTAATTTATTGTCACTACTCATTTTATGCATGAAATTTGCATTCATTCTACCTTTGTTTTAGCTATTTTCTGAGGGATTTAATTTATTGTCACTACTCATTTTACGCATGAAATTTGCATTCATTCGACCTTTGTTTTCGTTCAGTAAGTTCTGCCGACAGTTGAACCGGTTCATTTGTTCAATCGGTTCAACAGTTCATAGTTTCGCTAGCGTAGTAAATTTTGCCGACAGTTGAACCGGTTCATTGAACCACTTCATTGAACCTGTTCATTGGTTCAATCGGTTCAACAGTTCACAATTTCACCGGCTGAGTAAGTTCTACCGACAGTTGAACCGGTTCATTGGTTCAATCGGTTCAACAGTTCACAGTTTCGCCCGCTGAGTAAGTTCTACCGACAGTTGAACCGGTTCATTGGTTCAATCGGTTCAACAGTTCACAGTTTCGCCGGCTCACTAAGTTCTGTCGACAGTTGAACCAGTTCATTGAACCGGTTCATTGGTTTAATCGGTTCAACAGTTCACACTTTCGCCGGCTCACTAAGTTCTGCCGACGGTTGAACCGCTTCATTGGTTCAATCGGTTCAACAGTTTACAGTTTCCCCAGCTCACTAAGTTCTGCCGACAGTTGAATCGGTTCATTCGTTCAATCGGTTCAACAGTTCACAGTTTCGCTGGCTCACTAAGTTCTGCCGACAGTTGAACCACTTCATTGAACTGGTCAGTTGAACCGCTTCATTGAACCGGTTCATTGGTTCAATCGGTTCAACAGTTCACAGTTTTGTCGGCTCACTAAGTTCTACCGATAATTGAACTGGTTCATTGAACCGGTCAGTTGAACCGGTTCATTGGTTCAATCGGTTCAACAGTTCACACTTTCGCCGGCTCACTGAGTTCTACCGACAGTTGAACCGGTTCATTGAACCGGTCGGTTGAACCGCTTCATTGGTTCAATCGGTTCAACAGTTCACAGTTTCCCCGGCTCACTAAGTTCTGCTGACAGTTGAACCGGTTCATTGAACCGATCAGTTGAACCGCTTCATTGAACCAATTCATTGGTTCAATCAGTTCAACAGTTCACACTTTCACCGGCTCACTAAGTTCTGTCAACAGTTGAACTGCTTCATTGAACTGGTCAGTTGAACCGCTTCATTGAACCAGTTCATTGGTTCAATCGGTTCAACAGTTCACACTTTCGCCAGCTCACTAACTTTTTGCCAACAGTTGAACCGCTTTATTGAACTATTAAATTTAGTGCAATCTTATCTGTTCCTCTTATATTCAGCATTGAAGACAACTACTAACATGTGATTCATTTAATACATTTGGGGTGTTTTTAAGGTACAACAATGATTGGATTAGTTTTGACAATGTGGTGCATAAGGTTGAGAAGTTTCTATAGCCCTTTTAATCACCAAGACAAAAATTTCTATAGCAGCTTAAGATGGAGTGGCTTGTTTTATTCTCTATTACATCCTTGTTTTTCTTGGTGATCTAGATTAGTATATATAAGTTTATAACTGATAGATTTGATGGTAGTTTGGGACTCTTGGGTAACCAAATTTTCTACAAATAATTTAATTGTTTTGTTTATTTTGGCGACCTTGAGTTTTGGACATGGACGACAATACTTTCTTACTTCTAACTCTTCTGATAAAAAAGATTAGCTCCTATCTCTCAAACATTCTGAAAATGCTTCATGATTTTGGGAAGACATAGTTGTATTTTCTGTGTAAGTGGTCTCGTTTCACTTGACAAATTAAAACAATGATGATCTGCAGTTCATCTATTCATAAATAAGTTTTTGTTTCACAATAATTTCTATCCTTTATAGAATGAAATCTCATGGAATAGTGGATTCTTGCATACTCCTAAATATTAGGAATACCTTACAAAACTAATTTCTGAACCATTTGACTTTGCATTTTTATATTTTTATATATCTTTATTGTCATTCATTTATGGTAATGGTTGACACATTAGCATCTTGAGAGATGCTAACTGCATGCATTGTTTTGGCAGGTGTCTTCTATCAGAGAGAGTAAGTCAGATGACAAAAGGTTCTCAATTTTTACGGGTACAAAAACACTTCATTTACAGACTGAAGCTAGATTAGACTGAGCTGCATGGATTGAGGCATGGTTAGCTTCAAAAGACCCTTTTCCTCATGGCTTGACAAAAAGCCTCTTGCTACCAATTGAGGATATTTCAGTTTCCACGGAAAAGCTCAGACACCACTTGTTACAGGGAGGATTGAATGAAGAAGCAATTGAAGAGTGTGAGCAGATTATGATCTCTGAATTTTTTGAGTTACAAAACCAGCTGAAAGTTCTCCAATAGAAACAATTTCATCTGATTGACATGCTGAGGCAATTAGAGGTAAAAGAATATGCAGATAATCAGATTTTAGTTTTACATCTAACTACTTGTTCAAATCAAAGGGCTACATTGTTGGCAATTTTGTGAGAAAAATGGTGGCAATATAAACAAGAGTAGCAAAATTTTGTCTAATGTTTATATTGTGTATGTATGCATGAAAGAACTTGTCCCAGTGCAAGTACAAACTAATTAAACTCCTATGCTAAAGATATTAAATACTCAAAAACATAATAAAATTACTTTAAAGGAGACCACAATATGTTTTATGACCATTAGTCCAACACTTCCTTAATCCTTTTCTTTAACAGTCACTTTTACCAAATAATAAGACATTTTCTTCCTCGAAGTCTGGAAATCACTAATAACATTCTTAGTTTCAAATCTTGTTATTCTACAATGTATAAAGTCTATAGCATTTGCAGAATTAGTCATAAGTATAACTAATGGTTTTGAGTACGATAAAAACTTTGGGGCCAAGCAATGCTATTTGCTCAGATACTATCGTGTAATTCTGTTCTAATTTGAAGAGGGAACGATCATTATGGGTCAAGTCGCCAATTGAACAAATTCCAATCACTTATTTTATAATATAAAATATATTTCTAACTTTTAATTTGGAAGCTTCTCTTTCTGTATGTGCACAGGTTCGGCAACTCAGTAAGTTCTGCAGACAGTTGAACCGGTTCATTGAACTGGTTCATTGGTTCAATCGGTTCAACAGCATGAATTGCAAATTCCTTCCTATTTTTATTGGATCCTACATGAAGCACTGTCAAAAGTGTGTCATGGAGCGAAACCAAAAATAGATGCATTGCGTCAGGTACCTATCATTGCAATGTTTGTAATAGGTTATTTGTATTTGATTTGCATTAGACATTTGCTCTAACATAGAAAATACAGTTAAAGCTAATCCCATGGGGCAAACATGTACTAAGAGGACTTGAAAATATTGTTCCTCACTGGTGATTCTAGATTGCAGCACATTGAACCAGGACACTCTAAACTTATTTGTTATGTTTGGGTTGCATTTAACTTATTGCATATGCTCACACCGTCCAAAATGGCACTATGTTTTACAATTTCAGAGACTTCATACATGCTAAGAACATACTGTTAAGGAGGGAATCAAGCAACAACAGCTGCTAGATAGTGTTCCAAGATACTACAAGCACTATGTTCTCCCTTTTTTTTACCTTCACTCAATTCATATTCCCTAATGATAAATTACAAGAACATTGATAACATAGAGGCAAGAACCTGACGCAATGCGTCTCTTGTTATAATCCCGTAGTCGATGTACATAAATAGAGGAAGGAATCATTTTAATTAACAAAGCAAAATCACATGTTTAACATGTAAGGCTATTTATCTTATCTTAATTAATTTGAGTCCTTGCTTTATCCTCTTTCTTTAAAAAAAAAAAAACATGTAAAGCTATAAATATCGATTTAGAGCATATTTAGGTTTTACCGATGTGACCCAAGTATTAATTGTCTAGATGAAAAACGAGAGTCTCAATGTCTGCCGCAAGAGACATCTCCCAAACCATACTTTGATAAGGAGTATCTGAAAGTACTTGATTACAGATCAAAGGTTTTCAATCTCTAAATTGTCTAGTTTAATTCCAAATTTGAGTATCAATACTTCTTCAAAGGTAAATCTGCCGGGAATACATTTATGATGATGGCGTTTCATTCAAAGTAAGGCTATTTCCTTTATAACAGGCGTACACTTCTTGTTTAGGAGGAGCTTCCCTCTAATCCCTAATTAATCATATCAGCTTTTATATTGGAATGGATAGGCAGAGATTAAATTTGGATACTTGTAAGATGAGTCGATGCTCTCGCGCAGGAAAATATATATAATGGTCACAGGTTGCATAGATGCCATAGAGATTTGGAACAAGGAAGGACATTCAACTATTGGCAGATGTTGCAATTGCGGCGGCCTAGATAGGCATGTATACGAAAGGAGAGAGTATAGAGCAATGCATGGATTGTTCAACATAATGCCTCAAAGAGATGTCATTTCATGGAATGCAAGGATTGCAAAGTATGCAAAAATGGATTTATAGTAAAGGCTTAAAAGTTTTCTAGACAATCTGATTGACAGGTTAGAGCCAACACTTCTAATCGGTGACGCTACAACACAACAACATTGCATTTCATACGTTTTCCAAATGAATACTAATTACTAGTTGATGCCAAAAGGTGTTACATTAGAATCTTCTAAGAACAACTCATCGCCCCTTTAAGGAATAGTTTAACAATAGAAATTCAAAACCTCTAGATTCTAACATATCCAAGTTAGGAACGTCTTAACCAGCCAGTGCGTTGTAAGCGACTGACTGGTCAAGTCAGGTACGGAAGGTTGAAACAAGAAAATAGTAGCTATAGCAGACCGTCGATTAGTTGAGGTCGAAGAAAGCTATCGAAACAGTACATAGAGTTGGTCAACTAGTGCAGTCGACCGCTCAGTTGTACAGCCTTCTCTGATCTCTTGCTTTTTCCTCGACTTCACTCTTTGCTTTTATTTCCTTAATCTCCCTGTGTCATCCTTGTAGAGAATTCTACCCCTCTCCCCTACCCAATAAGCGATTCCCCTCCTCTTTAATATTATTCCTACTATTTTTCTCCTCCCCAATTATTTTTTGCTTCCTTTCCTTTAAATCAAAGCTTGCTTTCTTTGATTTCTTTCTTTTTTGTTCTTGCTTTATTTGTTTCCTTTCTAATCTTGTGTTCTCTTTTGTCTTTATTATATTAGTTTATTTTCTTTCTAATTTTATCCCTTCTTTTTATTTCTTTTGTTTTTCTATCATTTGTTTTCTTCTATTTTTATTTCTTTTCTAATGTTTTTCTAAATTCTACTCAATTATCTAAAGAAAATTAAAGCAAGGAGTTATTTTATATAATTAATTTATACATATATGTATTTTGTCTTCCAATTTAATGAATTTATTTTACGATAATTAAAATATATATAGTATTTATCATTTTTATCTTAAACACATGTTTATTCACACGAAGTAATAATTGATATTTTTAAAAGTCATCTTGTCCATATATAATAGCGTACACCTAACGTGTTATTCTATTTCAATGAGAGGACAACTAATTTTAACGAGCAACTCATTTAACTTAGTATCGAGGAAGTAGTGAAAAAAATATTTCTACGAAAACAGTAAATCAATTCATCAACATAGGGTTTATTCACAAATGATGAGAATGCAAACGAATGCAATTAAAATGCCAACTAGGTGCCTGATTCCTTTCACCATAGTCATCTTCGGTTGGCTAGACACCCCCTTGTTGATGATACTATCTCTGTCAAGAGTATATTCCTATCACACACCTGAGTCAAAATTAGTCAACGATCATTAATTTAGTAATATTAAATTAAAAATTAATTATTGAGAATAGGGTTATGACATCCTTCCCCCCTTAAAGAATCATCGTCCCAATGATCAAATCAACTTAACTGAAGATAAGGTTTCATATCTCTTTAATTTTGTTTTACCTCAAGGTCAAAATTGGCCCATCTGACAATATGTCATTGCTCCAAGTACTTGTTTGTTCATAATTGCAAAATTTCCTCTGTCTAACATTCATTCACTTGCACACATTGGTAGCATGTCATTGTTCATCAAATTAACTTAGGTCTATACTTTATGACGAATAAAAGCATGCAAGATATTTAATTTCCTTCATACAATCTTCTTCATATTCGAGATTTTTACATAAAAATAAAAAAATTATGTTCATTTTCTCAACATGTCTACTCACATGAGACATCAGAACAATTGCCTTTATGATGAAAAACAAGCATCCCATACTACTTGTTATCATCATTGGCAATTCAAACACTAACTAAAAAGAAAGTCTCAACATATGGAAAATGTCATCAACATACAAGGTCTTCAAATTGATCAATATAAAAGATAAGAAGATCACAGGCATTCAACTTACAAAAAGATTATCACAAGATTAGAAAGATAAGATCTTCATGATCGCAATAGTGATACAACCAGTTACTAGTTTTATCAACAAAAGTAAATCCTGATAGATAATTGGAAAAAGAAACTTTCTTACAATTTTTCAAGTGCAGTCATGGTTCATAGAGAAGAAGTACAAATTCATTTTGTTATACAAGGTTCAATACATGCTATATGCATTTTCTAAATTACATAAAGAGATTAAATGTACAATCTATTTTCAGCTACCATAACCCACAGGTCTTCCGCAAGACAAAAATTAAAAGCATAGTTAATGTGTTTTTTCCACCCAACCATGAACTCAATACTTCCCCAGGGTTCTCCCTAACTCAAAGAATACCCAATCCTGCATGAGACGCCTAGAAATCTATAACAAAAAGGTCCTAGAGGGAAACTCTTGATGCATGCCTAATGCTTTATATGCATTTTATACTAGATTGAACATATTTCTTGCATACAAGATGTCGCAGAGAACCATATAATATGGAAACTAGGCATTCATTATCTGTCTATTTCAATGGTACAATATAACTTTGGCCAAAGCATAAGTATAAAAATTGGTTGATCTTGAAAAAGAAGATCACCTTCTTTGTTAGCCCACATTTGGCATCCTGTCTTGGAAGGTAAGCTTAAAGCTTATCACACACAACACATTCAACAAGAATAATCTATCTTGAATTGCATAAAATAAAGACTAGATAAATATGTTGTTCATAATATGCACAAGTGTGCATAGAATGAATAATTAACAAATAAGAACGCATGGACCCTTGCTGCATAACTCACACAAGGTATGAATTTAGACATATACTTGTAATGCCTCACTCGCACAAAACATTACTCATACAATATCATGGTAAGTGTGTTTCTCGCACAAGTGCATTGCTTGCACAAAATGTGAAACATGCATAAATCACATTAGTATTGTATAGTAATCATTACTTGATCCAACAAATTAAAAAATATATCTCACACACAAATTACGAATGTAATCACTACTCGAGTGCTTTATCTGCACAAAGGAATCAATAACTTACTCTACTACATCACTCGTACAAGGACAATAATAATTATAAAATATATATCTATCACCTTAGTCTAGGTATAGTGAATATTTCACATTCAAGTATAATATGATAAGTGCATTATTGCACAAGAAAAGTGTCATTCTCCTATAGTACATATGTATAAGTACTCTCACTAATAACAATCAAGCATACAAGATACATCAACCACTTCTACCTTGTCTATTAGATAGATCGAGATACTACCAATGAAGATTCTTAAGATATCTGAGCCTTGTATTTTTGAAAGATCTCACAAATTCTACTAGATCTACATCTTGAAAGAATAATACATTGCTCAGTAATCGACTTGCCCAAAGCCTAGTATTGTTAGAAACATTCTTGCATTTTACATCCATCTTAGGTTTCCTACCTTCAGAAGGCTCAACCAACAATTATCCATTATTATCAACTTTATTTACTTCACAAATGATTTTCCTTCTTCCTCTTATCAAAAATTTCCACTTTTCTTCCCTTGTACCTTATCAATTCATCCATCCTTTACATCATCGGAGAGATCTCTCTTCTCAATATATTTCTCTTATTAATTCACTTTTATTTCCACATCATCATTGATGGGTTGTCATTGTATACTACCCATTTGGCCTTACTTCAAATAGTCACCATTACTCTTACTAGCAAGTCGTATGAAAACATGACTAAGGCGAAGACCTCTCACACCTGTAGAGTCCTCTGAATGATTGTACTACGTCTAACTTCTGCTCGGTTCCAATTAAACCATCTAAGAATTACCTGGATTCCAACTCATCAAATGAATCTTTGGCCCATAACTAGGGTTCTCCATTTGATGCAACCTAAATGTAGAAGATTTGAGGCCCGAGTGTTGAACCCAGAATGCTCTGATACCAAATGTAAGGTCCAAAAATAATACAAACTAATATTAACCAACCAAAAGTAGAATCAATCCAAAAATAGTAAATAGAATAAAATAATTACACTACCAAATATTTTTCCATAATAACTCAACTCGTGAAACCATTTACATCAATATATCCAATTAAGGTTGCATACATCAGTGAATCAATAACATAATAAAATAGGAGTAAGCCTTTGTAATATTTAGCCTCATAGGCTTGTACAACAATATACATATATCATATCAATCTGTATCTGTTCTGCCAATCTTCAGCGAGAGAGAGCATTATCGTGGTGATTTCCACCCTATCACGAAGCATAAAGCTTCCTTGTGCTTTCCTACTAGAAAGCCTGACCCATCATGAGGGGTCTAGGAAACTAAACACAAATTAGGTGAAGGAAACTGGTGTAGTATAATTTACCTGTCATCCCTAGCATGAGTCAATGCATTTACTATACCTAATTCATGATATGACAGAGAGAAGAGAATCAATGTCAAACAATTACTATCACAGGTTTTTGGGCACTATCCTTATGCTCAGGCATCACCATCATGTTCTTCTTAACTGATCACTCACAATGACACACAAATAGAACTTACAAAATTTATTGATGCACGTAAGATCACAAGATGGGCAACTTATAACATTCCTCTTCATGAAGTAGCACTTAGACGATTGTACTTACAACCACATTTATTAACTACTATATAGACATTAGATTGAAAAATTAGTTAATTCATAATCCTCAATAGTAATAACAACCATTAGTTACACTGCTAACGTACCAAATCATTAATGAGGAGGATCATCACTATCCAAGCACATATCAACATTATTCACCTAGTTTTGTCCTGACATTTGGCTCAAGGACTATATTCATAAATGTGTGGTCACCTAGAGCTCCAAGACATGTCCTCTTTATTAGTAATGAAAGATTGCAATATCAAATAAATAAACTTCAAGTCTTATATAATATAAATCTAGCATTCAAAAGAGAAGACAAGCGGCTTGATCTTATAATGACACCATTCGACTTTAAAATAAATACTTAATTCATTTGAACTAATACCTTTGCCTAATGGCAGGAAATAGAACCCTTAGTTATCTATAATTAGCTGACTTACCATAATACTCATGATTTTCACTAGTTAAGATCACAGCCTATATTTGACAGTCGACCTTGCCTATCTACTCGAACTTGCCGTTTGAATATTAAGATATATTATTATTATAAAAAAATTATATATAAACTAAATACATATATTAGAATAACTCTATATAATTTTTGACGCTCTATTTAAAATCTACCCTTTCATGTGATATAATCTTTTTAAAATTTTGATGTATTTTACTGCAAAAATAGCCAAATATGGCCATACGGCCAATCAAAGTTAAGCCCTTCCACGTTGATTAAAAGAACTACTGGTTTGAGAACATAGTTGACTTCTACTTAATAATTATCCTCTTGCAAAAATATACTAAACAATTCTAAGCTACCATATCGGCTCTAAGCATTAAATGATCTAAGGTATTATAATCCCGTAGTTGATGTACATAAATAGAGGAAGGAATCATTTTAATTAACAAAGAAAAATCACATGTTTAACATGCATGGCTATAAATATCGATATAGAGCATATTTAGGTTTTACCGATGTGACCCAAGTATCAATTGTCTAGATGAAAAATAAAAGTCTGAATGTCTGCCGCAAGAGACATCTCGTAATCCATAGTTTGGTAAGGAGTATCTGAAAGTACTTGATTACAGATCAAAGGTTTTCAATCTCTAAATTGTCTAGTTTGATTCCAAATTCAAATATCAATACTTGAAGGTAAATCTAGGTAGCGTCTATGCAGCATACAAAATGTATCAAATGCATCCATGGATCCATACCAAATTTTCAAAAATCTGAGGAAAATGTTGAACTGTTAGCACGCCATGATAAGAAAAGATGTCAAGACCACTTCAAAGAACTTAGAAAATCTCCAACAGTAAATCTGAAACAGATAGATATGGATCCATCCGATGCATTTGGTGCGTGCATTTTGTATGCTGCATAGATGCTGCCGTAAATCCGTCGGAATTACATTTATGATGATAGCGTTTCATTCAAAGTAAAGCTATGTCCTTTATAACAGGCGTACACTTCTTGTTTAGGAGGCGATTCCCTCAGATCGCCAATTAATCATATCGACTTTATATTGGAATGGAGAGGCAGAGATTAAATTTGGATACTTGTAAGATGATTCGATGCTCTCATACATGAAAATATATATAACGGTCACAGGTTGCATAGATGGCGTAGAGATTTGGAACAAGGAACGACATTCAATGCATGGACTATTCAACATAACGCCTCAAAGAGATGTCATTTTATGGAATGCAATGATTGCAGAGTATGCAAAAATGGATTTGTTGAAATGGCTTAAAGTTTTCTAGACAATCTGACTGACAGGTTAGAGCCGACATGGCTTCTAATCGGTGACGCTACGGCACAAGAACATTTCATTTCATACGTTTTCGAAAAGGATACTGATTACTAGTTGATGCCAAAAGGTGTTACATTAGAATCTTGTAAGAACAACTCATCGCCCCTTTAAGGAATACTTTAACAATAGAAATTCAAAACCTCTGGATTCTAACATATCCAAGTTAAAAGTAACAACTTCCGAATTGCACCAAATTTAATTGATGAACAGGCTACAGGAGGTCCTTTATTTGGAAGCAATCTGCAGGCTTAGAGACAGATTAATATAATCTGCAAGCGCTAGAATAGAATCTCAAGAAGAGGATATAGTTATTCTTCGATGTTTAGCAAAAATTGATCTAACAATTTATCAGTTGGAAAAACTTTCGTATACATAAAAGCATAAACAAAATACGCCATCTGTTTGCCAGAAATATCATGGAAAAATCATCATAGGGAATGTAATGAATGCAAGGGTTACACAAGATGGATTTAATAATATGGATTTAGTATTATAAAAGCAATTACGACCAATAGGTTGTGAAAATGTGTTGTTAGGCAAGCATGCAACCATATAACAGTTTGGACAAGGCACCCGAACGAAAGCTGTCACACTTAAGATGCAGAGAGAAAAGTGAATCGTTTCTTACCTTTAAAATTGAGACCAATTCCTTGTGAAGGTTAAACGTCATTGACTTACCTCTAAATCGCACTGAATTGGGTTAACCAAGCATTAAATCTCCTTCTCTGATCTTTTCCTTTTTCCTCGACTTCGCTTTTTTCTTTTACTTCCTTAATCTCCCTGTGTCATCCTTGCAGAGAATTCTACCCCTCTCCCCCTACGCAATAAGCGATTCCCCTCCTCTTTAATATTATTCCTACTATTTTTCTCCTCCCTAATTTTCTTTTCTTTCTTTCCTTTAAATCAAAGCTTGATTTCTTTGATTTCTCTCTTTATGTTCTTGATTTATTCATTTCCTTTCTAATCTTATGTTTTTTTGTTGTCTTTATTCTATTACTTTATTTCCTTTCAAATTTTATTCCCTTTTTTTTTTTCTATCGTTTGTTTTCTTCTATTTTTATTTCTTTTCTATTTTTTTTCTTAAATCTAATCGCTTATCTAAAGAAAATTTAAGCAAAGAGTTATTTTAAATAATTAATTTAAACATATATTTATCTTGTCTTCCAATTTAATGAATTTATTTTATGATAATTAAAATATTTATAATATTTATCATTTTATCCTAAACACTTGTTTATTCATACGAAGTAATAATTGATATTTTCATTAAAGTCATCTTGTCCATATATAATAGCATACACCTAACATGCTATTCTATTTCGAGGAGAGGACAATTAATTTTACCGAGCAACTCATTTAACTTAGTATCTAGGAAGTAGTGAAAAAAATAATTCTATGAAAATAGTAAATCAATTCATCAACATAGGGTTTATTCACAAATGATGAGAATGCAAATGAATGCAACTAAAATGCCAACTAGGTACTTGTGTGTGTAGATTCCTTTCACCACTGTCATCTTCAGTCAGCTAGACACCCTGTCCTCGATGATACTCTCTCTCTCTCTGTCAAGAGTATATTCCTATCCCACACCTGAGTCAATATTAGTCAACGATCATTAATTTAGTAATATTAAATTGAAAATTAATTATTGAGAATAGATTTATGATAGAGACATACAAAATAACCTGGGTTCATTCACACATAAAAGGGATTCCAAGACACACACTCAAAATAAATAACATTAACACCCATCAAAGGAAACTTAACACAAGTTACATCCATGAAAATGAATTTCAAGGGAGAGAGAGTTGACTCACTCACTCAAGGGGGAAAGCCAACATAACCATAGAACTTAAATCTCATTCCTCGAAAACCTCATAGCCTCTTGCTATCAATAAGCATCTTATGACTCCAAAAGAACCAAGGCACTCATACCATACAAACTTATATCAAAACCTCCCACAAACAAGGCATTCGCATACGAAAACTCCTTATCAAGGAGAGGCTTTCGCCGAGGGTGTTCACTCCTCTCTCACCCTACACAAGGTGAGCTCTCTCACATGGAGAGATCACTCCTACAACCCTTTAACCCTTCACAACACATACAAGTAAATACATAAACCAAATACATAACATATCTACAAGCATACATGAAATACAAAGCAAAGTAAGAAGAAATTGAAGCCTTGAGAGCCTACCTCTCAAGTCTCAACTAAAGTAAGATATTTGGTGAAGCCTTCCAAGAGCCAACTCTAAATTCCTTTGCATAATCTACCTTCCAAGACCAAGATCCTTAACAAATCCACTAACAAAAGCCAAAAAAGGAACCCTTCTCACCTCAACAAGAGGGAAATAAAATAGGGCTTCAAAAACCATCCCCATGAATGAGGAGGTGATACTTGTCACCTTCTCATTCAATCTCACAAGCACAACTCCCCATATGTGCTCTCACACATGGGTGAGATACTAAGGAGTATGGAGGTGACACTTGTCAACCTCTCATTCCTCCTCAATAGGACATCTCCCCACACTTCTCCCCATACATGTATGAGGCATGGGGGAGAGGGAAGTACTTGGGGTTCTCTTCCCAAGGGCTATTACATTGTGTACTCACACATTTGAGACCCTTGGAATTCCCCCAAGCCCTTACAAGAACCTTGGGTTGTGGGATTTAGATGTGACAAGTCACCCAACCCTCATCCTAAAAACCCTAATCTCTCCACTTAACTCCCATGTTCAAATAGATGGGTCAAATATGAGTTAAAATTCATGATTTGAGATCTATAAGGTACCTAACCCATAGGTACTTGACCTAGGACCTTAAAACACATTAAATTAATATGAAAAAACTTAAAAACCATTATTTAAAAAGACTCCAAAATCCATGAACGAAAATGCATACATGGATGACACTCATCATCCACCTCATCCTAAGTAAACCATAGGAGACTCAAATTAAAATCAAAATAAATTAATAACACATTGTGCATTCATGCTCAAACAACAAATAACCTTTATCCACCTTAGGGACTAGGTTGGCATCATAGGGATAACTACTAGGGTTACTTGTGAGACCTCCAATTTCCATTAACCATGGAAATAACCTTTACACTTACACACACATCAATAGTACAATGTATATCATAGCCAAAGCAATTCAATTTACACACACATGATTGCATGAGTTCATACATTTTCAATTAAGTCACTTCAATAACACATGATAAACATCACTATTTCCCAAATCAAATTTACTTTCAACAACACAATCATGATCATGGAATCATAAATCAACATACTATTCGATCAACTCAATTAGCTCATTCTATAAATTCAATTATGTCATGTATTATAAAACATTTATCATCATAGAAGCAAAATCTAACCTAGCATGTATAGATATAGCATCATAATATAATAACACATCTATCTACTCAAAACACAAAATAAGGCCATCGAAAGTCTAATGTATGGGATCAACAGTCCCCAAAATGTCCAAAGTCAAAATATAATCTATAGAAACAAGTCTCATAGTCAAATAAAGAGGTGTAGTAAGGGTGTGCCTCACAATAATGAACCAATTCATAGAGGCATAACAAGAGATAGGAGGTTGGTAGAAAGAGAATTTATACACAAACTCATGCTTATAAGTAGAAATAGTGAAGGAACCAACACAATATCAATATAGTGTAAAACATGGTGGCACAAATCATGACTGAACCTTGAATCTCTAGCTATTTTTAAAAATAAATTATCATTAATTAAAATGATTATATCAAAGGATACGATAGAGGCTGAGATCAAGAACAAAGGAGAAGAGAAGATATGGCTTGTTGTAAATGCATTGAAATGTGCCACTACACAAACAAGTGTAGAGAAGAAAAGAAGAAGATATGTGGATTCAACAGTGACCCTAGTCATTACTCTTTCACCTATCAAAGGGTAGAGAAATACTATAAGAATATGTCTACAAAAAATGAATAGTGCTATCTAGACGACATGCATCATGACGGGAAAAATTAATGATGAGAAACCTAACACAAAGCCCCTAGTGTGCTAGGAACTATTTAAAAGGATAATTAGATGAGGAGGTGGGAAAGGGTCAATCCTTTTTAAAAAAGGCACAACATTTGGAGAAAGAATATCTAGAGAGGAAGGAGAAGTTTAGAAATCTAAGGCTTTGATAGAATATGGGAGAGGAATAAACTTGTAGTAGTTAAACTAGAGGAGGAATAGATAATGCTAAAGGAAAATAGAGGCCGAATATTTAGAAGAAGATGAGGAGTACTTCTTGACTAAATAGAAATGAAACCTAGTAGTAGAGGAAGCTAAGAAAACCATTGTTAAAGAAAACAATAAGATTACCATAGAGTCTACTTTTTCAAAAGGAGGCTCAACTACTAAATTGTTTGGCCAATCTTGAAGAAGAGGAAAACACACTAGAAAAACTAAAACTATTCACAAAATACTATAACTACAATAAAACCAAAAATTTAAGGCCTCAAATAAAAAATGTGCTAAGAACCTCTAGGAAGTGGAAGAAGAAACCAATCATAATTAAACTACATGTTACCAATATGATGCAAGAGCATCCATGGCAAATTGGCAATCAACATCACCAAAAATATTTGTCAATTAATTTATTTTAATTTGATTAGCTTAGGATAGATTAATTAGAGGTGGAAAATAAATGCAATATTAGGCCTAAATAATATATTAAATAAATTGGCCTTATTACAATATTGGAAAAATAATAATGTTGCAAAAATCTAGGAGTGGGAGATAGTTTTAGAATGTAAAATTAATAAAGGCAATTTGAAGTGGAAATTCATAAAAGGAAATCTTGGGAGTGGATTTTTTGAGAGTCACACTTGAAGACAACTCATTATTGCTCCTAAAAAGTTGCAAAAGAATATGGGCAACCAAGTTGAGTTGGCATTACTTTTCTATTTGGGTCCCTATTTTCTAGGAGTGGGAATCTTAGTTGTTGCCTATTCGTGGAAAACACTTTGATTTTGATTTATTGAGAATTTAATGTTATTTTAATTTCATTTTCAAGATATTCTTCCAAATGCGATGTTCAAAATGGGAGGCTACAGAAAATGGAGTTAGTGGAGGCATAAAGGAAGGATTTTTGACAATTTTTAAAGGTTGTTGCTTCTAGATTTTTAGGGAGGAGGAAAAGAAAGGCATGGATTTTTTTGGGGAGTGATTTGAACATATTTTATTCTAGGTTTTACAAGTGTGCAGCAGTAGCAAATAGATTATGAAATCCATGGTTGAAGATTAACATAGTTTTTGTTGAATATTGCAAATTTGAGAGCCAATTTCACAATATGGGAGGATGATATGAAGGGGAAACACTTGTCATTTTTTTTTTCTGTTATTTTCTGTCACACAACAGATTTATATCTATTTTATAATGATTTTATTTAGCCTATATGGCTGTACAAACTTTTGTAATCAGATTTATCTTAAATTGCCAAACAGTGTTGCAAGTTGAATAGTGAAAATAAAGAAGATAAATTCTATTGCTGCTCATTTGTGCATCTTGTTTACTGTTGTTTTTGTTGAAGATTTTGTGTGAGGGTTGTGTGAATCTATTTTCCTCTGCATCAATTGGTATCAGATCTTAGAAGGTCTGGACAAAAGAGAGTTTGGTGTTTGTAGGTTTTTATTTATGCAGGTTGAAGAGAGAACCTGGTTGCCAAAAGACTAGGTAGAGAAAAGAGAAGAGGCCTAGGTGAGGCAAAGACAAGAGGAAGCAAGGTTAAAGGGATTTTCTTGAAGAGAAGATGGATTTGTTGAGAAAGTACCTACAGGTTGGGGGTTCACAAAAGAAGAAGCAAGAAGAAAAAGAGAGGAAGAAGAAAGAGGAAAAGATGAGGCAAATAGAGGTTGAGAAAGAAATAAGAGAATTGGAAAAAGCTTTGAAATAGATGGAAGAAGATATGGAAAGAACAAATAGGGAGTTGCAGTAGTTGCAAAGTTGGCACTTGAAAATTAAGATAGAAGTTACATGGCCCATCAAGAAGATTATGCAAAGAAGAAGACAATCAAGGAAAACAACCATACAGGTAGAGGTAAAGTTTGAATCCAATATTCAAGATGTGCAAAGTGAGAAATATGGTGTTGATCAAGTTGTTGATAAGGCTATTGATGTTGAGATTAATGATATGGTTGTTGAGGTTGCTGATAAATTTGATATTGATGCTCACAAGTTGCTGATGATAAGGTTGATGATAACATTGGTGTTGATAATCATGATCAAGTTGTTGTTGGTAATGAAGCTGCTAATGGGGTATGTGTAGGTTTACAAAAGTGTAATGCAGGTGAATATGCAGCTATGTTATATGATGAAGACATCCATGAAGCTACTGAAATATCTCCTCAAGAATTGGAACTTTGGAGCCTAGAAGTTGAAACAATATTGGATAGAAGAAGGCACAACAAGAAGAAAAAGAAGAAGGGACCAAAGATGTTTGCAAAGATGAAGGATGAGATGCAGAAGAATTGGAAGAGTAAGAAGAAAGATAAGACCTATTACTACCCTCCATCCAAGAGGGATTGGAATTTCTTTTGGTCGGGTGTATGATGCAGGAGCATCCATGGCAAATTGGCAATCAACATCACCAAAAATATTTGTCATTTAATTTATTTTGATTTGGTTAGCTTAGGATAGATTAATTAGAATTGGAAAATAAATGCAATATTAGGCCTAAATAATATATTAAATAAATTGGCCTTATTACAATATTGCAAAAATAATAATGTTGCAAAAATCTAGGAGTGGGAGATAGTTTTGGAGTGTAAAATTAATAAAGGCAATTTGAAGAGGAAATTCAAAAAAAGAAATCTTGGGACTAGATTTTTGGAGAGTCACACTTGAATACAACTCATTATTGCTCCTAAAAAGTTGCAAAAGAATATGGGCAACCAAGTTGAGTTGGCATTACTTTTCTATTTGGGTCCCTATTTTCTAGGAGTGGGAATCTTAGTTGTTGCCTATTCTTTGAAAACACTTTGATTTTAATTTATTGAGCATTTAATGTTATTTTAATTTTATTTTCAAGATATTCTTCCAAATGGAATGTTCAAAATGGGAGGCTACAGAAAATGGAGTTAGTGGAGGCATAAAGGAAGGATTTTTGACAATTTTTAAAGGTTTGCTTCCAGATTTTTGGGGAGGAGGAAAATAAAGGCATGGATTTTGTTGGAGAGTGATTTGAACATATTTTATTGCAGGTTTTACAAGTGTGCAGCAGCAGCAAATGGATTATGAGATCCATGGTTGAAGATTAACATAGTTTTTGTTGAATATTGCAAATTTGAGAGCCAATTTCACATTATGGGAGGATGATATGAAGGGGAAACCCTTGTGGTTTGTCTTTTCTATTATTTTCTATCACACAACAGATTTATATCTATTTTATAATGATTTTCTTCAGCCTATATGGCTGCACAAACTTTTGTAGTCAGATTTATCTGAAAATGCCAAACAGTTTTGCAAGTTGAATAGTGAAAATAAAGAAGATAAATTCTATTTCTGCTCATTTGTGCATCTTGTTTACTATTGTTTTTGTTGAAATATTTTGTGTGAGCATTGTGTGAATCTATTTTCCTCTGCATCACAATAAATAGTTTAAGAATGTATTAGTGGATCTAGATGTACTCTTCTTGAAAACTCACCCTTAGTAGTGAAGACTCCTATTTTCCAAATTGCATGATGACTTTCAATAAAATGACTTTATTTGATGCGAAAACAAACAATCATCTATCACTCAAAACATTCAATTCTTGAATTATCCATTTTGTGTTCCACTTGTGAATACTTATGCCTATACAATCTTCTAAACATACTCATGACCTTTTGCCAATCAAATACATTAGTCCAACCATCATTCATGTGATACCTTTCATAGATTCATTCTTCCATTCTCTATTCCAATACATATTTTCAAAATGATTCTTCAAACCACAATTGCTACAAGGATGAAGATCCCAACAAATTTTGTTTCTGTGTCATTTCCCATGACAATGAAAACGTTGTAAACACTGTATTTCTTGAACTAACTTGTTTGAAATTGTATCACAAGTAACATCATATGTTTTCATTTTTCCTCTACTATATCTATGACCTTCATACTTTGGCCTCATTTTTGGTTCAATTGGATTTCTAATTCCTTTTCCAAACTTTCCCAAACCTTTTCCTTCATAACCTATTCTTTTCATGATTTTAAAACCAACATTCTTTTTAAAACTAGTAATATTTGTAGATTTATACAAATTATCATCTCCATTCTTACATTCTTTATCAATATAAGCTTCAACTATATCACACAAATCAAATGTATCATATGAAACATCACAATAGTGGGTTACACATTTTGGCCAAAGTTGACATTGAAATGAACATTTTGAAAAAAACTTCACATTCGAACACGTATAGTTGCTAAACCATGAGGAATTTGAAGATGATGAAAACTAGTAATTTGTGACATTTTGTTTGTAGATTCTTAATATATATTTTTTATTTTTTTGAATCAAATTGCATTTATTTTTCCATCTCCTTCAATAACTAGTTTTTAACAGTAAACACCATTTTAAAGAGTGATGTGTACTATAAAGCACATAACTTTTTTTCTATGAAGGATAATATTTTTTTTTTCGAATCTAGATTTGTAACTATGATATCTAGATGATGCATTTGGTTTCATCATGTTTTATTGAATATTTTTCTTTTAATTAACTTTTGAAGTAAAACCAATTATAGTTTAGACATAGGTGTACTATGTAAACCATAACTTTTTTGTATGTATCAGAATTCTTTTTTTTTTTGGATCAAAGACATGAATACCAAGAGGATACATATTTTTCATAATTTTTTTTGGTAATATACTATTTTTCCACATGTGCAGAATAGAGAGGTTGATTTTCGGTGAAAAACCTATGTTTAATTAAACTAAAAAAAATGTATAATAAAACCAAAATATATTAAAATTATACTTGATAGAAATCTTGTTTTTAGGACTATAATCCTACAGATGGGTTTGTCAAGTTGGTTCCATTTTGATCCTCAACCTGAGCCTTGAAACCAAAAAAATCTGTATAAAATTGTAGGTGGAGGGGGGTAAGGGAAAAATAAAGGGGTTCGAATGAATGGGTGTTCGACGGAACCCCTAGAGACCCACTCGAGTGAATGGGGATTCAAATGAACCCCCATTCATTCGAACCCTATAAAAATATTATTAAAAAAATCAATCCAAGGGGGTTCGAATGCACCCAATCGATTAAATTTTTTTTTAACCCCTGGCTGACCAAGTTGTTATTATTTTTTTTAATAATTTCATATCATATAAATATGAACTTATTTGTTTATTTTTCATATAACATTGCAAGATTCATTTGTATTATTATTCATCAAAGGAGATTTTGGAGAAGAAAACTTCTGGTAGAGGATTTGAGAGAACAAAACTTTGAGAAGAAAATGGGAGACAAAAAAGACAAAAAAAAACTCAATGAAAGTGTTCAAAAGAAAGAGAACAATAGTTGTGCAAAATAAATTTGATAAGATACCATAGAAATAGTTACTAATAAAATTAGTGATCTTGAAGTTACACATTGGTGTAAGTTAATTTCTAGATGTTCTTAAGATCCAAACTTAGAAGTACTATTTAATTCAAAGTACTTTTATATTTAGTGTGACACTTTTTTAAAGTATGAAGTACTATTTAATGTGGTCCACTTTTAAGGATGATACATGTACTATTTAATTAGTGTGTATAGAGTCCACTTTAAACCTAGAAATACTTAACAAGAGATATGAATTCACATTGCACTTGTAGATATCCATATAATTTTTAGCCATATCCCGCGTTTTGATGATCATAATTATGTTACATATTTAAATTCCTTGTGACTTTAGGATTATCTAGATAGAAATATTGTTATCATCCTATGGAATTCACCAACCATTTTGAATATATTCTTTTCCACTAGAGGTTTAGACCATTGAAATGATCTTTTTTTGTTGGTTCAATCTTACCTTTATCTCTACTTGGCATTGAAAGGAAATTTCATGGAAGGTTACATATCCCTTTTCTTCTCACATATGCTATCATGCCTCAAGCATATGTACCTTATACAATTACATGTATATACCTTATTTTAATATTGTACCTATCGATGGTGGTTTGTGTTGTCATTGATATATTTTAATGATGGTGTTTTGTATTGGATTCTTTTCCACTAGAGGTTTAGACCATTGAAATGATCTTTTTTTGTTGGTTCAATCTTACCTTTATCTCTACTTGGCATTGAAAGGAAATTTCATGGAAGGTTACATATCCCTTTTCTTCTCACATATGCTATCATGCCTCAAGCATATGTGCCTTATACAATTACATGTATATACCTTATTTTAATATTGTACCTATCGATGGTGGTTTGTGTTGTCATTGATATATTTTAATGATGGTGTTTTGTATTGGCATCTGATGTTTGACTACTTGTATTATTGGATGCATACATTGTGACTATGTGTGTCTAATTTATATTTCAATGTTTTGATTTATTATTTTCACTATATATGATATATGTGATTTGATTATGTTATCTAGTTCAACATCATATATTTTATAATTAATTGGAGACAATTTGGTTTGGGCAAATATGTTGTGTATCTTCCTCATCTCAATTGATTCAAGTTATGAGCTGTATTTTATTGATACCTATGAAATTATCAAGATCCAAATCAATGTCAATTCTAGATCCATGTATTATAAATAAACTAGTATTATGTGTGTGTTCTCATTAAATGTGTTTATTATATCTCCTAGTTTGCATTTGTATAATTTATTTAGTTTATACATTTTCTTAATGAGGATTTTTTGTGATTTACCTATATGCTTAGATGTGAAAGTTAAATATTTAACTATTATCTTGGAATGGTTGAATGCATTTAACATTGTGATATTTTATCTCAAATTATGAATTGAAAGAATATTTGGGCTTCATTCCTTAGCCAAATTGATTAAATCATGTGTGTTAATTTATTGGGAAAAGAATTACTGTAATTGCAGCTATTTGTAAATGTGATTATACCAATAGTGACTATTGAGGTCTACATTGCAATTTATGGATGGCAACATCAGTGCACTAGTGTCTAAACTGAAATTCTTTCAAATTTACTCTCCAAAATCTTTGTAACTCTAGGTTCTTATTTTTGTAACTAGTTTTCATATTATGTTTCTTTGTTTTCAATTTTTCCTATTTTCCTATATCAAATCATTAATTTTTTCTTAAGGGAAAAATGTAGTTTAATTAGACTTGAATGTACATTTAGATAAGGTTATGAATAATTTTGATTATCTATTGAAATTAAGAATAATACTTTTTTATTCTTATCATTATCTCTAGCGTGTGTTAGGTTGAACTATTAGCATAACATTGGAATCAACTTTAACCATCAGAAAAGGATAAAGAAGAAGTTTAGATTGCAAAAAGAAATGAGGGAAGAAACAAAAAAACTTCCACATGCATCAACAAAAGTACCAACATCACTACAAGGTGAAGGAACATTATATGGTCAAACACATCATGTAAAAATATATACTCACAACTTCTCAAGTTTGTTTCCAAAATTGTAGATGATTGTACATTAAAATAGGTGAGAAGGGTGTATCTAATCATGTCAAGTTCAACTATATAATGAAAATTATCATGGTGCAAGTGAGGAAATGTGTTTTGGAGATGTAGTGTTGTTTCAATTATATGATTTGATAGTCTTGGTTAAAAACAATTGTCATCTCACTATCTATAAATGGATAAGTGGCATAATAGAATAGACAAAGAAAAGGATCTTATAAAGAAGATAAAGGAAGTGAATACTCTATGTTAGTATGTTTCAAAGGATCTCATATGCCAAATTGTGAATAAGAACAATATATCTAAGGAACAGGCTACCAACTTGGATGTACTAAGAGTAGCTCATGATTTACTAACACAACTCATTGCTATCATGGTGGATCTAGGTTAAAATAATTGTGTAGTTCCTCTCAACTTGTCGTATATCAGATTGATGTTTGCTTAGTAGTATTAGACTTTATGACAATATCTTAGACCGTAGATGATGGATCTCTTGTTATCTTGTTACTTTATTATGGACCTAATTAGTATAGTAACAATTATTGATGTTGGATTCTATTATTTTATGCTTTAGAATTTGATAAAATTAGATGTTACAGATGTTTTGATGATATTCACTATATGGGATTGTGAGATAGTTGATCATTTTATGTTGTTGACTAGTAAACAGAAATCTTGCTCAATATAGTTAAATGTTTATACATAAACGTGAATGGAACAGTGTTGTATTACTCGCTCTCGAGTACCCTACCTCACTACGATTTCCATTCACTATAGGACTGCATGTGGATATATATATATCTTGTTATGTTTAACCATGCGTTGTTGTAGGAATGTAGGTACTAGGCACCGACTCCACCTGATTTACCAGGTCTGAGCATGCCTTCGCCAATGGATTAGTTGTTTGGAGTTAAAGTGAGGTCCCATGTCAGTGTTGTTTGGTTGTTAGTTTATCCCTTTGGTCATTGTCTGTTATTCCATCATGACTTGCAGATAGGTAATATTGTACCTTGGAGTCTAACTAGGTCAGAAGGTGTCTAAGTGTGTAAGGTATCGTTGTGCATTAAATAGAATCATATTACAGAAATTATAATGTTGATAATTAAATATATTTATAAAAGATAATATTGAGCATAATGTCGATAGTTGTTAATTATTGTTGTAAATAAATTATTATTTTATTAGAAGTATAGTTGTTAAATAAAGATTGTAAGAAATTTTGTATTATTTAATATAATATTATTTGCAATAAATATTTAAATAAATAAAATAGTTGTAAGTTATGTTGTAATTAGTGATTTACAACTAAATTAATAAAATAAATTAATATATAGTTGTAATATTATAACTTTATTAATGACAATATGGTTGGTCGCTTATAAAGAAATTAAATGTTGTCGGAATTGTGTATTAATATTTAAAAAAGTAACCTCTTGGGATCATTAAATAAAATTATATATATATATATATATATATATTTGAAGGGGAGGAGCTGTAGGGGAGATCAGAAGATTGGAGCTCGGAAGGTGGGAGCTATATGCTGGAATTTGGGTGCAACATCAAATCTTTTGTCAACCAAGCATCTGGTCCAGGTTTCATCATTTTTATTGCCTATCTTTGTTTTATTTGAGTTAAACATTATGGAATTGATGTTCTATTCTCCTTCCGTCAATGCTTTTGGTTTGAGTGTTGCAAAAGCCCTTTCATCAAACCCATTTTGGTGCCTATTCTGCAATTATTGCATCCCAAGCACTCATATGGTTTTATTTATGTCTGTTGTATTTGCTTAATTCCTCTATCTCCTTAACCATTTGATCTCCACCATATTTGCCCATTTTTTGCATAGATGTTTGATTGTGCATTCATCGCACTCCATGAGAAGATGTTTCTGTGAGTTGCCTATCAAGCAACCACATATTGTGTCTATGCATCCAAGACCTACTTTCCTATTGCCTTTTCGGTACCTCCTGTTGAAATGGAATGACACAGAATACCAGAGAATCAATTACAAACTCGTCTACCTTTATCCTGTTTAAAACCTAAGAAACAAGCAAACGTAGATCTGATACTACGAATGCTATTGCTTGGTGTATTACAATGATGTTTTAGTTTTTTTTGTTCCAGACGAATGTTTAACATCAGTTAAGGTGTCTCCAAGATCGCTAGTATAGGAAAGAAGGTCAACCTTGCTCACATAATGTCTGAATGTAGGTGTAATGCAATATTGGTTACAGATGTGATCAAAGTATGTACAGCTCTCATTCACCAAATCTGCATGGTTGTGCGCACCCCAAATCTAGTAAAACTCACAATGTTAGGATGTTGCGTGCTCTGTCTGTGCTTTTGCAATCGCATTGCTTGAAGGGTTCTAAAGCCTTCTCAACAAATTCATTGTAGACATATCCTGTAATTGATGCATTTCATAGTTTGTGCCCCAGCTGACACCTTCACATCACATTGGTTGAAAGCTTCTAAATCATATGATCCTCACCATATCCACTCACTTCTGCATAGATGTTTGCGGGAAGAATAAAGGTTGCGCAACAATTTTGGGATCTGAATCAAATTTAGCATCGCTGTGAGTAACCTAAGTCTATATCCAAGTGTGATTTATAGTTGCCAAATAACTTTTCCACTCAACTAGCATAGCTTTAACTGGTATCTCAGTGACGAGTCTAGGGTGTCTTTTGGTTTGCAGCTATGAAATTTGATAAGATTCCTTTATCTTTCGTCCTTCTCTACAACCATTTTGAACCCTATCATACCTGTCGCTTATGCAGCGATGTTTGTGGGAACATGAGTCCAGAAACAATTTGAGGATCCAAATCATAAAGCAGTGTCACTATAAATACACCTAAGCCTATATTCATATCTGATCGACAGGCACCAAGAGACCTCATCAAACGCAATGATCAGCTGATTGTATATAGCAATAAGAGTTACAAAGGAAACTGAAGTATGCACAAATTCTGTCCACTTTATCCATAGGGCCGCGCCATCTATTAGGCTTCAAAGCTTTAGTTTAGTAAATTTGAAATGATGATTCGGTAGAAAACTTGTTAGCTACTGCAGCGTTATCATGAGCTGTGGCTCAGCAAAATACACACAATATATTATGCATACAGATTCAATCTTCATGGCAGATCAACGTCTAGTGGTCATTGTTAAACAATAGAAATTAGTATATATATGAATGCAATTCAATTTCTTTCTTGAAAACAAACCATACAAC
Organism: Cunninghamia lanceolata; assembly: GCA_027924645.1. Classification (NCBI taxonomy): domain Eukaryota; kingdom Viridiplantae; phylum Streptophyta; class Pinopsida; order Cupressales; family Cupressaceae; genus Cunninghamia; species Cunninghamia lanceolata. Next base: position 7,643,987 of record BSBN01001107.1, on the reverse strand, counting down.
CAGTGTAGATTTAACAGTCATTTCATTAATTGGGTTCAGCATTTCCTTTGAAGGGCCAGCGCTGCCAAAGGAAACTGTTATGCACACACAGCAATCAGCTGGATGTGAATTGCAAAAGAGTTGTAATCTGTCAATTTCTGTCAGAAATTAAACCAGAAAGAGAAGTATTTTGCCTTACTTCTGAAATGGTAGCTTTTAACTGTTTTCCCTTAGCTGCTTCAACTCTGCATACTCCTCTTTAGATGGGCAATGATGTCTTTATTACCATCAATCTATGACACACAAATATGGCTTTTAGGTATGCTGCAACTGGTATTAACTATAATTTCCCTTAAGATCACCGATAAAGCCGCCAGTCATAGCAATGAGATGACGCTTCCTTATAAGAGATATAGGTATACATATTATAGAGAGACGCATTTCACTTTGTAATTGTAATGAGAAAATTAAAAATAAATGTATCACAATAAATAATTTAAAATAGTCAGAGAAATAGTTAACTGCAAGTTACGAAGAAAATAACTTAGGTGAGTATATCAGATTGTGCAATTTTGCTTTATGATTCTACTGGCTATTGTTTGCAGTGAAACAATTCCTTACATGGGTTAGAAAGTTAAAGTAGGTTTATGGAAGAATTTAGGTATTGAGCTATGTTTTATGCCTGAATTTTATATTTAGGTCTTAAAAGTATACTAAACTGTTCAGATAAAGACTCTGAACAGGGTTATCATATCAGACCCACAACAAATGCTTTAATAAACAAGCTATACCTATAATATACTCAAAATTTCAAAAGGTTTATGTATCACAGGAAGTAATTTTATAGTTGCTAAATAATTAGTATTGTGTAACCCATAATATTGAACTAAGTTATTTTTAGTGTGTCTGAATATCAGCAAGTATTAGATGAGTCATAAAGTAGATTGGTTATTGTTTAACAACTGTGAATTTAGTTGTTATAGTTTCATTTCTAATTGATATTTTGATTAGCAACTTTTAGTACTTGTATTTAAAGTATTAGCTATTCTTTTTGTGGAGTCACTGCCCCCATAGTTTATTGGGACGTCTACTGTTACATCCATGCCACAGTATGGTGGATGGTTGTTCTCTTTAGAAAAAGAATAAACATATACTTAAGGTTATTAATGTATGTATAAGGAAGTAAAATAAAATTATATGATTATTAATGAATATATTCTTAGTATAGACAATATTGAATATATTTCATAATTCAGGCAAAAGTAAATTGCAGTAAGAAATGAGTGATAAGTAAATCCATTTGGGCTATTTTTCACACTCTGTGGAATAGCTCATGTAAAAATGTTTAAAAATAGATTTGTCATTGAATAAATTACCAGCACTACTACTGGAAAGTAATAAATTTCTAGCACTACTACAGAAAATTATTACATTTGATACAAAGTTCATGTAACAATATTAATATCTGAGAGAATGAAATTATTTGCTATCCAATGATTCAAAGTATATTATTATTATTATTATTATTATTATTATTATTATTATTATTATTATTATTATTATTATTATTATGTCTAAAGTAATAGTTGTTTGTTTAGAAGCCAAATAAATTGGAAAATTATAATAATGTCATCATTGTTAAATTGATAATCGTTGTGACCGTATACTTATGGTTAATGAAATTTAGATTAATTGACATAGATTTTTAATATAATTTCTTCATTTTGTTAAGATGAAATTTAGATTAATGGGTTAAGGATTAGGTATATAATTATTGTATTGGAAATTTGATTTAAAGGTATTAGGTAATTAGTTTAGTGTGAATTTAAATTGTATGAAATGATCAAGTGTAAGTTGTCAAGGGTTCATTTCCAGAGGCCAAAGTTGTTGTGTTTTGACTTCGTGTAAAGTTATTGATAAGTGTCTTGAGTTAATGAAGTTACGTCACCTTTTGATATGCATAAGGAATTTGGTTCTGGTGTTGTGAAAGAATGTAAATATTCTAAATGCATCATGTTGTGTAGAAAGGCTCTTCATGGATGATATGATTTATTTATTTGTTTGGGATGTTGTGTTGGATTAGACAATGGGGAGACATCAAGAACTATTATGGAGATCTGTTATGTATTGCTATGGGCAATGGATTACTGAGCTACATTCTTACGATTAAGTTGTTATGCAAGATGGTTAATGCCTTGTATTATTACGTATACATGTGGATATGAGGATAATTGTTATGCAAGACGGGTTATTCCTATGGTTCATGTATCATCATTGTAATGATGATGTTTGCTAAGTTTGTTGAGTAGGGTCTTCTAGATGCAGGTAGGGAAGTGGCTCTCAATGGGGGCCAGAGCCCAAAAGTGGCGTCCAGGACAACCCATGTGGGAATTTGATAACTCAGTGATAACCTAAATAATGAATTAGGGGGTTGGGTAGTTAAACACACTAAACAAGATAAGTGGATGCCTCACTCATGGCTCAAGTACTTGTTTAGGCTTGAGATGAGATGAGAAGGCTTGGAATGGCAAGACCAACTACCTTGTCCTCATGAAAGGTATGTTGATTCCGCATGAGCGTTGTATGGGGGCCAGGAGTTGGGAGAGGCTACCAGGACAACCCTAGATGGGGGCCGGGGCCTACAAAGGCTTACCAGGACAACCCATGACAAGCCATGTGATGACACTCCTCCCTACTGTAGCCTAGCATTCCCTAGTTGTACTATCCCCATTCGTTATGTGTTGCCTCTGGAAGTTGTGTTGTGATGTTTATGTTATTGTCATGTGTTGTATTGGCATTTGATCATCCTTTGTTCATGCTAGTCTATGTCTACCTGACTGTTATTGTTTGGGACCTCATGTTAACTCCTAGCTCGGGGGGTGGACCTCAGGGTTCCACATGGTTGGGTGGAAGAGCTTTATTATCCATTGGTTATTCTTTGGTGAAGTTCGTGTGCAGAAAGGATGTATCTCAGTTTTTAGACAATTGTACTTGTACCAGTTGATGAAGATGTATGTGTATAATCTTGTACCAGATTTGTGTAACAGATCATTCATAATGTATGTAATTCTGATGTAGTCTAAAAATGGCAATGTAATGATGTAATGATGTACTTATGTGTAAGGAAAGCATTTCAGTTATGTATTTGATCATGTAGATTAGATTATACGATATCATGCAATGAATAAGAATATGTTATTTAATTGTGCGTTGGATTTAGATCAGTTACTGATGTATGTTAGATTATGTTAGTTGAATTGTTAAGTAATGCAGCCTTGAAACCTTGGAGAACATGTCATAAGTTTAATGGTGGAGTTAGTTATGTTAACATTACTTGTTATCTTAAACATTTTTTTTAAAAAAATTCCTGTTTCATATAGCTTAAATGTGATTTTCTCTAAGGTGTTCAAGGCGGGGCATTACAAATTGTAGAAAAATATTTGCTTTCATGTATATATAAATCATTTAACATGTTTAACATGTATATAAATCATTTACTCATGAGTTCTCTAAATAGATATAACACAAACACAAACATGTATATATGTATGCATGTAGATGTTCACATAAACATTTACATAAGCAAACATGTAGGTAATCAAGTCCTAGAGATGTAAATATACATTAAATCATCAAATGTATGTAATCAAGTTTTGGTGTAAATGCACAAGTCAATATATCAAACATAAATCATCAAATGTATGTAATCAAGTCCTGGTGTAAATATGCACATGTCAATATATCAAACATATATCAAATGTATGTAATCAAGTCCTCAAAATGTCAATATATCGAACATATATATGGAAATGTATGTATGCAACATCAAATTGACCTCTAGGTGGCTGCCTAATCATCATGTCGACTCCTAGTTGAGTGGCCCTCTGAATGAGTATCATGCTCTGATGGATGTGCTGAGTCCTAGAGATAAAATTGTATACATACATGCAATGTGTTATATACATTTTATCTATATAGAACTATTTAAGAGTGAATGTATTATAAATAGCTATAGATATTTACATGTATATACTGACAACAATATCATCAACTAAATCATGTTGACATATACAATCTAACCTTAGGCTAGGAGTAACATGAGGTATCTCCATCTACTATATATATATATATATATATAATTTAGTTAAAACTAAAATATAAATAATTTTTAAAAAATTGAATTGAACATGCAAATGTACACATACATATAGATCATACACATGTACCTTCATATCATATGGCATAGGATTTGAGCCCTTTGCAATGGTCGTCTCCACTAAATCATTCAAATGAGATGTGTGAGCCGTGTCATGATCTAATGTATCTATCTGAGCCCTCTCATGTCACAGTAATGATGAGTGAAGGGAACTAACTAGCTGAGATGGCATCGATAATGAATCTGAATGCATCAACACCTCCACAAAATTTGCAGATTGCATCCTCTTCAGGTCATCTGAAGGATGACTAGCCTATGCAACAACTGAATGATCCATAGGTGGATCTTGATGTGTAGTGGTGTTGGGCCTGGTACGGTGATGAGAATGATGAGATCCTGAATGTGAATGAATAGATGTGGCCAGATGATCTCCAACCTAGTTTATAGAGATCCCAAGCTTTGATGTGATGAAGGCATATGCCTCCAAGATGTCTTCAACGAAACAATGTAAATTACTCTGTGCCATCTCCCTTATAAGAATGTACAACTATGTGGGTGTAGGGATGTCTGCCATAGAATAAGGATCATAATCAGTGCTACTGCACTATGTTGTAAATGAAGCTCTGGATCATGGACGTTGTGAAATCAAATACTGGCCCACGTGATCAATAGCTATCATAGTGGCAGTAACTACAATATCACCGACACTATCAATTGCTTCCCTTTGGGAAGCAATGACAACATGATTTGCTAAGGGGGGCAAGGTTGGGGAGATAGTAGGAGACCTCTCGCCAACCAATGCCCTATATGACAAGGCTGTCTAATCTACTCAATGATAAGCGTCCCTATTGGCAAGCCTACCATGCCTATAATGCCCCCACCAAGGAACCCTAGAGGACAACACTAAACCAAGTCAAATTAATGGAACAAATCAAAACATCTATTTTCAGAAACAAGAGAGAAATTTGTCCATTGATTACACATGTAGGAAAACAAGTAAATCAAAGTTTGAAATCCAACCTAGACCAACACTTGGCAGGATAGAAATTTTATGCAGAGCCCAAACTTTCTCTGCAATTTTCACTTCCCCTAGAACATTGAATGAAAAATCCCTAAAAATCCAAAATATTTCCAGGAAGACAAAAAGCAATTTTCAACAATTCCAAATGATTTAATTTATTAAATTAACTTTCCAGACATAACATAATAATTAAATTTAAATTGATTAAAAGCATTTTATTTGAAAGTCAATATAACATGGAAAATATTCAATTTTACATAGATACATAAAACAATTTACCCAACATTCATTTACATATTATAATTGATTATAAGACCCAACTTTATAATATTTTATTTTATTATTATTATTATTTATTAATTTTAACATTACATTATAATTTTATTAATTATGGTTATATATTTATTTACCAAGGAATATTATCAGACAAATTAAACCAAAAGCCAAAATAATCACCTCACCAGTAACCAAGGTCAAAAGCAAAACTTCAAGCAACATTGATTGACCACCAACATTACTGATAGGGTATCAAACTAGGTACTCATCCTCTTCAAGGATGATGGCTAGGGTAGGGGACTAAGTGCTATCTCTGGTCAACTAATTCCATTGGGTTCAAGGAATGCTCAAACCTGCCAATTCAGGTGGAGTCGATGTCTAGTACCTATTCACTCAAACATACAAGTTAGAGCACACGTGCATAATACCCGAAGCACTAGGGAAGGGACTCTAGCAATCGTATCTCATACTTGTATGTCCCACATACATCCAATGGTATGATGCCACCCTTTCCACCTATCCTAACAACATACTACTGCATCACCTAACTATCCAAATAAATCTTTGCATAATAATAATAATAACATAACAACATGCATTATGCTCCCAAAAGTACTAGCATAAGCCCATGTTCCATCCTTATCGTCAGGGTCTTTAGCCAGACTACCTGCACATCCAAGGTTAGAATGGAGGGGCACTACATCCTCCCCCCCTAAAGCTTGACTTACTCTTGGAAGTCACAAACTAGGGTGGAAACATAGCACATTAGTACTGGAAAGTTCTATTACCAACCTCAAAGCTACTTCATTACATCAAAATAATATACCCTAGTTTTGGCTATGAAAATAATTCATCTCACAAGAATATATACTTATTTAGTCCATTCCAAACATGACCTATCCTTTTAGTTTCCAATGTCACAATAATAACACAATCAAGACTTGCATTTCAAAAATGATTCCATAGTACATAATCCACTCAAAATCCTTACATATTAGCATTAACA